>OV656847.1:4203633-5604844 GCA_927399475.2 Acleris emargana
CAAGGTCTGTCGCAAAATACACCATTACTAAAAAAATGTAACGACATTCTAAACTATCTCGCTTTAATGATAACAATGAAAATACTATAATGCAAGTACATTTTTCATAACATACACGATTCGTGTGACAAATTTCAACTTTTAACAAAATACTTCCACAATTCTGGGGCCCTGGTGAAAAAGGGTATAAGTCGACTTAACTCGTACTAAAAAGGGTATATAAACGGAGGAAGTATACTAGACTTAGACCCTTTTTCACTTGATTGTTGGGAGTTTCACACGAACCCCAGAGTTTTCTCAAATATTTAACCCTTCTGACTGGCGCGGTTTTTCCATACCAACATTTAATACGGTACGAGACTAATGCAATTTTGTTTCGCTCCGTGTGATCTTTGGGGAGTAAGTATTTTTCATGATGGAAATTTTAGAGGCTCCTAAGAGATTTGTTTTGTGGAGTTTTTACGAGGGCAGACTGAATTATCTTCAGTTAAAATTGCTGAATTCAGTATGTATCTTGTTAAGCTTTATTTGAAAGGAGAGGTGGTTTGAGTTCATAAAAACGTTCATTCATTCAACATATAAATCGATACCTCAATTTGAATCGAGTGTTCCTATTATTTTAATTTTGGTCGTTTTTTAATAAGTGCTTAAAAACGTTCACAGATCTTACTTAAATAGTAACAAAAGTTGGTCTAAAAACTATTATTTTATTAGTAGATATAACAGTATGGGATGAAACTGGAAATAATACAAAGTGGAGTTTTAGTTTTTGTGCCGTATTTAAAGTACCAATTTATTTGATCACGATTATTATTTTCTGAGTCTTGGATGCTTTCCGTTGCCCATAGACACCTGCAAGTTCTGCAAAACCTGGAGAAGTATTGCAGTTGCGATGCCGGCCTTTTAGAAAAGAATATGCTCGTCTCTTGAAGGTTTAGGACTGGGTTAATTTATATACTTAATCACTCACTGGCTTTATAAAGGTTTAAAATAAAGAACGATTTAAAATTAGGATTGTAATGGTGCCCAGAAAAATTAAACTTACCCACAGCATTCCATATGGCGATGTCAACACCCAAGCTCCAAGGAACTGCTGCCGCAGTGGCTTCCAACCATGGCCCATCAGGCGGCGTGGTCTCCAGATCTACCGCAGGGTCGCTAACCCGGGCGAAGACCACCAGCTCGCTCTGCGACGGAGCCATACTCCAGTTGAAACAGCCATCGATTGGCTGGCCAATTTTGAGGTTCACCTGCCTGGAGGAAGACAATTGTTTAATGTGTATTCCAAAAGATTTCTTCAACTTATTTTAATAAGGTTGAATTAAAAAAAAACCTGTTAATGCTTCTTATGTAATGTTCTTCTTATTTAGCCCAATAAAATTCAGCCATTTCTACGTTTGAATATTTATTTTTGGGCGAAAACATAGAAACGAGTACATTTTACCACGAAAATATCGATGAGACTTTACTTGTAGAATATGTTTGGGTACATTTTTATTAGCATTTTTTGTGAGTATGAAACATGAAAATAAACTGGAAAACCAACCGATGAGTATTTCTCTACAAATAACTGCCTACCACATTGCTCTTGTTAGTGTAAAATAAAATCCAATAGTAAAATAACCTGTTTTTTTTATTGGTATCCGATTGAAACCTAAATCATTTTTTAGCAGCAACAAGAAAAAAACCCAAATAAATTCCAAATTCTGTAATAATCCTCGTACAAAGCAATCATTTGAGAGCTAAATTGAACTGAACACCCGATTGAAAGGACTTTACAAGAGACGAATCTATCATTGAAAGTCCCAGACCAAAAAAAAAACGGACAAGTGTGAGTCGGTCTCGCCCACCGAGGGTTCCGTACATGACACGGTTTTTTTTTTTTGGTTTTTCTTAATTGCATGGGAAAGCAAACGAGCACACAGGCCACCTGATGGTAAGTGGAAACTGTGACCCATAGACATTCGCATTCACAAGACTGCAAATGCGTTGCCAACCCTGAGGACTAAGATGGAATGCCTCTATGCTAGTTATTTCACCGGCTGTCTTATCCCCAAACCGGAACACAACAATGCGAACAATGCTGCTTGGCGGTATGTTAATGAATAAGATGGTGGTACCAACCCGGACGGACCCTGCACAAGGTCCTCCCACAAGTCGGTTAATTTTTTTTGTAATTTAAATAAAAATGTATAGTTTCAGATTTTTCCCCATATTGGTAGTATAACACGGTATTATATGCTTGCCAGATTTCCTTGAGAGTGTCAAAATATTCATTTTTTGCGGCATATACGGCCTTATCTTTTTTTAACATTAACTTACAAGTTTGATTTTGTCACAGCTTCAAGGGACTGTTGACTTGATTATAACGTTTTAATTTTAACTCGATACCTTCACGCGTTCCGGAGATAAAGGGTTCCGACAGACAGACAGACGGACGTACGGACGGACAAACAGACGGACAACAAAGTAATCCTATAAGGTTTCCGTTTTTTTCTTATGAGGTATTTAACCCTAACAAGATTTGTAATAAAGGAGTCCATGATTCTGACAGTAAAATACCAGCATTCTGTATGCAAATAATTTTTTCTAAATGAGAACGTTGAACCTACAGACGTAGAGCATTTTAACATATTTCTCTGCACCTTATTTACATAAAGAATTTTTCTCAAACAAATGTTTTGGAATTATTTATGGACTTACCTTATTTCGTGAGCTATTCCATAGAAGTTTAGTCTTTGCTACTGGAATACCTATTTTAAATTTATGAGCCAACTTCTTTTTATACTCGTAAAATTGGACAAAGTTAATTTAATATTTATACAGATAAAGTGGAGAGCCATGCTCTGGCACACGTAATAAAAACTATGTAGATATATTAACAAAAAATAAACCCACTAAAACCAAGATATCGCATTCGAACCCTTAATTAGAATAAAAGGCAAAACCCCCATTAAAATGACAACCCTAAGGGGAAGGCGGATAAGACGGGGCACTCGGTTTAAATCACCAAGGAACTAACCAATCAAGTGCGTATTACCACCTGTCGTCGCGCTCCCATGATACTCATTAGTCGGCAAAGTGCATAAATAATTATACCACGCGGTTTTTTTTTCCAGAAGTAACTGTTTTTTAGCAAATATCTAGTCATTTCTTAATATTATTTAGAGCGTACTTGGGTAACATTTTAGACAAGACTTAAAGAGTTATTCACACGAGTACGTTACGTACAGTCAGCTGCAGAGAAAAGGATACCCCCCTCCGGGTGAGGTTTTTTTTTTTCGAAAACCTATGGTTAGATTTAAATGATTTTGAGTTTATGTGTAGACAATAGTAAAATTTTCAATTTACCGAAAAATCATATAAATTTAACCACAGGTTTTTGAAAAAAATCGATCCTTACCAGGAGGGGGGTATCCTTTTCTCTGCAGCTGACTGTACGTGGCTGTTTAACAATGCTATGTGATTTGAATTGTTTACATTTTCGCTTTGTACCTAAACAAACTGAGTATAGGTTTGATGAAAATCCGTGAAGCCGTTTAAGAATTGTCACTTTTCAAATAGGCGTCTCTATTGTATCGAGGATTATTATCTGTTAATAGTCCATAGTCCTGTCGAATTTCTTGCGGCGCTTCTCTCAGCAGCGATCTCCTCTTGAGAAGAGTTCATCGTAAGAACTGGTTTTTCAGTGTGCACAATTCTTTTATCCAGTATTTTTTAAATTTAAAATGGCCTGTGTGGGGATGACGGGGTACCATAGGTAGGGGCAGGACGGGGTAGATACCCCATCATGCCCCGCTGAGAATACGAACGAACTACGAAGATTCTGATGCAGTCTTCACGTGTGAATATTGTGAGAAGCAATAATTCGTTTTGCTATGTAACTAATCTTGCCCCCAAAGTGGTACCCCATCTTGTCCATAGGGATACCATCTTGCTCTATGCATGGGGAAAGGAAAATTCATTGTTTTAGATTTTTTGAAATTTTAATATGTTAGATTCTTAAAAAAAAATGAAAACTGATTACCAAAGATGATTTCTTATTAATATAAAACAAATCCTTAAAATACAATACGGACAGTTTTATTGGGCATCAAACCTTAAATACCTACAACTTTGTATGAGTGGGAAGAGTACGAAATATATATTTCCCACTCTTCGAACTCATATAAGGTCGACTACTGGTCTCTGGCTGACCACTGGTGACTTTACCCTATATATAATCTGAATCTCGGGCGTTTCGGAGTCGATAATGCTCCGTCATCCAGGCACTATGTATTTAAGTAACTATGTATCTATTTAAGTATTGACATCGTTGTCTATATAGTAAGCATAGTACAAGCCTAGGGCTAGGTTTGGGACTAGGTCAATTTATGTGAGATCGTCCCTTTTTTTTTTTATTCAACCCCACCCCTTAAGTATTCCACTCTAACCCATGTTTTTTTCAGGAAGATACTTTGTAAAGAATCGTCTTTAACTCTCATCTAGCTATAAAAACAAGCTTACTACTTTCAGCGCCAGACTCTTCTATTTTCTCACAGAACTGACTCACTTAGCAAGTCCCTGGTTTTGAAAGTTTTAAAAGGAAAGTAACGAGCATCGTTCTAGCCATCACAAAGGTTGCAGCAAAACTACAAGTACATTCCAATCACGCAGTACTTTTGCGAAGAAAATTTCATTACACGGCTCCCGATCTCAAGCGAAGTTTTGGGTCCATTTAATTGAGTTCCCTACTAATCTTTAACTTTCCTACTCTACTGAACCAAACAGACGCATCTCTCAGCACTCCTGTTGTACTTGCAACCCTATTTCCTACTAAAGAAAGTGTAAACTGTTTTTCGTATACAATTTGAGATGCGGCCTTTTAGTTGAGGATGATTCTTGTGAGGATGAGGTCTACAGAAAAAGAGGGGGCGTTTAATGGAAGTGCGAAGGGTAATAAATTGAAATAATTAGATCGCTGACCGTTAGAAATATTCAGGGTGAAGAAAGAAAAGGGAAATGGAAAACGTGATCTAACAATGCTAAATGCAATAACTTTCGTTGATTTTATTACAAGTTTCAGGTAAAGGGTTTGAAAAATTGTTGTCTTCCTTTTGTTTGTTATAGAGGACCTCTTAATACACATAAATAGATATATTTAAATGGGTTTCATAATATTAGAGCGGATATGTTAAAAAATATTGCATTAAGTTTTTGGTACCTAGGTGCGTACATCATAACTCTGCTCCAATGCGTTTATAATCACATTATTCTAAAATGATGCCCGCGACAGCGGTATTTCGTAATTTCAATCACTTACTTTACTCACAAGAGTTCACAAGTTTAAAAAAAGGCGATTAATTTTTTAAATTCCTTAACGGCGTCGCTAGGTTTGAACCGATGTAGTATTTATGTACAGTTGAAGAAAGGTCTGAGTGGAGAGCCTTGGGGGAGGCCTATGTCGAGCAGTGGACGTCTTTCGGCTGACATGATGATGATGATGAAGAAACAAGTGTAATAAGTCTGAAAAAAACTGAAAAAATCCTGACGTATACATAATTACTTTTATTTTATGGGAAAAATAAAATGAAGTATACGTTATTCACAGTTTTTGAGAATTCATAAAAAAACTTTGAAAATCTGTTTTAAAATTCAGGCTAGTCAAAAAGGCCCTATAGCAAGGAAAATAAAGTTCATAACTTAATGAGTATTTTCTTTGGAGATTACCAAGCCTGATATCTTTAATATGTTAATACGGGACCCTCGGTGCGTGAGACTCGTACTTGTCCGGTTTTTAATTATTATTGACAACACTTTTAATATTAGTTACTTCATTGATATTTTTTTTCTTATTTAAATAACAAGTTAAAGTTAAAACTCCTTAACGCCGCTTATGGCTTATACCATTACAACATACTCGTAAGAGTGCGTGCAACACTTCTGGGGCAAAGTTAGCACTTTCCGTTTTCACTTTACCCCGTTAATCATTATTCATTACTAACACGACTCATTGGACCCAAATTAACTTCGCTAAGCGTATTATCATGTTATAATGGGCTTATTTTTGGCATGCAAAATAAATCGCATAATTTATTAATTAAGTAGAGATTATAAATTATTAGTAATATTTTAATTTGATGAATAGTTAAATACCTACTCGAGCTCATATATTATTCAGCTGCTGTGAGCTTATAAATAATAAAAAGCATATCGACAAAATTTAAATAGGGGATTTTGTATGATGATTTTATATATTTTCGTGGGGCGTAATAGTACGGTATAATAATATTAATGTAAAGGAAAGAACATATTAAAGACAAATCACCTATTGAGTAATCCTGATTTAGAAAGTTAGTCGCTTTTTCTGATAATTGACTCATTCATATGTGTTATTAAAATAAATAATATACCTACAATATAAATTAAGTATTAACTTGTATCAACAAAAATAACACTTCGATTTCAAGACAATACTTTAGATAACTAAAGCATTAGAAAACACAATAATAATTATAAGGGCGCCTTTGGACTCTTGGTGTTGTCTTAAAGCTGTGTTTGTATAGAGCTTTAAGCTAACAATGAGCCTAAAATTAACGCGTCCTTGGAAACCTTCATCAATTTCGGTCTAGGTCTAATATCGAAGGCCATTGAAAAGGAACAATTTAACCAATCGCCCCTTTACTTTTTCAACCTCGTATCTGTTCGAATAGTTAGATAGGAATGTTGTCTATATTATTTAGAGAATATGAGTGCTTTTTCTATCTAACTATGTGATCCGATACGAGGTTGTGAAATCCATATCCAACCGTCAGAAACCTACGTCGCTTGCTGATCATCCGCTATTCAATCTTATTTCCAACCAAATAGACTAGAATTATTATATATTTCTTTTGGATTGGAAGATCATTAGTATCTATTCACTGTTCAGCTAATAACTAACTATAGTCTGGTGTCCTGGTAAAAAAGGATGTCTCCTCAAGATCAAGTGAAAAAGGGGTTAAGTCTAGTGTAGTTCGTTTATGTGTTTATCCTTTTTTATTACGAGTCAAGTTGACTTATACCCCTTTTCACTAGGTTTCCAGTAATCTCTTAAGAACTCATTTTTAACTCGATGGTCGTATTAACCGGCGAGTTTAAGTACAAACAATATTTAAGAGCGTGCGTTTTCAATTAGGTAGGATAAGATTTGCTCGTATTAGTTCTGACTGTTTGATATAAAGCTATTTCTAATCGAATAACACCTCTGTTAATAGGGAATATGCATGGATTTTAAAAATCGCATTTCTCATCAAAATATGAAAATACCGTAAAAGAGATCACCAAAACGGAAATTAAAATTAAAATCGGTCAAGAAATACGGAAGTTATAAGCATTTCAAACTTCTAATTAGACAGAGAGATCCGATGTGCACCGTGACGTCATTGTGCACTGCGGCCATATAAACTCCATGTTAAATTCCGTTTTTCTAGAAAGAGATAGGAACAAATCTTTGTTGGTTATTTTTATAGTTATTCAAAAAATGATTTTTGTGATCTGTTTGTTACATGAATCAGCTTCAATTGAAGCTGTAAAAAAAAAACATGCATATTCCCTATTCTTGATAATGTTTAATACTAGGAGTAGAAAAATCGTCTTTCCATACTGTTTTTTGTGTAAGGCTTTTTTTCATATTTGAATTACATTCACAAATTTATTTTATAATTTAGGTATTGTATTATTATTTTTTTGTTAGTGTTGATCTTACATTAAAAAAAAACTATAAAATTAGTTTCTCGCCCTTTTTAACCAAATATGCATAAAAAAAAACGTGCACATTTAGTATGGAAAGCTCTACCCGTCGCCTTAAGTATTTGTACATTTAAAAACCTAGTAAGTAAATTTAGCATTTAACGGCGGCTGTTTAGGGTTTATAAGTTTATAAAATACCGAATTCATTGTTTTCTCAAATGTCTCTGAGTACAATAAGTAAAACGCAGGTAATTAAAATGAACGGGATTACCTTAAAATTCCGCATTCTTTTTTTCGAATATTCATTCGTCCGATTTTTAATTTTTCCTATGTTATGATAAGCCTATTTTAGAGTAAAAGCATTATTTAATTGCTATACATAGGATAGCTCTGGTTTGATTTACATTTTTTTTTTAATGCAATTGAAATTATGAAAATTTAATTTTCAATTCGGAATTATGACCCTTCGGAATTATGTAGACTACCCAAAATGAATACGATCAATAATATTGTTTTAAAAAGAAAATGAGTCTCATTTTGAAGCACCGCGTGTTTTTTATTTGCTTGCATACCCTTAGGCAGGTACCCTTCCGCATACCATAAAAGTTTCAACGGATTGTAAATGCGTTAATTAACTTTGAAAAAATCTGGGGACTGCGAGAAATTTCAATTACAGTCCCCTGGCGAATCCACTAGCGAAGTCATTTAAAATACTGGACTTTTGAATCGTACGTTTAAAAAGCGTGAGCTACAGTTTCTTTTTACGCGATTGTGCAACGCAAAGGAGAGTAATGTCAGCCTATATACATATTATTATGACATATGTATTTATGTATTGTATGTATGCCCTAGAAACTAAACGCGTGGGCCGATTTTGATTATTCTTGTGTCAATCTTGTGAGAGTCTAGAGGTATGACAGCCATCAAAATTCAATATGGCGGAAAAAATACAAACTATGACAATTGGGGTATTTTTCACTTTGAAGGATAATTCAAAATTTATAACAATTTAAAGTTGGTTGGCAATAGTTGGGTTTTTAAAGCCTGCGTTTTGTAAGACTGGGTTTCTTAGTTAACGGCTTTCACTCCTAATTTCAACAAGATGTGTTTCGCCAATATCAAGATTAAGATTATCACAATAAACTTATAAGAGAAATAAGTCCATGGATATCACAGGCAACGACAATTGTTTCGTTAAAGAGTATTTATTCTGGTTATCTAAACCGAAGTTGAAGGGGTTAGCTCCACGCGCTGACAAGTCCTATTATTGTCTTTGACATTGTTATCTCTTATTCACTTAACAGTAATGGCAGATGAGTTAAACATAATACGACAACATGTCAAAAGCAATATTACGACTTAAGTTGACTTATACCCTTTTTCACTAGGATCACAGAATCATGGTTTTACCGAGTAGAATACAGATAACACTATCTGTTAGGTAAATTGTAGCTCTGTCCTTTTCTTTGTCATAAGAAAGATAAGGGCAAATCTACAATTTACCTGACAGATAGGGTTATCTGGAGGTTGAAAAATCTACCCTAAATAGTGCCATTATTGAAACTTTCTATGGTATGGAGAAGACAAATAATCATACTGATCACCTGTTGGTAAAAATAATCTGAGACACATTATATCCTGCTTCTATGCTAGTACAATTAATAAAAAATATCTGAAGCTATTCCAGAATTTACTATAAATTTTAATATCTTGACGGTAAACTCTAAGAGAAACCCTATTGAAAAGAAAAACTTCTGCCACGCAGCTCGTTTTCTTTCTATAAGGACTTTTTATATAAAAATAGGTTAAAAAGTTTTATCCATGAGCTAAGTGAAAAGTGTCGTCATTAGTCGGAACTGGAACTGAGCAGTAAATTATGAATAATAAAGGTTTCTCTGATTTTAACTGAAAATAAACTTAGAGTTAAATTCAAGTTCGTTTTATTGAAATGGTTTTTTTTTTAAATAAAATACGTTTTTTAGTTTTCTTGACTATTTCTACAATACAATACAAAACACTTTATTGTACACCAAACAAAAACATAACAGAGATGGAGCACAATTAAAAATAATACAGGTAAACAACCAGGCGGTCTTATCGCTGATTAGCGATCTCTTCCAGACAACCTTAGTAGGGACAAGGTGTCAAATTATTATTTTACATACAGTAGGTGGAGCAGACTTAACACGATCAATAACAAGATTTATACGTCAGGATGAAACTTTTTTTTGGATTTCATCAATCAAAACCAGTCCTACAAATGCGAACTTTAAAAATCCTTTTTTACTACGAATTATTTCGACTTATACCCCTTTTTAGTTTTACTCTCTTAAGAAATATTTTTTCAACTCGATTCGTATTAACCAGCGAGTTCAAGAAGTCCAGTCAGACCGAATTAACAACATTTAAGAACGTGCGGTTTCAATTAGGTAGGTTTTGATACTTTCATCAAGTTTATCATTCTTAACATCATTAAATGTTCACAGTGTGTTAATCATCACTTAACAAACATTTATGACGACGCGCTGGCCTAGTTGGTAGTGACCCTGCCTACGAAGCGAGCGGTCCTGGGTTCAAATGGGCCGGTAAAGGCAGATATTTGTGTGATGAGCGCGAATATTTGAGTCATGGATGTTTTCTATGTATTTAAGTATTTATTTCTCTATATAAGTATTTATATCGTTGTCTAGTACCCATAGTACAAGCCTAGAGCTTAGTTTGGGACTAGGTCAATTGGTGTGAGATCGTCCCCTGATATTTATTTATTTATTTATTATATCCATATTAAATTAGATTATAAATACTTTTTATCGAATAAACAGCTAGGTGAAGGTCGTCTCCTATTTGGATCCCCTATAATAAGTAGATTTCGAAGTATTGAAATTATGGGTATCTATTTATGACGATTTTTAAGCAGGTTTTTTTTTGTTTTTTATTGTGTGTTGTGTTAATCCGACTAAGTTCAAATGTCAATTTTCGAAAATTTGTCCCTCGGTAGGTTTTGATATGAGGCTAGAAAGGGTGTTACGGAACTTAAAAAAATTATTAAGGCATAGTAAAACTTTGTTTAGTAGTTCAAAATACAGTTTTTATATTACAATTTGCTAATTAGTTGATTTATTAAGGTTTTAATGATGCCGGCAACAACCTTGCGGCACAAATTTAGCTCCTTTGATTAATAATAACTGTAATTTGTGTTTCCAGAACTTGAAATCGTATCCTATATAACATATCAATTAAATTACACAATAATGCCATAATACAACGCATCTTCTTAATCTTTATTTGTTTCTTTATTCCATAGCATAAAACTGTATAACCGCTAACTCCTCCTGAATAAACTACGTAACGTATTTTGATGCAATTTTCACCATTATTCAAATATATTTTCGCTTCTCATGCTCATAAAATATTACTTTATTATCTGCATATTAGGACTAAAGCTCCTTATTGGGGGATTCAAGTTTTTTTTTTATTTACTTTGGAAACCCTAATCATACCGATCACAATATTTGTGTTATGGAGGATTACCGCCACTTTCAGTGATTGTGTATAGACAATCTTAGAGCGTGGAAATAACCTCAAAATGACAATGAGACACCAAGAATGATTGCGAATATTAATCTATTTAATATATATATTTTTTTTTATTTTTTTTTATATCATAGGAAGGCAGACGAGCACACAGGCCACCTGATGGTAAGTGGAAACTGTGACCCATAGACATTCGCATTCACAAGACCGCAATCCTAAGACTGCAAATGCGTTGCCAACCCTGAGGCCGAAGATGGAATGCCTCTATGCTAGTCATTTCACCGGCTGTCTTATCCCCAAACCGGAACACAACAATGCGAACACTGCTGCTTGGCGGTAGGTTAATGGGTAAGATGGTGGTACCAACCCGGACGGACCCTGCACAAGGTCCTCCCACCTCCAAAATATAGATTTAGGATAACCTCAATTTATATTAAACATGGTCCAATTAGTTTTAAAATAGTTTTTAAGTTTGAACCTGTTGGCTAAATATGCAAGCAAGTTTTTTTATAAAGTGACGCTTACTTCACTGTGAAAAAAAAAACGTTTTTTCCTCGCATTCAAAGTAGAGTGTTTAACACGAGACTAAACAGCCATAATGACACTCGACCTACAGCCACCCGCGCTCCACTTGGGCTGCTAAACATCCCGTGCCACTATGGCTTCATTTAGTCCCTTGTTGAACAATGCACTATTTCACGAAAGGATTATACGTACAGAAAGTTCTGCTTTATGCAAGGATGTTACAGAAAACTTACATAAGCCGAACCAAAACCAAAACGCGCTAGTTTCAAACAAATCCAATAAATGTTGCATAATTATCCTGAAATAAATTTACTATTCCCGTGGGTTGATCAAAACGGACACAGTCGCCAAAAGCATAAAGTCAATACATAATCCCATTACCATCAAGGCTACCTAAGGCTAGCTTAGACACGCGAATAATGGAAGTATCCATTATGAACCATCAAATTTTCCGTTTCTACTGCAGTTTGATAACATGGCCGAGTTCTGACCCCATTATGCAAGCTTAGGGGTATTTTACGGTTTAGCATTATATTATCTACGTTATGCAGTTAAGTTATGGGCACGATATATTACCGGTGAGGTATATCGCCAGAGGATTGTGGGTTTAATGATCATTATAGGGTATTTTCCCTATTAGGATTATGACACGGTACGTTTATGATGAAATTAATATTAAAAAACGGCCAAGTGCGAGTCGGACTCGCCCACGAAGGGTTCCATACAACATTAGCAAAAAACGGCAAAAAATCACGTGTGTTTTATGGGAAACCCCCCCTTAAATACTAATGTGATTCTGTTTTTAGTATTGGTTGTTATAGCAGCAACAGAAATACGATTAGGGTAAAGACACCAGTGGTCAGCCAGAGACCTGTAGTCGGCCTCTGCCTATACTTTGTATGAGTGGGAAGAGTTTGAAAGATATATTTCCCACTCTTTGCTCTCATATAAGGTCGACTAATGGTCTCTGGCTGAGCACTGGTGCCTTTACCCTATATCGTCTGTGAAAATTTCAGATGTCACGGTTCAGACGGATAGATGGAAAGATGGACAGCGGAGTCTTAGTAATAGGGTCCCGTTTATACCCTTTCGGTACGTAACCCTAAAAATCATATTTAATGATGCATATACTTGTACGTTTTCTTATTGGTATGGTATAAGCACACGAGCACAAACCATACTTAATAGTAAATTCTTAAGACCGTAGACATTCGTAATCTTAAGATCGCTATCTTACGATGGCAATGTCATGGCTGCTAATACTGAAACCGACAACTTGTATGGAATGCCTCTGTACTAGTAATTTACCGGTTGGCTTACTACAGGAACACAACAATGCGAACGCTGTTGTTTTTTTTTTTTTTTTGGCGTAAAGAAGACAAACGAGCACACAGGCCACCTGATGGTAAGTGGAAACTGTGACCCATAGTCATTCGCATTCACAAGACTGCAATGCAATCCTAAGACTGCAAATGCGTTGCCAACCCTGAGGACTAAGATGGAATGCCTCTATGCTAGTCATTTCACCGGCTGTCTTATCCCCAAACCGGAACACAACAATGCGAACACTGCTGCTTGGCGGTAGGTTAATGGATAAGATGGTGGTACCAACCCGGACGGACCCTGCACAAGGTCCTCCCACTTTAAAATATGAAAGAAGCGAAAGAAATTCGTCAAGATCGTAGCAAGTGGAAAGAAGTGGTCTCTGCCTACCCCTCTGGGAAACAGAAGTGATTTAATATATCGTCATTGCTTTGAAAAAACCTCGTATCTCAGATTTCGTGACGTACCATTTTAAACTTAATCTTGAAGTGAATTAAGTTCAAACTCATGTACGAAATATCAGATAAGAGTTTTTTCTAAAGTAGTAACGGTATGTATGTATGTACAAATTATAACAGAATACGAATCTATTACATTTCTCTTAATAAATCGAAAAAGGGGAATGCGATTTGAATACCAACATTGCTAAATGTCAACTATGACAGGTTAAAAATATTGTGAACTCGACTAACCTATCTGTGGTGTTGTATGGTGATCCGGCGTATCTACTGACGGACGCCAGTTCCACGCCGCCTCTGTAGATAGACACTAGCGCCAAGTCTAGCGTCTTACTCTGGAACAAACACACGGTTATACACACAAATCAAGTTTATTTAAGACGCTTTTGCTCACATTAAAAATATACCATCCGAGAAAGCATTTCATAATCAGCTGAGAAACCAATATTTATTGGATAACCTAATATGGGCCTGGGCCAAGGGCCTTCCGGTAATCTTCGGGGAGGGAAGAGGGCCGATTGAACGATTTCTGGCTTTTTAGTTTTGATTTATTCTATTTACTGATATACTCTCCTGACTTGACACTGTCAAAATCAATGCGAATACCGCGGTGGAACGCCATTAATAAAAAAAGTAGAAGAAAAAAAACATACTACAAGAGCTTAAATTGTTGAATTAGTTTTGTATTGACATTTATATTTTTTTGGTTTTTGATACGGTATATGTCACCATTTCCGTTATGTATGTATTTTTTCATTAGTATTTATGTTGATGATGTCAGTAATCATTTCGTATTTATTGACATGCAATACGATTTATATTGTTATAATAACATTGATGAAAAAATAAACTAAGTGTAAGTTAATTACACTTAACACTTATAACAGGTTAAAGAACTTGAATAATTATCAAGCCGATCACTATTATGCCATGGCATGCCACGGCGCTGGTTTTCAGTGGTATTTACTTGAACGGCCTCATGATTGGTGGTACCGATTAAAGAAAAAAGAACAATAAATATAACGTTGAGTATTACGACATGAAGTACAATTAATAAATGAAAACTTAAAGTTTGAGAAATAATCAATTGAAACACAATTTTTTATTGATCGGCAACTCTTACCAGATCTTTTTAGTAGATCTTAGTTAAACACATATATTTTATCCATAAACGCGCCTATAGCTAAAGTGTGCTCAATATATGATTAAATTGGACCTTCATTTTGACATTTCACGACGCGCTGGCCTAGTTGGTAGTGACCCTGCCTACGAAGCTAGCGGTCCTGAGTTCAAATCCCGGTAAGGGCAGATATTTGTGTGATCAACGCGAATATCTGTTCCTGAGTCATGGATGTTTACTATGTAATTAAGTATATATTTCTCTATATAAGTATTTATATCGATGTCTAGTACCCATAGTACAAGCCTAGAGCTTAATTTGGGACTAGGTCAATTGGTGTGACGATGTCCCCTGATATTTATTTATTTATTTAAATTTGACATAACAAAGACGATAGATAATACTTAAACTAGAATAAGGGGGCTAGTGTGTAAGTGAGATAAAGATAAAGATAAAGATAATTATAAGGATTCAGTAAGTAGGCCGCACGGGCAATTTCACACGTCAAGAATCTACCAGCGCTTCACAAGAGGAGACCACTGCTGAGAAGAAAAGCCGCAATAAACTCAGCAGTCAGTATTTTTTCTTAAATATATATTTAATATTACAATGGTACTACTTAGTCTAGCATTATATATATCTATAAAAAGTAAATTAACAAATATATCAAATTACCTGCGTAGTTTCTGCAGGAAAACACACCAAAATCTTAAGAGAGAGAGATATAGAGAGAAAAGGAAAAAAGAACACCTACTTATGTGTATATAAGACGGTGCAAGACGACCACATAAGATTGATATGTTTTCATACATCAACGGTGTCGAGAGGTAAACACAATACTACAAAGGGTGTTTTTCAAAAAAAGTGTAAATCATCTTTTTTTTTCAGAATTTGTTTTTTTTTTGTTTTTTTTACTCAGAATCGTTGATACTATCGATCCTCATACAAGAAAAAAAGTGTCCCACATATTCCATTCCAGATCGTCACATTTTTGTATGCAGTCTTTTTTTATTTATATGGACGTAACGCACTGGAAGAAAAAACTTACATAGTAAAATCTGGGACACTTTTTTTCTTGTGTGAGGATCGATAGTATGTAACGATACTGAGTAAGGAAAATTAAAAAAAAAACAATTCTGGAAAAAAAGTTAATGTACACTTTTTTTAAAAAACGCCCCAATAAGCTATACGCTACGACGTAGGAGCATGAACCGTAGCGACTTAGCACGCCTACGGCTACGTAATTGCGCTGCTTCGATAGTTTGACGACGTCGCCGGCGCGTTTGAAAGGTCATTGGCACGTGATATAATATATAGTTAACGAGATCTGATGTAAACGTTGTGATAGCACAAACATTTAAAAGAACTGTCAATGATACTTTAACGATAAGGTTTTTTTATATGGAACAACGACGTCATGCCACAGACTAAAAATATATTTTTTACTTCTCATGGTCTTAAAATGTTACTTTAGTCTCAACATACATATTTACCTTCACGCCTGTAATCCCAGAGTGGGCTAGGCAGAGCTACAGAATTACAACTTTAAAAAGTTGTTGATAATTCAGTAACCACAATTTGCACAAATAGGCTAAGATGTTTACCAGCATATTAGTGACAGGTTGCAAGCCCATCGCCTAACAGTACTACAAGCCTATATTCCCTTAGTCGCCTCTTACGACATCCACGGGAAGATATGGAGTGGCACTATTCTACCCCGGCAACCACACGGGAAGTCTCAACATATCGAGACTAAAGCTCCTTATTAATCTCTAGGGAATAAAGTTTTTTAAATTTACTTTGGAAACCCCTAAGCAACCAATCACGGCCTTTATGAATGGAGGATTATCGCCATTTTGAGTAATTGTCTATGGACCATTTTTAAGGAGTGAAAATAACCTCAAAATTACAACGGTCAAAAATAAATTAAAAAAACGATTTAATTTCGTGAACCGAGATTATTGACCCATGTGGTTGCCGGGTTAGAATATTGCCACTCCATGTCTTCCCGTGGATGTCGTAAGAGGCGACTAAGGGAATAAAAGCTTGTAGTACTGTTAGGCAATGGGCTTGCCACCTGTCACTAATAAACTGGGAAACATCTTAGCCTACTTGTGCAAAATGTGGTTACAGAATTATCAAGAAGTTTTAAGACTTGTTGGTAATTCTTTAACTCTGGGAATGAAGGCGTGAGTTTATGTATGTATGTATGTAAGATTATTGATTTCAATTATCATTTCATTTATTTTACTATGCAAAGCCCAGATAGTTTTCTAGTTTTCTATCTGTTGCCTAAATATGCAAGCATAACTATAAAGTGTTTTTTCAAAACAAAACAACCGCGAAACGAATTTAACAGAACTTTTGTTACGTTTTTACATATTGTAATTTTGTATAGAACCTCGTTTTTTTCTTCACATTCAAAGTGAAAAGTAGAGTGTTTAACGCGAGACTAAACAACCATAATGACTTGTTTTATTCCCTTGCTGAATAATCTTCACAATTCTGGATGTGTGATATTAATTATCATTAAGTAACAACTGAAAACATCCCTATTATATATCAGTAATGTTACAATTATCTACATAAATTTTATTTACATTATTTTCTAGACTTCTAAAAAAACATGACAATTCTTAAAGTCACAAATTCTATACCGCGAAAGGTTTTCTCGACGGTTCTTCAAGGTTGATATTTTAATGCGCGTTGAGAGCCCCACCACCTGCAGAGACCAATTACGGTGAGGCGAGCTCACACGACTCCGCACGTGCGTCTTAAAATAGCACAGAAGTTCCCAACCGGTGCTCTGCGGGGAGCCTACGTAGTTGTCCACGGCAGGTTCTCATACGAATAACCAATGAAAAAGGTTTCAATTAGAAGAATTTTGAATAAAATTTTGTATGGATTAATGTAGGCATTAATCCATACAAAATTTTATTCAAAATTTGAATTAATAAAAAATACCTTCCCAATTCACTACTAATATTATTATACTCATTCATTATAAACATAAAATACTACGTTTTTTTATATTTTATATACCCGTAACTTGTATATATTTTATTTAAACAGTGTTATTTTCAACGCCGAGCTTGGATTTGTTTCTGTTTCGCCTACTGGTTGACTGATAGAGAATGCCATTGGGCATTAAGTCCGCCATTTGTACTTTATTTTATTTTGTGCAAAGTAGTTTAAATAAATAAACTATCGTTGCATTTGAAGTAAAATTTCTTGAAGAATTATACTTCGCTTTCTTATGCTCGGTTCTACAGCTTACTTATGTAAACAGGATTTGCCTCACTGGTAAAAAGGACTATTAAGTAATAGGTCAAGGTTAACAGGTTGCTACCACTAAATCAATCAAATTGGTCCTTGGTCGCAAAAAAGTTGGGGTCCACTGAGTCAGAACATTGCGTACGGCGTGAATCTTAGAAACAACGTGCACACTGAGGCCTGTGTCGAAGGAGTTGGAGCGTGACTATGGCAAAGGCAATAGCATTTATTTAGCACATTTTGTATAGTTAACCATCAATTTTGTTAAAAAAACGTTTCACAAATAGATTCATTTTACATAGAAATCAATTTACAAAACGCTTTTTCTTCAGGATTTTTATAAAACTAAACTTACGTTACCTATAGGGTTTTTCGAAATAAATTCTGAAATATTTACAGTTTCGGAAAAAAGCGAGCTTTGAAACGAGCAATTCTTGTTTACGAACGTCGTCGATGTCTGCTAAATAAATAAATATATTTAAAAGAAACTATTGGGTCAAATACTCTTAAAATTACCCATTACTTTGAATGAAAATGTAAAAACCGTGGGTTTTTTTTTGGTCTTTCCCAATTGCGTTAGGATCAATGGTAATAAACGTTAGCGTAACGTCATTTGTTATAATAGACGCTAAATATACAGAAAGAATACAAATAACAAGGTTTCTCTACAAAAGTTATAAAAAAACAAGAAAACGTTTCATCACAGTTGAAGTCATACATACATACATACACAACCTCACGCCTTTATTTCCATAGTGGGGTAGGCACAGCTGCAGAATTACAAACAACTCTAAAAAGTTGATAATTTTCTGTAACCACATTTCGCACAAATAGGCTAAAGATGTTTACCAGTGAATATTAGTGACAGGATGAAAGCCCATCGCCTAACAGTACTACAAGCCTTTATTCCCTTAGTCGCTTCTTACGACATCCACGGGAAGACAAGGAGTGGCTGTGTTCTAACCCGGCAACCACACGGGGTAGTCCTTTTCTTAGTATTCGGTAAATGACTACCACTTTTGTCAAAACGCACGAATTATACGAGGCTAGAGCTTAGTTTTATCTACTTATTTTATTCCATATAAGAATAATAAACATTTCCTATATAAACCCAAACTTGTAGTTTCCTTCTAACTAACCGGGTCCATTTATCCAGCACGTACTGGGTTGAGAACGTGACCGTATATCACCGAATTAGATCAGTTTTATTCGAGCACATAAAAACCTAGCATACTAGGATCTCATAAACCACGCATATGTTTAAGTAATTGCACTAGTTTAGAGTCTCAAACGCATTTCGGACTTTAAAAATGTTACGGAGAGTTTATTTTTGAATTTCACGGTAATTTCCTTTTTCTGTTTATTCGCGTATTCCTTTATTATTATTAGAGTTTCTGAAAACAGTTTTGTTTATCTTCTCGAGTAAGTACGGAGAAACATTTGCTATAAGGGAGTTCGTACGGTATAATAATAAAGTGCTAAGATAAACATGTGTCAGCGTTTTCTGTTTCATGTAGACAATATTACATTTGGCAGAAAAGGAAGAATTGTGAAGATACGATTGATAATTGGGTTTCTAGACATTATTTTTATTTATTTTACGTACAACTAACCGATGTCATCTAAAAAAAAGTAAATTTGTTAACTTACTAAAGTTTCGTTTAAATACGCAGTTTAATGTTTTAACCTGATTACTTTCATTTTATACCTTCACAAAATATGAAAGGCCATAGCCGGGTTTCCATAGTAAGTCGGCCCTTACATCAAAATGTTTGTTTTTTTTGGATGTATTCAAGCGATTTGCTTCAAATTTTGAAATGACGTTCTTTAGATATATTTGCATCGCCACCCAAAAAACGAATACTAGTTATCGTAAAATAAAAAGAAAAAAAAAACAATTTTAAAATAAACTTTTTTTGTATGTGGTTGTGAAAAAGTGACACCCCTAGATTTTTTTATCAAAATAGGCCATACATTGGCCTACTACTTGCCTAAATATCAAAATTTTCCAGGCGGTACTACCTACAAAAAATCAGCAGAATGTGAGACCAAGTTGTGTAATTAATCGGTGTTTTTCAATGTAGTATTCAAACTCTTCGATTATGTTTGATTTTTCTTATCAGTTTGTCGTATTTAAGAGTAAAATGCTAATGACAACTTAATGTCACCGTGATGCAAGATGTTTATCGCATTATTTATCTGCTTGGTCTCACATTCTGCTGATTTTTTGTAGGAAGTACCGCCTGGAAAATTTTGATATTTAGGCAAGTTAGTAGGCCAATTTATGGCCTATTTTGAGAAAAAAAACAAGGGGTGTCACTACTTCGCAAACACATAAAAAAAAGTTTATTTTTAAATTGGTTTTTTTTTTTACGATTACTAGTATTCGTTTTTTGGGTAGCGATACAAATCTATCTAAAGAACGTCATTTCAAAATTTTAAGCAAATCGCTTGAATACATCCAGAAAAAACAAGCATTAAAAAAAAAACTTGAAAAAATCATAAGTCAAAAACTATTACAAGTAGGATGTTCATACTCGAATAAAATATTCTTCATTACAAGAGGTACTGACAAAAAAATCCCCGAGCCCATTTGATGTAAGGGCCGACTTACTATGGAAACCCGGCTATGGCCTTTACTTCTTGGATAGTAATTAATCAAGTCTTAAATTTAATTCAAATTTGAAGTAATTAGAATTTTGATAAAAATATACCTTTCCAGACATGTACAAACTATAAACTTCAATCTATTTTATAATCTAAAAGTCGATAGAACGTAGCCTGTGAAGAAGTCTTAATGATTTCAGCATGGTTCGTGGCGTGACTAGGTGATATTCGAACGTAATGTGATAGCCCAAATTACGTAAACCTTAAGGTTAGGCTGAAAAGGTCACATGACACAAAAAAAAATGAAAGTGAAAACTATTTTGACTCAATAGGATTTCTGCAAAATGCACCATTTGCATTATTAAAAAAACAATTTACATTGCTTTTCATTATAGTTACTCATATTTATGCTACATGAAAATCTGAACATTCAGATCTACCAGGGGTTGGCAGTTGATACTAGAACATGGTTCTTTTAACGAAGAGTTTGTCACTAACGACTTCAGTGTTGCCAGGATTTATGCTGTAAAAAATACAGGCGAACAATCTGTGTATCGTTTGTTGTTTTTTGTACAATTGTTGGTAAATTTACAAAAAGAACATTAATTTGTTAATCTTTTTTTTATAAATTCTACTTATTCACTTTTTGAGAAAAACAATACATGCTCATCCAGGAAGGCTCACTTACCGGTATTTGCAGTATTGTACTATAATACAAAATACATTATTTTGCAGGCCTATTCAGGTTCAGATTCAGATTTTATTACTCAATATAACACAGTATAAATTACATGGCATGTCAAATTATATGCAGTTACATTGAGGTCGTCAGAAATAGAATTAAATGATAATAGTAGAAAGTCAACACAAATACAGAGTACCGTAAAACGGGGCTATTTGGGAACCACGAGGCTATTTGGAACCCAAGTAATTATGAGCTTTTAGTTGATATATTTTTGTCATGGCAATAATAGAACTAAAAACTTAGCCTGACAACAAATTTTACAGTTCTAGCATAGCCATGACAAAAAATATATCAACTAAAAGCTTATGATTACTTAGTTCCAAATAGCCCCGTGATTACCAAATAGCCCCAGTTTACGGTACATTAAAAAAATATATATTAAAAGTCAATCCTATTATAGAATTAATCTATGTAGATAAACATAAATAATACTAATTTTGAATTCCATAATGGTTTGAAATTAAATTAAATACGAACACGTACTTTAGTTTGTTTGTAATATAATAGAATTATTATTTTATTAATAATAAAATTGTAATCTTTCATTACTTAGCTTAGCAGCTTTACAGCTTTTAAAAGCATTTTAGAATTAAATAAATGAATGAGTATGAGTATGAATAAGAGTTGGACAAGCAAGATGGAGTGACGACCTTGTAAGGATCGCGGGATCGCGGTGGATGCGAAAAGCACAAGACCGGTCTGAGTGGAGAGCCTTGGGGGAGGCCTATGTCCAGCAGTGGACGTCTTTCGGCTGACATGATGATGATGATGATGATGAATAAGAGTTGACTTTTAATGCTTACGTCGACTCCACACCTCTTTTTCGTCTTACCGTGCTAAATAAACTCAGAATCCTGCTCATTACTTTGATCATAATATAAGCCTATGCGTATCACCCCCAACTCAAATATAACGACACCTCGTTATATATAGGCAGTGGCGTAACTATACCAACTGAAGCCGGTGGTAAATTCGTTGGAAGGGCCCTTTCTTTCAGTTATTAAAAATGAAATAAATATAAGGTTCCTCCTGTGCTCACGGCCTTTTGGGCCGGGGGCCCCTAACAGGCCGGGGACCCGTCAATAATAATTTATATTTAAATATTTACGTTATACATGTCTAGATACCAGTGCTCGCTGCAATGGCCGCCATTTAGCTACCCGTTTTGATGTAAATAAATCGTAGATAATATTTACGGTACTTACAAATGAAACGAGACATCCTTGTTCCTTTTACTTGAAATAGATTTGTTACTACGTAAAATTTTATTGTCTTTGACGCGTGCGTGGCAGCGGCTGCGACGCAACTGAACAGTAGTAAGGCAATTTACCTTCCTTTTTGAGGAACGCTTTTGCGCGCAGATGACGTATCTTAATATAAAATATCATTAGGGCCCGTGGCATTTTGCCCGTTCTGTCACGCTGTACTTACGCCACCGTCATTACTCGTATGATACAATACATCAATTTAGACTACAGAGCTTGGTAAAGGAAAACACAACCTTCCTTTTGAAGAAGTTGGCTAAACATAATTAAGTTTAAAAATCTTAAGCTCATATAAATCGAAGAAAAACGACAGCGGGTCGTTATTAATTAATAACGTTTGGTTTTTTTTAGTTATAAAAGTACCATATAGATTATGAAACGGTTCGGAACGGTATCGGTGTGGACATTGCCTCAAGCTCTGAATTTATAATACGGTCTCGTTCGATTCCCCTCCGTGGGGATTGTTATTAGTTACTGCCTAGCCATAGCTTCGTGATTTAAATATCAGATGAGTCATAAATAATCTCATATTTTCATTGCTTCCAGCTTTTTGCCAGAGGTTTGCAATGCAATGTATGTATGTATATACCTACGGGTCAAATCTTAAGAGTTACATTTGACCCACTTTTATTGGTATTGTTGGCTTTAAAACTGCTGACCCATCTATACACATAACATAGATTGCGGCGCACGCTACGCACGCACACACAACTGTTCTAGGCATGTGTTTTTAACGTCATTTAACGTATGTGCCACTGTAGGAGTACCTATCTGGTAACCTATCGATGTTTTTAAAAACTTTTGTGCGCTGTTTCGTTTGTCTGTAAATCACTTTCTCTGAACCCATACCTACTGTTTGTTGGCTAGGTTAGGTTAGATTAGTTTTATAAAAATCGAGGAGTATTAAACGGTTGCAGAGAAAAATAATTTTCGGACAAATAAAAAATTCCAACAAACGAAACAGAGGACCAAGGTTTTTCAAACTTAGCTAACCGGAGTATCTACTATACATTTGGATACGAAATTTATAATTTCAACTCAACCAAAACAATTTCTATCAGCATTGAGGTTGAAGAAAGCAATTTGAACAATACGGATAAGAGGACGGCTGAGGCTCATTGTCAAGTCATTTAGTTGTTAAGTTGCTCTGCGCTTTAGGCCACATTATTAATAAATTGTATTATTTTTACGCTTACCCTGCTGGTAAAACTTCTCTTATTTCCGCCATTGATTCCGATTGAATGTATGCTCTCGCAACTCGCTTCGAAATGCAAAAACAAAACGAGCAAATGGATTCGAACGTTTTGAATGTAAACTGTAAGTTATTAACTTCACGCACTTTTACTTCTATTGAAATATGGAAAACGAGTTAAAATTATGGAAGGTAATTAAAAATGTGCATTTGAAGTTGAGGCAGCATGAAACTAAAGGGCTGTTCGTGATTAAAACCAAAACTGGATAACATGAGTTAACACAAATAATGTAAATTTATAAATAAATAAATATCATGGGACAATGTCACACCATTTGGCCTAGTCCTAAACTAAGCTCTAGACTTGTACTATGGGTACTAGACAACGATATTAATACTTATATAGAGAAATATATACTTAAATACATAGAAAACATCCATGACTCAGAAATAAATATTCGCGCTCATCACACAAATATCTGCCCTTGCGGGATTTGAACCCAAGACTGCTAGCTTCGTAGGCAGGGTCACTACCAACTAGGCCAGCGCGTCGTCAAACACAAATAATATAGTTTTAACTGCGGTTATATTGTACTAGCTATTGCCTGCCACTGATTCTATCATTAGCCCTTCGAAAACTATATTTTTTTCCGGGATGATAAATAAATTATGTTTGTCTAGTACCCGCGGGAACGCGGTGGATGTGAAAAGCACAATACCGGTCTGAGTGGAGAGACATGGGGGAGGCCTATATCCAGAAGTGGACGTCTTTCGGCTGACATGATGATGATGATGTCTAGTACCCATATACCAAGCCTAGAGCATAGTTTCGGACTAGGTGATACTTATGTCAGATTGTCCCCTGTTATCTATTTAATATTGAGGAACCCTAAAAGCCACACAAGTCACCTGATGGCATGAATGATCTATGACTATAGACAATTGCGATCTCAAGACTGCAACCCTAAGGGCCGTATTAATAAACTGATCCCAACTGCAATCCCCGTCTCAAGATGCGACAAAACTGACAGTTTTCTATGGCTTGACGTTTACTTTAACGCACCTTGTGACGGGTATCTCAGTCAAGATGAGTTTTTTAATACGGTTCTAAGACTGTAAATGCGTTGCGAACTACTAAGATGGAATGTCTCTATGCTAGCGCTATGGAAGAATAAGTTTCTGTTAATTTCATTTTTGGGACAAGCCTTTGTTGCCGGCTTTACTTTATTTTGCAAAATCTTTATCTGCTTATCAAGACCAAACTATTGAGTTAACACGGTGGGTTAACGTTAAGAATAGCGGAGATCCTGTCGCCACTGTCCAACTCAAACAAAACAAAATTACCCATCACCCTTTCCTAGGAAATTACGCAAGTCGGCTTTAATTACTATTGCAGCATAGTTATGCAATATCCTAGTTTCATTCTGTTTTATAATGTCAAATCTGGTAAACTAAGAAAGTTATGTGACCAATATTTACGTTAAATACACTCATGGACAAATTTAGAGGAACGCAAAAATACAACTAGACTAATAAAACGTATTTTATACGTTGTAAGTCAGATAATGAAAAAAGCTTGGGTCATTTAAATAAAAGGATTATTACCTTAAAATTGATGTTTTTAATTGTTTTCTAATACTTCATTTGTTTTTCTTTTGCATTACCTAACTTAATGCGATTTTTTGGAAAATTTGAGTTTGTGCAACTATAAATTGTATTTTTTTTAAATAAACGAGTATTTTTTTGTTATAATCGTTAAAAATGCACACTTTAAAGAAAATAAAACAAAAAATATTGTCGCAGAAAACGACAACAATAATCTAAAAAAATTACATCATACTTAAAGGCATAGTCATTTGTTTTTTGTTCATTTTATGTTAACTGTAACGATACAAAATAATCTTTCGAATTAATTAAAAAATAAAATAAAATAAAAATCATGCTTTTTTGTTGTAAAATTATTACTTCATCCCGTTCCTCTAATTTTGTCCGTGAGTCATTCAGTGTCGCATAAAAAGAACGTAGGTACACAAATAGAAACAAATCTCACGTGAAAAAAATGACACGAGATTTTCGTCCCCTTGCGAAGTAACGGATATACTCATTACCTGACTTGATTCATAGTAGGTACTTTTACTTTGTACATTTCAGAATAACTCTGTATTTTTATTTTCGTGACCAAAAACAGCGACGAAATTGATAATTTAATACTTTTATCTACATTATAATGTAAAGGAGTAACGTAAATATAACTTTGGTAATAAAATATTGCTTCTTATCGTCTGAAAAGTTTGCTGTGTACTTTGGGTGTACTTTCTAAAGGCCTTTTTTCTTGAGGTTTTTAAGCTTTAAGTGTTATATGAAACTAAGAGGACTATAATAATATAAAGGAAGTTATGGACGATAATATATTATTTTTTATAAATTTATAAATGTATGTACCTATGTATGTATGTAAACTCTTTATTGCACAAAAAAAAACAATTACAATTAAATTCGTACATAAACTTGTGTTTTTTTTATGATAATGTTTATTTTAAGGCTACAGAGTTCACCTGATTTTGCCCTACTTATTCAAGCTACACAAACAAACAACAGTCAAACAACTAATTATAAAAATATCCGTCCAAGTTTGTATCGGGCGATATGAAATCTTGGTACACGAGTCAGATTCGCACTTGACTGGTTTTTCGGTACTATTTAAAGGCAGAGGTTACCAAAACACATAGATATTCCTTCTGAAAACCATAACCCATTTAATTAAATTTATGAACATCAAACCGAATACACAAACGCCGACAAGGGCTCCAACTTTGTAGGTCCTTAAAAAACAGACAATTTCCTTAAATATTTCCTTTGTTTTCACAAGTGCCTCAAACGTCTGGGGATAAAGGATCCTAGCAAAAGCTTCTTGAAGAAAAATTGAAATATCAAAATTTACAAAATTTATTTTAATAAGCGGCCTGTCCGGAACATGAAAGGATGTTAATGTAATTGTCAATTTATTATTCTGCTTCTGACTGGCTAGATTTTGGTTACAAAATTACATTCGTTATTTGGTTAAATAACACGCTTTGGAATCATAATCGAGTTATGTTACTTTCCTCTGAAATGTATGATTTATTACTTATTTAAGTACTTTTATGTTAAACTTATTATTATTTAACAACAATACTACACTAATCTAACAAAAATCCTTCTCAAAATGTTGAATGCCGCATTGGAAGGCAATGCTTAATCTGTGTGCTACATAAAGTCCAGCATTTTGGTCACGTGTTACATCAACCAGGCGCTTTGAAAGATCCTTTAAAATATGGTGAGCTCTGGGTCCTCACGGCCCTGAATTGAGATATATTATTTTTCGGTCTTCCTACACAATGCTATGACGTTACACCTGTTAATGGTTTTACTTGATCTCAATACCATTTCGACATAATAAATTTACTTTTAACATTTAACAAATGTTATCTTTTTAGATATCAAATGAATAATAAGGTAAAGTAAAGTGATATATACCTAACTTGTAAAGCTTTGTTCGTCATGTGACTGGATTATTTTTAGCAATCATGGTGTTTTGCCTGCTTTAAGGAAACCAAAAATTTAGAAAAGCTGTGTAAACAATTTGAATCTGCGTCTAAAATAACAACACCTGAGTAGCTAACACGCAAATTGCATCTGTTATCTCTCTCTTAGCCATGTTCCTTTTCCTTTCGTTTTTCAATGTAAGATTTGTACCCTTTCACCTTGCACTCCTCCTCGCTGTGCATGTCAATTGTCTATAAACATTCGGACCAACTAAGCTTGCGATAAGATACTGTAATTTCAACACACATAAATAAGTGTGTATAATATTATATACAATTCTAACGTTGGGTTAAATAACACGTCGAATAAATAACAGGGGACAATGTCACACTATTGACCTAGTT
This sequence comes from Acleris emargana, assembly GCA_927399475.2. Taxonomy (NCBI): domain Eukaryota; kingdom Metazoa; phylum Arthropoda; class Insecta; order Lepidoptera; family Tortricidae; genus Acleris; species Acleris emargana. The sequence continues at coordinate 4,231,315 of OV656847.1, forward strand.
CAAAACTAAGCTCTTGGTTTGTACTATGGGTACTAGACAACGATATAAATACTTATAAAGAGAAATATATAGGAACAAATATTCGCGCTCATATCTGCGCTTACCGGGATTTGAACCCAGGACCACTAGCTTCGTAGGCAGGCTCACTACCAACTAGGCCAGCGCGTCGTCAATAAACAGCGACGTTTAGTATTTCTGGCTTTTAAAATGCTTGTAAAATGAACCATCGATCAAGTATTATTCATTGAATAGTTTTGTAGGAAGTAACAAAAATGATCGATGAAAAGATTGTCGGCAAAACAAGGGAATGCGTTTGTTTTTAAAACTGTTTATCTCCCTAATTACCATGATTACCCCATCCAGAAGCCTTTCAGGTCAAAGCCTTCCACATTCGCTTTAACAGGCAGTTAAACAACGTCGATTGAATATGTAATTATGCTAACAGGCGCAACGTTATGCATCATTTATCAGATGTCGCATTGCTGATTTAACATAACAAGAGATCAGGACAGGTCGAGAATATTGCCAATACGTTAAAATAACTATAAAATTCTTGATAATATTACTAATGTCAAAAGGTGTGAGTTTGTCGGTGATTTATTGATGAAAAATGAAGAAGTGCTACTTGATACCGCAGAAAGTAGGAACATTTCTAAAGAAGCAGTGATAAACGAGGCAAATTAATTAAATGAATCCAATGAACTTCGTAAGTATGTGTGTTTTATTAAGAGCGGTAGTTTTAACTTTTTTTTTGGTATTTGTTAAGTCTATAACAAATCATTAAGAACGAAATAAAATAAAATAATTTGTACTAGAGTTAGTTTTCAGGTCTTAACTACTATAACTAATTTGTACTTGTACGAGTACATACGCGGTAGTTATGAAAAGAATGTCGGTGATGCTGTAAAACCACTTAACTAGCAAATTTATGATAGAGCAAAATAAACCTTACTTTATTATTAAAAAGGTGCATTTTGCTCCTTATTTAAAATGTTACTTACGCGGTTTTGCAGTTTTACCGATGAAATGACTAAAATTAGATATGGAAGTTCACGATACCTAAACATAATAATGACTTAAAAAATATATAAATATAAAGAAACAACTTTATTCAATGAAATATTGAATAATTTATAATATCCAAATTATAAGGCCATACCAAGCTAACTAGCAGTTGAATACTACATTATCAAATTATGAAAGCTGCAGATAAGGAAGTAGCACAAAATAGTCCAACATTTCTATTATCACTACGCTTTAAAATTTGTATTCATAGCCAGTATATTTTAACGATACGCTTAGTATTCCTTCAGTTCATCCCTTGAAATTTCCATCCCACGGGTCCGGCCATTTTTAGAACTGACCATAAATTTCAGTTTAATATTTTATAGCTGTTGTTTACTTTCCTTTGGCATCCCTTACGCTGAGCCGAGTGGAGTTGGAGTATTATATCTGTTCGCATTAAAAACTTTAGCAATATTTTTCCTTTTTTAAAAGCGTTATTTGCCTGGCGACCAAAATATTGGCTAAAGTTTTGCCCCTTTTTTAAGGAAAAAATATAGAGTGAGTTTGTTTCAATCTAATTTTAAATGAAAACTTTAATATCGGCCAATGTCGGATGCCGTGGCAGCTGTATTTTGCAATTTTAAACACTTACTAAACTTGCTAACAAGGCGTATAATTAAGACAGTTTCTAGGGATATTTTTGTTTTTCTGGTACTTTTTAAATTATGAGTCCTGAAAATCAAACACTCATTAAATCTAAATCTAAATAGACTATTCAGTGTCTCACTGCTGGGAAAAGACCTTCCCCTTATTTCTCCTGTCATCTATTGATCTGGCTAACCCTTGCCAGTCTGGATTGAATTTATCTAATTTATCACTCCATGTGTTCCCGTGAATGTTGTAAGAGGCGACTAAGGGAATAAAGGCTTGTAGTACTGTTAGGCGATGGGCTTGCCACCTGTCACTAATACACTGGGAAACATCTTAGCCTACTTGTGCAAAATGTGGTTACCTACAGAATTATCAAGAAGTTTTAAGACTTGTTGGTAATTCTTTAGTTCTGCCTACCCCACTCTGGGAATGAAGGCGTGAGTTTATGTATGTATGTACATATCACTCATTAATTATTTTAACAATAGTCTAGTCGGCAGTGACCAGGGTCACTACGAAGCTAGCGGTCCCGGTTTCGATCCCGCCCGTACCGGGTGAATATTTGTGTGATGAGTTTGTATTTGTTCCTGAGTCTTGGATGTTTTCTATGTATATATTTCTCTATACAAGTATGTTTATCGATGTCTAGTACCTATAGTACTAGGGCTTAGTTTGGGAATGGATCTACTCGTTTTTTTGTGAGATCATCACCTTGTTTTTTAAATAACAACCATTAGCTTGCTCATGTTTATAGTATTGTGAAAGTAACAAATATTGTGAAAGATCACAGATTACATTAATGATCACGATCTTATTACGGTTTCAATGGTGTAAGGATTACGTAAATGTATTATAGTATGATAACCTCGCATTTTGCTGTGCCCTTACAGGGCGTCACATGTATCACCTCTGTATTTTATTCCATCTGTTGTTTAATGTAATGTGACATGCAATAAATATTTTGACTTTGACTTTGACTTTGAACCTTCGCTCGAGGACACAGTAATTGCATCAAAAGTTTGAGCATGCTTAGAACCTTGTCGATGTGATTGTCATTGTCATGCTTGTTCGTTTGATTTTCAGTTGAAGTTTGTTGTTACAAAGAATTATATTGCTTATATTTTTATTTGTTGTATTTTCTTGTAGTAATACTTTTACCTCTTGAGGAAATTTTCATTGATTAAATTATTGTTAACTTTGCAGGTTTTGTTCACCGACACATATTTACTGGTCGTTCCTATACGACCAGTAAATATCTGTAAATGATTAAATATGTTGTAGTTATTATCAAACAATAGGTTGGTAAGTTACAATTTTTCATATTTTCATTTCTTTCTTTCCAAGAAATATTTGCTCCTCTTATGCAAACTTAAAAGTAGAATTATCTGTACACGTTTAAGAATGCGAGACCAAAAAGTAAAAAAAAACATGTTTTTTTATCAGTTTATCCAACATAACTGATACAAAAACAGAAAAAAATACTTTTGAGTGGGGTATTATGGGACCAAAATTATTGCAAATGATCTCCCCCATGACCCCTTGAGGGGAATAGGTCGACTTACCAATAACCCTGTATACGTTAGTCTATAAAATATTTGTAATTACGGGCCTCTTTTGCTCAAAATTAAAATTATTACATACATACATACCTTCACGCCTTCATTCCCAGAGTGGGGTAGGCAGAGCTACAGAATTACCAACAACTCCAAAAACTTGTTGATAACTATGTAACCACAATTTGCACAATTAGGCTAAGATGTTTAACAGTGTATATTAGTGACAGGTAGCAAGCCCATCGCCTAACAGTACTACAAGCCTTTATTCCCTTAGTCGCCTCTTACGACTTCAACGGGAAGACATAGAGTGGCACAATTCGAAGCCGGCAACCACACGGCAAAATAACGGTAAAATTATTATTTATAGTATAAATATTAACTCACCTGATAATGTGTCTGCACTACCACTGCCCTAAAAACTATGGAAGCGTCCTGAACCCTGGTCTCCAAGGGGCGCTCCGCGTACTTAGGACACTGCCCGTCACAAACTATTGTCCTACACAGAAACAGCACTAACACTAACACGTCCCCAATGGACATACGTCCCATGGCTGGCCGCGACATTTTGCCCTTTAATAACAGATCTTTAAGTTACATTTTTCATCGACTATCTCACGACGTTGATGCGTTTCGTTCTTCGTCGCCTGTGATGTTTTCTGCTTTGCATTTTTTATCTGTAACAAAAATTAATAGGTCAAATTTTGATTACAAAAATTTAAAACACCAGTCAAGTGCTAACTCGCGGACCGAGGGTTTTGCTTTTAAGATGGAAAACTAGAATCAAATTCCAAGATATTGAAAAAACAATTGTCAGTTTATTTCGTATGTATATTAATGGTTGAAAAGGAGAAGTTCCTCAAAATTCAAAGTTCCCAAGGAAATAACGATACCGTAATCGAAATCTTCGCGGACGAAGTCGCGGGCAGAGTCTAGTGAACAAATTTAAAAAAAAAACAAGATAATATTCCTTTTAATAAAATCAACGTCTTTTATCTTGATTCAATAAGGTTCTCAGATCAACAATCTTTATGTAACATAGACAAACTTTAATCCTTGACTATTCAAGCCAACCAGAGGCTAGAAATTTGACGATGAAATAACATAAATAAGTTATGATTTACTTTAAATCTATTATTCAATTTAATAAATACACACGTAAAAACTTTACTCCAGTAATAAGGGGGTTATTATGACCCCTAAAGCTTAGTTCAGCTTACGCTGAGAGAAAAGGACAGAGCTTTATATCTGCTATAGCTCTGCCCTTTATGCTTGTTAAATCTGCAATAACCTTTCAGGCCCGACCGGAGAGGCAAGATAAGATGCATTTTAACCGTAACGTAAATGATTTTCGAAACTGACAAATTGTATGAAATTGACATAAGCCCGCGACCCACGACTTGATTGTCGGTCAGACCTCTCTTTCTTACAAAAAAAATCAAATTCAAAATTCAAAATATTTATTCAGTAAATTGGCCACATGCGGTCTCTTTTACACGTCGGAAATGTACAGTGAATCTACCAGCCCTTCAGACAAGACCATCATTGCGGAGAAGAAGCGCCGCAAGAAACTCCAGCAGAAAGTCATTTTTTCAATCATAAAAACATAATTATACTTAAAAGTAAGTTACATTAAGTAATAATAAGGTAATAAAGTAATAAACAATAAATTCTTAAAACAAGCAAAAATAAAATTATTACAAATGTAAGGTCAATAAACCTATAAATAAAATAATGACTATGAGAACAACACGACGAGGTCTCTACGTCAAAAGCCATATAACTTGGATAATAAATTGAAAAACAAGTCCTTGCAAACGTGAACAGACCGGATCCCACAAACAGCACCCATTCACGAGTATGAAGCGTATCTCAGCCATCGCCTCTCTCAACCATGTGATCGGGAAAGTGGCGACCCGATCAACGACGCCGCCGTAAGCAAAGACCTTTGAGCGAGCATGACATGCTCATGCTGCCGGACGACAAATGTAATATTGTGTGAAACAGCCGTCCGGCGAGAAACATCACAGTGTGTTCTCATTTAAAATCTTCTCGTACACACAAGAGTAGAAAAGATAAAATACAAATAGTAAATCACAGTCGACTGACTGAGTCAGTGCTTGAATACATAATCTGCTTAAAGGCTATTTTATTGTAAATATCCTAGACACTACTAAAATACTAGTCCGTAACGGTACCTGGTGAGGGACACTAGACCAAAATTATAAATGAAATTAGTATTATCATTGTCATGGGCAATATTAGAAAAAAGACTGACGGTTGAGTTTATTGCGGCGTTTCTTCTCAGCAGGGGTCTCCTTTTAGGAAGCAAAGGTAGATTTTGACGTGTAAAAGCGCCCGTACGGCCTATACAACTGAATATCCTATATATTTTTTACATATTATTACAAAATGTGCTATCCCCCCTGTCTGGTATTAAATCAAAATATTGAAGCTTTAACTTAGAATTGGGTATTCGAAGAAAACGTATAAAAACTTCACTACCTATTCTCTTCATCTCAGACATAAACTTAAAGGTTACAAGGTAAAGAAAATACGGCATTGATGAAGATATTTTATCGTTTTTTTCTGTATATCGGAGAGGGAGAATCGCAAAAATGTATATATATGATTTAGTTAGGCCTTTTCAGGCTTTTCAAATGTATTTTTTAAAGGAACCTCGTTCTAAAAGTCTTACTGTATCCATATTAACATTTTTATTGTACGTAAAAAACATGATGGCGTAATTCAAAACGATCTTTAATAACGATAATATATTTCACTCGCCTATTTTTATGTGTGCAAAAGGAATATAAAATGTATATTACATTTCTGTGACAATATTTTCTGATTTTAATATACGCAATTGTAATGTGGATTTATTGATGTTAATAATTAAAAGTTAAAACTAAACTTATTTCAATTAAAATAAAACTAAGCTACTCAAATATTAAAGATGTAAACAATAATCACCACTATAAAAAAACACCCCCTCTAGCAGATCCGCTCGCGGCATGGTCCCTATGATACCTTGCTGCATTACCTCTTTGGATAGCTAGCCCAATCCTTCGGGAGAGAAGCACCAGCTCTAGGATCTCCGGAGGTGTCTATGAGCCGGGATGACAGAGCGTTAATAAAGCTTTTCATATCGGCTGACCAAGGTCCCATGGTCTCCTCTGCAAGTGCCCCATCAATGTACCTCAACATGTTTTATATAATGTTTGTTACCTATTTCATATACAGTAGATTTTAATATTTGATGCAGGACATTTTTGCATAGTGTTTTTTTTTTTTATGGCATTCATGTGGCTCCTGGTAAGTGCGATCTCAGTAACCTATCCCTTTTTAGACTGAGCTTACTATCAAGTCTAGAATGATATTCGATATCATTTAATCTTTCTTCTTAACAGATATTTAATATGACTCGTACTGTTTTGTGTTTAAGGTTTAAATTAATTTATTGTTTGCTTCACGATCGTATCACTTTGCTCTAAAGTCGTTTGCATTTTACTAAATATTCCGAAGTCTCATTACGACAGGATTCATGTGACTATCTATGTTCCGTTTATAAAACGCGCAAAAATAATTAAATATTTACAAAGAGATTTACAAATATAGTGAATAAATAATTAACATTGTTTTGTTTTATTTTGTCGGATCAATGATAAGGATAAACAAAATAAAGTTTTTACACCTTCTGCATTATAAACATAAAGGTAACTTCCTAATAATATCACTAAATACCACCTCAAAATATTTTTACAGCGGTACACAAATAATGACGAAATTGTTACTAAGCCCATTTCACATCACCCTGTAAAACTCCCAAACTATTTCAAATCCTTATAAGACTTGAAAGCTACCACTTAAACGTGCCAAAAGGGACGACATGTTGACGATATAATCCCACTCTCCAACTTTCCCAATCCCTGACTGAACGTTTATCGCTATCTACAAAAATACCCAAGTACATAATTAAGTTATATCCATTAGCAGATCGTGCGAAATCAGCCATCTCGCTAATCCGTCAGGCTAGCTAATCTCTATACGCTGACGAGAGTTTTGTCCCTGATCCGCTATCTTAAGACCCTACGACGACGGTGTGACGTACACATATATGCTGAAGGCTTAATTCCAGACGGATTTTGATACTTTTTCTAGGGTGACGTCTTATTTTATGTACAGGGTGTTTTAAGTTGGGATGGTTACTAAAGTTTTAGTAAGAAGTATAGCGACCGAGTGATGTACTGAATAAGAGGCAAATCAAAAGCATCCGGAACCAACGTACATAAATTTAAAATTAAAATATTGTAAAATAAGTACAAATATACCATTCATAACAAAATAAAAGTATCTTTTTGATTGTTTTTACGACTTAGATTGATTTTTTTATAGCTAACTTTTCATTTTAATCCAATGACCAAATTTTGTGACTAAAAAAAAGGTATCGTAATGGAATAAAAGTGTTATAATGAAGCATATTTTTCTTAGCTGTTTGTTTGGCAACCGCCCCTGAACCCAGGGAACTCAAGATCCTATCTTAAACGGGCGACTCGCTTATATGAATCTCCCAGGAAAGATTATGTGTTCTAGAAGGTTCGGAAAAACTGAGATGTGCCGGGATAAACATGTTTGATAGAACTATAAAGTTTGGGAAACGTTAGATAAGCGTTCATGTTGAGCCATTTGCTTGTCAGTAATCTTATTATGGTAGTGTAGTATAATTTAACTGGAAAAATAGGAAAATGGGCTCCTCCTTCTATTTAAATCAATTATTGGTATTTCAATTTTAAAATAAAAATAATAATACTATAAACACTAACAACATAAATTAATATAAAAAAATATCAGCTAAAATATCAAGAACATTAACTGTACTGGAAACTACCGTGTAGATAAAATAAATTGACATTATTTAATTAAATAATGTCAATTTATACATAATTTAATTTAATATTAGTATGTACTCTTATGTAAATTCTTTGTTATACATTAACAATTACAAAACATTTTTGCATCAATATAGATAATGTACATAGGCGAACTTATCCCATATGAGATCTATTCCAGTTAACCTTGGAGTAGAATAAGTAAGGACAACGCAGAAGGATACACAAATTAACAAAATTATATACAATTGAGAAAAAAAACTAAATCTAGTTTAAAGGAAACAAGTTAAAGGATGAATGATATAAAGCTTGTTATAAACGCCCTTAATTTAGAATACTTTGTGCATTACCACCGCAATATATTATTAATGTTCACTTCAATGCCTACTTCAAAATGCACTTTACCAAAGCTTTGTACCGACGGAAAAATTCGCAAATTGTGAAACTGTATATAGGGTGACGGCACCAATTATTGACACTTTTAGCTGACAGGCACCAGTAAATGGACCCTTAATTAAGATTTCATACGGTCGTAAATTGATTGTTGCAAAACAAATGAATAACCCTCATCTTCTGTAAAATAAGAACCAAGTGTCCATTACTGATACTATCACCCTAATGAAAAATAAAAATAAAATGTATGGAAAGAGAACATTCTCAATTCTCTTAACGTTTTTGAAAATGCTGGCAGTAATATAATGAAAAAAATTATAAAAATCTGGTAGCGGCCGAGGGTTGAGTTGCACGAATCAAACTGTCGTAATACTCATGGAATTGTTTAATCCTGGCATCTAGTAAGTGTCTTTCTCACTGCGGAAAGATGTTAAGTACATTGTGTTTTTCGCACGGCAGCAAAGTTATTTGCGTCTCGTGCCATTGAATCACTTAATCCTGGAGACTTCCTGGTAAAACAATGGATAGGGCAGCGGAAATGGAACCGTATGGAACAGCATTTAGACACTACTCGAAAACGCCTGCAGAAGTGCAATAAGTCGCTGCACGTCATGGGTCCGGTAATATTAAATAAAATACCGGTCCAAATAAGGCACTGCAGGTCCATACCTAGTTTTGACCGGAGACTTAAAAACTGGTTGACACAGACGATGACTAATTCGTCAATGAGTACCTTGATGACATTGACTTTTAATTATTTATTAACTTTAGAGAGTGACTTTTTGTATTTATTTTGTAATTATTGATATTATTATTTCTGTGATTTAATTTTTCTGAACCTGAATGACATTGTATAATCCTTACTGAATAAAGTATTATGAATTGTGAATTATTATATCCAGGATCCTATTTTTAAGCACTCGCTTAGCTCTAGGTTAAATTTTGGCAATTAACTAGTAGGTCGTTGCTTAATCCAGAGGAAGCGACGGATCCTAAAAAAACAAGTGAGAGAGAGAATGAAAATGATTAAGTGAGCTTCGAAAGAAGAGTCTGTTTTATAATCGTTTTCTCTGGAGCACTTCGTTGTTTACTCGGGTGTATCCTAATACTATAAAGATTTCCAGGGAAAGACTGAGCGTAGGTACTTAATTAATTGTACTACAATAGTCTCTTGAATTACTCGCTTCGTTTATTCGATAGCGATATAATTAAATGTGAAAAGCTTTGAATTGCATCAAAATTGTATAATAAATATTTTTTTCTTTTAAAAAACTGCTGCTCGGTTATTAATTCTACCTCATATCCAAACTATTTTGTTCTTTATATTCGCAATCAAAAGCAATGGAAAGGTCACAAAAAATATATTTTATCACAAGGTTTCTGCCAAATGTTATTACTCATAAACAGTTTTCTTCTATTGAATGCTTTGAAACGTTCATAATTTCATAATTATCCTACTGCGGCGAAGCCCAAAAGGATGGTTATGGTTTGACTTGTATGTATATCCGACTCTAACTTCTCTCCCTCTTTTATATGTTGTCACGTAACTACTAAGCGGCTAAACCAATTTTAATAAATTATACATGGTTAGATTTACTAGATATTAAAATTATTGGAAATTAAAATGGCGGTTGTTTTTGAAGTATATATTACGTAGACGATTATATCAAAAAATACGAGTACAGTCTGGTTTTAAAAGCTTTTATTTATATATTACTAAAATGTTTTACAGTGTTGTTCAATGCGAATCTTGCAAATGTTATTTGAATCGTTAAGTTAGGAAAACTTAATTAAATAAATCATTTCTACATTTAAAATAACCGCAGATCCTTAAGCTGTGATTGACAAGGTGATTCATCTTAATAGCCTGTGTTGTTAGGAGGTTCATACGGTACATGGCTACAGTAGGCCGTTTTTACTACAGGGTGGGCAAAAAACATATGCAAATAACAACATTAGAAGCCAGTAAAGGTGCAAAAATTCCTAATCCACCTTTTATTTTACCGAGCAGTTTTTCAATTAAGTGATCGTTATCACAGTTTTGACTGCTGATGTTATGATAGCTTTTACTGTGAAATAAATAAAGAGTTATAGTATGTTAACAATATAATTGATTGATGCATTTGTTTTTCACCATACTCTTGATTGGATTCTTGTATGGACGTGTTCCGTTTTGACCTTAATCATTAATATTCTTGTTCAGACACTTTATATTTTGGTAAATGTCTATATTATATTATCTTTAATAACAACAAAAAGCAGCCATACCTATTCAATGATACCATTCAAAATTCCAAATTCAAAATATTTATTCAGTAAATTGGCCACATGAGGGCTCTTTTACACGTCGGTAACATGGAGTGAATCTACCAGCGCTTCGAACAAGACCATCATTGCGGAGAAGAAGCGTCGCAAGAAACTCCAGCAGAAGATCATTTTTTTCAATGATTAAATACAATAATACTTAAAAGTATCTAAATTACATTACAAGGTAATAAAGTAATATATAATTATTTTTAAAACTAACACAAATAAAATCATTACAAATGTAAGGTCAATAAAATACAAATAAAATACCTAATGTCCAGGAGAACAACATGACGAGGTCTCTACGTCAGGAACGATAATTAAAAAAATTAACCGAATAACAGGTCCTTGCAAGCGTGAACAGACCGGACCCCACAGACAGCACCCGTTCACGAGTATGACGCGTATCTCAGCCATCGCCTCCCTCAACCATGTGTTCGGGAAGGTGGCGACCCGATCAACGACGCCGCCGTAAGCAAAGCATTTGTCATAGTTCGTCGACTTATTTTTTTTATTCTTACTGTATGGCGACTAGTTGCCGCCATATTAACGTTTGATATCTGTCATCTTTAGTGACACACAAGAGTAAGACAAATCTATTGCCATAAGAACCATCATAATTGGTCAACGCGTTTAGTTTCTAGAGCGCCACAAAGGAACAAACATACATGTGGCTGATAAACACATTACCCTCCACCTTAGGCAGTTGGGTCAAAAAACGAATAAATCAATCTTACATTTTATTATGACGGCAAAAAGTTTGAAGTCCAAACAAGAACTTCGCGATAAAAAAATCAAGTACCTAAAGTAAGACGGGCTAATACAATGTGGAATACAAAATTAGGCATACTGTATACCTTGACTACAGCGATACAACTCAGCGCATTATCTGCAACATTAGCCACGGGTTGCCCAACAAATGATCTGGCAATTGCAATATGGGAACAGGAATTAAAGTCCCATTTATCATCATTCTTGACATTAACATAGCCTGGTCTTGATAAAGGGTGATGCTAAACATTATTATGTTTTAATATACTATGTAATAAAGTTTACAGAGATTCCAATGTTCTTGCGGTAAGAAAGTTATATCGTCGGTGATACTGCCAAACCGCGTCATTAACAAATTGATGATAGAGTAAATTACACCTTACTGTCTCATTAAAAAGGTGCATTTTGCTCCTTATTTAGTATTTTACTTACGCGGTTTTGCAGTTTCACCGACGATATCCTAAATTGTATTCTGAAAATTGATAAAAATTTTAAACTAGATGATAATTCATTTAATTTTTATTTTAAATACGTACAGTAATAAAGCAAATATCAAAATCTAGGACTAATTTAGCTTAAAGACAATTCAATATATCATCTGTATCTCTTTATAATAAAATTAATAGAAAAACTAAAATTCACTACAAAACTTTCACAGAATGTAAAAATCTAACTACAACTTGGCTCAAAAGTTACGATGATATTGAACTACTTATGTTTTAACTCATAACTCGCGTTTGAACATTTAATTTCAATTTAATTTAATATTTAATGCACTGAATTCATCGGTATGAATTCCTTAAATTATTTTCCGAGCAAATTTATAGACATTTAATTGTAAGTTGCTATACACTTAACGGAAAAGATTTGGCGAGTTATTAGGTTGTAGGTCAGTTGCTAGCGATTTCAACATAACTAAACTTTTTTTTTTTACTATACATATATCAACCTGTATGAAAGAGCGAATTCCTCCTAATACAAGTGTTTAGCTTAAAAGGAGAATTCGAAACCGGTGAAAAACAAAAAAAATATAAAAAATATAAAAAAAAATGCTGTAAAATAAATAATTTTGTTTTTTTATTTTTATTTAGGTACGTGTTTTTGGTAAACATGTTATTTAGCATTTTTTGGAACATCGAAAAATCATAACTGCTTTAGTTATACGTTAGGTTTAAAAGACTTGGATTTTGCATCTGAATAACTCAAGCTATTTCTCTTACAGAAGAAATATTTTACGGAGTTGCGGCGTTTTATTTTTTGTGATAGAAATGGGAGCCGAGAATAAGAATAATTATTTAAATAAGTCAAATAAAAAACATACGCTCCAAGTCGTCCAGTAAGCTTATTTCAAATTTTTACTTACTTATATATTTTATATGATGTGATTCAACCCAATTCGGGGTTGTTTTATTGTAAGGTTAACATGTTAGTTTGTTTATTCCAGGTCATGACTTTTCGTGTTAGTATTTAAAAGTACTAGTAATTTCAAGGAATAAAAAGGGATACACTTATGACACTTATGTAGTTCCATACCTTTCTTTGTCTAGAAATTGATAAGACATATTCAGCTCATAAAAAACACCTCTGTTCCTACTATTTTAATTAGATTCTTAAGGAGTCATACTGCGTTACGGCTAAAATGATTTCTTCATCCCGAATACGATTAAAAAACGAAATTTAACCACTTTATTTTCAACAATATTTATTGGTTGGGATAAAAAAGAAATATGATGACGTCCTAGTTGACATACGTATTTAAAATTTAATATTTCTACAAAAATGTTTATAGTTTTTGTTTTTATTTTATTAAAACTTCTTCTTCTTCTTATTCTTATGGTGCCTCTCCGACTAGCGAAGGTTGGCAGTCAGCTCGGCATACTCTTATCTATTCCTCGCGAGGCAAACAGTTAGGTTATCCTTCCAAATTTAAATGATAAATAACAATGACAAAATCTTCCTCCGTGCAATTCATTTTATGTAAAAACCCTAGAGAAATACTCCCAAGAATCCACAATGTATGCATACATTCAAATGGTATCCTTTAAGATTTCCTTATCCGTCGGTCGTTTCGAGTCGTTTCTTACAAAATGGAAGACAAACAAAATTGCCTTTCGTATAAATCTTGCATGTTATGCTTCTCTTCTATTTTACATTACACAGATGTAAAAAATCTAGTGGTTTTTTGTACGCTGTTATTTTACGTCATTATAACATTATGAATATTCCGATTTGAGATATAAAGTATACCGTAAAACCACACAACTATGGTGTTCGTCTGCAAAAATAGACCAATTTTACTCACTACTTTATTCTAGAGACCCGTGTGGTTGCCGGGTTAGAATAGTGCCACTCCATGACTTCCCGTGGATGTCGTAAGAGGCGACTAAGGGAATAAAGGCTTGAAGTCCTGTTAGGCGATGGGCTTGCAACCTGTCATTAATATTCTTGTCAACATCTTAGCCTAATTGTGCAAAATGTGGTTTCAGAATTATCAACAAGTTTTTAGATATGTTGGTAATTTTGTAGCTCTGCCTACCCCACTCTGGGAATGAAGGCGTGAGTGTATGTATCTATGTATGTATGTACATTATTCTAAAAAAAACTAGCTATAGCTAGAGCTTAGAGGAAGGAGTAAGGTTATTATATTTTTAAATAATGTATTGATTAAATTATATTAATTCAAATAGGGGCTACTGAAAAACAGCTTCGTAGGTCGTGATCAACCACGCCACGTCATCATGCTGAGTGGTACCATATTTGACTCTATTTGATACTCGAAACTTTGTTATACTGTATATTTTGTTTTATTTTTGTGTTATATGCATTGTGTCAAATTTTGTTAATAAATCTATTTTTATCCTATTCTAATTATTTCATTAAATCTGTAAATTATCAGTGACCGTGTAAAACAGCGTATTTATTATGTGTTTGAGTTTTTATTTCACCTTGTATGTGAGGCAAAACATAAAAAGGTGTTGTAGATGTTATTGCGCAAAAGAGCGTGAATCCCCATAAAGTTCAGCCTCCCATTAATTGTGGATTTGCAACCATTTCCATGGGTAACTTTGAAATAAATATAACATACATACATACATTAAATCACGCCTATTTCCCAGAGGGGTAGGCAGAGACCACTTCTTTCCACTTGCTACGATCTTGACTTTCTTTCGCTTCTTCAACATTCATACATCGAGTCATGTACGCACGTCGGTCGGCCCTTTTCCAGTATTTCTCCGATTTGACTCGAAAAAGTACGCCTAGGGCAGCCCCTTCCGACCCTTCCACTCACTTTCGATCTATATATCTCTTTCGTCAATCTTCTTTCATCCATCCTTTCCAAATGACCGAACCATCGAAGCATGCCCTTTTCAATCTTAGTCACTACATCTTCTTTTATTCCACATTTTCTCTGATTTTTTCAGTTCTTACTCTATCAATCAGTTTCACACCACACATATTAAATAAATATAAAAGGTAATTAATTCCAGCGTCGTTACTTTTACTTGATGAAACAATAGCATTCATTATTCAAAGAGAAAATACCTAAATGTTCCTCATAGTTTTTTTTTAAATTTTACATTTGATACCAAGTAAGCCTTGTAAAAATCAGGTTGCTGCAATGCGCAAACAGAACACCTTTATTTGATGTTTGTGCTTTTAAATAAAGGAAATGATACAGAATTCAAACACCAGCATTGAAACATTCAACTTTTTCATTAATTCACAACTTTCAGGCATCATACTCGAAACAATAATTGCTTCGTTGCAAAATACTGGGGGGTATTATGACGTAGCTCTATGCAGTTCATTTTACGCTGAGAGAAAAGGACAGAGCTATATAGCTGCTACAGCTCTGTCCTTTAAGCTCGCCGTAAAATGAACTTTTTTTTTTTTAATTATTTTTCAAATTTAAGTACACTGTTTTATAAATACTAACAACTTCGCCAAACTGCTAAACAGTTTGAAGGCGAATTTTACACTCTTATTAACTAATTACTGTGTACCTCTCCTAATTACTACAAACATAACAGCAACTAAACCTTTCCTTTTACAAATGAATCCAACACATGATGTTTAAGCTTTTTTTTAAAAATATGTTTACTACTACATTCCTCCTCCGAAAACAATGCATTGAAAATTCGCGGTATCATGTACTTCCTAGTTCTTTGCCCATAGTAGTTACATGCTCTAGGTTCTAAATATTTATTCCTTACCCCTAGCCTAAGCTTACGGCTATATGTTTTAGGTGTTTTAAATTCAGGGTTCTTAAACTGTTCTAACGCTAATATATACCCCAGTTTCTCTTTAACAGGAAGTATTTTACAGGTCTTAAATAAAATATTATAATTATTATTACACTTCTTTTTCGTTTTCCTGTCAACCAACATTTTAATTATCCTGAGCTGTAAATTCAAAATTTTATCGAGATGACTTCGAAAAGTACGTCCGTAGGCTATTATGCCATAACTTAAGATTGGATCGGCAAGTGCATGGTACAGAGCATACAATACAGGTTTACTGACTCTAAATTTAAGATTGTTAAATTTACATAACACGGCGTAATAATAACACAACTGCATAGCTATGTCGTAATAACCCATCTGGGTGATGTAGGGACAAAGCTATAGCAGTTATATAGCTCTGTCCTTGTATTCGTAAAGTGATACTTCAGTACTTTCTTATTATACAAAATATGTACTGATTTAAAACATAAACTACATTTATTTTCACACATAAATAGTACCAACTCGAAATTTTTATAAACTTGCATCCGTCATCCGCCCAGTAAACATCATACTAACAAAACGATAATAATATTCGCTTAACATGTATCATACTAACAAATTGTCGGCTTTGGTCATAGGATCGTAGGTTATATTATGCTACATTTACAAAAGGCCCGGAGGGCCAAACCAACCGGAAATAGGAGCTCCTCAGCAGCGGAGCTCCGTCGACGCTGTCTTATCCATGTCTTACTAACAATGATGTTTTGCTAAAGTTATATTTTGCTACTATGATGATTTGCGAATATGATATATAATATCCAACGACGGAGGGGTTGAAACATGACGTTAAAGTGATAAAGCACTAAAGTGTACCAGCTACCGTACAGAGTCATTTGTGATCTGGTCAAAGTTAGTTGCGTCGTGACTACACTATGTAAATTAGGTACAACTAATTACGTGACTGTAGCTCCACCACATCACTCGTAACGTTTTCGAATCACCTTTATTACTCGAAAACGTGGAATCCATTCGAATTCTTCATTCTATTCCGGTATTCTCGGACGGTATTTTCTTAGATAACGATCGGAACCAACCTGAAATAGCACTTTTTATTTAGGTCCAGCACATCCAATTAATGAATACTTATTTAAACAAAATCTTGTTGCTCTCCCAGTGTTTTGTTACACATGATTATCAAAATCAGAATGGTTAATATTATGATAAAGATAAAAAGATAAAAGATGTTTATTCAGTAAGTAGGTCGCACGGGCACTTTTACACGTCAAAAATCTACCAGCGCTTCGCAAGAGACCACTGCTGAGAAGAAACGCCCCAAGAAACTCAACAGTAAGTCGTTTTTTAAATATTGCTAATGATGTTATACAATAATAAACTTAACCTAGCATTATATGAAACAATGAATCTCACATAACACCAAAAATTAATATATTCATGCGTAGTTGAGCAGGAAAATGTGTCAAAACTCAAAATTGTCACAAAACTAATAAGCAACAGTAATATAAAAAAATAAAAATAGAAAGTATACAAGTTATACTTACCTGTGACGGTGCAAGACAACATGCATAAAAGTTTCGATACATTCTCCTACAGAAACCGTGTCCCCTAGACAATATACAATATTTACATATTTTTTATGACTAAGTTATTATTAAATTATTTAGGTGTTGGCCAAGCATTTTTATCTGTTAGATAGTCTTCGACCCTATAGTAAGCTTTAGACATCAACGACTTTTTCAAGTAAGTTTTAAGTACTGGAAATGGTAACTTTAAAACAACGATGATGATTTATGACCACCACAATTATGATTGTAATGTTTTACGACAATTAATGCGTTAAAGAAATTACACGGGTATGTAGGATAGACGACGCTATGGCAGAAGAAGAACCCCGATAACAATACAACGAAAACGATTACTCAGATGTATTAACATATCTTTAACGAAAAACTCAATACGTTCTAGAAATACAGCAAAGCCGTGGTTCCCGGCTAATACAACCGCTGTAAAATGTAAAATAACCGCGCTCAATTTATTCCTCTTTTTCCTTGGATCTTGAGCTCAGTGCTTTCAATATTGTTACTAACTCAAGCATATTTGAGAATACGGGGAATAAAGAAATATATTTCTAGACTAAATGAGTGTGAAGAGATCAGGGGCTCTATATTACTTGGTAAAATGATATTGGTTTTGACATGTCATTGTATGGCGCGTCTTCACTGAGAGCATTCGCGTGTAATAAGCATTGGGCGAGAAAATTCAAAGACAGAAAGAAAGAAAGACAAGAAAAATACATTTATTCATTACACACATAAGACACACAGAAAAAAGTCAAAACAGAAAACAGCAATTAAAATAGTAGTGAGTGTGTCTTCGCGGTAGTGAATCGGACACTGGCTCAGCATAATGCTGAGGTGCTAAACACCTTCAGAGCTGATTTTCAGCCAGCTCCGTTTATGATAGACGGACGGTACGCTAAACGAATTTATAGAGTAAAGAAAAAAAACCTTTTAAACAAATACTTATTACATCGAGTGGTGTGTAATAAGACAATAAGCTTTTCTTAAACATGCTCGGAAAAAACGGTTTTCCGATTGAAACACAAGGACGGAAAGAGCCTCATTTTACTCCTAGGAGTAAAAAAACCATATGAAAACACTTTCCGTCCATGTCCATATATTTCTTAAAAATGCTGTCAATTTGCATACAAAATCAAAAGGACCAAGACAAAAATTCCAAACAGCCAAGGTAACTGCTCGCTTTTTTAGCACAGTGCGTGTGTTTCTTTTTGAATTTGCATTCCATTGTCTATGGTTAGTATTTAAAAACAATTGACAGTAAGTAACATTCACATAATTTGTTGTGTGAAATACTTACTATAAAAAATGAGCTCAAGCGACGAAAGCGACGAAATAGGCAAAACCTGCTTCCCGCTAAATCTAAGGAAATTAAATTACTTGCTTTTTAGAAATGTAGGTATTTGTATTATTTCCTCACATGTTTGAGAAAAGCATTATGTATGCCTCGGCGGAAACGAGGATTTCCTGACTCGTATTTTATAAAATACGAGTCAGGAAAACCCTTACTTTCCGCGCCTAGGTCACAATGTACTATTGTAACGCTCGGCTCAACGTCCACACCTCTTGAATACTTACGCGAATGCTCTCAGTGAAGACGCTATCCTTTATGATAGCTCTTACTTATTTGATAATAATGGCGGCCAAGTTTAAAACAATAGAACAGAAAAAACAGTAACGTGGGCGTGTCATGTTTGGCATGGTTATGCGGAGCTCCGCACAATCTAGCTTAGTTTGCCACGGTCACTTGTGCGTGAAAGTTGTACAAATAATATTTCTAAAATAGGGAATAAATCCAGCAGCAATCCTAGCAATGTGCAGGCGACAAGTTCCCAAAGTTGCAAAACTTTACAAGTGAGAATTTCTCGGTAATTTCTGAAAATGTTCTCGAGAACGAGAATTTATTAATTGTCACGAAGGGCCACAGCACCCAGAAACAGGAGCTCCGCAATAGCTGCTAAAATGTCCAGGTGGACTACGATAGGTGGACGGTGGGAAAGAAGGGAAGTTTAAATAGGCGAGCAAATAATATAATACGAGTAATAATATTATATAGAAAATAGATATATATAGGTCCTGGTACTGGTGCTGAGAATATATCTGTTTGCAACTTTCTCTGAAATGTACACGAAGATTTAATGAGAATTTAAGCAACTTATTGGAAACTTAACACTTATCAACAAAATAATTAACTGTAACAAACTAAAACATGTGCATAATATTTTTTAATTTAAAATTATGATCATTTAAACTTTATTGTAAAAACATTTTCTTATTTAAACAATAAGTTTCATGTTGCAAGAATGTTCTAAAAACATTCTCGAGAATGTTTTCGCGTTTTGGGAATGTTCTGCAACTTGCACATTGCTAAGCATGCCTTATTGTGCTATTTTGGAATGTAAAAACATTTTCTATGGTGGCGTGTTAATTTTATGACAGTGTGAGTATTGGCGACAACAGAGGGGTTATTATGACATAACTATGTAGTTCATTTTACGTCGAGTATAAAAGACAGAGCTATAGCAGTTATATAGCTCTGTCCTTTTCTCGCAGCGTAAACTGAACTGCGTAGTTATGTCAAAATAACCCCTCAGGTCTGATACACTGTTTTTTGTATTACGTGATGATAAACGATAACATGTCTACAGCAACATGGATTTCCGAGTAGAATATAGCCCTCTTAGTTAAAAAAAAGGGTGACGCACTGGCCGTGTGTATATTACATACAGGGTGAAATAGGGGTCGTGATCCCAACCATTTTTTTCTGACTCAGTAAACGATTGCGATGTTACCAGTATATATTTTAATTGAAACAAAGATGGTTCGGTATTTACTTATTTTAATTAAAAAAACGTTAAGTAACTAAAATGCGTGGTCACCCTACTTTTCCAATTACAACCTCTTTGAAAACAAACAACAAACAAAGGAATTTTTCTTATCTGTCTATCAGTATCGTCATAACAACCTCTTTACATACTTACTGCGATGATTGTTAAGTACATGCACTTGACATAAGTTTTCTTGGGAAACAGAAGGGTGACCATGATCTCAAATCATCCCAGTTTTTTTTATTATTTGCTGTACTGACTTAAATAACTAACTTTAATAACTGTTAGTCCTAACCTATCGTGATCCTTAGGTGAAAGTAAGTTAAATGCGTCTTTCTTGCTCCACGACCCCTATTTCACCCTGTATAGGTACGTACCATTTGTTGCCTTTGACTTTAACATAGCTCCAATTTTACTTGAGTAGGATATATCCCCGGGTGGTTATTGTGACATAACTATGCAGTTCGGTTTACGCAGAGAGAAAAGGACAAAGCTATATAACTGCCATAGCTCTGTCCTTTACACTCACTGTAAAATGAACTACAGTCAGGTATCGTATGTCTTCTGCGAGTCCTGAGAAACATCACAATTGACACTTCCACTTCGGGAATACTTTAAAATTCCGAATATTAATTTGTCCGAATTTGAATTTTTCCGTAAGCTATGTTACGCTGGAGCTATTTTAGATTAAATGCAAAGTTTAATTGTTCTAAGTAGGTAAGGTAAGTTTTGATATGTAAGCGACAAAAATAAAAGGTAAGTCAGTATACAATCAAAAAATTGCGTTCGGAATTTTTATCAATTTGGCATTATGATATGACCCTTCCACTCATCATCATCAGTCAGCCGAAATACGTCCACTGCTGGACATAGGCCTCCCACAAGTAAGGCTCTCCACTCAGACCGGTCTTGTGCTTTTTGCATCCACCGCGTTCTCACCTCCCACTACACATCCCACACACACATCCCACATCCCGTTTTACGACTTCCCAAAACCAAATTTTCATCTGGTACTATTTAAAAAATTCTGTAACCGCATTTTGCACAATCAGGCTAAGATGTTTACCAGTGTATTAGTGACAGGTTGCAAGCCCATCGCCTAACAGTACTACAAGCCTTTATTCCTTTATTAACAAGTTATTAGAGTTGTTGGTAATTCTGTAGCTCTGCCTACCCTACTTTGGGAATGAAGGCGTGAGTTTATGTATGTATGTATGTACTATTTAAAAAATAATTCAACAAAAGCATCCAAAAGAAGGCATTAGGGTAAAATCATGAATATTAAAGCCGATGTAAAACATTTTAATAGTCCCCAATCAAGTAATCCGAACAACACTCCAATTCCAACACAGAAACTGAAGATTAAGATTAATGAATAAGACATTAGCACCACAATAGAGCCGGGGGGAATTATTCCCCACGAAACCCTAATTTATTGCGGAAATGCCTCAGTAAATACTATTGTTAAGAACTCCTTCAATAAAATAATTAGGATGGATTTCCTTCCTTGTTGCTGGTAATCACCATGAGAACTGTGACTGTGTTTTGCTGTTAAAAGCTGCCAAGTTCTTGTCATTGAATATGGAAGTCACATTGCCTGGAACATGTCAGGTTTTTGACTGCTCATAATTCGTCGGTGATATTGTAAAACCGCGTAACAAAAATTTTTATTATAGAGCAAAATAAACCTTATCATCTTATCAAAAAGGTGCATTTTGCTACTTATTTAAAATGTTTCTTACGCGTTTTTGCAGTTCCACCGACTAAGTGTCTGTTTATAACAAAAAAATGGCACGTTACTATATTTGTCTCGTTTATTCAGCATCTTTAAACTAATCGTTCTTTCCTATAATATTTAAGCTAGAGCTTCAATACATGTTGACTATGCGTATGCGTACAATATATTTGTAGGGGTTCCGTACCCAAAGGATAAAAACGGGACCCTATTACTATCTGTCACCAGGCTGGATCTCACGAACCGTGATAGTTAGATACTTGACATTTTCACAGATGATGTATTTTTGTTCTATAACAACAAGTACTAAAAACAGAACTTTTTAAATCCAAACTGACAAAATGGCTTTTGCACAAATGTTTTTATAATATAAATGAATTTATGAATTATAGTGAGCTAATTAGATACTAAGGAAATTACTATTGTATTTACTTCTAATGATTAATGATTGTGTTTTTACGGAATGTTAATTTATAAATTTTATTATTTATTGAATTATAATTTGTATTTTAGATTTATATAATATATATATTTTTTAGACTAACTATCAATATTTGCACGCTTGCATGCAGGCTGAACGCAATGGATTTTTTATTCTTGAACATCTGCTTTATGTAATACTGTGTTCTGGCAAATAAATATGATTTGATTTGATTTGATAAAATAAATATTTAAGAGGAGCTCCCATACAAAAAACGTGAGTTTTTATAGATAATGGTCCGAAACCCTTCGTGCGCGAGTCCCACTCACACTTGGCTGGTTTTTTTATCTTACTTACAGACTTACAAATATAAACATCTAAAAATGGTGCTCCGTGGACAACCATTTAAATTGTACGACGATGAACTGTGGAAATATTTGTTAGACGTCTCATTCATACCAAATTTGGCGCTTGTATTACTATTTTTACTATAATACACCAAATATAAAAATACAGGAAACAGGCGTGATTTAATGTATGTATGTATGTATAAAAATACGTTGAAAAAAAAACTTGTCAAGTGCGAGGGAAACAGTCATTTTTTGTAAATTTTTGGCTATAAATCAAAAAGTAAATACCATTTTTTTTAATACAATTATAATGGTTTTGAAATTTGCATATTCAGCCTTTTGAAATGGCGTTTTTTAACTACCATTTAACTAGACATACCCGTTTTCAATTATTTATAAAATTTATTTCATATATTTTTTACTAAAAACAGATGCAGGCAAGCAAGTTATACAACTATGCCACATTTCAAGTTAATGGCATTGGGGTAAGGCAGCTGACATACAAACTATATTTGTGTTACAAAAAAGGGCCATTCGTTCTATTTACAACTTAAATTCCCGTGACTCCTTAAGAGATCTTTTTAAGGAAATTAATATCTTAACTGTAGCGTCACAATTTATTTATGAGAATATTATTTATGTTATAAAAAATTTGGATTCTTTCACAAAAAATTCTGATATACATAATTTAAATACTAGAAATAAAAATAAAATAGCTATTCGAAAATTCCACGTCCGTAAAGTACATAAATCATTTGTTGGTCAATGCATTCATTTCTATAATAAATTACCTGAGGTGGTATTAAAGTTACCCTTTCCAGCACTCAAAAATTACTTGAAAAAGTCGTTAATGTCTAAAGCGGATTTATGATGATTATAGGATCGAGGACTATTTAATAGACAAACATGCTTGGCCTAAACCCGAAACTTAATCAATAATATATATTTTATTTGTTTTTTTTCAAATTCAAAATCTTTATCTTGTCTGGGGGACACCGTTGATGTAGGAAAACATATCAATCTTATGTGGTCATCTTGCACCGTCTTATATATACATACGTAGGAGTTCTTTTTTTCCTTTTCTCTCTTTCTATCTTAAGATTTTGGTGTGTTTTCCTGCGGAAACTACGCAGGATATTTGAAATATTTTTTAATTTGCTATTTATAGATTTATATAATGCTAGACTAAGTAGTACCATTGTAATATTAAATATATTTAAAAAAATGACTGACTGCTGAGTTTCTTGCGGCGCTTCTTCTCAGCAGTGGTCTCCTCTTGTGAAGCGCTGGTAGATTCTTGACGTGTAAAAGTGCCCGTGCGGCCTACTTACTGAATAAATGTCTTTATCTTATCTTTATCTTTATAGTTGTAGAGAAAGCCTGCTGTGACATACAGACAGACGGACAGACAACGAAGTCTCGCCGTAAGGGTTTCTTTTTTACCATTTTTGTATGAAGCCCTAATTACATTCCTTGTGTGGGGACCTCTCGCACCTCCTCTAAAAAACTGTCTTAACACAAAAAAGGGATTTTGAGAAAATTGCATTTAAAGTTTTTTTTTTCTTCTTCGTTTAATTGTGAATGTTTATTAATAGTTTATACTATTATTATTTTTCACACTACTGTAAAATGTACTTAACTATAATGTTAGTTAAATTAAAATTGTGTCGTCATACATTATCAATTTTATTTTTATTATTAACTAAAAAAAGTCATAATATTATGTTATGACAGTTTTACACATTCTGAAAATGATATGGCTGTATACTGCAATAGGCACGAACAAAAATAGTGTTTTACACTTTAAAAATAGTCATAACCTGTGATATGACTTTTATTTACATTCAGTATCAGAAAAACACAAACAAATCGTTATATTATAAAAGAGTCATATTCTATGTTACGACTGTTATGTACAAATAAAGTATGTGATACAGTGTGTGAACTTAACTGCAATAAAGTCACATAATAGCTTATGACGGTTTTCACCCGCTCCGACACGCGTGCGCCTGCGGCAAACACTGTTAGGGCACTGTTGTAGATTGACGGCGCGTGATTGTCGCTCCGGATCAAACAGACACAAGCGCCCTCTGTCCGCAATTTTTTGAGTTAAGAATAAGGCGTTTTTGTAGATTATAAAGAAAAAAGAGTGGTTTTTTTTGTATCATTGGTTAATATTCGCAATTTTTTGTGTTATGACAGTTTTTTACAGGAGGTGCGCTCTTATAATTGACAACAATTCATTATGTGCTAAGGCAGTAAAATAAAATACAGTTTTTAGATTTTACACTGCTGATTACAGTAAAAATATATTTGGATTTTTTTATGCAGTAGTTTTTTATATTTAGGAAAAACAGTAAACAAAGTTGGATTGTGAATGTTAGGAATACACTTATAGTGCCCTTAGTCCATTTATTACCAAAGGAATTGAAAAAAATATACAACTGTCATGTTCATTTTTTATCTTTCTGACGTAAACGCAAAATAGTTTATTTATTTTAATGGCGTCTACAAATTATGTAATTAATTAAATTACGCAAAATAACAAATTTGTGAACGAACAGCGGCGAATGATTGACAAGTGAGTGACATGACATGACACTCAGTTCTGTTTCTGTTTAATGTTACTTTTTTTATTTTATATCATGCTAAGATCATGACATCAGTATTCCTAACTTTGTATATACGGTCTTTTTAATGACTATTTCTTTAATAAATTATTAACGACGAATTTAAGTTAAATAAAGAAAAATCGAGAAATACGGGTAGTCTAAATTTTAACCAGCTATTTATACACGCAAAATAACAATAATGCTTTTTTTTTAATGATGTCGTTTTGTAAGTACATTTTCAGTAACAACCTAATAACACAATAGTCCGAAAAAAAAAACCCGCTATAGTAGTCAAACCCCGCCGATAAAATTAATCTATCGTCTAGGCTTTATGAACAAAAAAATACTGTTAACAAACTCATCTAAAACTGTTCTTTTTGAAATTAACGAGGTGGAAACTCTAGCCTTCCACGTTTCTAGTGAAATCACTATTTTCTGCAACATTTCATATCATAAAACTACTTTATATCTATTCCTTACTAAATATTATAAATGTGAAGGTAACTCTGTTTGTCTGTTACGCTTTCATCCTGAAACACTGAACTGATTTCGATGAAATTTTTGAGTTGAGTCCGGGGCGGGAAAGGACATAAAATACTTTTGTTTCCGAAAAATGTAATAATTTCCGAGGGAATAGCGATAACCAACTTTCAAGAATCCCTCTCTTCTAATAATTCTCATCGAAAAAAAAGCCATGCGTGTCAAGGTGGAAAGTTCTTTTTAACGATTATTTATGTCAATTTTAAGATATTTGGTTGCATTTGATAAGTCTTTTTTTTATTGTTGTTATTTTCCTACGGGAAAATAAAAATTGGAAGATAGACATAATACCTACAAAAACATTTTTAAATAAAGCCTGAAATTCACAACTTGTTTTTAGATTGTCGTAATTACAAAATAAATGAGCATTTTTTTTATGAATGTTTATTTACGACGTTATCCTTAATGAATGACTATTTAGTATATAGTCACTAAATATAAACCTATTTAGTAAAATATTGTTGACGAACTCCAAGCCATTACCAAACCCACGCGATCTAAAAATAAGAAGCTTAAGAAAAATCTGTTCACCTAAATGCCTTTAATTAATTTGTGTTACTTATATAGCCTATATAACCTATATAACCTACCTTATATAGATTTTGACGACTTTTTCGTTAATAATTCATTAAATCTTTGTAGCATAATAAAAAAAGGACATTGGTATTTGCACCCACTCATTTTATATTAACCAATAAGGTTGCCTTAATATCGTTAATTAAGATAATACTTTATTGGAATTTTACGAATTGAAAATTGCTCGATATTTGGATCTAATTCATTATCAGCATTATCATTTCATTATATCGATACCTTGGGGATCACTTGGCGTAAACGCCATTTTGGGCAAAACGAGTTTTGAATGCAGTTTTACTCAGTTTTTTTTTCTCTATCGATCTGTATATTTGAAATTTCTGAATTCGCAAAAAAAAATACAATTACAGCCCTCAAGTTTTGTACGAAAATCCTGTTTAAAAAAGAAAAATTGTCGTAACCACGACGAGTTTGATTTCATGAGATTACATACGTAGTATAAGATAATTTTTGCTAAAACAACAAGTGCGTAAACGTTGTTCCTAATTTAAAATAAAATCGTGAAGGGCGTAAAAGTTACAAGTTTAATCTTGCTAAAATTTCTAGGGAGTAAACGAAACTACCAAAAAATTACCAGTAGCTTATACGTCCCAATCACATTATTTTCCTCTTACGACCTTAGATTATTCTGAATTTGGAATAGAAATGTGGGATACGATCTCAACTAATTATATTTTTGAAATAACAATGCAGTTACCACATTTTTAATATCACGACTAATTTAAATTGAAGCAATATACGACTCATTTCTATTACATACTTAGATAAATGTAAGTATAGCGCGAAGCGCCTGAGCGTAAACGTTACAATGCGTGTTGACAAATACATATTTTCTCTTTCTAACGCCCAACGGCATACATTGTTAATAAGAGATAGTGTACCTAGTTAAGGGAATAGGGAATATTTTTTTCTCGTGGCGCCCGCGCTCATTGCGTTTGGCCTTCACGAGCCGGACAGTTTGTGGCTGGTGTTTGTAAACAAACAACAAATAGTGCGCGTGTCTCTCGGTTTAAACATTAACTTAAATTGTTATAAAAAATTAACATTTAATTTGTACGAAGATGGATAGTGAAAATCGTTTGAATGCACTTTTGAGACGGCGGACAGTTGATCTCTTTAGCTGAACGCAGACGGAACATGTTGCGGTAAGTACTTATTCTGATTTATCGCTCTATAGGATTTACCTACTTACCCTATTGTTGTACCAACGATGTCTGATCTGTTAGGTCTAGTTTCTAAATAGAATTACGTATGAATTGCATGCCGTCAGTGATAGTTATAAAAACCAAAATACATCTTCACACGTAATTCGGTAAGGTGCACTATGCAACTTCTTGAATAATTTAGTTACGCGGTATTGAACTATCACCGATGATAGAAAACAATTAAGGACCTAGGATTTTTATTAAAAGTGTAATCTAATGAGACGTTTACGGCCTTGAATCCTTTTTTTTTATAGATTAACGATGTTTAAGCCCTAATGTTTTGTGTAAATAAACCCCTTAAAGAGATGAGTTCACCTTGGTACTACTTGCTAGTTTTAATATTAAGTAATGTAATAGTGTTGCATACTTAAACTTACATATATACAAACCAGGAAATTTTTCGTAAATTCATGTTACCCACCCACTGTGAGCTTACTGTTGGCTTTAATTTTAATTAAATAAGTTGAATTTACTTGACATTGATCAAATCTTAGGTCTCCGATTACCGTTGATTCTTTATTTTTAAAGATGATAGGTCGTAACCGCCATCTGAAATCTCATATGGTGTTAACGACCTAAGATTTTTTTATAAATCTTAGGTCGTAACCGCCACCTGAAATATTATATGGCGGTTACGACCCAAGATTTTTGAAAATAAAAAATCAACTTTGTTTACCACCTTAAATATTAAAGCATGTTAACAATATTGTCACAGTCATAATGTCTAAAACATTTTAATTTAAGAACAAATAAACTATTCATCTTTATAACATAGATAATAAGGACGTGACATAACTTGATAATGGAGATCTTGACGGATGGTTGGCTAGTAGGCAGTGACCCTGCCCACTGCATACTGCTTAGGGTATAGGTACTTACACAAATGTATTAAATAAGAAATTGTTTTCAGACTACCGTCGTCTCAACCGCACGTAATAAATACTGGAAGACTAACTGATGAAAAAATAGAGGATTTGGAACATGATATTTAAACTGAATCAACCTTCAGAAATAACAGTTGTGACATAATAGAGAACAGCACCGATGACATAATAAACACATCTACGGTATCATTACCCCTAAGATTATAATTAAGAAGATTCAAAGCCTAAGGATAGCGACGTTTAAGAAGAGGATGCCTGACCAAGTTACTGTAAAGTATTCAATGAAAGAAGGTGCAGAAGAACTAAAGCTTCAATTATTTGAAAATACAGGGAAAGAAACAGGCAAGGGCAAGGGCAAGGGAAAAGGAAAGGGCAAGGGACAAGGAAAAGGAAAGAGAAACAGTGTGGCTGAAGTTAACGCAAAAGAACAATCACTGATTAAAGAGGTGCAACCAGAACACTACTTAGTAAAATCTTTATACAACGCTAAGTTACCTATCTCAACAGCAAAATATAACGACCTTAAGAGACTTTGCAAAAATGGAACGATTCCAAGAACCTACCATTCAGAGTATCTCCAACTCCCTACAACTGAAAATAAGCCAGACATCTGGCCAGAAATGGACGAAGAAGATGTAAAAGTGGAACTAGAAGAAGAAGCAAGCCAAGACTGAGACCATAAAGTTTTATTTTAGTAATTAAAGCATTTTTAAGGCAGCCTAGCGCAATTAAAAACTTGTACTTAATTAGGTGCTACTGTTTATAAATAGTCATACCATTATGTTAGGGCCGATTCGGTCGACATTTTTATTCAGGTATAACGCTTATTCTCGAACTTTTATATAAATTGCCTTATTAACATTACAATCCGAGAAAAGGCGCTTTACCCGAAGCCTGTTTTATTATTATTAGAGGCGTTTAATGTAATGCCGTAAGATCCAAATGTTCGTATACTGATTTTTTTAAATATTTTGTAAGTTGCGAAGACAGCAATAATACCTTCATTCAACTATTCTTCTTTAATAATATTCAAAAATTAGTTAATTAATCAAAGCAGCGATAAGCAGCATCGAAGAAATAATATTTTCAGTTTTCACAGGGAAAATTGTTTTTTTTTAATTAAGTTTAATCGCTATTATTATGTGGGGTGATGTTACCACGACGTACTTACGTTAACACATTGTAACGTACTGTCCTTTTTTTATAATTCATTAAAAAACCAAATTATACCTGTTTTTTATTCAAACCTTAACTTTCATAAATTATGAAAGTTAAGGTTTGAATCTTACTCCTTTTTTTTTTGAAATATGAATCATAATTCATAAAAAAAGGAGTAAGGACAATTATTTCAGAGCACACGATCAATAGCAATAGAAAAGAAGAAAATAAGCTTAGACTCTAAATTGAATATAACAGAGATTTGGGTTATTTTAAATGTACAGATTCATTATCTTTAGTTCCAAATAAATTAATAAATGCATTAAGTATGATGAGAACTTATTACTCGAATACTACCTATTGCAATTTAAAACCTGTCTTTGACATCCTTTTGATCTCAGAAATTCGATTTGACTTAGCAGATACTACCAATTCTTCAAGAACAGCGGTATTTTTTTTGGGATGTACACGCCATAAAGTTTTTTTTTTCGGGCGTATACGCCAGCTATTTTCTGTTCCTTAAAGATTTTATATATTATATTTAAACCTCGTTAAGCAACGAAGAATTCTACGAACTTTTGTCTTACACGATTTTTTATAACTTTAGAAACCAAAAAGTTATGATGTTTTTTCTAAATTTTATTTAGTTTTTCAGCTCTACTGAAAAATCGTGTTTTGGCGTTTACGCCAAGTGATCCCCAAGGTATCGATATAATAATTATTAATGTATATTGGTAAAATAACGCCTTTTTTATAAGTAACTATTTTCGTGGTTTTTAACAAACTTAACCTAACCGATGTATAGCAAATAATTTATTCGCTTAATCTATAAAAGCTCCAGCATAACATAGCTTTTGGAAAAAAAATCGTTACAGCTATTTTTTATTACTTTTCTTAGTGTGACATAATTTTTGTACGATCCCTGATGACTTTCATCATCTTATTAAAGATGATGAAATTTTAAGTGTAAACTTTAATCAATCGTAAATGTATACTGATTAGCATTGTACCGAAAAGTTTCTCAAAATGTGAAAGTTACAAGATTATTCTTAAATTTTGTATGGACAGAGAACATTCTCAATGCTCTCAAGCTTCCGATAATATTCTCAGTAATTTCAGTAACTTGTACATTGCCTTCCGTCGTTGGATATCATATTCGCAAAACATGATATTCCGAAAAATATCATAAAAGCAAAATATCATATTCGCAAATCATCATAGTAGCAAAACATAACTATTATTAAGACATGAATTAGACAGTGTCGACGGAGCTCCGCTACTGCGGAGCTCCTATTTCTGGGTGGTTTGGCCCTCCGGGCCAGCTGCAAAACTAACATAACCTAAACCTACCTACGATTTTATAATAAATCCCGACTATTTGTACATATCATGTTTTGCGAATATCGTGTTTTGCGAGTATGATGTTATGCGTATATGATGTTTTACAAGTATGATCTTTTGCGAATGTGATATTCACATATGAAAGGGTACATTGCTAATTATGACTGTCAAGATTATATCATCTTTAAAATTGCGAATGATTGATTGTTTTTTGCTACATGATGTTCCAAAACAAATCTTACAAAAAAAACTCACACTGTTTTACGAATTACAAGCCAGAATACAACATTTACATTTAAATCTCGAAACCCTAAAAGTCCTAAGCCTTCATTAACTGTATAACCGAAAGACGAGACCGTCCAAATTAACTAAGTTTGCCAAGGTACTGGTTCCGCACGTCGGTGGGGCTGCAGTACCTGAGCACAGCCAAGTTGTCTCCACAATTTAGTATAATTTATGTAAATGAAAACAAAATTTGTGCCCCACTTTATTGTTATAACAATGGTGGCTTTTGGAAGTTGCTGGAGGAGGCTGGGTGGTCCATACAAACGTTTAGTAAACCATTTATGTTTATAAATTGAGTTTATTTCAACAATCAATGGCTAGAATTAATTTATTGTATGTATGTATGCATGTATACTCTTTATTGTACAGGAATGAAAAATAAATACAAAACACAGGCAATGTAACAAATTAAAAAGAAATACAGTTTATTGTGTAGTAATACTAATACTGTTAGGCGATGGGCTTGCTACCTGTCACTACACTGATACACACTGGTAAACATCTTAGCCTAATTGTGCAAATTGTAGTTACAGAGTTATCAACAAGTTTTTAGAGTTGTTGGTAATACTGTAGCTCAGCCTACCCCACTCTGGGAATGAAGGCGTGAAGGTATGCATGTATGTATGTGTAATAACTAATACGCCTTATTTATTGAGTGTAATCTTGGTCCATTGTTTGCATCCAAAATGTCCAAATAACAAAAATAACAATGTACGCATGCAAAATACTATTTTATACTTTCGAACCTACTGATCATTTTTAATGTGAGAGTTGTAGGCTTTAGTCGAAATTAAGTATAAAAGCAACTCTTTGCAAAGAAATCAGCACATGAACTATAAATGGTAAAAATGTATATTTAAAAATTATTATCCTCCAAAAAATATTAACTGTTGGTATTAATGTTTGTTTAATCAGTATGTGTGTAGCCAAGGAAAAAACCAAAAATGAACGGAATGAAAATAAATAATTTATTAAAAAGCTCCCGAGGTGTCTGAGGCGGTAAATATTTAACAGGTAGAAATTGAATTCCTTGGTTTTCACTTTTCGTTAAGATTAAGAGAAGTAATTTTTTTCCATGTTACAATAGAATAATATACATGTCAAGTTTAATCTTTGTCTTTTATTATTTATCTCCTATTGCTTAGATATACCTACAAGGAGAAGAAGTCCATGCAACGATGCCAAGTAGACTGGCGATATATCCAAGTGTTGAGATGTCTGTATAACGCCGCAACTATGGCCGTCCAAGTACAGAACCAGTGGACTAGACCTATCCGCCTGCATCGAGGTGTGAAACAAGGGGATGTAATCTCCCCGAAATTGTTCACAAATGCACTGGAGGATATGTTTAAGACGCTGGTCTGGAAAGGACGTGGCATTAACATAAACGGCGAGTACATCTCACACTTGCGATTTGCAGACGACATCGTCATTATGGCCCGAACGTTGCAGGATTTACAACATATGTTGAATGACCTAGCTGATTCTTCTCAACGCATCGGTCTCCGCATGAACTTGGACAAAACCAAGATTATGCTCAATGAGCATGTCATGCGGGGACCGATTGTAGTACAGGGCGATGCTCTTGAGGTTGTTCAAGAATATGTTTACCTGGGGCAAACTCTGCAGTTGGGTAAAAACAACTTCGAGAAGGAGGCCAACAGAAGAATACAGCTGGGTTGGGCAGCATATGGGAAATTGCGTCAAGTTTTCACGTCGACTATTCCACAGAGCTTGAAGACTAAAGTCTTCAATCAGTGCGTCCTACCTGCCATGACATACGGAGCCGAAACGTGGACACTTACGAAAGGGCTGGTTCACAAATTTAAAGTCGCTCAGCGAGCTATGGAGAGGGCTATGTTGGGAGTTTCTCTGAAGGATCGGATCCGTAATGAGGTGATCCGACAGAGAACTAAGGTTATCGACGTAGTCCATCGAATAGGGAATATGCATGTTTTTTTTACAGCTTCAATTGAAGCTGATTCATGTAACAAACAGATCACAAAAATCATTTTTTGAATAACTATAAAAATAACCAAGATATAAGCCAACAAAGATTTGTTCCTATCTCTTTCTAGAAAAACGGAATTTTACATGGAGTTTATATGGCCGCAGTGCACAATGACGTCACGGTGCACATCGGATCTCTCTGTCTAATTAGAAGTTTGAAATGCTTATAACTTCCGTATTTCTTGACCGATTTTAATTTTAATATCCGTTTTGGTGATCTCTTTAACGGTATTTTCATATTTTGATAAGAAATGCTATTTTTAAAATCCATGCATATTCCCTATTAGCAGCTTGAAGTGGCAGTGGGCCGGCCATTTGTTCCGCACAACCGATAATCGCTGGAGTTATCGTATTCTTGAGTGGAGACCGCGAATCGGCAAACGTAGTGTAGGACGCCCTCAGACTAGGTGGAGTGACGATCTTCGCAAGGTGGCTGGCAAGAGCTGGATGAGAGTGGCCACGAATCGTGCTCGTTGGCGTGCAATGGGAGAGGCCTATGTCCAGCAGTGGACTAATATAGGCTGATGATGATGATGATGATGACCTACAAGGTACACGGAAAGAACATTGTCTAACCAACAAAAAAAGAAAAGAGACTTTGATTTCATAATCTAAAATTTGGAATGAAATTACCTACCAAATTAGGTACAGATAGAATTCTAGATATTACTTTTGTTTTTATTTAAAGACGAAAATTACGTGTAAAATTACATGGTTCCTAACATTCAAATCGCGATACCAAAAAGTTCTTCGTTCTTTCTTTGTAACCTTCATAATCATCATTCATTTAAGAGTTATGCCCTTGTCGTTGGAGCAATTTTTATTATTTCATATTCTCAAACTCTTTAATACCCTAGTCCAGGTAAGTTCTTCATGATCCCCATCTTTTAATTTTTCCTTTCCTTTAATTATAATCCTGGTACTAATCGTGATGTACTCACGTCTATTTTCTATTTAACGACAATTATCTTGTATTTAACTTAGCCTGTTTGTGCAAAACGTGGTTACAGAATTATCAACAACATATTTAAGAGTGCTTGGTAATTCTGTAGCTCTGCCTACCCCACTCTGGGGATGAAGACGTGAGTTTATGTATGTATGTATGTATGTTTGTAGGTTGTCAGTGGTTCTAGTTTTCTTGCAAGTTAATTTTGAACCGGTTACCGTATTGATATGGGTTAATTTTTTTAATAATTATGTAATTATAGTGTATTTCTATGGAACTTTCTAACTATGTAAACAAAAGCCTAAACTTTGTTTTGTCACTGTTTCTCCTTGAATTTTCACACCACCTCATCAAACACCATTGAAAACATACACTATTGAAACGGTCGTTACTGTAAAATACAAAATCACCAAATAACTCTATCTTGGATATTTCATTAAAAGTTTAAATGGTTTCATAAGTTAGGTTATTAGGACCTAATGGAATGACGTTTTTGTTTCTTTTAAATTCTACAATTGTCTATGATGGGTAGTGTTGTGGCTAAAGTTGGCGATATATTAAGGCCCCTACACATTACCCAACTCACGCTGATCACACTCACAGATGATATAACGGCACCTTTTATAATAAATACTGGTGATATATCATCTTCAAGTACCGATTTTTCTTCAGATAGTGATTAATCAAATTACAAATAAGTAACTACTTGTTTTTTTACTTTCGGTATTTTATTATTCGCTATGGTTTGTCATAAGTAAAGGAGTATTGCCAATCACTAGTAAATTCATCATTCAGAGACAATTTCAATATGGCGGTTTGTTTACATAGTTAGCAAGTTCCATAGAATTAGACCTTAAATGAAAATATATTATGATAGTATCCAAAAGCTGATCTGATGATGCGGTCAGAAGTTTTTTATCAGGATTTTCGCTGTTGTTAAATTACAATTGTGAGTTTGTTTTTAAAAAGCAGATTATGATTGTGGAAATAAGGTACAGCTTTGTTTTTATTTGTCTTTAAACATTTTTTCAACAGAAACGTATCATAAAATAATCACTGTTTAGTTTTCCCGCCCACCGCAGATTAAATAATGCTGCATCGTGAATTCATACTAAACATAACACAATTTAAGAAATCATATAACTACTAGAACATTGACTGAATGATGGTATAAAAAACCATTTGTCCAAAAAAAAGATGCTCGAATGGAATACCCTAATTTAAGGCCTTAATTTAGAGTTGATTTCATACATTTTTGTACCTAATTATCCTTTTATTTTTAAATAGATATGTAGAAGGCACTTGTATGGCTGCCGACAATACCATTTTACTACATTTTCGTTAGTTATCTTAGTTCTACACGACACGATTGACTTGCAGACACATATTTCAGCCTTTGTCATGTTATATTTGCTTTAAAATATTATTATTTGGACGTCGCTATAGCCTTACATCATACATGAACGTTAATAAAATGAAAACACGACCATAGTATTTTACCTCAAGATAAATTATTAATATAAATAATAGGTATATAAAATGAGTGATTTTTCTGGAGCACAATAAAAATAAAGCTCAATTTGCTACTTTGCGTTGAATATAGTCCTTACGTTATTATGTAACAAGTATGTTATAAAGTATCTATTTCGGCAACAAAAATGTCATTACCTACGCAAAAAAAATGC
Source organism: Acleris emargana (assembly GCA_927399475.2). Classification (NCBI taxonomy): domain Eukaryota; kingdom Metazoa; phylum Arthropoda; class Insecta; order Lepidoptera; family Tortricidae; genus Acleris; species Acleris emargana. The sequence goes on from OV656847.1 coordinate 4,267,299, forward strand.
GCAAAACTCTCTACAAAACCCATTAAAAAACCGAAAACCCACTTATCATTTAGAAACTTATTATGATTTGAAAAGAAAACCCATTATGTTCCTTCATGTTTTGTAACTAGAATCTTCAACAAAATAAAAAACCCCTTCTAAAACGCCATCCAAGAGCCACTTTTCAAATCACCGGAAAAGCCTGTCATCTTTCGAAATTAAACCGAAATCAATCAATGTTAAATAAGTTCCGATCTCTTTGACTTAAAATTGATATTGCTAAATGACTTTGTTTACTTAGAAAACAATTAAAATTAATTGCCACTCATCTTCAAATTAATCTTCGTTCCTGAACTTGATTAATAAAACATAATCTCCCGGGAATCGAGTTAAAAAAACGTCGTTAACGATAAACTTATTAGTAAAAAAGTATACTTACATAATCAGAAATATCGATAGAATCCTCGCTTCAAATCACTAATTCGAGCACCAAATTCTATTACATACACGAAGTTCGAACACTACACGACACAGAGTCTCTGTCCACTGAGGGAAAATACAGAGCGACGTGTTCCCTCTACGAAGTCAGAGGCAAGACTGGCGTTTTCGGGAGGGCTGTAACGTCAGCGAGGCAAGCCAGCCAAGATCGGTGAGGTATTAGTGATTCCAGAAAATGTTAGAGTTATACATTATAATGTTTTGGAAATGTATATCAGGTCTCACGGTGGAGCGTGTTAATTTAATCTACAATGTGCCTTCCGGCAACAGAGGAGCGTCGTAAGAGGAAAACGCCGTTTAAGTTATTAGTGAGACGCAGTTCAGAAATGATTCCAATGATACTGACAATTTTTTAGTACAATTTTAATATAATTGAAAACATTATAATTGAAAGGTACAGGAAAGTAACGAGTAACATAAAAACAGGTGGATATTGAACCAATTTTAATAAATTATTTATGAATGATTAAATTCTCATGATGCGTTTTAGATGACATTCTTGTATCTTGAAACCAAGATCTCACTCAAGATTACTTTGTAAGAAACGATTGTTATAATATTGGAATAACATGTCACATGGCCGTCAAAAACTACTCTAATTGGATGAGTAGCAACTTTTGAAACCTGAGTCCAGTGGCTCTTTATTTTTGTACTTATTTTTCAGCAGACACTTTGACAAAATTATTACGAAATAGAAGAAAGATAAGAAAAAACAAAGTGAAAGAAACGGCCATATTTGCTGATGTGTTATTGTTTTTTGCCTATGCCAATTTTGCCGTGAGCATGTTGTTTTGTTCATTTTCTTATTTAAAATAAAAAGTAACCTAAGTAATCTCGACTTTAAATTAAAATAACCCTAATTTTCAAATTCCAGAAAATGTACCAGCATTTTTTAAAATGCTGTTACAAAATTTAACATCGGTAGGTCAGGTATTTAAACTTAGTAATAGTAGTTTATGCAACAGTTGTATAAGAAAGGTCAAAAAAGACGAGTGGTGTGGTTACGATGTGAGCCGCAGGCGAACATCGTAAAACAAGACGCCACGAGTATTTTTTGACTTAGTTATACACCGTTGCATACAATACTTTTTCTACGACTAGGTTTCAAATAAAAAGCAAAATTAAATTAATATACCTAGGTTAGAATACGAACGAACGAAGCACAGAACAACAAACGAGCGAGAAACATTCGAAAACAACAAAATATGTGTCTATGGTTAACTTTGTTTTTAAATTGATGTGCACTTGCCAAAAGTTGCACAATCGATTTAACTTGTGAAATAGGGACTAAAAAACACCTAATGATTTGAGAAATGAATTCTTTTACCTGATTGGTCGATTTTAATATAGCTGCGTTCTGGTTGGTTGATACCAAATAAAATGTTTTTTTTAAAGAGTTAAATTAGTAAAAGAGTTTACATACTAAAAAGAACCTAACGTTCCGATTGGCAGTCAATGTGTATTGTGATTGGTGGTTTAATTTGGTGAAGTATTTTGATTGGTCAAATTAACCTAGGTGTAAGCTTTGGCAGCTAGGCATATCGTTTTGGCTCAAAAAAGCACAAGTGCTGTTAAGGGGAATATACTAGATAGACTTTTCTACGGAATGTTCTGCGGACATAATTATCTATATTCTTATATTAGTGTTCATGACTATATAAATGACAGATAAAAGTACAGGAGTAGGAAAAATAATTTATTGAATTTTAAATGTTGTCGGGGTATGACCAAAATATTATACCTACGGTTAAAGCGATCATAATTTTTAATTAGGTATCGTTTTATGACCAAACAACTTGGAAGAAATTATAATAAAAATGATCCGATAAAATCAGGGCGTTGTTTAATCGTTTATTAGTTAAAAAGTAGGCCAACGGAGCAAATAAACTGTAATCAGATTGACTTATTTTATTTAAAACGAAAATTGTATTAAAAAAAATAGTATCTGCATTTGTAAAACATGTTAACTTTTGTAATAAAGTGATTTGTATTGTATTGTATATTATATATCTATCCGTGTATCATTGTTGAAGAAGCGAAAGAAATTTGTCAAGATCGTAGCAAGTGGAAAGAAGTGGTCTCTGCCTACCCCTCTGAGAAACAGGCGTGATTTAATGTATGTATGTGTATCATACTGAGTGAATGAGATGAGTGAGACTGTAAACAAATAATTTAACATTCGATGTAAGATCTGCGTTAACAGTATGTAAGATTCTGTATTCGTTCAAGTTATTGAATGTATAAGAAAACAAATAAGATTGCATTACATAACAATACATATAACTTCATGTGTCAAGTCATAAAAGTCAGATTGTTAAGAGTTTATTTCATATTGACTACTAAAATAACAACCTACCTACAAGGGCGGTGCCCTTAAAAATATTTAACATTTACCACAATGTTATGGAACTAACAAGCCCTGCGGGGCAGACAGGCCTCCATTGTACTCCGTAAAGGCTTTCACTAGATATGGCGTGTATCTCCAATAACCCCTACGTCCCTGCGTTCAAACACCAGGCTTATTGTGAAGGTTTCAAGTTAAGCTTGAAACAGAATTAATTACTTTGCTAAGGATATCGAATCTACACTTATAATGGAAAATATTTGATTATTTGTTTGCATTGAATACGCTCCAGAACTACTGGGCTGATTTGAAAAATTCTTTCGCCATTGCAATACTACATCATCCCTGATGATATCATCATCATCATCATCATCATGTCAGCCGAAAAACGTCCACTGCTGGACATAGGCCTCCCCCAAAGCTTTTCACTCAGACTGGTCTTGTGCTTTTCGCATCCACCGCGTTCCCGCGATTCTTACAAGGTCGTCACTGTCGTCGTCCGTGGACGCCACTCATGAACCTTCTGACCCCATCGGTCGTCAGTCCTGCGAGCAATGTGCCCCGCCCACTGCCACCTTAGTTCTACTGCGGATATCGTCATTTGATGATGTAGGTTATGTTTAATATTTCTACGCGGAAGGAATCGTGCGCACCAGCAATAATAATCTTAAGGATTGGCTTTAACTCTGTGAACGTCACTTGGCTGTCTTTTTTTTTTGGCAAACCCTCTTCCTAGCTTTCTTTTCTATTGGGAAAAATCATATTCCCCTGGATGTTTTATCGTATTGTCAATTTAACAATGCTCTTAAGTACATTATAGTAATGGCGGCCGAGAGAAAAGAATACGATAACACAGGTTTTACACCGGTAAAACAGAGCCTCTGATTTTCTTACTGAACAGATATATATATACATACATACATACATACCTTCACGCCTTCATTCCCAGAGCGGGGTAGGCAGAGCTACAGAATTACCAACAACTCTAAAAACTTGTTGATAACTCTGTAACCACAATTTGCACAATTAGGCTAAGATGTTTAACAGTGTATATTAGTGACAGGCATTAAGTATGAATATATAATGTATTCATACTTAATCATAAGAAAGTTCTTAAATTAAAATCAACGATGAAAACAATAAAAAATTAATTTATAATTTAATTTATTTATAAAAAGAAGGTATCTAATACAAAAATTATACCAATTCGGCTTCCAACGTTAGAACTCAGCTCTATTTTGAGCATTCCGCATGCAGCTGAAATTTGAAGGCAAACATAAATCTATCAGGGCATGAAGTCAGTGAAATTACAAAAGTTTTGGCAGCTCCTCTATATAGGAACTTATCTAGGTCATCTATGTTATTCAGACAGCATCACATATTGGAACGATATGGTGTTCCGGTACGTTTGATTCTGATTTTGTTGCGATAATGTAAAAAGTTTTACAACCGTTGTTACTGGACTAACCTCCTAAGACCCACCATACAACGAAATTCGTCAAAGGAATATGAATCTATTGTGAATGAATTAAAGTAAATTTTCTAATTGGTCAATTTGTCATAAAAACAAAAGAAATTCTACTTTACTTCCTTTGCACTAGATCTTTATTTCAATGGCTGTATTTTGTACTATTTTTAGTACAAGGAACCTCAGGAGGTGTAACGAATATCATTGAGAACGTAAGCGTGTTTTCCAATACTATATAAAACTAATATTAAAAATATTTGTCTAACTTATGGAGGGCAAACTTTTTTCATTAAAGGCCTCAAGGACGTAAGAAATTTCAAGTGGACCTAAATTTTTAGAAAATATATTTTCTCTTACGGATTCTCTAGCAGTTTTATCTACGTATTCGTTCAGGGTTCAGTACCCAAAGGGTGATGATTGGTATTAAGCTATCGCTGTTCGTCCGTCTGTCTCTCTGTCAGCGGACTGTATCTCATGAACCAGAATAAGGAGACGGTAAATTAAAAATAGCCGTTTAAGAGATCTTAAACCACCCATGAAATTTTCAAAAAGGTTTATATTAGACATAAGATAAAAAAAAAGGTTTTGCACATGGCAGGCTTTTGTTTTATCTAATTGTATGTATTGGCGATACTGTCAAAACTCGTAAGGGCCGGAGCTAACCCGCGGACCGTAGTTTGCCCTCCCCTAGTCTAACCAATATGTCTAGAGTCTAGAGGTCTAATAATTTTAAATCTCATACAAGGGTTTTGGTCTAAAGTTACGAAGTGGACACGTGGCACATTTGGGACTTTGATAAACGACTCATCAAGGATTAATCTCTAACTATTCAGCAGCCCTAATATCACTGAAATAATTTTTAAAAAGGTGAAATAAGTACAAAAGGTGAACTTAATGTCTAATGGCATTCTCTACCAGTTGGCTTTTGGGAAAATCAGAAATTCTATATTCAAACCGCTGACAAATAAGGCTTACTTCGGGTTAAAATTTGACGTTTAACAATACAAAATGTGTGAAATATTAATCTGATGTAAGCTTTTAACTATCTCTCAGCGGTTTAAATATAGGAACCGGACATTAGACAGCACTCAATGCATCCATTAATTTGACTCTACTTAGATATAACCGCATTTAGGGATAAGTTATTAGGGCTCCGTAGTCAAACTAGGAACCCTTATAGTTTCGCCATGTCCGTCCGTCCGCCCGTCCGTCCGTCCGTCCGCAGCCTAGCTCAGAGACTCTTATTACTGGAAATCTGTAATTTGGCATGAATTTACATAATAGTCACGCCAAAAACGTGGTAAGAATAAAATCTTGAAAAAATACTTTTTTTGTTAGTTTCCCTCCCCTACACGTAACGAGGGGATGTATTTTTTTTCTCGGCTCCATTTATGGAATAGTAAGCTTTAAAGTGCTATTTTTTGTTAAAATCAAGTGTCGCTCCCCACCTCTACAGCCAAAACAACAAATATTAAAAATAAATAAAAATGAAAGTGAATATAACGAATTTTAAATAAAAACTATCACGGCTAAGTTTTTTCTGAATAATTATTTATCTAAGTGACCAAGTCAATTACAATTTTATGTAAGTTCACTAGTGACTGTAAATATCATATAATATCATAACCTATGTTTTTAAAATTCTGCATGTTTAATCAGAAAAATGAAATTGTTAACTCTTCTCTACTATTACATCAATACAAATTATAATACAAAAAAAATACCTTACATAATATAGTAGCATAGCAACATAGTAACAAAACATCATGTCATCAAGGCTGTTTCCGCCATGTTTGTCGACACTTTCAATAATCCCTCTTCAATATTTATTCCAAAAATCGTTTGTATGATCAACTCGATCACAACATAATCCTTCGCAATCCATTCCAACACGATAACATCAATGTTATCACATCCAACATCCATCAATTCGTCGCACGCATTTGTATGCAGGAACTGTGTGACTGTCGGGACAAACTCGCCATGCTGTCGGCCAATCTCGGCTTTGATGTCCTGTTTTAGAACGTTACATTGTTTGAAGTAGGAATAATGGATTTTGCTTGTATGTTAATATTTAAATAACTCTAGCGTATACGTACTTATTAACTTTGTCATTCAGACCCAGCTCCTTCGACAGTAGCGTAGTCATTTTGTCTTTTTAGTTCAAGAAGAAGAGAAGAAGAAGAGGGAGAAGAGGGTCTGAATGAGTATAAAACAATAGTATACTACTGGTAGGACTACGGGCCGTAGTAACTACATGCTGAATTTTTCGTTGGGCCTAATTGATTGCGAATGATTGAAACTAATGAATTGCGATGTTATCTAAAATGACTAAAAGACAAATGAATAAAAGTTTCTAAATTTGAAGTTATTGTGTGTGTTTGTTAGTTGTTTTAATATTTGTTCACAATGGTGGAGATTGGGAAGTACCTATTTTAAAAGCAACCAAATGTGTACCTCATCTTTTACTGTGTCTATGGAAGAAATAAATGATGTCTATTGTAAAAAGTGTATCTGCCAAATATGTAATTTTTTTTGTCAATCCCTTTACTTAATCCTTTAAAAACGGTACCTTCATTCGAAACAGGCTTCGGTTTTTCAAATATTTTGTAATCATTCAAAGCTCGAAAGAGATTAACGTTTAAGGTTAAGTTCGCTTGTGTTTGTAACTTGTGTTTCTGTCTATTTTACTGTTAGTTATTTTACTGTGATCTTTAGTTCATGTGCAGAACCCTCGGTGGTTGAGTCGAACTCGCACTTTTTTAACTGGTTTTTTTTAACTGTTTAAGCGGTTATTTAAACCACCAAAGAAAAAAATCCCAGTAAATACGGAGAAAAAGCACAAAGAGTCAAAACACTGATGTTTTTACACGTTTTTCTTTTTAAACAAGACACCACGGTTTCCTTTAAACGTTTATATCAGGGTTGTTCAAAGTTTGAAAAGAAAACAAGAAAACAGTTTGTCTTCAAGCTTTCTTAGAAGTCGTTTATTTCTTATTTTATAATTCGCGCAAGACTTACTTTCCTTGTATTTTCTGGGGTTATCTGTATTGTGTCTTTATAATACCAAAATATCCCAAAATAATTATATTAAGGATGAGGGCGTTTTCACTAAAACGTGTACCACAATTTAAGGATAAAAATTCGGGAACTTTAACTTTGTCAGTTTTGTGACGAAAATTGACCATACACTAAGGCCGTCAATGTAAAACAAATTTTCGTGACAAAACTGACACTTACACTTCCTTAATTTTAGTTCTTCATTGGGGTACACGTTTTAGTGAAAACGCCCATAAGGTAAGGATGTTATTTAGTGAACCTTTCGCCGACCAAATGAGGAACAAAACGTGGCACCAAATATATTTTATTCTTGAATTATTTTCATTCTGTCCTCTTTTAGCCGTCTGAATCTACAAATTTTCTGCATTTAAATATGTAGCCTACCCACTCACAAAAGCTTACCCATCTCTCATCCAAATTTAGCACGAATCGATTGTATTGTTGTCGGTTGACTATTAATAACCATGACAATAAAATTATATTTCAAATAAATATGTTATCGGACGGATGTAGTAAACAAGGCTATGGTTTTGCCTATAGAACAACACCTGTCTTAACTAGTGTTCCATAGGACTCAAGCCTTTTTAGCCCGAATTTTAAAGCTCCGGAGGTCTTTTTAGAGCTGGCTTAGGGGAATGGGTTTCAAAGAGCTAGTGATTTTAATAAGGCCGTAGTCTTAAAAAAGGCTATAGCTTTTTTTTTAGGATTTTAGCTTTTTTAAAGGCTTAAGCCTTTTTTTAAGGTTGTAGCCGCTAACTTGAGCCGAGCTGAGCCTTATAAAATGTTTAACTTTTATGAATGCAGTCGCAGTTCGGATCATATTCGTAAAAATCAGTTGTGTATTTCTGTTGCCGCTTTACAACAAATAATTAAACTCAAAAAAATCATCAAAAAATATTTTTATAAACTCAAAAATATTTTACCCTCCGAGCCTAAAGAAGCTTGGAGGCAAAAATATTTTTAAGTTTCAATATTTTGACAAGGACTTTAAGTCTAAAAATATATAGCCTTTTATTAAGGTTACGAGCTCCGAGAGTCAAGGCTGCCGAATATAACAAGGCTTATGGGCTAAAGAGCTTTATAGGCTTTTAGCCCTCTAGGCGTTAAAATCGAAGCCAGGCTTAAAAACAAGAGCTAAAAGGCTCGAGTCCTTTGGAACACTAGTCCTAACCTTATGGTCCTCTTTCAAGAATCATAATAGTAGTTTATTCAATTGATGTATAATTAGAGGCATTAAAATACGAGCGTTGTTTTATGAAACGAGCGTCAGCGGGTTTCATAATAGGATCACACGAGTGATAAGGCTTAATTGAATGAAGTCCCTATTCTCAAGTTACTCGAGATCAAATGTCGTGCGGTTTACATTAAAAAAACGTACTGAATTGACGTTTTGAGTCGATAACTGTTTTAATACCTATGAATACTGGAATAGAAACCCTCTTGAGTTTTGACAGCTGTTCCAAATTAAAACTCGTAACGTTACAAAAATCTATACTGTAATAACATTACAGTACAGATTTTAGCTACTACCACAGACAAGAAAGTTCTCATAGTAAAATTGGTTGTAATAATGCTGGTCATTTCCTACGGGTTTTGAACGTATAATAAAGGACGTATGATATGTGTTTAGATATAAGTAAATTCCGTAGACAAACTGGTGAATTAATCAAGGCTCACAGGCCTTCTCAGAGACACAAATTCAGCACCACACTTTCTACAAGTAGTATACAAGTTGCAGAAGTTGTAGAAATTACTGAAAGCAGAATGCAGGATACTTGAGAGAAAGCGTTTCGAGGAATAGGGATTTAAACAGTTCTGCGTTACTAAGTTTTTGAAATATTTATCTATGCTAGCCTAGTTGGTAGTGACCCTGCCTACAAAGGCAGTGGTCCTGGGTTCAAATCCTGGTAAGGGCAGATAGTTGTGTGATGAGCGCGAATATTTTGCTGTTTAGATACAAAAGAGCCACAAAACAAAAACAGATGGGTCAATCAACTTTTCTTTGTAGCTCGTTGCCATGGTGACGTCTCCTGGGTCACTCTTTAAAACTATGATTTCAAAGGACATAAGTCCACTAAAAAACTGTTTTATTGGCAACACACACCCATTCTTTTATGGCCTTTCTCCTGAGTGTGCTGGAAGTATATATTATAACATTTTTTCTAAGAAACTCCATCACTGTTGTCTCCTGGCTTACGGGACAGAATAACAACAAAAAAAAGTTGATCCACCCAGATACAGTTTGATCTGAAAATTAAAGTAAGTAAATAGCATTCCAAATTTAAATGCAACACAAACACATTTTGATTTGTATCGCTTTTGTATTTAAGCAACGATTTGTGTCTGAGTCATGAATGTTTTCTTTGTATTTAATATCGTTGTTAGGAATTTAAATTTAAACAAGCCTAGAGCTTAGTTTGGGACATTGACCCACGATATTTATTTATTTATTTATTTCGGATAATTGCGAAAAAAGTATATTGAACCTTTGTTTGACTTTCGTTTTTGGCTTGAAGCCCTTCTAGGTGTATCTTACTGGTTAGGTGAAAAGCGCTTGAAATAGTATGTTAAACATACTATTTCAAGCGCTTTTCACCTAACCAGTAAGATACACCTAGAAGGGCTTCTTTAATACACTATTACAATCACTTTTTATCATTATGTAACATTCAATTGTTATAATATATTTGAAAATGCCAACGCAAATTTAAAATAATCATGTCATAAATAATGGCGCAAATACAAAATTAATGAAACTGATCTCTTAAAAATACCATTTTTTTTGTTATATCCAAATTGAATAAATAAAAATTCCATACCAAAACCAGTGAATACCACTTATAAAATGACACATTACGAAAAACTAGAAAATAATTAATTAAACTTATGATTATCATATGAAAAATGGATCCCTATTTATGTTTTGTTCCAAATAAAACTGTTCTTCCACAAATTGAATGTCAGCAGCAGTCTTATTCGTGATCTAGGGCATCGAAGGACAGACTGACCGAGTTATTTATACCGATGAAATTAAATATAGATTCAGCGAGACCAACTTTTAATTAAAATTTCCCGACTTTTTCCTCCGTTTCAATATTCTATCTTCTATTGGTTTAATTATGTAGGCATTTAAGTTTCAATTGAATTGCGTGACAGGATTTTGATGTTTGCTTTAAAACTTTTACGCGTGATTAAATGTCATGCCTGAAATACTATTTTATGGTAGGAAAGCAGGGTTTAGGTTTAAAATAATAATACATACATACATATCGTCACGCCTATAATCCCAGAGTGGGGTAGGCAGAGCTACAGAATTACCTAAAACTTTAAAAAGTTGTTGATAAATCAGTAACCACTTTTTGCAAAATTAGGATAAGATGTTTACCAGCGTATTAGTGACAGGTTGCAAGCCCATCGCCTAACAGCACTGCAAGCCTATATTCCCTTAGTCGCCTCTTACGACATCCACGGGAAGACATGGAGTGGCACTAGTCTAACCCGGCAACCACACGGGCACAAAAATTAAAATAATAATATTTCCTTTAAAGTATTTTTATATAAAAACTCTTCCGCGACCAGCTGACCGACAATAACAGTTACATTGCTAAAGACTGGAAATTTGGACGGAATTAACCTTGGATACCCAAGATGGAGTGACGGCCTTGTAAGGATCGCGGGAAAGTGGTGGATGCGAAAAGCACAAGACTAGTCTGAGTGGAGAGCCTTGGGGAAGGCCTATGTCCAGCAGTGGACGTCTTTCGGCTGCCATGATGATGATGATGACCCAAGAGGTGCACAAAGGAAGGATTTTCCAAAAATCGACCCTGGTTGGGATGAAATAAGGAAAGTAGCGAGAAACCAATTGTATGCGTACAAAATTGGGATAGACCAAAAAAAATAACTCACGGTTTTTACATTCTGATTCGAAAGAATATGTAATTTTAAGAGACCAATTTCATTAATTTTGTATTTGACCCAATAGTTTTGTTTTAATATCTTTATTTATTTAGCAGACTTTTTATGGATGACATGACTATTTTAAATTTGGGTTGGCATTTTCTAATAAATTACAACAAGTAAATTATATCTAATGATAAAAAGTGATTGTAATTATGTAATAAAAGATTAATATATTTCAAGCGGTTTTCGCCTAAACCGTTAAAACACCTATGAGTGCTTCAAGCCAAAAACGAAAGTCAAACAAAGGTCAAATATACTTTTGTCAAAATTTCCGAAATACATATGAAATCAAAAACTTAATCATGCAGAACGGCTTTAAAACCCCATCCCTCGAAAAAGTTAACAAATTAGAGTAATTTAAAAAATATGCACAATCCGAATTGAGGGCGTTCTCTAGTTATGAATATAAGCTGGTTCCACAGAATTTTGTGTTGAATGTTTTATTAATATCAATGAATGGTACGTGGAATTTGAGACCCCTAGACAATTAAATTCCCAAAATTGACTATAATACCAGGAATCCGAATGCGTTACCAAACTTGAGAGCTAAAATGAAATGCCTCTATGCTAGTGATTACACCGGTTGTGGGGATTAGAATCCCCACACCGGAACACAAGTAAACACTGCTGCTTGGCGGAAGGTTAAAGGATAAGACGGTGGTAGCGATTCAGACGGACCCTATTTTACAACACCTAATATGAAGAATATTGATGCATTTCATTTTTTTTTAATGGGTTTGGTCTTGACTAACCCTTGCCTTTAAAAGACAAAGATTTTTAACGATGATGAAACGAACGTACCCAGATAAAACATATAAAAGATGTTTATTCAGTAAGTAGGCCGCACGGGTACTTTGACACGTCAAAAATCTACCAGCGCTTCGCAAGAGACTACTGCTGAGAAGAAAAACCGCAAGAAACTGAATAGTCAGTCGTTTTTTAAATATTGCTTGTGATAATATACAATAAAAAACTTAACCTAGCATTCTATAAAACAATGAATCTCACATAAAACAAAAAATAAATATATTTATGCGTAGTTGAGCAGGAAAATGTGTCAAAACTCAGAATTTATACAACTAATAAGTCATAGTAATAAAAATTAAAAATAGAAATTATACAAGTTATACTTACCTATGACGGTGCAAGACAAAAAGATGCATTTTTACCCTTGCTTTAAATAGTTTCTTGTATGCACTCGGAAATACAGGACGCAATTCCTCTAGCACTAAGTCTGCATGAGAAAACCTGAGTTAAACATCTTCAGCTGGTTTTATTTGCCTATCGTAATGAATTCCCTCGGGGCCCTCTCGACTGAGATAAGCGCCAATCAGGAATTAAGATGTATTGTCTCGCCCTAGATCTTGTTTCTTTGTCCCAATTTGATTGGCTCTTCGATTCGCAATCAAGGACAAAGCTGCGGCGGCGATGTTATTGACTTAGTTTTTCTCCAACTTCGCTGCGGAAAAATAATATAGTTTTACTTTCAGAGCATATTACGGTTAGTAAATTCGCAAAGTTTTAGTTTACTTGGGTTTATGCTAGAGCAAATTAGCAAGTATGAGCATCTTGCTTCTTACTTAGTATAAAACTAAGTTATACTTAGTCTAGTGTATGATATCCAACTTTTAATTTGAGAATGGCTATAATAGATGATATTTAATGTAAAATAATTTCTAAATAAGGCTTATGCCACAAAAAAAACCCTGAGTTTGAAATTTTAAATATAGAATTCTGTGAGTTCAGGATCTGTTCTACATACATAAACTCACGCCTTCATTCCCAAAGTGGGGTAGGCAGAGCTACGGAATTATCAGCAACCCTAAAATCTTGTTGATAATTCTGTAACCACACTTTGCATAATTAGGCTAAGGTGTTTAACAGCGCATTAGTGACAGGTTGCAAGCCCATCGCCTAACAGTACTACAAGCCCTTATTCCCTTAGTCGCCTCGTACGACATCCACGGGAAGACATGGAGTGGCACTATTCTAAACCGGCAACCACATAGGGTAGGATCTGTTCTATATTCAAATAAAATAAATATTATAGGACCGACCCGATTATTGTGAAACATGTGTATCCTTTTGCCGATAAAAAAACTATTCAATGCGTGATTGGCAATGGCTGCATTAAAATAACAGCTCTTTTATGTTCCTAGTGGAGTTATTTTACTCTTTCCAATATGGGATAGACCAAAAAAAAAAACTCGCGGTTTTTACATTAAAAATCGAAGGAATAGGTAATTTTAAGAGACCAATTTTATTAATTTTGTATTTGACCCAATAGTTTTGTTTTAATATCTTTATTTATTTAGCAGATATTTTATGGATGACATACATACATACATACATACATACATACCTTCACGCCTTCATTCCCAGAGTGGGGTAGGCAGAGCTACAGAATTACCAACAACTCTAAAAACTTGTTGATAACTTTGTAACATGGATGACATGATTATTTTAAATTTGGGTTGACATTTTCTAATAAATTACAACAATTAAATGATATCTAATGATAAAAAGTGTTAATAATAGTGTAATAAAACATACTATTTCAAGCGGTTTTCGCCTAACCCGTAAGATACACCTAGGAGGGCCTCAAGCCAAAAATGAAAGTCAAACAAAGGTCAAATATACTTCTGTCAAAATTTCCGAAATAGATAAATATTTCAAAAATGTAATAATGCAGAACGGCTTCAAAACCCTATTCCTCGAAATGGTTTTCAAATCAGAGTAATTTAAAAAATATGAAGAATCCCATGGGCACTCTAATTATTTCTATATAAAAACTATTTACGTATACGTTTCGTTTTGAGTGTATTTTTCTATTAATAAGAATACAAAGTACATTATCGTTCAACAAAGTGAGAGCGTCGGTGGCCTAGTGGCTTAGGGAGTCGACTCGTGATCGTAAGGTACCGAGTTCGAACCCCCGCGGTCACCATGTACCAATGAGTTTTTCTAACTTAAGTGCATTACCCGATGCTCTTACGGTGAAGGAAAAACATCGTGATGAAACCTGCACATTCGAACAGCTGAGTGTGTAAGAGGGTAATAGCACAAAAGAACTTAAAAGCGTAAAGGGCCCATCTGTAAGATAAGGTAAGATCAATCTAAATTTAAACTAGGGCTCCTGGTCGTGTCCGTGTTTCGTGTACCCGTAGCCGAATCTCCGTTACCGAGTAACACGGCAACGGAGATCCGGCCCGTTCGACACGTGAAATTCGGCTCGACCGTGACGTTTAATGAAGATTTTATGTGTGTCTTTAAGACCTCCGAATGTAATGCGATAGTCGTGTTTTTGATTTCAGTTTCTTTGCTTTTGCATTTTAAATTGGTTTAATGAGTCATTATATAAATATAAATATTTTGTTGGAGGCTATAAACTAGAACACATATCACATGTCATATCTAATAAGGCTCCGTTCGACAAGCTTTCATTCAATAACCGTGCGGAGCGGAGCCGGAGCCGAGATCCGCAGATACGTAGCCGAACGCAGACACGGATACGTATCTTGGCGTGACCGTGTAGTTCGGGAACTTAGCACCGCGAGCTTAGTACGATTCCGCGTGTAACACGGATATCAGGACCACTAATTTAAACAGACAATTAGAAAATTACAGAAATTCAACAACAACTACCAGAGACATGCATGAGTTTTTAAGTAAATAAAGATATTGTTACAGTTTTTGTAAAGTCTAGCTATGAGATTTTTTTTTTTTTGGTGTTCGAAAGACAAAAAAGTAAAAAAACCGGCCAAGTGCGAGTCGGACTCGCGCACGAAGGGTTCCGCACAATTTAAAAAAAAAAACGTTTTTGTTAGGGAGCCCCCATTAAATATTTATATTATTCTATTTTAAGTATATTTTTTTATAGTGGCAACTGAAATACATCATCTGTGAAAATATCAACTGTCTAGCTATCACGGTTCGTGAGATCCAGCCTGGTGACGGGCAGACGGACAGATGGACAGCGGAGTCTTAGTAATAGAGTCCCGTTTTTACCCTTTGGGTACGGAACCCTAAAAAGGTTAACGTAAAAATGTATTAGTATTTTAATTAATTTTAATCTAAAATGATTATTGTAAATTAAATTTATCAGTGAAGCTGACGGTCGTCGGAAACCTTAATCAATCACTCCAAGGTTCCAATGGAGACGGAACCCTGATTACAGAATAATAAAGTCACGACGGTTCCTTGAGTAACGTAGGGTTGCCATGTTAATCCCATGTACGCAGATAAATCTCAAATTTGCCCCTAAGATGTCTGTGGTGGTTGAAAGTTTGATCACAAGATAAAGTTAACAAACAAATTTCAACAATGAATAAAAATATTTTTAAACAATTCGGAAAAAAAAATGTGTTTGATCCGCATGTATGTAAACTCGGATTCATAATAACGGATTCCATCAAATCTACCACGATATTGCCAGTGAAATGAAACATTCCAAAATTTGTAAATTACCTCGTAGCGAAAGAATGCACGTAAGTAATTAAATATTTAGTAATTTTAATAATTACATTTAATTGCTTTGTTTAAATAAAATCTTTACATAAATAAATATTTAATCAAAGCAATTTAGTGGTAGAAATATTCATATCGCAATGGTAAGACTTCAGGTCTCGATAACATTTGGTATTCGTTTTGATACAATAATGTTATCGTTTGAAGATGTGCGTATATTATTAATTATTAAACCTAAAATACGTAAATTCGAAAGAAAAAATTACCATGACGTAGTCGTGTTGGCTATTTTTAAATCGTATTACATTATCCTGACTGCATGAGGGGCGTTAAACCATCTCACTAATTATAGTAAAACAATTAGGATCCCTTTCACTTAGAATTAAGGAATGTATGAATATTAACATACATTACATTATACATAAATAAATATTTACTTCGATACGAAACTTAACGAAACCCCTACGTTTATGTAATTGTATAGTATCTGTATACAGTAAATGGAGATTACATTTGAATTTGGACGTAAAATCCCTTAATTCTCTACACCACTTTACAAAGACAGGCAATTTGTTAAGTTTTTCACCTGCAGTAAGATAATATTTTTTTTATTATTAAGAGGCCGTACACGATTTTTTGACCGTTTTGCTTATTGTTGTGATTTAACAGTTAAAATACTGCTTTTCTATAAGTTTTAATGCTCAACATTAAATATAATTTAAGTTATGATCGAATAAATGAGTTACGAATAAATGAGCCACTTTTTTATTTTTGTCGAGTATCAAAATGCGAGATTTAGGTTGTTTTAAAACATTATTTATTGCCAATTCTTTAGAACTTTTTGAATATTTTTTTTATGTAATGGATTGATTATGAACTAAAGTTTATTTCTATTGTTTTAATTTTATAAACGAGAGTTCTGAGTAGCCGAAATAAAAAATATTTTGTGCCCGTTTTCTATAAAAAATTACAAAGTTTATTTATTTTTTTACTCGAAAAATTTATTTGAAAGTAGTAAAAAGTAATTCATACATTCTTTAGACGACTTTCACAGCAATACATTGTAAATTTTTCATACCGTTTAGACGTCAAAACGGTTCATGAATATGTGACATTCTAAACCTCTTCCAGCAAAATTCACATAACAGTCGCCAGTGTCAGGTCGATTAATCAAAATAAAATAATGAAAACAGAAAAGTAGCTCATACATTCGATAAAATTAGAATTTATCTTTCGTGTTGTGTATTAAAACTTGTAGAAATACAGTATTTCAACTGTAAAATCACGTCTGGAAAATCACGTAAATCAGCGATATCGGCAAAATTTCGTGTACGGCCTCTTAAGAAAAGACGTGCGTGCATGACTCGATGTATGAATATTAAAGAAGCAAAAGAAATTTGTCAAGATCGTAGCAAGTGGAAAGAAGTGGTCTCTGCGTACACCTCTGGGAAACAGGCGTGATTTAAAATAAATAAATATCAGGGGACAATGTCACACCAATTGACCTAGTCCCAATTTAAGCTCTAGGCTTGTATTATGGGTACTAGACAACGATATAAATATAGAGAAATATACACTTAAATACATACTAAACATCCATGACTCAGGAACAAATATTCGCGCTCATCACACAAATATCTGCCCTTACCGGGATTTGAACCCAGGACCGCTAGCTTCGTAGGCAGGGTCACTACCAACTAGGCCAGCGCGTCGTCCAATGATTTAATGTATGTGTGTATGTAGAAAAGGTTGGTGGCATCTGATCCGTCGTACTGACATTGACAGATGTTATTGTGACAGTGACATTTTTTGGTAGATGTGATGGAATCTAATTATGAATTCGAGTTTATGTATGTTTGCAATAATTATATTACAGACCTAAAGTCACACAAAATAAAGTTCACATAAATTGAATAAATTATTGACATGATAGTTAAAATTAAATAAACCACATTTAAACCCTGCAATTAATAACGCATTCGTCTCAAATGCGTCAGTTTGACTGATCCAGCCGCTCTCATTAGGGGTCCGCGGGTGTTCCCCGTCGGTTCTGTATTATTTATTGTGAGCGCGTTTGTGGCTCATACGTGCTTCGTGGCTAAGTGGGTGGAAACAAAATGGGGACGCTGAATGCAAGTAGAAATAATGGCTTATTAAGTAAACTATGTTCTTGCTGGTTGTACTTTTTTTTATGCCATGTCATGGCAAACGAGCACACAGGCCACCTGATGGTAAGTGGAAACTGTGACTCATAGACATTCGCATTCACAATACTGCAAATGCACTGCCAACCCTGAGGACTAAGATGGAATGCCTCTATGCTAGTCATTTCACCAACTGTCTTATCCCCAAACCGGAACACAACAGTGCAAACACTGCTGCTTGGCAATAGGTTAATGGATAAGATGGTGGTACCAATCCGGACGGACCCTGCACAAGGTCCCCCGAAAAGTGTTGTTTTCAGTAAACGCTTTTACTTATAACATTAAAATGCATATATTTTGGCTAACATCTATTTTTATTGTTTTATTTATTTCAACGGTCATTAGCCTAGTTGGTAGTGACTTTGTCTATGAAACTAGCGGTCCCGAGTTTGATTACCGCTATGGGTAAATATTTATGTGATGAACACGAATATGTGTTACGCAAAAATGAAAATTTTCAAGTTCAATATTTCTTAAACAGTCCCCCCAAAACCTTGTTGATAACAATATGTATAGATACCGTAAACTCGGGTCACTTTAGCCCTAGGGGGTAACATTGCCTACCCCAAAAATGATTTTTTAAATTTAATTATTCTATTAAATGTTGGGTACACTACATAAATACGAAAAACTAAATTCCGAGTATAGGAATCACGAATTTCATAATGCCGATTATTATAATTCCGAATGTTTTAAAACTCCGAATATAAGTATTCCGATTTTTCATTTTTCCGATATTTATAAATCCGAAATTTCAAAATGTCTAACGTTAACAATTACGATTTGCAAAATTCTGAATTTCAATACACCGAACAATAATAAGTCCGAATGAATAATAATCAGAAATATCAAAAATACGAATTCCGATTATTAAAATACCGATCATCAAAACTCCGAATATCATTACAACGACTAATAATAAACCCACCTAATCAAATATGTAATTGAAGTAAGAGTAAGAGTGTCGACGGAGCTCCGCTTACGCGGAGCTCCTATTTCTGGGTGGTTTGGCCCTCCGGGCCTGCTGCAAAACTAACATAACCTAAACCTACCTCATATTTATGATAGTTAGACCGGGAACACCCAAATACTCCGAAATATTTTATTCCGAATTTACTAATTCCGATTTATAAAACATAATTCCTAATAAATAAAATTCCGATTATTGAAAACACGAATTTCATTATCCCGAATATCAAATTTCCGAATTAGTAATAAAGTTTCGGAAAATTAATAATCGGAATTTTGTTTTTCGGGCCAATGACACTTCGGGCTTTTCATTATTTGGAGTTATAAAAATCGGAAAAATATACAATCGGAATTTGGAAATTCGGTTAAATAAATTTCGTGTTCTTTAGTAATCGAAATTTTATTCCTTAGGAATTATGAAATTCGGGGTTTTATAAATCGGAATTAGTAAATTCGGAATAAAATATTTCGGAGTATTTGGGTGTTTCCTTAAATGTTACATCAGAACCAAGCTACTTATAAAGTTGGAAAATTATTTTAACAATTTAAGATGTTTACTACTAAATATGTAACCCCTTGGGTCTAAAGGAACCCGGGTTTTCAGTACATAATATTTTTAAGTTTTGAGAGGTAAGTATAAAAAAAGGATTTTCAGATTATACAGGCTGTAAGGGACGGCTCACCGAAAACTGAAACCTGTAGCTTCAGACCATTGTACTGAACTGAAATCCAGTGGAATTTTTCCCGGGAAAACGTAAATTTTCTCGTTGGTTTCAGTTTTCGGTGAGCTCCCTTACACCCTGTATAGGTATATATACAGGGTGTAAGGGACGGCTCACCGAAAACTGAAACCATAGCTTCAGACCATTGTACTGAACTGAAATCCAATGGAAATTTTCCCGGGAAAACGAAAATTTTCTCGTTTTTTACGTGACAATGCCGTTTTCACAATTTTTTTTATATAATGAGCTTCAGTATGTCATAATATGTTGTCCTAGATCGGTTTATATGCAAAAACATGGAAAAAAACGAGAAAATTTTCGATTTCCCGGGAAAATTTCCACTGAATTTCAGTTCAGTACAATGGTCTGAAGCTATGGTTTCAGTTTTCGGTGAGCCGTCCCTTACATCCTGTATTTAACTTTAACGGCGTAATTAAAATATAAAACTATGCTAAATTACGGGTTTGTAGTACTACGACTCTCCGCAAAACTGTAGATAGACGAACATGGTGAATCTGTAAGCGTTCCTTGTTGACCACGGAACCCTAAAAAGTGACTTAAGTCATCACTCTGACGCTACTTAATTACTGTCGCTACTGTGCCCCTAAATTTCTACGCAAATTGATTATGCGTCAATTTTCATCAAACACGTCATTACCTATGTTCACCACGACACACTAAACACCTGATCTTACGAGTGATTCTAATACACATATAAAATTTTATCTTCGATCACTCCAAACCAAGATATCCAATCACTCGATTACCCCGGGAAGATGGATGACGCGTAATTCTGTGGGCATCTTAATTTTGTATGTCCGGAAAATTGGGACCAATGAGGCCAATCAATCACGCCGTAATAACAAAACCCCCATAGTTTTTGCAAGATTATATTTTATGGAAGAGAGTTTTGGATATCGTTGAGCATTTTATAGGGATAACTAGTTTTATGCAGTATTTTTTATGATGTCCAAAGGTTTAGTGCGGTTTGAGTTTTATTATCTGTGCGTGATTATGCTTTTTTTTATCATCCGTTTGTTATATAGAGGAATAGAGAAAATGTTTTGAATGTGCTCTTTTCTTTGTTTTATTAAATATTAAATTGATGCCGTAATGCAGGGAAGGGAAAGTGTGGATTGCCTTTGACCAGTATACGGTTATTTCAAGGTGTTAAATTATTTAAAAAATATATCGGTAATTGAGTAAGTTCTACATAATTATAAATAAATAAATAATATTCTATGCTTAGGTAAAAATTGTAGCTCCTATTTGTTCACAAATGTTTTTAAAAAAAATATACCAGAATTCTTATTTTAAATGGGTATATTAAAAAAACTATGAAAATATTTAAATAAATAACTCGTAACTATCGACGGCCATTGTTAAATACGTAGGGTAAACTGGTACGTATTAGATAAGTATAAATAAATATTTTTCCAAGTTGAATATAAGTTTTATTTTTCATGCTAATTTTTTTATTATTCCTCAAAAATAATAACTTTTCCGGGAAAACTATTCAATCAGCTGATTCAAAATACACACCTACGCTGACTCACTGTGTACTGAACTTCATCAAAAACGGTGAAGGTGGTCTAGCCTTACAGGCATTAAAAACAGTCTAACTCACTTTCGTGGTTAAATTAGTACGCATTATTATCAAAGAGCGGAATTCTTCATAGCAAAAATCAAACTGTCAGAGGGATTGACCTAACTGTTTTATCGACTTATCGATAAATATTTGTCACTTAACGAAACAAAGTTAAAGTAATGAAATCAGGCTTTTGGATATACATACAAACAAATTAACGGTGTCCCTAATTAGCTGACCGCCACTGTATTTTAGTATAATAGTAAAGAATAAAACAGAAAATACTTTTTTTTTAATTTTCTATATGAAACTTATCATTAAAAATTAAAAACATATATTGCTAAGAGTAGGTAACTAATCTTCATTCAAAATAACAAAGTCGAAATCTAAATCTGTACTAAATATGTTTTCTTTATCTTCCCTGTAGTAAAAGAAAATAGTCATAATTTTTTCAACATTGTCTCCTTTCAAATTACTCCTTTTTTCATTGTAGATCCATTTATAAGATGAAAACGAGCGTTCTACCTCAGTTAAAGTAACAGGAGCATATTTGTAGTACTCGATAACGGTGTTTTGGCTGTAATCACTTTTTTCTATAAAATCAGCATATCAGGTCAAATGTTACAGAATAATCTTTTAAGTTGATTATGGATACCTAATGCGATATTATTCCGTAACATCGATAAGTCGATAAAACAGTTAGGTCAATCCCTCTGACAGTTTGATTTTTGCTATGAAGAATTCCGCTCTTTGATTATTATTGACCTTCAGAACAATAGTGACATAATTCAGAAATTTTGAATTTCGAGTTAGGACTCTATCATAATCAATTTATGACTTAAAGTTTGAATGCCGAAATTTTGAATTAGGTCGCTTTAGTGTGATATACTAGTATACTGAAGATGTCTATTTGTAATCCACGATATTCCCAACTAAGAATAGACATCGTTTTAAAATCGGTTAACCCAAGGTGGGAAATTAATAATTTAGCCTCCCGTCAAATGTGTGAAATTTATGCCTGGCCGTTGAAAGCGCCTACTTTCTATGCATTGTCCCGTCCGCTGCTAGATGACTTATGGTCGCCCGAGGATAGTGTGTGTAGGGCTTTATTTTTACCGCCTGTGTGTTGTAGCTTTATGTGATTCAAAGTGACGACGTCGTTAATATGGATGAGTAGTCGTGGAGGGAAAATATTGGCTCGTATGTAGAAGGTGGTGTTGATGGAATAATTTAGATTGTATGTTGTAAAAACAACCAAGGGTCCAGGGATGTTCTTTATTTGAGCTCTCGAGGAATTAGAATTTTCAGTTTGATGGGGTACGTAAATTTGCCTGGTTATAATTTTTCCGTGTGTCCATTTTTCGTGTCACGTTAGGAAAATACGTATTATGGGATTATGACAAACCGCTGAACATTTGAATTCCTTGATGGTACAAGATAGGTAAATAACGATTTTCAACCTATTTTCAACTAATTAAAGTCTATTTTATTTAGTAAGGTCTTATCACTACATAGTATAAAACAAAGTCGCTTGCGCTGTCTGTCCCTATGTATGCTTAAATCTTTAAAACTACGCAACGGATTTTGATGCGGTTTTTTTTAATAGATAGAGTGATTCTTAAGGAAGGTTTATATGTATAATACATTCCACGCGGGCGAAGCCGCGGGCGGGTCGCTAGTAACATTATAATCGAAATACAACCCCATTCTCAACCTACAACAAGCGGAATGTTTAAAAAAATAAAATTATGCAGTTAATGAGAAACACTTAAGAGTAGCTCGAGAATTAGTAAATGAGAATCAAATGCCATTTTGCACGATTGGGAGATACAAAAACCCGTAGATGTTGCAATATAAATTGCATTGCATGTCAAAAAATACGAAAATAAACACAAATAAACATTGATATTGTCATCATTAATACAAAATAATACAATAATAACAAAAAATTACATTCAAATAATCAAAGACAACAATAATAAATAACTAATTAAATGGTCCGTTTCCGATGTCAATATAAAAAACGTAATAAAGGTCAAATAATATTTTCATTTTTTTCAAGTGGCTAAAACAGGTACAATGGCCACAAACGGTACTTCTACCCTACACACGTTAAGCTCATACCACCCCTTTTTTGCGCCAGGGTTAAAAGACATGAATGATGAAAACCAAGGCATTCTAATCTCAGGAGGAAGTGCTAAAGCAGAAATTACCCCCGAACTAGGCCACCCTTTTGAAAAGATATTTCATTTTCCCGTCAAAACTCCTAGGCTTGATTAAAAAGGCACTTCTTTGTCACCCCGTGACTGGAGCCGACTTTTAATCCTGGCCAAAAGTGGCACGTCGCTGACTATGAAACAAGGAATTTTGCGCAACTTCGACAGAAGTTTCGAGTGCTTTGTGAAGTGAAACAAAGAAGGAATGATGTTTCAGTCTTGCCTTTTGTTTCGGGAATGTTATTTTTAGGTTAAATTTTTTGACGTTTTGTCACCTTGTTTTATGATAATAATTATCGACCTTGCTCGAGTTTCACATTTTTTAAATCAAATGATAATAGGTAGGTACATATTATATCCTTAGCAAGATATAGAGTCATAATACAACTGGGTGATTCAAATCTTTGAAAATGCTCAGCACTGGTTTTGTAACCAAATAGTTTCAACACTGGTTTTCAGAGGTCTTGAACGCGGTCGGAATAGTAATGAACAGTTGCAGAATATGCTAGTATAAAGTCTAATTCTATGGAACTTGCTAACTATGTAAACAAACCGCCATATTGAAATTGTCTCTGAATGATGAATTTACTAGTGATGGGCAATACTCCTTTACTTATGTCAAACCATATCAAATAATAAAATACCGAAAGTAAAAAACAAGTAGTTACTTATTTCTAATTTGTTTAATCACGATCTGAAGAAAAATCGGTACTTGAAGATGATAATTATAATCATCTGTGAGTGTGATCAGCGTGAGTTAGGTAATGTGTAGGGGCCTTAATTATATCGCCAACTTTAGCGACAACACTACCCATCATAGACAATTGTAGAATTTAAAAGAAACAAAAACGTCATTCCATCAGGTCCTAATAACCTAACTTATGAAACCATTTAAACTTTTAATGAAATATCCAAGATAGAGTGAGTTATATATTTGGTGATTTTGTATTTTACAGTAACGACCGTTTCAATAGTTTATGGTTTCAATGGTGTTTGATGAGGGGTGGTATGAAAATTCAAGGAGAATCAGTGACAAAACAAAGTTAAGTCTTTTGTTTACATAGTTAGCAAGTTCCATAGAAATATACTATACACATTGTATAATTCTCTTTGTTGTATTTGTAGACATCCCCACTTACCATCAGATGCCTGTTTTATAAAGCTACAAAGCACAATTTACAGGGTGAAAGTTTCCATTTGACACAACCTCGATTAATGACGACCAGCCATTTGAGTAGTGTTGCCAGTTTAGATCTGTAAAATTGTTACTTGTAGCTTTATGAAACGTGCCCTAGGCGGTCTGTATGCACGTTTGCCTTTTAAAATTTAAAAGTATCTTCTAAACATCACGGTAGGCGTTTTACATAAACAAAGTAGCACGGAAAAATACTTAAGACAACGTAGTTTTGTAGTGTATATTATGTTGTGTTGTTACGAGATTTTAACAATTTAAACATTTGTATCGACATTCGTATTTGCTTCAATCGATACGAATATTTCGCGAATGCGAACGTGTGCAGAGAGAGGCTCTAGGCAAGATGAAAATACATGCGGCGATCGTTATCGATATCAACAATGTATAGGATTGACGTTAGCTGTCAGACGATCGTTTCAAGTGCCT
Organism: Acleris emargana; assembly: GCA_927399475.2. Taxonomy (NCBI): domain Eukaryota; kingdom Metazoa; phylum Arthropoda; class Insecta; order Lepidoptera; family Tortricidae; genus Acleris; species Acleris emargana. The sequence goes on from OV656847.1 coordinate 4,292,395, forward strand.
ACGTCAATTCCGTACATTTTGTCAGTATTCGAAAATCGTTTTTCCTTAGCGCTAAGCCACTTGTCTATTCTAGCCTCACAGGTCCTGTCGTGGGTGATTCGCCGGGCGTCTTTCGATTTCCGCAAGCCTCTCTTAGAATAACGTTTATGATGAGTACTTACAACAATACACTTACTGGGGTGTTATTCTCTTAAAAACGGCGTTCGGTCGGTCGCACGAGTGAACGCGCCACAGATCTAAGGGAACATACAAAGGGATAGACAGTGGAAAGTGACGTTGTTTTATACTATGTAGAGAAGATATAAGGGAGATATTTCTCATCAGCAGGGCTTTTGTTGATAAGATCGAATGTATAAAGCTGCCAAATTGAGAATGCACGCGCTAAAATTTGTTTTATGCGCTCTGACGGGACTACTCAAACTTGCCATCGACGGCCAACTCGTTGCCTACCCTTTAAAAACCTACGTACTCCTCTCTTGAAGAACTCCAAACTAAAATACCCAGGGAAAACCTCACCAGGGAGCTCATTCCACAATCGGAGCGTTTGTAGGAGGAAATTCCGTCGAAAGCACACAGTGCGCGACCATTTGGGTTCCAACATATGAGGATGAACTCCCCGATAGCGAGCGGTGCAATGGTAACCAAAAGGTGGCCGTTGGCATCATGTCGAACAATTCCTCGGAACACAACCCATTATAAAACGGTAGAACACACATAAGGAGGCAGTCACGGAGACAGACATAAAGGCTCGATACCACTTGTGAGTTTGGGTTCGTCAACGATTCTCACAGCACCCAGAGATGACAGCAATACTCCATATGCGACTTGCGACTTGTACATTAAAGAGTATACATACAAACACACATACAATTTTGCTATCATTCCTGAACATACGTATTCACACGTTCGCACTCTGAACGTTCGCATTCGTGAATGTGAAAAATATGGCAATCGTAATACCCGGCCTAGTCTGGCTGCTACTATATCATGTGTCAAATGTGGATAAATCATCCGTCACTCTCGAACTTATTTACGTGTCAGAAAGTGACAGATGCCTTATCTACACTTTGTCTCGTGATAAACGGCCCCTTGGTACATGTACAGTTTTATTATTGCCATGTAGAAAGCGTAGGAATGACGCCATGTTTATCACCAGCCTAATAACGTTAGGAGCGCTATGCTGCCGAAATATCAAAGAAGGGCGTAACTGCAATGTGGTTGTTGAAGCGTTCTAAACTCTATCGGTAACCATATAAAATTTAAAATGTTTAAAGTATTACCATGCAGTTAGCCTTCTTTTGTATAACGACAATATGCAGAAGCTCGAAGCAGAATTTTTCCGCTATGTAGCTAAAAATCTGCTACGAAGTGCGCCCGTCTGGCGAGCCAACACAAGAAATGTTAATTCTGGAAGGATTTCAAAGGATTTCACACCAAACCGTTGTTTCTTGTTGTTTTTGTTTTAATTAATAAAACCGACCAAGTGCGAGCCGCACCATTATCTATACAACATTAGACACGCAACATAAAAAAAATATTTTTATTTTATTCTGTTTTTAGTATTTATTTGTTGTTATAGCGACAACAGAAATTCATCATCTGAGAAAATTTCAACGGTCTGACTATAACGGTTCATGAGATACAGCTTGTTGTCAGACAGACAGACGGACAGTGGTGTCTTAGTAATGCCCCTTTTTGCCCTTAGGGTACGGAACTCTAATAAGGGTTTAACAATATCTTATTTACGTTAAAATTATAGGAAGTAAAGTACTAAAATAATTACTGGACTTCTTTTTCATAGTCTGCAAATCAAGAGTTCGTTAAGTAGGTACTTATATCCTGTTGCTGCCTTCACCTCTTAGACGCTATAATTACGCATTGTGATAGGGTTTACATTAAAATATTATTATCTAATCCTAATTCAATTCCATTCCAATTAAAATTAATTTCCATTTAAAAAACTGGTACAAAGTTACATACACATACATACCTTCACGCCTTCATTCCCAGAGTGGGGTAGGCAGAGCTACAGAATTACCAACGCCTCTAAAAGCTTGTTGATAACTCTGTAACCACAATTTACAAAATTAGGCTAAGATGTTTAACAGTGTATATTAGTGACAGGTAGCAAGCCCATCGCCTAACAGTACTACAAGCCTTTATTCCCTTAGTCGCCTCTTACGACTTCCACGGGAAGACATGGAGTGGCACTATTCTAACCCGGCAAGCACTTGCATTATTTGAACTAATCATAGTGACTAACAAACTGTAATAAATCGCGTAGTTAAATATAAGTTCGTAATAAAGTAGTAAGAGTAAGCCATATTTTATGCCAATTTAATGAAAAATATCATATCGGAAAATGTATAGAGGACATAAAAATTGAATCATACGTATAATTATTTCTATTTTTGTACGTGTTAGATCTTGTTATTCTGAGTTTTGACACGTTTTCCTGCTTAACTACCTACGCATTATATTTTTATGATATTCTTCCTTCATCATTATTTTCATGTCTTCTTCTTCTTCAAATTAATAGCGATCCACCAAGTGTCAGTGAGAGAGTATAATCAGTAAATAGAGCCAGTAAATCATAATTGACAAAAGTAAACGCCGGGCATTTTTCAATCGTCTATCTTCCCTCGCCAAAGGTTACCGGAGTCCTATTTTCATGTAAAAAGCAAATTAAAAAAAAGTGACCGTATAGTTTTTAGCGGCCTTTTTTCTCAGCAATGGTCTCCTCTTGGGAAGCGCTGGTAGACTTTTGACGTATGAAAATACCCGTGCTTCCTATTTACTGCATAATAACAGATACCGACGTGATAAAACACTGTTTTATGTCACGGACGCGACATTGAATCCTGAGTAAATGAGGGACTCCAGATTTTACTACCGAGCGTAGCGAGGGCGTTACGAGTTAGTTCCTGAGCGACGCGATGGAATCAATACGGAGTCCTGAGTTCAGCGAGGGATTCAAGTTCGCCCAAGACGAAAAGTAAAGTAGGTACTCTACCTTTCTTACAATCAAAAGCAAGACTACTTACTGGAAACAACGTTTTAATACAACTTTAAATACCTTTTATTAAAAAACATACAAATTGTAACTTCATAGAAATTCAAATCTGATTATTAATCAGCGGTTTATCATGAGATTTAGTACTATATTATAACCCGCCATGTCATAATATTGTACTGAAACCGCCATGTCATAAAATTATAACCCGCTGCTTAGCCGGTGGCTATAATGACTTAATTTAGGTGAGGTTTGGTACGTAATTGGGCAATTTCGAGCACATCTTTTTATCATACCTTTGAATGCCACTAATGTTTTATGATTTGAAGTTCTATTTAAAGCACTACGTACCCATAATATATTCTAAGTATTAATATTATAGTAGTATATGTATAGTAGTTTATTAATAACGTGGTTCTACTGTACATACTTAGTATTAGATTTCTGTTAAATATTACAATGTACAGTTTGAAATTAGCATGGTCAACACGAACTCATGTATCTATTCGAGTGCTAGAAATACATTACATATTTTAAGTGGGCAATCTCTATTGCTAGCATCGTTTTACCCCAACCGATACTGCAGTGAAAAATGATAATTCTGTACTGTGTATTCCAAACTGCATCGCATTTCGATGCATGTAGTCCATTTGCAGGTAAAGGTATTTTATATTTTTTTATTATTTAAAGCAGGTATATCCTTTCTAAATATTTGGCGATCTGATCTTGAAAGTCATTTAAGTATCCGTATCCCGTTTCTTTTGTCACAGTTTTTCACGTTTTACATAAAAAGATTATAAAGCTATTCAGAATAGTTCTATAAAAAGAAAGTAAGTAATTTTTTTTTTTAATATTTGAATAACATTTTATTTATTCGTATGGCATTTATACAATCGTTCGTCTTCAATATTATAACTTCACTACAATGCTAATTTTAGTCGTTGTATCCATTGGATTGAGTCATTTGCTAGGGTGAACTGGCCCGCCGGGTCACCGTCGCACTTGGTTAGTGGGCAATCCTTGAGGATATGTTTTAAGTTTTGGTTTGGGGCGCCGCACTCACACTCATTACAATTAATTATAATTAAATTACATTTGAGACGGTTTTCACAATTTTGTCTAAGTGAGAAAATATTGATACAACCGCTATCTACACAGTTGTGGAAAAGTCGCTGCAATTTATTGGATGCTGCAAATAAAGTGGGTACTTGAATTCGAGGCAAGAGAAATGTATTAGCTGCTTCAGTTTTTCGTGCTTGATATCTTTATTTTCTTAAGTATATTTTTCTCTTAACCTTAACTTTGTGAGAAACCCTTAGGGCCTGTTGTTTGATCAGTAGTTAACTCAACTAATTGTTAAAATTCGAAAAAGGAATGGAAAATTTGACACATTTCCTTGAGATTTAACCATTGATTACGATTTTTAACAATTATTTACTATAACTACTGATCAAACAACAGGCCCTTAGTAGCCCTTAAGTATCCTATGCTATCGATAGTCTATGACTGTTGCAATTGCTCTCCCGCGATCAACCACCGATTAGTTAAGATGTGATAATTGCTGCGCACTTCAATAATCAAAATTCAAAATAAGTTTATTCAATCCTGAGTTTACTTTTATCTACCAGCCAACCCAAGCTACAACACAAAAGATGCGCAGATACAAAATAATATAGTTTGTATTAGTCTTCAAAGAAACAATTAAGTAGGTACAATAATAGTGACATTCTCTCAAACATGCTCGGAAAGAACGGTTTTCCGATTGAAACACAAGGACGGAAAGTGCTTCATTTTACTCCAAGGAATGAAAAAACCATATTGAAACACTTTCCGTTCAAGTCCATATTGTTTTTTAAAAGTTCTCTCTATTGCGTATGAAATCGAAAGGACCATGAAAAAAATCCCGTACACCAACTTGTGGGTGGGGGCGTGTGGTGCGGCGGCGGGGCACGTTGTGCGAGGAACTATCTTAACTAAAGCTCGAAGTTTTCATAAAAAACCTTTTCTACGAAATTGATAAAGGTTTTTAAAAATACTTATAATGATGTATTTGTATCATTTCCACGCATTGTTTGAAAAAAGCATTATATATGCCTCGGCGGAAACGAGGATTTCCTGAATCGTATTTTACTGCTAGGACGAGGTGCGTCAGGAAATTCCTTTTTTTCCGCGCCTGATCAATAATGTAATATTTTATTCATAGAAAACGAAACACCCAAGACTCAATAAATAAATACTCGCGCTCATCATAAAAATATTTCCCGGACCGGGATTCGATCCCAGGACCGCTCTTCGTAGGGAGGGTCACCGCCAACTAGGCTCACTGCGTCATCATGTCTTTGCAATTTCACTTGACAACAACTTAACACTATTGTTTATTTACAAACTTGTGATAACTTAGAGGAATTAGACCTATTCCATCCAAATTAAGGTATTCCCGGAAGGAAACCCAAAGTTTACTGACATGCTTCATACTGAGAAACAATTAATGCGAGCGAACCAAATTAATCCTCGTACCTGACAAAGTTAGCAACTTGCCGTTGTCAAGTTACAGAGGGGCCTGATACTGGTTTAATGAGGTTAGGAAGCTTACTGACGGGTTGTTGGGTTTTAATTTCAACTTTACGCGTAATTACATTTATTTTCACTTTTTTTTTTATGGCATAGGTAGGCAACCGAGCACACAGGCCACCTGATGGTAAGTTGAAACTGTGACCCATAGACATTCGCATTCACAAGACCGCAATCCTAAGACTGCAAGTGCGTTGCCAACGCTGAGGACTAAGATGGAATGCCTCTATGCTAGTCATTTCACCGGCTGTCTTATCCTCAAACCGGAACAAAACAATGCAAACACTGCTGCTTGGCGGTTGGTTAATGGATAAGATGGTGGTGTCAACCCGGAGGACCCTGCACAAGGTCCTCCCACAAGTAAATCATTAATCGGCCATCACGCTTTATCTTGCAAAAAATTACAAGTGGAAACTTTTATAATATGGTAAGGTTTTCCATTGAAAAAGTTGTTCTTTTATGTCGAGTTGTATTTGGAAAGTCTTGATGGGTGCAGTCCCTTCATTGTTTAATAATAATTCGCTCTTAGGCCGTACTAGTAAATTTTTGATGCCCAAAGTATCGCTGCCAAAATGCCGTTGCCGCGGACTTACGTGAAGTTCGATAATGGCGATATCCGGTATGAAGGAGCACAGGATATGAGGTATGGGTCCCCCCCATACCTCATATCCTGTGGGTGGATATGGCTGGTTTGTCAAAGGTCAAGGATTGTCTTGGATAAGTAGTTCCAAATAGTTAGAAACGATTCGGTGATACCTAACCATAGTAGATTCAGTCGTGATAAGCAAAACAATCATTTTAAAATAACCATGGCGATATATTTTTTAGCGATAACATTTCAAAAAAAACATTATAAATGTCACCTGTACAATTTTCCTATGTAATTTTATTTTTGTCTGTTTTGCTTTTGTGTAGCTAACAACAGAATAATTCGACAAGTAACATACAAAGATCTCATTTCAACCATTCATTTCCGCCAATATCCGTCCCGTCCGAGCCACATTTTAACAAGTCACAAAGGGCCGCGTTTCCCAAATTGGAAATCCATTAACAAGTGATTCGTGTATAAAGTGAAGGGTTATATTAATTTGAAGGTCTCGTAATTTATATCAAATATTTATAGACGTTTTAATGTAACAGGATATAATCCAAAATGGAAGCCTGCCGTTTGGGTGAAATATTTTTGCTCGAATGTAATGTTCCTAAAGTTTTATTATCCGCAAAGCTATTCGTTTATTTATCAGTGGACTAAAACCGCTCATGGCGTCAGTAAGATTGAAACAGAATAGAGACAGAAAGGTTTCTTATCTCAGGTACGTCTTTTGATACGAACAATACGAAATCTTGCAACTGTGATAATGATGGGCAAAGTTAAGGAATAGTAGTTTATGAAATTGTTGCATAAAGAGGGGTATTATAACACGAGTGTGTGTTTAAGAACCGAGCCGCTAGGCGAGGTTTTTAATAGTATCACACGAGTGTTTTAATACCTAGTTATGTGCAGTTTCATACACTACTTTATCTACTCTCATACATTTCGCAATGTATGAGAGTAGACACCATACTAAATAAAAGATCAAAGTTGATAAAGTAACTACAGCAAAACGTTTTCAATTAATGGCGCCAAAATCTTACACATCACCGCGCATGCGTTAAAGCGGGCGCTGTCACAGACAAGTAAAAATTGGAATGAAAACTTTTTGTAATGCCGTAAAAATGACGCGAACCGCATGTGCGTTCCATTATAAAAAAAAATGATATGGAACCTCGTTGGTGACATTAACTTTTAGGATCAACTTGTATCGTAATGGTAAAAAAATTACTTTATAACATTATTTTGTTAGAGAAATAATGTTACATAGTGTTCTTTTTTTTTTTCGGTATTGTTTTTATAAAGTATGCCAATATAAATTTGTTTTGAAGTTTATAATTCGAACTTTACGAGATGAGAGTAGATAAAATATATTATTATTATTGAGGGGTTGAGATCGGCCATTTGCCACTTCGAGTATCGCTGATCTTTTGTGGCAGCCCTTTGTTTAGAGCTCACCGCAAAGGTCCGATGCATACAAAATTTTCCAGATGCTTTGGGCAGTTATCAGTTGTATCTCTTGTGGGTCCATGATATGTCGCCCTAGGTAGATACTTCTGTTACGCATTAGTGGTCCGCATGAGCAGAGGCTGTGCATTGCTGTCTCCAGAGATGGGCAAAATTTATTCGAATGACGAATAACGATTGAGAATAAAAAAATCATTCGCGAATAACGAATAAATTTTCCGAATGATTATTCTTATTCGTACATATGGCGAATAAATTATTCGCGAATAAATCATTCCATGAATAAATTATTCGCGAATAAATTGTATCACGAATAAATCATTCCCGAATAAAATACTACGAATAAATTATCCTTGTTTAAAAGTCAATCGCTATAAGATCGACAGGGGTATTAAATTAAATAAAGAAATGAAAAATACACATAAATCAGACTTGTTTTAATTAAATAATCACTAAAATACACATCGTTAGTTATATATTATTACATTTTTAAATTAGTTTTCAAAACCACTCTTTCTTCAAACAAATGGTCTGAAAGCCTATTTGATTTGGGAAGGTTTATCATAGTCGCATATGAAAATACACGTTCAACGGACGCTGAAGAAGGCAGTGGTGTATTGTACCTTTTGAATATCGTTTTTATTTCGTCATAGCGGTTTAATATTGTCATACTGCAGTCGCGTTCGGCAAAGAACTGAGTCATCATTATTTCAGCTCTTGTTTTTGGAGTATTTCTTTGTTGCACTTCTGGTATGCATATGTCAGTCTCGCTATCATCTGAACCGAAATCAAAGAAAGGGTTTTCCGGGTTTGTCACAGGATCGTCTTCACCATTGTTATCATTTCTTTTGGTAATCTCTTTAATTATTACATTTTTAAAGATTGTTTTGATCTTCTCTTGAGTATGTGGTGTGATACAGGTAAACCATTTGTTTTTAAACCGTGGGTATGACAAAGCCGCAACTGCTGCCCGTTCAGCAACACCAGTGGAAATGTTGAAAAACGCTTCAAATCTCTTTTCTACACTTTCTGTGTAACAATACACTAGCTCATCGCAATATTTCAAAGAAGCAGTTTGTAGCTTTCTTAACTTCTTTCGTAAAGCCATTAGACACGGTAATAAAAGCCCGTAGTAGATATTAGTTTCTCCCTGCAAAATATCCAAAGATTCGGCAATTGGTGCTGAGCATGTGATATATTCCTTGATATATTCAATTTCGCGGTCATTTATAAAGTTTGTCAAGTTTAAAGCTCTGTGTAGTAATATATTCTTTTCTCTCATAGAGTATATTTGCTTCATGGCGTCATATAAACTATTCCACCTTGTGACACCAGGCTTGCTGAGTGTGTGGCCTAAAATATATTGGATTATCTCTGCTGACTTTGGACGTCCAGTGGCATTCCACAACACGTTGCATTTCTCAAGTGCTTTATGATGAATTTCGGATAAACTTGAGTGGTTACTTTGTTTTAGAACTCGATTGGCGTCGGTCACTGCACACAAATTAAGCGTATGTGCTGCACACCTGAGGTGCGAAGGCAATATAATATTTTGATCTTCGAGGTTTTCGTGCAGTCCATGTGAATGGCCTTCTTCAGACTCTTCAGAGTCTGAATCAAAATTTTCCATTGAGTCGATGGATAAACCGAACTCCTTAAAGGCTTTCACAAAGTTGGATCCATTATCGGTCACTGTAGCTATGATTTTATCGGGGCTCAGAGCAAAATCCGTATGCACTTCTTCTAATAACATGGCAATACGCTCATAGTTATGAACACCTGCAAATCGACGGCATGCTAATGTTTTCGATCTTCTGTTAAGCTCAAAATCAAGCCAATGAACAGTCACTCCAAAAAAACTCCTTTTACGGCATGACCATATGTCTACAACGGTGCAAACAGTTTCAGCTTCTTCTAATTCCAACTTTATGCGTGACATTTCCTGTGTATGGGATTCTGTGATTTTGCGGCTTAAGGACCTTCGGCTGATTAAATTCAATCCGTGCTTCTCCATTTCCAAATTATGTAACATCTTTGCAAAAAATGGGTCTTCCACCACATTGAGAGGAATCATCGAATGAACGAAAAAGTTTCGAAGATCGTTTTCAAAGTTTGCTTGAGTAATATTTTTTGAGCAGGATGAATTTTCGCTCGAAGAGGTGTCATTTCGATTTCGGTGTCTCTTCTGTTTTGCGTATTCATGGTACTCTGCAACAGTTTCTTTGCCGTGTTTTCTCTTTAGGTGACTAATATAATTCGATGTTGAATTTATAAGTCCTTTTATTTTGACAATTTTAGGTGAACACTTTACACAGGTCGCTACAACACTTTTTTCATTCAGAGTCTCGGAATTAATTTAAAAAAATGTACCATCTAGTATTGTCAAGTGTGGTTTTGTGTGGTCTTGTGATACCACATCACGGTTTTCACTCAAATCCGTGGAGTTTAACGAGCTATCCTTGCTGGACTGGATATTATCGTCATCGTCATTAACCTCACTCATTTTTTTGTTAAAGTAATACACAGACTTCAGAGATGCGACTGGTTTAGACCAAAGTATGCGAATGACTAATTTTTGTGAAATAATAATGAACACGGGTAAACAAACCGATAAGAAAATTGAGTTACGTGGTTATCTCGTTCATTCATATATCCATCTCTTTCTGGTTGGCTACCTGCGAGACAATCCCTAGACCCTAAAATATGCTCCAGTTGCATTTTAATGGTAAATTTGAAAGTGTACTATAATATTATTCGTGGTATTTATTCGAATAAAATAAAGAATAATTCATTTATTATTCGAAGAAGTGGTAGAATAATTTATTCGCGAATAAATTATTCGCGAATAAATTTATCGCGAATGATTGTTTATTCGAATGATTATTCAAATAAAAATTTATTCGAATAATGCCCATCTCTGGCTGTCTCCTCTGTCTGCTGACAGATCCTGCGTGTCGCGTCTTGTTTCATATCCATTAGAAACAGATGGCTGTTCAGTTTGCAGTGACCAGTTAGGATCCTAGTCATTGCACAAGTCTTTTCTCTTAGAGCCCCCTCACACCTAGCGTCTTTTGAACGTCAGCGTCTCATTAACGCCTGCGCAGCGTCGACGCCACATTCTCTTTGGAGAGCTTGGTTTTGAATCCTTTAATTAGTGATTTTGATTTAAAGGAAAGTTAATAAAAAAAGGCTTATATAAGAAATACAAGAAAAAGGGCAAAGAGTGGCTAGACAACTAGACGACAAGAAATAGATAAGAGTTTTAGTGGTAGTAGGACTTTGTGTAGGGGTTCGTTCAGATTTCTACCACCATCTTATTTCTGCATTAAGGCAACTAGCACAGAGGTATTGAAATTTGAGTCTTAATTGAGAATGTTTATAGGTCTCCGTTCCAACTTACTATCACAGCCTGAGTGCTCATGTGCCTTGGCTTCTCCTTGCTTTGAAAAAAGGAATATGCGGTGTCCATTGGCAACTTTTTTTTACTACACTGGGAAGGTAAACGAGCAACATCAGATGGCAAGTGAACTCTAAAGGAGCGTCCTCACTGGGAGCATTTGTGAGCAATGAACACTCGGCACGAACATCGAGTGTTGCGTACCTTTGTAACGCTCGGCTCAACGTCCACACTACTCGAATAGTCATGCGAATGCTCTCAGTGAGGACGCTCCTTAAAGCCAATATACATACATACATACATACATACATAACTTCACGCCTGTAATCCCAGAGTGGGGTAGGGAGTGCTACAGAATTACCTACAACTTTAAAAACTTGTTGATAATTCTGTAACCACATTTTGCACAAATAGGCTAAGATGTTTACCAGTGTATTAGTGACAGGTTGCAAGCCCATCGCCTAACAGTACTACAAGCCTTTATTCCCTTAGTCGCCTCTTACGACATCCACGGGATGACATGGAGTGGCACTATTCTAACCCGGCAACCACACGGGATATACATTGGCGTAATTTAACATCTTAGATTCTGTTGAACATAAAATTATTCTTCATTAAAATATCTAATAAATTAAGGATTTTTTAAAGTGAAAATACATACATACCTTCACGCCTGTAATCCCAGAGTGGGATAGGCAGAGCTACAGAATTATCTACATTTTTTTTTTGTTGATAATTCTGTAACCACCATAATTTTTAAAGTGAAAAATATGTAAATAAAGGCCAAAAATTACTTTCCTTGGAGTAAAAATGACAAACTTTGACAGCGTAAATCTCGATATCAGTGACTTGCAAAAGAAAAAATCTAACTACAACTGAAAGTGTATAGCTTCATATCGAAGGTGATCTGCCCATGGTAGCCCCTCAAGCATTGCCCATTTAAGCAATGTTGAAAACATTACAGACAAAAACTCAACAAGCTTTGTAAGACCAAAGCGATGCACAAAATTCTTAAGGCTCAAGTCTTTGAACCCTTCCTATTAGCATAGACAATTGTGGAATAAGGTCAGGCCGGGTTAGGTTGATAACGTCGTTAAGATGCGGTTCGATAAACGGACTTCGGTGATTCTCCAACAAAAATAATCTTTGAGTTCTTGCTACGTGAGATGTACAGTATCGTTTTTGAATATTTAAATGTAAGCCAATTCAAAGATTACAATATATAAATTTAATTAAATTAAAATTAAAGTAATTTTCATTTATTTCTAGTAATTCAACCCATATTCAAAATTATTGCATTATATTATAAAAACTATCTAAGTCTTGAACAAAAAAAAAAAACAACATTAAAACTAAGAAAAATTGCGCACATGCCTTCCACAGCAGTGTAATATATAGGGACAGTCAACCCTGGCCGCAATCATCGCCAGGACGGTGTTAGAGCTGGCGCGCTCCCTGCGCAAGGTCACGTGGAAGCATAAGACTTACAGATATCGGCGAAAAAGTTCATTAGACTAATGTCCTATCAGGACAACTTTCGCCATTAGCTTCCCTAAGTAAGAGTGGTGCCACCATATCACTTTTATGTTCGAATATTTATATTACTGGACACTAAGTCTAGTTTTTAAGGCGACTAGCTTTTTAATATGGATGGACACGCGTAATGTTGAAAAAGACAGGAGTTTTTTTTTAAATAATTTTATGAACTTCGCCTAATGAACAAGAATTTAGATGATCATACGGAGTATAAAAAATGTTAAACGATTTGGTTTATTTTGATATATTTTAGAGAGTAGACGAAGAAAGTGTATCTTCTATGAGAAATATGTAATATTGAAGGGTGTTTATATTTGTAATGTGAGTTTGTGTTGATATAACAAAATTCGTTCTCATTTTTTTAATTCTCTGTAGAATCATAAACACTAAGTAGGTACATCATTATTTTTTGTATTTATTGACTGAGTCATAAAACTCTTATTTTGTGGAATGCATACATAATACATTATATTACCTCTACTGTTAGGCGATGGGCTTGCAACCTGTCACTGTAACCACCATAACACACTGTTAAACATCATATTTAGCCTAATTGTGCAAAAATTCTGTAGCTCTGCCTACCCCTCTCCGGGAACGAAGGCGTGAGTCTATGTATGTATGTACATACAATGAGACCTCATCATTTTTGACACCCAATTATTGCTTAAAATTGCCCGTGTAAGAGCACCTCTATAATGCGACGGTGCCAAAACATGTATGTTTTTCTAATCGTGATTAGATCGTGTGAAATCTTCGTCAAATATAATACTTTAAATCGGATATTAAAGTACCTACGAATGTTGCACCGGCCCGCCCACTTCTATTCCGTTCGTCCAGGCAAAGGTGTTAATGAATCGAATTCTATTTCAAGTAGGACTTCATGAAATTCTAGAACCCTTTATCTCGAGAATAATGGGTCTCAAGGAGAAATTCTCGATTGAAATTCTCGAGCAGGAGTTTGAGAACAGTCATTTGAGGAACTTAATGCTTTGTATTGAAGAAGATATGGAATTCCTAAAATTATTAATTTACTAACTTTCTTGTTGGAATATTCCATGTTTATTTTGACACAATAGTCTATTTTTATGCTCAAGAAATTTGATATTGAGATTTCTATACCTTATTTTGTCGCACATGCTTTTGTTGCCTACTGTACATTTTTTTAAAGTCGTCTTCTACTCGTCAAGACGATTCTAACGAGCCCTAACGCGACGGGTTTATCATGTGTAATTAAGGAGTTCCTATGGCAACTTCGTGTCTTCATCATCACACTAGCTTGATTTTACTATATTATTGTATTGTCATCAAAACTAAAGGTATATGCAAATTTTCAGCTTCATCGGGAACCGGGAAGTGGGTCAAATTTAACTCGCAAGATTTGACCCTTACATACAAACATACATATATTGCAAGTTAAATAAAACAAAACAAAACGTATTACGGAATGGGAAGGTCCATGTGGAAAGAGATCCAAAGGAAGACCCAATGATCGTTGGAATGACGAGATCCAACGAATAGCCGGACGAGACTGGATTAAAACGGCGGAAGACAGGAAAAAATGGAGACAGTTGGAGGAGGCCTATACCCAAAGTGGGGCCATGTCTTGAAAATTCACACCACTCAAATTTAACTGCATATTAATTTTATTTGTAAAAGTCATGGAAATAAAGGCTTATTATTATTATGGCAACTTCGAGTCTTCATCTTCACACTAGCTTGATTTTACTATATTATTGTATTGTCATCAAAACTAAAGGTGTATGCAAATTTTCAGCTTCATCGGAAACCGGGAAGTGGGTCAAATTTTACTCGCAAGATTTGACCCTTACATACATACATACATAACAAGTTAAATAATAGCTTGTAAAACGGCGATGATTATGAAGTTATTTAGGTAAGTGTTGTTTAGTTTAAAGTATGTAATTTTAATGTGAACGCCACGAAATTTTGCTGAACTTTAGAGAGCTTCATTAACTCGTGAAATAACTGTAACATAAAACACGTGAGCTGGTAAGGGAATGTTAGTGTTTTTAGGGTACGATCGGCCGTATAAATAGCTGCACACTTAGTTCTGTGTCACTTTAACGTTATGTTTGACCTGTTACAGTAATCTATCAAAAGCTTTAATGCGACAATGTACAAACGTTTAATATTAGGACTTAAAATGTTGATCTACCATAGAACCCTTGTCACAATGAAAGCGTCGAGATAGAAATTACATAGGAATTGCTCGTTGGTTTGATGCGACACATTTTTATAGTGGTTCATCAATTAAAGACCGTGACCGTACGCCCATCCTCCTTGCTGTATTTTTTTTTGTAGTATTTATAATAAAATAACAAATACTGCTTCATATAAACTCTTGACCTCAAGGAAAAGTAAAACTTGGAACTTCGTTACCAACACGATCCCACTTACTTTACATTGAAAATCCCATCCATTCCAGTCGTAAAGTTGAAATAAAAACACCGTAAAAGTAACCCCAAAAACTGAGGGGTTAGAGGCTCTAGGATTTGAGATTCGTGATGAAGATTTATGGATACTGGAACGGTAGTTGAACGAAAAGGCAGAAAACAATGGCAGTTTGATTGAACATACTTATTTTTAAACGCCGTTAAGATTATTCCTGTGTTTTGTGAAGATGCAGCTCAAAACGCAGCGTGAAGAAACCTTCAACAAGGTGGACCTAATGTTACGGGTAACCGATTAAAGCTAGCGACCTAGAGCCGTTCCTTGTGGTAAAACTTGTGGGAGGCCTATATAGAGGACGTCTTTCGGATGAAATGATGATGATGATCTAATGATGACAAGTAATATCTCAGACCTAGGTTATGATGACATAGCTTTGCAATTCATTTTACGGCGAGCGTTAAGGACAGAGCTAAAGCAGTTATTTAGCTCTTTCCGTCGTGCATGACACGATGTATGAATGTGGAAGAAGTGAAAGAGATTTGTCAGGATCGTAGCAGGTGAAAAGAAGTGATCTCTGCTTACCTCACTCGGAAAAAGGCGAACTTTCAACTTTCAAAATGTATAATATTGATTAAAGACTTGACGCGACCATCCGTCAGCTTTCATCAATCCTTTACATTTTTGATAACGATATCGTTCTTGCAATGCAGCATGCTCTAGGGCCGAAGGTTACTTTTTACAAAATTATTTAATTAATTTCTGATTTATTTCTTGTTATTAAAATATCAATATCATTAGTAAACCGACAAACGTGTCATATTGACCGCGGTCCGAAAAGTAATCATTATTTTAAATCATTTTAAATTATATTCAGGCGTATATCTACTTTTACTAGTGAGTAATGACACACAAATTTCACGTAGATTTTTCTGTTATTAATCGCCTATGGTCTTTAACAGAACCACAGTGGCGTGTGTCAAACCAAGACTTAACTATTCACCATATTTTTCATTTACAACACACACGTGCTCATAAAAACTGTCTGCTCCACCAAATTTCAATTTCTCCTAAAACAACACCGAAATCACCATTTTGCTCAAGATCCATAATGATATTTCTGAAGACGGCCGCGAGTTGCTTTACAGCCTCAGATGAAATTCGTCATAAAATGAATAGACCCCGACGTTTATTGTGTCGTAAAACTCGGATGGATTCTCATAAATTGAAAATTTCAAGAACAACACACATTTCCATAATGGTCTTCAGGGTTTGATTCGAGTACCTTGACATTGTTAAATGATTCCCTTGGGGACAATGTTGACATTATTTAGTCATTGATTGATTGATTGATTGATTGTAATGGACAATATAGTAAGTATAACCTATTAAGACTACCCAATTAATAGTCATGAAACTGAGGACTAGTTAATTGTAAATATTAACTAAGTTAAGGATTGGGTATCTAGCTAGCTATTGGGTTAGGTTAGGTTAGGTTAGGTTAGGTTAGCTACGCCTGAGGGACCGGTGGAAGAGCGACCTGGGGGACTCCCCCTATGGAGTTTACACCATAGGGGCACTCCTCCCGTCGCTCGACCGCTGGTTAGATAGGAGGTACGGTACCGCCACGTACCGTCTTGTGCAGGTGATGACCGGGCATGGTTGCTTCGGTCATTACCTGCACAAGATTAGGAGAGTCCAGTCCGGTTTGCCATGAGTGCGGCGATGCGGACGACACGGCCCAGCACACACTAGAGGTGTGCTCGAAGTGGGATCCGGAGCGCCGCACTCTGGTTGCGGACACAGGGCTCTCCGATCTCTCGCTGCACAGCGTGGTGTCGGCCATGCTGAGCAGCGAGAGATCGTGGTTGGCGGTCGTCTCCTTCTGCGAGAGCATTATCTCGCAGAAGGAGGCGGCGGAGCGGGGGCGCGAGGAGGACGTAGACGCGCACCCGCTCCGGCGTAGACGTTTGGGGCGAAGGCGGAGGCAGTTTGCTGCCCGCCTGAACCCCTAGTAGGACCGTGGGGATAGGATCCCACAATATGGTCCTACACGTCTGGGGGAGGGTTCGGGGTGCCCCCGTTAACAGCCTTTGGAGGTTAACACCGGAGAGGTTTTAGACGGTATGCTTCCACCTCAGCTCTCGCAGGAGACTGAGGTGGTTGAGAGTCCGTCATACCCCCCCTTTATGGCTGCCCTAGCCTGGGGGGACGATGCGTAATGCATTTCCTCTCCGAAAAAAAAAAAAAAAAAAGTTAGTTTAGCTAGCTATACAGAGAGGTCATGCAGCCAGTGTCATGCCGCGAGCGGACCTGCTAGAGGGGGTGTTCTTTTTAGATACTAAATGAGTAGCTTAGTTTTATTTTAATTGAAATAAGTTACGTTTTAACTTGACTGAGTTAAGAATTGTAGCTGTAGAAATAATTTTTATTTTATATGAGAGACAAACGATATTTTGCCAAAGTAAAGTGATTGTGAAAAACAACTATGTGCAGAACTGGCCCAGTATTCTGGGCGGTAAAAACAATACTGTTGTTAATCTGTAATGGTATTGTTATGACTTGAGCCGCCATTACTGTCGTGTAAATAAGAGCTATCAAAACGGTGATAATACGATAACAGCTCAAACACATGGTTTTTACCGTGTTGAAAAGAGGCCCTGAAGACGTGTTTGTAAGAACATTTCGAAACGAATTCCTGCAGAATTTTGTTATAATATAAGTAAGAAGAAACGAGAATGTGAAACGTGTCGAAGAATCTATACGATAAGAATCAATCGGAGCGTGAGTGCAAATTTTTGGAATGTAAATTTTCTACTGTTACTTATTGATTTTCAATAATCAAATTTAAATACGTAAAAATAAAGACTACTTCTTCTTTCTTTGCCCCCGCGGCGACTTGAACAGCTACTACCGCAAGGATATTATGGCGTTTCCACGTGAAGTGATTTCGCCAGTGTCAAGTATATATAAGTATAAATCAATATAGCAATAAAACACAATCCAATCTTCTCTAGGAAGATTGGGGGCAACGTTGTACGGTGATTTGTAGGTCAGAGGTCAAGATATTTTTAACCTCTGCACCACTGCGAGTCCACTTGAAACGAGGAGAAAGATGCCAGATACACGAAATAAGTCCAAGTCTTCAATCACTGTGCGACACAAAGGCATAAAAAGTACAAATCACTATCAGAAAAGAACTTTGAACACCTAATTACACAAAAATTAAAGTCTAAAACAAATTACACGTCCGACATCTTTTAACGTTGCAAATGGCCCCCCAAAGACTACTTTCTTATCGAGCCAAACAATCAACCAGTCAGAGGTCGAGAACTTCAAACCTACTAAAAACCAAGTATACATGGGAGCAAATCCTCTAAAGTTATTCAAATGAAGCAGAGCCGCAGAATACCGAATAAATGCATATTGAATATGTTTACGCTTTCCGAAAACGGAATGGGAATAGACCATACTTCTCTATTTAAATTCGTCCTGGAATCTCCATATTATTGCTTCCAGTGATATCTGTTTTTTCAGTTAAAATATCAGTTCTGTCGGCGTTCAGTGGTTTTGGACACGAAGAAGAGGTTTAGGATCGCTGTCGTCTCATGTTTTGTTTTTTGAAGAACTATTCATGAAATCCCTAAACAATAAATTAAACATTACATTAAATTACGCTTGTTTCCCAAAGGGGTAGGCAGAGACCACTTCTTTCCACTTGCTACGATCTTGACAAATTTCATTCGCTTCTTCATCATTCATATATGGAGTCATAAATAAATGTAATTGGTTCAATAATTAAATTAATTACTTAAATAATCATATTTCAATAATTTTAAAATTTCTGAATTAAAACTGAACAATAATACATACATACATTAAATCACGCCTGTTTCCCAGAGGGGTAGGCAGAGACCACTTCTTTCTGAACAATAATAATCGATAAATATCCTAAAATTCCACAAAGCACTAATTCTAATTTCATAGTTTTTAAATAAAAATGTTTTTTTTTTCAATTGAACAATTCCTTTCCTTTTTCCAGCTACTACTAAAATGGATGTAAAACTCTATATGCACCAGAGTAGAAAGTGCAGCACGGAATGTAAAGTAGCATCTTGTGCAACCTGGGGTTGTCAGTGCAACTCTAAGTCGAGAATAATTGGCTCGACGAACTACGTTCTCGAAATCGGAACGTGCTAGTGCTTACAGTTTTTAGTTTGTTGTTAAAATACACGTTGAATTGCTTAAATTGCACTTAAAATGTTCTTATTAAATGAAGGATTATGTCTTTATACGAAGTTTGAGCCGTCATTGGGGTACTTTTTTTGTGTTTATTTGGTTACGTTTGAAACGTTGTGTCTTTGCATGCATTATTTGTAATTGTATCGTTAAAATTGATTAACTTGAATAATAATAACAAAGTCAACTTATAAAAATAACAAAAATGCAAATGTAAAATAAACAGCGGGTGTATGGTCGTTTTTAAGTTTAAAGTGAATTGGTATAATGTAGTTACGCAAATTATGCATTTAGATTCGAGAGATCGATTTTACAACACTCCTAGATTATTATACTTATACAAATTCGGCATTTAATCTAGGTATAACACCTGATTCTCGTTTGGTCGAATCCGCCCCAAAGACGTTTAAAGCCACCAAACATAATATTATAATTTCTTAAAACAATAACTTCAGCTGGTGCCACACTCTAATTTAATAAAGCACGCGTTATATTGAAATTTCTGTAAATTTTATGCACCCCTCTTTAATATAATTTGCTACAGCAAAGCCGGCCAAAGTCAAGGGATTTATTAAATGAATTCTAACAATATATGTTGTTTTTGTAAACATAATGAAAACTCTTTAAAGTTTTATGCTCTTGGTCAAAGGGTGCAAGTGTTTTTATACTAAATATTTGATATTTAACGGCAACTTAATTTGATCAAGGTTTTGCCAGGTTTTATAACATATACCTACCTAGTTTGTTTTGTGAGTTAATAAGTTTGAGTCTTAAAGTTCTTTGAATCTTCCATACAGAGAACAATTAGACGTAAACAATTAGAAAAGGTGATGAATGAGGCACTCGAGTAACAACATTTAAAAAATAATAAATTGATTTTACACAAAATTATACCATGGAGAAAATGTCGAAAAAATTATCTTCTTTATGTATTTATAAAAATCATTCGCAGTTGTTCATTACTTTTCGAGATATTTGGACTTAAGTGGATTGAATCCGTTTTTAGAAAAATGGTTTTGTATGACACTGGTTCTAGCTTGTTGTCAGCAGTACCGATCCAACCAAGTGGATTAGACCTTTTTACGATTTAAATTAATATCCCTGCCATAGATGTGGTTTGGTTCCTATGTAATTTTAAAATAACTTGCCGCATATTTTTTCCGGATCCTTTTTGCTGATTTATAGTCTAGGCCGACCGTGGCATGAGTCGTTTGCTCTTAACTACATCCAATTTTATTGTACAGAACATTAAAACTGTTGTCTATATGAAATATTAAAACAAATATGCAATGGAAGCTGTCCCAAAACTTTGCATAAATATAACAGCACCAGTAAACCTTAATTATACCGATCTATAATAATTAATAATCAATATATCTATGAACTTTAAAGAATGCACTATAAATTTCTATCGACAGTACCAGTTTTATACCAATATCCATCGGCAGTTAAATTAAACTTCAGCTATTTTCAGGCGGCTAAAAAGCTTTAAGGCTGCCAGATGGCGAGACAAAGACTAAAACAACTTAGCAACTTTAAAAAAAACTTAATAATTAATAACCTTCTTTGTAAAATTTTTTTGGAAATATATTTTAACACGTTCACGGACACAGCACCATCCTCGAAATTGTGTGATAATTATGGCACAAATAAATTTCATACAATTTTTTCTACCGCCATGGACGAACTGCCACATTTAACGTTTGTCAAACATTGTGCCACTTTATGACGGAAAATATATGTATGTAATTTAGTACAATAAAAATCTTACCTAATGTGGCAGCTCGTCCACAGCCGTTACGTCCACAGCCGTGATGTGCCACAACACGCGTCGTTCCCGTTTAAGAGTAGTGCATGAGGTTGAGGTTGCCCTCGAGCTGTTTTGCTGTGACACTAGCGGCTTGTGTTTAAACCAAAAACGGCACAGAGTCCGCGCTTCCCATAAATGCTATAGGAAATAGCCGGCCGTGGAGTTCCGTTTTTAAACACACCGGCCACAGCAGTAGTGCCATATCACGAGGGTCTCAGTTTGCGTCTCTCGACGTACTGTGTTACGTGTTAACTTTCAATTTCATCGGCGCCAGCGATGGTGATCGACGTCGCCATTCAAGTAGGGACTACTGAAAGCCAACGGCGTGGCTTGCCAATGCATGATGCTGAGTGGCTCTCTGTTTGACACGAAATAGTATCTCATTTTTTTAGGGTTGGTTCCCAAATGTTAAAAACGGCACCCTATTACTAACTCCGCTGTCCGTCTGTCCGTCTGTCCGTCTGTCTGTCACCAGGCTGTTTTGCGCAACGTCATTTTTTATAAATAATGGTACGGAACCCTTCGTGCGCGAGTTCAAGTCGCACTTGGCCGGTTTTTTTTAGTTCTTTTACCAGTCATTAGTGTCTCCAATGAAATAAAAAAAAAGTGTTAAATCTATATTTCTTTCTGATACTCGTATTCTTCAAAGTATATTTATTCTCGTCTCGTACTGTTTATGTTTAAATATTATAAATGCGAAAGTTTGATTGTTTGTTGCACGATCACGCCAGAGTAGTTAAACGGATATGTATGAAATCTGCCGTCTTACCAAAGAAGGTGGCTAACTGCATAGTAATATTATCAGAATTTTAAATTTGATGTGGTTGCCAGTAGAGTATAGAATGCTTTGACTACATTGCAGTTACCCGCCTTTTTGGTAGGACGGCAGAAAGAATGATGGGCAAAAATGTATGGAATCCAGCCCAATCACCAATTGTATTATAACGTATGTAGGTTTATTGATCCCACTATTTGCTATAATTGATATTTATGACGACTAGACTGTGAAGGCTGGGAGAATCGAAATATTTTATGATGAAATATTTAAGTTTGTATAGACCCGGAATGAAAACGTGGGTAACTTTCAACTCTATGGGGATGTGTTAAGGACAAACCGTCACATTCAGCAATTATGATGGCCTGATCTCGCTTTCCATAAGGCTCGTAACTCTGTGCTATGGCACATGTTGAAGATTTGATTTGCAACTATTTAATTAGTGCTATTGTATTTAATTTTAAGAATAAATCTGTACTAATAAAATAAAGCAGAAGAGTTTTTGTTTGTTGGTTTCTGTGTTTGTTTAAACAGGCTATCTTTCGAACTACCCGTCGGATTGGAATAAATCTTTTTGTACATGATAGCCAGATTCACGAGAAATATTTCAGTCTAAAAAAATCGGTCAGGCGTGAGTCGGATATACGGTAAATAGCATTGTAACGCATTCGGGGCACAGCTAGTGCAGTAACAAACGTTGTGTGTGTGTGTAAAGAATATTTGAAGGCTGATAACTCTCTTCTCCGGGGTTTTTGAAGTTTGTCCCAGTATTAGAAAATGAAACGTATGTAACTAGCTTTCACATGGTATACATGAGATTTGTATTGGTTATATGGGCCAATTTGCCCATCATTCTTTATCACGGAGATTTAGCACATAAAAAACATATAGGCTACTTTTAATCCCGGAAAATTGTACGGTAAAAATAAGCCTGTTCAAAGCAGAGGCAGTCGCGGGCAGCAGGAAGTAATAATTATAAATGCAAACATGTATTTGTTTCAATCTTCACGGTTCAATACACGATTTGAAAGGTAAGGAGATAGATTGCCCTTGGACGGACTTAGAAAACTTTTTATACCGGTTTATACCGGATAACAGACAGTTCCGAAGAAAATTGTATTAAGCACCTTTTTGGCTTATATTTGTATAATACTAGAGGATGCTCGCGACTTCGTACGATTAGAGCCCGCTACTCCCCCTATTTCTTCCCGTCGGGGGTCAATTTTCGAATACTTTCTTCTCCAAATTCAGTAGTTTTATTTGTGCGTCGATCGATCAGTCAGTCATTTTTTTCTTTTATATTATATAGTTAGCCATGAGATCTTCTTTTGTCCTTACATATTCTTAAAATATGAATAGCAAGTACTGTTGACATAGTTATTTGATATTATTTTTTATGTTAGTTACATAGTACATGATCTGTGAAAATAAAATTCATCTCTATTTAAGTCGTTTACACATGAAAATGGATTTTAAGATATAACTTGAAAACACGGTCTCGAATGAGATATTGAAAAAAATAAGAAAGGTTATTTTATTACAGCAAATGTGGTATTTTGTTGAAGAGCTTAATTACATAATGTTACACTCACAAACAAAATACCTATTAAGCAAAAGTACCCCTTGTGCGTTCTTAAATGATATGCAAAATCTGCTAATTTACGAGTAAGCATCGCCAAGCGTTTTTAATCCAAACTCCACTAGCTGTTAATTCGTTCCTCTACAATCACAAGTAGAAATAAGTAGTCGTTCTTGGATCCGCTGATATTTATGGCCCCGGCCATTGTACGTGATTAAGGGAGTAAATGTTAGCACAATTAGGCAGGCCAGGGAATTTGTCTTGGACATGGCATGGCTGTGTACATCCCAGTGTTAGCGGAATCTTAAAATAAGCTGGTTTTGCTTCTTTGAACGAGATTTTAATGTCATTAACATTTCAAACCACTTGAACTTCACTTTCACTTGTGGGAGGACCTTGTGCAGGGTCCGTCCGGGTTGGTACCACCATCTTATCCATTAACCTACCGCCAAGCAGCAGTGTTCGCATTTTTGTGTTCCGGTTTGACTATGACTAGCATAGAGGCATTCCATTTTAGTCTTCAGGGTTGGCAGTGCATTCGCAGTCTTGTGAATGCGAATGTCTATGGGTCACAGTTTCCACTTACCATCAGGTGGCCTGTGTGCTCGTTTGCATTCCAATGCCATAAAAAAAAACCACACAACATTCACTTGAACATTTCATCTTAGGGCCGTATTAATAAACTCATCTTGGCTAAGATGCACGTCACAAGATACGTCAAAGTAAACGTCAAGCCATAGAAAACTGTCATTTTTGACGCTTCGAGAGACGAGCATTAGAGTCGAGATCAGTTTATTAATACGGTCCTTAGTAATTTTAAGTTGACAACACATTGTCTTAGGATTGCAGCCTTAAGATTGCAGTCTTCAGAATGCAACCCCAGTTACTATCAGGTGGCCTGTGTGCTCGTTGAACTTCTTTATGCCCTAAAAACAATAAGGTAAACACAACTTGTGCGATGTCGTTTGTCGCTGAATCTAACTCTTTTCTATAGGAGACGACTACCCAATTGTTATGATCGAAAAAATAGCAGTAAAAGTAACGTTTGCATACTCTATAGGTTTGATTTTTCAGCTAACTTACTCGCCATATATTACTTATCATATTAAATTTGATATAAAATACTTTTTATCGAATAAATAGCTGGGTGAGGGTCGTCTCCTATTCGAATCTTACACCAATATCTAGTGCCACTCCATGTCTTCCCGTGGATGTCGTAAGAGGTGACTAAGGGAATAAAAGCTTGTAGTAAGCACTGGTTAGGCGATGGTCTTGCAACCTGTCACTAATACACGATTAATATAATTATTAGTCTACTTGTCCAAAATGAGGTTACAGAATTATCAACAATTTATTGGATTGTTGGTAATTCTCTAGCTCTTCCTACCCCACTCTGAGAATGAAAGCATGAAGGTATGTATGAATTTATTATTCGTTTTTTTTGGCCTAGTTCTTTAAAGTGGCTACCCACCCTTACCTCTCCATAATGGCTGTTTACACGAATCTACAGTAGGACTATTCGATAAAATGGATTATAATTGCATACTCTTTCACACCTGAGCAACTATCTATATGTCCGTCCCTGTTTAACGGGCTCATTCCGAAATGGTTACTTGATTTTAGTATAACGTTCGGCTGGGTGCTTTAAAACGGTACGTGGTCAGGAATTACCGCAAAATATAGATGTAATAAAATAAGAAGCACTTAGTACGTACGAAGTCTTGAGGAAAGTTTTATAACGGGCACACACAGCGCCTCCATTCTAGGAGATAAAATTCAAAGCGTATTTGACCTTTTATGGTATTGTTTTAAACTCGACCGCCATAACTATCAAGTAAATAAGAGTTATCAAAACGTTGACATTATTTCGATAACATGTCCATTATTTAAATAGGCCCAGCGGGAAAAGGACAGAGCTATATAACTGCTATAGCTCTGTCCTTTACGTTCACCGTAAAAAGAACTGCATAGCTATGTCATAATCACCCCCCAGGTCACCTGTGTTTCCTTTCTTCTCGGTAATAACCGTAATTTTTTTAAATGGGTCAATCAACTTTTCTTTGTAGCTCGTTGCTATGGTGACGTCTCCTGGGTCACACTTTAAAACTGTGATTTCAAAGGATATAAGTCCACTAAAAAACTGATTTTATTGACAATTACACACCCATTATTTTATGGCCTTTCTCCTGAGTGTGCTGGAAGTATATATATTATAACATTTTTTCTAAGAAACTCTATCACTGTTGTCTCCTGGCTTACGGGACAGAATAACAACAACAAAAAGTTGATCCACCCAAATATGAGTTTAGCAGATATAACAAAAAAATTGCTCATTATTTTTCAATGTTTTGAACATATAATCAAACCAGTAGGTAACTTACTAGCAATTTAAAAAAATCTCTATATGAGTTAGAGGGTTTAGTCACTTTTCAGTACTTTGGAGTATAATTACTCCCAACAGGTTGAGATTGGGCAGTTAATAGTACATTGTGTATTAAGGTCGGTAAGTAAGGAATTACGATCGAGGCTCTAGTAGAAGCCCGAAGTCTGGCTTTCTGAGTCGAGGTTCGTAATTCCCGTACCGCCCGTGAAACATACAATGTTTTTCATCACATTTGCGAGTAAATAACTATGAATTATAGCTTTAATACACAAGTCAGCACAACTATTATTACGAATTACTTGAACTTTTTTTAATCGGATGGCGGGCGGACTCCACAGATTATACAAATGTTTCGTTTAGAAACGTTAAACGGCAAATACTTACGTAGGTATACATACAGCCCTGAAGGAGTGTAAAACAAAAACGACGTTTTGATACAGAAACCTATTAAAATCGATTATTAAGAACATTAATTGAGTATTTAAGTAACATGTAGTGAGATTGCAATGAAATTCCTGTTTAAATAACATTTTAAGACAATTTTTCAATTGCGTGTAAACTCTTTGCTTGAACTTGCATGACCTGTGTGCTGTGCTATAAATTAAAAAAAAATTACTTACCGACCTTGGGTTTCATGGTAAAAAAAAAGGTCGAGGGTTTTATATCGGGCATTGCAGCCAAGTTAAGCTGTATGTTTAGATACTGTTTACGTGCAAGTGTGATGAAAAATAACAATACACATAAAAAATAAACTTGATATGATGTCAAAAGCATAAGGTGGATAAGACTTTTATTCAATTTCGA
The DNA here is from genome assembly GCA_927399475.2 of Acleris emargana. Classification (NCBI taxonomy): domain Eukaryota; kingdom Metazoa; phylum Arthropoda; class Insecta; order Lepidoptera; family Tortricidae; genus Acleris; species Acleris emargana. The sequence continues at coordinate 4,318,970 of OV656847.1, forward strand.
GTAGGTACTATTTATGTATGAAATTATAATACAGTTTTTAATATAAATCAGTAGTCATACCCATATTACGGATATCTTTAGACATTATTATGACGTAAGTTTCATCTATCAGCCGTCCATTATTTGTAATATTATTATGGATTTCTGTCTGTATGTCCAAAAACCGTACCATATCACCCGCACCCCCTTTACGATGCAAACTAACCATAGTTATTTGTTTTGCTCTACAATCAGCCAAACTACATCTAACTCCAGCCCGTAGTTTTAGTAGTTATTTACATACATTAAAGCTTTGTGTATACTGAAAATGGGGAAGGAAATACTAATGCATTTCAGTAAATGCATTGGATTAGGTACCTGGGCATTCATTTCATTGTAAAATTTACATTTATATTTAGTATGTAATTCACAGTGCTCTAGTGTTAAACTGTTATGCTATGTAATTATTTTTAGTTAAATAAATAAATAAATAAATTTTTATGTCACATAAATAATGATACCTACAAAATAGAAAAATATGCAATGTCAAAATGTTTAAAAAAAAAGAAAAAAAAAAGGCAGCTAATTGCGAGTTTTTTGTGAGTCGCGACACCACCGCCTGAGTGTTACCAAGGGTAGGTTATATTCCTCACCTCACGCTTGCCTTTACCGGCCGGCTGCGGTGTAAAATAACGATGAACAGACCCTCACCTCTGGCTTGCCTTTATTGGCCGGTCAGAGTGGAGTCGCAAGAGCTATATGCTCAAAGGGCGGATGTGGAGCATAAGTGGCGAGTGGGCCCTTAGCCCCTCTGGGACTGTTGCCTCCCTGCTGCTATATATATGCATCTATTTTAGGAGGCCGATTCCATTAAGTTGGCGAGTCACTGCCTGTAATTTCAAGCAAAGTAACTAGCATTGGCCAGGCAGGTGCCTTAGTTTGATCAATAGCCTAGTTCACCAATCCATATCAGTTCATTCAAAGAGCCTATTATTAATCTTCCTAGTCTTACACTAACCGGTGGTTGTTAGTGGGAGTATATGTATGTCTTTAGTTCGAACTCAGGGCCAATCTTCGATTGGTGTCCCATCACTTTACTAAATTAAACTTGTCTAAAGAGCCTCTGTGTGTTGACTTCGGCTCCATGTAGGTACGCCTTCCAAAGGTCTGGGACTCCCATGTTGTTGTGATTGTAAATGAATACAACTAAAAATTAAAACAATGCTTAATTGAAATAATGTTACAAACACAAAGGATTTTTTTTTAAATTTCCAATGTCAAATTTAAAAGAAAACATTGAATAGCCCATTAAATTAACCTTGAACAAAACATAGCACTTGCGTCAATAAAAGACCTTATAGAATAAGATAAGATGGTGGTAGCAAACCGAAGGGACCTTGCATAAGGTCTCACCATCACTGATAGTAAAATGTATCTTAATTACTAAAACAATTTACTCTAGTAAGACCAAAACCATATTATTATTATACCTATAACCTCTAACCATTAACATTTTAAAGAAAATCCTCGTGAATTTCGCTTAACAATTTAATAGGAAACTCGACCATCTCCAATTTCCTTTGGTGCAACTTAATTCCTCTAAATGGGGTACATGATTAAATTTAATAAATAAGGGGAAGGGTTAGGTTTAATCTTATTCGGATTGAAACCGGATTGCGGCAGTTAGTTGATGATAATTACGTTATAGAGTGCTTTAAGTGTTTATTAAATAAACGTTTGTTTGCCGAAGGATTGTCCCCTGGAGCTGTGAAGTTGTTTACTAGGTAGTTGGGACGAGTGTGCCGCCGTGCCCCTTTGATATTTTCGTTAGCAAATAAACCCTTTGCGAAGAGTCACTTACGACTATTTCCGTATCCTCGATGTCATCCTACAAAATTAAAATAATATTTTTTTATTTTTCCCCCGTGTGGTTGCCGGGTTAGAATAGTGCCACTCCATGTAATCCCGTGGATGTCGTAAGAGGCGACCAAAGGAATAAAGGCTTGTAGTATTGTTAGGCGATGGGCTTCCAACCGGTCACTAATACGCTGGTAAACACCTTAGCCTAATTGTGCAAAATGTGGTTACCGAATTATCAACAAGTTTTTAGAGTTGTTGGTGATTCTGTAGTTCTGCCTACCCCACTCTGGGAACGAAGGCGTGAGTTTATGTATGTATGTATGATTTCTTCGTAAATTTAACCTTGTTTTATTTCATTCATTTTTTTCAAAATCGAATTGAAACCATTTATAAAACAAAATGTCCGCTTTGTTTGCAAAGGGAAGTGAAAGACTTTATGACATGAGCACGTTAAATCCAACAGTGACACTGTGTTAAAAAGGAATTCATACAAAAGTTAATCCTTTTTAAACGCAATAATGTCACTATTCAAATGTTTTTTTCTTAGTGTCACTGTTGGATTAAAAATGCAAATGCGGAAAGGTCTTTTAAATAATGTGTTTTTTTAATGGCTCTAATTAAAAGTTAGCGTAGTAGTTCAACAAAATTGTTATTATGATAATTATAAAAACAAAAAAGTATTTCGTTTTTTTTGTTTATTTCGTCTTCACGAGTCAACGCCTCATTTGATCGACATGCAATTTAGTACAGTGATAGTTCATTGCCCAAGAATAGACATGTAGAATACAGTTTTCGTATAAAATTTGAGCAGTTTCTAAGGACAGGCAAATTTAATATTAAGGTAGTTTTGGATAGGTACGTCATAGAGTGCTTAAAGTGTTTATTAGATTATCGTTGGTTTGCCGTGGGATTATCTCCTGGAGCTGTGAAGTTGTTTGAGTCGGGACGTTGTTGTGGGACTGGTCCCTTTGATGTTTTCGTTAGCAAAACAACAGCTTTGCAATGAAAGAGGGTAGTTACGTTTATTTCCTCTTCCTCGACGTTATAATATAAAATGAAATAAATATTAATTATACTTTTCTTTTTAATGCACAATATATCCTATCTTTATTATGAATGCTAAAGTTTGTGTGTTGGTTTGCTCCTTCTCGCTGCAACGGCTGGACTGATTAAGATATAATTCGGAATAGATTACATTAGGATTCGGAGAGTGTTTGTGCAAAGTGTGGTTGCTGAATTATAAACAACTTTTTGAAGTTGTAGGTAATTAATTCTGTGGCTATTTCCTGCCCCGCTCTGGGATTACAGGCATAAAGGTGTGTATGTATGTGCATGCATATCCTGAATTAACTCAAAAGCTACTTTCCTCCATCATAGGTAATAATGGGAATAACGCGCTCCACGTCGCGAGTCAAACCTAGTTTCTCATATCGTAAATTCGGAACCGTTGATGCTCGAGTCTGAATCACCCTGGACCGATTCTTAAATTGAAGACATTTTAGCTTCCCAAGTTAAAAATTTGCAAGGTAAATTGCGTTTGATGAAACAGCCTAATTTTCCAATATCTTCCAGCGCAAGTTGTCAAAAATGGAGGCCTGGCTCGTATCCCGATGATCGACGAGTGACGTTTAACGTATGATTGATCAACTACATCGGGGGCATAAATCAGTCGACGCCACTCACCAATAAAAACGTCAAAACGCCAGTAGACCGTGCAGAATCAATTTTAGCGGGTCTTCCTGCTTGATTGGGTTGGCAACAAAAAAGGTTGATTATTTATATTTTAATAAATTATCACTCGAAACATGTCCTGGTTACGTATTTTATTTTGACGAGGAAGGTTTAGTCGTGACACTTTGATTATTAATGAGCTTCATTAAACCCAACGATAGCCTAGATTTCCAGTACCTACCTACTTAACTTGAGAACGTAATTTTAATTTTAACTACCGTCATCGAGAAATAATGCAACCTTTTTTAAAACATGAAGGTTCTATTTTTCATACGCAATATAGATCCATGGAAGGGAATGAAAACCAATACCTATGTTATTTAACATTTAATTTGTGTTGTACCTATCTTCTATATATAGGTAAAGCCAGAGACCTGTTACAGTCGGCCTCTGCCTATACTTTGTATGAGTGGGAAGAGTACGAAAGATATATTTCCCACTCTTCGCACTACAAGAGTCGACTACACTGGTCTCTGGCTGACCACTGGTGACTTTACCCTACTTAATAAAAGAAAAAACTTGGGAGGAATTCAAATTTGGAGGAAATATTCCTTGGATATCCTACAAGTGCACTAAAACGGATTTATTGAAAATTCATCCCCTAGGGGTTAAAAATAGGGAAGTAGCGGGAAACTTATTCTACGCAAAGTCGCGGGTGTGCTATAGTTAATTATATTACAAATGTAAAGAAACACCACAACAGGAAAAAAAATATAACTTAGTCCTAGAATGCGATATTGTTTACGTTTTGTTTGATTTCACAATCATAATTTTAAAGACAGAAAGCCGATGTTAAAATATAAAGAATATTTAAGATACGCAATATTATGTAAGTATTAATTATTACTACCTTAACAAGATACAATATTTTCATTCAGTAAGAAGCCCCCCATTTTTACACGTCAAAAATCTACCAGCGTTTCTGCTGAGAAGAAACACCGCAACAAACTCAACAATAACTTAGTTAACAAAATCTGAAACTTCCAATTTCCTCCTTGATTTTCATCTTAACACTGCATCCTACAAGCCTCGACACAGCTAATATTCGATGCTAGCGGTCTGCACGGCACTGCAGTGAGGGAGACTGGTCTCGACACGCTGCGGTCTCGACTCTGTGGGATCTTGGCTCGGGCGCTGATTTTCAACGGTTTAACAGCTATTCATTGTACATTGTGTTTAAAGCCGGCTATTCACTAGCGACCTGTAATTGTTAGGGCCTCCGGAGACGATCAATTGCGATTGACAATTTTACGTGATTGTCTATCGTCACTAGTAATGTACACTGGTGGAATGGAATTAAATCCAACATTTGTTTTAAGGAAAATAACCATACCTATGTTATTATCATTTAATTTGTGTTATACCTACCTTCTATATGTATTGTATATCTTGGCATGTGTGTGCGAAATGTAGTACCATAATTAACAACAAGGTTTTAGAGTTGTTGGTAATTCTGTTTGCTCTGCCTACCACACTCTGGGAATGAAGGCGTTAGTGTATGTATGTGTGTGTCTATCGTTATTGAACGTATACAAATCTAATTGAAGCGATTGTCAATCGCAACTACGTGATTGAAGGCAAATGATGATAATTCTGATTGATGGTCGCACCGAGACATTGACAATCGTTTCGAACACTGCGAACATAAACACGTCTGATCTCTTTGATGACCGAGGCTGAAAACATTTAACTGTCGATTGAAACTACATCAATTGCACTTCAATTGGCATTATCAATAACGCAAGAAATTAACAATTGACATTAACTGTCTCCGGGGGCCTTTACTGTTGCACGTAAAATCGTAATGTGTAATCGGCTCGCGAGCATGTTCTCCACTAGAAGCTCGTTACTGTAACTGCTGCGGTAACAGTTACAGCTCGCTAGTGAGTACCCAGCTTAAGGTTATAAGCAAGTGCCGTTTGAACTGTCATATAAAACTTTCAAACAACTGAAAGTCATAAATTACTGAAGTACAAGAAACCATCGGTAGCTATTGTGCTATTCGCGACACTTAAATGTAAGGATCTTGTGCAAGGTTCGTCCGAATTGCTACCCTTCTTATTGCGTTCGTGTGTGAGGATAAGACAACCGATGAAATTACTAGCATGTACGCATTCCATCTTGATGCTCATGGCTGGCAACGCATTTGCGGTCTTAGCACTACAGCTTTAAGAATGTAGTCTTGACAATGCAAAGGTCTATGGGTCACAGAACCCACTTACCATTAGATGGCCAGTGTGCTCATTCGTCGTCTCCATGCCATAAAAAATCTTTCATAGTTGGATCTGAATAAGTGTTTGTAAACTATGGATTTTGTTTAGCTTTTGTATGTCTTTTATCGAGTACCTATTATTTTATCAAAACCCCTTTAGGAATGTACATTATCATTACTATAATTAAGATATCCTGAAAATACCATGGTTTCAGTAGAAAAGTGTTCGATGAATTGATGTTCGATGGGATGATATAATCGATGAAGTGAAATTCGTTATAATGATGGGTTACCCATTTTATCATGAACTTTATCTGTCAGATGGCATAATGCTTGCTTAAATAATTTATCCTACAATAATATATAGGTGTTATTTGTTAAGAAATACTGAATCACGACATGTTGATTTATTTTTGTGATTCCCAAGAATAACAAAATTAAGCATGTAGTTTTCTTTTATTTCTGTTATACTAATCTGTTGAAAAAAAAATACAGCTTCCTAAAAGACCATATTTCATTAATAACGTCCTGAATATGAGCCATGAAGACAAATTTATATGCACACTCAACAAAAAAGTTGTATAGCAGGAATTTTAATGCATTCTATAAATTTAGCCTAAGACTCCTTTATGCTAGCCTAGCACGGCAGGCAATTTTCATTATCATAAACCTAGCTTTATGTCTGCGCTTAGCCGTTTTTGCAAGAAGCCTTCTTTAGGTATAAACTCTTTACGTGCTTGCTTTTGATGAGAAATTAATTCTTAACCTATGTATTTTAATGTTCCTTAGTTAATTAGTTATACAAGATTAACGTTTGTTTTAACCTTATTTAAACGTTAATATGCAGAATGGGAATCCAGGTCTATACCTAAGGACATCTTCGAGCTCGACCTCACTAACAGGCCGACTGGTTTTCAGGATGACCGACGGATTAGGTGCCGGGGTAGGCAACTGTGCGTCAAATGGGGGTGGAGCGAGTCGGCAAGCTCTGCTACCAGTGTGGCTACCCAGACCAGACAGTCCACCATATCATCTTTGAGTGTCCTCTCACCAAATTTAGCGGACAAGCGGCGGAACTTAAAACTCTTTCGACGGATGCAATCGCATATCTGAAACCTAATTCATTAAAAAAAATAGTAGAGAATAAAGCCATACCTACTAGACACTACTGGCACTAGGCCCAGCAGGCTTATTGCCTAACGCACTCGCAATCGCAATCATTTTCATTTTGACAGTCCGAAGGCGAGTTTTTTTCGAAATTAAAACAATTGTTTCACTTTAAAGTCGATTGCGGTAGGTTTCGAGAAACTAATGCGTTTAAGCAGGAGTTACCTTCGTTTTGTCAAAAAATTTTTGCCAAAATGGTTCATTTCCCAAACATTATCATTTGACTAAACTGCTTTTTTCCGAAACTTTTCGGAAAAAACAGCGTTTGTCCACGAAACGAAAGGCTCCCGTTTAAGCAGTTCAATACTGTTATTGTTTGGCCAAACCAAGCAATGATCATTTTTGATATTGTCGTCGATACAAGTTTTAAAATATGAATGCCATTGTTTAGTTTTTTTTCATTACTTTTAATTTAAATAAAACCTATCCACCCAAACACTCTTGCAATCAAGACTAATCTAACGACACCGCGCAAAGTTAAGTGAAATTATGGTTGTTTGTTTATAAAATGCAAAACAGGTAAGCAGCGTAACAACTGCATTGTTACAATTTAAATGGTTGGAATTTATAGAAAAAATTGACAACAGTTTTTTAATGTAGCTCGAATTTTACAAATCCTAAAGTAGTAAACACTTAAAACCCACATAGACACAAGATTGATGTTATAATATTTATTAAATTTGTTAGTGTGCAAAAAAAAAAGGATTTATTGGTTTAGCCGTGAAAACGTTTCAGTCAGACAAAATAACTTTTAGATTCATTCATGATTCAATTAATTATAATATTTTAATATAAAGGTCAAACATAAAAGATTATATACAACAGAAATTGAAATAACAAAGAAAGAGATCAGCTTAAATAATGAATTACCATTTTGTCTGAACAATGTCTGGCATCTTCTAAATGGTTGAGAAATTAATTAAGAAAACTAACATAATACACATACACATAACACGAAAACATTTAAAAATTGTCTTTCTTATAGCAATTGGCAACTGTTCTATATTATATATATATATAAAGGCCATTAAAATAAAATATAATCTGCCTTTAGCAGATGCGCTGATCGACCACCTGGGCACGTTTATCAAAAGCTTAACTTGTATTTCGATAGGAAATCTCTTTCCAACGGTATGTTTTAGCCATGGGGACACATTATTGCAGTCTATTTGGCTGTAAAAGTAAAAGTGACACAAAAGTAATGAATAGATAAGAATAGTATATTAAAATAAAATAAATCAAAGAAAATTCAAATTTAAGCTTTGGTATGGTGATTGCAACTCACAACACGGCGTATGCAGCGCCGGAGTCGAGATTGGTCTGTTGTTATAGTATGAATCTTCCCAGGTGAATTTTTGCTTAGAGCCCTAATCTTTCAAACAAAAGCAATTGTCTCTATTATCCCAAAGCCGCTATACTATCCGCAAAACTATCTGGCCGGTAGTAGGGCAAAAAACGTCGGCTTCCGTTAGGGGTGTAACATGTCGATAACTTATAATGTAAACGTCGATATTTTTTTTATTTTTTTTTATGGCATGGGAAGGCAAACGAGCACACAGGCCACCTGATGGTAAGTGGAAACTGTGACCCATAGACATTCGCATTCACAAGACTGCGAATGCGTTGCCAACCCTGAGGACTAAGATGGAATGCCTCTATGCTAGTCATTTCACCGGCTGTCTTATCCCCAAACCAGAACACAACAATGCGAACACTGCTGCTTGGCGGTAGGTTAATGGATAAGATAGTGGTACCAACCCGGACGGACCCTGCACAAGGTCCTCCCACAAGTAATAATCATTATATTTTGAAATGTTATTGATATTGTTTTTAAAGTTATCTAATGAATAATACTAAATGTTTAAGATAATTACATGTTTAAGATATTTCTTAAATAATGAGCTAAATACGTGATTAGGTAAGTAGATAATGAGAAATGCATTAGTAATTATAGTACGTATGATTGATAGTTCTATTTAAGTCATTAATTAGGAATAATTGATAACAAAATATTCTGTTCAATTCAGTTCAATATACCTATTTATATTTCGATAGTTCCTAACTATACAATACTGGTATGTAAAACACCACGTAATTTATATTCTTTGTTTCATTACTTTATCGACATTCCTATTTATGCGTAACGCTTTCTGCCCTATTGCTGCTCGGCCTGCTCCATAAGCCGTGCAGGTGTGAAAGAGATAGCATAATTCCGATGATTTATGACCTGACCGGCCAGATAGTTTTGCGGATAGTATAGCTACCGAGAGCACGTGCCACTATACAACATTCATATTGAAAAACCAACGGTGTTTTCATAGCATTAAGGTTCAAATTGATTGTCACTGATATTCTAGATATTACGTTTTGGTAGTGTAGGATGATAGTCAAGAGTGCCGTATTGCCTCGGGGCCGTGTATCGTCCTACACTACCAAAACGTAATATCGAGAATATCAGTGACGATAAATTTGAACCTTAATGCTGACTATACGTCGACGCACGCGGCGCGGCGGTGTACTCGTTCAATCGCTGCGGTGTGCGGTGTGCGTAGCTTAAACAAAATGGATTTCTTTGAAGATAATTCAATTGAGTTAATCCGTAATTATTCCAAAGTAATCCATAAACTTGTTAGCGACATCTATTATGAAGGCTAGAAAATAAACTGAAGTGGTGGCGCCATCTCTCATCATGCGGTGAAGCTACACGGCGGTGATGAAATGGCGGCAAATCCCGCCGTCACTACGTCACCTCCGTCCCCTTCGTGCAATTTCCGGATGAAAATTATGAAAGGAGCAGCCACCAGGGTGTAGGCCTTCTTCGCAAACTTCGACGCTAAGCTAAGACAGTAACTAGTTGCATCCAGGATAGATAGTGAGACGCTGCGGTTTGATATAGAAGAAAATTTACAAAGTTTACGAATTTTCATGTCTGTTGATTAACTTTTTCGTCGTAACAACATATTATTAGGACTACTTCTGATTCTGTCACGAAGCACGAAAAAATCCTCTTCTTCCTCCACAAGAAAATAATAAAAAAACATGATTTTCACCACGCACTTCTTCTTTCGAGGCTGCGAAAAATCAACAAACTGCTCCTACGCTCAGACAGAGGACGCCGCGTCATGACGTTGCGTTGTACTGCGTACCGCAGCGTCAAGATCAAAGCTTAATATTCCGGAAAGGAACGTAAAACTCCGAACCCCGAACTGGTTTTATAGACAAAATATTAGCCACATGAGCCATGTTATTTTCTGGAGATAGGTAATCCTAATAAATATCGTCAAAAGTATTTTTACCTAATTTAAAATAAATGTAAAAATCTCATTTAAAAACGTTAAAGAAATACATAACAAACATTTTGTGACTAAACTTCTATAACACAAATTGTCATCCATAAACCGATTCAAATATTTTGCAAGTGACTTTAGGCGCGGAAGACAGAGAGGCGTAGCGGAGGTGAAGGGGAAGTAGGCATTTAAAGCGCGGCATTTGGAGTCCAGGTAAAATAGATTCGCTTCTACGTAGTCATTATTTAGTCTTACGCCAATCGCGTCACTAGTACATGACGTGATACCGCTCATTGAATACAAAACGGACACATTCCAAAATAAATTTCTCTTGTTTTGAAAGCTTCTAATTTCAAAATTCATCACTGACTGATTTTAGAATGTGTCCGTTTTGTATTCAATGAACTTACGAAGAGTCACGTGATCTACCTGTGACGCGATTGGTTTAAAAATGAAACGAATAGAAACGCTAGTTTGGCCGTAGCCAAGATGCAAACGTTGCAACGTTTTTCTATTCTATCACTCAATATGGTATAGGATGACAGTTAACCATGTGGAATATCGCAACGCACGAGAATGTCATCCCATACAGTTTAAGTGATAGAAAAGAAAAAACTTTATTAGCGTTTGTATCTTGGTCAGGGCGTCTGTAAACATAATGGAATAGAATATAATGAATTATTATTTTACCGGCAGAGTCCAATTACTTTTTTCTTATGGCATACAGTAGGCAAACGAGCACACAAGCCGACTGATGTTATCATGTCAGCCAAAAGACGTCCACTGCTGGACATAGGCCTCCCCCAAGGCTTTCCACTCAGACCGGTCTTGTGCTATTCGCATCCACCGCGTTCCCACGATCCTTACAAGGTCGTCACTCCATCTTGTTGGAGCCTACCTACAGCTCGTCTCCCGGTCCGCGAACGCCACTCAAGAACCTTCTGACCCCATCGGCCATCAGTCCTGCGAACGATGTGCCCCGCCCACTGTCACTTCAGTTTAGCTATTCTTCGGACTATGTCGGTAACCTTAGTTCTACTGCTACTTTTGGGAGACGCATTCATTTCGCACTGCTAGATAAAAATAGTATCAACTCAAAATCATTGCTAGTTTTGTTTCAAGGTTATAGACGTTATAGGTTATATTGCTGCGTTCAATGGAATGAAGAAAATCCTTTGCAGTCGCAATCTGAAGATGTCGTTGCGCACTCGCCTACTGGAATGCTACATATGGCCCATACTTCTATACGGATGTGAGGCCTGGACTATCAAAGAGCAATTCCGGAAACGTATAGAAGCATTCGAGATGTGGGCCTATAGACGCATGTTGTCTATTAGCTGGACGCACCGAGTCACGAACGTGGAAGTCCTTCGACGAGCTGGCCGGAAGCGACTTCTTATGCGGACCATCAAAATACGTAAAGTTGCCTATCTGGGCCATATACTTAGGCATTCCAGATATGAGATCCTGCAGCTTATAATGATGGGTAAAGTTGCCGGCAAAAGATCAGTCGGCCGTAGGAAGAAGTCGTGGTTGCGCAACATACACGAGTGGACTGGGATCACAAGTGCCGCGGAACTTTTCACTCTCGCCAAGGATCGGGCGAAGTATGCAGAGCTGACTGCCAACCTTCACTAGTTGGAGAGGCACCACAAGAAGAAGAAGAATTAAACTTGATTTTAAAATACAGTTGTATTTTGAGTTACTACTCTTTAATTGATCTAGCAGTGCGTTTTACTATCTAGCTAGTATATGTTAATCTACTGATTTGATGATAAATACAGATAAGATACATTTGCTTTGGTTGGTATCATATCAATTAAAGAGTAGTAACTCAAAATACAACTGTATTTTGAGTTACTACTCTTTAATTGATCTAGCAGTGCGTTTTACTATCTAGCCAGTATATGTTCATCTACTGATTTGATGATAAATACAGATTAGATACATTTGCTTTGGTATCATATCGGTACGTGATTGATTTTGTGAGTTACTGCGTCACATTGTGTTCCATATTAAAATGGAAGGAATATACAAACATAGCGTACGTGTAACAATAGTTTAGAAGTAATCTTATTTCTGACTGGCCTTTTAGGTATAGTCAGCATCAGGTAAATAGAGTAGTAACTTTTGAACTGAACTGAAAATTAGCTATACTTGTTTTATTCCTGAAATTGGTACCAATCTTAAAAAAAACGTTATTATTTTTTAGAGCTGGTGCTTACCTTTTTCAAAAGATTGGGGTACCTATCCAGAGAGGTAATGCAGCCAGTGTCATAGGGACTATGCCGCGAGCGGACCTGCTAGAGGGGGTGTTCTTTTTATAGTTGTGTCTAATTATTATTTAATTTTTAATTTTAAGTACTTAGCTTAGTTTAATGTTATTTTAATACTTTTAGTTTTCATTTTAATTGTATGACTTATTAATAACTTTAAATAGTAATGATAGATAAGAAAATAAGAGTTATTGGTGTTTTCAATTTTGTCCATACTGTCAAAAAAGTAGTGTACATACTGTTTTTATAAAGGTGTTTGAACTTTAAAGGTGAAGCTAATAGGAAAAGAATCCATTAATCCGTAGCGTAATAGTACATTTCGATTCAACTCACCTTGACTAATAGGTACTTCTTTGAAACAATCACCGCGGTTAATTGACTTATTAACGCAGTTACATTATAGACGGCCTTGCTTTAGAATGTCTATGATAAAGAGGAAAGTACATTTTGGCCGAAACTACTCGTAAATTGTAGTTTATGTGACTGGTGCCTAATCATCATCATGTCAGCCGAAAGACGTCCACTGCTGGACATAGGCCTCCCCCAAGGTGCATAATGAGAGGCATTAATACACGAGTGTGGTTTTATGAAACGAGCCGAAAGGCGAGTTTCATAATATGATCAGGATCACAGAGGATGTTAATGCCTACTTATGTGTAAAGTCTCATTATATAACTTTACATGCATAATATCGTAAGTTTTCTACAATATGTGAGAAGCCTGTATCTGTGGTTGCTCTGTATCTTAATGTACCGGTATCTTAATGCTCACATTAAAGTATCGGTCACCAGGTCCAAAACGCATGGAGATATGAGGACGCAGTTATTTTAAACGAAAACTACATATTTTAATCCGAATAATATTCTAAGCTTTGGCTTGAAGAAACATCAGCTTTGAAATAATGAATTGCCATTATATTGAGAGTTTTTTATTTATTTAATATGTAGTTATTATAATAAGAGCATTTAGATACTAGCGCCATTTGCGGTACATTTGCGAAATAATTTATCGATTGATCTTCAATAACGAATGATTAAAACGTCAATCGAATGCCAGCACAGTTGTTCGAGTTTATAGGAAGTTGTGCGACAAATGTTGACTTTGTTGATAAGATAATCCGTTGACTGGAGTAGGTCATTCGGTTATATCATTGTGATAACAGATTTATTCTAAAAAATACTATAGAGTTTTTTGCACCGACTTACTCAACAGATATGATATCGAACCTTTATATAGTAACTAGCGACCCGCCCGCGGCTTCGCCCGCGTGGAATGTATTATACATATAAACCTTCCTTAAGAATCACTCCATCTATTAAAAAAAACCGCATCAAAATCCGTTGCGTAGTTTTAAAGATTTAAGCATACATAGGGACAGACAGCGCAAGCGACTTTGTTTTATACTATGTAGTGATGATGGAGAATTTTCAATGACCACATTTTATATCAGGGGACAATGTCACACCAATTGACCTAGTCCCAAACTAAGCCTTAGGCTTGTACAGTCAACAGCATAAATAAGTGATCATTTATGTACCTTGTCACTTTAACGTTATGTTTCAAATGCTATACAAAATAGTGAAACGATTGAAAGCGACAAGGTACATAAATGATCACTTATTTATGCTGTTGAGTGTACTATGGGTACTAGGCAACGATATAAATACTTATATAGACAAATATATCCTTAAATACATAGAAAACATCCATGACTCAGGAACAAATATTCGTGCTCATCACACAAATATCTGCCCTTACCGGGATTTGAACCCAGGATCGCTAGCTTCGTAGGCAGGGTCACTACCAACTAGGCCAGCGCGTCGTCACATGTATATGTACATCTTTTTAACTGATATCAAATCCCTAAAACGTACCTCATCATTAGGGATCGGAGTTTTTGTCGCACGGTAAGACTAATAGCAAGCTATGGAGTCGTCATTTGCCATAAATATAAACTCTTATTCATATTCATACTCATTTATTTAATTTATCTTAAAATGCCTCTATAGCGGTCAGTCGTGTATAATTATCTTAGTCAACTATATAAAAAAAATATTTTCTATTAGATTATAAATTCATAACTTGAACTAATTTAACATACAATTCGCCAATAGTGTGGACTAAAACATTCCCTTCTGCCGTATTTTAATGTATCTTTAGTTTGTTTATAAATTTTCGTAATAAAATCAGTATAAAAACGGTAATTATTTTTTATTGTAATATTTATTTTCCAAATATAACATTAAATAATTGTCAACGTTGTTATCCTTGATTATAAAAAAAACCTGAATAATTAAATAATTAAATGAGTATGAATATGAATAAGAGTTTAGATTTATGACAAATGACGACTCCATAGCTTGCTATTAGTCTTACCGTGCGACAAAAATTCCGATGCCTACTCATCATCATTCCACCTTAAAGATGTCCATGGCTGAACAAACGGCTTCCTCAAGGATTTCTTCGAGAGTCCGGTTTTGTCCTACTTGATAACAGTTTCACCAATCTTTCACTGTTTCACGGTACGCAGTGGCCACTATAGAGTTACTGCCCCAATGGCCATCAGGGGGGTTATTATGAACTGGCTTCTTCTTCTTTCGTGTCGGCAAGAACTCGGGCTAAATCTTACTTGCCCAGAAAGCGGCTACCGTGGTAGCCCTCTGGTTACTGACAAGTAAGTCCTCACGCGAGCAGGCGGTCGGGCACGCGGGACAGTTAGTGAGGTGTAGCATGGTCTGCAGGGGTTCTCCACATTCACAGCTAGCGTCTGCGCTACTTGAGCACCCCCACCGGCACAGGTTATCTTTGCTTCGGCCAACCTGGGTCCTCAGCCTATTTAGACTTCTCCAGGTGGGCCAAGGTTCCTTATAGCCTTGTCATTGTTGATATTACGGCGAGCGTAAAGGACAGAGCTATGGCAGTTATATAGCTCCGTCCTTTTCTCTCAGCGTAAACTTAACTGCATAGCTATGTCATAATAACCCCCCAGTTCTACAAACGTTCTATTTATCAAAATCATCTTTAGGTTTAGGTTTAGTTTAGTTTATTTATTCATCAATGTAATATTACAATATAAATTGCATTGCATGTCAATAAATACGAAATTATATTGAGATTGTCAAAACATAAATACTAATAATCAAAAAATACAAGAATAATTAATAATAATTAATTAAATTAAAACAACAACAATTGACAACAATTCATTTTGTGCTAAGGTAGTAAAATAAAATACCGTTTCTAGATTTTACACTGCTGATTACAGTAAAAATATCTTTGGATTTTTTTATGCAGTAGTTTTTTTTATATTTAGGCTAAACAGTAAAAAAAGTTGGATTGTGAATGTTAGGAATACACGTATAGTGCCCTTAGTTCATTTATTACCAAAGGAATTCATAAAAATATACAACTGTCATGTTCATTGTTTATCTGTCTGACGGATTACTTGATTCTGACGACACGCTTCCAATTCTACGCAAAATAGTTTATTTATTTTAATGGCGTCTACAAATTTACGTAATTAATTAAATTACGCAAAATAACAAATTTGTGAACGAACGGCAGCGAATGATTGACATGACATGACAGTCAGTTTTGTTTATGTTAAAGGTACTTTTTTTAATTTTATATCGGGCTAAGATCACGACATCAGTATTCCTAACTTTGTATATACGGTCTTTTTAATGACTATTTCTTTAATAAATTATTAACGACGAATTTAAGTTAAATAAAGAAAAACCAAGAAATACGGGTAGTCTAATTTTTAACCAGCTATTATAAACGCGAAAAAACAATAATGCTTTTTATACATATAATGATTAATAAATTTCAACACAAGAATAAATTAACATGTCCAGCTCCATATATTCATCCACGGAGTATAATGGATTATCCAATAAAAGGTTTCTTAGTCGATATTTAAATGCTTCTTCGGATTGTAATTTTTTAAGTTTAGCGGGTAGACGCTCATAGTACGTGGGACCGATGATACGCGGGTTCTTACCCGCAAGTTAATTGTTTATGTTTATGTGTAAGTTTATGTTTATTTAATGTATAATTTAGGTTATTTAAACTATGTTTAACCAATTATGTGAATTCCATTGAAGCAAAAAAATAATAATGATGGTATGAGAATTAAAATTATTGCCTCTGAGAAAATTATAGAGAAAAATGGAAATCAAGCGTTAATACTTTGATCAGTGATCAAATAATCAAAATGGGTGTTTGGTGCAAAAAAAAAAACACTAGTGATAAAAGGACCTGGTCCTTGATCCGTCCATATCGTTATCACCATCTATCCTTTAATCTACCTCCAAGCAGCAGTGTTCGCATTGTTGTGTTCCGGTTGTGTGGAGATAACACAACCGATGATTATACTAGCATAGAAGCATTTCCATTTTACTCCTCAGGGTTGGCAACGCATTTGCGGTCTTAGGATTGTAGTCTTAAGAATGAAAATATCTATGGGTCACATAGTCCAGTAACCATCAGGTGGGCTATTACGCTCGTTTGTCAACGCCACAAAACAAAAACCTTTTTTATGGTAAATATTTACCATCTAAATTAGGACAGTTCAACACCCCTAAAAATAACCTAAAACTACCCTAGTAACTGTCGTTTCGTCAGCTGGGAGTGCCAAGGGCATTGTCATGGAGACGCGATGTTCACAATCGATACGACGAGTTTCAGCCGAGCTGTGTCCATTGCATCACGATAAAATTGTGACGCAACAAACTTGAGAGTGTTGTAATAAGTATCGCTTTGAATAAATAAGGAAGAGTAAAACAAAACTTTTTGTAAGTCAACAAGATTTTGGTCAACTAAATTACTAAAAAGAAAGTTTGCCAACATTAAAAAAAGTAGGTTAATATTAAAGGTATTAAATTTCTTCAGCAGTCAGATCGTATGTTTGCTCCGGTTTTAAGAGTAATAATCCGGTTTAATAATTTGCTGAAGATTAACCAAGTTAGTTAAGGTTAAAAATTCGATAGGTATTTTTTTAGTCTTCATTTAAAAATGCAGTAAATTAATCATGATCCCGTAGGCATTTTATGGTTTTGTAAGAAAAACAATTCATCATTTTAATTATGTTATGACCATATATGTAGCAAATGAAAATGTCGTCATTTCGTGAAAAAAGTCATCTTCATATTAAGCAACATTAACAATTCAGACGAAAATGTAGCCACGCGTGAGAAACTCCGTCTGTTGCCAAGGATTTTTTTTCCACAATCCATACGTAACACGTGTCCGTTTCGACGTCAACCAATGGGCATGCGCAGTAACCTCGACTTATATTCTCGCTAGCGTCATCGCCGGCGCATTTCGTAACCTACTGAGGTTATAGACACACGTGTTACTAACGAGTCTTATTATATAGTGTTTATTAATTATTTGTGATAATGGCAATGGTGGATTTAGTCAACTCGAGTCCTGGTGACTTTAAAAAGTTCCTGGATTCGTTCGATCATGTGTTTTCGGATTGCGATGGTGAGTCGATGTTCAATTGTTTTGACGTACGCGGACCTATGTAACATGTGACATATCGTGAGCTGCGATAGTGAACTTTATGACGGCTGTTTTAAGATTTATGTTTCGAGTTCAGTTTTCATGGAGTTATTGCTTTGGTGCGGTTGTGAACAGTTTGCTAGTGGTTATTTTGACGTGTGTGTGTGTGTAAACATTACAAAAAACAATTTAATGCCGGGTAATGCATTTATCGGCATATCTGTGTTTCTAAGAACCGTGTAATAAATGATAAATCACATATTATAGATCGTTTTCAAATACAGCTATGGTATACATTGGTTGTGACCTCTTCTATTTGCGTGTTCTCCTGGTAAACGATTTGGCGTTTCAGAATGTTTCACTTCTATTAATAGGTTGAAACGAAACGTATATGCATTGATACATACATACATACATACCTTCACGCCTTCATTCCCAGAGTGGGGTAGGCAGAGCTACAGAATTACCAACAACTCTAAAAACTTGTTGAAAACTCTGTAACCACAATTCGCACTATTAGGCTAAGATGTTTAACAGTGTATATTAGTGACAGGTAGCATTGATAATTTATACATACTTACATAAATACATATCGTCACGCCTGTCATCCCAGAGTGGGGTAGGCAGAGCCACAGAATTACCCGCAACCTCAAAAAGTTGTTGATAAATCAGTACCCACTTTTTGCAAAATTAGGATAAGATGTTTACCAGCGTATTAGTGACAGGTTGCAAGCCCATCGCCTAACAGTACTGCAAGCCTATATTCCCTTAGTCGCCTCTTACGACATCCACGGGAAGACATGGAGTGGCACTATTCTAACCCGGTATTTATAGTTATTGGTAAATCTCGTATTTGAATGGATTTATCACTGAATGTTTGTTTTAATAATAACAAAGAAAAGCGCTTAAGTAGGTACATAGATGACTAGGTGTTGCTTGCGACTTCATCCGCGTAGAAGCCATTTATCGCTCTTCCCTCGGGAACTATCGAATTTTCTGGAATATATATTTTCGGGATTCAAGCTATCTGTTAACCAAAGGACTATACTATCCGCAAAACTATCTGGCCGGTAGGGCAATAAACGTCGGCTACCGTTAGGGGTGTAACATGTCGATAACTTATAATCTAAACGTCGATATAATCATTATATTTTGAAATGTTATTGATATTGTTTTTAAAGTTATCTAATGAATAATACTAAATGTTTAAGTTAATTACATGTTTAAGATATTTCTTTAATAATTATCTAAATACGTGATTACTGATTAGGTAAGTAGATAATGAGAAATGCATTAGTAATTATAGTACGTATGATTGATAGTTCTATTTAAGTCATTAGGATATTATTTAGTACTAGTATTTTCCTTGTTTAGTTATTTAATTTGTTATACCTCCTTATTATTTTAGTGTAATACTTTATGTCAATAGTTCAACATACCTATTTATATTTCGATAGTAACTATACAATACTTGTATATAAAACACCACGTAATTTATATTCTTTGTTTCATTACTTTATCGACATTCCTTTTTATGCGTAACGCTACCTGCCCTATTGCTGCTCGGCCCGCTCCATAAGCCGTGCAGGTGTGAAAGAGATAGCATAATTCCGATGACTGTGACCTGACCGGCCAGATAGTTTTGCGGATAGTATAGTATGGGTAAAAATATCCCCACCTCGACGACGATCGCCGCATAATGTATGGGGATTTCTTGGGAAATTATAATCTTGTTGAATCTGTTTAAAAAATAACATATTCTGGCTTTGATTTGTATTGAAAGGCTTTTTTTTTAATAAAAAAAGTCCTATCCATTTTGCAACTATAACAGTGTGTTTTTTGAGTCCTAATGAATATGTTGACATGTTCAACATTTTGCCTGTGTACACAATTCATACGAGTAATTATATTTTAACCCCTTTACTAATAATGGTGGTATAGTGGTGGTATAGCTATACAATGTTTTGTCCTTATCTGTCACTGTGACATTTGAATTTGACAGATAAGGACAAAACATTGTATAGCTATACCACCACTATACAACCATTATTAGTAAGGGGGTAACCCTCCAATAGATGTAAGGACCAAAAAGTTGGCCAAGCTATATTAATATAATTTTCTATGAATCTTTTCCGTTGTGACACGAAAATTAGCCATACAAATTGTAGGGATACAATTCGTCGCACAACGGAACTTTTTTTAACCTCGTTATTGTTTGTATTTCTCTGCGCTTAAATATGGTCCAACTTTTTGGTCCTTACCTATTAGAGGGTGGGGACAGAGTCCATATAAAATCGCCTATCACCCTCTCATTGAAATTGGTTCAATGGTATAATATTATTACTCATATGTATTGTGTACTGTACAGGTAAAATGTTATATTATGTTATGATGAATATAAACAATACTTTAATAGGAAGGATAAGTGTGTGTTAAGGAAAAGAAAAGGATTAACTAGTAATCAATGTAATCGTTGTATTGTTGTTTTATGGTTAATGCTGTAAAAGGCGATTTATATGTTTACTGTCTATTCGTAAGCTGATCACTATATTCAACCCTCTACAAAAAAGAGGGGTTTAAGGGGGAAAAGGGCGTATGTCTCATAGAACCGCGTATGTATTAGTGACCTTATTTCTTAACATGGGGGTTAAATTTACTTTGACTTACAAATTGCGCATACGTCCTTCTAAGATCAGAAATGATGTAATAATTAGGGTGGTGAATCCTGTTTCTACCTTGATACAGTTTAATACTAGTACGGGGAGCAGAAGACGCTTACTCGATAATTCGTTACTTGTCTGTCAACAACGTTGCACCTGCGCTGACCATTTTGCGGACCATAATGGCAAGAACATATGGTCTACTGTTAGTTGATTAGGTGTTCTTTTTTCTTTTTTATTATGATTTTTATTTAAAAAACTATCTAAAAATGTGACTCCTTAAGACTCTTTGATATAATTAGAACAGTAAGCAGCGTTGTAACATTAATTTACTCAATAAAGTTATTATAATGTATGTCTTTACCATTCACGGGACTATGAGAGTCCCGGACCTTTGGAAAGCGTACATGGAGCCGAAGCCAACACGCAGAGGCCCTTTAGACAAGTTTAATTTAGTAAAGTGATGGGACACCAACCAGCGATTGTCCCTGAGTTCAAACTATAGAAGTATGCTCCCACGGACAACCAACGGTTAGTGTAGGACTATTTAAGAAGGATGGAAACATTATTAATGGACTCTATGAATGAACAGATATGGACAGGTGAACTGGGCTATTGATGAAACTACGGCGCCTGCCTGGCCAATGCTAATTACTTTGGTTAAAATGGCAGGCGGTGACTCGCCAACTCAATGGAATGGGCCTCCCGAAATAGCCGCATATATATAGCAGCAGGGAGGTAACAGTTCCAGAGGGGCTAAGGGTGGAGAAGTGCTTCTGGACTTTAAACGACCATAAGGTGCCCACTCACCACTTATGCAACACATCCACTCTTCGAGCATATAGCTCTTGCGACTCCACTCTGACCGGCCAATAAAGGCAAGCCAGAGGTGAGGGTCTGTTCCTCGTCATTATACACTCCAGCCGGCCGGTGAAGGCAAGCGTGAGGTGAGGAACAGGACCTATCCTCGGGAGCATTCAGGTCCGTGGTGTCGCCACTCACCAACAGCTCGCCACTAGCTGCCCTGCGGTTATTATTATTATTATTATTTAGATATTCATTTAATTTTCTATAAATTAGGTTTTTTACATATTCAAATATAAAGGTAAAATAACAATACCGATACAAAAAATAAACATTATAAAAAACCTAATCTACGGGTGCCGCCAGCAGCGGGGCAGGGCTCAAGCTACCGGTGGTTAGGGCTGCAGAGAGAGGAACCTCTTCACAATGCGTGCCGTGTCGAGGAGTACTGCCTTCTGTATCTGGCCCTTGATCCAGCCATCTAGCGAGAGTCTCTTGAGGTGTTGGTCGAAACTCTTCGCTATAAGACCGTTTGCCGAAACAACCATCGGGACAATGATCGTCGAGTCAAAATCCCACATGGTGGTCACCTCGTGAGCCAAGTCAAGGTACTTGCTGAGTTTATCCTTCTCTGCCTTCACGAGGTTCTCATCATGCGGGATGGTGACGTCGACGAGCACTGCCCGGCGTTGAGATCGATCTGTCAACACGATATCAGACTATTATTATTATTTAGATATTCATTTAATTTTCTATAAATTAGGTTTTTTACATATTCAAATATAAAGGTAAAATAACAATACCGATACAAAAAATAAACATTATAAAAAACCTAATCTACGGGTGCCGCCAGCAGCGGGGCAGGGCTCAAGCTACCGGTGGTTAGGGCTGCAGAGAGAGGAACCTCCTCACAATGCGTGCCGTGTCGAGGAGTACTGCCTTCTGTATCTGGCCCTTGATCCAGCCATCTAGCGAGAGTCTCTTGAGGTGTTGGTCGAGACTCTTCGCTATAAGACCGTTTGCCGAAACAACTATCGGGACAATGATCGTCGAGTCAACATCCCACATGGTGGTCACCTCGTGAGCCAAGTCAAGGTACTTGCTGAGCTTATCCTTCTCGGCCTTCACGAGGTTCTCATCATGCGGGATGGTGACGTCGACGAGCACTGCCCGGCGTTGAGATCGATCTGTCAACACGATGTCAGGTTTATTGGCGACAATAGTCCTGTCTGTGATAACAGATCGATCCCAATAGAGCGTAGCACGACCATTTTCGAGAACTGGCGCCGGTGTGTATTTATAGTACGGCACTTCAGACTCAACAAGACCGTATTGAAGAGCAAGCTGCTGATGAATGATCCTGGCTACGAGGTTATGTCTGTGCAAGTACTCGCCGTTGGCCAAATGCGAACAACCGGAAATTATATGTCTGAGGGATTCGCCGGGACAACGGCACGCTCGACAAATGTCGACCGTGCCATCCCTCAGAATATATTTCCGGTAATTGTTCGTCATTATGACCTCGTCAGCAATTGCACAGGCAAAACCTTCGGTTTCCCCAAAGAGGTCACCAAACCGTAGCCAGTTCACGGACGCTAAAAAGTCTACGTCGGGCCTTGTTAGGGCCCGGTAGAAGCGTCCGTGTAGCTCCTTGCTCTTCCATACGTTCTTGCGGTCTTCAGTGCTCAACACTGTTGGTCTACGCCAGTTTTCGTTTGCCAAGGAGAGAGGCGTGAGGCTCCTGTCTACTGCAACCACATCACGATGCATCCCACACTCATTGCCAAGGAAATAATCCCTGAGATTGCACACCTCGCGGTTATGGAGATTCTTAGCATTTAAAATGCCTCGACCTCCACATTTCCTCGGGATGTACAATCTCATGACAGATGAGCGTGGGTGCAACATGCGATGTGATTTGAGCAGTAGGCGGACCTTCCTATCCAGGGCGTCCAGCTCAGTCTGAGTCCATCTTAGTATGCCAAAGGAGTATGTGAGCAGCGGCATCACCCAGCCATTGAAGGCACGCACCTTATTGCCACCCGACAAAAGACTGTTAAGAACTTTTGTCAAGCGGCAAAAGAAGCGCTCCTTCACTGACTGCTTGACATCGCCGTCCATAATACCCAAAGACTGTGACATACCAAGATATTTGTAGGTTTCAACTTCGGAGAGAGATCTGAGGGTCATTGTCTCAGAAAGCTGCAAATTAGATGAATTTACAACTTTCCCTCTTTGAACATGCATGACCGCACACTTATCTACACCGAATTCCATCTTGATCGCACTACTGAACTCTTGTGTGATTTTCAATAATGCGATAAGATCTTGGCACCCCGATGCAAACAATTTGAGGTCATCCATGAATAATAAGTGAGAAATGACTTCAGCCTCTCTACGAAGTCGATAGCCAAGCCCGGAATCCTTCAGCAATTATTATTATTATTATTTAGGAGGGCTAGCTAGTTCACTACAGAACGATACACAGACTTGTGTATCTTTGGCATCGTATCCTCTACAAGAATGGACCGATCTTAACATGGTTAGCTTTTTAAAAAAGCTAGTTTAATAGGAATGGTTTTAAGATAGATTTTATAAAAACCCGTTGACTTGTTTCTAACAATAATATCTAATTAAATACCTAGTCAGAGTTATCAGAGTTATAAAGCGGTACAAATGTAATTAAACTAAAGTTACACACCAATTTAATTATAATATCATTTATGTAATCTAAATTAGAACCCTCCAACAATCTAATAAAGTATACTTTACAGTAAAATGACTTCAAGCACTTCACCGCAAACGTAGCGAAGCGTTACAACTTCAGACATCGTCACTCCAGTGTAAACCATATGTGAATACAATAAGACTGATATTTTATTGTCTGTTTTAGGTGTGTTATGGCTTATGGGTGCGCTGCCTGGAGCGGGTGATTTTATAAAACTAATGAAAGATAATGGGAAGAAAGTGCATTTTGTTTCTAATAACAGTATGCGGACGAAAGAAAACTATAAAGCACAGTTTGATAATGCTGGCATCGAAAATGGTTTAGTAAGTATGTAAAGAGGAAATAAAAATGTCTATCTACACACATATCATGTCCTCTATTACGCATTCAAAACCCGTAGGAAATTACCAGCATTATTACAACCATTATTATGAGACCTTTCTTGTCTGTGGTATTAGGTAAAATCCGTACTGTAATGTTATTTCAGTATAGATTTTGGTAAGGTTGTGAGTGTAAATTTAGAACAGCTATCAAAACTCAAGAGGGTCTCTATTCTTGTTGTCATAGATATTTGAACAGTTATCGACTCAAAACGTCAATTCAGTATGTTTTTTAAATATAAACCGAAAGACATTTGATCTCGGATGACATGAGAATAGGGACTTCATTCGTTTGTCTATGATTTAAATAAAACATTCGTCTTGACGGAGGATCTAATTGCCGCCATTATTGTTGTCATTTGTTTGTTGGTTTATTGCTGTTACGAAAGTAAGATGTCTGTTTTTAAAGGTAAAAATCGGGCAAGGGGAGAAAAAAAATCTGTTTTTTTGATCCTATTGCCAACTTTTTTCGATTTGAATTCAATATGTGGCAGTAAATGCGATTATTTATTAAAAAAACTGGTTATGTGTGCTTTTAAAAGCGACTACGTATACACGTTTCTTGTTGTTGCTCGCGTGAAGTCTATTACCAAATTTTTATTGCAAAATGTTTAATTTGACACCATGTCCCTGCTAAGGTTGTCAGCGATAAGACTTCCTGTTGTTTATGACATGTGTGTTATTTTTAATTGTACTATTTCTCTATTATTTTTTTTTGGTGTTCTCTAAAGTGTTTTGTATTGTATTGTACGTATACTTCGCATGGGGTACAACATTTTTTTTTTTTTTTTTTTTTTTTTTCCCCCGCGGCGACTTGAACAGCTACTACCGCAGGGGTATGGCTTCCACGTGAAGTGATTTCGCCAGTGTCAAGGTTTATATGAGTATAAAACACAATCCAATCTTCTCTAGGAAGATTAGGGGCAACGTTGTACGGTGATTTGTAGGTCAGAGGTCAAGATAGTTTTAACCTCTGCACCACTGCGAGTCCACTTGAAACGAGAAGATAGATGCCAGATACACGAAATAAGTCCAAGTCTTCAATCACTGTGCGACACTAAGGCATAAAAAGTACAAATCACTATCAGAAAAGATCTTTGAACACCTAATTACCCAAAAATTAAAGTCTAAAACAAATTACACGTCCGCCATCTTTTAACGTTGCAAATGGCCCATGGGGTACCTTAAGACTGCTGAAATGGGAATTAACCACTGTTTTTTTTTTTCAGGAAAACCTCACGATACCGTCGATAGCGACAGCAGAGTACCTAAAATCTATTAATTTCGACAAACACGTGTACTGTGTGACGTGCCAGCAGGCGAGGAGCGTGTTCGAGTCGTACGGATTAAAATGCAAATATGGCGTATGTATTAATTTAACTAGTTGTGAAGCTCGTTTTTCAAATTTCCCACGGGATTGTTGGGATTAATATATCTGTTGCCATTTTGCCATTTTCATGACACGTGCTGTGTATTTATTAATTTAAAATGTAGTTAATGGTGTTATGGCGAGAAGTTCTAAAATTCTAAATAAATGAATAAAAATATTTATAATCGGAGATATAAGAATA
Source organism: Acleris emargana (assembly GCA_927399475.2). Lineage (NCBI taxonomy): Eukaryota > Metazoa > Arthropoda > Insecta > Lepidoptera > Tortricidae > Acleris > Acleris emargana. The sequence goes on from OV656847.1 coordinate 4,345,133, forward strand.
AATCGTTTTTGATTTTAAAAATTATGTTATTTTCCGTCTTGCTTGTCACACAGAAAAGGTTTTTTATTAAATGACTTAATGTCATTGTTAAATAAAATGAAACTTTATCTTTAGTATTTTTTTATATGAAAGATTTCTGTAACAAAATGAAGAACAAAAGATATTTTTGCTACACAGAAGACATTACCACAGTTATAACATACATACACTTAAAAAAAAACAAAATAACGACGAAAATCTATTGATCTATTGATTGTAGTGAGACGGACACTATACCTGAGGATCTATTCTACGGGGTAAAAGCATATACAAATTTATTTCGCTTCTTCCACATTCATACATCGAGTCTTGCACGCACGTCGGTTTTGGGTACATAAGATTCGGCCCTTTTCCAGTATTTCTCCGATTTCATTCGAAAAAGTACGCCTAGGGCGGCCTCTTACGACCCTTCCTACTTACTAATAATCCAAAAATACATTTTCCTACTCCTGTACTTTTATCTGTCATTTATATAGTCACGAACACTAATATAAGAATATAGATAATATGTCCGCAGAACATTCCGTAGAAAAGTCTATCTAGTCTATTCCCCTTAACAGCACTTGTGCTTTTTTGAGCCAAAACGATATACCTAGCTGCCAAAGCTTACACCTAGGTTAATTTGACCAATCAAAATACTTCACCAAATTAAACCACCAATCACAATACACATTGACTGTCAATCGGAACGTTAGGTTCTTTTTGGTATGTAAACTCTTTTACTAATTTAACTCTTTAAAAAAAACATTTTATTTGGTATCAACCAACCAGAACGCAGCTATATTAAAATCGACCAATCAGGTAAAAGAATTCATTTCTCAAATCATTAGGTGTTTTTTAGTCCCTATTTCACAAGTTAAATCGATTGTGCAACTTTTTTTTAAAATATGAAACCTGGCAAGTGCACATCAATTTAAAAACAAAGTTAACCATAGACACATATTTTGTTGTTTTCGAATGTTTCTCGCTCGTTTGTTGTTCTGTGCTTCGTTCGTTCGTATTCTAACCTAGGTATATTAATTTAATTTTGCATTTTATTTGAAACCTAGTCGTAGAAAAAGTATTGTATGCAACGGTGTATAACTAAGTCAAAAAATACTCGTGGCGTCTTGCTTTACGATGTTCGCCTGCGGCTCACATCGTAACCACACCACTCGTCTTTTTTGACCTCTCTTATACAACTGTTGCATTAACTACTATTTCAACACAAATACCTCGTTTCTGTATCTTTGTGTATTCAAAATCGTCGTTATTAATTGATTCTGAAAACTGTCGTTAAATTTATTATATTTAACGACTGTTTTCAGAGTCAATAGGTTTAGTTTCATTGGTCGATAGCACGTATGCTTTTCGTGATTCATTGCATCGCTGCAATATCTCCCTGCTCAATAATGTTAAAACAACCAGTTAATAGATTGCTACTGGGTCGTTCTTCTTTTTTACCGACAATAAACCATCGATTTTCGGTTTTTTTGAGTTTTGAACTATCAATAACTATGGTTCCAGTGCATGATTTAAAAAAAAAATGCATTTATTCTTTATTAAAACTAATTAATGCTTCCGGTCCTGCATTAATATTTTGTTCTTTTTAATATGGTTTACCAGAAACACTGTGACAGAGTGGCCGTTTCAGCCGAGACCAAGTATTAGATGACCACTCTGTCACGGCATTCTACGGAAAACAATATTATAAAAAAAAACCTGGGTTAAAGAAAGAGCACAATTATTTGGTACTCTTAGATAAATAAAAGTATGGACGTATATTAGACACGTAAAACCTAATTATCCATACTCTAATGAGACGCTTAATAAGATGAGAGACAGGCTATTGTCGGTAAAAAAGAAGAACGACCCTACTAGCATACGGGCTATTGACTAATGAAGCTATTTATAAGGCTATTTTGAAACGGTATTGCAATTGGGAATATGCATGGTTTTTTTATATTTAAAAGTGAAATTCAAATTGGCCAAGAAATACCTACGGATGATACCAGTATTTTATACTGCCAATTATACAGCGATTGGACAGAGAGATTCAATATGCCCTGTGACGTCATTGAACATCGGACATATAAATTCGATGTTTAACTCGGTTTTGCTAAAAATAGATAGGACCAAATATATTAGGTATCTTATTATTATGATTAATAGTAGGACATTATTTAACTATAAAATATTTGTACGCCACACTACGGCAAAATGAGGTTGGAAAACAATGACATGTAACACCTATTTATACCCTTGTTTACGCAAATTAATTTGATTTGATTGATTTGATTTGATTTGATTTATATAAATCGAAGCATGATGATAATAGAAGACACATTTATTTCAAAAAAAAAAAAAACTAAAATTCTACAAAACGTCTTAAAATTCTAACTATAAATAAAATAACCGTTGCAGTTCACCCGCTTGTTGCATAGTCCCTAAAATGCTGGCCGCGTTCCCCCTTTGCACAGCCAGACTGAGCCGCTGGGCAAAGAACGAGCCGGCTCTGGGATCACCCGCCGCCAAAATAAGTCTTTCCGACACCTCTTTAACAAACTTTATTAGGTATCTTGGTTATTTTTATAACTATTCGAAAAGTATTTTTTTGTCAGCTATTTAGACATTTAAGAGAATAAGAATAAGAATGAAAATATTACTACGATGTGTGCCTCATTCTTGCCCCTGCGGTAAGGATGTGGCTGTTTGGTAGACATGGTCTTTCTTATTCAAGGAGTGCCGGCCGCTTTCCGCCACGGAGAGCCATCCATGACTTGATGGTGCCGTGATGATTGTTTGTTAGATGAAACAGCTGTCATTGAAGCTGAGAAAAAGAGACATGAATATTTCCTATTCCAGCCCGACGTCGGTTACGACAGTTTTTTGGACTTCCGCAACTACCTGCAAGACGACCCTGAAATAGGAGCCGTTGTTTTCGACAGCGACTTCAAAGTGAACCTGCCGAAGCTCTACAAGGCGCAGACCTACTTGAAGAGGCCTGACGTGCTCTTCCTCAACGGGCCGACTGACAGGCTTGTGCCTTTTGGAGACGCTGGATATGCTGTTGGTACGTTTTTTTTATCATTTCATACCCGAAGGAAGCCCAAAGGGAAGGGAAGGGAGGGAGGGAAGGGGAAGAGGAGGGAGAAAAGGCACAAGTGCACATAATTCATAGAAGCATTTTAAACTCTCCATCGTTATAATAAGGTTGGGAGTGCAGTACAACTCATAAAGTAGATGTGCTTTTTTTCCGAAGGAGGGCAGAATAGGTATGCCTACGCTGTCCGTCCGTCCGTCCGTCCGTCCTAACTTTAAATAGCTGTATCTTTTGAACCGTAATAGTGAGCGTTTTTTTTTGGGTAAAATATGTACATACATACATACATACCTTCACGCCTGTAATCCCAGAGAGGGGTAGGCAGAGCTACAGAATTACCTACAACTTTAAAAACTTGTTGATAATTCTGTAACCACATTTTGCACAAATAGGCTAAGATGTTTACCAGCGTATTAGTGACAGGTTGCAAGCCCATCGCCTAACAGTACTGCAAGCCTATATTCCCTTAGTCGCCTCTTACGACATCCACGGGAGGACATGGAGTGGCACTATTCTAACCCGGCAACCACACAGAACTAAAAAAAAAAAAAAAAAATATGTATTATAACATAAATAAAAAAAACGGTATTTTTTTGTTATATTATACAAACGTATTAGAATGATTATCGTACAAACCTTGAAGAAAAACAACAAACAAAAAAAAGGTCAAGTGTGAGTTGAGCTTGAGCAGATTCGATTCAAAATCAATTTTTAAATCGGAATACAATTACTTATACCGGGACTTGGTCTACGTATAAAAATAAAAATATAAAGTCTATGTTGATCAGTGATATTTAAGCATTATTTTTGTAAGAATTTTGTAGATTTGAGTTTATTCATTTCATTACAAACAAATACCTTTTTTCTTACCAAAATTAAGTGTAGATTGGTATAGGCTTCCAAATTAATTAATTACTAGCTTCTGCCCACGACTTCGTCCACGTAGATTTCAATTATCGTTATTCCCTCGGGAACAGAATTTTCTTGTATGATAGGTGGCTTATACGTTAATCCATCTATAAGCTATCTCCTCTTTGAACTCTGTTGCAATAAGAATAAGGTTTATTTTCCTATGTTCGTTAACTGTAAATGGCATTTTCGAACAAGCGCAATTGAACTTTATTCCCATGATTGTAGATGAGTCCCAGTTACAAAAATCTGCCATTTTTTAGTATGGTGGGTCTTACGAGGTTATACTATTTAATCCTATTCTTATTTTTTTTGACAGGGGCTACCGTCTTCACAGATGTGCTGATTCAGGAGGTTAAACGGCAGCCCATTGGCATGGGGAAGCCTTCGAAAACATATGGGGAGTTTGCCATGAAGCGAGCTGGAGCTACGGATCCCAGCAGGGTCCTGTTTATAGGAGACATGTAAGTCTACTTGTTTTGTTTGTTTTGTTTTTGTTTTGTCGCTTACAGGAAGCCCTTTCAAGCGCATATTGACAAAATGGCACATGGATAAATGTTTTTATAGTGTACAAGATTAATTAAAATTTAATGTAAATGTATAATATCCCATATTATTATTTGAATTATGAATTATTATTATTTTTATTGTTTTTTTTCTAAATATTTTTTTTGACATGTTTATTAGATTTAAAATCAACAAAATATTTGCACGCTTGCATGCAGGCTGAATACACTGGAACATTATTTTGTAACACCTTCATTTATTACTGTATTCTAGCAAATAAACTTATTTGATTTGATTTTGATTTGATAAGACCGCATTTATGCTGCCAAGTTCACACAAAAAAAGGATAGCTTTATGTGTATTAGCGCAAAGAACGCGAGATAGAGATAGTTTATTGTTTAAAAAATCATCGTTAAAGATCGCAAGGTTTCGAAAATTAGCCAAAAACATGCGACACAGCGTCGCTATTGCGTAACGCACTCGCAATCGCAAACGACTTAAAAGTGGAACAATCGTTTTCATTTTGTATGCAGACTTGTTTACTTGTGGGGGACCTTGTGCAGAGTCCGTCCGGGTTGGTACCACCATCTTATCCATTAACCTACCGCCAAACAGCAGTGTTCGCATTGTTGTGTTCCGGTTTGGGGATAAGACAGCCGGTGAAATGACTAGCATAGCATTCTATCTTAGTCCTCAGGGTTGGCAACGCATTGAATGTCTATGGGTCACAGTTTCCACTTACCATCAGGTGGCCTGTGTGCTAGTTTGCCTTCCCATGCCATAAAAAAAAGACTCGCCTTCGGACTGTCAAAATGAAAACGATTGCGATTGCGAGTGCGTTAGGCAATAAGCCGTCAGGTGTCATGTTTAAAATAATAAACTATCGATGATCTTTTTTTCACGTTAAACAGTCTCAAGGAAGTTTCATCAAGTTAATATCCAAAGAACAGACACGAAACCGTTATGGTTATTGAGATATATCGCGGAGTGCTACCGAGTTTATCATAATGATGTGACCTGTCAATTAATTATATTATAATAAACATGGCATTAAATACGCGTATTAAATATTTTAATCGAGTAGCATTATCTTAATTAGAAATATTACTAACCATTTATAATATTCATAATAGATATTTAATTAATTTTAAGTATTTAAACATAAATGTGAAATAATAATGCTTATACATAAAAAAGACATTATAACAAACCTAACCTACGGGTGCAGCGGGGCAGGGCTCAAGCTGCCGGTCGGTAGGGCTCCAGAGAGAGGAACCTCCTCACAATACTTGACGTGTCGATGAGTACCCAGCAAACATTTTTGGTAAAAATAACGATAAAACCACCTATTATAGGTCGCAAATCTGACAGTGACCAAAATGAGTTACCTCGAATCGACGTGGAATCCACGTGGAATCCACCAAAGTGGGGAAAAAAAGCACGTGCCGGCTACGTCGATTCCACGTAAATTTAGTAATTGCGACCTAATGGTTACTACATAGGTGATGTTTGCGACGTGGATTAAACGTCGCCACGACGTGTCATGTGGTTGCAATGTACAAAATTGGTAAGACTTACCATTTTTCAACATGATTTCAACGTGTTTTTTACCATTTATTTACCCAGAAAGGTTAATTTTATGAAATACCATGCAGAGAAAGAGACAAATATATTAAGAGAGTATTATCTTTTCGCTTACTAACAAAATGTCTAACTAAAAATCAATCTTAAGTTTTGCAACGAGAATGGCGGCCATTACTTGGCGTAAAATAATATTTAGGTCGATTACGCAGGAATTATACGATAAAATCTTGTGCGCTGAAAATTTTCTCGTGCAGTATGTTAGGTTTTTATTCAAAACGACTGATGGGCTTTCGAAATACTTAAGTATTACTTTTTTTTAAGATCATAAGTAGTATATATTGCTTGTAATTGGGGTTCGTAAATTTGTGTTCCGTGTTTGTAAATATATTAAATTGATTTTTTCATGTAAATGAAAATAAATGTACCATTAGATTTGATTGTTATAGGTATTAAAATATACCTAAATTATGCAATTTGCAATAACACGTCCTAATTATAACAAAACAAAATGTCGGCTCGACCAAGAAGTTAAAATTTACCTAAAAATACGACGTACTGGTATTTAAGTCAATTTTACGTAATATATACTTAATTCTGCGACCTAATGGTGCAGAGTAACCGTTCAAAGTCGAAGCGACCGCCATCACAACGTCGCTGTGTCCGCTTCTTCAGTAATTGTTTGACAGCGCGGGCGTAGGTGGTGTGCTTACGATCAGAGGTGCCAAATTTCAGGAAGTGCACCAAACTGTCCATTTTATTAGGTCTTCCATAAGTTTTATTGATTTCATATCAGAGCAGTCTTCATTTCTAATGTACTCATATCCAGAGTCTTCATTTTCCGATTCTTTGTTTGCACCGATTTCATAGCCATCTCTCATCTCATCTATATTATCAGATATTTTATTTCCTAATTCATTATAATACGAATCCATATAATCAAGATCTTTGCCTGTGTGTGTCATTGAAACGGTATCAGTATCAATACTATCAGTAGATTGACACAAAGTTGAATATTCATGAAAACTGGATTTAGAAGGTAATTCACACTTTTGTTCTTCTTTTAATATTTCACTTTGAATTTTCATATTAGCCTTACACTTCCTATAGTAACTGCTGGAATGTCTATATATTTTTTTGCCTTTGGCCATTGTAAATCCGACACTACTTTTGATTTAAAAACGAAATAACTATTGGGTAAACACGTCCTAATTCACCGAGAAATGACTTATTTGTGAGTAAAATAAACTTGACCTGAAGTCGCCTCTCAAACTTCAACTTATTAGTTATTTTTAGGGTTAATTTGACTATTAGGTTATGTAAATGAAACCTTATGGTATTTTTAGTACCTTACAAGTGTTTATAACTTTGTTAGTCTCAAGTTGGTATCTATGGAAGGTAATATTTACTACGAAATTGGTAGCAAAAGCTACTTAAATCGTTGACCTAAAGTGTAAGAAAAAAATACGTCACATATACACCTATTATGCACCTAGAAGTATATATTAACTATTGGTCGAGTTTCGAAGTTAATTTTACCTTATATTTTGCTCATTCTCAACCTTTAAGTTTCTGACTTTATGGTGTACTGGTTAAGGGAAATTTACGTTTTAAAGGCTCTATATTTTTACCCGGAAGTATTAATGTACGATATGTGAATTTATGTGGTGCATATGATGTAATTTTTACCTTAATTAGTAATATATTCTAGAGCCTGGGATAAAGCACTTAGAATGTTTGCTGGGTACTGCCTTCTGTATCTGGCCCTTGATCCCGCCATAGAGCTAGTCTTTTAATTTTATTATCATCGTCTGAAATAAGGATATTCTTTGAATCAAAATTCCAATTAGCTTCACCCAGGTTAAAATGAAATATTTTTCATTATATTTTGTACGTGCATTAGTTTTAGTAAAATTGTATCTTGACCTTGTTATTAATATCACCCTGTGTTACTTGTCGTCTTAAGATACTTTTTTTTTATTACAGGATCGATCAAGACGTCGGTCTCGGCAAAAACGTTGGATTCAAGACGTTGCTCGTTCTCACTCATTTTAATGAAGAACAAATGAGAGCGCACGCTACAAAACCAGACTTTTTCGCCCCATCGTTAGGTAGTTTAGTACCCAAATTAAAAGGGTTAAACAATTAACTATTGCCCTTCGTATTTGTTATGTAAAAAAGTAAACGACTGTATGCATTTTATTTTGTACTGTTTTTAATGGGAACACCTTAAAATTCATAATTTCTTTTTTCCAAATATTCATTTGTCCCATTTTTTTTTCCGAAAGCTGAATAATTTAATTGTCATACGTGTAGGTTAGGTTTGATTTATAAGCTACAGCAAAAAGTTAATACGGAATTTCGATCAATTCGGAGTTACGACTCTTCGGAATTATTGTGTACCCGTTTTCAATGCCTTGAAGCGAAGGAGATAATATTGTGATAGCACACTTAACTAATTATTTATGTTGTGAATAGAATGGCGATGAATGTATTTTGTGTACTGAAATAAATAAATAGTAAAATGTTTGTTTTAATTATGTCTAAATTGAAAAGAAAGAAGTAAGTAAGCAGGTTTTAACATGTTTGGAAAACCGGTCAAGTGCAAGTCAGGGGAGTTTTATGACATAGCTATGCAGTCCAGTTCACGCTGAGAGAAATGGACAAAGCTATATAACTGCCATAGCTCTGTTCTTTACGCTCACCACTCAGCCATGTCATAGTAACTCCCTAGACCCGCAAAACGAAGAGATCCGGTACCTTTCTTATATTGGTCAAGGACAATGGACAAGGTGACAGACAGGGGGGTTATTATGACATAGCTATGCAGTTCAATTTACGCTGAAAGAAAGGGACAGAGCTATAGCAGTTGTATAGCTCTGTCTCTTTCGCTTAGCGTAAAATGGACTGCATTGCTACGTCATAATAACCCCTCAGTACAGTAGCGTACAAATCCTATTGGACAGTGGCGAGTCAATTTGCTTTGCCAGTGGATCCGAGTAGAATTTTATTGCTTTCTATTTTTCCACTCCACTGTCCTTGGCACTGTACTTGCCACTGCCCTTGACCAATTAAAATCGGGCTTTAGGGCCTCCTTAAGGGTCTCCCCAAACCAGTCGACGCGGAGTCGGCTTTCGCCGAGTTTTTTACACCACAATATTTGCATTTAGCCGATCGGCCGTCTCCGCGGTTGGACACCTGCGTTCAGCAGTCTCATCCTCCTTGCGGCCGTAGAGACGCCCGATCGCCTGCGATTTGCTATCGCAACAGTTGTAAAGCGACGGTCGGCTCTCGCGTGCTCCGTACGGCCGTCGAGACGTCAGACAGCACGCGTAAAGCCGTTGAGTCAGATGAACAGATGCAGTCATTTTTTGAGACTGGTTGTTAGTAACAACGTCAGTTGGGAATCGGACAGACGTGTTAATAATTCAAATAGACAAATACAAACGCATCAGTAGCTACTTCGGCCGTCATCGACTCTGTTCGGCCGTCGCCGGCTATGTTCGGCCGTCGAAGACGCTGAACGGCTTCCGCCAGCTCTGACCGGTCCTTATCGTAGGTACTCGGCCGTGATCGGAACTGTTCAACTCTTGCCGGCACCGAACGGCGGTACTCGGAGATTTATGAATGCGAACGTGTGCGGTAGGCTGCTAACAGCGTCGTACAGATGCGAACAGTTTTACGGCAAAACGCCGTTTTCCCGTCGAAAGACGTCGTTTCGCGTCGGCCGAGCCGATTGACGTCTTATTCGCTCTTATTGCGTTGACATAAAGCTTTTTAAGTACGCGATTTGCCGAAACGGCGTCGACTAGTTCGGGGAGACCCTAACGGAATCCTAAAAAGAGAATGTTACTAAATATTTCAATACGTATTTATTTGACGCGTCTATAACATATTTTTACGCAGGCGCATGTCTGCTTACCCTGAAACTGGGCATTCACGGACGCGTGCTTTGTCTCGGCGACAGATGAAGTGTATACAACTGGATGGGCGTTATATTTTGACCATATTCACGAGCGCGCCACTCTATTGACTTTCTGCTTCTTTTCGTTCTAAGTAGGTGGTCGAAATAACGATAGCCGAAGAGTAGATTTTTGTATCCGCAAGTGTGTTACTTACACCATGAAAATAAAACAAACACCTAACGGAGAAGACTGATAATAAAATGGCAGCCAGAGAACGCATTCAAGACTACGCCATTTGGCTTGGCGCGGTGGTGTGGCGTGTTACAACGTTGAACTTCGACATTCACGACAGTTCCATTGTTCCATTCGGATTGAGCGTTGGCGCGTCGCGCTGGCTTTCCGTTCATTTGGAAATCCAACGGACCGCGCCAAGTAGGTACTTTTTCTTTGGGCGATCGTGAATACCTTCAAAAACTACATTGGAATTTTTTGATTAAAATATTTCAAATTCTGCGTTCATTTTTATACATCAGGGCACAACTCAAACAAGAATCATAGGTTTAGATTACCATTTAATACAAAAAATTACTTGCTAGCCGACTGACCTCTGATATAATGAGAGACAATGTTTCGTATGTTTCTCTGTCCGGTCCATTGTGACCTCCTTTATCCTTTAGATTCATCTTGGATGTGGGAGTGACAAGGACTATTTTATTGTATATATAACAGTAGGTAAGCAATTTGAAAGAAATTCGTCAAGATCGTAGCAAGTGGAAAGAAGCCTACCCCTCTGGGAAACAGGCGTGATTTAATGTATGTATGTATGTATGACAGTAAGAAAATAAGCCGTTTTTTTTTAAAGCTAGCTTTCTAGAAGTTATTTAAACAACAACACGGTCCGTTGGTAGGTAGGAGTGGCTTAGTTTATGGTTTTTAGGGTTCCGTACCAAAATAGCAAGAAAGGAACCCTTATGGTGAGTCTTCGGTGTCCGTCTGTCTGTCTGTACGTCACAGCACGTTTTCTCAGCAACTACAAATGCTATCAACTTGAAAGTTGTCATAGTTGTACAACTTGCTTGCTCGCATCTGTTATTAGAAAAAATATATTTTTTTTAATGAATAATTGACTAAGAGTCTAGAATTAGGGGTCGAAAAATAAAAGTGGTTTGATTATGGCAAATGGGGTGTGTACTTTTTGATTTATAACCAAAAATTTACAAACATGACCGTTCCCAACGTAATTAATCTCCGAAGTTTATTACCCAAAAAATCTGGAAAAATCGTGACGTATTAATAATTACTCATATTTTATGAGAATAATTAAATTAAGTTTGTGTTCATCATTCACAGTTTTTGAGAAATAATACAAAAACTATAATTTCGCTTCGCAGAAAAAATGTTTCATATTCATCATCATGAACTAATAATATGATAAACATTTTCTATGAACCAAAATTCTATACAAATAAAAATTGTGTATTAGGTAGTGGTACAACCGTCCTCTTTATTGAGGAGGGCCAAATATAGGTACCTATTAAAGCCGTGCTTCATTTATCATTATGATAGTAGATTAGATACAGTTAAACAAAGACGGGACATCTTCACGAAAGTAGTACTCTAATCTAATCACTAGATTTATCCAGAACTTATCTTATAATAAATGTTTGCCTCTTGAATATATATTACACTTAGATTAGACTTACCCTTAGAGTACCTACACATGTCATGATTAATATAAAAACCGGCCAAGTGCGAGTCGGACTCGCTCACTAAGGGTCCCGTACTATTATCTGCGCTGGCCTAGTTGGTAGTGACCCTGCCTACGAAGCTAGCGGTCGTGGGTTCAAATCCCGGTAAGAGCAGATATTTGTGGGATGAGCGCGAATATTTGTTTCTGAGTCGTGGATGACATCAATACATTGTATTCTATGTAATTAAGTATCTCTATATAAGTATTTATATCGTTTTCTAGTACCCATAGTACAAGCCTAGAGCTTAGTTTAGGACTAGGTCAATTGGTGTGATATTTTCCCTTGATATTTATTATTTATTTATTTTATCTATAAAAAAATCTCGTTGTCTGTATGGGAGCCCCCCTTAAATATTTATTTTATTCTATTTTTAGTATCTGTTGTTATAGCGGCAACAGAAATACATTATCTGTGAAAATTTCAACTATCTAGCTATCACGGTTCGTGAGATACAGTCTGGTGACAGACTGACGGACAGACGGACGGCGGAGTCTTAGAAATAGGGTCCCATTAATTATCCTTTGGGTACGGAACCCTTAAAAGAAAAACCCGGTCAAGTGCGAATCGGTCTCGCGCACCGAGTGTTCTATTCCGCCACACAGGTATTATAATAATCTGATTTGAACTCGATTTGGAATCGAACCAACAAAAGCCGTTGCGATTCACACTTGACCATTTTAAGTTTTGTTGTTTTTCTTCAGGCTTTGAAAATAACACCTGTGACACTTGTATTTTTACCGTTTTTACGATACAAAATCAAAAAAAAATGTTTAACATACATATTATTAAGAAATCTCTCTAAGTGATCCTTGAGGACCAATGGTTATATTCTAGCCATTTGACAATTCATTTGTGCGTGTTGTATTGGTTTTTGTGTGACCTTCATCTGTTTTGTTGGTAGTACCTTTTTGTTCTTGTATCTTTATCTTTATACACCGTGTTTTTTTGATTTACGGTAACTTCGGCATATTACTAGGTACATCTATAGAAACTAAGTGGTAGATTAGATTTTAAATATTGCAAAAAAAAATAAAAAATCTGTTTCGAACAAAGTAATTAAATGTTTTATCTTTGGTCATTCTAAAAGGGCCTTTTGAGTTAACTAATTGTCAGTGTAAATACGTCAATGTTGGCGTGACACACACACACAATTAAGAGCCTTCTACACCAGTTCAACGTGATTAACTGATTAAATTTAAAAATTAAATATCCATAAAACCTTAAGAGTTATCATTTGTCTGTCTTCGGGAAATTAACTTTATTTGACCTAAAGAACATTACCTTAAAGTTATCGTAAAAAAAAAAACACGGTGTATTTTATTTTTTATTTTGTTCGTGCTATTGCATAATGTGCTGATATGCTGACCTAATGTGATTAAGTTTTCTAGTTTTCTAGTATTATATTTAGCTAAAATCTGAATTACATGTATGTTGAAATCTTGTATAATCATAATTATCTTAGTGGAAACTGTTGAGGAATAGGATGCATGTTTTGTTTAAGTTTTAGAAAGTAAGTTTATTACGTACGTTTTACTGTTTGTTTTCCAAATAAAAACCTAAAACATTAAGACTTTTTCATAATTGAATGACCATTTATCATTTCATTTTGTAAATATTTTCAAATATTTTCGTGCAGCAAAATATTATACAACAAACTTTTAAATTATAATGGGTTCAGATACAGCGTGCTTTAAACTTTTATGGTAACCATTCAACTTAAGAAATTGGCAAAAAGGAACGCGTTTTCCATTTGTATCTTGTTCTTTTGTCTTTAACGTGATTAGTTTCAGTTCTCAGTCAAGCATGAAGCAATCGATTTCCTCGTGCGTAAAGTATTTTATTTATTGCCTTTTTTTCAATATAAATTCTGGGGCGACTGTAACCGACGCTAGCGGAATTCCTATTGGTGAGATTAAAAGTGTGAAACGCCGCAAGTATTTTTTCTCTTTTTGTCAGCTGAAAAGCGTTGACTGTGCTGTGCCACTATTTTATTCACGGCGTCTAGGTTTTTTGCATCCATTTGTTAACCATTTAAGTTTTAGGACATCCCGTATGTTGAAAATTTAGGGTGTTGTTTTATAGGTACGTGTTTTAAAACAGTAAATTAAGTACAAAAAAATTAAACATAAATAGTATGTGCAATTATATGCAGTGTCATTTAGTCATAACTTTGTGTAACAGACTTAAATAGGAAAAAAACTGAAAAACCACACAATATCAAAATAAGGGTTATTTAATAATCCCTTTTATTATTACAATAAATGATTTTATTGGATATAGGTATTACAATAAAAAGTTAAAACTAAACTTATTAAAATTAAAATTAAACTAAGCTACTCAAATTAAAATAAAACTAAGGTACTCAAATATTGAAGATTTAAATAATAATCACCACTATAAAAAGAGCACCCCCTCTAGCAGGTCCGCTCGCGGCACGGTCCCTATGACACTGGCTGCATTACCTCTCTGGATAGCTAGCGCAATCCTTTGGGAGAGGTAAGCACCAGCTCTAGGATCTCCGGAGGTGTCTATGAGCCGGGATGAAAGAGCCTTAATAAAGCTTTCATATTATATAATAATCCATTAAATGACACCTAAAATAAAACCAACGAGCAGTCTGAGAATTTCCTCAAATCGAATGCACCTCCCTCTCTCCCTTCATTTATGACTAAATCGAGAGAAGGACCCAACACGACTTCCAATTCCGATTGTTGGCCTTTACTCGGTTCTCAGTTAACCCGTCTTACCTAACGGGCACTTAGATTTATTAGGGGTATTCGATTAAATGGGGTCCTATCGAGTTTCACGCCAAACGGAAAAGGTAGACGTGTTTCAAAAGGGCAACACGACTTTTATGATAAAGTATGTAAGGTGACGCGGCCAGCTGGGCTATGAAGCCTTTCATACAATCTGAACCGTGAAAACGTGGACGCCAAGGTCGAAAATGGTTTGAAAATTAATCAGTGTCCCCTATAAAGGGGTTTCAACATCGGATGTTCAGCGGAACGTGATTAATAATGGTCTTAATTGACATTTAGAGTAATTATCTTTCGGCTTCTTATTATAAATGAAGGAGATTTTGTGTTGACGTTACTGGCTTGCGGGTTTTGGTATTAAAAACGTTCGTCTTTGTCTGGGAAATTATTTGGTAAAATTAAAACGGTTTGTTACGCTAGTAACGTAATAATATTTTAATTTAGTTATTTATTGATTACAGATGTCAACTAATACAATTAATAAAAACCGTAAATTTTGACAAGACAATAGAGACAATTACAGCCATCAGCGGTGGATGCGAGAAGCACAAGAACGGTCTGAGTGGAGAGCCTTGGGGGAGGCCTATGTCCAGCGGTGGACGTCTTTCGGCTGACATGATGATGATGACAGCCATCCACCTATTATCTATAAATACACACATAAACTCACGCCTTTATTCCCAGAATGGGGTAGGCAGACCTAAATAATTACCAACAACTCTACAAACTAATTAATAACTGCAACCACATTTTGCACAAGTAGGCTAAAATGTTTCCCAGTGTATTAGTGACAGGTTGCAAGCCTATCGCCTAACAGTACTACAAGCTTTTATATAATCCCTTAGTCACCTCTTACGACATCCACGGGAAGACATGGAGTGGCACTATTCTTAGCCGGCCACTACACGGGTGAGCTTTAAATAAAAAACAACAACTACAGATACATGCATTCATGTGTGTGTGTGTGTCTGTGTGTATGTGTGAGTGTGTGTTGTGTGTGTCGCGGACAAAGGCTCGAATAAATAATTCTAGCATCCAAAAATTACAAATATCATTATCTCATTGATTTACACAAACAAACGATATTTTGAACAGGAAGTACTTGAAATAATCATAGTAAATGGTTACCCAGGTAACTTTATTTGTTTTCATTAAAATCAATGTTCTATTTATTCAAAAAGTTGTCACTCTACGCAACTTTATTAATTCCCTATTCTTACTGCACACGTGCTTTTAAATGACTTATTCTGCCGTGCTAAGCCAAAAAGGCCTATAGGCGTTTTGACGGTTTCGAGATAAACGCGCTTTTATGTTTTTTCAACGTCGCAACCTTAAACTCCATCTAAAACCGGACTTTTCTTATTTTTTTTGTACTTATGGTTAAGTTAAAAAAAGAGCCATACGTTTGTTATATTTTGAACTCAAAATTATATATATTTTTAATTTAAAACGGACTTACGACTTTTTTGCTAAGCACTTGAGTATATTCTTTACGTGTTATACGCCATTTTATCTTATTTTTCTATGAAGGTTTCTATAGCAATGTAATAAAATATTTGAGTGGATGAAGTGTGGTAAAAAAAAAGAGAAAAATAATTAAATTAACTTTATTGCTCTTCACAAACCCCTCTTTTTTAATATTAAAACAAAAAAAAACAAAAAAACAACTTGTTTCAACTTAAATTTAAGAAAATTATAGTCAGTCAATTTTTAATTGTCTCACTACAATTTAAAGAAATTATTCCTTTTTTTGGTTTTTATTAAGTAAGTAAATGTACATTGGTATGTACTAAACTTTTATTTAAGTACTCCTAGCAAATGTGATAAAAAAACAGATCTAGTCGTATAAATTGATGACTCATATTGAAGCAATCTACTTGTGTTTTGTAAGTTACATTTATTATGAAATGTAATCAATACTTATGAAATGAGATCTCTATTTTTCCCAATTAGTAGTTATTTAATTAATAAATATCACATCATCGCTTATGAGCAAAATAGAACTTATTTAGAATAGACAACTAAATGAGTATCTTTTTTAATAATTAACAACATATAAAATCAACAAATTAATGAACGAAATAAGTAGTCTTTAATGCCCTTATTTATTATACTTAAACGTGAAATAACCGTGGGGTGGCTAAACCATGCTTTGTCCTTGTCTGCGAAATTCAAATGTCACAATGACAAATAAGGACAAAGCATGGTTTACGTCCAATTGGCTTAGGAATGCGTTAGTGTTACTACAATGGACACCTTATCTATTAGTTCGTAACGGAACTATACGACCAAATTGTTAAGTATTTTATACATACGTAGATTTCCTTAGGAATTAAGGGAAAAACCAGTCTTACGTCTATTTTTTTAGTCGTTTTAAGGCACTTATAATAAAGATACGACTTTTTCGTTAACAGAGTCTTATTCCTTGTAGCTTAAGGAATCCAACGCAAAAAAAAACAGAATTTGGTCATTTTCGGACATAGGCCTTTTTGGCTTAGCACGGCAGTATTTGTCTCCGTAGTACACCGCGCAAGTTTAAGTTTCCTCCAAACTTAAATAAAAGTAAACATAACTTAGTCCTCACCTCACACAGTGTTTTACATATTATAAAATGCAAACTTTACAGACACCCAAGAAACTGCACAAGAAACTAGAACTTCATAGTTTTCAGCTAAAATATGCAGGCACGAAACTCTTTTGCCTTGGAAGTAAGACCAGGTATTTAAGTACTTTGAACAAAATGCGTTTTCGAACAATGTTTACGAAGGAAGACTTAAGTATTTCAGGCTCCTTTAATACTTTTATCCCTTTTTATGCTTTGATAATGTACATAATAATATGCTAGTACGAGTACAGTGAGAAAAACGTCTCTGTCAGAAACAAAAAAAAATAGTCCAAATTTCTTGAGCCAGAAAATAAAACCAAGCATCAGAGCAGCAGCAGAAAATAGAAATGAAAGCTCTGAGAAGTAAGTGTGGAGTTAATATGATGGATAGAGTTAAAAATAGCGAGATCTGAGAGCGAAGTAGATTGAAAGAAGATGCAGTGACCAAGATAGAAAAGGGTATAAGATGGTTTGGTCATTTAGAAAGGATGTCGCTCATCCACAATAGAATAGTGACATAATTGCAAAAAATCGGGTTTTGAGATTTTACCGTCATAAGTGTTCTAAAGGTAAAAATGCAATTATGTCATTATTCTATTGAATGAGCGATGTATGAAAGAAGAGCTACGAGAGAAAGAATAAGAGCGATAGTGAGTGAGTCGGTAGGCGACGCCCTTGACGCACATACAGTGAGCAGATTCAAGATGAACTAAATAAGGGCCGAATCAAAAGCACCCAAAACTGAAGTGCATGAAGAGGGTGATGATTGTAGAGGAAGCGAAGGTTTTAATGTTTAGACTTGTGCATCTGGCGTTCCATGGTCTCTGCCTACGGAAACAGGCGTGAAAATATGTATGTGTACGAATGTAGAAAATAGAAAAATGGTCACGAGCGACGGAACTCATCATCATGACCTCAATACCGTGTCCGGTAAAGGCGAATCCTGCAATACGTCTAGTCTGGGTGATTTGCTCTAAGGTGGCTGGTAAAAACGAATTTTGCTTTAAAAGTGCGGTTACAGGGTGCACAGTAGAATCGGCCGAGGTATAAGTGTAGTTATAGGAGGGCTTAGGTTGTCTTCCGTACATGGCGCTTTGCATCAAGGTCTTCAAGATGCTTTTGTTTGAATCCGTTCATCTTTCAGTGAATGATCCGACGCCATTCCGCTCTGTGACCTGCGAAGTTCGCTTTAAAACATCCTTGTAATGTGTGGTTGCCGGGTTAGAATAGTGCCACTCCATGTCATCCCGTGGATGTCGTAAGAGACGACTAAGGGAATTAATGTAGAAAATAGAAAAATGGTCACGAGCGACGGAACTCATCATCATGTCCTCAATACCGTGTCCGGTAAAGGCGAATCCTGCAATAGGTCTAGTCTGGGTGATTTGCTCTAAGGTGGCTGGCAAAAACAAATTTTGCTTTAAAAGTGCGGTTACAGGGTGCACAGTAGAATCGGCCGAGGTATAAGTTTAGTTATAGGAGGGCTTAGGTTGTCTTCCGTACATGGCGCTTTGCATCAAGGTCTTCAAGACGCTTTTGTTTCAATGCGTTCATCTTTCAGTGAATGATCCGACGCCATTCCGCTCTGTGACCTGCAAAGTTCGCTTTAAAACATCCTTGTAATGTGTGGTTGCCGGGTTAGAATAGTGCCACTCCATGTCATCCTGTCGTAAGAGACGACTAAGGCAATTAAGGCTTGTAGTACTATTAGGTGGTGGGCTTGCAATCTGTCACTAATACGCTGTTAAACGTCTTAGCCTATTTGTGCAAAATGTGGTAACAGAATTATCAACAAGTTTTTAAAGTTGTAGGTAATTCTGTAGCTCTGCCTACTCCACTCCGGGATTACAGGCGTGAAGGTATGTATGTACGTACATCCTTTTACTGTCTGCCTTGCCTACGATTCCCGCACGACTGCTTACCGTGACCTAGCCCGTCTACTCGTTTGCCTTTTTTGCCTCTGTCGACAGTCTTTCTTCCCTGTATAAGTAGGTCGGAATTATTTGTCGTTTATGTATTTTTATTTATTTATTTGGTTCGCCAACAGAACAACCTGGCAGCCAAAAACTAAGGCAATGCTTTGACCTGTATGTATGTGTATGTGGCTGAGTATGGTTATTTGTTCCCTTGTACAGTCAGCAGCAATAATACGTGAAATAACCCGATTTCGATAAACTAGGTTAGTTACGTCAGATTTGCCTTAGCGTTGCACGTCAAAGCAATCAAGCAGTTAACTTTTTCAGGATATTTTTTGTTATAGTTTTTTTTTAAACTGCCTATCTTTGTGATAATTCGGCCGTCTATTAATATGTCAGTATGTGTGTGTGTGTGTTTTGTCTAGCATTAACTAGATTACTATGCGTTTTTATTCTGTTTTAAAAGTTATATTCCGGGGGTATTTCTGAGCCAAAATTTTATTAAAATTGGTTCAAAGGTATCAAATCTGAATCAAAGTCGCTAAGAGATATTAGGAGATTAAAAAAATCTGTTGTTGAATAAAACGTATTTATTTACTTTGTTACACGTATTTACGCAAAATATATACATCACCGTAACATTCTATACATAACTAGATAAAGAAAAACTGTTATACAAAATAAAACGGTTTCTTTTTTTTAACAGCAGAAAATAGTTCAAGAAGAAACGCGTTGTTTCATTATTTTTTATAATGTTTACATGAATCTTATTTAATTTAATAAAATAACTACACAACTATTTAAATCATAATTTTTTTAATCTCTTTAAATTTTGGCGCCAAACTACCTAATGAGGGTGCAAAGTAATCTGGTTTGGTAACGTGCGCTCTCATTTGCTCTTCATTGAAATGAGTGAGAACGAGCAACGTCTTGAATCCAACGTTCTTGCCGAGGCCGACGTCTTGCTCGATCCTGTGATAAACAAATCTCAAATTTATTAAAATGGCATAAAAAGTAACGAAGTAAAAAAAGGAAAATAATTTAGTTACAATCATATTTTATTGCCATTCTAGGTTTATTAATCATTATTTTGATAAACTTTATCATTTTTCAAACTTTTATATCGCAATGACATACTTCACACAACAAAAAATTTAAATTTTTGTTGTTCAAAAGTCTAACCTAACAAGTCTAATAAGCCCTTGTAACCAATATTACACTTATTTCGTTTTACAACAAACTTATTTAAATAATAATGGTTTAAAAACAAACTGAATGTGGCTAGTCGTTTTTTGAAACGCATGATTTAGTTTCCAAAATTATTTTTTTGCTTCAACAACCTAAATATAGTCTAGACAGGGAAATCAGTCAAAGGTAGGCTAAGAATTAAATAACTCTCCAAAACGAGGTTTAACTTTTATAAGCCGAAGGACGTCTACTACTGGACACAAGCCTACCCAGTAGATCTTCACCAGAACTTCGGTCCATAATAATAATTATGAGGCCTACTCAAATTATAACTAAAATGTTTATTAATACAATTACAATAAAACTTAATTAAAAACATTGTCACATAAATAGAAACTAAATACAAAATAAATAATAAAACTAATTAAATTAACTAATTAAATTAGTAAAACTAATTACAACTATGCTAAATAAGATTAAATAAAAAATAAAAAAAGAGAGGGCCCCCGTGGCAAAGTACCACAGATGCTGGCAGCATTTCCTCGTTGAATAGCAATGCTAATGCGCTGCCCGAGGAAGCTGCCAGCTCTGTGGTCTCCGTTTGTTACTATTAGCCTTTTTGAAATGTCCTTAAAAAGGCTAATAGCACTGGGTCCCCACGGACCAAGGGTCTCGACGCCGAAAGGAACAATGTTATATTCGGCACCGAGACCCTTGTATTTATTCTTTTTCATCGTTTTCGCAGCCTTAGCTGCCGCGCCTGGGTTATTTACTCTTCCGCGGAGGTGTGACGAGGTCTACACAAGTAGCGTCCCACACCATCACTCGCCCCATACTCCACGGAATTAAAGACATACCATCAGGTCTCTTGCCGTCGTCCCTAGCGATACCGGTTGGCTCCAGTAAGGTGGGAACGTTGACGGAGGTAAGAGACCGGCGGACAATGTCATTGAGCGCGGCATGTCTCGAGAAGCGGCCTGCGTTTTCTTGGCATGAAAGTCCGTGGTGACCCAGGTAATCAACTTCGTTGCCACAGGGGCATATACATACATACATACATACATTAAATCACGCCTGTTTCCCAGAGGGGTAGGCAGGGACCACTTCTTTCCACTTGCTACGATCTTGACAAATTTCTTTCGCTTCTTCAACATCGAAAGTGAGTGGAAGGGTCGGAAGGGGCCGCCCTAGGCGTACTTTTTCGAATCAAATCAGAGAAATACTGGAAAAGGGCCGAATCTTAAGTACCCGAAACCGACGTACGTACATGGGATATACATATGTAACTAAAACCAAACTAAACTCACATGTCTCCTATAAACAGGACCCTGCTAGGGTCAGTGACTCCAGCTCGCTTCATGGCAAACTCCCCATAGGCCTTCGAAGGCTTTGCCATACAAATGGGTTGCCGTTTCACCTCCTCAATTAACACATTTGTAAAGACTGAGGCCGCTGTTGAGAAATGAAAACCATTACAGTGCGTAGCTCTTAGAAGTGCTTCAGGTTTCTACTCGCTTCTAATAAGAAGGTATAAGAGCGAGCGAGAGAAGAGTACAAACCTGAAGCACGTCCTTAGTGCTCACAGACTATAGTTACGTGTATACAAACAGCTGTATAAAACCATGATTAGGAATTGAAATATATTAGAACTCTATTTGGGGTTTTATAATTATGTTCATACGTATTTTCTGATCTCCAAAGACCTAATTTCGCCAAGTGCTAGTCGCAGACGCACTCGAAGGGTTCCCTTCTACCGTACAATATTATGATCTAGCAAAAAATACTGAAAAAGATAAGTTTCAAATATTTTTTTAGTTAAGGATTGCGGCAATAGTAATCGCACTATTGTACATCTTTCAAAAATCACCTTATTATGGTTCAAGAGATATAGCTCACTGACAGACAGACGGATTGATATCGGAGGTCAGTACCCTGTAAAAAGCAATAAATATATGAACTATATCATTATCTAAAATCCACATGGCGTAGCGGGTGCAAAGCTTGGCGCGCTCTGTCATTTTTTTTTTAAAACAAGATTTTTCCCTGTCGGATACATCAGAATTTAAGATTGGTACGTAGAAATCATATCTTAACTGCCACTTAAATATAGACCACCCTTACGTTAGAATAAATTAAGGTCAGTAATTAAATTATATGTTTAGAATTGGCAAGTTCGGTAGAACAAAACTGTATTTTCTTGTAAAATTAAATTCCGCTTTTGGTTGTAATGTTAAATGACATACCTTC
Source organism: Acleris emargana (assembly GCA_927399475.2). Lineage (NCBI taxonomy): Eukaryota > Metazoa > Arthropoda > Insecta > Lepidoptera > Tortricidae > Acleris > Acleris emargana. The sequence continues at coordinate 4,367,619 of OV656847.1, forward strand.
ACGCCTGTAATCCCAGAGTGGGCTAGGCAGAGCTACAGAATTACAACTTTAAAAAGTTGTTGACAATTCAGTGACCACAATTTGCACAAATAAGCTAAGATGTTTATCAGCATATTAGTGACAGGTTGCAAGCCCATCGCACTGTGGTTCAGCGTGTATGGAGAGAGTGTCATAAGTCGATTTGTCCAAAACTTCCAACATTATTGGGAAGAAATGCATATATTGTTGTTAATTATGAATTTATTTGATAAAATAAAGGACTTACAATTAATTTAATGTGTATATATTATTGAATAATAATAAAATAAAACAATTAAAAACGTTTCAAAATGCACTATATTTCAATACCGTATAATTAACACTTATAAATAGTAAGTAACATGTTTTCACTTAAAAATATAATAAACAATACCTTAATACTATTTAATTTAAAAAAAAAACTTATATTGAACGCAAACATATTTACTAAGTTTTTTTGTTATGTGCAATTCATGCAGTAGAATGAACCGCACGTAAAGAGTTGTTATCTTAAAAATACTGTAATTAAACTATCTAACACTCATTAGTGAAACTTTAATGAGCTTAGCAATACCTAATGTAATAAACTAATGACAGATTTAGATAAAACACTTTTTTTTTTCCTAGGAAGCTTTCTAAGACCCGTAACTAGTGGGTCAGAATTTAATAAAAGTCGATTTAAAAGATCGGTATTCGTCGCAACACGTGACATTTTTCTAGTATTGTTGAGCCGAAACGCTTTTATATTTTTATTTGTAGCTTCGGCAGCTTCTTCTGATAGTTCTCCTATGGATACCATCATGTGATCGAACTGATCGATTACTTCAGACCCATGAATCAGAACTTTGTGAATGGACGCTGGCAAATTGTACCACGGATATTCCTCAACAAGCTGTCGAGCCGTGTCTAAAGCAAACGATTTAAATCTCTCAGAATTAATTTTGTAACCGGAATTGAGACAGTTAAGAATTGTACCACACCTATCAATAAGCTCTTGCTTAATTCCTGTTATTTCGGCAGAAATGGCAGAGTTAGCAAAAAACCTACGTGCTGTATTCCCATCATTCGAGTTGCCACTTCCTCCGCTACGCGGCTTGTCCACTATCAGACCTAATTTATTTTTAAAAGCATTTTGTATCGTCTTCTTTCTCTCTGCCATTTTTTCCTTTTCTTCATTTAATCGAACTTGCCATTTTTTTACCTCGAGCCGATATGACACGTGCACAAAATATTCAAAAAATCTTATCCATGAATGGAGAGGAGATAATCCAAACTCCAGCGTAGCGGTATCAATTTCTTTGGTCAAACACATGTCTATCTGATTCATCTCTTTGGGTGTAGCCTTGCACAAATAACACCTGCTAGCAGATGCCGTGTCACTTAACGCACTACAAATTTTGCCGTCTACCATTGTCAATTGCAATTGATGATGAACTTGTAATTCATCGCCGCCCGGCAACATACACGTCGATGGTACTAAATTATTAATTTTCTCTTTAAAATAATCTTCTTCGTTCTTAGATAATTGTTTTGTCTCTTTTGCAAATTGGAAGCGAATAGGGCGACAGTACCTAGTTGATGATGGGCGAGGATTCTTCCATAATATTGTTTCTTCTCCTGTTGTTGCAACTATGGACACGAGACGCAAGGGCACATATGATGTCACGAATAAACTTCCATCTTCTAAAGTTGGGTCATCGGAAAAGCACTGCTTATACTCACTGTGTCCGGTACTACCGTCAAAACCCCACTTACCAACTAACATAACATCCCCTAAGGTCTCGGGATCGATACTTGATAACAGTATATTTTGAGAATCCAGTATTCTTTTAACCGTGTGGTCCAACAATTTTTGTAACTCTACTTCGGCACTTTTTTCAGTAATAGTTAATTTTTCAGGGTAACACTGTTTCTTGGCTTCTAAAACCTTATGATACGAAGGCAAAACTGGATATTGTTTACTATTAATGAACTCTTTAATTAAAAGGTATTGGTGTTTTGTTAATTTTGCTTCTGTGATCAGCGATAGGATCTCACTTGGATTCACTTCACATTTATGACTATCATTTGGCCCACTACTCGAGGTTGACGAAGTATTTATCAAAGCATTGACGGCCGAGTTATCAATTTTTGAGAGGTCCACTAATCTCCTTCGCTGAGTTCGTTTACTGCAAGACTCAAAATCTTTCTTCGGTCGACCGAGATTTGATGTCATTTCTTGACCAGTAAACTGATTTTCTCTCGCAGATACCGACTCATTCTTTGCTATATCTATAGTTTCGAGGACATTTAACCATTTTTCATGTTTTCTGACTAGTTCATATTTATTCCTTGCTGCTTTTTTCCAGTAATCTGCGATCCTTTGGATTATGCAATTAACGCGTTTACTTAGAACTTCGATTTCAACGTTTTAAGCTTCCGGCACCATTTCCAAAACTGTCTCTAGTATAATTCGATATTTTTCTATCTGTGATCCTTTAGCAAGATGCCATAGTTCAAATATGTGCATTCTTGTAAACTGAACTTGCAAAAAAGAACCTGTAAGAAAGAAAACCAAATACATTAGAAATTGACAAATATCGTAGCATCTTCTACGAACAACGTAGAGGACGAATTAATAAAACATCTAGCAAAATCTAGCAGAAGATGACTATTGGCACACTAACTAGACTTTTATACGCTTTTTAAACAATCAAAATTATTAATGGTACAGAATGGCGTCATTGATAAAACTCAATGGTAATACACAAACAATTTAAATATTTTTATAAAATTAGGTGTCTCGTAGCTCTCAAATAAATATAAAATGTATAGTAAAAATAGCTAGTAAAAATATTATTATTAAAACACATACCTTTGTCATTAATTTCCATGATGATTCAATAGAGTTTATCACAACAAGTTTTTAGAAATCCGTCAACAAACAACTTTCACTTTAATGATCTATTGATAAGACTAATTACGCGGTTTAAGTGTGTTCACTTCGGAGGTCTGAAAAACAATGATCCCGACTGATTACTTCAAAACTATTTATAGTTTTAAGTAGGCTGGTAATTAATGTGTTATCAGAGAAGTACAAATCATAGCTCGGCTATTGTTGATTATTTGGACTTATGACCTATGAGCGGGACCATAGTGCATCGCCTAACTGTACTACAAGCCTATATTCCCTTAGTCACCTCTTACGACATCCACGGGAAGACAGGGGGTGGCACTATTCTAAACCGGCAACCACACGGGGATGGGAGATGATAACTTATAAACAATAAAAAAAGTTAGGACATGGGTACTTTCAAGAAAAGAGCTTATATTTCACTAATTGGCCGGGAACGGTGGCAACACAAAATTCTTACTTAATTCAATTATAAAATTATAAATGAAAAATACTTCAATCACCAAAACTAGAAGGTGATTTAAACGGACGTTAGTCTTAACGAGGATAAGACCTTAAAATACTTACATATAGCATAACCAGAGTCTTCAAAAGACACGTGGCTGTCAGTCAGTCCGTTGAGGAAGAGCACTTCGGGCCTCTTCAAGTAGGTCTGCGCCTTGTAGAGCTTCGGCAAGTTTACTTTGAAGTCACTGTCGAAAACAACGGCTCCGATTTCAGGGTCGTCTTGGAGGTAGTTGCGGTAGTCCAAGTAATTTTCGAAGCCTTCGTCGGGCTAAAATCGTTATGTCGTAGGTATATAATTGGGATAGACCAAAAGAAAACTCACAGTTTTTACATAATCCTAGTCGAAAGAATAGGTGATCTCAAGAGACCGATTTCATTAATTTTGTATTTAACCCAATAGTTTTGTTTCAATATCTTTATTTATTTAGCAGACATTTTATGGATGACATGATTATTTTAAATTTAGGTTAGCATTTTCTAATAAATTATAGCTATGAAATGATATCTAATGATAAAAAGTGATTGTAATACGAGTAGTATATTAAAACAGATACCACCTAGGAGGGCTTCAAGCAGAAAACGAAAGTCAAACCAAGGATAAATATACTTTTGTCGAAAAAGGCGAAACAGATGAATATTTTAAAAACATAATATTGCAGAACGGCTTTAAAACCCTATTCCTCGAAATGGTTTTAAAAATATGAACAATCCCAATTATGATATAGGGAAGGTAAATAAACAGGCCTCCTCAAGAACAGTGGGCTCTCCGGCCATTTGTAATATGAAGTAAGCCATACAAATAGCAACAAAAGTTAATAATATCCCATACAATTGAGTTTAATTAATACGTACGCCATATTTGCATTTCAATCCATATGATTCCAACACGATTAACGCTTGCGGACATGCAACACAGTACACGTGTTTGTCGAAATTAATAGATTTCAGATATTCTGCTATCGCGATTGACGGTATCGTGAGGTTTTCCTGAAATAAAGACAATAGATTAGCAAACGTTGCATTGTACAACTCGCACTGCCAGATTAAAATAGTAGTAACTCAAAATACAACTGAATTTTATAATCAAATTGAATACCGCGTCAATGAGCTTGAAAACTAACAATGATTTTGAGTTGATATTGTCTTGATCTAGCAGTGCGAAATACTAATGACTGTAGAAATTGCTAAAAATGTGTGGAATTTGAATAAAGACAGAACCCAGGTATAGAAGCAGGCATAGTAAGCTTACTTTGATTTTATTTTCATGTTGTTATTAATGGAGATGTGTGGTTGCCGGGTTAGAATAATGCCACTCCATGTCTTCCCATGGATGTCGTAAGAGGCGACTAAGGGAATATAGGCTTGTAGTACTGTTAGGCGATGGGCTTGCAACCTGTCACTAATATGCTGGTAAACATCTTCACCTATTTGTGCAAATTGTGGTTACTGAATTATCAACAACATTTTAATGTTGTAATTCTGTAGCTCTGCCTAGCCCACTCTGGGATTACAGGTGTGAAGGTATGTATGTATGTATTTATGGTGATGGTCGGGACAAATAAGGTCATAATCATTTAGCAGATAATCTAATAGATGATCTATTAGTCTGATCAGAAACGACCGAGGAACGTCGCGTGAATATAAAAACATGTTTTAATTTTACCCTAAAGTAAGTACGTCGGCAGAAATTATGTTGATGATGAATAATAGATATAGCGGCGAGTGGGAAATATATCTTTCGTTCTCTTCCCACTCATACAAATTATAGGCAGAGGCTGATAAGTCTTGACCACTGGTGACTTTACACTTAGATAATAATTATGGTTTACTTATACTTACAAAACCATCCTCAATACCGCATTTCCCGAATTGCGTCTGGTAGATTTCTTTTGTCCGTAAGCTGCCATTGGAAACGAAATGTACTTTCTTCCCTTTTTCTTTCATTAGCCTAATAAAGTCCCCAGCTCCAGGTAATGCATCCTTAAGCCATAACACACCTATAGAGACACAACAAAATCAATCTTAATATAAGTTCATGAGGTTTACATTGGAGTGAAGATGTAATGACACAAGATGTTTCGCCTCACTGCGATATATTTTGCTTACACGCTCGTCAAGTCAATACTGTGATGGGTTAGGTGCTTGTCGTTTCTTATAAAGTACGTAGTAGCTGGTAGCAAAGAGATCTAATTTTGAATAATTTTATAAGCACGTTAGCATTTATTTAGTTTTTATTCATTAAACACACGGAAAGAGCAGTACCTAACTTTACGACATATCGCGGTTTGAAAATTACAAACCACGTAATTATATACGCGTGTCGTGTCAAGGGTTTTCCTAGTGAAAAAATGAAAAAAAAATGTAGTTACCTAAAGATTATGGTAAGAAAATAGTTCATTACGAACTCTGCAGTTTGAATTTAAAAGTGACAAGGATTGTTCTTTCCGTGTACCCTTCATTGATAACTTGACTTTTTAATTAATCATGTCATCAACATAAAAGTCAGTCAGCAAAATATTTCATTACCATTGGATTTTGAAGGTATTTTATTATCATTTGCACCTAGACCGGCGAGAGAAATCCGACGGCAGTCGGAGTCCCTATGCATTAAAAAAGCATACATATTATTTGACTCATCAATTGATAATTTAAAAAAACACGTTTATTATGGTCTATGTTTTTGACTTGATAACTTCTTATAAATCGAAAAACGCCGGCTGCACGCACGAAAAAGTGTGACTCTAATCTAAAACAGCTCCAGCGTAACATAGCTTTCGGAAAAATGAAAATTCGGACAAATTAATATTTGGAAAAAAGTAATTCATAATTTTAAGGTGTCCCATGATGCTCTTAATTAAAATCAACTGTACCTACAGATAGAACCAACACAGAGGGCTATTGTCTAACGCACTTGCAATCGCAATCGTTTTCATTTTGAAAATCGAATGCTTGTCTGCATACAAAATGAAAACAATTGCTCCAAGCCGGTTGCGATTGTGAGTGCGTTAGAAAATAGCCCCTCAGGTCATAATTAATTAGTAGGTACTACTAGCATTTGTAAACAAACGATAACAATCAGATTCATCATTAAGTCTCTACACATCTATCAATTACGTCACTATTAGTATACCAGATAAAAACACTACTACATTCACACAACTACGTGTCATAAGCATTTCACCTTCACACACATGTCTACTAGAATAAGTTTTAATAACTCCACAAAAACGAACATTATAAAAATAAAACCGTGATACAACGTTAATAAGACACATTTTCAAAAATCACATATTTCACATGTTACATACTGAGTGAATACGTTAAAACAATCGAAAATCGACTCACCATCGCAATCCGAAAAGACATGATCACACGAATCTAGGAACTGATTAAAGTCACCAGGACTCATACTGACAAGATCTACCATCCCCATTATCACTAATTAATAACACATTACAAATAAAAGTCGTTAGTAACACGTGTGTTCATAACCTCTGTGGGTTGCGAAGTGCGCCCGCGGCGATGACACTTGCGAGAATAGAATTCAAGGTTACTTGCGCGTGCCCATTATACATACGTTTGAACTGCATTGAGGCAAGCATTGATTGGGGAAAAGATAACTACTGTATAAAGCCCGAAAGAAGGCGAAACGAAAAAAGCGTAATTTCTACCTACTTACTGGATAAATATCTTTATTTTTATCGTATATTTATAATGTTTGGGTTCCGTCTAGAAATAATTTATAACAGAATAATAAGGTTCTGCCTACGTCCGACTATCAACCTAGTTTCCAAACCAATCTTCAAGTAAAGAGGAAGAAACAACACAGCAATTTCATAAAAATGTTATCAACCCCTGACTCCCATCCAATGACATTATTTATCTTATTTAACCTTTTCGAAGTAGAGAACGCCTTACGTCATAATGATTCCGAGGTGCAATGGACACAGCCCAGATGAAACTAGCGGTATCGATTGGGAACATCATGTGTCGCCATGACAACGGCATACTAACGGGTAGTTTTGGGGTGATTTTTAGCGGTTTATACTGTACATATTTCATTAGTAGGCAAGTATTGAGCTCGCACATCAAGCCACACAATGAAAACAAAACAAAACAAAACTTACTTCAAAGGCTTGTAGTACTGGAAGGCGATGGGCTAAAAAAATAATTAAAGTATACCTGTGACGGTGCAAAACAACCTGCATAAAAGTTTCGATACATTCTCCTACAGAAACCGTGTCCCCTAGACAATATAAAAATGTTTACATATTTTTATGACTAAGTTATTATTAAATTATTTAGGTGTTGGCCAAGCATTTTCATCTGTTAGATAGTCTTCGACCCTATAGTAAGCTTTAGACATCAACGACTTTTTCAAGTAAGTTTTAAGTACTGGAAATGGTAACTTTAAAACAACGTCAGGTAATTTATTATAGAAAAAGATGCATTGACCAACAAATGATTTATAAACCTTACGGACACGAATTTTTTTAGTAGCAATTTTATTTTTATTTCTTGTATTCAAATTATGTATATCACAATTCTTAACAAAATAGTCTTGATTTTTAATGACATAAATAATATTTTCATAAATAGTTGTAATTCTGTAGCTCTGACTAGCCCACTCTGGGATTACAGGCGTGCTTCAAATTTATTTATTTACTTTAGAAATATTTGGATCACCGACTGGCCTAGTAGCTTCGGCACAAAATTGACTTTGTCAGACGAGCGAGACAAGACGATAAGGGTTCCGTTTTTTTCATAATATTACAACATAATTATTCAAAAATTGTAAAAGTCGAACTAGGCATCGTATTTTGTATGGAAATTTTCAACTTTACAATACTTTCTAATTACAACTACAATCAAAATTAAAATAGTCTCATTTGACATAAATTGCAGAACTATACTTATATTCCTTAAACATAGTTAATGTTGGAATTGGTCAAATCTAATTCCAATAGTATCATAGACATTCTAAAGCGAGGTCATCTAATTTTACTGTTAGTAGTTGTTTTAATTAGACAATTAGCCGGAGCGATAGTTTCCAATGTTGCCATCTACTCGAAGTCAAGGTGAATTGCCTCTAAATGTACATTATGGAAAGGTTCCAACAGTAACATTGAGTTTGTTAATAATACAAAAGTGTATTTTACTGAAACATGATCGGAAAGAACGGTTTTCCAATTGAAACATAAGGGCGGAAAGTGCCTCATTTTACTCCTAGGAGTAAAGAAACCATATGGAAACACTTTTCGTACATGTCCATATTGTTTTTAAAAGTGCTCTCTATTGCGTATAAAATCGAAAAGATTATGAAAAAACTCCCGTACACCCAACTTGTGGGTGGGGGCGTGTGGTGCGGCGGCGGGGTTCTGCGGTGCTGGCGGCGACTCGTCGTGCTCGTGAAAAATTCCGAATTTGTCAAAGGTTTAAAAAAATACTTATAATCATGTATTTGTATAATTTCCTCGCATTGTTTGAGAAAAGCATTATATATGCCTCGTATATTTTCTGACTCGTATTTCTGCGAACCACGTCGTCAGGAAATCCCTTACTTTCCGCGCCTAGGCAATAATGTACTATTTCTTGAAATGTTTAGTGGATGTATTTTTTTTATAAGGAATAAGGCACATTACTAGCTATCGTTTTGTTTCAGTTTATGTGAGTTTAGAACGTATGAGGGGCGTTCAATAAATTCTCGGTATTGGTATCTTGCAAACCTTTTTAGTAAACTTCTTAATACTGGCCGCTAAGAGTCATTCATCGTCAGTAAAAAAAGTAAATTTGAAGCCCACACGTTCTTTTGTTTTTCTGCTACTGCTGAACAAACGTGACCACCATGAGCGATTTTACAATGATAATTAAATTGGAGCATCAAGCCGTGATAAAATTCTTGACTAAACAGGGTAAAAATCAAAAGTGTATTAAAGAAGAAATGGATTTTGTTTACTGTGAGTCCGCTCCTTCATTATCTACTGTCCAAAAGTGGTCAAATTAATTTAAACGTGGGAGGGAGAACATAGAAGATGACCTAGACCTAGACATGGTCGGCCTGTTGAAGCTACTTCACCAGAAAACATTCAAAAAGTGGAGAAAATTATAATGGAAGATGGTCGAGTGAAGGTTAGGTCTATAGCACAAAAAACCAATATTTCTATTTGTTGGCGATGTGCACACAACGGAGTCTCTTCGTTGCTCAGTTGTTCGGTTGTTCAAATTAAAAATTTAGTGGACTGTATATGAATTTATTTTTACGGTGAAAACTTTTTAAAACTAACAAAGACGGTTAAAACAAAACTAATCCGAGGTTCAGGGTCGAGGATCGTAGTTGGTTCTTGTTCAGTTGGTTCTTGTTCAGTTGTGAAGGTTCAGGATGATCTCACGACGTTGCCCGACTCGTATCGCCTTTTATACAGAACTTGATCCCTTCCCTTTCGTCGGGCAACGCCTACTTTTACATATTACACGGCTTATGGCATATAGGTTCTTAATACTACCTTATATCTAAACCTAAAACATAAATCCCGACCATCAGGGTTACGCGCCAACATACGTGCGCACGCTGTAGCTGGTCGGGTGGGAGTGTGGCGACAATTTATTATTATTATTATTATCTTGGACTATGTAGTTGGTAATCTATACCGTGACTACTTCACCCGGGCACGGGTAGCTATGCCCCAAGGGGGGGCATGCTGAACCCTAAGTTAGAGGTGCGGTGGTGGTCGCATCTCTGGAGGGGTGCCTCCATCGGGTGTCAGGCCGGTCGAGCGCAGCTCGGCCGGCTGAGTATCTTGAAGGACTTCGTTTTCTTCGGTTGCTTCCAAGTGTTCGGTTTCTTCGGTTTCTTGAGTATGTTCGGTTTCTTCGGTTTCTTCGATCTTCTCGATCCCTGCAGTGATGCTATGAGGCTCAGGTCCGGATCTGGGGGGGCGGCCACGTCGTCCCTGGCGGCGGAGCTTCTTCCTTTCTTCAGTGCCCTCATCCACTGCGAGTTGGATGGGATCGGTGGGATCGAGCAGGATGTGCTTGGGGCGCCTGACGGGTGCCCCGAGCGCAGCGAGCACGTCGGGATCGGATGGGGTGAGTTGGGGAGTGTAGGAGGTGGGTGTGGCGACAAAGTGCGTCGTAAATTATTTATAGTTTTTCCACAACCCCCACCCCTACTATAAATACGGAGTTCCGAACAAAACTCGCCGCACGCCGCGCCAATGTTTACATTGGTTTTTGGGATCGGGTTCGACGGTCGTGCGGCCGTTCGTTCGGATGCTCCGGTATTTCGGTTCCTTAGGGGTTCTAAATTAATACAACAATCGAAAAACATTTATTTACTTAAATCTAGACTTAATTCTAGGGTCTTAAACTTTACTTAACGTTATTTCTTAACTTACCATAATCTAACTAACCTAAGAAATCATTTATTATTATAATACATTACTTAAGTCTATATTTACATGTTCTTAATAATCTAATTTGGTCGCCGTCCGTAACATTCTCCCCCCGGTGAAGACTGCTAGTCGCAGCCATCCTGTGTCACCGGGAGGACGGCGAGCTTCGTCGTGGGGCGCCGGAACTCTCCTCCCTTGGTCTGCACCTTCGCGCTTCTGACTCCGCCATCTGCGCCGGGATAAGTCTTGATCACGACGCCGCGGGGCCAGACGTTTCGAGGCAGCGTGGAGTCGACGACGACGACAAGGTCCCCGACTTGAAGCGGGCGCTCGCCTCCGCTGGGAGATCGTCGCGGTGCGAGCGTCGGGAGGTACTCCCGGACCCATCTCGACCAAAAATGGTCGGCGAGAGCTTGACTGGCTCTCCACGTTCTTCTGTCGCTTTCCTCACATGGGCCGGTCGCTGGAAGCCCCGTTGAACTCCCCAACAGAAAGTGGTTGGGAGTGAGGGCTTCGTCGTCTCGGGGATCGGTGGAGACGTGTGTTAGGGGCCGGGAGTTCACGATGTTCTCGGCCTCGGCGAGTAGCGTCGCTAGTACTTCCTCCCTTGGCGCTTTTGTTTGCAGAGTCACGGTGAGTGCGGTTTTCACGGATCGTACTAGCCGCTCCCACGCTCCGCCTTGGTTCGGCGCGCCGGGAGGGATAAAGCGCCACTCTGTTCGGCGCTGCGTCGCGTAGGCGCGCAACGCTGGCAACCACTCTTGGTAGGCGGCCTGTAGTTCGACGTCGGCGCCGCGGAAATTGGTCCCATTATCGCTGTATATAACTCTGGGCCAACCGCGGCGCGCCGCCATACGTCTCAGCGCCATTATAGCTGAGTCGGTCGTTAGGCTCGCTGCCAGCTCCAGGTGTACAGCTCGGGTTGTCAGGCATGTAAATAAAGCCACCCATCTTTTCTCATGGCGGCGTCCAATGGTGACGGTCAGTGGGCCCAAATAATCGACCCCACAGTTCGTAAAGGCTCTCTTGTGAGGTTCGAGGCGCGCCAGTGGTAAGTCCCCCATGGCCGGCGCGTGCGGGCGCGCACGGCGTATGAGGCACATGCGGCAGTTGTGTGCGACAGCGCGCACCGTAGGTCGCAGGTGCAGGATCCAGTATTGCTGGCGCAGATCGTTCACCACCCGTTCGTGCGACGAGTGGGCCGCGTCGCAGTGCGCCTGTAAGATTAAAAGGCGCACCAACGGGTGTCTTCCGTTCAGGATCACCGGATTCTTGTTCATTTGCACTGGAGCGGCATTTATGCGTCCATGCATTTTTATTAAACCGTTTTCGAGCACGGGGTCTAAAGCGTATAACTTGCTTTTCTTTGTCAGTCTCCCCCCGTGCTCTAACACCTTTATCTCGTCGGAGAAGTCATCGGTTTGGCTTTTCTTTTGCCACAACAGCTCCGCTTGTTCTAGGTGCCGCGGTTGCATCGTATCGCTTCCTTTGCGGCACCTCTCTATGAAGAGTAGTACGTAGGCGGTGGCTCTTATAAGCCGCTTATAATTTGAGAAGCGACTTATTTCCGGTAGCGGGTACTCTTCTTTTATACTTGCTGTGTGCGCGCACGTTTGTTCGGGCTCTTCACGCCGCGCGGGTTCCTGAGGCCAGTCCTCTTCCGGACATTGTAAAAATGCTGGTCCGGTATACCAGCGGTCGCTGATTTTAATTGCGCGATCGCAGTCTGCGCGTGTCGCGTCGTCAGCCGGATTTTCTTTGGTCGGCACCCACCGCCACTGTTCTGCCTTTGTTTTCTCGGCTATCTCGCCGAGACGGTGGGCGACGAAAGGGCTGTATCTGCGTGCGTCATCTCGCACCCAATGCAGGACAGTCCGCGAATCGGTCCAGTAGGTGACGTCATCGACCGCGTACCGATGTTCCTTTCTGATGACTTCGCTAAGGCGCGCGCCGATCACCGCGGCCTGTAGTTCGAGCCGCGGGATGCTTAACTGCTTCATCGGCGCGACCTTCGCTCTTGAGGTTATTAGCCCGACCTCAGGACTCGAATTTGTGGTTCTCCAGTACGCGACCGCTACGTAAGCTTGTTCGCTAGCGTCGACAAACACATGTAGTTGCGGACGCGCTTCTCCCTCCGTCTTGAAATAGGGACGGGGTATGCGTAATGTTGCGACGTTGCTCATCGCGCTCAGCCATCGGGTAAAGCTGTCGCGTTCTTCTTCGGGTAGCGACTCGTCCCAGCCCATCTTGAGGGCCCACAAACGCTGTAGCTGGACCTTAGCCGTTATCGCATATTGCGATATTAGGCCCAGCGGATCGTAGATGCTCATAACAGCGCTGAGAGCTTCTCTTTTCGTGGGCCCTCTTAACCTGTCTTTCACGTCGACTGGGACTCGGATTAGCGCGGTGTTGAAGCCCAAGACGTCTTTGTTTGGCTCCCAGTACATTCCCAGTACTTTAGGCGTCTTGTCTCCCAGTAGTGTGGGTCCTTCTGCGCGTAGATCGGGCGGTACTTGATCCATTAATTTGCGCGAGTTTGAGGTCCACCCGCGCAAATTGAAACCACCTTTTCTATGGCAGGCCGCTATCTCTTTGGATCGGTGAAGTAGCTCTGGTTCGGTGGCATAGCTAGCCACTAGATCATCCATGTAGTGGTTTCTTTGTATATCCTCTAAAGCGTCGGGATGCTCGGAAGCGTTATCTAACGCATTCCGGTTGCGCACACTATGCGCGAGAAAAGGCGAACTCGCGGCTCCGAAGATCATGGATTTCATCACGTAAGTTCGTGGTTGTCCGCGTCGTTCGTTTCCTCTCCACAAGAATAGCTGTGACGGCTGATCGGCGGCTCGTATCCTTATTTGAAGGAACATTTCTTGCACGTCTGCAGTCGCAGCGTAGGCTCCTTCCCGGAAACGAAATAAAATTCCCGGGAGCGACTGTAGTAGATCCGGGCCTTCCAATAGTTGGTCGTTTAAACTGACTCCCCGGCATGTAGCGGCAGCGTCAAACACCAATCTAATTTTCCCGGGCTTGTTCGGGTTTCTAACGGCGAAGTGCGGCAGATAATTGTTTATGGAGCTCGTTCCGGGATCAGTTATCTCTGCCGCGTAGCCTTTCGTTAATAGGTTCTCAATTTGCCTCGAGTATTCTTCTGCGAATTTAGGCTCCTTGTCCATTTTTCTCTCGATGCCTAGCAATCGGTTGTAGGCCAGTTGAAAGTTAGGCGGGAGTTTTGGTTCGTCGTCCCGCCAAAGCTGGCCTACCTCGTATCGTCCGTCCACTTTCCGGACTGTGTCGTTAAATATCTGTATTGCTCGTTCGTCTAGGGGCCGCACTTTAGTTGTCAGGGCCACCCCTAAGGAGTCCACAGCGAAGTGTCGCTCCACAAGTTTGTGCAACTTGTCTTCCTGGATCGTTAGGTGCAGGGCAGTCTCATAGCCCTGCGTCCTTATTGTGCGCGGTGCCGTCCCGTATATCGCCCATCCAAGGTCGGTCAGCACCGCCGCTGGTTCATTTGCACGCCCGATTCGGGTCTCCGTAGAGACCATAACGTGCCAATGGTCGGCCCCAATCAACAGTCGTGGCGCAGCAGTGTTGTAGCATGCTCCGTCGAGTCCCGTTAAATGGGCGTGGTTCATCAAAAGCGTCTTGCTTATAGCTTGCTTGTGTAGGTTCAAACCGCGCACGGTTTGCAGCTTTAAACGGTGCATTGGACCACCGTATCTGCCGCAGACGTCAGCTTCTATTTTGCGGCTCTTTAGTTGCTGCGTCATGTCGCCCACGCCTTTAATGTAGAGTGGCGCCTCGGGTCCGGTGGCGCCTATTTCTAAGGCGAGATCATGGTCGATAAGACTGACGGTCGAGCCCTCGTCCAGCAGCGCATACGATTCCACCCGTCCTTTGGGTCCGTATAATGTGACAGGGACTACCTTCAGTAGCACGGTCGGTGCGTCAGCAGCGAAATTCGTTATGTTCGTAACGAATTCAGGTGCCTCGAATGTTCGTGACGGCGCTTGTGCCGATTGAGGCGCCGGCGCTTGGGTTCGGGGCGCCGGCGCTTGTGTTCGTGGCGCCGCCGGCGCCTGCGATCTAGGCGCCGGTGGATAGTTCATGTGCAGCAATTCGTGATGCGAATGCGGGCATCCATCTACGCTGCATCCTTTTGCTCGGCATTGGTCTCGCCGATGTTTATTGTTCAGGCACTTGAAACATACCTTGTTTTCCTTAGCCCAACTCCATCGGGCGGCAACTGTTAACGCCTGCAGTTTCTTGCACCTTGTTGTTTCGTGGTTTCCTCCGCAGCTCAGGCAAGGTTCGCTTTGTTCGGCGGAGTAAACCGGGTTCGGTCGGCGCGGTACTGTCCCGAAGTTTGGTTTAACGGGACGCAACTCCCGCCGGTTCGGTGGCGGGGCTGCTGTTGTTGACACTCCAGTTGCGGCCGTCGAGTAGGTGAAGCGTAAGGCGCGATCTGCCTCTCGCATCAAAAATCTCGCTAATATAACGACCTCTGGGTCATCTGTGTCGACATTCAGCTCTGCGTAGTCACAAAATCTGGATCTCAGATGTGGGCTCGTTCGATCCAGTATTTCCCTTGTGAGCAGCGGGTTGTACAAATATTTCCTCTTGTCCACACTTGCCACGACCGTCACTATATTTTGTATTTTCACCGCGAAAGCGTTAAGGTCAATCGGCCAATGAAAGTGGCAATCTTTTTAAATCGTCGAGCGCTCTGTCGACGATAATCTCGGGCCGCCCGTAGCATTGCCGGAGGGTCTGCATAACTTGGTCTGGATCGCAGGTCGTATGCAGCAATGCCAAAACGGCCTCGCGTGCGGCCCCCTTTAGGCATGATCTCAGCCGTGCCATGTTCTCCGTGGGTTTGAATGAGTACGCCCTCGTGCTTTCGACATATGCCGCTTGAAAAGGCAGCCATTCGCCGGTCACCCCGCTGAACGTTGGTAGCTCGTACACTTGACGCGGGGCTGGTCGCTGGCGTGACATCTTTTCAATAGCCTCATCTAATTGAGCTATACCGCGATTGCCGCTGGTGCTGCGCTCGCGGGTCGGTGTTCGTGTCGACGGTCGCGGTTCGCGTCGAGGCGTCGACTCATAAATGTTCGAGGTTCGGTTCGGGTTCGACGGGTTCGACGGGTTCGCTGGGTTCGCATCTATTGCGCACTGCTTCAGCCACGAGTCTACTTGGTGCTCGATCTCTGGTTGCCCCAGTGCGCTACCTCTCTGCGAGCCCTCAGCTTCCAATAAGTCTAGTTGCGAAGCTAATTGGTTCTTGATTAACTGCTTTTCCAGCTGTTATTCTCGGCGGCTGATTTCTAACATCTTTTGATCCGCCTCGTATTCAGCTTGTCGCATAAGCATCGCCGTATTGTTAGAGCATCTCGATGCTGCGGGCGATTGCCGGAAAACAACGGTTTTAGTCACGTTTAATCCGGACCGTGACGGCGCGTTAGTGTCGCGCGTGGAGCGCACGGGTTCGGGGGCGCTCAGCTCTTGTTCTGACGTAACGGCGTCCAAGTGCCCGTAACGATTAAAATCGCCTCGTGAAACGGTGTCGGGCACTTGCGCGTTATCGTCGCCGCCAGCAACCGAGCGCACGTAACGGCCGAGGCCATCTCGTCCGAAGACGGGAACGTGCGCTGGAGCAGCGTCAGCAGCCTTGCGCACGTAACGGCCTAAACCATCTCGTCCGCGGACGGGGACGTGCGCTGGCGCTTTTTGATCGCAGGCAACCGAGCACTCGTAATGGCCTAAGCCATCTCGTCAGAGGACGGGAACGAGTGCCGGCGCCTTATCTCCTTTGGAGAAATTCAGATGACGTTCGAGCTCAGCGCGCCATAACAATGGATCGCTGATAAGGGCAGTCGGGTCGACTTCTACCCCGGGAGGTTCGGATAGGGCAGAAGGTCCAGCGAGGTTCGATCGCTGTACTGCAGCTGTTATCGTCGATTCTGAAGCGGCGTGTTCGGTGGATGGTGGTTCGGATCTTGTATCCAGTTCTCGTAGACGCTCTTGCGCGTCGGTGTGATCAGCGTGTGATCGGGTAACAACCATTGTTGTTGATGATGTTGATGCTGATGTAGATCCGGTTCGAAGGACCAAGCGATGTTGGCGATGTGCACACAACGGGGTCTCTTCGTTGCTCAGTTGTTCGGTTGTTCAAATTAAAAATTTAGTGGACTGTATATGAATTTATTTTTACGGTGAAAACTTTTTAAAACTAACAAAGACGGTTAAGACAAAACTAATCCGAGGTTCAGGGTCGAGGATCGTAGTTGGTTCTTGTTCAGTTGTGAAGGTTCAGGATGATCTCACGACGTTGCCCGACTCGTATCGCCTTTTATACAGAACTTGATCCCTTCCCTTTCGTCGGGCAACGCCTACTTTTACATATTACACGGCTTAGGTTCTTAATACTACCTTATATCTAAACCTAAAACATAAATCCCGACCATCAGGGCTACGCGCCAACATACGTGCGCACGCTGTAGCTGGTCGGGTGGGAGTGTGGCGACAAAGTGCGTCGTAAATTATTTATAGTTTTTCCACAACCCCCACCCCTACTATAAATACGGAGTTCCGAACAAAACTCGCCGCACGCCGCGCCAATGTTTACATTGGTTTTTGGGATCGGGTTCGACGGTCGTGCGGCCGTTCGTTCGGATGCTCCGGTATTTCGGTTCCTTAGGGGTTCTAAATTAATACAACAATCGAAAAACATTTATTTACTTACATCTAGACTTAATTCTAGGGTCTTAAACTTTACTTAACGTTATTTCTTAACTTACCATAATCTAACTAACCTAAGAAATCATTTATTATTATAATACATTACTTAAGTCTATATTTACATGTTCTTAATAATCTAATTTGGTCGCCGTCCGTAACACTATTGGTACAATACATGATATTATCCACGATCATCTTAACATGTCCAAAGTTAGTGCGAGATGGGTACCACGAATGTTGACACCGTTTCAGAAACATACGCGTGTTGCTTGTTGTTCCGACTTCATTGAGCTGTGTGGTGAAAACCCTGATGGTTTGCTCCAAAAAATTGTTACCAGAGATGAAACTTGGGTTCATCATTATGACCCTGAGAGCAAACAAGAGTCGATGCAGTGGCACGTTAAAGGAACACCTCATCCCAAGAAATTCAAAGTCATCCCTTCAGCTGGCAAGATCATGGCGACAATATTCTGGGATTGTGAAGGGATATTATTAATAGATTATAAAGAAAAGGGTTTAAATATTACAGGAGAGTACTACGCTAACATTTTGCGCCAATTACGGGAAGCAATCAAAGAGAAGAGGAGGGGAAAATTGACCAGAGGAGTGCTGCTTCTTCATGACAACGCCCCTGTGCATACTGCTCATGTTGCCAAGGCTGCTGTTCTTGAATCTGGGTTCGAAACAATTACTCACCCGCCGTACAGTCCAGACTTGGCCCCCAGCGACTACTTTTTGTTTCCCAACCTTAAAAAGGATCTTCGTGGACATCGAATTTTCTAAGGATGAAGCATTGAAGGCAGCGGTGGTGGAGCATTTTGACACCAAAGACAAAAAATATTTTTATGAGGGGTTAAAAAAACTAATTGACTTATACACTTATAAGATCTGTCAATTAGTTTTTTTAACCCCTCATAAAAATATTTTTTGTCTTCTATAAAAACAAAAATAAAAGACTAATCGTATGCTTTTATTTTCCTTCTCATACAGAGAAATTATTGAACGCCCCTCGTACTCCAGAATTTGTTGAACATAAATAACCTTACTCTTGAATCATCTATATAAGCCTATTGATAAAACCCGCATTAAAGTCCGTTGCGTAGTTTACGAGATCTACGCGTACATACAGAGGAACAGACGGCGGAAAGCTACTTTGTTTTATACTTTCTTAATAATATTATAAATGCGTAAATTTGTTTGCGTATGTCAGTTTCTTACTCGTTCACGCAGCAAGAATTAGATGAAATTTGGAATGGAGATAGTTTGTACCCTGGATTAACTCAAAGTCTTGTGGGAGGACCTTGTGCAGGGTCCGTCCGGGTTGGTACCACTATCTTATCCATTAACCTACCGCCAAGCAGCAGTGTTCGCATTGTTGTGTTCCGGTTTGGGGATAAGACAGCCGGTGAAATTACTAGCATAGAGGCATTCTATCTTCGTCCTCAGGGTTGGCAACGCATTTGCAGTCTTAGGATTGCGGTCTTGTGAATGCGAATGTCTATGGGTCACAGTTTCCACTTACCATCAGGTGGCCTGTGTGCTCGTTTGCCTTCCTATGATATAAAAAAAAAAAAAAAAGTCACGGGCAAAAACTAGTAGATAGCAACCTGTTTTCACTTTACTCGTGCCTTAAAACTTAAGCACTCTTATTATAAACGCTTTTATTATGAAACGTTGCATAAACTTATTAGAACACCGTTCCTTGCAGTTCCTTATTAAACACAGAGCGTTATTGATACTCCTGAGGCCCAAGGCGAATCTCGACGACGTCGCACAACTTCACAGTACAATGTCCCATTTAATTAGACGCGGTTGCAATCTCGCTGAATATTGCAATTGCACTTAGGGCCGGGGTACACTGGTTTAAAAACTTTGTGAAGTTATTTTGTATGACGTATAGTGCTGGTTAGACCATGGTCAAATTTGGACTCAAGCATCAATTTTTTAATGATTTTTTTGAGTTGCAACATGAATTATTACTCGTACTTGGTGTACGAACAAGCTTTTTTATAGGTGACCATAATAAATATTTTTATATTCTTAATTATTAGGACATACTATAAAACAAAGTTGCTCTCCGTATTTACCTGTCTGTCCGTGTGTACAGTCACCAGCATAAATATATTACTATGGACAGCCGTGCAAAAACAGATGATGCTCCATTGGGCTCATAAGTATGTGACGACATTACCTCAGTAAAAATATGTGATGCTTTTAGTACGGCATAAACATCGTTACACCGTAAAGGCATAAATATCGGATCGGGTCGCTCAAAAATAAATGATGTTCCATTGGGCCAGATGGTCCAGATGGTCACATAATTTTGATTTTTATAGGTAATCAAATAGTTTTGATCGAGCCGATCCGATATTTATACTGATGCAGTGTAACGATGTTTATGCCGTCCAAAAAGCATCACATATTTTTACCAAAGTAATATCATCACTTACTTATGAGCCCAATGGAACATCATTTATTTTTGAGCGACCCGATCCGATATTTATGCTGTTATGAGGTAATGTCGTCACATACTTATGAGCCTAATGGAGCATCATTTGTTTTTGCACGGCGGTCCATAGTAATATATTTATGCTGGTGACTGTACATCCGCTAAATTCTCCTTTAAAAGAGAGGGAAATAAACAAGCATGTAGGTTACCTGATGGAAAGTAATCACCAACGCCCATAAACACAAGCAACTCAAGAAGAGTGGTTGGTGGTTGGTATATTAAGTCCCCCAAAAAGGAAGGTAATTTACCTTACTACAGTTTAGTTGCGCTGCGGCCGCTGACATGCACGCATCAAAGACAGTAAAATTTTACAACCTAAGTAACAAATATGTTTCATAAAAAGAACCGTTTTTTGTTTTTCGAGACTGCCGAAATTATACTGTTTCTGTAATAGGCAGAAAGGATGTCTCATTTCATTCGTAAGTACCGTAAATATTTTTTACTTTTTGTGTAATCTCGCCATAATTTGTTTAATTTGCATCGACATCACTATCACCTGTGAAACATGGAATACACAATTAGATATCGCATGAGTGCGATAAAGACGGGTAGCTACATGGCGACCGTGAGCGGCACTTGTCTTGGCGCGAGTGGCGAGCCATTTGAAACAACTATTTATCTCTTTCTAACAATAGCGTTCGCTATGGATTAGTCTCTGTATGTAGGAATATGGTAACGTAGCAACTGTCAGTAAATGTCAACGGGTTTTAAATGCGTTTAGTATTAGCATAACGTATCTAAATCTAATATATCATTGTTTGCCGGAAAATAAAGAAAATGAAAGCCCTTTCCTTGAAGGCACCCATGTCATAACTGATTGGAAATACCGCTGAAGGGAGTGCGTTCCACAGCTTCACAATAAAATAGACTCATGAAATGCACGACGGAAGAACCCCACCTCCTTAACGATGCAAAGGATTTTGATGCAGTTTTCAACATCAGTTGGATTATTTTTCACGAAAGGTTCTTATGTATAGTAGATTCTGGGTTATGTACGTGTCATACATATAAAAAGATAGCGAAGCAAATATAGGTTAAACTAAACTGGAGGGTTATTATGACGTAATTATGCAGCTGATTTTACGGCGAGCGTAAAGGACAGAGCTATAGCAGTTATATAGCTCTGTCCTTTTCTCTCAGCGTAAATTGAACTGCGTAGTTATGTCATAATAACCCCGCTGTTCTTATTACAGTAAAGCATAAATAGCGGACTTAATACCCAATGGCATTCTGTGCCAGTCAACCAGTACACGAAACAGAAAAAAAGTAAGCTCCGTAATCCTAGTATAATGTTATAGGCACTCCTGTAGTTCCCGTATTCCTGTTCGCGCAACTTGTAAGGTAATACTTTATTTTATGTCACAACAAAGTTTCCACAGCGCTAAAGATTGCTCCCTCGTCTTGCCTACCCTCGAAACATGATATTTTCTTACGTCCCCTAAGGAGCACTTCAAATTTCTTCGTTATACCCCTAAATATCTCTCCTCGCAATGTGTCTCCGGTGAATTTTCAATGTCTTTCAAATAGTATCGGCAGGAACAGTTTATAAAGCGACTTCTTTTGTTTGTTTCTTTTGAATTTAGAACAATAAAAAGTTGCCGGACTTTTATAATGCAAACTCGACCTATTCACATGGATAGTCTCAAACATATACTTACATAAACACGTTTTATTGACATAGAAATCACTGATTTAGGTATTACTCGCGATCATCACACAAATATTTTCCCTTGCTGGAAACCAAACCCAGGACCTTATAAGTATGGTCATTAGCAAGGCGTGTCGTCAAAAAATCACAGACTTAGTATCATAATATAATTTTAATCCTAAAGGAAGGCGGACTTATTGGCCTATGGGACCAATGAAGCCAAGCGATATGTCACCGGATAGGTAATTGGCTACTTGACAGTTGTAACAATTAAATATAAAAAGTGTTGAACAGGTAGTTAACACTAAAAAAATAACTGCACATATTTTTATTTACAATAAAATATATGATAAGTACTTTATTTTTGGAAATAACATCGTCGTTTTTTACCTGTGGCTCCAATGAACCCAAACGCTAGCGGCCATGACTGATTTACGTGTGACGTCACTGCAGCCTAAATACAAAGTTGTCAAACATCTCCTTAGTAAAAATAAACGACTCGAAAGCTTACCATAATTGTATTCGTGAGAAGTTGCACTAAATGGAGGCGGGATATTTAAAGGCAGATAGTGCAAATCTGCCAAAAGTGGACATATCGACGACCGTAATCTAAATTGGCGTAAGGGACAAAAGGGCGAAAATGAGTTATGAATGCAGTTGTATTCAGTTTTTTTTTCTCTTTCGAATGGTATAGGTTACATCTCGATAACTTGAAAAAACATGCCCCTTACACCCTTAAAAAAAGGTTACTCTGACGCATTATTTGAAACAAATCAGACGTATCAACAATAAGGAAAAAATATTCAATTTCTTCTTGGTGTAACTGTCGCCTTTGCAATTCACCTAACGTCGTAAGGAGCCATCAAATAAGTAAAAGTACGATACGCCATTTTACGTTCTCAAAAAGTATGTACAAAAATACATTTGATTAAATCACAAATAGATGTAACTATCATTTTCTTCATTAACCTGCGTCGTAAGGGACTATTCTGTTAGCAAACGTCTCTACGATACGCTGTTTTGCTTTCACAGATGTAAGACAACACAGACCTTACAGCGATCTGCCGTTGTTTCAAATATGTTTTCATGGCATATACGTATTTTTTTCACTAGTATAAACACTAAACTACCGACCCTTACGTTAAAACATAACTACCTAATTTGAACTATTCCATAGATATTAGCGTTATCTCTTTCATTAGATGACAGACGCAGTGTTCGTTGATATACTTAGCTGAATTACTCACAATCGCAAGCATTTAAAATTGCTTTAGGGTGAAAGAGATATCACTATGATTGGCCATGTGTACCTACGCAACAAAAAAATATGTAAAGTCCCAGATAGACGTGCGAGTAAGTACGTCGTACTTATGGCTCGGCGACATTACTCGCCCGAGTGTCACCCTACGTACGCGAACTTCTAAACGTAAACGCGGGCAAAAAGGTTGTCGAGCTTTAAGTACGCGTACTTACTTGCATGTCTATTTGGGACTTAAGAGCATTTTGCAGCTGGTTGTAGTTGAGTGCTGTGATGCTCAGTTCTGTTTTGCACGTATGCTTGTAAAGACGCACGCTTCAAGTACGTTTGGACAAGAAGGCAACCGGATTTTGTTAAAAAGTAATGAGAACAGTACCTATTACTCTAAAAAGGAACACTCTTAGCTCGAAGAGATAAATTACTCCGTGCATGAGACAAGTTATTGCAGTAAGTATCTTATCTTACTAATATTATAAATGAGAAATTGTGAATGTTTGGATGTTTGTTACTCAATTACGCTTCAACCACTGAACGGATTGAGATGAAACTTGGCACACATACATATAGGTTAGGTCCTGGAATAGGACCTAGCTTATTTGTGTAGTTTTTATGGACTATGGACCGGATAGTTTTTTATCCCGGAAAATTTAAAAGTTCCCGAGGGTATAACGATAATCGAAATCTACGCGGACGAAGTCGCGGGCAGAAGTTAGTTTTAAATAAAATATTTCATTTTCGGCGGCACGTTATTCGGGTAAACGGGTTTGTGTTTATTTTGCGAGTCTTTTAGTATACAAAACAAGTTCCCAAAGCGTTATCACAATGGATATATTCCCAAATGATGACAGATAGATACTTTAGCAGAAACTGGTGGCGACGAGAGCAGTGGTGAAACTTAAAACTATGGCCCAGTATGTTCTTTGATGAATCAGTGTTGATACTTATACAATTATGTTTCTTTTTCGATATTTGTACTCCCTTTTACATAAAATGGCGTATTTAATTTTATTTTGTTACTAGTTACTGGCATATTATTATGATAATATATGTACCTGTGCCATAATTTATCTCTTAAATTGTTCAATTCTCTAATAAATAACACAATTACATTTATAATTTCGTTTATTATTTCACCAAGCAAAAAACCCATGTACCTTTTACACTGTGTAATAGATCAGTTTAAATGGAGTTACGTCCATTTATTTTTTATTTCTCTCAATTTAGTTCTTGATACATCAAATTTACTCCGAAGTCTACTATTAAAAAAGGGTTTATTGGACATTATTAGTATTTTTTTTTTTTTTTTTTTTTTTTTTTTTTTTTTTTTTTTTTTTTTTTTTTTTTTTTTTTTGACGTAAGGGACATGCTATCTCAGTAACTAAGCGTTAAATGATAAATTGAGTTATTTGTAGTTAAAGAGTGAAAAAATAATATTAATTGGCTATTTTTAGTTATATGATACGTAAACAAACAACAAAATTATGAATTTAAAAAGAAAAAAATAACTGATTTTTGGCTCTCCTGAAAAGTAGCCATTTGTCCGTTACGTCAATTTAGATTACGGTCGTCGATATGTTAACTTTGAATCTCGACGTGCCAACTGCAACCACTTCTTTCGATGTTGAGGATTTTTAGGAACGTGTATAAATATTTTTTCAGAAGTTTTGATCGTCGTACTTCTACACATTGGTACGGCACACGTCTTATAATTTGACATTTTCACAAAATATATTTTTAAAACTATCCTTTCGCTTAAGTTGGCTTTATAATAATTCGGTTCGTTGTTTTATGTGTAGTGACGTCACCAACGACAAAAGTCACGTGACCTACCATTTACGCGCGTATTTCAAATTAATTTCGTTATAAACGTGTTTTTTCTAATAATTAACATTTTTTCTAGAAAAAAAATATTGTGAGATGTATAAAATAAGCAAACGCACATTTTAAAATACTTTTCTGAAAACTGTCAAGTAGCCAATTATAAGTTGTAAAACTATTACTACGGCAGGTACATCGAAATCTTTGTGTGAAAAAAGTGGTGCTTCAAAGTAATTTTGCTAACGTCGTCTATGTAGGCGTCCCGGTCGATCCCGGTCCCTCACAGTCGGTTGAGGTTTCCCGCTACACAAAATCGTTGTAGAATGAATTAAAAACGATATCCGATAATATAGTGCTTATTGATAATTTTCCTTATCAAATAGTGGGTGTCACTTTGTCCCACAAAATCTTATTCTAGCCTAAATATATATATATTTTTTAAATATTTTACGTAACTAGGCAGGTATACTTGCCAATAAGGAATCAAGACCGCTAAAATGCATTATTAATTTGCAAACCAAGTTTTGCAAACCTTACTATGTCATGTTTCAAATGAAAGGACTCGTTATGAGAATCTCAAATATATTTTTGTTATTATTGTAAAATAAATAGTTTCGATTTTTATCATGAATTACGACAAAAATTGACAATTCCTCCCCCTGATATCCAAAACTACTGAGCCCAAAATTTTGAAACAAATACTAAATACAGTTCATTGCTTGTAGTTTATAGGAAAACCCATAAGAATTCTAGAAAAAAAAAACGTTATAACCCCTTCTTTTTTTTTGTAACACACTGACTAATGTTTTCAAAAACATACCGTTTTTTTATTTTTAACCTTATTCTAATTACAAATATCCATGTAATATTTTAAACGTATTCCTACCTATTTTAAATTGGCACAGATCAATACAAAGTCAACAGTATGGCAGAAGTTCCTAGCATTTCGCGGCCCATTGCGCGAGTCACGGGAGAGCGCACACAACTGGCCCTAAAGGAGCTAATCCAATTATGGAACTGAGTTTGAAAATGGAATTGTAAAAATAGTTCGTTCGAAAAAGTTTGGGATGATATGGATACTGGCTAGAAACGAAAAAGGTACTTGATTTTTTCGTTTCTTTTTCACTGTAACTATTAAGATTTATTTACCACACTGTCTATAGATATAAGGTCGTACATGGCTCCTGTTCTACATTATAGTAGGTATTGGTAACGTTATAGCACCTATTAACTGGACAATAAAGGCGGCCAAGTCGTAAACAACACGATTGCATTAAGGTTAAAAACAAAGTAAACTATATGATGTGTAACCGCAGTAAGAGCATTTTAAAATGTAATAGTTGCATTACATAGAAAACTTACGTATCTGTACACAATTATTATGTAGCAATTCCCGTAACGCTGCCAGGCCGAGGTGGGTTCGACGATTGACCTCTTTCTCGAAGTTGGACTTACCTTACTGGTTTCTTTGTCCCTGGTATAAATGGCGATGATGACTGCTAACCATCAGGTGAACCGTCTGCTCGTTTGCCTTTTATGGCTATGAAAGATAAAAAAGGTAAAATTATGATTATTCAGTACGTAGGCCGCGCAGGCACTTTTACACGTCAACAGTGCTTCGCTATTATATGCTTCGATATTATACAATTATTATGTTTAACCTAGCATTTTTATTAAAAAAAACATGCGCAGTGGGGCAGGAAAACGTGCTTTAACTCAGAATCTTCACAAGAGCTAATAAAAAGTAAAAATAAAAAAATAAAAAACTTACCTGTATCATTGAAACTTTACGTGTCCCTACAAAAACCGTGTCCCCTAGACAAGATATTATATTGTTTAGTAAGTACATATTAAAAAAAAAACACAAGCGCTGTCTACCTGTTAACAATCTTAGGAATCCAATCTCAAGACTATGATGCTCGTAGAAAGCTTACGCTCGTAGAAACTTTACGTGTCCCTACAAAAACCGTGTCCCCTAGACAAGATATTATATTGTTTAGTAAGTACATATTAAAAAAAAAAACACAAGCGCTGTCTACCTGTTAACAATCTTAGGAATCCAATCTCAAGACTATGATGCTCGTAGAAAGCTTATGCCAGTTATCGATTGTTTTCCCCCCGATGACGAATTGATTAATAGTTATTTATGTAACTGGTATATAATGAAGCTTCTTAAGGTACGAGTGCCGAGGTTAGAGCGCGAGCTTGCGAGCGGTCTAATGACACGTAAGAGTACGTTAAGAGCTAATTATATATTGAACTGTTACACACATAAGTTTTTGTACAAGCAAAGGCATTTTCATTATTTCGATAAGCGTTAACAGTTCGTGAATTTAACTCTTAAATGAATACCAATTTCATTGAATAGTGACTAAAACCAGTAGTTTATTTATGACAATTTATCATAAAAAAATGTAATGCCAAACGAACATTAACCATCTTTTTTCGTCACTAGACGCCAAGACTGATATCCAGAATGACCGTAATCATGGTAATAACAATGCTATCATAATTATTATAGAGCTGTTATCACAATGGCGACGCTGATTATAGAATCGTTTTTACGCTTCGGCTACACTATAGGTGATATTCTGACACTGATAATACGCGTGTAGAAAAAGTGTTTTTATTTGATTTCAGTTTGTTTTTCATGTCTTAGATCTTGAATACACTTAATTTAACTATTCACGGCAAGATTTCCTCCAAACTAGTATATAATTCATCATAATCACTCCAAATATCAAATTATCCCTTAAATTAATTCTACACATAAATCTGAATACATTACGACGCGTGAATCCACCAAATTGGGGCTAAAACACATTAATTTTACCGCATTCATTGCGAGAGTTCAATAAACAAAATATTTGCATATGGAAATAATTTTATGCGGCTCTATTATGTGATATGAGAAGCTAAAATAATTACGTAAAACGAAACTCACTGGTGGGTTATTAAAACAGAAACAGAGACAAGTTCAAATTTCGAATTATTTTATGACTAATACATACATACATAAACTCACGCCTTCATTCCCAGAGTGGGGTAGGCAGAGCTACAGAATTACCAAGCACTCTTAAATAAGTTGTTTATAATTCTGTAACCACGTTTTGCACAATCAGGCTAAGATGTTTACCAGTGTATTAGTGACAGGTTGCAAGCCCATCGCCTAAGAGTACTAGAAGCCTTTATTATTCCCTTAGTCGCCTCTTACGACATCCACGAGAAGACATGGAGTGGCACTATTCTAACCCGGTGACCACACAACGGTTTATGACGAATATTCATGACGAATTCCCATTTTTATTAAACCTACATTACTAGGATGCATAATTTAAGACCGTCCGAACCATAGGTACGCGCGATGTTCCAGTCGGCCAAATATATAGTCCGCCATTTTGGATTTCGTTTGCAAGTCATTAAACGATAAACTTGAGTATTATACATCTGTTGATCTAGCACGAACATTTCAATCATAAGCAGAGGCCGGATTCTCGTAGCACTTTTGAGCTGTCATAGGGACGTCTCGATTATCACTTTACTTACGTTCGACATAAATTGGTCCATTGTATTATAACCATACATCGGGGTTTTCGGTGCGGGAATGGTCAACCTTTGACATAAGCCAAAGATTAAAAAACAGAGTTTCTACCTAATGAAAAATTAATTAAACAAAAAAAAGTATTTTATAAAAGAAATGTCGAAAAACTATGAACGAATTTTTACAAGGAAATAGAAATGCGATCGAATAAAAAAAATATGCTCCTATTACAACTTCCGACTTAGAGAGATCGTTCAGTTCATTGAAATGGATAATATTTACAGCAAGACGTCGCAGATGAACTGTTCAAAATATTGAAAAAACATTAATAGTTTATTTTGAAAATCGTGTCAACTACTAAATTTACCTACTGACGTTAAATGTATTATTATCTCATAATCATTATAGCCTTGGTAGTAAAGCTAAAGTACTACATGAGTTAAAATAAACTTGTATCATTGTGTAAGCAATTCGCAGAGAGGGAGTTAGTCATTAGGCATAATATGATATTTTCTCAGATTACCTATCTGTTGATATCTACTCTTTCTTAAATCATTCCCGCACCGAAAACCCCTATGTATGATTATAACATTCTTCTATGAGGATATTTTTCAGTTTCTTTATGAAAATATTGTCTTTGGATTCTTGTTGCAATGATGTCGGGATTTTATTAAATATGTCTACAATACTGCCGACTAAAAAAATAGACGTAAGACTGATTTTTCCCTTAATTCCTAAGGAAATCTACGTATGTATAAAATACTTAACAATTTGGTCGTATAGTTCCGTTACGAACTAATAGATGAGGTGTCCATTGTAGTAACATTAACGCATTCCTAAGCCAATTGGACGTAAACCATGCTTTGTCCTTATCTGTCATTGTGACATTTGAATTTGGCAGATAAGGACAAAGCATGGTTTAGCTACCCCACGGTTATTTTACGTTTAAGTATAATAAATAAGGGCATTAAAGACTACTTATTTCGTTCATTAAGTTGTTGATTTTATACAGGGTGTCCCAGAAATAGCACGTCACAGTGACACTGGAGATTTCCTAGCCTCAGATGAACCAAACCAGCCTAACATGACCTCAGTAAAAGTTGCACCGTTTTCGAGTTATACCAATTTAAAGATTTTTCCAAATTTTCACCTCTTTTGACATTGTAAGTGCTCACATTTACTGGGATAGCTTTAGAATTTAGTTTTTTTTATTTGTGCGCGTTTATGAATAGTTGATTAAGATGATAGAAGCATTATTATGTCAATAACTAATGTAAAAGTTGGAAAAATACTGTAATGAACTTGACTTAAATTATCATCAACATAGTAACTTAAAATTTGAACACCTGCCATAACTTTTTTTTACTAGAAACGAAATGAGCAAATAACTTTAAAAACATGCGTATTTTATGCCAATTCTAAAATGGTATGACACATGATATCTTAATGCATAAAAGTAGGAATTCGTATGACATTTGCCAATATGGATCCTCGGAAATCAATGCTAATCATCTAAAAAATTATCTTGTACTCTACGATATCTCATTTGTTTGTGCTCCTTTGAAGAATATGATTGATTTTTGGTTGACCTTGGTTCAAAGATAATGAAAAACGGGTTTAATTTTCATTAGTTTTTACAGTAAATGTTCGAATTGTTTCCCTCCGACTCTAAGGCACAAATGGCATCTTCGAATAAAATTTCGGTTTAATTTTCGTAAACTGGTTTCCGATATGTCTCGGGCTGCATTGAAGACACGTCGCAGTAGTTCCTCTTCGTTAATTATTGGTTTTGAATAAATATTGTCTTTCAAACATCACCAAAAAAAAAACATTTTACAAAGCGAAATCAACTTCCGTTAAGAGTGCCGAGTAGTCATTTCAGTTCCACAAACAAAATCAGAGTCACGAAACGCAAGGTAACGAACTATGAGTAGTTTGGGTCACAGGGCTACAACTGCAATAAATTAATA
This sequence comes from Acleris emargana, assembly GCA_927399475.2. Taxonomy (NCBI): domain Eukaryota; kingdom Metazoa; phylum Arthropoda; class Insecta; order Lepidoptera; family Tortricidae; genus Acleris; species Acleris emargana. The sequence goes on from OV656847.1 coordinate 4,397,916, forward strand.
ACTATCCTACAATTCTTTACATGATAAACTTGCAAAGCGGCTAATCGCGTTTCATTTGTTAGTTTGGTTACCGGGATACTTATTGGCAAATGTCATACGAATTCCTACTTTTTAGCATTAAGATATAATGTGTCATACCATTTTAGAATTGGCATAAAATACGCATGTTTTTAAAGTTATTTGCTCATTTCGTTTCTTGTAAAAAAAAGTTATGGCAGGTGTTCAAATTTTAAGTTACTATGTTGATGATAATTTAAGTAAAGTTCATTACAGTATTTTTCCAACTTTTACATTAGCTATTGACATAATAATGCTTCTATCATCTTAATCAACTATTCATAAACGCGCACAAATAAAAAAAACTAAATTCTAAAGCTATCCCAGTAAATGCGAGCACTTACAATGTCAAATGAGGTGAAAATTTGGAAAAATCTTTAAATTGGTATAACTCGAAAACGGTGCAACTTTTACTGAGGTCATGTTAGGCTGGTTTGGTTCGTCTGAGGCTGGGGAATCTCCAGTGTCACTGTGACGGGCTATTTTTGGGACACCCTGTATGTTGTTAATTATTGAAAAAAATACTCAATTAACTAATTAAATAAATAAGTTCTATTCTAAATAAGTTATATTTTACTCATAAGCGATGTTGTGATATTTATTAATTAAATAACTAATAATTGGGAAAAATAGAGATCTCATTTCATAAGCATTGATTACATTTCATAATAAATGTAACTTACAAAACACAAGTAGATTGCTTCAATATGAGTCATCAATTTATATGACTTGTTTATTTTTATAACATTTGCAAGGAGATTGATATAATTGTGCTAATTGTGGTTACAGAGTTTTCAACAAGTTTTTAGAGTTGTTGGTAATTCTGTAGCTCTGCCTACCCCACTCAAGGGAATGAAGGCGTGAACTGTATGTATAAATGTATGTATTTTCAAGGAGTACTTACTCAAATAAAAGTTTAGTACATACCAATGTACATTTACTTACTTAATACAAACCAAAAAAAGGAATGTTTTCTTTAAATTGTAGTGAGACAATTAAAGAATTGACTGACTATAATTTTCTTAAATTTAAGTTTAAACAAGTTGTTTTTTTAGTTTTTTTTTGTTTTAATATTAAAAAAACAGGAGTTTGTGAAGAGCAATAAAGTCAATTTAATTATTTATCTCTTTTTTTTTACCACACTTCATCCACTCAAATATTTTATTACATTGCCATAGAAACCTTCATAGAAAAATAAGATAAAATGTCGTATAACACGTAAAGAATATACTCATGCTTAGCAAAAAAGTCGTAAGTTAAAAATATCTATAATTTTGAGTTCAAAATATAACAAACGTATGGCTCTTTTTTTAACTAAACCATAAGTACAAAAAAAAATAAGAAAAGTCCGGTTTTAGATGGAGTTTTAGATTGCAACGTTGAAAAAACATAAAAGCGCGTTTATCTCGAAACCGTCAAAACGCCTATAGGCCTTTTTGGCTAAGCACGGCAGAATAGGGGCTATTTTCTAAACATATAAATAGCTAATTTCGATTTCGGTAAAACTAATGTCCTTTTTTATGAATCTTCTTTTGCGTATTAATCTGTTTTTTGCTATGTATGTCGCGAATAAATGGTTTTCTTTCTTTCTTTTTATTTATTTAAGTAGGAAGTGTCAGCTTTAGCAGCATGGACATTTGATAGAAAGAATTTCATGGCCGGAGGCTAGCGCACACAAGCCACCTGATGGTAAGTGGGATGTGTGACCCAAAGACATTTTCAGTCTCAAAACTAGAATCTTAAGATTGCAATTCCGAGAACGCAAATGCCTTAGACCGTCAGTTAGGCTATTCCTGAAGTGATTGCTGTAGGTTCTTATTACGTGGCTGGTAAACCATCAACTTTTTAGGGCAACTTATGGCCAACAACTTTTGCTGTTTTCTTATATCTTATTTAGTATGCCTACTACATTTCTGTACTAATTTTGATAGTTTAGAAGCTATCGATCGGATTTTCATGCGGTCTTGACCATCAGTTAGATAATTTGTAATAAAAGGTTATATGCAGAGCTTGGCGAGGGTGAGCTGCTTTCAGAGTTTGCATAACATGGATATACCTTGTCATTGAATGGTAGATGTGGTGCAATTTAATAACTCATGGAATTATTTTATTTAGGCTGCTTCTCTGCTACGATTTTTACGTCACCATCAAAACACATCAATTCATAGCAAGTTTTTTTAGTTAGCAAACTTCTTTAAAGGAACAGATGTGGACAGTTTTAATGTATAATTTGCCGAGCTCTGGTTATATGTGTGTATAAATCTTGATTTTTATGTAAAGGTGTTACAGAAAAAAACTCACATAAACACAAGCGTTTCTAGTCAAATATTTTTTTTTAAGTTGCAAAGCTTCTCTCAGTCTACAAATTCCTATATTTTGTGGAACTAGCGCTTGATAATAACACCGCTGGTCTGTTATTTGCTTGGCTCTAAAGCGGACTAAAATTTTATGGAAAATTTAATAATATTGACATTGAAAGGCAATGACAGTTATATGAGAGTAAACGTCATGCATTTATGAAGGTAAGTTTAGAACTGTTAATCTCTTAAAAACGGTTCTCTACCTATTGTTTCTATTTAGTCCGCTAAGTTATCTGGAAATGCTGTGTATACTTGTAATTGGCTTGTACACTAGACATAATACCTTAACCTGTTAATATGATGTGAATGCTTTCTGTACTTGCTGTAAGTGTACCTTTCAATAAATAAATAAATAAATAAATAAAGGAGAGAATTTATACAAGCTCGCTTATTCGAAAGGTAAAGCGGATAAGTAGAAACTGCATAACCTTTAATGTGTTTTTTACGTTCCGACATGACATCTTTAGTTTGCCGGTTAGTGTTTATAGCGCCGAGTTGAAGAAGGGGTTGCTTAAAAAAATCATATATCATTAAAACTAGATAACTTAGTAATTTAGTGTGCAAGTCGCGGAGATTTCGGATTACCGAAACCTTACGCGTCTTTTGAACACGCGCAAGGTCGCGTATCATACGTTTACCCCGGCCGAGGACAGAGTCCTGAGAACGGTAATCCGAGGTGTCCCGAAGGAGATAGACACCGCCACCATCAAACTCGATCTGGTCAGTCAGGGCCTTCCTATCCAGGAGGTTCATCGTCTGTAAAACCGACATATGGGCTCTCTCGACCTCATATTAGTAATCAGTGATAATACCCCTGAGGGTAAACAAATTTTCAAGTTGACACATGTGTCAAAACTGTCGGGGATCAGCGTTGAGCCTCCTAGGAAGTCATCTGCGCTTTCCCAGTGCCACCGGTGTCAAAACTACGGGCACAGTCAGAAGAACTGCCATGGGACGCCTAGATGCGTTAAGTGTCTATACTCGAAAACGTAATTAAAGTCCAAAAAAACTACGACAGATACGTCACTGTCATAAGTGTCAAAGTCACTTATGTCAGTGCCAATCGAACATTTCAGAGTTAGCCAACCTTTTTGTATTGATAATCAAATTGTTGACAAAATTTGTAGATATGACCCGGCCAATAGAAGGAACACGTCGTAAACGAAATGTAGGTACTAAATCTTATACCAAACTTAAAATAATACTTAGTTATACATACACTCACTAAAGATTCAAATATTAACGGATGAAAATGTCATTTTCATTTGTCAAACAAAATGTACTGGTTAAAGGTTATGGAAAGATTTCAACTTAAATCTCACAAAAATGGTTCACAACTGAAGTTAAATTGTGTAAATAAATGTGAATTTGTCTCAAAAGACTAGACAACACTAAAATCAAGCACAATACAGTGTCTACGTGGCACAATACAAGTGGAAATAATGGAAATAATATTTAACGATAGGGAATATGCATTCAATGTTTTTTCTTCCTGTGGCCCGTTTCACGAAGCTACAAGTTACAAATTACAACAGACGTCAGATGTCGAATAAGAATGACAGAATGACAGTTACCCATGGACCCCATGTTGTCATGGATGGTGAAATGGAAAAAGATTGTCATTATAAAGCGAGCTACACACTTTTGGCCTGTTATTTTGTCGAATAGATAAACGCATGTAATATTTAAATTGCATCTAACGTTGTTAACAACAATTGCTTATTTATCGTACCAAATGTTATTAAGACCTGAAGTATTACAAGTGCAATAACAGTTTTGCTACCAAAAATCGTCTATGGTTAAATATTTAATAAGCCATCTTGTATTTGTGTAAATAACTTGAATTAACTTGTTTATTTTAATGGAAGGTTTAAAACTACCAATAAATAAATATTCTTAGTACGTTCTTTTAAAAAGTGGAAATATACTAACGCAAATATTTTTTATTTTAGTGGCAACCCACGTTGGACTTTAATTACGTTTTCGAGTATAGGCAATCATGGCACCTCTGAGTGTGCTCGGGTTAAGGGCACCCCTGACCCTCCCGGCTGTGTGCTTTGTGGACAATTGGGTCACACGGCTAACTACCGTGGCTGCCCCAAGGCTCCGCAAGTAACCGGCCGGGCGGGCCAGAGGAGCTCGCACCCACCAAACCCCCAGACCTCACAGGGCTCTAGGCCCGCACTCAGTAGCCAGGTACACTTTCCGCCACTCAGAAGTGCACCCGCTTACGCACCTACTCGTCCCGCACCCGCTAAGTCTAATCCCTGGGCCTCCGCCCCTCCTAGACTTAGCCAACCTGCCCCATCCCCCGCGCCCCCAAAGGTACCGGCGATGACTCAGATGTGTGGTAGTGGTTCTCCCCCTGTGGACCTCTCGGCTTATCCCCTAGTATGCCGGGCGCTCGCTTTTAGCGAGAGCCTTGCCGTGCTGGAGGAGAAGCTTCGAGGTGCATCGGGCCTCCGAATGATCGAGTTAATGTCAGAGTACAGACACGTCATCGTCGGTATCGGCGGCCGTGCTCCCATTTCCCCATTTAATGGATAACGGATCGATGAAGATTAAGCCTAGATCGCTCAAGCTCGCCTCCTTTAATGCCAACGGTATTAAGGGTCAGAAGGAGCTTGTCTTAAATTTCATCAAAGATAACGATTTAGACTTATTTCTTGTACAGGAGTCGTTTCTCAAACCGAGCACGCGCAGGTTTTGTATACCTAACTACTTGACTGTTCGTAACGATCGACTCGACAATAGACTAGGGGGCACCCTAATCTATTACAGACGCAACCTTCACTGTTGCCCTCTCGACCCTCCACCCCTTTCTAATCTGGAAGTGTCAGTCTGCCGCCTCGCTATGACCGGGCATACCTCGGTCATAGTGGCGTCAGTCTACCTTTCGCCGAACAAGGACATACTCACGACCGACATTCAAGCTCTTCTAGCCCTAGGGCCTTCTGTCATTCTGGCAGGGGACTTTAATTCGAAGCATATCTCTTGGAATGCGACTACGACTAACAGAAACGGTGACAGACTGCACGGGATAGTGGAGGATCTTTCAGTGGACCTTAAAGCTCCAATGGAACCCACTCACTTCCCCCACAACGTTGACCATAGACCCGACATACTGGACATAGTACTTCTAAAGAACGTATCACTTGTGTTGCGTTCCATAGAAGTGCGACACGAACTCGACTCCGACCACAGACCTCTTGTTTTAACATTAGGCCTCCCCTCCGACTCGCTCCCCCAGACCAAGACTATCACGGACTGGAAGGTCGTCAAGGACAGACTCCAAGACGACCCGACCGACCTCACCGACCTAACAGAGACTCTGACGAGTACCGACGACGCGGACAAGGCGATTGGGGCTCTCACCGATCACCTCAGCTCAGTGCTCAAAAGCTCCGCGAAAGTCGTGCCCTCCTATAGAGACGTCCCCCGCTCACTCGAGAGCTGATGAGGGCCAAAAACGCCGCGACCAGACAATACGACTCTTACCCGACCGAACAGAATAGAGTTAGGCTGCGTGCGCTTCAAAACCAGGTCAAAACCGGCGTCGCGACTTTGAGAAACGACTCTTGGAACGATCTGTTATCCGACATTGAACCGAGCCACACCGCTTATTGGCGGTTGGCTAGGTGCATCAAATCCGACACAGCCTCCCCTATGCCCCCTCTAAACCACCCCGACAACTCCGGCCCTGCGTTCGAGGACAGCGACAAGGCCGACGTCCTTGCCGCCAGCCTCGAGTCGCAGTGCTCTCCTAGTACGTTGTACCCGGACGAGGCCCATATTACTTGGGTCGACTCCGAAGTACACAGACGTGCCTCCTTCCCTCCTCCCGACCCTCCTCTCCCTTCCGTAACACTCGAGGAGGTTCAGGATCTGATCAGGGTTCTGCGACCGAGAAAGGCGCCGGGTGCCGACGGCATTCCGAACGATATTCTCAAACTGCTTCCTTCCGCTCTACTTCTCTTCCTTGTAGCTATCTTTAACGCTTGCATGTCCAACTGTCACTTCCCCGAGGCGTGGAAAACCGCAGTGGTGATCGGTATCCACAAACCGGGAAAACCACGTCCCGAGCCTTCCAGCTATCGTCCTATTAGCTTACTTAACACCATGGGCAAGCTGTATGAACGGGTCCTTTTATCCCGCATCCACTCCTTCCTTAGCTCCAACTCGATCCTCATCGACGAGCAATTCGGCTTCAGAGCCCGACACTCATGCGTCCACCAGGTGCACCGCATCACGGAGAACATCCTGGATGGCTTCTCCACCTTCGCGAAAGGAATTCCCACGGGCGCTATCTTCCTCGACGTAGCGAAGGCATTTGATAAAGTCTGGCACAATGGGCTTATCTATAAGCTTCAGCTTATGGGTATGCCCGTTGGGCTAGTCCTAATACTGAGGGGCTTCCTCAGTAACAGAAGCTTTCGCTACCGAGTGGAAGGCTCGCTCTCCCGCCCCCATCCTATCAGAGCCGGGGTCCTGCAAGGGTCCGTGCTCTCTCCCATCCTCTATTCATTATACACTAATGATATCCCGCGCCATCCCAACGTGCAGCTTGCCCTATTCGCTGACGACACCGCACTCTTCACAACCCACAAACTCGCCTCCGTCATCCAGCGCTACCTCCAGGAGGCGATCACCGACCTAGGTCGGTGGTTCAAACTCTGGAGGATAGAGGTTAACCCCGAGAAGAGTGCGGCTGTCTGGTTTTACCCGACCCTCCGCCATTTCCACCTTGAGAATATCGTTCTTTTCGATAGACCCATTCCTTGGTCACCAAAGGTCAAATACCTCGGCGTGACCCTGGACAGATACCTGAGCTTCCGTCAGCACATCCAAATAGCACTCAACAGGGCCAAGATAATCAAGGGTCGTCTCGGTCCCCTTCTCAACCGACGCAGTAAACTCAGCGCTCGCAACAAACTAACACTATACAAAGTATGTATCCGACCGGTTTTCACATATGCCAGCGTGGCATTCGCACAAGCTCACGACTTACACATAAACACTCTACAGACATTTCAGAACAAACTTCTCCGATCGGTCGCGGGGGCCCCTTGGTTTGTTCGCAACGCGGACCTTCACAGGGACCTCGGCGTCCCGTCGATCAGGCACACTGTCAAGGACGCGTCTAGGCGCTTCTTTGATAAAGGCCCACACCACCCTAACCCGCTCATCGTCCGTGCCACCTCCTACACTCCCGAACTCACCCCATCCGATCCCGACGTGCTCGCTGCGCTCGGGGCACCCGTCAGGCGCCCCAAGCACATCCTGCTCGATCCCACCGATCCCATCCAACTCGCAGTGGATGAGGGCACTGAAGACAGGAAGAAGCTCCGGCGCCAGGGACGTCGTGGCCGCCCCCCCAGATTCGGACCTGAGCCTCATAGCATCACTGCAGGGATCGAGAAGACAGAAGAAACCGAAGAAAACGAACACATTCAAGAAACCGAAGAATCCGAACACTTTGAAGCAACCGAAGAAAACGAAGTCCTTCAAGATACTATTTTATTAGCTGCTGGGAAAGGTTTCGTATAAAGAAAACGCATACTCAAAAGACTAGACATAAAACTACATTATCGGTCATGATATGACTATTAAAAGTTTTTGACCCTTAAAAGAGTAAAGAGGTTTTTATGCCTTTATTCCTCAACATTGATGACCAATCTTATTTAACGCTCCTATTACTTTTCCATTATTATTAAACTACGTGATAAACATAACAATAGCGTTCAGTAATAGATCCAATTATCCAATTGAAAAACAATTTTGCTATCGATTACGTTTTTTAAACTGCCACTTGCGTAGATCGGAACGCACAGGTTGGTTTAAAACAAACGTAACAAGGTTTAAACACACGCTTTTCGATTTTCAAACTTATTTGAATATAATTTTGATTATGAGTTGTTTGAGTTTTATTCTGAGTTGTGTTTATTACCATGGATATATAAGATTGGGATTATAACCAGAGGGCGGAATTTTCGTGGCATTTCTGCGCTGTCTTAGTAAATGCTCATTTATCGATTCTAAACGTATAATATCGATATTAAATTTGTAAATAGATTGTTAGCGACATATCGTGTCATGTGGATAACCAGATAATAAATAGGACAATCTATTTACTCGTATTTATAGAGAAACTTAAGAAACACAACAAGTATTTTAAACTTCAAATTTTAAAAAGCAGAAGTATACTAATTAATATTAATAATTGTTAACCGTATTTGGAACTGATTTTATAAGATGTTGTTTTCAAAGTAACTTTTAAATTTAATTCCATACGTCCGTCGATTTCAAATTTTCAGCTACATAAAGGTATATCTGGAAGAGATCGCTTTTCGCTAAACTGCCTGTTGTTCACCTCTACTTTTAATCTTCTTTTCAATTTTGTCTTCCGTATTGTATTGTATCGATACAATATATACATGAAAACCCACTAGCGTTATTGAAAACTGCCACCAATTTTCCGGACTTTGATTATAACCTTTAATAGGATTACGTATTATATTTAGATTGTTTGTAGCTGTTTGATCTCGGGACTCTTTTACGGTTTTCGTAATTCCCGTTCACAAGCTGATGAAGTGATTTTCGTTTGATCCCTTTTTTTTAATAGCAAATTTATTTGTAGTGAGGCAAAATATGAAAAAATTGGGTAATCAATCGTTTCAAGTAGAAACTGTGGGTCGATCTTTGAGAATCGAACACTCGACAATTTCATTCGAAAATTGAAGTGCTACGGTAAAATCGTTATTTGTACTTTGGAGCAAATACTCAATTCTTAAAAGAGACGTTATTAAAATAAACAAAAATACTTTTTCCTCGAATACTTTTTGTACCTACCGCCTGTTTGACAATCGACAAATGAAGCATATTTGACAGATAAATTTATACCTTTCCCTTTCGTACAATTAAAAATAGACAAGGACAGAGCCATTTTTAAATGGAAGATAAATTTACTTAGCGATTGTGAAACACGCCCTTAGTATATTAACTAACTCAAAATGGTTATTTGTACCTATAGAGTTCAATATTATTTTGACAAAAATGTGGCACCCTGTGAGTACTTATTATTTTAAAAAGCGTCTATTGAGATAAATAAATTTGTCGATGGAATATGAACCTATTATGAATGGAATAGCCATTTGTCTAATTTAACTCAGTCATACAAACTAGGGAAAGTTCACTTATTTTTAAATAGTTTTAATACACTATTATATTCACTTTCTATCATTAAATATCATTTAAATAATGTAATTTATTATTTATTAGAAAATTCCAACCCTAATTTAAGATAATCATGTCATCCATAAAATGTCTGCTAAATAAATAAAGATATTAAAACAAAACTATTGGGTCAAATACAAAAATTATGAAATTTATCTTTTAAAATTACCTTTTCTTTCGAATTAGAATATAAAAACCGTAAGTTTTTTTTTGGTCTATCCCAATTCATAAGCTGTTAGTATACGGCTTACTTTTAGGTACTTGTATTTACTAAAATATTGTTTAGGGAATGATAGTGCTGGGTTAGGTTAGGTTAACCATTTTTATACCATACAAATCATTTGCCTTATTTTGTTTTGCGTAAAATATGTTATGCCAACTAAAACATTTGACTACCCACTTAAGGAAAAATAATCATACCCTACATTTTATGCAATGAACAACAAGATATACTTAATAAATCGTATGCCAACAATATTTTGGAAAAAGTATGTTATGCGAAACAATACATTTGAATACATGAAATTTGTTAAAATGAAACATGACCAAGTAATTATTTATTAAACAATAATTTGCCAAACTAAAATTCGCTAACTGATAATTTGCTATAAGTTATTTTGCCTTATCATTTTTTGGGAAATGAAAATTTAAGTAAAATAATTTGGGAAGTTAACTTTCATTTAAATTCGTGATATACCTAGTTCTTTGTAGTTACCTCCTGACGCTAAAAGTATTATAAAATTAATTTGCATATCTGTGTGTCTGTCTGTGATATTTTAGCTCCCATCGGATAGAATGATTCGGAAGCGTTTTTTTATAGAAACCTAATCTAACCCGGATGGTTTTTAGATAGGTGTCACAAAAGTCGGTTTAGTTAATTGAAGGTTATCAGCTCCGAAAATAGGGGTCGCAATAATGAGGTTTCTAATATTTAAAATAAATATCTTTCTTGATTTATTTGAAATCTTTCAGAATACATATAAAAATGTGAAAAATAATTTAACAAAAAATAGTAGATATAGTTGTGAAATAAAAAGGATTGACATGTAACAAACCTTTTTTTTAAATACTTTAGTCTAATAGTGACAAACATTTCCTTAGCGCAGCTATACTTATGTAGGAAATGTTTATCGCCATCAAAAAAATAGTGTTTGAAAGATTATAATCCCAAACTTTAGCAGTTCGATTATAAAAATCTTGACTCCAAAATTTCGTCACAACCCATTTTAACCTATTTTTTACATGCTGAATCACATCGAACTTTTTAAGTGTACGCTACTTTTCTTATCAGTATTTCCGGAATTCATTAAATTTTCACCCAATACAAATCCAGTGTATTTTGACCTTCGGTTGTGCTCCAATTTTCTCCTTGGAAATCTATTTTATCATAAAAAGGTGGGTCTGAAGTGGTTGGACGGTTATTTGCGTAAATGTGAAACACACGGGGAGAATTTAAGATAAAAAACGCTATACTATTTAAATAATAATGTAATTGTGATTTACCCATAATAGGGAATATGCATGGTTTTTTTTTACAGCGTCAATTGAAGCTGATTCATGTAACAAACAGATCACAAAAATAATTTTTTGAATAACTATAAAAATAACCAAGATATAAGCCAACAAAGGTTTGTTCCTATCTCTTTCTAGAAAAACGGAATTTTACATGGAATTTATATGGCCGCAGTGCACAATGACGTCACGGTGCACATCGGATCTCTCTGTCTAATTAGAAGTTTGAAATGCTTATAACTTCCGTATTTCTTGACCGATTTTAATTTTAATTTCCGTTTTGGTGATCTCTTTTACGGTATTTTCATATTTTGATGAGAAATGCGATTTTTAAAATCCATGCATATTCCCTATTGCACGGTCTCTATTAATGTGTGTATTTAAGAATTGAGCGATATTGCCGCCAATATTATTTACTTAATTATATATTTATCATTACCTAGTACCTAAACTCTTAAGATTAGTTTAGGATTAAGTTTTTTTTTTGAGATCATTCCAAAAAAATATTTTAAATTTAAGACTGTGCCGTGCAAATTTCGACCGTCCAGTGGCCCCCTCATTACTATTATTGAGTTTTCTAACTAACTAAAGAATTTCCTTGGAATCGGACGATGCTTTTTGTAGCGCAAGTAAAAACACAATTTATGGGATACGTTTGATAACAATGTCATTTGAGTTGTCACCTTAACGGGAAAAGATGGCCACTGTTTTCCGTTAAGTTGAACTATGTGATATGTCCTATAAGTTGTATTTTCATTTGTAGTACGGTCAGCGTCAAAAGAAACTGATCACTTAAATACCTTGTCGCTTTACTGTCACATAAGCAATGTCAAACAAGATTGTCTAATGTGTTAATGCGATAAAGTACAAAAGTAGCTTGAAGTGACCAGTTACTTTTGACGCTGACTGTACATAAAAAGCACCGTCCGATTTCAAGAATAGTACATTGTTGCAGAGGATAGAAAGTACGAGATTTTTGGACGAGTCATATTGAGGGCCGAAACGTAGTTGAGGCCCTCTAGTGTACGAGTCCATAAATTGCACTTTCTACCGAGGCAGACATAGTGCTTTTCACAACTACTGAGAGAAAATAAAATAAAATTGTATGTATTATCGCCAATTTTACCTAAGATAACTTTTTTTTTAATCTGGATCCCTATTCTCGTGGCTTTCGAGATTAATAAACTAACATTCGAGATGAATATGTCAACTCCATATAAAATTGTATTTGTTTCGCCTTATCTCCCATGTATTTTTATCTCTAGTGGTTCGAGATTAGGGGCCAAGTTTGAATTACATTAAAAAAAAGCAGTGACATAGTTTTTAGTCTGTGTATCTTTTAGCAAAAATACACCTAATATTTTACGACACAAAATGGTGTGTTATGATTAGTCGATTCCAATTTTTCATTTTAAGGAGCTATGACACAAAAATAGATTGATTGATTTTCATTGGTTATTAAAGTTGGACAACAATGTTCTCGACCAATCAGCAAATGCTGACAAAAACATTCTTGGTCTGTCCTTATAAGTGACGTTTTGTGACCCCAAACAAGAGCATCTATGGCCATATTTCCGAGCAGTGTTGTGAAAAATACTTTAGTTTATTAGAAAACACAATAATAGTAATGAGGTACTCTGTACATCCGGCGTGCGCTCGGCGCCGTCTTAAGAACTATTTTATTTTTATTATTACTACATAAAAACCATATTTATCCGTCACAAGTCCTTTATTATAGTGTTCCAAACATAACCTTACCTATAATTGACAAGATTTCATATTTTCAAGACTTTAATTTTATTCGTTTTATAGATACTGTTTGGAAGGAGGAAGACACTAATAGTTTCATTTTTTCCCTAGGATGTATAATTATTTTATTATTAATTTATTAAGATGTTCTTATTCTAAAAGGGCGTAACTTCATTTCTACGACACAATGGACATATTACGTTAGTCCAATCTGTATAAAAAAAAAAAAAAAAATAATAATGGCGGTCAACCGATCTCAAGTATCTATCCATCTGTCAATAGTGTCATCTCAAACTTGAAGTATGACAGCTTTTTTTCTCGTGAAAAAGGCAATGGTATTTATATCTATTCAGGCATAGTATTGGTAAAACTCGATTTTTTTTTACTTGTAATTTTGTCAATAAAGAAAAATAAATCTAAATAAATATTTTGCCGTGTTCAGGAGGCAAAACCCTTTCGATTCGTTTAGTAATTTGCAGGTGTCACCAAAATGAAATGTTGTCAATTACAAAAATCCTCAACATTAATAGTTTACCTGACACATAACCTAACATTAGCCACTATAACTATACCTATATATTATACCCTACATACAACAAACTGTAAGTACCTTCAAACTTCAAACTCTTCACGAGTAAATTAAACGAATAGGTACTTCAAACTCTACACTTGGTGGTAACCTAAAACGCGTACAACCCAGTCACGTCCAGATTACACTGCCGTGCATTCCTGCGGTCTCCCATCCTTCGGTCCGTCTAATATTTTATGCAAAGTCGAGGCCCTCTGTTCACGTGACAGTCCTGTTGTTTGCACAGGAGAGATCAGGAAGGGAATTGGCTCTAAATCCCGTTGCCGTGTTCTGAATAACAAAATAATTTCACCACGCGAAATTTAATAGCGATTCCGCGTTGTATTTAGTGCATGGGCATGGTTGAAGATTATATAACGATGGTAGTTCTGCGTCGAGTTGCTAGGAAACGGGAACTAATGCAGACCAGCAAAAGGAGAAAAGCCTGGCCTATCTAGGTCATGTGCTTAGGCACTCAAGATACGAACTCCTGCAATTAATACCTCATCCCACCCTCCACTTTCTCACATCGGTCTTCTAGACGCCGCCGGGAGGGCTTTCATCCACATGTAGTAGAATACCCAATGGTTCGCACGCAGCGGTTTGCTGCATCGTTTCTTATTCGCACTACTAGGGAGTGGAACGCTCTCCCTGCGTCTGTATTCCCGGAATCATATAACCTTGGTGTTTTCAAGGCAAGAGTGAATAGGCATTTTCTGGGTAAGCGTGTACCACCTTCGACCTCGTCGTCACTTAACATCAGGTGAGACTGAGGTCAAACGCAAACCCATTATGGATTAAAAAAAAATATATAGAACATCAAAACATCTTAGCCTAAATGTGCAAATTGTGGTTACAGAGTTATCAACAAGTTTTTGGAGTTGTTGGTAATTCTGTAGCTCTGCCTATCCCACTCTGGGAATGAAGGCGTGAAGGTATGTATGTATGTATATATGGGCAAAGTTGCTGGAAGAAGAGCTGTCGGGCGCAGAAAGATATCGTGGCTGCGAAACATTTGAGAATAGACTGGAGTCACAAGTGCAGCGGAGCTGTTCAACCTCGCCAAAAACCGAGAGAAATATGCGGAGCTGACTGCCAACCTTCACTAGTTGGAGAGGTACTATAAGAAGAAGAAGAAGGTTATTTAATGAATCGATGTAGTAAGATACAGTGGCAGGATTTGGCGTTGTAAGAAGGGGTACATAGCCCCTCCACATCAAGCGTTTCAAACACTAAATTAGCTGAGTCAAAAACGGTACCACGACATGTCAAAAGCAATATTGTTTTTACACGCAGAATAGAAACCAGAATAGAATGGGTTTCAATTTAAGTTAAAAGTATTTATTTAGAGATAACTAACGAACTCGTACCATATCCAAGTCCATTCACACCTTTAACACTATGTATTTAAACTACAGTAAACACAGTAAAACAGCTGTTTTGTAATTCAGTCTAAACTAAATGTTATGACAACTAGTAAATGTTTATTGAGCCAACAACCCGCCAATTTGGGCGCCTTACGCACCATGTTATTCCAGAGTCTAATGCTATCTCTGTGGTAACAACCACTTTCAACAATGTATTGGAATAGAATAATATGAGGTTTATACTAAAATTTACTATTAATATTTAAAGAAAGATTTTGTAACAGAGATTACACATTGACTAAGCATTTAAAAAAAAAAACAAAAAAACCCCCGTTTCAAAACAATCGGTCTGTATTGTTAATTATAATTTAATAAAATTTTTGTTCAACGTCTAAAAAAAGGAGGGGTGTTAAAAGTTTATAACGTGTGTTTCTATGTCTATGTATCTGGGTGTCTGTTTGTGGCATCGTAGCTCCCACACGGGTGAATGGATTTGGTTGCAAGTTTTTTTAATAAAGCTACATTAATCAGAATAGTTCTTAGCAAGATTTCATGAAAATTGGTTGAGCCGTTTAGTAAATATCAGCTCTGAAAGTATGTGGTGCCGTTATAATGGGGGCTTTTAACCCACTAAAAGCTCAATATCTCAAAAACGGCTAAATAAAACATGTATTAGAACTACCGCTAGAATACTTGCTTTCAAATAAAAAAAACCGCATCCAAATCGGTTCATCCATTTAAGAGTTACGGTGCCACAGACAGACACACACAAACACACACACACACAAACACACACACACACACAAACACACAAACACACACAAACACACACACAAACACACACACACACAAACACACACACAAACACACACACACACACAAACACACGCACACACTTACACATCAAACTTATAACACCCCTCTTTTTGCGTCGGGATTAAATAAAAAAACCTCACTTTATTGCTTACTTTACTTCTAAAAAACTCAGTAAAAAAAAAACCTACCTTCAGTCTCTATCATTATACCAGCTCTATGGTACGCACCTTTTTATTATGTTGTAATTGAAAGTGCATCGGTAGGTTTGCAAAATTTCAAGTTAATCCACCCATTAGAAATAGGTTCAAATCGACTATCAAGATTTATAATTACTTACATCCCGGTAAGGGTAGATATTTGTGTGATGAGCGCGAATATTTGTTCCTGAGTCATGGATGTTTACTATGTATTAAAGTATAAATTTGTCTATATAAGTATTTATATCGTTGTCTAGTACCCATAATACAAGCCTATAGCTTAAATTGGGACTAGGTCAATTGGTGTGACATTGTCCCCTGATACTTATTTATTTATTTATAAACATTAGAGATAAAGTTAACGCAATGCACGTTTAGGGCCATGGGAGTTATTACGACCTAGCTTTGCAGTTCATTTTACGCTGAGAGAAAAGGACAGAGCTATAGCTGTTATATAGCTCTATCCTTTTCTCTCGCCGTAAAATGAACTGCATTGCCATGTCATAATATGTCGTCAAGATTCATAAAATCATAGTCATAGCGCGATATAACGCGACCTATAAACAGGGCATACATCAGTAATAGAACTGTGTTAATCACACGCACCTGGCTAGAACTTGGGAAGAAACGCGCCAACTTCTGCCATTAGGAGGCCTGCCCTCTTATAATTCGCTGTAAGTATTGTTTTATTTTACGATCCGGTAACAGTATCGGATTCGGTGGCTTATTGCGTGGATTCAAGTTAGAGGCGAAGGAACCGAGATCATATTTGCTAAAAAAGATGAAAAAGATAAAAATACTTTTATTCAGTAAGTAGGCCTCACGGGCACTTTTACGCGTCAAAAATCTACCAGAGCTTCGCATGACACCAACCGCCACCTCTGCTGAGAAGAAACGCCGCAAGAAACTCAACAGTCAGTCGTATTTCAAATATTGGTTATGATATTATACAATAATAAACTTAACCTAGCATAATAATGATAATGAATCTCACATAAAACAAAAAAATAAATATATACATTAATAGGGAATATGCATGGATTTTAAAAATCGCATTTCTCATCAAAATATGAAAATACCGTAAAAGAGATCACCAAAACAGAAATTAAAATTAAAATCGGTCCTTACTTTTACTTTTATATAACTGACTGCGTAGTTGGTATGTCTCTACCATAACTACTTCACCCGGGCACGGGTAGCGATGCCCTTTCGGGGGGCATGCTGAACCCTAAGTTGTTAGAGGTGCGGTGGTGGTCGCACCTCTGGAGGGGTGCCTCCGTCGGGAGTCAGGCCGGTCGAGCGCAGCTCGGCCGGCTGAGTGTCTTGAAGGACTTCGTTTTCTTCGGTTGCTTCAAAGTGTTCGGATTCTTCGGTTTCTTGAATGTGTTCGTTTTCTTCGGTTTCTTCTGTCTTCTCGATCCCTGCAGTGATGCTATGAGGCTCAGGTCCGGATCTGGGGGGGCGGCCACGACGTCCCTGGCGTCGAAGCTTCTTGCGTTCTTCAGTGCCCTCATCCACTGCGAGTTGGATGGGATCGGTGGGATCAAGCAGGATGTGCTTGGGGCGCCTGACGGGTGCCCCGAGCGCAGCGAGCACGTCGGGATCGGTTGGGGTGAGTTTGGGAGTGTAGGAGGTGGCACGGACGATGAGCGGGTTAGGGTGGTGTGGGCCTTTATCAAAGAAGCGCCTAGACGCATCCTTGATAGTGTGTTTGATCGACGGGACGCCGAGGTCCCTGTGAAGGTCCGCGTTGCGAACAAACCAAGGGGCCCCCGCGACCGATCGGAGAAGTATGTTCTGAAATATCTGTAGAGTGTTTATGTGTGAGTCGTGAGCGTGTGCGAATGCCACGCTGGCATATGTGAAGACCGGTCTGATACATACTTTGTATAGTGTTAGCTTGTTGCGAGCGCTGAGTTTACTGCGTCGGTTAAGAAGGGGGCCAAGACGACCCTTGATCATCTTGGCCCTGTTGAGTACAGTTTGGATGTGCTGACGGAAGGTCAGGTGTCTGTCCAGGGTCACGCCGAGGTATTTGACCTTTGGTGACCACGGAATGGGTCTATCGAAAAGAACGATATTCTCAAGGTGGAAATGGCGGAGGGACGGGTAAAACCAGACAGCCGCACTCTTCTCGGGGTTAACCTCTATCCTCCAGAGTTTAAACCACCGACCTAGGTCGGTGATCGCCTCCTGGAGGTAGCGCTGGACGACGGAGGCGTATTTGTTGGTTGTGAAGAGTGCGGTGTCGTCAGCGAATAGGGCAAGCTGTACGTTGGGATGGCGCGGGATATCATTAGTGTATAATGAATAGAGGATGGGAGAGAGCACGGACCCTTGCGGGACCCCGGCTCTGATAGGATAGGTAAAATCGGTCAAGAAATACGGAAGTTATAAGCATTTCAAACTTCTAATTAGACAGAGAGATCCGATGTGCACCGTGACGTCATTGTGCACTGCGGCCATATAAACTCCATGTAAAATTCCGTTTTTCTAGAAAGAGATAGGAACAAATCTTTGTTGGCTTATATCTTGGTTATTTTTATAGTTATTCAAAAAATGATTTTTGTGATCTGTTTGTTACATGAATCAGCTTCAATTGAAGCTGTAAAAAAAAAACATGCATATTCCCTATTCAGAACTTATACAAGTTTTACTTACCTATGACGGAAAACGCCATACACTTTTTGGTTAAGGTATAAGGAATGTTGACATTAGTATATAGGTAGGTAATTACATACATACATACCTTCACGCCTTCATTCCCAGAGTGGGGTAGGCAGAGCCACAGAATTACCAACAACTCTAAAAACTTGTTGATAACTCTGTAACCACAATTTGCACAATTAGGCTAAGACGTTTACCAGCGTATTAGTGACAGGTTGCAAGCCCATCGCCTAACAGTACTACAAACCTTTATTCCCTTAGTCGCCTCTTACGACTTCCACGGGAAGACATGGAGTGGCACAATTCTAAGCCGGTAGGTAATTAATAAATAAACAATAAGCGGGTGGGTATAGCGGGTATAATGGCGGGTGGTAGGACCTTTTGCAGGATCCGTCCAGATTGCTACCACCATCTTATCCATTAGCCTACCGCCAAACAGCAGTGTTCGCATTGTTGTGTTCCGGTTTGGGGATAAGACACGCATATGACTGGCAAAGAGGCATTCCATCTTAGTGCTCAGGGTTGGCATTGCATTTGCAGTCTTAGGATTGCGGTCTTGTGAATGCGAATGTCTATGGGTCACAGTAACAATCAGGTGGCCTGTGTGCTAGTTTGCCTTCTCTATGCCATAATAAAAACATTAACCATATTGATATTTAACTTAATATTTTATTGGTTTTCGTTGTATTTTTTTAATTTAATTTTAAAAAAAAACGTGGCATTACATTTGCATACCCTGCTGGGTAAAAATTATATATTGCTATTTAAATGTTATCGTATTGTTTTAACTCACCCACCATTATTGTCATATTGAAACCAAACCAAAAATAATGATTATGCTTTTCGTCGCCATACCAACTGCAAACTTTTATGGATAAATTAGCTGTTAACGTCTGAACTTTGTGAGTATAATATTACACTGATCATGGATTTGTACATTTATGACTTTTGATTGACAAGAAACTAAACAATATTTTTTTGTAACTCTTCAGCTGACACTTGAGGCCTCAAAAGACGTTTTTCCGCGCCCGCCACCGCTCTGCACTCGCGTCAAGACGTTATTGCGTAATAAATTCATGTGTCGTTTCTGATAGCTTCCCGCCTTCAGGGATATTGTTGAGATTTTTCACCAAATTGGATAATAAATATTAAGTGGCGATGGCGTATTTCCGAAGTGCGAATGCCTTTTGTTCTGCGAGGGAAGCACATTTTTTAAGATGAAAGCGAAAACTTCTTCAACGCCAGCGCTTTGAACTTTGCTGGCAAGTGAAGTAACGTCCATTGAAATAGTAAATTCTTAGCGCAAAGAAACTAGCACATTACTTCGTTTCGCTAAATACTCGGGGCTGAACGTAGCAAAAACGTACTAATGAACTATTCATGTTTCCGTACGTTTCTAGAGGTGTTCCGTCAGTTCAAAAGGTGACATTATCGCATGAGCATTCAGGCACAATAGACGCTGACGAGCGTTATTAGCATATCACTGGCGTCGTTAGGACTGGCACAAACGAAACAAATGCGGCTACTCAAACTTCGACGTGGCAACTAGCCTCTGAAAAAGAAAAACGCAACGGAAGAGTACGAGTTTGAATTTGGAATGCGAGTTCCCTGGGGACTTGTGAATGGGAAGTTTCGCTGAAATGATGGCGTTAATTTAAAACTGGAAGTTTGGAGTTGGATTATCGTTCGAGTCGGTTGGAACTACAAGTTATCGTACGGAGTTTAAACAGGGAAAACTTGTAAAAGATGGTATAATGATGGTATTTTATCTGCTAAAGGCAATGGTATAAAGCGTATTTCATTAAACGTTCAAAATAGGCGAATGCTGTTCTTTTTTTTAGCAAAAGTTGTAAAAAGTTTGTGGTATTTTGCAGTAACAAAACAATTGAAGATAATTAATTAATCAGCCTTGCAAAACGAAAACTTTTTATAGTCTGTTTTCGAAATCTGCTTTATGATCGTAAGTTCTAGGTAACAATATTTAACGAATAGATAATTAACGTGTTTAATTAGTCTTTGTCTGAATTTAAATATGTAAGTAAGATAACAAACAGGGAATGAGATCATAAAGTCAAAATGAATCAAAAACAAGGCAATCCGTTTGCTTTTTCAATGTTTTGATAAACATCTTGGACTTAAAAGAAAATTAAAAAATTAAAAGCACATTATACTAGTCATTTGATGTTTTTTGTTCGACCTTAGGCATAAACGGCTTATAATTACTAATCAATCAACACAAAAATAAGTATTGTCGCCCTAATTACCTAAATTGGAAAGGCTTATTGAAAAAATAAATATTGGAACCCTCTAAATTTTAACTAAGAGCGTGTACTCCAGTATTATTTAAATATTAAACTAGAAATTTGGAACGTATTTACTAGATTTTGATAAGTAAATTCATTTCACTGTCATTAATTTTGCCCAAACAGTTTGTCGTGTAACCGTGTAAACCGTTTCAACATAATGAACTGTCCTTTAGCTACGCAATTCATACTCCAAAATACGCATAGTTAAATAAGAGATTCCCACCGTCATTATCCACTTAATGATAATATTAGCATATCTTGGTATACGTATACGTATTATTAAAAATACTTATCCCTACCCCGGAACACAACAATGCGAACACTACTGCTTGGCGGTAGATTTAAAAGATAGCGATCCGGATGGACCCTGCACATTGTTAAAGCCAAGGTCGTTTGCACACTAACTGCATCCATTGTTCTAGAGTAATTGTTGCATCAAATAAACACAAAGAAAAAAAAAAGAAAAAAAAATTTTTTTTTATCATTGTATAAATACTTTAAACATATTTTCATTTGTTATTTAAAATAAATAGTCCCCTGTCAACGATATAACGAAAACAACGATGAGGGCATAGATACTGTCAAACCGTCACGCCATTCGGCGTAAACACGGTTTATGCCGATACGCTGTTAACCGGGGACGATAATAAAATATACGATAAACACTGATTCAATTGCGTGGATACAATATCAGTAGGTAAGACATAAAGCTTGGTTAAAACTTGGAGTACCCTAAACCGACGCTCGTGTATGAAGAGACTTATGACCATTACACCGGATTGACGGGGGCAAAAATGTACCAGTGCTAGTGATTCATTAAATATCGACAAAGTTTATCGACAACTTTTGTCGTGACATATGGATCTTACATTTCTTGCAAAAGTAAGTCGTACCTTTATCTTCTATATGTGAACGATCAGCTTTCCACGAAGATAAACAATTTTTTTTCTTTCGATGCATTTTTAACCGACTTAAAAAACAAAACGGTTCTCAATTCGTCGGAATGCTAAAGAATATTGTTGTAGCGAATGAATTGGTTATTCAACGTAATTTCAATGGTCGTCAAAAGTGACTCGAGTGCCAGGGTCACTATCAGATACCAGTTGTTTAAAGTTGCGATAAGTATGAATAAAAGAGGTTTGCACATAATTAAAAGGTAAGTAAAGGCATTACTTATTATAATGATGGATGATTAAAAATTGTTTTTTATCGATGTCGATAAACTAAGTCGACATTTAATGAATCACTAGAACAGGTACATTTTTGCCCTTGTCAATCCGGTGTATGCTTATGAGTGTAGAGGAAGCGAGATACGTTTGTCTGAATCGCAGCAAATGGAAGGAAGTGGTGTCTGCCTTGATCGTATGTATGTTATAAGTTATTGACGCGGCAAGAACAAGAACTATATTTTCAAGAAGCAACCACATACCAGGAGCGCAGAAAAGGACTGGATGCGCAGAATTCTGCCCTCGTACGGAGACAAGGTACAAGTGTAATTAATTCATAGAAGCATATGAAGGGTCCACGGAAAGAACATGTCTAGTCACATTAATAACTTTTTGAGATATCGCGATTTGAAAGTTAGGAACCATGTCATTTTGTACGTAATTATCGTGTAGAGGATTTTTTAAGAGTGAAAAGATACAAGTTATATGAAGATTTATATCTGAATCTGAGTGGTACGCAATAGTTCATTTCGTCATTCAAAACTCATTTTCAAAACAAAGTGACTACACATGTTCTTTCCGTGCACCCTTCATATTAAACTCTCAAGGGTTATATAATAAGGTTTGAATTGCAATACAATTCATATAGCAGATTTGCCGTTATTCCGTAGCAAGGCAGAATTGTTTTGTCCTACAGAAGACTTCTGCGAGCCAAGTACTATTATGTTAAAGTTTTTAAATCTTGTGAATCACCTATAAGTACGAGTAAATATTAAGTAGTAATGACCGAAGAAGAAGAAAAATAAATATAGGGTGGGCCATTTTTTTTGCTAATTAGCAACAGTTAAAGCTAGGATAGGATCACTGGACCGCGGTGGATGCGAAAAGCACAAGACCGGTCTGAGTGGAAAGCCTTGGGGGAGGCCTATGTCCAGCAGTGGAGGTCTTTCGGCTGAAATCATGATGAAGATGATAAGCTAGTAAAATTTGACATATTTTTTAGCCCACCCTATACATTCATTCACAAACCATAAAACACATATTGATATTCATACTAAGACAAAAACAAAAGAAAACATTGAAGGCTATAGGAAGTGTGCATCCTCGCGGTAGTGAAATGGAAACTACCTCAGCAAAATGCTGACACCTACAGCGCGGATTTCCAGCCAATGCCGAATCTTGCTTTGTTTGATTCAAGGCAAAGTTTAAAATAAAAATGTAAGTTATGATATTCTTCTATTGTTGGAATATCCTCCTACTGTATCTCTATCTACTGTGTAGATACTTAACCGCGTTGTACAAATTATGACAATTGGAACGGATGCTTATGACAGGGCCCTTTTTATAGCCCGAGAGCTCTCATTTAATTTGTTTTGCCTTTGCTACAAATTATTATGAGGAATCCGAGAATTGTTTATGTTTACTAACAATTGTATTGTTACCGTTTAATTACATTTATATCATAAATCATAACAGGCAGTAATTGGAAGCTTGAGGTTTAGCAAGGGAAATATCATCAATCAAATGATCATTAAAGGGATCAAATAAAGAAGAAACTGTACGGGCCTTCTGTTCTGCTCGGTAAAAGCATATTGCCTTTGACTTGTTGCCATGTTTTAACTGGTCCACCGTAAGCGTATTCAAGTACGAGTTGATAAAACGCTAACATGTCAAAGACAATGTATTTATGTAAGATTAATAAAATAAACTATTGATAATTGTCACAAAAAAATGCAAGAATGATTAATAAAGCTAGCTAAATCATAATTATATAAACATATACTCATAAACTCGTGTTACTTGTGAACTTTACTTCTACCTCAACTAGTAACTAACGATACCCATATGATATCGATATAGTTCAAACAAGCTCATCCCTCGCCAAGCACTGGTACTTTCCTAGACCCTAACACACTCCGACTTTCAGTTTGCCTTCGCCTTGGGGTCCCGGTCTGCGCTCCACATCGGCGCCCCTGCGGAAGTGACGTAGATCGGCTAGGACATCACGGACTTTCTTGCCAGAGAAGTGCTGGCCGCTTTTCCAGACACGCCGCACTAAACGACATCATTCGTCGGTCTCTTGCCTCAATAAAGGTCCCGGCTCTTTTAGAGCCGACCGGCATTTCTAGAAATGATGGCAAGAGACCTGACGGAATGACCTTGGTCCCGTGGAATATGGGATGGGTGCTAGTGTGGGATGAAACCTGTGTAGACACGCTAGCCCCATCACATCTCCACCGGACCTCTAATAGGGCTGGTGCGGCAGCTGAAGCGGCCGAAAGCATGAAGGTAGGAAAATACATAATGGTCTCGGCTGCGCCCGCCCGCCACTCGTCTCGCAAAGTCAAAAAAATGTCTCCACTCAATAGGCCCTATGATATACAACAAGGTACCCCCAGAAATCAAAAACGCACCGAACATGAGGAGTTTTGTTGGTAAATTTAAGGCTAAACTAGTATCTGATGCATATTACACTAACGATGAATTTCTCAACGGCTAAATTGACTAGTTGCTGGTTCGCTGCTCAAACAATTGACACCACATAGGTACGTATTGAATGACATACATAACATTTTGACATACTTTGTATAGATATTTTAATTTAAAATTTATAGAATTCAGTGTAGAATTACTGTGTTTAGAACTTTTGACATGTAAAACTCTGTTTTATCAAGGAATAAATAAATAAATAAATATATGTTTATTCCATTCGGCGTCGAGACCCTTGGGCCGTGGGGTCCTAGCGCTCGAAGCCTCTTCAAAGAAATTTCGAAGACGCTCATTGACGTCACGGGAGACCGAAGAGCTGGAAGTTTCCTTGCTCAACGTATCAGTTTAACCATCCAGCGAGGAAATGCTGCCAGCATCTTTGGCACAATGCCGCAGGGGCCATTCTTAGATTTAATGTTTTAGTTAATTTATATATTTAGAGTTAGTCTTATTTAATTTTAGTTTTATTTTTCAGTTATTGTGTTATAGTTGTTGTATTATTTTATGTCGTTTTACAATAAAAGTTCCTAAGTTCAAACAAAGTAGAAAGGAGGGCTTGTAAAACCAAATTAAAGTAAAGGAAAAATGCCATTATCCACCGGAGCTTAAATTGCACGTAAAAATAACAAATCTTACATCATCCTGTATTCACGCACCTAACGTCTCCTTGCCACAATAAAACCAGGTTTTTAATAATTTATAAAACTGCGTGCGCATAAAAAGGGTGAACGTAAATTCTTGCATCGCCATAGAGTTGTGGTCATGGACCGTCGTTGCCGGCAATATACGATCGACCCTTCTCAGCCGTTACGTTATGTTGGCGTTACCACCTGTAAGACTATTCTATTAACGGGAATACTTACTGTGTGAAGTTTTTTATCTACAGGGTGGTTAGTTCGAATGTCACATTTTTATCCAAAAGGAACTATTGCTCTCCTTTTGTGCTATTCTTCTTAGAATAATCTAATCGTTACATCATTGGTCATGTTTATAGGTTTGTTACCAGATTCTTCTTGAAGTACCTATTTATGACTGAATCTTTTGATTAATAGTTCAAATGCTTGGTTTTAACCGTATTCCTTTATTATAATGTATGTTTGTGTTTATATACATTATCCGACAAATTGTATAATTGAAGTGTTTCATATTTATTGTACTAAGTATTTAAATAAATTACGGAAGCTAACTTTAAATTCTTGAAGGCATTCTCAACCATTTCACCTTATAGTGGTGTTAATTAAACTATTTTCCAAATAAAATTAATGCAATCTCTTTATTTCAAGCCCTTTGTTTTGTATCCAGAGAGGATATAGTACGAAAATTGAATTTATTGTCTGTTTTTTTGTATACTGCTGGTTACTTTGCAATTTAAATTCAATGCGATCAGTTCATTAAAATTGTTTCATTAAGTACCTACACACTTAACTTACTACTCGTACCTAAAAATGCTTTTTTTTTCTGTGGCTCTAGTGAAAAAGGAAATAATTCGACTAAGGTCATGATAAAAGTGGACATACAGATGTCAATAATGTTTTGCCGTCATTTTTTCCGGAAAAGTTCGTTTTTATCTTAATGTCTCAGTCAACTTTAGTACCCACCGATAAACTAATTGAGAAAGCAAGATCAATACGAACTTATTCGACATAAAACGATGGCAAAACATTATTCACTACATCTGTACAGAGTATGATGGAAATATACCCTTTTTTACTTGAACATCGAAAGACTTTGCCCTTTTACGCTAGAGGTTCATATTTTTTAGGGTTCCGTACCCAAAGGGTAAAAACTGGGCCCTATTACGATGACTCCGCTGTCCGTCTGTCTGTCACCAGGCTGCATCTCACGAACCGTGATAGCGAGAAAGTTGAAATTTTCACAGATGATACTAAAAACCGAATAAAATAAATATTTATGGGGAGGGGAGGGAATACAACAAACGTGATTTTTTATATATAAAACGGAACTCTTCATCCGCGGGTCCGACTCGCACTTGGCCAGTTTTTTTAACTTTTTTTTTACAATTTGATAATTTGTTTTAATGCATCATTTTTATCCATCTGGTCACCGTTGCTTTTTTAGGTCAGAACTAAACAAAATAAGAATGTTTCCAAGTATTTTTTTATTTGAAAACGGCAATCTTCACAAATTGGAGCTCGGACCTGGTTCTGACATCAGGACGAGGACAATTTACAAAACTTATAACAGCTGCCAAGTGCAGCGATGAGCCGGTAATTTCTTTCACAATTTCCGATTAATTTTGAATCGGTTGAGTTTTATACAAAATAATTATTACTTTTTAAACATTATTCTTATTTTAACCAGATTGGAAACGAAAATCAGGTTTCGTTAAGAACAAAATTAATGAAAAAGGTTGTTGAATTCAAATTCGTGTAATGACACTTTTCTCTTACATAACTTTTTGCGCATAATGTTTTTTTATTTTTTTACTTAAAAACTATGGAAATTTGAGAAAATCTACAATGAAAAGATAACGTCAGTAATATTATGTTCATTGCTCTGTTTTCTGTCTTTCTTTTTCTGTGCACCACTTGTGCTAGTTTTCGTATGATTATTTGCTTTGGTAGAAAATGCGTTAAGAAATTCAATTCGCCATTTGCCCTTTTTTTTGTAATAAAATGAGTAAATAATAACGTCTGTTGATAGTTTAATTTTTTTGTAAATCACCGTTGATAACATTATTGCTATCTTTCTAATAAGAACTAAATAGAAACAGAAATACGAGAAGCAGGACACGTATCAATGAACGTCAGACTACTCCTCAAGCAGGACTTGGTAAACTGCATTAAGCTGAGTTGCCTCCAGAACAAATAACACAATTACAGCGCATCCACTCGGACCCATTTCACAGCCTAACCCTTTATGGGAAGCGTCGGTGTAGAGGGAAGGCGATATGAACTTCTTTTATTTCTTTTACGCAGCTTTTTTACTGAAAATAATAGCATCTTATACGAAAAGGCGACGCTTCTGTACACGTCTCATTATAACCCTAATGATTCAGTCGTCTTAGTACAACAAGTGAAAGAAAAAATAACTATCAAGCGTTTGATTACATTTAAAATTTTCACTTTTTAGGGTTCCGTACCTCAAAAGGAAAAAACGGAACCCTTATAGGATCACTTTGTTGTCCGTCTGTCTGTCTGTCAAGACCCTTTATCACGGGAACGCGAGGAGGTATCGAGTTGAAATTAAAACCATATACTATGGTCTACAGCCCCGTGAAACTGTGAAAAAATCAAGCTCCTACGTTAACGTAAAAAAAAGATACGGCCGTTTATGCCGCAAAAAACGTGTATTTCGACACTGTCGAGGGAATCAAAATGTATAGGGTATTTCCCGATGACCTAGAACTATGAAATTTCGCAAGTAGCACCGTCTTATACTACAAGTATAGGAAAAAGTCTGAAATTTGTAAATTTTAATTAAATAACCAAAAAATCAGGGCCTTTATGCAGGAAACGACGTGTGATCAATGAAGTGTTAGCTACTCGCTAGCAGATGGCGTTAATAATCGTGAATAGAACTTTGTTTGGTAAGTAATACCGTCATGAACTACAAGTATAGGAAAAAATATGAAAACTGTACATTTTTAATTAAATCACAAAGAAAAGATAAAGACAAAGATAAAGACATTTATTCAGTAAGTAGGCCGCACGGGCACTTTTACACGTCAAGAATCTACCAGCGCTTCACAAGAGGAGACCACTGCTGAGAAGAAGCGCCGCAAGAAACTCAGCAGTCAGTCATTTTTTTAAATATATTTAATATTACAATGGTACTACTTAGTCTAGCATTATATAAATCTATAAATAGCAAATTAAAAAATATTTCAAATATCATGCGTAGTTTCCGCAGGAAAACACACCAAAATCTAATAGATAGAAAGAGAGAAAAGGAAAAAAAGAACTCCTACGTATGTGTATATAAGACGGTGCAAGATGACCACATAAGATTGATATGTTTTCCTACATCAACGGTGTCCCCCAGACAAGATAAAGATTTTGAATTTGAAAAAAAAACAAATAAAAAATATATTATTGATTAAGTTTCGGGTTTAGGCCAAGCATGTTTGTCTATTAAATAGTCCTCGATCCTATAATACGCTTTAGACATTAACGACTTTTTCAAGTAATTTTTGAGTGCTGGAAAGGGTAACTTTAATAAAAGGGTCTTTATGCAAGGAACGGTGAAATAAATTTGGTGTAATAAATGAAGTGTTAGCTACTCGCTAGCAGATGGCGATAGTAATCGTAAATGATGGTAATTTTGAATGTTACTTCTACAAAAGAAAACCAAGTTCTCAATAGATGTCGCTGTTACTTGATTGACTTGATTCCTACATCGCGCTGACAAGATTTCCCCAGTGAATAACATAAGGCTCGGGAACTTTCAAGAAACGCGTTAGTGAGAAATTTCGTGTTGTGCTCCTATATTAAAATATAAATTATGTAGAATATATAGATACTAATACTAATATAATATTAATACATACACATACATACCTTCACGCCTTCATTCCCAGAGTGGGGTAGGCAGAGCTACAGAATTACCAACCACTCCAAAAACTTGTTGATAACTCTGTAACCACAATTTGCACATTTAGGCTAAGATGTTTAACAGCGCATTAGTGACAGGTTGCAAGCCCATCGCCTAACAGTACTTCAAGCCCTTATTCCCTTAGTCGCCTCGTACGACATCCACGGGAAGACATGGAGTGGCACTATTCTACCCCGGCAACCATACGGGGTAATATTAATAACTGCAACTATAACTAAGAAATAAACGTAAACTCAGTTCTAGATTCAATTACTTTGTTTGTATGGTTAAACACCTAAAATTACAAATTACTGCATATCCAGGTAGGTACACATTAGCAGCGGAAATATTTAAAATTGACTGAGTATCAGCTAAGTGTCTACCTTCTGTAAAAACCAAATCTTCCCTCTTTATAATAATAATATACCTAATAGGTAGTTAGAGATAAATAATATTAAACATAATAAGTAGGTGAATCTCGTTATTATTATACGGACTTTATCATCTACCCTACGCCTACGTCGAGGCAAGACCGCGCAATTCGCGGCGGAGTGGGCGAGAGGGACCTTCGCGCGGCGACGGCTGGTAGAGGCCCGTGAACGTAACGCACAAGCGCCTGGATAATTCGCACGTATACCAAAATACTTACAATTTCGTCATAATTTTGCGACAATTTCGATACGTATAACTGGTAATCTTTTTCCTTAATTTTGCGATAATTACCAATAATTTTCTGTAAAACTAACTTAGTGTTTGCATTAATTTTCAAAAATTTCCATATATTTGTAAATAACATGGCTACATTTATTTAAATGTTAACGACACTACGATCTTACATCATGTAGTATGAAAATGAAAATGAAAAAGTTTATTTAATATAAAAAACATTTCAGTGGATATAGCACGACCCTGCATCCTGAGCTAGGTAACCCTGTGTTACAGGATGCAGTTTCGTTCGGAATCACAACACTTAACCTATTTGTACAAGTAACATTTACATATTTGCTATTTCATATGTGTGTGTGTGTGTGTGTGTGTGTGTGTGTGTGTGTGTCTCTGTGTGTGTGTGTAGGTATGTATTAGATCATATATTACATGCTAAATAAGTACATAGATACGATTCTACAGTAGTAGTTGCCTATTTTGTCACGACAAGAAGTAATTCGGTCGGTGTAAGCCATTTTGTTAGTAATGACTTACTGGGGTGCCTATTATATACGATGGTGTTTGCAAATCGTTTTAATGGCCAATTGAGAAATGAAAGTGTGGTATCTTTGAGCGAACTTCGTACATGTTTTTTGGCTTTTCCAGCGCTCTCGGCGTCTTATGTCCGCTTGGAAGACCTTGTCATGAAGTTTGCCATAATTGTACATAACTTTTCTCAGGAACAGTTGACGAACAGTGAGAACATTAGCAATCTTGTAGAGTTCTTTGGTACTATAGCGTGACGGTTTTCTAAACATGACCTTGAGAAGGGACCGTTGTGCTCTTTCCAGACCAAATAGATGTGTCTTTGCCGCTCCTCCCCAGACCGAGTTACAGTAACCGAGCACAGATTCACAGAGGGCGAAATAAACTGTTCTCAGCAGCTCAGGATAAGCTATGTTCCTCAAGGCTCGAAAGACAAACATGAGCTTTCGAACACGATTCTTGAGCGACTCGATATGTTGCTGCCACGTGAGATGAACATCAAGTATTACGCCCAGATATCTTATTGATCTTGAACGTTGTATGTAGTTTAAGCTGCTATCCCTGCTGGAGTTAGACGGCAGCTCGCCCTCACGTCCTACCTTAATGCTGAAATCATCACAAGGCTGACCTCTAGAATTTACAGAGAAGCACATGTATTTAGTTTTTTGGACATTTAATGTTAATAGATTAGTATCCAACCATTCAACTATCAATCTTAGGTTAGACTCTGCATCACGTTTAACTTCAGACCAGTCCTTTCCGCGTACCAGGATAGCCGTGTCGTCTGGGAAAGAAATGGTTGTAGCTTTTGCCAGTTTTAGGTTGCAGAGTCCATTTATGTATATAAGGAACAGAGTTGGACCTAAAACACTTCCCTGAGGCACTCCGAAACCCACGCTGTCGAAATTGCTGATGTGTTCACCCACACGAACGCATTGCCTACGGTTCAGAAGGTATGATTTGAACCAATCTAGCGCAAGTCCTCTAATACCAAGCCTTTCAAGTTTAGACAAAAGAATCGGAATAGAAACGGTGTCGAATGCTTTGGCAAGGTCTAGGAATATCCCTAAGCACTTTTCACCTCTGTCAAGACAATTCACTATTGCTCCCACAAGTAAGTCCACTGCTTGTTCAGTGGATCTATTTTGTCTAAACCCAAATTGATTAGTGGATAAAATGCTATTTCGCTCAAGATAGTTTAACAGTTGAAGGTTTATGACCTTTTCAACGATCTTTCCCACAACGCTAAGCAGGGAAATCGGCCTATAATTAGTCACTTCGTCACGACTTCCCGATTTGTAAATAGGCGTTATTGAAGCCACTTTGAGAGCGTCGGGAAACACACCTGATGTCATGCTTAGATTGCACAAATACGTGATTGGTTCAGTAACGCTGTTTATTGACTTTTTTAGTATATCCGATGTTATGCCATCTAATCCTGGGGAACTACCACCCTTTAGCTGTCTTATAAAAGAAGCCACCTCATGTATATCTGTAGGTCTAAGGAAGAAAGACGATATTGGGGGTGTTTCATGCAAATTTATCCTGGCCAAATCCGCTTCACTTAACCCCATCCTACTGAGTGAGACTTCAGCTAAGTTTTTGCCGACTGAGCTAAAAAAGGAGTTAACCTTAGTTAGGGACTTCGAAGGGTTATTATCTAGTTGGAGTAATTCGGTGACTTGGCTACGGGTTACTGCAATATTGCAGGCCGCCTTTACCGTCTTCCATGTCTTTTTTGCATCAAGACGTACCTTTATTAACTCGCGTTGGTGGTGTTTCGCCTTTACTTCTTTTAACAGGTCAGCGCAAGTGTTCCTGTATCTCTTATATTGGTATTGCAGTACCTCGTCAGTTGGATTTTTAACTGCCTGCAGGTGTAACCTACTTCTCTTCCGAATACATTTAAGGAGCCCTGGTGTAATCCACTGTTTAATCGTAATCTTTGAGTTACTAACGGTCACACGTTTTTTGTGTTTACTAATTGTAGATGTTAGTGAAGTACAGAAGAAGTCACATCATATCTACACCGGCAAACCGGTATCATGTAGGCAATAGACCAGCTGAACTATTATACACCGTGTTTTTATTGATTTACGATAACTTCGGCATATTACTAGGTACATCTATAGAAACAAAGTGGTAGATTCTTTTTTTTTATATTGCAAAAAAAAAAAAAAAAAATTCTATGGAGCTAAGTTCATTTAGTTACTTTGCTCCATACAGTTTTTTTTTTTTTTGCAATATAAAAAAAAAGAATCTACCACGTAGTTTCTATGGATGTACCTAGTAATATGCCGAAGTTATCGTAAATCAATAAAAACACGGTGTATATGTAAGTACCTACGACTTTGTGCGGAACCCTCGGTGCGCGAGTCCGACTCGCACTTGACCGGTTTTTTAGAATAGAATAGTTATCGTTGTGGTCTATTTACTGAATAAACATATATTATTTTATCATATTTCAGTTAGAAACCTGAACTTTCATTGCGTTGGATAAGTATGGCTCCCGCAATTTTTCATGCGTATTTATTTTCTTTCATACAAATTACTTAATGTGGAGGGTTGTAAGTGCACTTGCATATTCTCTGCACGGGTAGCACAAGTTGTACTATCTCGCTTGTCGCTCAGTGCGTCTCTAACGTAACGGATTAGAAGGAAAGGGAGATCCGAGCAACAAACAAGTCGCGGACAACATGTGCGTACTTACTGGCGTTAAGTATGTAGGTACTGCATTGATCATGCACTGTCAAACAAGCTAATTTGACTCTATTCTGGTGGACATAATAATATACAGTCTAAATTCCTAGCATAAAAGTCTAAAAAAATGCCCTCTTGGAGCAAAATGATATGAGCTACTGTGTGTTATATGTAGTTCTCCGTTGACGCAAAGTTCGGCAGACTGGTGCTTTCTAAACTACTGTGACAGACGCTGCGGGCCGGGGACTTGTTATTAATTCGATCTAAGATACACTGGCCAGATGAGATAGCTCGGATTGCTCTGTCCGACCAACTCGCTCTTTTGTTTCCTTTATCTTGTTTAGGAAGTTATATTGTTAATGCAACTGTAATTCTTTGTGGCTGTATTAACTAAAAGTTTATTTCTGTAACTATTATCTTTTAAAACGTATCAGATGATTTCAAAATAACTAAACTTTGTTCGTTTAGGATGTAGTATGTCTTCTGAAGATTTTTACAGATCCCGTAATCTGATTATTATTACATTTTATATGTCTGGTCAACTAAACTTATTAAGTATTCCGATCGGATCCCTCAGTATAAAGGACAAGACAAGATCAGGATTTGTATGGGAGATGGACGGAATAAAAATAAATAATCAATAAAACGGATAACACATTGGATCAGATATGGGGGACCGTACCGGAACAAGAGATATAATTGATGAAGTCTTGTAACTAATGAGTTAATTTCGATATTATAACTCTTTTCACTACCCCATTTTAATAAATATAAGGCTAAGTCTAAAATTCCGTCATTATATTAAGGCTTACTCTGATTAGTTATTAACATTTTTCAAATATTTCGGAAGAAATTATTTGTGAAATATTCATTTCACAAATAATTTCTTCCCAAATAATTTCTTCCGCCCGCATTTTTTTTTGTTGTCAAAAGTCTTAACTCATCTAGCTTATTTCATAAGCGCATGTACTTAATCTTTATTATTTACAATGGCTTAAGCACAAATGTCAAATACGTGTTGCAAAATGTAAGTTTGTGAAACGTACTTTGGGTCAAATGAACGCCCCTTAAATAAATAACATAATAAAATTTAAGTCTGACGTATTCAAGAAATAACAGCATAATATCTCTTTGTTGTTAAAAAAAGGCGTAGCTATTGTAACCAAGATATTTAATCAATAAAAAGTCACAATTAAAAACACATCACACACGGGAACACCTTAAAATTCCGAATTACTTTTTTCCGAATATTCATTTTTCCGAAAGCTATGTTACGCTCGAACTATTTTAGATTAAATGCGTAATTTAATCGTCATACGTAGGTTAGGTTCGGTTTGATTTGTAAGCTATAGCAAAAAGTTAAATGTCCTTAAAAAAATGGCGTTTGTAAGTATGAAAATTCGGAATTTTGATCAAGTCGGAATTATGACTCTTCGCATTTATGTACCCCACACACTTCAAACCTTCGCGTTCCACGGATCGGACTCGATCAAATTGAGGTGGAACCTCTTCCTTGTCATGCTCAATTCGCTGGTCACCCAGTCAGAAACAATGGAGTACAGTTCGTAAGTGCCGCTGTGAGTAATAGGAGCTCCACGGAAGCCAATGGCACAGCTTCTGAAAGGATCGACAGCCTCCAGGAAACTAATGTAGGGGTCGTTCAGCTGGTTGTTAGGGAAGGCTTCTATCATCGCCCCATTGGGCATGACGACGTGGCAAGACTGGAGGATATCGAAAGTGAATTTCGGGATCGTGAGAGACTTGCCGATCAATTCGTTGGTCCGGAAGGTGATGGTTTCATCGGCGAGGATGGTTGTAGTCATGGCGTTACCTTGAAATAAATAATCAATTTAATTGTGCTAAATAAAAATAAAAAAACTTCGTTACAGTCTGAAATGGTGTCAAAATGAATTTTTAATACAATTTTTTACAAAGTTAATGAAAACATTTAATAAAATGTGTTTTATGATGATTTCGTTTTTTTTTGTTAGATAAGGATTAAATTCTTAAAATCTTGAGACCTTCTTACGGCTCGCATAGCTGCAATATTTGATTTGCCACTCAGTGCAGTTCCTTCGTAATATTATTTGTTTTTGCAGGTATCCCGACTTTTGACCAAATCATAATTTGACAAACTGTATCGTTTTACATACCTACTTTAATTCACATTGATTAAATAGAGGTTAGGTTAGTGTTTGACCACAAAATAATATAAAATAATCAAGCGGGAAGTCCCAGATGGCGAAATGAAAGCTTGTAAAATTATATAGTTTGCCAAATGATGATTTGGTAAAACATTAGTCAACCGGTTTTGCAAAACACACAGATCATAGAACAAAACACAAATAAAGACACAGGTGCAATAAATTCATAGAAGCATATTAAACTCTCATGGGTTATAATAAGGTTGTAAGTGCAATACAGCTCATATAGTAGATGTGCCTTTTTTCCGTAGGAGGGCAGAAATAGTTCTAGATTTTCTAAAAAGTTTGATACGAACGTTAACTGAAGAAGAGTTATTAAAAACAAATACCTGAGGTAATCGCCGCTGCTGCGATCAACAATCCAAACACTTCTGAAATCATCTTGCCGGAGTCAAGCAAACTGTGTGATAACGGGAGTAGTCATTTCCGCGTTATATACTTTTTCAGTTTGATAATTGAAGGAGTTATCATTGGCTTAGATCGTAATCGTTGTCATTGACTGATAATTTATTTCAGTAAAACTTATTAAGAAGCAGTCTTGTTTCGTCTTTTTAGTACAGTCCGCTTTGAATTAAGTCCTCTGTTTTAGTTGATTTTAAAATATGACCTAGCTCTTTTTGTCTATAATAAAGTGATTTATTGTTGATTTAGAATCATGCATTCATACTTATTATATTATCATTAGAAAAAATTAATTAAAGAATTGGAAAAAATTACCATTTTACACGGAATGCGTAAAGGTATTAAAAAAAAAAAACATCATTCGAGTAGCCTGCGCTAGGGCAGGGGCCTATTGCATCCAGGGGCCTATTGTATAATAAATTACAAGCCCATACTCTTAGTGAAAATCCATACAAAACCACTAATTCTATTAGCTGTACTTTATTAAGGTAGCGGCCCCAGGACTTGTAGTTTTAAGAAAGCCTTATTGGAAAGAAAATCTTTAGATCGATATCAGTTAATTATTTTATCAGAATGCGTGACTTTTTGTAAAAAGATAAGAAAGATAATTAGTCGTTATACAACTTCTACAATTATATTGTTAATTCAATACTGATGGTTTGTCCTGATTTTACTCAATTTTAATAATATGTGCAGCAACCTAAACAAATTCATATTGCGGTTTTAATAGTTATTATTAGTGTCCTAAAAAATAACTGCGGAAGTTTAAGCCAAGTGTATTTGCATCAACATATTCATAATTCATCATATCTTACTGACAATCACTATAACTCTTTCTTGTTTTAACCTGGGCCTGGGGTGTTATTATGACGTAGTTGTGCAGTTCTGTTTACGTTGAGAGAAAAGGAAAGAGCTATATAACTTCTATAGCTCTGTCCTTTACGCTCGCCGTAAAATGAACTGCATGCTAGGTCATAATAACCCCCCTGTACTTTGTTGATCTGTAGGCCAGTCTATAACCACATCATACATCGCAAACGCGCATGTAACTACGATTTTGACATTTGAATTTGAGAAAAAGTGGCGAACCATAATTTAATTTTAGTAGGTTTGCGTTTATGAATAAGATTGGATAGTCAATGCTTTTTTACAAGCAGCAATGATTTTAACAGTTGGCTGATCTGGTAACTCGATGTCATGCACTTTTGCGTGGGGTAGAGAGTTAATGAGGTAGGTATAGTTTAGGAAATATGAATTGGCCTCCTGTAATTTTCACTAAGATCTATTCGTGCATATCAATCAAAAGGTAATCGTAAAGCTACCCTCGGTCTTCAACCAGCACGGCGGGTTGAAAGGTTAAGGTTAGGTCCGGGTAAGTAAAGTAGATAAGATAACAGACCATAATTATATCTCCTGAACTATTAAAGTGTTATTCTATCAATCTATTTATCTATCTTTATCTATATCCATGCGTCGTATTTACCGAGACGGTAGGTAGGTACTGGCTGAAAATAAGCGCTGTTAAAAAAAAAAATCTAGCTAGGCTGTCAAGTTTTAATTAATAGTACATTGTGTATTAAGATCGGTAAGTAAGGAATTACGATCGAGGCTCTAGTAGAAGCCCGAAGTCGAAGACTGAGGGCTTTCTGAGTCGAGGTTCGTAATTCCCGTACCGCCCGTGAAACATACAATGTTTTTCATCACATTTGCGAGTAAATAAATACACAAGTCAGCACAACTATTATTACGAATTACTTGAACTTTTTTTAAGCGGATGGCTGGCGGACTCCACAGATTATACAAATGTTTCGTTCAGAAACGTTAAGGGCAAATACTTACGTAGTTATACATACAGCCCTGAAGGAGTGTAAAAAAAAAACGACGTTTTGATACAGAAAATTATTAAAATCGGCTATTAAGAACATTAATTGAGTATTTAAGTAACATGTAGCGAGATTGCAATTAAATTCCTGTTTACATAACATTTTAAGACAATTTTTCAATTGCGTGTAAACTCTTTGCTTGAACTTGCATGACCAGTGTGCTGTGCCATAAATTAAAAAAAAAATACTCACCGACCTTGGGTTTCATGGTAAAAAGGAAGGTCGAGGGTTTTATATGGGGCATTCCGGCCAAGTTAACCTGTATGTTTAGATACTGTTTACGTGCAAGTGTGATGAAAAAGTCATTACAACCTGATTCACTTCTCTAGCTTAAAACATAGAGATGTATTGATTTAAATATTTGAACACTTAACCGTGGCTGCTTGCTGTCAACTAGCCATCAACTCAAATAAATCCAGTAGCAATGACAACTTCATTACTAACAGAAGAGGATTTGAACTACTTTGGCTACCGGATCTGAGATAATGCTTATTGGCTTGTAAGGGAAACATATTTGTCCCATGCACGGTACGATCACAGGTGAGGGGGCGTGTTGAAATTTGCGGCCAAGTCCAAATACGGCGACACACACCTGGGGCCCGGACTGTTTCTTATGTACAGAGGCGGGCCACAAGAGAAGCGGATCAACGTACAAATTAAATCGTCCTGCGGCGAGGTAGAGTGATGACGTAATATCTGGCGACTAGCTGGCAGGAATTAGATTAAGTGAGCTTTAAGAAGGTGCATGTATGTATCCACTTTCATACCTTAACTCAATGGAATAAAGTGCAAACATTCAAAATTCAAAATGTTTACTTCATTAATTGTTTACAGGAGGGTTCATTAACACGTCGGTAAAATAGAAAAATCTGCTAGCGCTTTGGACAAGACCATCATTGCGGAGAAGCGCCTCATAAAAATCCGGCTGAAGGTAATTTTTTCAATAAATCAATTATAAAATACAGATGATAAGGTAATAATTATTAAATAAGTTTCTGTCAGAAATTTAAAACCCTTTAAAAAATATCTTTATCTGCTTATCAAGATCAAACTATTGAGTCCTAACATGGTGGGTCTACGGTAACAATAGCGGAGATCCTGTCACTAACTTCCGACTCCATCATCAGATCAGCTCTAAGATACCATTTTTGTTTTCCAAATTTCAGCCCATTCCGCTGACGGTAAGTGGGTTAAATTTAACATGCTAGATTTGACCCATACATACAATGCAAGTTAAATAAAAACTTGTACAAAAGTACAAATAATGTCAATACAAATGTAGGACAATGACATTAAATGCCAAATCCAGTCTTCACAGTCCGTGGTGTCCAACTTTGGAATGAGCTTCCGTTGTCCTTAAGACAATCACCTACTGTAGTCGCTCTACCCATCCTATCAGAGCCGGGGTCCCGCAAGGGTCCGTGCTCTCTCCCATCCTCTATTCATTATACACTAATGATATCCCGCGCCATCCCAACGTGCAGCTCGCCCTATTCGCTGACGACACCGCACTCTTCACCACCAACAAATACGCCTCCGTCATCCAGCGCTACCTCCAGGAGGCGATCACCGACCTAGGTCGGTGGTTTAAACTCTGGAGGATAGAGGTTAACCCCGAGAAGAGTGCGGCTGTCTGGTTTTACCCGTCCCTCCGCCATTTCCACCTCGAGAATATCGTTCTTTTCGATAGACCCATTCCTTGGTCACCAAAGGTCAAATACCTCGGCGTGACCCTGGACAGACACCTGAGCTTCAGTAAGCACATCCAAATAGTACTCAACAGGGCCAAGATGATCAAGGGTCGTCTCGGTCCCCTGCTCAACCGTCGCAGCAAACTCAGCGCTCGCAACAAGCTAACACTATACAAAGTATGTATCAGACCGGTTTTCACATATGCCAGCGTGGCATTCGCACACGCCCCCGACTTACACATGAACACTCTACAGATATTTCAAAACAAACTGCTCCGATCGGTCGCGGGGGCCCCTTGGTTTGTTCGCAACGCGGACCTTCACAGGGACCTCGGCGTCCCGTCGATCAGTCACATTATCAAGGACGCGTCCAGGCGCTTCTTTGATAAAGGCTCACACCACCCCAACCCGCTCATCGTCCGTGCCACCTCCTACACTCCCAAACTCACCCCATCCGATCCCGACGTGCTCGCTGCGCTCGGGGCGCCCGTCAGGCGCCCCAAGCACATCCTGCTCGATCCCACCGATCCCATCCAACTCGCAGTGGATGAGGGCACTGAAGAACGGAAGAAGCTCCGCCGCCAAGGACGACGTGGCCGCCCGCCCAGATCCGGACCTGAGCCTCATAGCATCACTGCAGGGATCGAGAAGATCGAAGAAACCGAAGAAACCGAACATACTCAAGAAACCGAAGAAACCGAACACTTGGAAGCAACCGAAGAAAACGAAGTCCTTCAAGATACTCAGCCGGCCGAGCTGCGCTCGACCGGCCTGACTCCCGACGGAGGCACCCCTCCAGAGGTGCGACCACCACCGCACCTCTAACTTAGGGTTCAGCATGCCCCCCGCTAAGGGCATCGCTACCCGTGCCCGGGTGAAGTAGTTATGGTAGAGAAATACCAACTACATAGTCAGTCATAACATAACATAACATAACGTAGTCGCTCTAAAGCGAAATTTAAAAACGTTGTGGCTGGATGAGTCGTGAAGCCGAGTTCCTATAATGATTATAGTTATTATATATACATATATATATTATATATATATATTATATATATATTATATTATATGTGTATTTTATATGTGGGTACCTAAGTTTATGTTTCTTACCTACCTTGAGTACCTGAGTCGTTTATTCGTTTAGTTTTTTTTTTTTTTTTTTCTTCTAATTATTAGTATTATCATCTGTTTTTGATATTTTTTGTGCAAACTTGTATGTGTCCAACCCTATGCATTGTCCTTACTCATTAACTTCAGGGTTAGCTGGAAGAGATCCCATTTAGGGATAAGTTCGCCTTTGTACATTACTTTAATATTTATATTGTAATATTTATATTTTTGTGCAATAAAGAGTTTACATACATACATAAATGATGACGGAATGTACTGTTCCGTGTTTTGTTTTCTTTTGGTGTTCAATAAAGAGTATTTGTATTGTATTGTATTGTATTAAACTAGAAATAATGACTTTGTGGCCCAACGCATCCGCCACGTTGGCTTTACTATGACCGATACCGATACAACATATGTAGAGGTACCTTACATGTTACAGTTAGCCGAGCAATATTCTAGGAAATATCAATTCCTGATACCTATCTACTAACTATGATGAGTCATCCATAAATGAGCGATACGATTTAGAACGTCTCGTAATGATTTAAAGTTCATTTTAACAGAGTGCGACTACTGAAAAATTAATTACTACTTCACGAAAACTGTTTGAAAAATGAACCTACTACTTTGGTACTTTACTAATAACCTGGTACTTTGCACATCTGTATTTGGGTCACAGGATTACTTGTGGGAGGACCTTGTACAGGGTCCTTCCGGATTGGTACCACCATCTTATCCATTAACCTACCGCCAAACAGCAGTCTTTTCATTGTTGCATTCCGGTTTGGGTATAAGACAGCCGGTGAAATGACTAGCATAGAGGCATTCCATCTTAGTCCTCAGGGTTGGCAGTGCATTTGCAGTCTCGTGAATGCGAATATCAATGGATCACAGTTTCCACTTACCATCAGGTGGCCTGTGTGCTCGTTTGCCTTCCTAAGCCATAAAAATAAAAAAGCTATCCTACCAAATTTTACCTGATTTGGTCCAGTAGATTCGGAGCAAATAGGCCGTGACAGATGCACGGACAGACAGACAGACGCACGAGTGATCCTATAAGGGTTCCGTTTTTCATTTTTTCACGGAACTCTAAAAATACGATGACATATTAAAAGGAATATGTTTTTAGCAAGTGGAATATAAAGGCGGGCTTTCAGCTTTTAACCTTGCAAAACATATAACAGCACTTTTTATCTCTCCAAATAATAACAAAAAATTAAACCTTTTTCATGACCGCGAAATGGTAAAAATAACAAAAATCGCGTTTTGGTGCATAAAATTTAAGGCTAAATAGGCAACAATTCTAGTTATTATGTTTAAAAAAATGGTAGAACTAATATATTTTTACAATTTTAGAACAAAAAAAAAATAGTTTTCTTTAAATTGTACTTTTTTTTTTAAAGGTGATGCTTAGTCATAAAATTATGAAATTTAATATATTAAAACTATATCAGGCAAAATTAAACAAATTGTATCAACGCAAATTGATTTTAATAGGTTTTGTTTTAATACCGGTTCAGGCAAAATATTACACAGTTAAATGTAGTTTAACTTTCATTTATTTTACTATATTAAACTAAACCTCTTATTTGTTTAATTCTGAGAAATTCTGGTTTGGGCTTAAGTATTTTTCATTGGTTACAATCACAACAACTATCAGTTCTGTTACATTTTTGCCTGAACCACTATTTGATATATTTTTATATATCTCGAAATCGCAGTCATCAGTTTAATTTTATTTATATTAGTTAAATATATTAAATAAAACCCACTTAGCATTTTATTGTCCAGTTAATATTTTTGCTTGAAGTAAAAAGTGTAAACTATAAGACTTTTCAAAAAAAAACGTGTTGCGCGGACAGCAAATGTTTAATTTACTGACCTACTGGTAACACTTAATCTCTTCTACAAATACTCTTGACAAAATATGCCTGCTAATATTTTTCAATCAAGTAAAATGGTTTCACATAATTTCTTTGAAAAAAAACGCATGCTCGGGGGTGAACTTTTCGCAGGATACAAGTTAATACGTCTGTACAGATTTAATGAAAAAAATGCTGTTTTTAATTCATGCAAGTTCGGCCAATTTTTTGATCTAACCACTCCGGCCTATATAGGGCCGCGGTATGGCAAATATAATTATATGGTGCTTTGGTTTGTACATTAGTCAAAATTATGTAGTAAGTACCACCAAATTTTGATCCACTATAGAACATTGTCACAATGACAGCATCAAGTGACGAGATATAAGAGGACCTTGTGCAGGGTCCGTCCGGGTTCGTACCACTATCTTATCCATTAACCTACCGCCAAGCAGCAGTGTTCGCATTGTTGTGTTCCGGTTTGGGGATAAGACAGCCGGTGAAATGACAAATAAATAAATAATAAATAAATGATTGAGTATTGAGTATTGACTAGCATAGAGGCATTCCATCTTAGTCCTCAGGGTTCGCA
This sequence comes from Acleris emargana, assembly GCA_927399475.2. Taxonomy (NCBI): domain Eukaryota; kingdom Metazoa; phylum Arthropoda; class Insecta; order Lepidoptera; family Tortricidae; genus Acleris; species Acleris emargana. The sequence goes on from OV656847.1 coordinate 4,440,596, forward strand.
GTGCATTTGCAGTCTTAGGATTGCAGTTTTGTGAATGCAAATGTCTATGGGTCACAGTGTCACTTACCATCAGGTGGTCTGTGTGCTCGTTTGCCTCCTACATGATATTAAAAAAAAAAACATAGAAATTAATCGTTGGTTTTATGCAACAAGGTGTCTATAGTGGTTCATCAAATTAAGTTGGCCGTAACTACTATATCTTAATGCTTTGACTCTTTTTACATTACGACAATCAAATGAGACAGAATGTGACAAAGCATGGTTTTATAAAAACCGGTTTATTTTGGATTTAATTTCAATCCACTATCATAAACCTCACAATCAGAACAACGCTTCGTTACGGAATCAGTCCAGCCATAACGTAGACCGCAGCATCAATTATTTGAAACCAATTTTGTTTACGGAATATCCAAAACGGTTTCATACGTTTTAATTCAATTACGGCAGTTGTGGTTTGTGCTGGGATTAATAAGGCCGCAGCTTTAGGTTAAATTGAATTGATTGATTGGCTATAGGTAGCCTAACATTGAATTCGGGTATTTGTTGGGTTATTTATTTATTTATTTAATCTTTATTGCACAAAAGAATACACTTCCTATACAAAAGGCAAACTTAATGCCGTAAGGCATTCTCTACCAGTTAACCTTTGGGCAAAGCAGAGATTGTGGTGGCGGTGCAACATAGGGTCTAACATAAATGTTGCTTAAACGTAATAATATATACCTACATACCAATATATTTAAATAAATATAAATACTTACATAAATACATAGTATAAAAAAAATGAGGATAAGCGCAAAACATTACAGATAACACCATCAGAAATTCAAGATGATGTCTATTCTACCTACAAAAAAAATTCGCGAACTTTCTTTTTAAAAGCAAAGGTTAAGGCATAGAGAATAAATAAATAAATAAATATCATGGGACCATACCACACCAATTGATGTAGTCTCAAACTAAGCTCTAGGCTTGTGCTATGGGTACTAGGCAACGATATAAATACTAATATACACCGTGTTTTTTTTTTGTTTACGATAACTTCAGCATATTACTAGGTACATCCGTAGAAACTTAGTGGTAGATTAGATTTTGAAATATTGCAACAACAAAAAAAGTGGTATCTTTGGTCATTCTAAAAGGGTCTTTAGAGTTAGCTCATAGTCCGTGTCAAATACGTCAATGTTGGCGTGACGTACACAGACAGTTAAGAGCCTTTTAGACCAGTTCAACGTGATTAACTGATTAAATATAAAAAGTTATGATTTGTCTGTCTTCGGGAAATTAACTTTATTTGACCTAAAGAACGTTCCCTTAAAGTAATCGTCAATCAAAAAAACACGGTGTGGATAAATACATACAAACTTTAATACATAGAAAACATCCATGACTCAGAAACAAATATTTGTGCTCATCACACAACTATCTGCCCTTACCGGGATTTGAACCCAGGACCGCTGGCTTCGTAGCGTTGGTCACTGCCAACTACGCCAGCGCGTCGGTCGTCAAGAATGATGAATATCTTCAGGCCGCATTTCCACTTGCAAGTCATTGCTGTAAGTTTTGAAACAAAGCTGCAGAGCAGAGCAGAGCTGCAAGACAGAGATGCAGATATTTGCCACTCACTCATATCCATAGTGTCAAAATTTACAGCAGCAAATTGTTAATGCGGCATAAGGTGGTTTGTTAAATGAGTTAAGACACCTGACTATTTGAAAAGAAAAGCAAGCAACGGGGTTCTGGACGTTTTTGAGAATTTTCCTTTGTTTATTTGAATACTATTATAGTATTCAAATAAACAAAGGAAAATTCTCAAAAACGTCCAGGGTTGGCAGTGCAGTGAAGACTATAATAGTCTTCTTATAGGTTTTCCTGTAATTTCTAGGTATAAAACTACTGCATACTTTTTTTTTTTTTTTATCTTGAATTTTTGGAGATAAGGGTGAAAAGTCGTAGTAAAAATTAAAAAAAAGGAAATTCTCACTACAAGCCCTTTCATTTCATATAATATTATTAGAATCACAAAATAGTTATTTAGTTAGCAAGGCTTTTTTATTTTCTAATTTAACGTAACATTATAAATAATGTTTACATTACATCGGTTACGTTTGGGTCATTTAATTACACTTTATAATGTGTGTTCCATATTTCAACTTAATTTGTCTAACTCCGGAGCAAATTGACTGTGACAGACGAACACTGGAATGATCCTCACGGGAAAAGGCAGTATGTGTGTATAGACTTCATACTCTAATATGGCGTTTTTATTTTGAACGGTAGAATAAGAAATCAAATAAGTTAGAGGATTGCGCGTTTTCGTATGCGCTGATAAATATTATTACCAGGTTGGTCCACATAATTTTAGGCATAAATAATTCAATACAATAAGATCGCAACAGGCCACTATTGATATAAATGTACATATGTATTTATTGTCCCCTACCCAGCAGCTGTCGGCAACATTAACTAGGCAGACTCTTCTTTTATTTATTTTTATTTTATTTTTTATATAGCATGGGAAGGCAAACGAGCACACAGGCCACCTGATGGTAAGTGGAAACTGTGACCCATAGACATTCGCATTCACAAGACTGCAAATGCGTTGCCAACCCTGAGGACTAAGATGGAATGCTAAAGATACTAATTCTACTACCTAGTTCTTGAACCAACGTGATGTCATTCAAACTAGACCTTTCTGATTTCCTATAAAAAAGAGTATAAATCTTCTGAAGATAAAGTAAAAAAGGGTTTAAGTCTAGTATACTCCGTTCATGTCATATGTTTTGACGACATGCTGGCCTAGTTGTTAGTGACCCTGCTTACGAAGCTAGCGGTCCTGGGTTCAAATCCCAGTAAGGGCAGATATTTGTGTGATGAGCGCGAATATTTGTTCCTGAGTCATGGGTGATTTGTATTACTTACGTACTTGTGGGAGGACCTTGTGCAGGGTCCGTCTGGGTTGGTACCACCATCTTATCCATTAACCTACCGCCAAGCAGCAGTGTTCGCATTGTTGTGTTCCGGTTTGGGGATAAGACAGCCGGTGAAATGACTAGCATAGAGGCATTCCATTTTAGTCCTCAGGGTTGGCAACGCATTTGCAGTCTTGTGAATGCAATTGTCTATGGGTCACAGTTTCCACTTACCATCAGGTGGCCTGTGTGCTCGTTTGCCTTCCCATGCCATAAAAAAAAATGTATTTATTTATAGAAGTACGTTTATCGTTGCCTACGAGTGGTACCCATAGTACAAGCCTAGAGCCTAGTTTGGGACTAGGTCAATTGGTGTGACATTGTCCCCTGATATTTATACCCTTACCCGTACCCTTTTCACTAGGACGCCAGATTTCTTCTACTCAGTACGACATTATTTCTGCACTTGTGTGTGTGTGTGTTCTCGAACGTACGAGAAGATTACACCTACATTCTTCCATTCGTGGCTTTAAGTTTAACGCGTCGCTAGTATGAAACCATCATTCCATGTGTTATTATTCCAAGGATGCATGTTGAACTTGTCATGACAAGACGTGAGCTACTGCGGTACGTATTCGAACGTCAGTGACGCATTAGTGAACTGTGCAGAGTGCAATTAACTTAGGAACATGTTATACAGCTAATGGCGTTGTTCCATTTAGCCTTACGACTTAAGAAGCGCTTGAAACATGGTTTAGGTAGTTGTATTTGACAAAGTGATCTGGGTGTTAGTTTACTTTACATCTATTATAGAGATCTCTTCACAGCGCTATACTCCAATAACTTTTTTTTTCTGGACCCGCACGAATGCTTAGCCATTAGTCAAGTATTTTCTGGCGCTTTTTTATTTTTTATTATTAACAAAAATTAGGGAACCTAACACGGAATTTTTTTTTCTACTAAAAAACGGAAAGGATAAGGAACTATAGATCAGTACAGTAGTTGGTTACATGTAAAAAAGTATAGGAAGAAAGAATAAATTTTATATTATTTTAAAATCGTTACAATTTATAAAAGATTCTATACATAAACAAATAAATAGAAGGATCAAGAGAATAGAGTAAGATATCAATTACTTTAATGTTTTAGTACTGGAAAAGTGCAGTTGCACGTGATTGGCGAATGAGAATCCGCTAAAGCCGAACTCACAATGGAGGAGGTAATCAGTCGGCTCTTACATCTGTACGGAGCGGACGTGTTTGTTTCCCTTCTTGCGACTTATTGTTTATCGTTTACCTGTGACTTGGCTAGAGAAACGGGCCGATATCTCCTTAATCTTTTATTTTCAAATACAATTGTGAACGGGTCCTAACTAGATTATCGTTTGTTGCCGCCCACTTGGATACCCTGGCACTATCTTTTGTTTTTGTCATTTGTATGACACTGTGTGAGTGAGAGAAGCCTATACAAGATCGCTTAAAATGCAATGGGTGGAAGCTACATCCCTGATCTTTTCAAAATTCAACACAACGTCCTTAAATAATTATTTAATTTTATTTAATTTAAATATGACTTTCACTCTAGCTACAAAATGTTTATTGTTCAGCTAATGTCGTTCAGTTCCAAACTTACCCAAGCATAATACAGATAAGCTTATAACAAAATAAAATATCACTTTTCCGACGTCTCAGCCATTACATTAGTTATTCAGAAGGCGCCCGACATCTCCCTAGTTCATTATAATGTGTCACGTAAAACAATTTCCAAGCCTCTTAGCCGAGACTCTGTAATACACAATACAGTAGCGCCTTCACCAACTTAAACAGACCTCTCATTTGCATCCAATGACCCTTTTAATCCCCATAAAAGTATGCAAGAGGGGCGCAAAGAAGACCAGGTTAGAGTGGATGCAAGTTTTGAAATGATTGGTGAGACTTGAGTTCTAACTCTTCTTAGAAGTAAAGAGGGGTTCATACGACTAACTGACTTAGATGTGTTTATTAGTTACCTAATCAAATTGCTTTGTTTCCCGTTAACATTTCAGGGGTGTGCTATAGATGCAAATTAAGCCACCTATGATAGAGTCTGTAGCACAGAGTAGTGTAATATACTGGGAAAAGAGAGCCCTCTCACGGGTAATTCATGCCGACTGATTTGAAGCGCCGTCTAGATTTCTGAACTATAGTCCGTTCGAGTTAAGAATGCAGTGACACATCAGTGAAACTGAAGATTAAAAGTGCATTCGCAGTGGAGTAAAAATTCAAACAAATTATATTAATAAAGATTATGCTTATTTAATGGATAAAAATAAACTTAATTTTGAGCGAACTGATTGGTTGGGGGGCGTGGCTAAGCCTGCGGACAACAATGATTTACTGCATTCTTAACGCGAACGGACTATAGTACCATTGATTTATTTTAAACGTATAACCAGTTACAGATATTCATAAAATTTAATGGCTTGGCTTCCCAGTAACAAAGTATTTTGCTCGCGTCTTGTCGTGATTCGATTCGATGAATATTAATCTGAATCTAAGAATTACGACGAGACGAGAACAAAATAGTTTGTTACTGGGAAATAAAATTACTAATTAGACGAGAGGGTGTATGAAATATAATAACAATAAGTATTATTTAATAGATTTATTTTATATTTTACTTCGTTATTCCTATCATATATTACCTACCGGACAAAACCCGATTTACCGATTGACACCAGCTATAAATTATTACTAGAGTTAGGACTTTTGGTGGCAAATCGTGGTTCTAGAATCCATGGAGTCGCTATTCCCTATTTATTGTAATACATACCACTTTGATTTTGACCTTCAGTATCTTAATAATTTAAATTCCATTTATTCATTAAACCGCTAAACGAATTTAAATACATTTTGGTATGGAGGATATCTCTGCTGTAAAAGCGTTAAAAACAAGCAAATATGAGTAGGTATTGAATAACCGAACCAAAAATGTATTTAGTTAATTTTGAAACGTGTCCATACTGAAGTTCAAAATCAAAGTGTCTTGTATTATAATAATTAGGAAATAGCGACTCCATGGATTCTAAAACCACGATATGCCACCAAAATCCCAACCCTAATTATTACATTTGATCTTGTAAATGTAGTATGAACGCGTGGGCAATAGTTTTTTAATTACTTAACTTTTTTAAACAACGATATGTATCGACAAACATTTGTTATATACCATTAAGAACCTTATTTAATCAGCTAACGAATTGAATAATAGCAATGCAATAACTCGGATACATAGATTTATTTCGTATCAATAAACATTAACAATATTTACATACATACATACATTAAATCACGCCTGTTTCCCAGAGGGGTAGGCAGAGACCACTTCTTTCCACTTGCTACGATCTTGACTTTCTTTCGCTTCTTCAACATTCATACATCGAGTCATGCTCGCACGTCGGTTTCGGGTACTTAAGATTCGGCCCTTTTCCAGTATTTCTCCGATTTGATTCGAAAAAGTACGCCTAGGGCGGCCCCTTCCGACCCTTCCACTCACTTTCGATCTGTATACTTATCTCTTTCGTCAATCTTCTTTCATCCATCCTTTCCAAATGATACATCATGATTTCCAATTTAACAATATTTTCTTGCACTTAATTTCGTTTTCCTTATTTTTTGCATTATTTCGGACATTTTGACAAAAGTATATTTGACCTTTGTATGACTTTCATTTTTGGCTTCTCCATTGGCCATCTTACGGATTAGGCGAAAACCGCTTGAAATAGTATGTTTTATTACACTAGTACAAACGCTTTTTATCATTAGATATCATTTAATTGTTGTAATTTATTAGAAAATGCCAACCCCAATTTAAAATAATCATGTCATCCATAAAAAGTATGCTAAATAAATAAAGATATTACAACAAAAATATTGCGTCAAATAGAAAATCAATGAAATTGGTCTCTTAAAATTACCTATTCTTTCGGATTAGAATGTAAAAACCGTGAGTTATTTAACTTCTTATTTAACTAGCAGAAGTAACAGTTATTACGTCTACATATGCGTTTGTTTCGCTCTCGCAAAGTTTTTTTTTATTAAGATCACGGTAAGTATACGAAAAAGAACATTAGCGACTAATGGATCTTCGTCTGGAAACCTTAATTGACATGTTTAATGATAACGAGTTTTCATTGTAGGCGTTATTTGTTTTTTTTACATTTACGAGCTTTTTATCAACTTGCAATGTTTGTATGATTGTTTAGATCAACTGTTGCAAGTCAATGTTGGAAAGAGACGCGCTGGGCGAAGAATGAAATCGAGGCTACGAAACATCCGGGAGTGCACCGATATTGCTTCCGTTGAAGAGCTATTCCGGCTGGCTGCGGATAGGGACTGGAAGAGGCACTGAAAGAAGAAGAAGAAGAAGTCAATTTTGAGTCAGTTTCTGTTAGATGGCAAGGGATGAAATTTGAACCACATTATGTAACCGTCGGTATATGTGAGATGACAATGCATTATGGTACAAGCTGCGTTGATGATGGAATCTGAAGATGGCGACAGAATTTCCGCTATACTTAACTTAATCCCACCGTGTTTGGGATCGTTAGTTTTGTTGACGCAGATGGTGACCATGCAAAAATAAAAGTTGCATGAAAAACTGAAATTTTTGATAGAAATTTATTTTGATTAATAAATAAACAGATCAATGCCATATAATGAGCATTTCGTTAAATGCGGGCTTGTATTTCGAAAATAATAATATAGAAAATAATAAACAATATTTCGTTGATGTGACACATAAATGTAAAACGGTTTATAAAAAGTAAACCAATGTATGGAACGTCATTACGTCAATTCTATAAAATATATTATTATTATTCTATATATTAAGAACCCGCATGTCATCGGTCCCACGTTCTATGAGCGTCTACCCGCTAAACTTAAAAAATTACAATCTGACGAATCATTTAAACATCAGCTAAGAAACCTTTTATTGGATAATCCATTATACTCCGTGGATGAACATATGGAGCTGGACATGTAAATTTATTATTGTGTTGAAATTTATTAATCATTATTTATGTATTGACATCGGACGAGTGACCATTATTCGATATTTAATTGTTGTTGTTTTAATTTAATTACCTAATTATTATTAATTATTCTTGTATTTTTTGATTATAAGTATTTATGTTTTGACGATCTCAATGTAATTTCGTATTTTTTGACATGCAATGCAATTTATATTGTAATATTACATTGATGAATAAATAAACTAAACTAAACTAAACTGAACTATACAAATTCTTTGATTGATGTAGTGGTTTTAGCATTTTCATTTTCTAGGCTTCTATTCTACTGGGTAAAGCCATATTGCCTTTGATAGGTCTTATTCTTGACGTGTAAAAGTGCCCGTGCGGCCTACTTACTGAATAAATGTCTTTATCTTTATCTTTTATCTTATTTACGTGATGGTAAATGGCGGCCGAGTTGAGAATAGAGAAACTGTTGTACGGTCAGCGTCAAAAGAAAGTGATCACTTAAATACCTTGTCGCTTTACTGTCACATAAGCAATGTCAAACAAGATTGTCTAATGTGTTAATGCGATAAAGTACAAAAGTAGCTTGAAGTGACCAGTTACTTTCGACGCTGACTGTATGTCCAGAATTTGTTATAATGTCTAAATCCATTATTATTATACCTACATACATACATAAACTCACGCCTTCGTTCCCAGAGAGGGGCAGCAGGGCTATAGAATTACAAACAACTCTTAAAATCTTATAAAAATCATAATTATTATCTTACAGTCATTTTATTTTTTACCGGCTGGTAGTGAGAATTATTTATCGGAAATTATTATCAGAAACAAAAGGTTAGGTTTTTCTCAGTGACATCCAAAGGCATAGTTATTTCGACCTAATGTCCAGTTTAATCCTTTCCTTTATATCGCTAATCGCTATCTTCTGTCCAAGGACCAATTCGAAACCTATCCTCATATCCCTGTCACGGAAAGCAATCCCATATATTCGTCAATCTGTTAAGCTATACATCACGAAAGTTTCGGGTACCCAAGTTCAAGTGTGGCGTAAGGAAGGGGTACGGCCTGACAGTGATTGACGATTAGCAATGATTTCAGGATCCCAATCAACTTGAGTTCCAAGTAATTGGTTTTAAGATTTACTTGAGTCTTGGGTCATGTGGTTTGGAATACTAGATTAATACACCCACTTGTTTATATATTTGACGCGAGCATTTAAGGTCCTCATAATGTAATAAAAATAAAATTATATAGTTCATTTGATTATTGTCTTAAGTCAAAATTTACGATTTTAAAGGGAATACGTGTTTATGGTTTATAAAAAGCAAAGTTATGGAAGTTAATCATGGAAACCAATATTTTTGCAAAATAATTAACTAGACAGTTTTGGTTAAAAAAATGGTAACATGATCCATTTTAACACAAAACCTGCTGAATAATATTAACGTCGTTGCCATTAGACAATATTGTTGTTTCGCCTTTCACCATGTCAAACTTTTTTCTAAGTTTAACTTGTCATTTTTTTTGTTTATCTTTTACTTGTTCTCTTTGCGACAATTATTAACTTTTTATCCTAATCTGTACTATGTTCTATTCTAAACAAAACCATGGGCTAAAACATGAACTATATCAAAAAGTATATAAACTCAAAAACTATGCATCCACATAACATCCTAAACAAGATCACCGAACTTCAAACAATTTCAAAAAAGCAGTAGCTCTCACCAATGCACCGGACTAAATGCACTGAAAACAAAGTATCGCATTAAATTTAATTGCACGGGCCTTTTAATTTGCACGGCTGCACCGGCCGCCATAACGACGTCATTACAGTAATGCTGTTAGGGGGGAAATAGTCTGGCTTTGGGAATTCTGTAGCGAATTCATGTTTTGCTGTGGGCTGTTTTAGTATTTTTGGTACCTTTTGCAAGACCGAAGTTTTCATTTAAAAATAAGAATGAGAGTATAATTTCGAGCAACAAGGCCCACAATTATAAGTACTTTATAGATTACAGAAATACTCTACTAATATTAGTAGTAATGGGCCTCATAAGGAAGCTCAAAGTCACTCAGAGGGCTATGGAGAGGGCTATGCTCGAGGTTTCTCTGCGTGATAGAATCAGAAATGATGATATCCGCAGTAGAACTAAGGTTACCGACATAGCCCGAAGAATAGCTAAACTGAAGTGGCAGTGGGCGGAGCACATGGCTCGCAGGACTGATGGCCGATGGGGCCAGAAGGTTCTTGAGTGGCGTCCGTGGACCGGGAGACGAGCTGTAGGTAGGCCTCCAACAAGATGGAGTGACGACCTTGTAAGGATCGCGGGAACGCGGTGGATGCGAAAAGCACAAGACCGGTCTAAATGGAGAGCCTTGGGGGAGGCCTATGTCCAGCAGTGCACGTCTTTCGGCTGACATGATGATGATGATGAAGTTTACGTGTTTACTCCTTTACCCTGCAACATCTCAACAGATTTGGATGAAATTTGGAATTGACTTACCTAATTATCTGGATTAGTACATTAGGCTACTTTTCATTCCGGAAAATTTAAAAGGCCCTGAGGGAATAACGATAATTGAAATCTACGCAGACGAAGTCGCGGGCAGGAGCTAGTAACAAAACTTAAAACTAACACCCAAGTTATAGAACAGTGTGGTATTTTTACCAAAATTGGCTTCGTTGTCTCACTGCTGGTAGGTTGCCCCGAAACCGCCGGAATACGACACTTTTCAGTATAACTAGATATTTTTGAGCATCTCTTTGTATGCTTGTTCCACTTATTTTTTCTTTTCCCGTTATTATTTCTATGTATATAATTTTTTTGAATTAATACTTGTTTCCGAAGGACTAACAATAAATTTTATGAGTTTCATTTCAATTCCTCGACCCTTTTTTTTCTTAATGTATTACTTTCACTCTTGGTTTTATCAAGGTATATTTTATCGATGTCGATTTTTAAATAATGAAAATAAAATCAAAGAAACAAGTCCTTGGATATCACACTCGAGGAAAATTCAATCGTTAAAGATTATTTTACTCTGCTGGACCAAACAGAAGCACGCGGGGTTACCTCCACGCGATTCTGTCAAGTCTACTTGAACTCCAAGTAATTGGTTTTAAGATTTACTGAGTCTTGGGTCATGTGGTTTGGAATACTAGATTGACACACACACTAATACTTCAAGCAAGCTTTTAAAAACCCAGCTGTTGTTAACCAACTTTAAATCGTTATGAATCCTAAATGATAATTCAAAATGAAAAATGATGAAAGAAACCTACAAATGATTTTTAAATATCTATTCAATGACACCCCACTTGTCATACTTTGTCGACTTTTTTTTTTTTTTTTTTACAATATGGCGTCTGCTTGCCGCCATATTGAATTTTAATTATGTCATATCTTTAGTGACACTCACAAGATTAAGACAATTCGATTGCCATAAGAATCATCAAAATCATTTCACGTCACAAAAGAACAAACATTATCTACCCCGATTGGCAAAAAACAGCAAAGGGCCACTTCACATCATAAAATATGGTTAGTTTGTAGGCCATTTATGCAATAAAACCAAAAACAGTTTTTTTGAATAACGCCACTTTTCTTTTTAACGCACGATATATGGAAGTGGCAATAACAAAGTAGGTAGATATTAATTAATGTCGTGGCTTTTATAACTTTAAACACGTTTACACTTTAAAACGTTGAGATCAAGTATATATTCTACTCCAATATTCATCAAACATCATTCAAAATCCTCTGAATTCCATATAACACGAAGCATTTTGCTGTACGTGTCTAATATACGAACTTTCACCCACCTGACCCATCGTATCCAGTTAAATAGCTATTCCAAAAGCGTCAGCTAACTTAATTTTAGGTGGTCCCAGTCTGAAGCAACTTTCGTGCAGGTCTGCAGGGTATTTGTATGGAAATTGGATTTGGCTACACATTGGTCCCGTGCAGCCAGAATAAAAGACTGGACAAAAAAGCCACTGTCTTTATTAGTGGTTTTGAATGTTGAATGTGCACTTTTGTTTGAATAATTTTAGTTTCGTTTAGTTAATTTCTATTTGTATAAAAATGTACATAGAAAATACCGATTCCATTCTTGTACTTACCACACAGTTACCTACACATATAAATCTTTATCATTTATTTTAATACATACATACATACATACCTTCACGCTTTTATTCCCAGAGTGGGGTAGGCAGAGCTACAGAATTACCAACAACTCTAAAAACTTGTTGATAACTCTGTAACCACAATTTGCACAATTTATTTTAAAACTAAACAAATATAAAAAAATATGTACTATAAATTCATGGTTAATGGTTAATGGTTGATAATAGACGAGGAAAGATGTTTGGAAAGGAAAGGAAAGAAAAGAGGGAGAATTAGAAGAACTTACCTAGACCCATTAAAAGGAAAAGTTGGCGTCGAATGTGGTCAAGAGCTCAAGAGAAGGCTCAGAATAGGAAATTTTCCGTACCTAAAAGAGAATAGCTGTTAAGTAAATGATGATGAATCATTCATTACATGATTCCTAACTTTATTAAATCGCCATTTTTCAAAAAATTACTAAGGTGACCAGACATGTTGTTTCCGTGTACTTTTTATATAGCCGTTCATAGAGTTTAAGCAAGCTTTATAATGTTTCAAATTTCGTCAAATCGGACAAAGGTATTAAAACTCAATGCCGCATTTTTAAAACTTATACTTGTTCTTGGTATTTGCTGTAAACGCCAAAGTGCGCATTATTTATGTTTAATTAATTTAATTATACAAAATTCAAATTCAAATTCAAATTCAAATGATTTATTTGTAAATATAGGTTTTTATATAGGTGTTACAAATTTAGGCACAAGTATCACTATATTTGGCCGCATACACAAAACAATGTTCTGTATTCAACTTCGGTTTAGCCCATCTTGCTATCATATCGCTATCGTATCCTTATCGTTATGGCAGCTCTTCTTCAGCCATTATCTTCATAATTATACACTAAGACAACGATAAAAGTAACGTACAACATAACTTGAATCAAAATGGACTACGCTAAAAAAATCATAAAACCCAGAGATTGCAATTTCAGAAGTGCTATGCAAGTATCAAAAAAATCTTGTGGCAAATGTCTCTTATTTTTTATCACAGCGTCTTATAGCTCATCACACATAACAACAACAATAATTTAAACTTTATTCTCCTTTGTTCCGTCCCCCGGAACATTTCACAAATGACTTGTCATTTTCTCAGCGTCAATAAAGTCCACTTCATCATCATGAAGGCTGAAACGCTCCTGTTTATTAATGAGGAAGACAGGACAAATGGAACTGTAGTAGGGGCGCAGTCTTATCTGACCAAGTTACAGGAGCCAGAGGCCGTGATTTAAAAAAACAGGAGATCATCTTACACGTAACAGTCAGTTATAAATACATACACGTTCCCACGATACTAACATTAAGGCCTATATGTATACAAGGGCCTACAAAACAAAACTAAATACCTACCAATTACGAGTTACAATAAAATTTGACTGAATATTCAATTTGAAGGATTTAAACATATTTATTCCACTAAATTGCTAATTCTACGTAAATGATTTAATTATAAACTGATTGGCTATCGTACAATTGAATTAATAATTTAATTTTGAGCGGGGAAGCTACCAGTTATTCGGTCACCTGTTTCATCGACTAAGCGTTTAGATAGTCCGATAAAAGCCCTCCGAGGGTCTTGACATCGAAAGGAACAAAATGGTACTCCGTGCCGAGACCCTGAAATTTTAATTTATTTTTATTCTCAGCCTCCTCTGCTGCAGCGCTAACGCTTTTTTGTCTAAGGAAGATTTGACGGGGCTTACGTATCCACGCAGTTGGAATCCCAAACCAGCCACTGTCCTATCTTCCATGAAACTAAAGTCTTGTCGTCCGGCCTCTTGCCGTCTATTTGATAGTGGAAGGATTTACATTTAAGCATTATTCGGTAAGACGAAGCAGCTCTTAGTTACATATCGTTACTAATTTAAAAAAAACTCGTATCTGATATTTTGAGATGTATGGGTTCGAACTTAATTCTCTCTACGTTTAAGTTTAAAATCGTACGTCACGAAATATGAGATACGAGGTTTTTTCAAAGTACAGACGATATGCACTACAGTCGCAAAGGGGCTCCATTCTACCCTAGTAAACCATATTGCAATTGCCATTTTATCATATTGACAACATTTTGATAGCTCTATTTACTTGATAGTAATAGCGGCCGAGGTAAAAAGAATACAATAGCATGTCATAAACAATATGGCTTTTCCGAGTAAAATAGAACCTCAAGGCAACTTTAGAATACCGGTAATTTTCCGTTTTATTTTTTAAATATCAGTGCCTGCCCTTAGCTTAGCTTAGAAATGAAATTGACAGTTGGCCGCCTAATCTTGTCACTTCGACCAACACCAGCTTTAATGCTTTTTGGTGTGTCAAAATGGTAACTTCCGCTTCCTATTGAAGTAACCTAGCAACACGAGCAAAAATGCATGTTCATTCCGTTTTGTACAATTTACCTAATCTCCTTGGACTTTTGCCATTTAAAAAGAGTTTTCGACGCAGCGTAATTGTTTTATAAAGCAGTATGCAGTTGAACAAAAGGCTTTAGGTTGTATTCATTGCAAGTTTAATGTCTAATCTTTGTTCTTGCTTCGCTGTGATATTTTCATTGCGGAATATGGTGGAAACTGTATAAATATGGCGTAAACCGCTGTTTAACCATTTATTATGACTTTAGTATGGTTTTAGCTTACCCAGTACTCGTTCTGATTATTTTTACGTTGCTGGATTAGATCTATTTAATTTTATTATTACGTTAGGTTGTTTAAGGTTTATCTTTAGGTGTTTTTCAATAGTGATGACGATTACGAGACGAGTGACAATTTCGTCCCAATGATTGCAAACAAAAACAAGTCAAAGCGACTCAATTCAAAACATTTGTCGGTGTAGTGCAACTTACCCAAAGTTTAAGTTTGGTTTTTCGAATCAAATCGGAGAAATACTGGAAAAGGGCCGAATCTTAAGTACCCGAAACCGACGTGCGTGCATGACTCGATGTATGAATGTTGAAGAAGTGAAATAAATTTGTCAAGATCGTAGCAAGTGGAAAGAAGTGGTCTCTGCCTACCCCTCTGGGAAACAGGCGTGATTTAATGTATGTATGTATGAAGAAAATATAAAATTTTCAGCGATCATGGGTGATTTTTACATATTTATTTACGGACTTCTAAATACACATTATAATATAATAATATGAATAATCATTTTATAATTTACCACTTTTACGAATAGCCGCTTACCTTTCATACATTTCCTGTATGACTTTTACAAATGACAACACAGTGCTCTTTTACACGTCGGTATAAAATGGAGTGAATCTTCTAACGCTTTGGTTAAAACTATCTTTGCAAAGTAGACGCGCTGCAAAAAACTAGCAGAAAGTAATTTCAAGTAGCCAATAGATGCACGTGGCCAACCATGCAAATATATTTTAACTGGCTTTCTTAACGATTTTTAGAACTCTTGGATTAGCCAATGGGCTAGTTTTACTTGTACCTTATTATTAAATGTGTACTCTCTTCCTAAAAAGTAATCCCTTCATGAATTAATGCCTCAATCGATCAAAGCTAAATATAAATAAACTGAAAAAAAAATTGGTCAGACTTAAATAGAATTCGAACCTACATCTCTTCTGGCTATCCGGGCCGATGCAGGGGCATTGCCACTTACGCCACCAAGACCCTACGTAAGATCCACGATATTGGCGATCGCTTGCGCCAACCAACTTGAAATTTGAGCACAACTCGTAGCTAAGTAAAAGAATAACTTACCGCCTGTTTTACAATCGACAAGTAACGCATATTTGACGGATAAATTTAGCCCTTTTTCTTTCTTACACTTAAAAATAAACAAGTAGAGAGCCAATTTTAAATGGCAGAAAAATTTCCTCGTCGATTGTGAAACAGGCCCATCAGTGTACTTTTTATTCCACGACAGTAAACAGTTCCCAAAGAAATAACGATAAATGACTTCTACACGGACAAAGTTGCGGGTATAAGCTATAGTAACCTAAACATGGCATCAAGACTTAAGTCTTAATTAACAACATTACTCAGAGATAAAAGGGTGCATGTAATACAAAGTCATTTCCTTTATCATGTTAAACCTTCTTGATGGACTCCGAAGGTTCATTTACTTAAGCTGCTATTTTGTATTGCGTCGTTATATCTTTGAGTTGTTCAAGACAATTAAAATCATTATTAGAATTAGCAACACGCGCGTTTGCCAAATATTTGTGCAGGTAACTAGTAAACGTAGGGGGGGGGGGGATTGTTCTTAGGACTGTTTACGCCAACCTCCCACGTTGAAACCTTTGTGCAGGAACACAAAGGTTCTTACGTCTTTGTTGTGGGAGTTATGGGAGAATATTTTAAATTGTGTTTATATCATGTGTAACTGTTGGACACTTGAACACCGTCGAGGAGATTGTTGGGAGAAGGTCCAACAGTGATATCTGTTTTGAGGTGTCATCATGACCATAGCTCGGACAGCAGTGTTGGGCATAATTCAATTAATTTGTAATTGAATTACAAATTAAAATATATTTAATGCAATTGCTTGTAATTAATTACGCTCGCAATTGAATTACATTTAATTTAAATTACTTGGTAATTTTTAATTGAAATTACATTAATTTGTAATTGAATTACGCAATTACGTTAAATAAACTTGTCTATTACTTACAGTATAATGAGCCTACTTTGCTCCCCCATGGGTAACTATGCTCCATAGTGACTTTTTTGTATGTTACTTATAAGACAAGGCCGATGACAAATTTCCTAAAAATAATTGATAATGATAATATATACATCAAGCTGCGCAGTGAATAAAAGCACTAGAATGATTTACAATACAGAATACCTCAATATAACGATGGAGCAAGATTACCCGTGGGGGAGCAAAGAAGGCACATTTTACGGTAGGTACACAAAAAGTATCAAATTTACCCAATGAGTTCTTATTTATTTTATATTTAGTATTTTATATAAATATAGTAGCATACTATATAAAAACAATGAAAATGCTTTCCTAGATGAATGTAATTTGTAATTTCATAAAGTAATGCATTACCAATTAAAATTACAAAATGTAATTTCTAATTGAATTACAAATTACATTTTGAAATTCAGAGCTGATCGTAATTCAATTAGAAATTACACATGTGTAATTTTAATTCGTAATTGAAATTACATTCTGTAATTGCAATTCATAATTTGTAATTCAATTACTTTTTGCCCAACACTCTCGGACAGGTCATCGCAAAATAGTCACGGAAATAGAACAAGATTCATTGGAGTTGTAATACATGAATTATATTTATATATATTTTTTTTTACATTTGAGCTTTTTTTTCATATCTGTCATAGTTTTGTCACAGTGGCATTCGTGAAACAGTTTTGAATTTTGAATTTACATATGGTTTTTCTAAATATTTATAATATGGTAAAATTAGGAACATGTATGCTATAGCTCCGTCCTTTACGCTCGCCGTAAAATGAACTTCATAGTATGTTATAATAACCCCTCCGTATTTCATACAAAATTGTCTGTATCTATGTCTATTTTTTTGTTTTAATTCTGTTCGTCTTCTGGTCTGGTTAGGATTCCGTAACTTATAAAGGATTAATTGTTTATCTGTCCGTCTTTTTGACAAGATCATTTATTTTAGGGGAGGCATAGGGGAAAAGTCTAATGTTGTTGTTAATGTCAAATGCTAAGGTTCTTAAAAGGCCACCTGTACCTTTTTGAGTAAATCAATCTGCCATTTATAACATATTATATAAATGCTCGTAAATCCATTTTAAGCCTTTCACGAACTGTCAAAAGAAAGATCTTACAAGAAACTACTTGCGCAAGGTAAACTTTTCCAAATTCCATTAATTAACTGATTTATTGTACCATAAAATGGACGCCTTTGTGTCGAACTTAAAGTTGAAAAGACTGAAGAGTCTTCCCGTGGTGCTCAGCGAACCGTCGAGTTGTGAACACACGGAACCTTAATTAGCAAATATGGCATGTCATCAAACAGAATGCGAAGTTTCCCTTAACGAGCCTAAGGCAGTGTTGAATATCTTTCTCGTTTCATGTTGTACACCGGTGTTATTCTTTACTAGCTTCTGCCCACGACCTCGTCCGCGTAGGTTTCGATTATCGTTATTCCCTCGGGAAATATATAGTTTTACAGAGTGAAATGTAGCCGATGTGTTAATCCAGGGTATAAGCTATCTCTATTTCAGATTCCATCCAAAATCGTCGAACTGTCGCAGCGTGAAGGAGTAACAAACTAACACACATACACACTCAAAAACTTTCGCGTTACCTATATTTATTTATTGGTAGGAAATCCAACAGTTACAAATACAACATATTAAACAAGAATAGGAAACACAAAATCAATTAATGTATTTCACATTTAGTGACTTAGTAGCAAAGGACTTGGCCAAATTAAAAAAAAAAAAGTATCGATTTGTCGAGAACATCGATAAACAGCAGAGTTCTCTCCCTATAACTTGTCAAAAGCCACTTCCAAAATGTTGGGCCCTAAACCAGAATTTATAAAACATAAAATACCTTTTGAAGAAAACTATGTAAGTAACTGATAGTCATACCTGGGATAACTCGGGGCATCTGTACGAAAGTGATGTAGCAAAATATTTTATCGACATAAAATATATCGATGTTACTGCCAACATCTAATTGTTATTCGACATAAATAAATAATAATTATTTTCTTGTTATTTTTAGTTAAAAAATAAACACGTATATTTATATTATGTTTATTTTATAACAGTTTTCATAATATATTTTTATACTTTTTCCATATTAGTCGGTATTAATGATTGCCGTCTAGATGAAAATAGCCACTTTAAACTGCTAAACGTTCTTTCAACGTCCACAGGTGGTCAACGGGGCATTCAGATATGACATCGAACCTCTTTACAGTAATCGAGAATGTTCAATGCTCACATGTATAATTTAATTATATCGACATCTTTTTTATCGATATCAAATCCCTAGAACTTGCCCCGAGTTATCCCAGGTATGCTGATAGTAAAAACCGCATCAAATTCCGTTGCATAGTGTTAAAGAGCTAAGCGCACATGAGAGACAGACGGCGGGAAGTGAGTTGGTCTTTTACTATATAGGGGGGTGTGTAATGTTTAGCATAAAAAGAAATGGTCTAATGATCATTTTACATAACACGAGTTGCATAATTTCGATATGTATATTAACCGGGTAGGGGTCGGGTTGCATAAAGTTTGAAGTCATATTTTTGATAGGCACACGTGGATTCGTCATACTCATCATTACGCATAACTGTAAATAGTCATACATTTATGCGCATAACGTTTTTAATCATAATTTTTAAGAACATATTGTGCAAGGCGCATAAATTTGATGCCCATAAAATTATTTAACCATACTTTATAATGGTTATAAAGTTTTTCCGCACTTTTATAAAAAAAAATATCCTAACCTATCTGCGATCCGAGTCAGTTTTGCCACTAAATTTATATTATAACTAAATAAATGTATGACATTCTATATTATGGTTAAACCAATTATGACTAATAATAATTATGCCATAGTATAATTTATATAAAAAAAAAATGAGCATCAATTTTATGCGTAATGTGCTATGACAATCGAAATTATGACAATAGTTGTTAAGCGACCAGACGGCCACCCATATAAAACCATCGATATAATAGTCATGATGCATAAAACGAAATGCATAATTTCAAAAACTATAATTTTTATAAATTTAAATAAATAATAAAATTTTTTATAAACTTATTTCATGGATACTTTCTATTTGTATTTGTTAATCTGTTTTTTGCTATGTATGTCACGAATAAATGTTTTTGTTTCTTTCTTTCTCAGTATAGATGATACTAGATTTCGTACATGAACTCTTTAGGCGTACGATAGAGAATAACATATTCGCACGTCGAGAATACTCAACCCTCACAAGTGTGTACGGTATTATGAGGATGCGGTTGGTAAAATCTGTTCCAATCTAATTTAATATTTATTTACATAGCTATACGATTGGCGTGGTTGTTTTTGGATGTTTTTGATGTATTTTTTACTTTGGTGTTTTGTATTCAATATAGAGTTGGTATTAGCGAATGGAGTTGAATAGCGTTATGTTATTCGGTTTGAGTGCAATGTTGGGGATTTTGTAGGGACATTCGGTGCCAGTGACACATTACAGTATCAGAATTACTTACATTCGTAAGGTAAGCGGCAGTGAATGTGTTTATTTGGATTTCGTTATTCATTAATTATTATGTATTCATAATTATTGTTGATGATAAAATGTTTGGTTTTAAAGTACAAACACTTCAGACTGATTTCTAAGTGTAGTATTTTTTTAGAATTCCGTACCCAAGGGGTAAAAAAGGGACCCTATTACTAAGACTCCGCTCTCCGTCTGTCCGTTTGTCCGTTTGTCTGTCTCCAGGCTGTACCTCACGAAAATAGCTAGACAGTTGAGATTTTCACAGCTAATGTTTGTTTGTTTTCTGTTGCCGCTATAACAACAAATACTTAAAACAGAATAAAATAAATATTTACGGGGGGCCGTACAACAAATGTGATTTTTTAGAGATAATGGTACGGAACCCTTCGTGCTCCAGTCCGAAATGCTTTTTGCCGGTTTTTTCAATCCATATATTATTATATTAAAGAAGAAGAATAGATACTTACTTATAAACGAAATCACCGCATGATTTAATTTTCATTATAAACCACTAATGTTTGTTTGTACATATCGTAGTTTAAAAAAGTTTAGTAGGTACCTATTTAAAACACCATTGCTGACGTGTTCACACAAATCCCGTAAATTTAGTATGAACACGTCAGCAATAGTTTTTTAAATACTTAAGTTTTTAAACTACGATATGTACCTACAAACATTTGTTATGTACGATTTTAAACCTTATTTAATCAGCTAACGAATTGAATAATAGCAATACAATTGGTCAACTCGTTCTTGATTGGTTGTCAATTTTAGTGATTCACATTTGTAGGTAATCAAGTATGAGATGTAAGTACAAAACTTTTTCTTTATCTAGCATTTCTTTCTAACATATACCTACATTACACACTCGAAGGACTGGCCACGCTCCAAACTTTTTATCAACGCGGCAATTCCGAGCCGGGTGTCTGCACAGCCTAATGAATTTCTGAAGTGCTCCCAATCAAACTTTCCTCGTTCGGCTTGATGTATTCCGTCATGCTGGCTTAGGCCATGCGAGAGACCAGGTGGCGTCAGATTATTTTTGGCCAAATTGGTTCTTTTTACGAGATTTATTGTCGCTTTTTACGAATACGTCAGAGGACCTTATCGAGGTCTTTTAAACTAGACCAGGTAAAAGATTATATCGATACTAATAACCTTCTTGGGCGTTTATTTCACTGCGTTTTTACTCCCATTTAAATCGATTCTTTTAGTTAACAATGTTATAACAATGCGGGCAAACAAAGTGGAATATACTCCCTGGTTTAAATGCAAATGGAATTGTAATAGAAATTTAGATAAAGTGACAAATTCCCTGTATGGTTGCCGGGGTAGAATAGTGCCACTCCATGTCTTCCCGAGGATGTCGTACGAGGCGACTAAGGGAATAAGGGCTTGTAGTACTGTTAGGCGATGGGCTTGCAACCTGTCACTAATGCGCTGTTAAACATCTTAGCCTAATTTTGCAAATTATGGTTACAGAGTTATCAACAAGTTTTTGGAGTTGTTGGTAATTCTGTAGCTCTGCCTACCCCACTCTGGGAATGAAGGCGTGAAGGTATGACAAATATTGCTGTTTACAAATGAAAATGCAAGGAAATGTACACAATTAATTTGTCGAATTTAACTTCATCGATAGAAAAAAAATAAACCCTTTTTTGGTTCTTATTTCAGAGTTTTTTTTAAACAAACATAACCCAACTTAACCTCATTTACCAGGTAGATATTTAAACACAAAAACAAACAATAAATTCGGACTAAAAATAATTACGTAAAACAAAGTGAGACCATGATGTATTAAGAATATCTTACTTCTGCCGAAACCATGATGTTTTCAGAATATCTTACGAGGGCTGCTACTTATGTATCCGGAATAGAAAAAATAAACAAATGTTTATGACTAAATATGGATTTATTGTTTATCGAAATATTCTCCACATAATAATATAATAATATTGATCGGTATGCACTTTTGCACACGTTGAAACCAATTTTCAAAGCACTTTTTCCACTCTGCCTGACGTATCTCCAAAAGGTGCTGTTTGAACACGTCGACGGCATCTTCACGGGTGTAAAAATCATTGAACACGTAATTTATTCTTTAAGTTTGAAAATAAATAAAAATCATTGGGTGCCAAATCAGGGCTGTACGGTGGATGACCCGTTAATTCTATATTTTGACCTTCCAAAAAAAGAGGCGTTTCGCGTGATGTACGAGTATACATTAATTACGTACGTTAGGTTAGACTTGAGAGTATCGTTGTCAAATGCGCAAGCATAACCTGCGGCCCGTACCAACAACAATTGCTGGGCTTTTAGTTGATATTCCCGCCAGCTGCGGTTTGTGAGTCACCACCTTACTCTCCTCGGGCCCAGGTGATACGCATAAAAGCATTTTCCCAGCGTAGAAAAAAAAATTGGCTGTCCGTAAAGTCGGTTTACGGACAATAATTTGACGTGATAACAAAAACGATGCGTCACAAGCCAAACGCTTAGGCCGATCGTGCCTCTCTATCGCTTGTTAAATTCCGCGCTCTCGCTTGCACACTCGGCTCAGGCGGAACGTGACAATGAGGCACACTTTTTTGTGCGTGCAGCCGGCGTTCATCGATTTATAAGTTATCACGTCAAAAAATGCTATATGCTTTAGATGAAATGAAAGTTCTGTGTAATGATATGCTCGTTGAAAGGTGTTTCGATAAAAGTTATCCGTGCAATGAAATTCTTAGATTATGCAGTTTTTTTTTTATTGCATAGGACGGTAAACGAGCACACAGGCCACCTGATGGGAAGTGGAAACTGTGACCCATAGACATTCGCATTCACAAGACTGCAAATGCACTGCCAACCCTGAGGACTAAGATGGAATGCCTCTATGCTAGTCATTTCACCGGCTGTCTTATCTCCAAACCGGAACACAACAATGCAAATGCCTTGGCGGTAGGTTAATGGATAAGATGGTGGTACCAACCCGGACGGACCCTGCACAAGGTCCTCCCACAAGTAAAGGATCATCTATAGACTCAAAATAAGTTTGCGACTCATCCAGTTTGCACATACCTACATGTAAATATTTCCCTTCGCAGTGAACATTAGCGCTATCAAACGTTATGTTCCCCTTTAAAAATGTAATATAATTTGCACACCGCTAAATGTATGGAGGTAAAAGTATGCAACCATTCCATTATCATAAAAAGTGAAGGTTTGCTGTATAATGGTGTGGTAGATGGATTAAAAACAGTACGTCAAAACATAACTCCTTACTTGAATGAATACACAGAAAAGCAAAAATTAAGATCTTCTTTTTTTAACCTCCGACGCAAAAAGAGGGGTGTTATAAGTTTATCGTGTTAGTGTGTGTTTGTCTATGGCACCGAAGCTCTTTAACGGATGAACTGATTTAATTGTTTTTTTTTTATTAAAAGCAATTTTTTTAGCGGTGGTTCTTAGACATGTTTTATCAAAATCGGTTCAGCCGTTTTTAAGATACACCTACTTTCAGAGCTGATATCTCCTAAACGGCCTAATTAATTATCATGAAATATTGCTAAGAACCATCTCGATTAATGTGGCTTTTTTTACTTTTAGCGATTACGTGGTGATTTTGCTAATATCAAGATGAGTGAGTGAATAAATAAATAAAATAAATCATAAGTAAAATCAGGCCAGCCTTACTAGGAAAAATCAAATTGAGAGAAGTTAGAGTAAAAGTGGTAATTTTTACCATAATTACTTTAGAGTTTTTCTGATCCATCTGATTCAGAAAGAAGTACAGACAGAGTGCATTATCTTAATATCGTTTTCGTCTTGCTTTCTTCAGTAACCTATTTATTTATTTAGCTTATTTATTTACTTCATCTTGAAAATGTTTTTACCCTGATTGTAAATAATGATACGGTCATTTAATAAGAGTACCGTCATGATTTATAAACCAAAGTTTTCTATGCCATTATACGGATTTTAAGCTATATTGCCGTACCAAATTTAAAAACGAGATCAGCAAGCTATGTGTGTTCATTCAAGGTGTATTATGTAGTAAGAAAAAAGCCCGCATTCTTAAGAAATCCCGTAACAAATGAGTTAATGTCAGTGCAATTTGAAATACTGTTTCGTAACTGTTCACTGCGACCAGCATGGGTTTTCGTCGCTCCTCAAAATTACGAAGAAATAAAACTTTTATAATACCCTGACGTTACAGAGCCTGTTTTTGTCGCTTTTTAAAATGTTTGTCACCCCTGTTTACATTTCTTTCGGCTTTTCAGCAGTTTGTTCGTGATGGTTTCAGGCATCTGTATAATTTCTGCGTATAAAAAAACGGGTTTAATTTATACAATAAAAACGAACTTTTGGGTCTTTTTAACGGGTTAGATAGTGTTTAGCTTATTTTTTTCGCTTTAGTAAATATTTTACGACGTTTTATGCCAAATCCTACTTCAATTAATTGTAAATTTCTTTGTCAATTGGTTTTGATGTAAAAAGTTTTTTTTTATCTAAGTCAATTAAAAAACCACACCAAAACAAAACTAGATTTTGAGCATATACATATTTTAGCACCTATAGACGCATTCCATCTTAGTTTATATAAGTTAAGCTCAAGGAAAAAATGTTTCTCACCCCCAAAAACAAATCCAATTTCCACGATTTTTTAATATACTTATTGTAGTTATTACAGGGCGAACGATATGAAGTGTTACCAAATTCAAAAGGCTACGATTTTTTTTTGTTGTCTTAAATTATTCATTATTAAGAAAAAAATGAGAAAAAGATATCAAATTTTTAAGATTACTTTATTTTAACTCGATATGACCACCTTCTGCTGTCTATGGCCTTCAGACGGTAGAAAAATGAGTTGCACGCTGCACGAATGTGATCCTGCGGTATGCAATGGCAATTACGTACGATCGCTTTCTTCAATGCATCCATACTGGCATGTTTTCTTCTCCTCACCTTGCTCTCCACAATGGACCAGATAATAGAAGTCCATCGGGTTCGCGTTTGGGGAATTCGAAAGACATTGTGTGGACGAAATAAATTGTGGCACGCGTTGTTCAGCCATTCTTGGTTCACACGAGCTTTATGAGCCGGGGCCGAGTCTTGTTGTAATGTCCACGGTCTACTACCGAAATGTTTGCATGCCCAAGGCTCCAACGCAGCTTCCAAAACCTTTTCCCGATAGTAAGTCGCATTTACTTTGACACCAGGCTCGATTTTGTGAATTTGGTAACACTTCATATCGTTCGCCCTGTATAAAAAACTAGGTTTGTATGTTTCCGTTTTGTTTTTTGTTAGCTTCTTTCTAAGAAATAATTTCCGGGAAAGGAAATACAACAAATTCAATAAATTTAAAAATCGAACCAGGTTTGAAGGGAGAAAAACGTCATCGCATGTCGTGTGGAAAATATCAGTAGGCTTAGCCAAGAGCCCAACGCTACCAGGCGTTTTCGTTTCTAACGAATTCAACGCCTAAGCGATTCTTACCTAGCCAAGAGCACGAGGATGGAAAAGAATATGGAATCGCGTTTTCTTTTCGTTTTTTCCGTTATGTTGACAATCCTTTTATTTGTCCACGTAGTTGTAAACTTTAATAACATAGGTACTACAATTAAAAGTTAAAACTAAACTTATTTCAATTAAAATTAAACTAAGCTACTCAAATTAAAATAAAACTAAACTAGGTACCCAAATATTAAATATGTAAATAATTATCACCACTATAAAAAGAACACCCCCTTTAGCAGGTCCACTCGCGGCATGGTCCCTATGACACTGGCTGCATTACCTCTCTGTTCTGTAGTTGTTAACTAAATATATTCCACGAAAACAATTCGTAATTGAGATCCCAAAAACTTTCTCCGTTTCAAAATAAACTAAACAAACCGGTCAATAAAAGTCAACAAGCGAACTGCATGTTAAAATGTCAATTTGTTTGTGGCACGTCGGGATCGAAGTTTTGACTGATTAGAGGCAATATTGACTTTTCACTTGTTACGGGTGGAACGAGTTGCGCACATTGATTGAATTCATTTAGAGTTAGCGGTTGGGAGTTTGAAATTAATTCGAATTACGTTTCATTGCGAACATTAGAGTTAAATAATTATGATTAAAAAAAACCTGTCAAGTACGAGTCGGGCTTTCGCCGTGTCGTATTTAAGGTAATATGGTTGGAAAACGCAAAAGAAAATCCTCATTTTGGAATATTTTTTTATTTTTATTTTGTCAACTTGTCAAGTATATTTTATTATTCGTATTTTTTATAAGTAATTGTTTTTAAATCAGGATTTTGGCCGATTATATTTTTGACGTTGCACGGTTGCGTTAATGTATGATAAATGAAGTAGATTGGTGAAATGTTGGAATTTTAAACAATTTATGAGTAAACAGTGACACAGTTTTAATTACTAGCGACATCTAGTGTCAAGTTGCCAAATAGTAACAACGTCAGCATCAAATGAAAGAGTTTCAACGTCGCAATTAACTTAAATGAATTTCAAAGATACATATATTTTTACTTCCATTAAAAGACGAACGGACGGGTATTCAATTGGAACATTTAGAAGCACTTCGTGAAATCGTGAGTGCTCCAATCAAAGCGTAGTTTTTAATATTTTCCAATCATTCCTGCAGTCGCCCAGTCGATGGACTTTTAAATAACCTCCACTTTAGAAGCTTCTCTTCAATTTGAACCGTTTCAAAGAAAAAAGCGACGTTAGTAATAATATTTTGCCATGTAATCGTGTAGTTTTTAGGTCAGCCGTATTTACTGTCAATTAAATAAAAGCAAAAACTAAAAGCAATACTATTTTACGGAGTAGAGCAACCCATGGGTTATAAATGTTATAATATAAATGTAAGAGTGACGTTGCAATGACCTTTGGCTGTTTGAGTCGTTCTTTCGAATCCCCATTGCGAAAATCTTTTCACAATGTCCATGGTACATTCCATTAAATATTATATTATTGTACGATATATACTACTAATATTTAAAACGGACCCTTCCCAAAGCCATATTCCGAGTGCGAGTGCTTTCCCAAAAAAATCTAAAAGCCATTTGGCATTTCTCACAAAATGTTCGAATGAAACCACTCACCGAAGGCAATTTCCTTTTTTCCAGTAACAAACCTCCTGTCACACAGAAGCAAATGTTCTTGTCCTTCTTTTTTTATTAATGGGAGTCCACATAGGTGTGCCGCAGTGATTTTGCCAATGTCAAGGATGTAGAATAAATCAGTGAACTGAATAGTTAAAACAAAAGTAAAAGCCGAACATTTTTCAATTGACTATCTTCTGTCCCCGGAGGTTACCGGAAGACACAAACAAATATTTTCAGACAATAGTGGAACTAACTAAAGTTATTTCTTTGAATGTCAGTTTGTAGATACTAGAGGGAGGCCTATGTCCAGCAGTGGACGTCTTTCGGCTGACATGATGATGATTGTAGATACTACTTTGTTCTCACATGAAGACGGTTTAGTAAGTTTAAAGTAGGTTAGTACCTTAGTGAAGGTAGTATTCCAACGTCAGAATTTTGCTAACATTCGAAAATAACAACTTCGGAACTCTACGGTGTAAATGCGACCGTCCTTTAAACGTCGACCTAGCAAATGCTTGTAAAAATTGGCCTGGCAGTTGATAATAAAAGGGTAGAGTGCGCTGTGTGTGACTTTACCTGTGGTGGTATTATCTAACGTATTTTTGTCGACAGTCGAACGTAATGTATGTTTGTTTAACTATACACTACACAAAAAACACAAGAGTCTGTTCCTATTCAGACTGCCAATAATAACAAGTATAGAAGGCTGTATTTGTCTTTAGATAAGCATGAAGTGAAGGTATTGTTTTTCACTGGGCCGCCATTACTGTCATCTCAATAAGAGCTATCAAAACGTTGGCAATACGATGACAAGTCAAAGACGATATGGTTCTTACCGCCTAGAAGCTCGACCCAGTGAGGCTAGACAAGCTGCTTAACGCTTGACCAGACGGGACAAGGCTAGACTGGACTAGAGGCTCTAGACAAAATGCATGCGGCGTTCGTTGTCGTTCTTCTTTATTTGCCCCCGCGGCGACTTGAACAGCTACTACCGCGGGGATATGGCGTTTCCACGTGAAGTGATTTCGCCAGTGTCAAGTATATATAAGTAATAAATCAATATAGCAATAAAACACAATCCAATCATCTCTAGGAAGATTGGGGGCAACGTTGTACGGTGATTTGTAGATCAGAGGTCAAGATAGTTTTAACCTCTGCACCACTGCGAGTCCACTTGAAACAAAAAGAAAGATGCCAGATACACGAAATAAGTCCAAGTCTTCAATCACTGTGCGACACAAAGGCATAAAAAGTACAAATCACTATCAGAAAAGAACTTTGAACACCTACTTACCCTAAAATTAAAGTCTAAAACAAATTACACGTCCGCCATCTTTTAACGTTGCAAATGGCCCCCCTTCGATGTCGTTATTCAAAATGTATAGGATTGACGTAAGCTGTCAGACGGTCGCGTCGAGCGCCTACGTCAATTCCATACATTTTGACAGTTTTCGAAAATCGTTTACGTTAGCGTTAAGCAACTTACGTTTTGTCTAGGGTCTCTGATAAGACAATTTACACACGCTGTTTAATTTGTTTTCGAATAAATAACGCAATCGTAGATTCATCGAACTTTAAGTCAAGTAAAGAATACCATACCTGGCCCCAATACTCCTCGCACGATCGGAAACTTTCAGTTTGACGCCCGGCTGGAGGTTTGTGTACGAAGTTAAGTAGCTAGGGTGACGTTAAGGGAATAACAAGTATAATAAAGTTAGCACCATCGGTGTAAGTTGTGGATTGTTAGATATAAAACCGGCTCAGTCCAACTCGAGCTTCCAGGGTAGCGCTAATAAGTCATATTAGAAATGTAAAAAAACCCTATTGCAGCTTTGTACTTTTATAACACAACCACACTGAACATATCTCAGGCTAAAATATCTTAAAATGATTTTTTTACTTATTTTTACATTAGGAAAACTACAATACACAGCTGCTGCACGTACAAATATTTCCATCTCCTACACGGCCAATGAGCAAAGTTAGCGACAGCAATATTTGCTCTAATGAAATCCGCAGGCGCTTTAGCAGATGAAAATTCTACTGAAACTGTTAGTTTGAGGCGTTATTTAAACTATTTGTACAATTCAGGAAAATAAAATAAAAGTGTCCTTAATTGCTCACTTAAAGATTAAACGGTCATTTTCTGTTTATTTATAGCTTAGATATATAATTTAGTTATACCTATTGCTTAACTAGCTGAATGCGAATGAGAAGTACTTACTGCAAGAATTTCCGGAGGGTTTTTTAGAATAGCGATAAAATATAGTATTTATGTATGGATGTAAACACTTTATTGTACAAAACACAGAAATTCAAACACAATATCTACAAAAAGTAAGTGATATCTTCCAACTAATTTTTATTATATTATTATTTAAATAATTCGTTTGGCTAAAGTAGAGTCGGTTATGGCTAATCAATCCGTAGCTAACCTAAATACCAGTTGGAGCCACAGAATATCATAATCACACATGACGTAACAGGTCAATTTTAGAATTCCGTAGTCAACATGGTTTTTATCGTTATTCTCGAGAACTATCATAATATAAAAATTGTTTGACTACTCAGCAATATCCTTGAAAGCATTCTTAAATATTCATAACCAATTCCAGCGTCCCGAAGCTACCTAATGAAATTAACTCAAAATATTTTCTCTAGCTTATGGAACCCTGTTGGAACCAACTTTGTTTTAGTTTGCCTATGCTTCATATCCCACTGCTGGGTAAAGGCCTCCTCTCTGTCTCTCCACTCATCCTTTGTGCTTCCGTCAATCACACATTTAAACGCGTGCAGGGGGGTTATTATAACATAGCTCTGAAGTTTATTTTACGGTGAGCGTAAAGGACGGAGCTATAGCAGTTACATAACTCTCTCCTTTTCTCTCAGCGTAAAATGAATTTCATAGAAACGTCATGATGACAATGACATGGCTATGCAGTTTATTATACGGTCAGCGTAAAGGACGGAGCTATAGCAATTATATAACTCTGTCCTTTGCTCTCAGCGTAAAATGAATTGCACAGAAACGTCATAATAGGTCATCCCACCGTCTCCATTCTGCTACGATATCCATCTTGTGGATGCCAATAGGTATTTTTGGCCCATCTGTCATCGTGCATCTGGTAGACGTGTCCGGCCAAGTCCCACTTCAACTTTGCGGTCTTCATCCCAACACCAGCAATACCAGTCCTGGAACCCAGCTCTGTACCTTTTCCTAACCTGTCGGTCCTCAGGACAAACAGTATGTGGCATACCTTGAGTCTGGACGTCTGAGCCTCACTTAATAACCACGTTTGAGCACGTCGATGAGTTTGCGCTTTCAGTTTCATTGCCGCCGACCCGCTAGGCGGGTCAATTTTGTATGAAAATCAAAGACCTTGGCAATGAAAGTGTTTACTTCTTTTACCATATAAAAGAAAATCCCCACGCCCTTTTCTCATTATTCTAGACAACACTTACTTAAACTACTTCACTCGAACGCAAAAACATGCCTAAATACGCTAAACCGATTTATTCATTAAGCGAATCACAACTCTATCCCAACACCATACAGTTCAATAATTAGGATACGTGGGTATGTCGCTAAAAGGCAAAGGCGAGGGTCTAACACAGGGGTTCCCAAACTTTTTTTTCTCATAGACCACTTTCAAAAGTGGACTAGTTCTGGTAGACCCCCTACACCACATTTCTACCATATTCCCAAAACTCGGCTAAAAATGTGAATATTGATCGCTTGTCGAACAGCTCGCTCGCAATTTGTTGCAGACTTGCAGTCGACAAGTTTTGGAGGCAAATGGTGTAATTTTTATAAAATGTCAGTTTAATTTTTCGAAATTTTAATCGAGGAGCAGTGTAATAAAGCTATCTTGTATTTATCAATCATCCAGGCTATAAAAATAGCACTAAAAATAGTATCTGTTTTCGTTCTTTACTATCGAAACCAGATACATTTTCGTGGACCCCCACTTACGAATTGTGAACCCCCATTTTTTTGTCACACCAACGTAGACCCCCGTCGAGTCTCCTGTGGACCCCTGGGGGTCTACCTGGACCACTTTGGGAACCCCTGGTCTAACACATACCGTAAATCATCGTAAGTTGGCGCGAGGAAACTTAGTTAGTATGAAAAACTGCTGCTCTAACCGCTAAGAGACGCTGCGGGAAATACATATTATTATTAATATCTTATATAGTAAAAGCTAAGGCGTAAGTGTAATAATGATATACGTTATGACACTTATGACTCATACTCTCACGTGGTTAAAGACGACTTAAAGTATCAAAATAATCAAAAGGAATTTAAATTCGCATTTAGAATCGCATCCATTGTGCTTGAGGCAATCTAGAGCTGTCGGTTCATTGAAGGAAAATATTATCTATGTATTTTATTTTAGCGGTTTTTTTCTTCCTCTTCCTCAGTTGTATGTATGTACTATTTGTTATCTCCTGTAGTTTTGTTAATTTGTGTATTTTCGAAGTATATGCCCTGACTATTTACACATTTTTGCATTCACTGGAACCATTGTGTGAAGCTGTGGGTCCAGTCTTCAGTAGGGACTTCTTCAATGGCTTCGTGGAACGCATTCACCACCGCTTCTGGGCTTGTAAATCGTAAGCATCTAAGTTTTTTTTTAAATGCATTCGTTTTCTTAGCTGAATGTGCGGACGCGTTGTCGTGGTGAAGGATGACTTTGCTACGAGGACGCTTTTCCCAAACTTTTTCCAATACTCTGGGCAAACAATTGTTTACGTACCAATCTGCAGTCACTGTCCTTTAGTTTTCAAGTGACACTGTATTGTAACGTCCAGTTTTTCCGGAAAAAGAAGCAACCATTTTCTTGCCGGTGCTCCTACTTTTCTTAACTTTCGTCGGCAAGTCTTTAAAAGGAAAGACCCATTCCGCCGATTGGATTTTTCTTTCCGGTTCAAAACAATACACCCAGGTTTCATCACCTGTCACGATATAATAGACGGCCAATGACTGGTTTAAAAACAAAACAAAACCAGCCAAGTGCGAGTCGAACTCGCGCACGAAGTTTTCCGTATACTTATTATCTATACAACATTAGCAAAAAACAGCAAAAATCACGTTTGTTGTATCGGAAATATTTTATTTTTTTGGTTTTAGTATTTGTTGTTAAAGTGGCAACATAAATACATTTTCTGTGAAAAAATTCAACTGTCTAGCTATCAAGGTTCGTGAGATACAGCCTGGTTACAGACAGACGGACAGACGGACAGATGGACAGACGGACAGATGGACAGCGGAGTCTTAGTAATAGAGTCCCGTTTTTACGCTTTGGGAACCCTAAAAACTACTCAAAATTTAAGGAAGTCAATGTATTTATTCTAATTGTATTTTAAAACATTGTATCTACCACGAAAAGTATTGTAACATTTATAACTCGCTTTAAGAATCTACATTTAATGGTAAAGTAGTTTTTTTACAAATATTCCACTAAAATACGTGTAAAATTACTTCCTTAATAGACTGAACGTCGACTTTTTTATTCAGTCACTGAAGTTATAAATTGTAAAGCATATTCAACCTAAATTCTTGGTTAAAAGAAAAATTACAGCAATATACGCCCCGACCTAACATGCCAGATTCATGTTAAAGATAAGATAGAATATATTACTCCGGAGGCCTAGGAGGTCGTAATAGACACATAGATCATACTTTAAAGAAACTGGATATTCTTCGCACATAAAGCTACAGGAAAATCCGCTTGGGAAGAAAATGTAAGGTATTATTCTCTTGTAGTGATGAACATATTAGTATAGAGAAGAGTCTTTATCGATTTTTAACCAAGAAAAGATAGAAGGAAGTTTAACGTGTGCATCTGTGGGGTGTACATACATACATACATACATACCTTCATGCCTTCATTCCCAGAGTGGTGTAGGCAGAGCTACAGAATTACCAACAACTCTAAAAACTTGTTGATAACTCTGTAACCACAATTTGCACAATTAGGCTAAGATGTTTAACAGTGTATATTAGTGACAGGTAGCAAGCCCATCTCCTAACAGTACTACAAGCCTTTATTCCCTTAGTCGCCTCTTACGACTTCCACGGGAAGACATGGAGTGGCACAATTCTGAGCCGGCAACCACACGGCGGGTATGGGGTGTATGTGTGTAAATTATCAAAAGATTCTGAATTTGATGCTCACAGGGATTAATGTACGTATTATTTAGCCTTAGTTACTTATTTATTTGTTAGGCAACCGTTGCAAAGTTGGTATAGGTTGGTTGGGCAAACTGGGTAGTTTGTTCCTTCTGAGTATTATTAATGTGTATTATTGGTATTGACCCTGCCTACGAAGCGTAGCGGTCCCGGGTCGATTCCCGGTATGGGCAAAAAATTGTCTGGTATTTTTACATAAGTGTATATAGTATACAGTATTATAGTTGTCGAGTACCCCTAGTACAAGCTTTGACCTTAGTTTGGGACTGGGGTATCAATTTAAGTGAGATTGTGCTCTGGTATTTATATGAATAATTATAATTTATGTCGACGGTTGGCCAACCCTACGATAAGTGCTTCCACCTAAGACTTAAAGCTACTCAACTATATGAGATAATCATTTGAGAATCTATACACAGTATCAGTGTATTCAAAATATGATTAAATAATAAATTAAATACAGAGACTTTTTACACACATATTAACTTAGTTCCAAACTAAGTTCAGGCTTGTACACAGACAACAATACACATACTTAAATCAGGAAACATACGCGAGTATTTGTCCAAGCCGGCAATCGAACCCAGAACCGCTAGTTTTTACCAGGTTGCTACATAACTCAAGTTAGTTACTTTCTCCATACTAAGAGAACCCCGCGTCTGTTTTTCACCAAGTATGGAAAAACCAACTTTGTGTGTTTTCTCAAAAAGTTGTAATGAAAAAAAAATTGGCATGTAGCTTTAAAAACTTCCTTGTTTTACAGTGATTCTAATCATGCAAGAAAACACTGAAAAAAATGTGAATTAATACATGAATTTAGGGATTTTTCGTAGCACGGACATAAGGAAAAATGACAAAAATTCCGATTAAAATG
Organism: Acleris emargana; assembly: GCA_927399475.2. Classification (NCBI taxonomy): domain Eukaryota; kingdom Metazoa; phylum Arthropoda; class Insecta; order Lepidoptera; family Tortricidae; genus Acleris; species Acleris emargana. The sequence continues at coordinate 4,475,035 of OV656847.1, forward strand.
ATCAATATCTCGGAAACTAATAACAATTGCTGAACATACATGGGGGTTAAATCGATAGCTTATGAGCTGCTCTATCAGCCCTAGGCGGGTTGACGTCAGTTTCTGGGACACCCTGTATACATACATGCATTATATCACGCCTGTTACCCAGAGGGGAAGGCAGAGACTACTTATTTCCACTTTATTTAAAAACTAGCGACATGCCGTCGCTTCGCTTCAGTTAATGTGATTTCTCAGTCAGCGTCAAAAGTAACTGGTCACTTCTCACTTCAAGCTACTTTTGTACTATTATCGCATTTACACATTAGAAAATCTTGTTTGACATTGCTTATGTGACAGTAAAGCGACAAGGTATTTAAGTGATCACTTTCTTTTGACGCTGACCGTACCTAACACCCGTACCAGAACTTATTGTATATAAAAACCTTCCGCGATAAATAATCTAACTAATAATCAACACCCCGCATCAAAATCCGTTCCGTGGCTATAGAGGAATTAGCGGATAAACAGACAGACGAGCTACGTAGTTACAACTTCAGTTCAAAATATGATTAATATCCCGACGCTAGCGGGTTTGCTTGTGTATTTGCATAGGTACTTCCGCCGTTTTTCCTGTGTGCTGTTTTATACTCGTACCATTTTCGCAGAAAAATTCAATGTTTACACGGATATTTTTTCAGCCGAAGGGCTTTATGCATAATAGTTCAATGTTTTCCCGGCTATGATTCATTTTTACTGCCATTTTGGGTGCAGGCTCGACGTGTACCGTTTTGCCGCTTTTGCTTTTTGTGTATTTAAGTAATTTTATGGGTAAATGTTTGATTTTGTCAGTACAAAATGACTACTTACATAAAAAACTATACAGAAATACCCGAGATTTAAAATAAATGTATTATATTTTTTTATCGAAAACCGTCGTTGTGGAAAACCTTGGGGAAGGCCTTTGTCCAGCAGTGGACGTCTTGCGGCTGATAATGATGATGATGATGATATTTTTTTATGTAGGTACCTATTTGTAACATTCACAGAAAAAAAGTATTTAAGATAAAGTATTTAAGTAGTTTTTGTTGTGATAACCGTGGATGTCGTAAGAGGCGACTAAGGGAATAAAGGCTTGTAGTACTGTTAGGCGATGGGCTTGCCACCTGTCACTAATACACTTGGAAACATCTTAGCCTACTTGTGCAAAATGTGGTTACAGAATTATCAAGAAGTTTTAAGACTTGTTGGTAATTCTTTAGCTCTGCCTACCCCACTCTGGGAATGAAGGCGTGAGTTTATGTATGTATTTATGTATGTTGTGATAACCTTGACCCTTGGCTGAGTTTCTGTGCGTAGGTACATACCTATACACAGTGGCGGCATGCATTCAACAATTGAAGGAGTCGGACTACGGGTAGGTTTTTTTAATACTATAAAAAACTGTTATACTGGGTGCGCAGGGCACTGAGCTGCGCTGAGTGTACTTACTCCATAGGCTACAGGTATACAGCGATGTACAGTATGCTCTGAAAAGGGTTATTTTAACCTGTGCTGTACATCGAGTGAACCTGCGCGCGATCATGTTTGCTCTGATCGCCAATGCCCTGCGCTCCCACTCGATGTACGACGACTATACCCCGAGCATGAAGTTTTACCTTCCGTAATCGTCTTCTGTCTTAATGAAGTCTTCGAGAAGATTGTATATGGCAATTGATATCAGCGCCCTCTAGTATGGATTGAGTAAATGAAACTTGATAGCAAGTTGACATTGACGTTTCCTTACGTACAGAGTTCGAGTAGTAAGGGTGGTCTTCCGGTAACCTACGGGGAGGGAACATGGCCGATTGAAAAATGACCGGCTTTTAAGTACTTTTGTTAATTTTACTGATTATACTCTCTCACTGACACTGGTGAAATCACTTGGTTGGCCGCCATTAATTTAAAGAAAAAGAAAAAGGGTGAGGTTGAAGTACACGTAACATTATGTATGAAAATATGAATTTATTGAAGGCGTTTGTGCTACATGGGATAGGTTTGAACACGTTTTCTAAAGTAAAGGCAATTCGAAAACGTGAGATACAATTGAAATGTTGCTAAGGGGACTGCGCCTGATTTCAACAATATAGTACAATAAGTCCAAAGGAACCTTGACCCACCGCAGAACAGCGTCACGTGATATTATAAAACAATTTGTTTGACAGTTCTTACGATTTGAATCATAACGTCACTGTGACCCAGTTCCATGGTGGGTCAGGCTGCCATTGGGCTGAGAGTCCATTTGTTAATTTTATTATCTCTTTCGGACATAAGTATGTAATGGCCTAAGACATTATGTGGCATTGTTTGTGTGATACTTACGGGTAGTTAATTCGAATGTCAGGATTTCCATTTTTGAATTCCAGCCGTTGACTAAAACTTACCAAAACGGGTGATATTTGATTGATTTCCAGAAGTTAGTATTTATCAATCTCACCTGTGACTAATATTCTCACAAACATGATTTTCAAATCATTGTTTGGCAAACAATGTCATTTTACAAACTTTAATTTTGCAAAGATGTATTTCCCACCACGTCATTTAATATTTTCTATGGTTAAAAGTATAATCTAACCTAACCTAACTTTTTTTTAAAGCCCATCTAGCCTATATGTAATGGTTTAAGCACAATTACTTTTTTGCGAAATTAAAGTTTGTAAAATGGTATTGTTTGCCGAATGATGATTTGGTAAAAAGTCAGGATAATGCTGATGTCACACTCACTTGAAAATGAGCTCACTGCGTCATTCAAGAGAATTGTGTACGGATGCTGCTGCTTAAATCCCCCTAAATCAAGTCCCTAAATCAATTTTTGAATATATTGTAGTTATTACGAAAAAGTAGGTTTTGTTCCTTTCCAAGAAATAATTTCTTAGACGAAAAAACGTACAGACCTAAAATGGTAAAGGGGAGAGAAACGCTACCGCATTGGTATTAAATTTTACAGATTCACAATTCTCTTGAAACTAAAAGCAATTATCAACATATCGTGTAAAATTTGAGATTATATTATTATGAAAGACCCTCTTTGTTGCATCAGAATTAATCACTTTTAAAATTAAGAGCAGGGAATTTTGTTTGAAGTTGGGTAAACGGTTGGAAATATTTATGATCTCTAACAAAGGAAATGGAAAAATAAAAGTAAACATTTACAAAACCGGGCACTAGAACTTTATTCCCATCTAATGAAAACATCACGGTTGAATAAAAGACCGACACAAAACATATTACATTGTTCAGTCCATTATGTTAACTTTGACATGCTCTAAAAGTTTCGATTTCGTTCGATTTATTTTTTTATATTTCGGATTCGCCTTCACTGATCGCCGGATACTGCTTCTTGTCATTACTCTGTCGAAAATTTCTTCACTGGTATCTTCGCTGCCATCATCAGAGAAATGATTGTTCATGCTGTCATCCATCTTCTTTGACCTTATCACTAGAGGTTCTACGTTACTATCTGAAAGCACTGGTTCAGCAGACAAAGAACTGTCGTCATCACTCATAATTCTCTCACTACTAAGTTGTCTAGTAAACAAGCCTTTTTCTGCAAATGGAATATCTAGGTTAGACTTCTTCTCGTCTTTCTTCTTATTACACTCACGACTGCACGGTTTGTATTTCATTGGAGAGAAATCGACACGTCGCAAGAAACTAATTGATTCCGCAAACCTTCTGCTATACTTGCGAGTTGTTTTTGTTTCGTTCTTACTCGTATCAGACTTCGCGTGGCTTTCATCATTTTCCATCGCTACGCCCGAATCGGAATTCGAATCGACAGGTGCCACGACGTTTATTTCTGGTAAACTTAACTCTTCGTGAATTTTCAACTTTCTATTAAGTTCCTCAATAAGTTGTACCTGCTTCTGTATGATATCATCTTTCTCCGCGAGTTGTTTCGCAACTGTTTCCTTGCTTATCGCTAAGTTCGCTTCGTAATTCTGAAGTTCGCTTGACAAAAAATCGAGTTCCTTTCTCCTATTTGCTTCTAACTTTCTTATAACATCAGCTTGCTTTTGATATGATTCTTTCAGGTTTCTTATTTCTATTTTGTGTGAGGTGGTCAAGAATTTGATGATGTTGAGGGCTTCCTGTAGCGTCGTAGGTTGCAGCATGCTTTGTTTGTTGACGTTTGGAGACATTATCGATTCCAAATTTGATCTGTAACAATGAAACGGTCGATTAGTACAGTCGTTATTGTGCAAGAACGAGTCTTAATTAATCTTAACTACTTCATTAAAAACCTTGTGCAACACTTAGTTAATGAGAGACGATTCGGGAACTGGCTGACTTAATAAAAAAACACTAATGTCTTACCCAATTTGTGGTTCATAATTTAATTGTTTTTAAATTAAGTGTATATCTACCTAATCATTGAAAAGTCCACTAGATTAATCTAATCTACGGAACACGGCCGGCATTTGGCCTGGAATCCACGGTATAACGGGCACCATTGCTTACATACCGCAAACAATGTTTATATCTTCTAAGTATATACCGACATCGGAATTATAACATTGTCTTATTGTTCTTCAAGGCACAAATGACCTTTCGGAAATAAAACATGCGCTATTTTTGTACAGTATCCTACACAATGCGTGTTGATACAGTGACTATGACTGGAAAGAAATATAGTACTATGGTACCAGTTTAGTTAAATACACACGGATGTTATGTATAAGTGTATAACTAGAGGAAGTTCGCGACTTCGTACGCGTAGCATTTGTTTCCTGCTACTCCCCCCTATTTTAACCCCTTAGGTGATGAATTTCCAAAAATCCCTTCCTAGTGCATCCCTAGGATATAGACCAAAAAAAAATCAAGGCATTGCCATTGCACGCCACTATCCGCTATCTGGAAGGGGTGGAGTCTGCATTTAATTAAGCGCTAAAAGAGGGGTAATTATACAAAAGATCCCGCCAATAAGATAAGATAAGATAAAGTTCATGTGTCCAGCGGTTTCGGCTGTGCTTTCAATAGATAGACTAGATTTCTATAATTTCAATTCAATAGAATAGATTAGATTTCTAAAATAAACACTAAGTATTATGATGGTTTGATGTCTCTAATTATTTAGTTTTGTATTACTTAGGGACATAGGGATTTGGGTACTAAGTTCCTAAAAGGAATGTGTCGAAACGCATTGAAGTGTTAGTATTTAAACTAGTTTTAATCCTAAAACAAGATGGATCTACGTAATATTATCCCTAAGCAGGTAGCTAAGCCAATATTCTATAGGTGCTCAATACTAGCCATCACCCTCGTATTACCCTTTTTTTAAATTTAAATTATATGTTTCCGTTTTCAATAGTTATATTTTTTGAAAGGGCCACGTCATTATTGGTACTTGAACAAGTAACGCATACATTTTTGTGACGCACTCAATACCGGTTGCTTATTCTATACAAATTGATGAAGTATGCCTTAAGTATGTGACTTAACTATGCAATTTATTGGCTTAAAAAACCATTGACGATCTTTGTGCCATCCAGACAGGCAAAACACAGGGGGTTTATTATGACATGGCTATGCAATTCATTTTACGGCGAGCGTAAAGGACAGAAAATATAGCAGTTATATAGCTCTGTCCTTTTCTCTCACCGTAAACAGAACTGCAGTTTACATCCAGTCGCGACACCTTGCTTACCGTTCGTTCACTCACATGACACCGTGGGAGCAACATCGAAACGTGGGCAAAAACATAACAACGACTGCCGACTTAAAAGGAAAGACGTCTTATCTTTATCTTACTAGACTAGTTTTTAGCTCTACATAACGTGGGGTTCTAGATTAGATCCGTATATGACTAGTGTTTGATGAGATCAGGCTGTATCTAATAGCATAATCTAAGGATGCTTTAGTTAGTTTTTGTTTTTGCTATATTTCCTACATGTGCAGGTTTTTTCGGATTTCTAAAAACTAACCTAAGCTTACCATTGAATTATAATCTTAAATTTTTAAACCAGGTTATCTATTAGTTTAACAAGTTTTTAATCTATAGCTAACAATATTTTCCCATAATTATTATCTAAGAAACGTTAAATTTGAAATTACTGCAGAAACGGTGTTATCGGCTTGAAACGGCACGGGTAATTTAAGCCAAATTATAATCCGACAAAGGGTCGGTGACAACCAGGTACCTATTGTAGTGTTGCAAAAATATCCTTGTATTTATCAGTTAATAAAAATAACCTTCTTGATTTTTCGAATAGTCTGTTTAACGTGAAACAAGATTTTTAAGGTTCCGATAGACTTGACCATTTCTGCCCTCCTAAGGAGAAAAGGCGTATCTACTATATGAATTGTATTGAAAATCCAACCTTATTATAACCCTTGAGGGTTTAATATTATGCTTCTATGAATTAATTGCACATGCGCGTTTTCTTCGTAGGAGGGCAGATTTACTCGACCATTCTAGCAAAAGTGCTCAAGTACCGTTAAAGATCGTGTTGGTTCGGATCAACTAAAGCTTTGAATAGAAATATAATTACGCAATAAGCAGGTAATTTTAATGAGGTGAGTAATAAAAGTAATCCCGGTTTCCCGGGAAGTCGTCAATGCTAATTAACTTCGTTTGGTACCTGCTCTAGGTACACTCTAATGAAAAGCCAAGTAACGAGGTCTAACTGTGTAGGGGATCTCCTTGCACAATTCTAACACATCAAGTGAGATTGAATTGAAATAATTTTGTAGTTTTTATAGAACCTAGCATTGAACGATATAAGTAATTGAACTAGTTGGTAAATTGAGCTCAGTTAAATTACAATGCCTCACTGAGGTTCGAGTGACAACAGGCTGAAATACCTAGCACTAATACTCAAATCTTTTCTGTTTTAATAGATAGAAATTTCGTTAATTTACTTTATATTTGTTAACTAAAACATCTATGTATATACCTAGATAATAATACTTTCAAATCAGTCACTTATTAATCGGAAAGCAGAGTTTTGAATGTAGTAGTGAATTTTTCAATGTACCTACTCCGACCGGCAAGTAAAAACAACATTCAAACAAATTACACTAGCTACTTACAATAAAACAAGCACATAATCCCAAAATAACAAAAAGAATGTGTCCTTTCCATTTAAAAGGTTGTAGCCACAGAACAATAAAGAGTGCTCTGAACTTGAAACAGATGTAGTTAAACAATTTGAAATGTCAATACCAGTAACATCTGTCAAATTAAAGAATGTAAAGAATTCGTTCATAATTACACCACATGACTGGTGAACAAATAGCGCACGTCTGAAAAAGCAGCCAGCATATTTATGTAAATTCATGTAAAACTAAATGGTTCTGAACTGAACGTCATGATTTTACACAATACTGTGGTACAAAACTGCGTTATTCTTTGTAACGAATTTTAAAGCTCGAAAATACAATCTATCGAAGTCAAAAACATAAAATCATATGAATGAAAAACGAATATTTAGGTACTCAAAATCCACCGTGAATTAAATTTAAATAATTCAGTAAACAAAGAATAAACAACAGTAAGTGAGTAAGGATTCAGTTTAATTGAATTTGAAAACAAATATCAAATTACCTGATGATATAATAAGATCCAAAAATTATCACCACACTAGCGGTCCATACGATTCACTAAACAATTCACGGCTCGTCTGAGTAGTACTTTCACTGTTGACTGTCCGACGCTGACTGAATGCAAAGGCCGAATTGACAACTCGCGATGCAAGTGTTCAACTACTGTTAATCACCATCCATTGTTACACAAACTTAAATGTTCCACCATTGAAAACAAAGCCAAGGAAATACCACGCGTAATTTAAGGGATTAAGAGCTTTTAATCCGCTTAAGCTGAAGCATAGATATGTTCGGAGTTGGTCGCCCGAGCAGGTCCATACAGGTTTGTTAGCCAATGGCGTGGCGACCACCTGTTTCTTTTGTCATTTTGTGAGAATCTTCGATTCAGTTTCTTTTATTGCATATGTTAAATTCACATGCATAGCGTTTGTTTTTAGCATTCCGGCCATTATTATTGTTATAAAATAATCTCAGGGTTCTTAAAACATGTACAATGAATGACATTTGGTGATCTGTGTTGCTTTACTTTTCGTCGATGATATAAAATATGCCGATGGTAATGAGAAAAATAATTAACCCATTTGTTTAATCAATGAAGTTCTATTCTTAATGGTGCAAACGTCTGCAGAAATTCCTTTGATGAGGGCTAAAAATGCGGTAGAACTGGTAAGGTGAGTGAGACAATTTTCATGCATCGCATTGAACTTAAAGAATGACGGTTAGGTACTTGCCACTTTTTTACATTTAATATTTCAAATTCAAGGAGGTTATTATTATTATGACATAACTTTGCATTTCATTTTACGGCGAGCGTAAAGGACGGAGCTGTAGCTGTTATATGAATACGTCCTTTCCTCTCAGCGAAATGTGAACTGCATAGCTATGTCATAATAACCCTCCCGAGTGAAAAAGAAGGTAAGCTACTTACCGTTACAAAATTGATTTTGCACCTATTTCTCTGCCATCATTTAATTAAGTATACTTTTGACACAATTATAAGTGTATGGTTTACTATGTCTTATTTAAGTTTTCAAATGTAGAGCCGTTCATATGGTTACAACGTAATAAAATATATGAGTTAACGTCTTTTATTACAAAACATGCCATTAAGAATGACGTCAAAAAGTCAGTTATTACGATCTCGACTCCGTGAAATCGGTTTATTCCAAATTGTTTACAATTTTTATCTACACAGGTACACTTGCGTTGCGTCGCTACGTTGTACGTTTTTCAGTTGACATTGTAAATAGACGACTGCTTTTGTACGTTGATTTGACGTCATGTTTAAACTGCCATACATAAAGTGAAAAAAATAGAAGCGACGAAGAAGATGACTTGTTTGGGAAGGCGTTAATTGTTTTTATTTGGATTGTTCTTATATCAAAGCCTAGTTCCAAACTAATCTCTAGGTTTGTACCATAGGTACTGTAATAGATACAAGGAATGTGGGGTTGTATCTGTAATAAAAAGAACTGGTAGGGCTACTTTTAAATATACTTTTAAAAACTTCTTTTTATATCTTCTTATTCAATAATACATAGCGATGCGCCTTTGGCGCCAGGTAACATGCGACTCCCTCAACTATACAAAACAATCAGTCGCTGTTCCATCGAACCATTTGCTTTTAAATTTGATTAATTAAAAGCAAATGAGACATTGCATACAAAGCACAATGTAATAAGGTTTATTTTACAGGTTATAACCTTATTGTATTACCATACCACGATACCACGATATACCACGATAAACTTACGGGGAATCACACCTGTTGTTTCTTTTCTATCACTAAAATTGTATGATGACAATTGACCACGTGGTTCATCGTTACGCACGAGAAGGTCATCTCATACAATTTGAGTGATAGAGAAGAGAAAAGTTAGAAGCCTTTACATCTTGGCTGGGGCCTCGAGGACTAGCTTTGTAAGCAAGGTTACTACAACTATGTTAAATGCGTCGTCGATTCAAATTATTCAACAGTTTCAGCTATTTTATTTATAGTTAACTATGAATAGAGCAAGGAAGTGGATCACTGTTTCTAAGTTGCCCTGAGGAGCTACTGGTCCAAAAGTTGTAAAGGGTAACTTTCCGTTATCCCCCACTCCTGCCGAATAAGGAATTCCAGGAAGGCAGACCAATTAAAACGGGCTTTAGGAGTTCATGATAGATTCCAAGAAATAGCAAACGGAGTAGAAGCCGTCGTAAAATATGATAGAAAGATTTAGACATATTCAACCAAGACATAAGAATTGGCTAAATATAGAAACGTGTAGTATAATGTACGCTGAATAGACACACTGTACACACACACACACTGTCACACGCTGTCACGTACTGTCACACTGTATGTGACACTGAATAGATTAGTTAGATTAGATCATAATCCTCTGCTAACATCACAATTTCATTGAAATTAAGAGGAAAAAAGATGACGTAAATTTAGACATAGTTCTGACTATTACTAGATTAATCTAAAATTATCATGCCTTGAGTACTACAGGCCATTTTTAAAACTTCATTTGTTTTGATCATTCTCCTACAGACCAGACGTTTCTGTTCGATTCGTTCTAAACCAATCGCGTCACTAATAGATCACGTGACTTTTCACATCACGTCTTCTACCAGTGATGCGATTGGCTCAAAAATGGAGCGAATAGAAACGCTAGTTAGCGTAGTGCATCTTGGCAGGGCCATCCTGGCGAGCGTGAAGAACGGAGCTATATCAGTTATATAGGTCTGTCCTTTTCTCTCAGCGTAAACTGAACTGCATAGTTATGTCATAATAACCCCACAGTAGGTATAACAAAAAACCTACGGAGCTAATGGCATACAGTAAATAGCATATTCGACACAACGAGTACGTTTTCTTCCCGTACTTACGTTCATTCCCGCGAAGCGTGCGATTGACATGCTGAATAGAATTTCTGAACGTGTAAAGCTTGTGGTGCCACGAAGGAATTCATTTATTTTCCGCCATTTTTCGAGAACTTTCGAGAACCTGTTCGAATCCGCATAGTTTTCGACGCCTGAATGGAAGCCGGAATGCAGGCTTTTCGACGCTCCCATGGCTTTAGTGACGTGAAACGGAAAGTCTTGTTCGAAATAAAATGCGGTCCTTTGGATTTTTCTGTAGAACGACAAATTCTGTTCTGGAGTTCTTGAATCACACAAATAATAAAACACATGTTTTCATCTGAGGGTTCTTGGATATATAATGTGAATGACTTAATCATGCCTGTTACAACAATTAAATGATATCTAATGATAAAAAGTGATTGTAATAGTGTATTAAAACATACTATTTCAAGCGGTTTTTGCCTAACCCGTAAGATACACCTAGGAGGGCTTCAAGCCGAAACTGAAAGTCAAACAAAGGTTAAATATACTTTTTTTCGAGACATCCGACATAGATAAATGTTTCAAAAACTTAATAATGCAGAACTGCTTTAAAACCCTATTCCTCGAAAATCTCGAAATGGTTTTCGAATAAGAGTAATTGTAGCAAAGAATAAACATGAAACAAAGACATGACGAACGATACTTTTTTCTCCAAAAACAGATTCTATGATTGCAACCATTTCTTGATACTACACTTTTAGGGTTCCGTACCCAAAGAGAGCCTAATGGCCCCTCTATACGTCGGCGGATCATGGGCGTGCGTAAGGGACGGAGCAATACGTAAGAGTGATATGCAAGACTATGTTGCTCACTCTAAGGTGTAAATGCGTCCCTTACGCACATCCATGATCCGCCGACGTGTAGAGGGGCCATAACACGGATAATACGTCAAAAGCAATATTATGTTATGAGTGTTATGACTTTACCGAGTAGAATGAGGCCCTAGCCAAGATGCCACCATAATAACCCCCCTGGGCTTCTATTCACAGTGAAGTTATAATTCAAGTTGAAATGTCAAGCAAATTGTTGTATAATGTCATTGTGACACCGTTGTATGGTGGGTCATGGTGCCATTGGGCTGAGAGTACAGTCGACTACAAAGAGGTGTATCCACTTTTGGATCTTATTACAATGCAATAAGGTGAAAAAGTGGATACATCTTTTTGTAGTCAAATTTAAATTCAAAGGAGAACATTCATCCTTCATACATTTTTGGGCCTTTTGATAAAGTGCCGGCCAAAAAAAAAATTTGGTATAAATCTCTAGAATTGTTTATGTTGAACAACTTTTATTATGGCACGAAAACTGTCGTATCATTGCCTGACTTTTTATAGAGGTTCGAAAGATCGACTTTTCCATAGCACAGACTGTTGATCCAGCAGTTGGTGGACGACCAGCTATAGCATATTATTACTGCACGACGACGTATTGGGAAACGCACAATAGGCTGCTGTTCGCACACAATGACCATTGCATGGTACTCGTATATGGGCTTCGCACGGCATGAGCCCTTTATTAACCCACCAGCAGCAGGTTTGGAGGACGTTATAGTCGTACTTAAGAAGAATCCTAATCGTCGAATCTTATCCTGTCCTAATAAAAAATGATCAATATAACCTATTCTAACAGTAAATAGCATTATTTTATTACCATATACCATTTTAATTAATGTTAATACTATAGAAAAGTCCATCTTTCGAAACTCTGTAAAAAGTCAGGGAATGACCCAACAGCTGTCATGCCATCATAAAAGTTGCTCAATATAATTAATTCTAGCGACCTATACCAAAATTTATTTTTGGCCAGCACTTTCGATAAAGGCCTAATATGAATGACCTCCAAAAATAACTTATTGCATATCAATCACATTACAATTCAAGGTGAAACGAATAGGAATAGGCATACATGTGTACTTGCAAGGGTGCAGCAACACGAGAGGGATAGCTATGTTTATAGTCGACTTTACCATGTGATTCTATCACGCAGAGAAACCCCGAGCATAGCCCTCTCCATAGCCCTCTGAGTGACTTTGAGCTTCCTTATGAGGCCCATTGTTAGCGCCCACGTCTCAGATCCGTAAGTCATCACTGGCAACACACACTGGATGATGGATGATGATATCCTCAGTAGAAATAAGGTAACCGACATAGGCCGAAGAATAGCTAAACTGAAGTGGCAGTGGGCGGGGCACATCGCTCGCAGGACTGATGGCCGATGGGGCCAGAAGGTTCTTGATTGGCGTCCGCGGACCGAGAGAGGAGCTGTAGGTAGGCCTCCAATAAAATGGAGTGACGATCTTGTAAGGATCGCGGGAACGCTGTGGATGCGAAAATCACAACACCACCGGTCTGAGCGGAGAGCCTTGGGGGAGGCCTATGTCCAGCAGTGGACGTCTTTAGGCTGACATAATGATGTACCATGTGGCTTCCTCCATGTAAGTATATTAAATTTCCAAATGTTCTTATTATACGTATTTGCACGGCAACAACAGTATTTCACGAGAGTAAAATTTTGCTAATAAACGTATTGTGAAACTGGTATTGTTACCAACCAAAAGTTTCTCGGAAAATTCGCTCAATACTTGAAATTGGGGGTTATTATAAGGTCTGTGTCCGCAGAAAAGTCATGGGAACTTATAATTGGTTAAGTTTCGCGGAGTTTGAATGGAGCGGTGGTGTATTTAGATCGAGGTAATTGGTACTTGTACCCAAAATAATAATCAAGAAGGTTTTCCTACATTTAAAATTGATTAAATATACATTTAAATAAAAAATACTTCGTTGTATAATTGGGAACATAAAAGCTTAATTCAAAGCCTTGAATAAGCTAACCCTCTTCATAAACGCGTAATAGCCATCCTTGAAATACGCTCTGCCTTTCTCTGTCATGATGACATATCATTTGAATTTGATAAAAAGGGACAAAGAAGTGTTTTAAGGGTTGGCGACGCATTTGTTACCACGATATTTAGTACCGTTTCATAACAAGTGTCTAATTAGCAAAGCTGATTTCTATTTAATTATCTAAAGAGGTTTGATAAAGAGATAATAATAACTACTTATTTCATAGTGCAATGGTACTCATAACCTAGGGATCATTTAAAATAAGCTCTATGTGAACTTTACAATGGTCTTCAAACTTACAAACAATGCTGGGGGCGATTACTAGTACCTAATGGGAAAACCATCGATAATTGAGTTTATCGATATACGCAATCCCTAGCTGTCATTAAATTTTGCCCCGTACATACCGAGGTCTATTATCAACAAGTTTTTAGTTGTAGGTAATTCTGTCTGTACCTCTGCTATCCCACTCAGGGAACGAAGGTGTGAGTTTATGTATGTATGACTGCTTCATGCTATAAAAAATACTTTTCTGCTTGTATACGAACATTTGGAAATTTAAAATAATTACATTGAGGAAGCGACATGGTACCGTCGACTATAAATATAGCTATCCCTCTCGTGTTGCTGCGTCCTTGCAGATTGTCACATGTATGCCTATTCCTGTTTGTTTCACTTTGAATTGTAATGTGATTAATATGCAATAAATTATTTTTCATCACACTTGCAGGTAAACAGTATCTAAACATACAGGTTAACTTGGCCGCAATGCCCCATATAAAACCCTCGACCTTTCTTTTTACCATGAAACCCAAGGTCGGTAAGTAATTTTTTTTTAGTTTATGGCACAGCACACAGGTCATGCAAGTTCAAGCAAAGAGTTTACACGCAATTGAAAAATTGTCTTAAAATGTTATTTAAACAGGAATTTCATTGCAATCTCGCTACATGTTACTTAAATACTCAATTAATGTTCTTAATAACCGATTTTAATAGTTTTCTGTATCAAAACGTCGTTTTTTTTTTTACACTCCTTCAGGGCTGTATGTATACCTACGTAAGTATTTGCCCTTAACGTTTCTGAACGAAACATTTGTATAATCTGTGAAGTCCGCCCGCCATCCGCTTAAAAAAAGTTCAAGTAATTCGTAATAATAGTTGTGCTGACTTGTGTATTTATTTACTCGCAAATGTGATGAAAAACATTGTATGTTTCACGGGCGGTACGGGAATTACGAACCTCGACTCAGAAAGCCCTCAGTCTTCGACTTCGGGCTTCTACTAGAGCCTCGATCGTAATTCCTTACTTACCGACCTTAATACACAATGTACTAAAATTAGAAATCGAATTTGAGTACAAAGAGATATCCACTTTTTCACCTTATTGCATTGTAATAAGATCTAAAAGTGGATACACCTCTTTGTAGTCGACTGTACTATCAGCCCAATGGCACCCTGACCCACCATACAACCGTGTCACAATAAGCGAATGCAAATAACCGGTTATTACCGGTTTTAACCGGATATTTTCATACAAAAATTGTTCATAATCGGTTTAATTGCACTCCCTAGTCACAATGACGTTATAAATCAATTTGCTTGACATTTCAACTTGAATCATAACTTCACTGTGAATAGAAGCCCATGAGACCTTGTGCAGGGTTCGGATCGCTACCACCATTTTATCCTTTAACCTACAGCCAAGCAGTATTGTTTGCAATATTATATGGGACGGTGAAATTACTAGCATAAATGCATTCCATCTAAGCCCTCAGGATCTTAGGGCCGTATTAATAAACTCACCTTGACTGAGATGCGGGTCACAAGATACGTCAAAGTAAACGTTAAGCCATAGAAGACTGTCATTGTTGACGAATTTTGAGACTGACATTGAAGTCGAGATCAGTTTATTAATACGGGCCTTAAGGTTGCAGACTTGAGAATGCAAACGTGTCTAAAATCCTACTAACAATCACGCGATCCGTTTCCTAAGTGCTCGTTTGCCTTCTAGTAAGGACTATGAAAATTACAAAAGGTACTTACTTAATTGCGTGGGTACTCTTAAATTATTTCTCTTATTAAATCGGTAATTCTCAAAAGCCCTCGCCGAAAAAGGATTAAAATTAATTAGCGGTGATTGCCAATTAACAAAATAATACGTTAATACCTTTTATAAGTGAAAGGTATTAAAAAACCCACGTTAAATCACTTGCGTAGCTTCTTTGTATCTCAAAATAGTGTGATCACAGCAACACAGCTAGCTGACCACTAGTGAGCCTTATTGTAACGTGACAAGAATCACATTAGGTCACAAATGGTTAGTCAACTGTCTTGCTGTTTGAACAATGTCAACTGAGGCCATTTTCTTCTTTGTCTCTTTTGTTTTTGTATTGTCTTGAACTCGGTCGCCATCACTCTAAAGTTAAGAGTTATCATAATGTTAAAAATACGATTACACGTAAGAGGATGTAGGAGGAATGAAGCCCCCTGATCTAGTTCTATCTTACACCGCACCGGTTTTGTGTATACAGGATGTAAATTCGGTCGATTAAATAAATATATAAATATCAGGGGACAATGTCACACCAATTGAAAGAGTCCTAAACTAAGCTCTAGGCTTGTACTATGGGTACTAGACAACGATATAAATACTTACGAGTACTAATATAGCGAAAAATAATAATAAAAATAAAGCGCAATAATAAATACCGATATACAGCCTTGATAACACTAAAAATAATTTAAAGGGTAATTAAAAAAGCAATAACACTTCACGCTGCTGATTTGTCAGCCGTAACACATCCACTATGGGACAAAAGTCCTCCTCTAAAATGCTTCAATCGGCTTGCAGATGACTCGGCCGTATATAGAGAAATATATACGTACATGCATAGAAAACATCCATGACTCGGAATCAAATATTCGCGCTCACACACAAATATCTACCCTTGCCGGGATTTGAACCCAGGACCGCTAGCTTCGTAGGCAGGGTCAATACCAACTAGGCCAGCGCGTCGACAAGCTAAGGATTAAGCGAACCTGGTCGATAGAAGACTCCGAGACATGGCGATTTCACCCACATTCAGAGGTTTTCTACGTCTACAGCGTTGAATGTTGCTTGTACAGGCCTACCAGTGTGGTTGCTTTTATCACGTGACAAAATGGTGGATAAAGCGTCTGTCACTCTCGTACTTATAAAGGTGTCAGATACTGACAGATAGTTTATCCTACATTTTGTCACGCGATAGCCGCAGCCGTATTAGACCCCGGAGTCCAATTGTTGAGTTTAAATTATCGAATTAACTTTGCGGTCAAAAAGATCACCAGTTTTTAATTACAACAGAAATCGTAAACCATCATTTCTTCTTCAGGAGTTTTTGTTATCTATTCTGCTCGCACGCAAAAGTTGTATAATGACATTTACATAATGATACATTTGCATCGATGCGCTTCGCTCTTTATACAATCTGATAGGGTAGTGCGAACAAGAATGCTACGTTATGTTTGGCTAAGCAACAATAACGCCATCTATCAGATTTCTTACAATCTACGCCGCACTAAATGGCACTGTCTCACTTATTTTATAATAACAATTTGGCATTTACTAAAAGGTCGGCGTGATGTCATGTAGTCAGAGTTATAGGTTTACGCGATTCAATTCGCCAAGAAACCATTTTACCACTTTTCAGCTATATTTGTAGCGTTTTTTTAAGTACCAAATTGGCTGACTACATATATTTAATAGAAAAATATTTTTCTCATACATGCTCGGAAACAACGGTTTTCCTATTGATACACAAGGACGGAAAGTGCCTTATTTTACTCCTAGGAGTAAAAAAAAACGATATGAAAACACTTTCCGTGCATGTCTATATTATTTTTCAAAAGTGATCTCTATTGTATATAAAATGAAAAAAAAAACCCGCTATTGCTCAGCCTGCTATCCACCTCGCGCCTAGGCAAGAATATACTATACCTACTCGTATCCAAAATAGAGCTCAAAAATACGTGTCACGCCTCTAACTCTCCATTAGGTACTAGATACAAAACGAGCGTTTTAAATATTTTAGAACACTATGTTGAATAGTATATTTTCGCTGGTGACAGTACAGATTTTCATAAGATTTTTTAAATAGGTACCTACCATCTAATTTTTATTCACACTGGACGTTGTTACGCAATAATTTGTCAATCCACAAGTATTTAGCAATAAAGTGTCAACCCTCAGTACCTATCGTAATGGGTTGACATTTTATTGCTAAATAATTGTAGGATGACACATTTTTACGTATCAGAGACGTGGGCGCTAACATTGGGCCTCATATAAGAAAGCTCAAGGTCATTCAGAGGGCTATCATATGGAGAGGGCTATGCTCGGGGTTTCTCTGCGTGATAGAATCAGAAATGATGATATCCGCAGGAGAACTAAGGTTACCGACATAGCACGAAGAATAGCTAAACTGAAGTGGCAGTGGGCGGGGCACATCGCACGCAGGACTGATGGCCGATGGGGTCAGAAGGTTCTTGAGTTGCGTCCGCGGACCGGGATACGAGCTGTGGGTAGGCCTCGAACAAGATGGAGTGATGACCTTGTAAGGATCGCGGGAAAGCGGAGGATGCGAAAAGCACAAGACCGGTCTGAGTGGCCTATGTCCAGCAGTGGTGGAGGTCTTTCGGCTGACATGATGATGATGATGATGTCATTTTTGCGTAACAGCGTCCGACTTATCCAAAGTGCAGCGTAGTTCTTCTATCACTTAATGTTTCATAATCAACAACGTTGTATTTTTTTATATTACAATAGCCTTAGTTCCGTAAAATAAGTACTATTCCTATATATTATACAAAGCCTGTCTGACATCTTCCAACAGCGTGGAGTTTGCTCAAGCAATCTTCGCCTAGCTGGTTTATCCATGAAGATAGATTTTTGTAAACCCACCTGTGACAATTGAAATATACGTTGCAAATTGCAACACGTTTAGAACTAGGAATTTCTGTTCGGAAATAACGTTGTGGGAGGGAATTTTATTGTTGATTTTATATGAGTATGAGTGTGACTTACACCAAAATTAGCCTATTCTGTCATTTTGATGTGTCCGTCTGTCTGTCACCAGGCTGTATCTGAACCGTGATAGCTAGACAGTTGAAATTTTCACAGATAATGTATTTCTGTTACCGCTAGAACAAAAAATACTAAAAACAGGGAAAAATAATATTTAAGGGGGGCTCCCATACAACAAACGTGATTTTTTATAGATGATAAAGATCAAAAAAGATAAAAAATGTTTATTCAGTAAGAAGGCCGCACGGGCACTTTTACACGTCAAAAATCTACCAGCGCTTCGCAAGAGACCACTGCTGAGTCGTTTTTTAAATATTGCTTATGATATTATACAATAATAAACTTAACCTAGCATTATTTTAAACAATGAATCTCACATATTTTTTTTTATTAATACCTATATTCATGCGTAGTTGAGCAGTTAAATGGTACGGAACCTAGGGTCCTATGAACTAAATAGTTTCGAGTTCTACTGTCTTGTTTCACATATTTTTGCAAAGTGGTTATAACTGTAGCCAAACTCTTGATCTATGTAAGTAGATTAAACTTCCCAACTTCCTTCTGCAAATGTAGAAACATCTATGAATAAAAGTTCCAAAACTGTCCAGGAAGTTAATGTAACGAAAATGCACAACGACAGCACCAAACCATAGTATAAATTTAAAAGTAGCTCGTCTCTGGCCCTTTAGGAGTTTCTATTATCTATTGCCACTCGGGTTCTAGGGTTGCATTGATGCCCGTTGCTTGATACTAAATACGCACGCAAGCAAATGCTAGGCGCGGCCCTAATTAAACCGACTTAGTGCGTCCTGTTGAGTTTGCTTGTGGTGGTCTGCGGCGTGTAGGGTCGAAACACTTAACTAAAGATGAGCTACTGTTTGTTTATGCTGTGATGAAACTTACTTCAGAGTTGCCGAAACTTGTCAATATTCGAGACAGTTGGATGTTTTCGAAAAGTTGCCTGTCATGATTTATTAATTAACGCGTTTACTGCCGGAGCTTTCCCCGGGTTCCATCTTTTGTTACAGAATATACTGGGAGAGCAATCCAAATGGATCAGTATGAGGAATTCGGGAACTATAAGAGTATGGAAGATTAATCTGATCTTAGGGCCTTGATTTTGGTAAAGGGAAGAACTACAATTGAGGATTAAAAATACATAGGGAATCGGACCTAGAAATTTGTCCAGAGGGGTTATTATGGCGTAACTATGCAGTTCATTTTACGGCGAGCGTAAAGGACAGAGCTATAGCAGTTATAATAATAGCTGTGTCCTAGTCCTGTCCTAGTACCATTGTAGAGTTAAGAAGATTTTCTGTTTGTCTGTTTCGTATTCACGGGCAAAGGCATAACCAGAGTGGCGTCTCACGGAGAATATTTTTAATCCGATATTCTACAAAGATTTTTAGAAGATCAGCGTGAGAAATGCTACTCGACAATAGATGGCGCTAGATGTCACCGTAAATCTGAAAAGTGCTAGATTTTTTATTTTATAGACTGTGTAAAGTCATGGAATTAAATATAGGTAGCTGGAGTATTTTTAATGCTATGAACAAGCCTGTGAAACTTCTGGTAATAACCAGATCTAAACAAACGCATTTAAGGCACTGGATTGGCGATGCCGACAGTAAATGCACTTAAAATTCAACATCTTAGTGGTGGTAGGACGTTGTTCAGGGTCCGTACGGGTCGCTACCACCATCTTTCCTTTAAACTTACCTCCAAGCAGGAGTTTTCACACTTTTGTGTTTCGATGTAAAGATAAGACAGCCGTTGAAATAACACATATAGGAATATAGGCATTCCATCTTCGTCTTCCGAGTTGGCAACGCAGTCGCGATCTCAGGATTGCAGTCTTAAGAATGCCTATGAGTCACAGATTCTATTTTCCGTCTGTTAGCTCATGTGCTCTTTTGGCATAAAAAACTAATATGAGTAACGTGAACCGATGACATTTTAAAGAGTTTCACGATCTTTGCTGTTATAATTATATGTAGCTTGGTTTTATCGGGTTTTACCTTAAAAGTATCAATTAATCAATCAATCAGTCAAATGTTTATTGCATAAAAAGCACGCGTCATGAAAAACATACATTAAAAATAAAAGTAAAAAGTAAAATCAGTGGGTACAATTATCAAAAACTAATTCCTAATCTTAACAAAAAACTATATTTATTCAATTTAATAAGTCACCATCCATTTTCTTGCACGGAATGTCTTTGCGCGATCGAATTACGACATCCGCGCGAGAACCAAAGTCACCACCATAAAAATTACCAGACTAAAATGGCAATGGACTGTTCACATCAGAACAGAACAGATGGCTAATAGGGTCGAAGACTTCTTGACTGTGTGTAGGCCTCCGACAAGTTGGACCGACGACATGGGTAAGGACGCGGGACACCATTGGACTCAAGCAGCGTAAGAGGACCGGTCTTGGAGGAGGCCTCTGTCCAGCAGTGGATGTCTTTCGGCTGAAACGCTCTATTTCGATTGTTTGTCGGTTGATCCTTAATAATGACCCAATTAAAATGATGCAGTCATTTAATTAAATTAAGCCCTTGATAAACATTACAAATAAAGATAAACAAATGATGTGCGAATAAACGATGCTCATTGAGAAGAAAGCGAATGAGCTGAGCACTTTATATTTAAATCCGAATATAACGTTCCGATGATTGCAAATTAATAAAACTACGGATTTCAAAGGATATCAGCGACAGGAATTCCAAATAATTAATTGGTTAATGAGTTAATTATAATTTAATGAGTTGAATAGTATAATAATTTCACACAGAGGCCATATTATTTAATGGCGATAGGAACTTGTGCTGGGTTCGTCCAATTTGCTACAATTTAACCTGCTGGCAAGCAGCAGTGTCGTCACATTGTTGTGTTCCATCTTAGCCCTCAGGGTTGGAAACACATTTGGAGTCTTAAGGAGAACCCGCCGTTTGGGTGAAATACGTTTGCCAAATGTATCGTTTCCCAAATTTCTCATTTGCTAACCCATTTTTATTCCTTTAACTGTAAATATTTCACGATTTATTTCAATACCATCGTGTAAATAGGTTAGGTTAGTTTTTATATAACCTTGAAATATTTACGGTTACAGAAAGCAAAGCCGGTTGGCAAATGAAACAGTTGGGTAACGATACATTTGGCAAACATATTTCTTCGAAACAAAGGTAGTCTTATGATTCTAGTCTTGAGAATGTATTCCCTCACAATTTAAATTTAGGTATCTTCAGTAACGCCATATTATTATTGCCTTTTGATGTGTTATTATATTGTTTTTAACTCGGCCATTTCTGTCAAGTAAATAATAGCTATTGTAACGATATGGCTTTACCAAGTAGAATAGAAAACTTGTTGTTATTCCAAAGACAACGCAACTAGCCTCGACTTAGTGTTATGTCATTTCTTGAAACATTCTAGTTACGTATTGTAGAGTAATTTGTTATAACTATGACCCGTCACAAACAGCTGACAAATGGTCACCGGATGATAAGTTATAAAAATAATGGTCGTCCAAGACAATACTGTTTCTATTACTAGTTCCTTGTCACTTCTATTATTAATTACTTGGGGCAATATTACATTACTAGGGAGAATTGAATATAGAACATGGGCTTATTATGACATAGCTATGCAGTACAGTTTACGCCGAGAGAAAGGGACAGTCATGTAGCATCTATAGCTCTGTCCTTTACACTTGCCGTAAAATTAACTACATAGCTATGTCATAATAACCCCCCAGTACAACAAATTTCCTTAGGTTGTGATGATACTTTACATTAATTACAAGCAATGTGATGAGTGCGTCAATATTATTTTTAATGCTTTTTCCCGCGACTCCGTCCACCTTTACTATCCCACGGGAACAATTTTTGCGATAGAAGGTCCTATGTTTTATTTCAGGAATTAAGTTTTATCCGTTTAGAGTTTCATTGAAATCGGACCAGCCATTCAGCGTGCAGCGTAAAAGAGTTTAAAATAAAAATAGATAAAGAAGAGATTTTTATTCAGTAAGTAGCACGTAAAGTCTACCAGTGCTGACAAGAGCAGACCACTGCTAAGAAGAAACACCGCAGGAAACTCAACAGTCAGGTTTTTTTTTTCGATATTACTTATTACTAGACCTAGAGATTTTCCTAGCACGAACGACGTGTTGTTAGTGCTTGACACAGTAAAAACATCGACAATCCTGCTATCGATAACCACTACTTCAACGTCATAGAGGAAATAATTGTACATCAATATAATATAGTTATTAAGAAAATAATCAAAATTAAAGCTCATTGAAGTGCCTAATAAGAAAATAGGAAAATCATATCAATAAGGAAAAAAATACGATCATTATGTCATATTATATATAACAACGTGGTGTGTTTTAAAAAGTAAGATAAGAATAATAAGTTAATAACAAAACTTACATTAAATCATACATTAAATCACGCCTGTTTCCCAGAGGGGTAGGCAGAGACCACTTCTTTCCACTTGCTACGATCTTGACAAATTTCTTTCGCTTCTTCAACATTCATACATCGAGTCATGCACGCACGTCGGTTTCGGGTACTTAAGATTCGGCCCTTTCCCAGTATTTCGCCGATTTGATTCGAAAAAGTACGCCTAGGGCGGCCCCTTCCGACCCTTCCACTCACTTTCGATCTGTATATCTCTTTCGTCAATCTACTTTCATCCATCCTTTCCAAATGACCGAACCATCGAAGCATGCCCTTTTCAATCTTAGTCACTACGTCTTCTTTCATTCCACATTTCTCTCTGATTTTTTCATTTCTAACTCTATCAATCAGTTTCACACCACACATACTACGCAAAGAACGCATTTCAACTGCATTTACACGACTAACATGCTTGTCCTGCCACACCCAACATTCACTACCATACATCAGGGTAGGGGCTAGCACTCCATTGTGAACAGCCAGCCGGGCTTTTTGTGAAACGCCCTGTCTGCTCACAAAGGAGTGCAGGGCCCCATTAATTTGATTCCCCGCATTCACCCTCCTCTCGATATCCTTCTCACACTTACCATCTCTTGTAAACATACTTCCCAGGTACACAAATTCGCTCACTTGTTCTACTAATTCACCATTTATATTTATCACGCACTCAGTCATCTCCTCATCCTTCTCTATCACCATGACCTTGGTCTTGGCAACATTTACTTTCATCCCCTTTTTCTTAAATCCCTCATTCATTACTGTCACCATCTCCTGCAACTCAAGTACCGATGAGGCAAGTATAACTTGATCATCGGCATATAAGAGGCATTTGATTAGCAACTCTTGCATACGCAAACCCTTATCATACTCTTTCAAATCCCACATACAACTGTCCATGAATAGATTGAACAGCCATGGTGAGGCAACACAGCCCTGTCTAACACCTTTAGAGATATTAAACCAGGCCGAGTATGCCCCATTGATCCTGACACAGGCTCTGGAGCCCTCATAAAGGGACCTCAAAGCCTGCACCAGGTTGCTGCTCACTCCATACATAGACAGCACCGTCCACAACTCCTTTCTATCTACCCTATCATAGGCCTTTTCCAGGTCCACAAAAGCACAGAAAACCTTTTGGTTCACAGCCACGAACTTTTCTGTGATGGACCGTAGTGAAAAGACCTGATCCGTACATCCCATTCCCTTTCGAAATCCCGCTTGTACATCCCAGATTTTGTCATTCGTAACATTCAATACCCTTTCTATTAGAATCTTCGCATATACTTTGCCGACAACACTAAGGAGGCTGATACCGCGGTAGTTTTTGCAGTCTTGCTGTGACCCCTTTCCTTTATACAGAGGGACGATAACGGCCTTGACCCAATCTTCTGGGACTCGGCCGCTATTCCAACATGCATTGAAAAGACGGTACAACAGACTACCCACCAGGCCATCTCCTCTCCTCAGCATTTCTATCGACACTCTATCACAACCTGCTGACTTTCCCGCTTTCATACTTTTTAAAGCTTTCATGATTTCACTCATACTAATCACACTTTCATCTTCGCTACTTGCATCTTTACTCATGCTTTCTGGCTCACGACAAATATCTTCGCATTCAAACAAGCTTTCAAAATAAGTTTTCCATCTATCAAGCATTTTTTCTTCCTCACATATTAAGTCTCCAGACTCATCCCTCACCGCGCTTAATTTAGTTTTCTCTGATTTCCCCCGAGCCGATTTAATCAAGCTCCAAAAGAGTTTAATATTCGACCGGAAGTTGTCAGAGAAACTCCTATCATACTTTTCATTCAGTAAATCTTTCTTTCTAGCCACAACTTCTTTCACTCTTTTCTTTGATCTATTATACTCTTTTTTCTTTCTGTCGCTTAGATCTTGTCCTGGATCTACAGCTACAAAATCCAACCAACACTTTTTCTTCTCTTTCACGACATCATCTACCTCTCTATCCCACCATTCCGGACGTTCATTCTTACTTTTTCTTCTTTTTACTACACCGCATACTTCAGTGGCCGATTTGACCATGCCATTCTTCATAATCTCCCATACATTATTTACATTATTCTCGACTTCACTGTCATTCATTTTATTAACACATTCAAAACGATCTTTCAGCTTTCTTACGTATTCATCTTGTATAACTTCGTCATTCAGTTTCTCTACTTTTATCCTCTCTAACGCAGTTGTCGGTACGGGAACACGATGGCGCCAACGTGTGAACAGACCCCTTACTCGTGTTACCACTAAGTAGTGATCTGAACCTACGCTAACTCCTCGAAATGCTCTGGTATCTACAACTTTGTTACGCAACCGTTCATCCACAATCATCAAGTCTATCATAGACTTCTCATTCTGACGTCTCCACGTATACTGATGAATCTCTTTGTGATCAAACAAAGTGTTTGTCACGCAGAGATTCTTAGCCAAACATACATTGAGAAGGCATTTGCCATTCTCGTTCACTCGCTCATCACCATACTTACCCAGTACCGATTCATAACCATCCCTTTGCACGCCTGTCCAACCATTAAAATCGCCTAGCAAAATAATCCTCTCATTCTCCTTGCATTTTGTTGAAACCTCATGCAAACTTTCTCAAAACTCCTCCCTTTCTTTTTTAGATTTATTCGTATCTGGGGCATAAGCCCCAATTACGAATAAACGGGTGAGACCTACCTTGACTCTCACCCAGAGAAGTCTTGGGCTCACACATTCATGCTCTTGCATACATTCAGCCATTCGCTCTGTGAGTACGATGCCAACTCCCTGACGACCGTGCTCGGATACCGGAACTCCGGACCACAAAGCCGTCAAGGTTCCGTGTGTGGACATACTCACCCCTTTTTTCTTCGTCTCAGTCACACATAGAACATCCAGCTTTCTCTCTTTCATCATCATACATACCTCATCTAATTTATGTTCCATCCCTCCACAAACATTCATCGTAGCAAGGCGGCTTTCAGCGGCCCGCTTTTTGCCAACCCCCCTGCGAACACAGCGTGACGCGTGGCAAACGGCATCGCCGTTAATAACAAAACTTTCAATATATTAATATTTTAGGCACATACTTCAATGAAAATAGCTCGATGACATTGAAGTGGACTTATCGATAACCAGATGGTCGATGTTTTTATTGTGTCAATCACTAACAACACGTCGTTCGTGCTAGGAAAATCTCTAGGTCTACTTATTACTGTGACTTTCCCCACCGTTGCTTGAAATTTTCTATGGATTCTTAGTAATTCAGATGTGGGACTACATACACAACAGCATAATTATGATCACTAAAATATATAAAATTAAAAAAATGTTTAAAAAAACCAAAACTAATTTAAAATGGTAGGCTAAAATAACTTCTTTTAAAATGGTAGGTAACGGAATAGTCCAACTGAAGTCTGCTCTCAGTTAAAAATATTGAAGGACGCCGACTTCAGTTAGACTAAACTATTAGGTACCTACCATTTTAAAAGACGTAATTTTTTGCAGTTTAATGGCGGATTTTGATTTTTTTAAACATTAAATTTTTCAGGTATCTCGTTTAGGCCTAGCATTTTTGTCTGCTAATTAGATAGTTCACGCACTTTTACATGTCAAGAACCTACCAGCGCTTCACAAGAGGAGACCACTGCTGAGAAGAAACGCCGCAAGAAACTCAGCAGTCAGTCATTTTTAGCAGACAGCAATATCGCACTGCTAAGTATATCGAAACAATGGTAACTCAAAATACAACTACCTATATTTTAAAATCAACTTTAATACATCGTCTATGAGCTTGAAAAAAAACTAACAAGGATTTTGAGTTGATCCTGTTTTGATCTAACAGTGCGATATAATAACTCACACACACTCACAAACACACACACACATAAATGGTTGTAGCAATAATTATATGTATTTAATATAATGTACTTATTGCTTTTACTACCTATTAGTAAATTAAGTAATAGAAAATCCAATTGTTTATATGTAAGAGTTTATTTCATAAGAGTTACGGAAATCGTAATTAATTGATGTAATCATTACAAAATGTTACGATGAGAATAACTAGCTCATTTAATATTTATTTATTATTGCTTAAAAGCAATGCGAGGTTTGAGTTGAAAACAAACCGGTCAAGTGCGAGTCGGAATCGCGCACCGAGTTGGAAAACGCAAAAGAAAATACAATTTTGTGTGAACTTTATAATATATGCAATAAGGTCCATTTTGACTAGCCTAAATTTTAATACAGATTTGTAACATTCAGGTAAGTAATTATCCTTAATTCAGAATTTTTGGTCCATAAAAATACATAGAGACAGACAGACAACGAAGTCTCACCATCAGGGTTCCTTTTTTACCATTTTGGTACGGAACCCAAAATTAAAATGGGACCAAACGGGAAGCACCAGCTTACAAATAAAAAAGAATCATCAAAATCGGGTCACCCAGTCGAAAGTTCTGGGGCAACAAACAATAAAAAAACAATAAATAATAATAAAAAACAATAAAAAACAATAAAAAACAATAAAAAACAATAAAAAACAATAAAAAAAATTAAAAAAAAACAGGCGAATTGAGAACCTCTTCCTTTTTTGAAGTAGTTTAAAAAAGGATGACCTTAAGACCCGAACACCTGCATCACCTATAATAATAGCCCTCCGGTTACTAGAATCCATTGGCAGGATCCATCAATGGATTCCAATGAACCTTTCGTGCATTCAGATCCAATAATGGATTCGAGTGGACTTTATGTAAACTAGAACCCGTAATACTCGTAGATCATGGTGAACTATAACATCGCCTACAATCCATCAATAGATTTATGTAAACTTTTTTTAGACTAGGGTCCATTCGCGGATAACAATTTACTTTGAGGTCGTCTAGCATCCATCAATCCTAGTGGCAGGCAGGGCTAAAAAGTTCATTAGGATCTATGAATATTTACATACATACATACATACCTTCACGCCTTCATTCCCAGAGTGGGTTAGGCAGAGCTACAGAATTACCAACAACTAAAAACTTGTTGATAACTCTGTAACCACAATTTGCACAATTAGGCTATGATGTTTAACAGTGTATATTAGTGACAGGTAGCAAGCCCATCGCCTAACAGTCCTACAAGACTTTATTCCCTTAGTCACCTCTTACGACTTCCACGGGAAGACATGGAGTGACACAATAAAATTCTAAGCCGGCAATCACACGACTGACACGACAATATATTTCTATGAATATATTTCTGAAAATATTGCAGTGTGTTGTTATTCATGAACGTATCTAAGTCTATTGAAAGTTTATTAGGATCCTTTAATGGATCTGAGTACATATCCATACATTGATGGATCAGTGTAAACATTGTATTTTCTCTAAATCTACTAACAAATCAAAATGTACTAAAAATCCACTTATATCCATCATGGATTCTAGTGTACATAAAACACAAGCTAGTTACGCAATAAGCATTTAAAAATATTTACTAAAGGCAGATGAAAAACATCAGCACAAAAATATAATGGGAAACTTTATTTATTTAATATTACGTAGATACTCACCTTTATGGCGCAAACACGTAACCTGCCTTATGCGTCACATTCAATTGGCTACTTGACAGTTGTAACAATTAAATATAAAAAGTGTTGAATATGGTAGTTTACACTAAAAAAATAACTGCACATATTTTTATTTGCAATAAAAAATATGATAAGTACTTTATTTTTGGAAAATAACATCGTCGTTTTTTACCTGTGGCTCCAATGAACCCAAACGCTAGCGGCGATGACTGATTTACGTGTGACGTCACTGCAGCCTAAATACAAAGTTGTCAAACATCTACGTAGTCAAAACTAAACGACTCGAAAGCTTACCATAATTGTATTCGTGAGAAGATGCACTAAATGGAGGCGGGATTTTTAAAGGCAGATAGTGCAAATCTGCCAAAAGTGGACAGATGTTAACTTCGAATCTCGACTTGCCAACTGCAACCACTTCTTTCGATGTTGAGGATTTTTAGGAACGTGTATAAATAATTTTTCAGGAGTTTTGATCGTCGTACTTCTACACATTGGTACGGCACACGTCTTATAATTAGACATTTTCACAAAATATATTTTTAAAACTTTATCCTTTCGCTTAAGTTGGCTTTATAATAATTCGGTTCGTTGTTTTATGTTTAGTGACGTCACCAACGACAAAAGTCACGTGACCTACCGTTTACGCGCGTATTTCAAATTAATTTAGTTATAAACGTGCTTTTTCTAATAATTAACATTTTTTCTAGAAACAAAATAATGTGAGATGTATAAAATAAGCAAACGCACATTTTAAAATACTTTTCTGAAAACTGTCAAGTAGCCAATTTGGGGTGTTGGTACACACAGCAATAACAATTAATATAAATAATCACTTATTTTCGGTAATGAATGAATAGAATATAAATAAACAAGGGCTATATTCATATACCGTAATCACTCGTAATCATATTGGTGACGTTACTGTCAAATGTTGGCAACAATTGAGAAACTGCGTCAGGCTAGTAGGTGAGAAAATTAAGAAAAAAGATGGTAGGCCATTTGCAACGTTAAAAGATGGCGGACGTGTAATTTGTTTTAGACTTTAATTTTTGGGTAATTAGGTGTTCAAAGTTCTTTTCTGATAGTGATTTGTACTTTTTATGCCTTAGTGTCGCACAGTGATTGAAGACTTGGACTTATTTCGTGTATCTGGCATCTTTCTTCTCGTTTCAAGTGGACTCGCAGTGGTGCAGAGGTTAAAACTATCTTGACCTCTGACCTACAAATCACCGTACAACGTTGCCCCCAATCTTCCTAGAGAAGATTGGATTGTGTTTTATACTCATATAAACCTTGACACTGGCGAAATCACTTCACGTGGAAGCCATATCCCTGCGGTAGTAGCTGTTCAAGTCGCCGCGGGGGCAAAAAAAAAAAATATATATATATAAGAAAAAAGATGGAGAAGAGAAACTGTCGATAGATGCTCGTCAGCGCCGTTCGAAATTTGAAACTTAATACGTATTTTATTATTTTTGATTAATTAGTTTACAGTCTGCGAGCACTTAGAAGATGCTTCGGGTGTGTACTTCTCTTTGACTCGCTCTTAATAAGAGCTTATGAGAGCGAGTGAGAGACAAGTACATTCCCGAAGCACGTTCTAAAAGTGATCAAACTGTAACTTGATTGAAATGCTGGGTTTATATACTTAACTAGTGGATAAGTTTTTACACGTAATTAAGAGAATTAGTACTAATGTTAATAACTAAAAACGATTTTAAAGCAAGTGCCCTGCGGCTCTATTCCAGCTGGTAAAATCCAAATCCGTCTACCCTGTTAATTTGATATTCAAATAGAAATCATTGGTCAGTAGTACCACTGGTAAGAACCGTTCAGTTGGACTGACGAATACTTACTACCTACTATTTTAAAAGCAGTTATTTTTTTTCGGATTTACAGGCAGTTTTTTTGTTTTAAAATCATTTATTTAGGCTCTATACCACATTTCGTTGCATATCGTTGTCAAATTTTGTGAGGTTATTATTATTACAGCTGTTATTTACTTTGCAGTAAGATAATTTCCAAAATCCAAGGGTAAGTTTCACCATCTCAATTTTACGCTGGCAATTTCAAAACTCCAAACACGTTGCCAACCCTGAGGGACACCTCATGCCCCCGCCTTTGAAAACAGCAATGCGAAAATTTCTTTTTGGCAGAGTGGGTTCGAATTTTAAATACCGGGAATATCAAATTTGCACAACCACTACTCAAACTAAATTCGTATTAAGTACTCAGCAGTGTAGTTTAGCTCCTGCCAACTTACCTACAGACTTGCTTAAGTTGCTTATCTCAATATATCGATAGGTGGTGAAACAATTACTAAACCTAAACAGAGTACTTGCAGGCAAGTCACTTCCCTCCGCAGTTAAAGTTCGAGAGAGTACTTACGACTTTGGTTTGGATCTTTTGTTGTAAGCGTGGTAAATAAGACGAGTAGAGATTTTTTAAATATTCATGACTTCTTTTCACAGCTTCAATAAAAGCTGAATCATGTAACAAACAATTGAGAAAAATCACTTTTTGAATAGCTCTAAAAATAATCAAGATAATAACAAATATTTGTTCTTATCTCTTTCTAGAATTTAACACAGGAGTTTATATAGTCGACATGTTACATGACGTCACACTGCATATCGGATATCTCTGTCTAGTCGTTGTCTAATTAGCAGTTAAAAATGCTCTTCCGTATTTCTTAGTCAATTTTAATTTTAATTTTTTTTTGGTGATCTTTTTTACGGCGTTCGATCATCTAACAAAAAAATTTCGTTTTTTTTTTAAAAAGTAACGTGAATTAGGTACTATTTTATTTTGAAAAGAATGGATGAAAGAAGAGATTTGGTAAAAGAAATATACAGAGTCAAAGTCAAGGGTTCTTTTTTAGAATCAAATCGGCGAAATACTTGAAAAGGCCCAAATCTTAAGTACCCGATACCGACCGTGCAT
Organism: Acleris emargana; assembly: GCA_927399475.2. Taxonomy (NCBI): domain Eukaryota; kingdom Metazoa; phylum Arthropoda; class Insecta; order Lepidoptera; family Tortricidae; genus Acleris; species Acleris emargana. Next base: position 4,506,381 of record OV656847.1, read on the forward strand.
GCATGACTCGATGTATGAATGCGGAAGAAGTAAGAGATTTGCCAGAATCGTAACAGGTGGAAAGAAGTGGTTTATGCCTACCCCTCTGGGACACGGGCGTGATTTAATGTATGTATGTATCTACCGCCATTTAAAACAACTTCAACATACCCTAGGCACAGTTTAACTAAATGCTCAAACATGGCTCCCGAGAGGGCAGCACTAAACTCCAGCAAAATATTTTAATGGCCGACAACTCGCCTCTAGGCCGCGACTTAAATTGTACTAACTTGTTTTTATATAAACTTACAAGTTAAGAAGTTTTAGGGGAGTTTAACGAGGCTTTGTGAAAGTGTTTTTTGTAATCCATTTATCGGAATAGGAAGAGTAGAGATATTCGTCTAGACTTGATTCTGTTTAATATTTAATTATCTTGAAAAAAACAATACAATTTATTTTTGCCGAAATCGAGTTCTAGGTAAATTACCCTTAATTTCAACGTTTGGGGAAGATAGAAAAATCAAGATAGTTGCAGTTTGCGAAAATGAAGGTAGAAAGGGAGAGGGAGTCGGAGAAGTCGGTTAAGTCGTAGTTATTAACGCAACTACGTATACCTAGGTGATAAATCATGACTCTGGGCGTCTATTCTACCCGGCAAAACCATATTGCCTTTTTAACTCGACCGCCAATACAGAAAAGTAAATAAGAGCTCTCATAACGTTGACATTACGATACTAATATGGTTTTATCGAGTAGAATAGAACCCCAATGCAATTGCTTTTAAAAAGGGTTTCAGATTCGGGTAAAGTCAGCAAGGCTCGCTGTTCGGAGCGATACTTCTGAACTTGTTTTTTTTTTCTTTATTTTTCTTCTTTTACACCTGATATCAGTCGCTAACACTATAATCAGGTGGGTTGTAGTTCATGGGGGGTTTGGCGAGTCAGAGCCACTGCCCCAGCTGGCCTCAGTCAGCCAGCACACTGGCTCTCTTTAGTCTCTTAACTGGATTTGGCTGTAGCAGCGTGTGGCATAGAGGGTTTGGATTAGTGGTCAATCGGACTTTATAGTGAACTTGAATATGACCTTAACTTTACTTTTTAGAGGTAATAACGTAATTCGAAGAAGTATTAATCATGTCAGCCGAAAGTCGTCCACTGCTGGACATAGGCCTCCCCCATGGCTCTGGTCTTGTGCTTAAGAAGTAATAAAGTAAAGAGTTTTTTCATGGTTAAGAACTCGCATAACAGCTTATGAGAGCGAGTGAAAGAGAAGTTCAAACATTATAGTACTGTTGATATTATCGTTTTTCGTTAAACAGCCAACTAATAAAGTAGTGTCAGACCGGTGCCGGTATAAGTCGAGCCCCGCTTAGCGGAGCTGCCAAAACGGCTCCACGCCTTGTAACAACAGACCATGTATTTCGTGTTCGGGACACTTTATGTATATTGCCTGGGGCGTTGACTAAGTCCAAAATATCGCTTCACGGTGAAACCTAGAAACATTTTAGAAACAACCTAACCTGTAAAATTCCTTTTTTTTTCATTTGACCGATAGCTATTTTAATCAAAATGCTTCATTTGATTGTTTTACGTAGGTAAAGTTAGGTTTGTTTAGAAGCGATACCAAAAAAACAACGTCTTCTATCAAAACATTGCATTTGAAATTATGATTTTTTTTAATTTAGTTTAGTACCTACCCGACAAAACGTTACTGCTTGGGACGTGTTATAATTATTGTGTTATTAATTCGGCCGCAATTACATTACTGCCAAGTAAATAAGAGCTATCAAATCATTGACCATACGGACACGACAAGGGAACACCATGAAAACGTTTAACAAAACAATGAAACATCGCTCCTAATAACCCACTTTAACCACCAATAAAAATATTTCAAACTTAACCAAATGTTTGAATGGGATTAAATTCGGGAAAAATTACCCAATTCCATGTAATTCCGGTGCTGCCAACCAAATAACGTCATGCGTCATTTTAACGGTCGGCTGTGCCATAACCAAATATTTATATTGTCTGTGAACGGGAATCGGCCTTTTCCTGGATTTATATTACGGCCTCCTATTAAAATAACCGTAACTCATTCCGTGTTTACGTCTTTTTTCGGAACGTGACTTTTTGCGTTAAGTTCAATTTTGTTAGAAACTACCTATAGCATCTGTGGAATCAGCTTTCGGCGTCTGTATTTCCGACCCAATACGACTTGGGAGCCTTTTAAAAACGAGCCTACTCTTTTCTCAAAGGCCGGCAGCGCACCTGCGATTCCTCTGGTGTTGCGGGTGTTTATGGATCGCTTACCATCAGGTGGCTCGCTTGCTCGTCTGCCTCCTTTTCCAAATAAAAAAATATTAGTATAATTATAAGCCATCAACATGTATCAAACTATTAGTGCTTACTATCCACGACGACACGCTACAATGAACCAATTTAAATCATATGCCACTATGCAACTATGTCAAAGTAACGTATTAATCAAAATCGTAAGAGACTTCTTAAGAATTGGATTAAAAAATTACTTTGAAATAGTTCCATAGTGGCATCTGAATTAAATTGGTTGAGTGTACATCTATGCAACCGTGTAACGTCAAGTTTGGACTGGATTTATTTGAATTAGACTTTGTTTTTTCTTATGGTTTCGATTTGGCAAACAAGCACACAGGTTTTTGGCCCACTTGTGTGGCTGTGGACACCATCTTAATGGATGGCAACTCTTTTTTTGAGGCTTACTCTTTTGCCTGGAGATATTTTATTTCTTGCTCGTGTCTCTCCTTGCGCTGCCTTTTTTGTAACCTCTTCCTTTGCAACTTCCCCTATACATCTATGAACGGACCTTGTGCACGGTCCTGCTACAACTTTTCAACTGGTTACCTTCCTACCTACCTATATCCTATGTTACAGTCCTCTAAATCACCTAGGATAAAACAATACTTTCAAGATTACTCATCCTTATATTTTATATGGGAATATAGTCTTGTAGAAAGTACTGCTAGGCGATGGGCTTGCAACCTGCCACTAATATCGCTCATCCAATAGAATAATGAAATAATTGCATTTTTAGCATTTTACAGTAGAGCTGTTTAAAGATTTCAAACCGTCTAGGACATTACAATATAAATGACGGAAAGTTAAATTTTTGTCGTCATTATACTCCGTCTAATTGACTACAAGGAATAGGTTGAATAAAACACAAAAACGGAACATAAACCATAAAAAAACTGCTGCAAAAAAAAAGTGCCTTGCATTTACGTCTTTTTCACGCTAGAATGATTGAAATACCTTTATGACACTTTAGTTTTAAATAAAATATAGCAATGGATATCGAATAATCTTTATTTTTCTATGCTTATTTAACAAAATCTAAGAAACAGATAGTTGTATGTTAAGTGGAATTATTAACATTTTCATTGTATTCCTCTGCACCTTGAGGATATTAAAAATAACGTAAAAAAGTAAAAAGAGAAACCTCTGAAAAATCAACATAAAAACCTCTGAAAAATAAAGGCTAATCTTAAATGAGATCACAGTAATTATATAAAACGAGATCAGCTTAATGGAATTATTATTATCTCAATCAGTCATTATTATTATACCAACTTGAAAATATTCGTAGAATTAGTGGTTATTTAACTTACTTAAAATAAAGTCATCTATTTTGCATCCTCTAAGAGTCGTTTTTAGGTATTTATTTTACTTAATAACTGAGAAATAACACAATTAATATTTTTTACGACTTAAGTACTCGTATATCGTTCTTCAAAAGACTTCAAAAACTATAATAAAATATTTTTTAAAAATTAACAAAAAATATTTTCTAAAGATATCACAAATCGTTTCCTGTAAGTACTAATAAAGTACCCTAAAAATCAAGTAAATGGGTTATTGCTAAGCATCTGTTGTTGCCTTGATTATTTTAATGAATATGCTGGTAAACACCTTAGCCTAATTGTACAAATTGTGGTTACTGTTTTATCAATAAGTTTTTAAAGTTGTAGGTAATTCTGTAGCTCAGCCTACCCCACTCTGGGATTACAGGCGTGAAGGTATGTATGTATATTTTAGATTTCATTTGTACATCTGTAATACCACTACTCACTTTAAAAAATATTAACTTCATTTTAAAACAAACTCCTAACTACATCAACAATGTTCCACTTTCTACCGATAGGTGTCACAGGTAAGCAACTTTGCGCCGTCTTCAGTAAGTAGTTTCAAGTTATATTCTTAACATTTTATACTAGAATCTGTAGAAACCTACGAAAAGACAAGAAAAATAATGTTTTTTTTATAGAATGGTGGCAGTATTAAAAAGTATTTGGGTTTGTGCCAAACGAAATATTAAAATGAATTTTACTTTTCTTAATAATTAAAAAAAGCTATGAAATTTAGACTATCTTTATTGGTATGAAAAGCTTTATTAAGGCCCTGTCATCGCAGCTCATAGACACCTCCGGAGATCCTAGAGCTGGTGCTTACCTCTCCCGATCTCTAAGGATTGGCTAGCTACCCAGAGAGGTAATGCAGCCAGTGTCACAGGGACCATGCCGCGAGAGTGAGCATGCCTGCTAGAGGGGGTGTTCTTTTTATAGTGGTGATTATTATTTACATCTATAATATTTTTATTTTTATTTAAATTAGTTTCGTTTTAACTTTTAATATTAATGGTAGTGTCAGTTAATAATAATTTTAATTTGGTTACATTCTTACGTACCTTAATATAATTTATCACTATCAAAGGCAATCTTACAACGTGTAAATTCTATTCATTAGTGTGAAAAACAATTAAAATAATCAACAGGGGACAATAATTAATATGTTCAAAGAATATAACACGGAATATATTGACCTAGTATCCAATTAATTGTAAGTGCTAGGTATGTAATATGGGTACTAGACAACGATATAAATAAAGAGAGATAAATACTTGAATACAAAAAAAACATCCCAGACTCATCACACAAATATTTGCCCATACCGGATACCGGAATTATATTGGAAATGGAAATCGGATTTATTGATGGAATAAACATGTGGAGTTATAAAGGGTTTATTTTATTCGTTAGATAGTAATTATATTTGGTTCATTATAACTTTTTCGAAAACCTTTCTGTCATTTCATCATTAATCTCTCTGCTTCTAAGAAACAAGGTTAACAAACTTTTTTAGCGTTTATTTAGGGTTTCATTTCCTCATAACATCGGATTCGAGGGCAAAGTTAATTATTCTCCTAAAAACTCATTAGCAAGAATCAGCCGGGTGTAAGTTCCAAGGAAATTTAAAAAGAGACCTGTTGATTACTTGACATAATTAATTGTAGTTAGGGTAAAGTCACCAGTGGTCAGCCAGAGACCTGTAGTCAGCCCCTGCCTATACTTTGTATGAGTGGGAAGAGTATGAAAGATATATTTTCCACTCTTCGCACTCATTATGAGGTCGACAACTGGTCTTTGGCTGACCACTGGTGACTTTACCCTACGAGATCGCTGTTAAAAGTAAACTAAAGATAAACTAAACATCAAGAAGACAATTGACCATCTCACGGAAATTGACCTTGTCCCAAATGAACGACAAAAATACTTATTGTTAGAGAATGCATGAAAGAAGAAAGAGTACTCAGCATATTTTGACACTAGCACTGGCAAGTTGTAATGGTTGGAAAGAATTAAAAAAAATAGCAAGGGAGAAGCAAAAAAGACGGGCTTTCGAACAAACTGACAAGAGAGGAAAAGCAGCGATAGATACATACGCACATAAACTCACGCCTTCATTCCCAGAGTAGCGTAGGCAGAGCTAGAGAACCAACAACTCATAAAAACTTGTTGATAAATATAATGTAATTGAACATTAAAATAAGATGTATTATGTATAGTTAAACTACTTTAAATGGTAAAAGACCCTCAAGGAATAGTATTGGCTGTATGTTTTACATTATATCGAGCAACACATTACCGATTTAACATATAAAACATTCAAGACTCAGGAACAAATACTATAAATATTTTCAAAACAAACCCAAGAACGCCATTAACTACTAACTATAGCAACGTTAACTTCTAATTGCCAAACCCTTCATTCAAACTGGGGACAGGTAGGCTTACTTCAGGTTAATATTTGACACATTTTGTGTGGGCAAATGTCAAATTTTAACCCGAAGTAAGCCTTATCTATCTGCGGTTTGAATATAGTTTTCGGCCGTTAGTTGACATTAGCCTCGTCGATAACCTTCTTCTTTTTTAAATTAATGGCGTTCCATCAAGTGATTTCGCCAGTGTCAGTGAGAGAGTATACAAAATCAAAATTAACAAAAGTAAAAGCCGGGCCTTTTTCAATCGGCCATCTTCCCTCCCCGAAGCGAAGGTTACCGGAATCCCTCATTACACCTTTCATTGGTCGCGAGAGAACTTATTGCCAATTTAATTCTACAGGCGTTTCTTTTAACACGTCCGCGATTACTATCATCTGAATAAGACCTTTTTTTTTTGGCACGCTGGGGAAATGCGTTTATGCATACCATTCACTCCACTCAGGTCCAGGGAGACCCGGGATGGTTATGTGGGACTCACCAACCAAGAATTGCCGGAATACCTACTAAAACCCCAGCGGCCTGAGCACTTCATAGGCTGTTGGTGATGGGGGCGCCATGGGCTGCTAATGATGCTACCATTGGGCGCCCCCCAGCCGCCCTAGTATTACCTTGGGCACTTTCGCCAGGGTAGAACCATCGACGGTGGGCCCCTAACCCACGAGTCCTAGTCCTATGGGTTTAGGTTATCTGAATAAGACCTATCGTAACGTTGGCAATACACCAGAACAACTGCCGGGTGTTTAGAATCATTACTATTCGTTTCCCTAAATACATTGTATCCGTACCTACATACAAACTAAGAACTTAGTTTGGGACTATTAATTTGTGTGACATAGTCTCGTGACATTAATTTATTTTTATTTTACTTTATCTATCGGCCAGTTTCAGAATCGACGAGTAATTTTATCTGTCATTTAAAGTTGGCTCTCTCATTGTTTATTTTTAAGGCTAAATTTTTCTGTCAAATATGATTTACTAGTCGTTTGTGAAACAAGCGGTAAATAAAAATTATATCTAGTAAAGGATGCTAGCACCGCAGAAGTTGCTTGATTAATGCCTGCAGTGCTGCTGCCTCATTGCGGAACTCATCGAAAACACATCTTACTACTTATCTCGAAGATAGGCTAACAGCTAGTGTTCTAGAGGAGAGTGATAATCTTTGTATTGGAGTTGGACCAAAGGCTGCTCAGAATGAACATAAAGTGTATGTTCCGTAGGCTAACAGTAGACTGTACACCAGGCCGCTTTAAGGTCCATTTGTTGCGAGCAAAAAGCCATTTCTTCAGAACTAAAACATCAATCATATCAATTGAATAGTACATGACTTAAGGTACGCCCACAACAATACTTAAAAAAAGGTGACGGTACGGGATCGCAGTGACGCATCGTATGCGTACCGTTTCCATCGGGCATGCATTGCACCGCTGCTTAACGGTGCGTATATTACGGTGCGTCAAAAACGTCGCCATGTGGTTACTATGACCCCGTCTTTTGTTTACGCAACGACACCGTATTTTGAGCAGCGGTGTGGACGCCATGCGATAAAAACAGTACGGATACGATGCGTCGCTGCGATTCCGTACCGTCTCCGTATTTGAAGCAGCGGTGGGGTTGCACCTTTACTAATTGTCGTCATCGTCATCGATCGATAATAATTCCTATCGAGAAATAGAGCAGTGCGCCTAAAAAAGTCTCCGTGCCTATGCCTGGTTCACCCTAAGACTCACAACAAAATCAATAAACACTTGCCTATACTTACCAGGAATGGCGTATTTGGAAACGAACATCTCAAAATAACGAAAATTTTAATTAAACTCATCATCATGTCAGCCGAAAGACGTACACTGCTAGACATAGGCCTCCCCCAAGGCTCTCCACTCAGACCGGTGTTGTGCTGTTCGCATCCACCGCGTTCCCGCGATTTTCACCACGTCCTCACTCCATCTTGTTGGAGGCCTACCTACAGCTAGTCTCCCGGTCCGCGGACGCCACTCAAGAACCTTTTGACCCCATCGGCCATCAGTCCTGCGAGCGATGTGCCCCGCCTACTGCCACTTAAGTTTAGCTATTCTTCGGGCTATGTCGGTAACCTTAGTTCTACTGCAGATATCATCATTTCTGATTCTATTATTTGAGAAACCCCGAGCATAGCCCATTAATTAAACTAGACACAATTATTTTGGTGGTACAGCTCTTAGCTTACAAAACAGTATGATGGAACAGAAAACTTTCAGCTCATATGTTATAAAAAGTTTTCGAACTTGACGAATCGACTTCGAAACGATGTGAAACTTCGCGATCCTAAGTTCAGTTTACTATTTCTCTGAAAATGAATATTTTATATTCAAATAGGGTTGAAAATTGGACCGGGTATTGAAATCTTGTAGTGGCCCGGCGAAGGAACGTAATTTATAGATTTCATATATTTTACTTGGGATTGCTGATGTTATTTATGTTATAGAAGTTTTAAAAGATGATTTGTAAATGTTTTACTTATTTGTTTCTATTATAACTACGTTTATTGAAAACCCGTTGATTAAAACTTTTTTTAAACAACTCCTTGCTGATTAGACTTTTATTGTTCTTAGGGGTATTCTGGCACAGGCATAATCTTTATTTGTAAGCAGAAACAATTAAAGATTATGTTCTATTTCTATTCTATTACACATACATACATTAAATCACGCCTGTTCCCCAGAGGGGTAGGCAGAGACCACTTGCTACGATCTTGACAAATTTCTTTCGCTTCTTCAACATTCATACATGGAGTCATGCACGCACGTCGGTTTCGGGTACTTATGATTCGCTCCTTTTCCAGTATTTCTCCGTTTTGATTCGAAAAAGTACGCCTAGGGCGGCCCCTTCCGACCCTTCCACTCACTTTCGATCTGCATATCTCTTTCATCCATCCTTTCCAAATGACCGAACCATCGAAGCATGCCCTTTTCAATCTTTGTCAGTACATCTTCTTTTATTATTTATTCAATTATTTATTATAGTTATTTAAGTTTATTATGGCAGTAATCTACAGTACCGATGTTTTTTTTTTTTTTTGTAGCGTTTTGTACCTTAAAGGGGTCGTTACTTTGTTGTCCTTCTATCTGTCTGTTTGCCTTTCGGTACGTCACTCAAAACACATTTGCTCAGATACTCAGATTATTGCTTACAAATACGCAAGTTGCAAATTATATTTTGAGAAAGCTGATGGGACTTCAAAGACACGTCTGTTGATGGATGACACATATTTTGAAACTCGAAAAATCACTCATCAGAACCAAGTTTTTGCGATTAGATACATATAACATTGGCAAAATCATTCAATTGTATTTATCTCAAAGAAATCCTTAATAGTATAGAGACATGCATCAACCAACCAAACATATAATTTTGATTTAAATTTACGCATTTTGTATGGATTTTTTTAGATTCACAATCCTCATAATAAATACGTCGATTAGAATCCGTTTTCACTAGAGCCAAAGTAATACATGTATATCCTATTTGTATTTCACAATGATATAATCTTAATCCAGCCTCTATTACAAACATACACATACTTTAACTGTTAAAGCAACTTCATTTCAAAGTTTCAATATAAAATACCCTTCTTTATTCCTTTACCGGATCTATTTGGAGTGAAGCCAATAGGACCAAGATAAGCAATTGGTAGACTCAACCTATCTCGCTAGACAATTGCATTCGATATATTCTCTTTGGAATAAAATATCAACGTCGTGCGGGCTTAACAGTTTATTCGCCGTTCTAGCTCGTCGGGGTGTCTGATATATGGAAGACATTGACTAAACGATATTGTTACAGATTGGTTTCTACGTAGCTAGCCACATTCATATTGAAACGAACTTACCGCCATTACGAGACATGTGAAATTACGATTGGAAACGAAACGCTCGAAAGTTATTGTATATTTTTCAAACATTAATCCTTTTTCAAAAAAACTCGAGGTCACTTAGAGGGCTATGGAGAGGGCTATGCTCGGGGTTTCTCTGCGTGATAGAATCAGAAATGATGATATCCGCAGGAGAACTAAGGTTACCGACATAGCTCGAAGTATAGCTAAACTGAAGTGGCAGTGGGTGGGGCAGAAGGTTCTTGAGTGGCGTCCGCGGACCGGGAGACGAGCTGTAGGTAGGATTCCAACAATATGGAGTGACGGCCTTGTAAGGATCGCGGGAACGCGGTGGATTCGAAAAGCACAAGACCGGTCTGAGTGGAGGGCCTTGGGGGAGGCCTATGTCCAGCAGTGGACGTCTTTCGGCTGACATGAGTGAGTGATGAGTGAAACATTTTTCGAAAGGTGTGCATTTAATCAATCTCACACACAGCACCATCGCAACCTTAAACTTATAATTTCATTATTTAATATAGAGTGCGGTCGTGTGACATCGATATGGGTCTTCACTCAGCATTGTGTTACGACACTTGTTAGTGCTGCATCGCTGGTTTTGCTGTGAAGCCTAGTGGGGGTGGGGCCTACTTACTGAATAAATGTCTTTATCTTTATCTTTATCTTTATCTTTAGGTGTGCAGTTCAGTTTACTCTGAGACAAAAGGACAGAGCTATATAACTGATATAGCTCTGACCTTCACGCTCGCCGTAAAATGAACTGCATAGTTACGTCCACAATAACCCCCCAGATCCTGTGGCAGCAACCGATGTGTAACGCCTACTCCTAGAAGATACAATAGATACAAAACCTTACTACTACCTATGTACATTCATATATCCACCCTTGCGGGAAAACTTAGTTCTGCAGCGTATGCAGTAAAGCGAATCCGACAACTTACAGACGTCGAGACGGCGAGACTGGTGTATTTTAGTTATTTTCATAGTGTTATGAGCTATGGGATTTTGTTATGGGGAAAAGCGGCTGACATTCAGACCATCTTTGTTCTACAAAAGCGGGCTATACGTTTTATTTATCAACTGGGTTCTCGGGTCTCACTCAGAGATAAATTTAAAGAAATTAATATTCTTACCGTCGCGTCGCAGTATATCTTTGAAAATATCTTGTATGCACGCAAACACATACATGACTTCCGACATAACCGTGACGTTCACGAGTTCAACACGCGAAATAAAGATAAACTCGTAGTCCCATGTCACCGTCGTCGTAAAGTAAGCACATCGTTCGCGGGGAACTGTATACGCTTTTACAATAAGATACCTACTGATATTGTCAATATGCCGTTCAATAAATTTAAGTCTCGCATTAAGTGCTGCTTGCTGGGTAAAGCATATTATACTGTTAATGACTTCCTAAATGATAAAGACGTTTTTTGAGTAGTGTGAGCTTACTTCAATTAGGGTTATGTTGTCTTTTATTGTAATTATAGCTGAGAACTGGGTAGCGCTTATTGCAAAATGCCTTTAAGCCAATGATGTACACTTTAAGATTTAAATTTACCTTGTGTCTTTTTCGTATTTATTTTTTTATTGATTCTTGTGTGCACAAGACATTCTAGAATTGAGAACACATTATGATGTTTCTCACCGGACAGATACTTTTTTACTGTTATCTTTGTCCGGCAGCATGAGCATGTCATGCTCACTTTAAGGTATTTGCTTACGGCGGCGTCGTTGATCGGGTCGCCACCTTCCCGAACACATGGTTGAGGGGGGCGATGGCTGAGATACTTACGCGTCATACTCGTGAACGGGTGCTGTCTGTGGAGTCCGGTCTGTTCACGCTTGCAAGGACCTATTTTCCAATTTAATTATTTTAATTATCGTTCCTGACGTAGAGACCTCGTCATGTGGTTCTCCTAGTCATTTTACCTTTTACTTTTATTTTTATTGACCTTACATTTGTAATGATTTTATTTGTGTTAGTCTAAAAAAAAAAAAAAAATACTATATTACCTTATAATGTAACTTACTTTTAAGTATTATTGTATTTAATAATTGAAAAAATGACCTTCTGCTGGAGTTTCTTGCGGCGCTTCTTCTCCGCAATGATGGTCTTGTCCGAAGCGCTAGTAGATTCACTCCCATGTTACTGACGTGTAAAAGAGCCCTCATGCGGCCAAATTACTGAATAAATATTTTGAATTTGAAATTGAATTTGAACTATACTCCGACATTGGGGCTTTAAAGGCATGGATCGTGTCTACTCCTGAAGCTGAACTTTAATGTTCTGTAAGTTGTTAAATACATATCCAACCTTTTTTTTATACAAGTTAAATGTAATTTTCAATGTACGCGATCCAATTCTCCATTTTCCTTTAGCCCTCTTACCATGAAAAGGTCGCCCCCGTACCATGAGATAGTGATTATATAGCCATGATTGAATACACTGATTTTTCAATTAGACATCAATTAGTTAAACTTAAGTTATTTTTTAATGTGGCAGTACAACAGTAGTTCAGTTTAGCGAGTAGAATCTATCGTTGCATTTAAAGAGGGAACCTATAATTAATGTTATACTAGTTTATATCAATAGATCATAATTTATAGGCAACATAATAAATATACTGTAGTAAACATCTTAGCCTCAATAATTATGCAAAACTAGCGACCCGCCCGCGGCTTCGCCCGCGTGGAATGTATTATACATATAAACCTTCCTTAAGAATCACTCTATCTATTAAAAAAAACCGCATCAAAATCCGTTGCGTAGTTTTAAAGATTTAAGCATACATAGGGACAGACAGCGCAAGCGACTTTGTTTTATACTATGTAGTGATGTAGTTACAACAAGTTTTAAAAGTTGTTGGTAATTTTGTAACATTGCCTACCCCACTCTGGGATTACAGGCGTGAAGATATGTATGTATGTAGTTACAGAATGAACAACCATTTTTAGAGATGTAGGTAATTCTGTAGCTCTACCTACCCCACTCTGGGATTACAGGCGTGAACGTATGTATGTTTGTATGTACGTAACTAATATTTTAATAGCATATTGCCACTGTTCAGACACTTCGAGCGGTCAAGGTTTTTATTTTTGAATTTGTAACTTTTTTTAAATTAAATTTGAAAATGTGTGCATTTCTTATTGGTAGTACCTATACCATTCCAATATTTTGTAGAAAGCTGCAACAAAAAGCAGCCAAACAGTATTTCGGGCGGAGCAGACATTCTGGTCGCGATTCGAACACCACCCTGTGAAAGCGTGAGCTTCTCGTATAAATATGGTGGTTTGCAACTATTTACGATTATACAGCTCCGTCCGTCTACTCAACCTAAACTGAACTGTTTTAGTATGTCATGGTTAGACCCCGCTATCGGAGGTGCAAAATGGTAGCTGTCAAGTTCATAGGGATGGGTAACAAATATTTTGAAATACTAGCTATATGCCGATAATACGTCTATACATCGCAATTTTTTTTTACCATCATGAGAGTCTAGAACTTTAATTAAACGTGTTTGTTTTATAAAACGGGACTATATGGCATTGACTATCTGCTGACGTAAATAATTTATTACTTGTTTAAGTGGCCAGTATTATACCTTTATTGAAAAGGTTTATCTTAAGACCCATCTCTAAGAACTTGACAGCTACCATTTTGCACCTCCGATAGCGGGGTCTAGTCACGGTAAACCCCCAGCTCTAAAATAAGGGAGTTGCCTTTATATCGACGTTTTCAATACTTTAAATATAGTCTTTTTTTATTGCATGGGAAGGCAAACGAGCACACAGGCCACCTGATGGTAAGTGGAAACTGTGACCCATAGACATTCGCATTCACAAGACTGCAAATGCGTTGCCAACCCTGAGGACTAGGATGGAATGCCTCTATGCTAGTCATTTCACCGGCTGTCTTATCCCCAAACCAGAACACAACAATGCGAACACTGCTGCTTGGCGGTAGGTTAATAGATAAGATGGTGGTACCAACCCGGATGGACCCTGCACAAGGTCCTCCTACAAGTAAAGTCCACAATAGTCAATAGCAATGAAAACCTTGTATAGAATTTCCATGGAAAGTGACCCGATTTCATTGTTCTTGAGTTAAGTTATTAATGATTATCTATAAGCAAATCGCTTTAGCATAACAACTAGTTTTTGCCCGCAACTCCGTTCGCGTCAAAGTCGTTATGGCTATTGCCTCGAGAACCGTCAAACTTTAAAAAAATATATATCCTACGTCTGTCTTCGGACTATTTCTGTTCCACAAAAAGAGCAAAAATTCCTCCCCATAATTACAACCCAATGAATCCTTTAAACAACATTTACATTTTCTAAAATACAGCTTAGTTTTATAGTCAATCGTGTACCATTACAGATCTCCACAAAGGTATTGACTTGGTAAGCTCATGTCTTGCTCATCCACTGTGATCTGTGACGTGATCTTATCTCAAGTCTGCATGGGCACAGAGGTCTGAGAAACAGCAGACGAGTCTTAAGTATTAATAAACTAAGTGAGATACCCATCACAAGTTATACGCGCTAGCGACGTTAAAGGTTGACGCACACACAACTGCTTGGCACCGGATCGGCACCACCTCAACTCGCGCTAGTAACACACAGATACACAGACATACTGTTATACAGATACACAGACACACAGATACACACATAGATACACAAACACACAGATACACAGACACACAGATACACAGATACACAGACACAAGGATACACAGATACACATATACACAGATACAAAGATACACAGACACAGATACACACACAGATACACAAACACACAGATACCCAGACAAACAGATTCACAGACAAACAGATTCACAGACACACAGATACACAGATACACGCACACAATTAGATACACAGATGCATAGACACACAGTTATCCAGACAAACAGATTCACAGACACACAGATACATAGACACACAGATGCAGAGATACACAGGCACACAGATACACAGATACACCGACACACAGATATAGACACACAGATACACACAGATACACAAAGATACACACATACACTTACAGATACACACACAGATAGGATATACAGATACAGATACACAGATACACACACAGATAGATACACAGACACACAGTTATACAGGCACATAGATACAAAGACATACAGATAGACAGATACACAGATACACAGATGCACTGTTATACAGACACATAGATACACACACAGATACACACATAGATAGATACACAGATACACAGACTCAGACAGGTTAAAACATCCGAAGGTTGTCGCTACTGTGAATCTTTGTACACTGCCTCTAAACTAAACACTCACAGCTGACTGCTCGTGCAGCGTGCATCAATATCCTGCGTCAAATGAACCGCGAAGGCGTCGATAATGGGACAATACGCTCCATGGCGCATTACTCTCTGTAGGCAGATGTACTCTCATGTTCTAATGATAGATTATAACGTCTAAATTTGAATGCATCCCTAACCCACCATAAAACTATGGAGGTCGTATGAAACGATCATATTGACTTATTGAAACCACTACAGAGCATTTTCCTTATTTTTTTCTGTCATTATCATAGAAAGAAAGCACTGAAAAAATAATAATTTTATAGGTAATTCTTATTGGCCCAAAAACAATTAATGTTTGCAGCTAAATGTTATGTTATGTGTGTTTGTTATCTTGACAGTTAATTTAAATGTATAAAGCATTATAAAATATTGTTAATTGATTGAATAATAATGTTCAATCACTAAACGTGAATGTTTTGTCTTTTACTGTAGTAGGCATTTCTTTTTCAGTAAAATGATAGCAAAAACATCATACTACATCACAAGCTAAAATAAAATAGTTATTTAAACAACTCATATTCAATGATTAAGAAGGAATGAAGGTAGTAATGTGTGTGGATAAAAAGAGTCTCACTTAGTTTGTAGTGAGAGTGCAGAGCTAATGCAGAGCCAGAACGCTGTTTCTGTCAGAACCATGTTAGATTTCCATTTGCATTTTTATAAAGGATCATTGTCATACAAAACTCGTAAGCGTTCTGCACAATCATGCTCTTCCGAACCCTTAAAACGTACCTTTGTGAATTTTCATTAAGCGCATTAATTTCAGTACAATGACATTCACAAATTCCTTTACAAAACAAGAATGACAGTCATTGTGTCAAAATATCCAGAATCATTCGCTTAAGTTAGCGGAGACAATATGAAGTGTTATTTTTGGTATAAAAGATCGCAACAAAGCTTCCTCCGCGAGGGCGCCAATAAAGGTTTATCACAATTGTATTTCTGAGTTCAGGTATGTTTTGAAGGTGGGTCGCTATTACAATATCGCGAATTACATATAATATGACAGAAGTGTCACCCATTGCAATAGCTCGAGTGCGAACATTACATAGGGATTTTCTTGGGGTTTTAGACAAGATGGCGTCGCTTTCTTAATTGTTTTATGTTTTTTGCATATTTTGTTGTTAATTGGATAGTAATAAGGTAATACATACATACATACCTTCACGCCTTCATTCCCAGAGTGGGGTAGGCAGAGCAACAGAATTACCAACAACTCGAAAAATTTGTTGATAACTCTGTAACCACAATTTGCACAATTAGGCTAAGATGTTTAACAATGTATATTAGTGACAGGTAGCAAGCCCATCGCCTAACAGTACTACAAGCCTTTATTCCCTTAGTTGCCTCTTACGACTTCCACGGGAAGACATGGAGTGGCACTATTCTTAGCCGGTAACCACACGGAATATGCAGTAAATTAACATTCAAATGTGAAGTATAAAGAAGAATTCAAGTTTGAACACGTATCGCCTTTGGAAGGATTGCTCCAAGAAAATTCCATCTGGTCTTCGTAAAGTTCTACCTACATCGCTTCACGGAGGCTAGAGGATCACCGTACAACGTTGCCTTATGTTTTTTTTTGGCAGAAATGGTTGCTCGATATTTCCATTAAATAAATAAATAATAATAATAATAACATGTCATAGAAAGTTTCACTTCGCCGAATTTTCATTTCATCGACAGGCATTTCCACGTGCAGGAGTTGTTTTTGTGGTCATAAGTCTAACCTAACCTACGTAACGAATGCTTAAGACAACCTGAAAACTATAAGGTTTCAGCAAAAAAAAAAGCTGTTGATGAAATAAAAATTTCGATATTTCAAGGGGATTCGATATGTACTATCAGCCCAATGGAACCGTGACCCATCATAGAACGGTGTCACACTCACATTATAAAACAATTTGTTCGTGTTGAACGATGACGTGATCTTACGATTTGAATCATAACGTCACTGTGACACAGTACTATGGTGGTCAGTCAGAGTTCCATTGGGCTGATAGTACATCCCGTTTCTGAATCACCTTAATAATATCTAAAATTCGTGTTCAGCGCTTCTCTTCTAGATGGTACAGTCCAAATCGTATTTGACCTGTTATGCTACAGTTTTAAACGCGGCCGCCATTATTATTGTTGCGACCTAGCGACATCTAACGGAAACTTGTATCAACCAACTCGCTAGCGCCACCAGCGTCAGACAGCGGAACTAAGGGTTCTACATCGCGCTAACGAAGTTTCTACAGCCGGTTGACATATATACCACTTCCAACTTCATCCCAATGGACTTCGGTCCCCAGGCATAACACCCGCCTGGAGGGAGATCTCTCTATTGTCCTCTCTTCCTACACTATCAAGTAATTAAGAACTATCAAAACATTGCCAATACGATAACAGGTCCAAATACATACATACATACATACATACCTTCACGCCTTCATTCCCAGAGTGGGGTAGGCAGAGCTACCAGAATTACCAACAACTCTAAAAAGTTCTTGGCTGTGAACCAAAAGGTTTTCTGTGCTTTTGTGGACCTGGAAAAGGCCTATGATAGGGTAGATAGAAAGGAGTTGTGGACGGTGCTGTCTATGTATGGAGTGAGCAGCAACCTGGTGCAGGCTTTGAGGTCCCTTTATGAGGGCTCCAGAGCCTGTGTCAGGATCAATGGGGCATACTCGGCCTGGTTTAATATCTCTAAAGGTGTTAGACAGGGCTGTGTTGCCTCACCATGGCTGTTCAATCTATTCATGGACAGTTGTATGTGGGATTTGAAAGAGTATGATAAGGGTTTGCGTATGCAAGAGTTGCTAATCAAATGCCTCTTATATGCCGATGATCAAGTTATACTTGCCCCATCGGTACTTGAGTTGCAAGAGATGGTGACAGTAATGAATGAGGGATTTAAGAAAAAGGGGATGAAAGTAAATGTTGCCAAGACCAAGGTCATGGTGATAGAGAAGGATGAGGAGATGACTGAGTGCGTGATAAATATAAATGGTGAATTAGTAGAACAAGTGAGCGAATTTGTGTACCTGGGAAGTATGTTTACAAGAGATGGTAAGTGTGAGAAGGATATCGAGAGGAGGGTGAATGCGGGGAATCAAATTAATGGGGCCCTGCACTCCTTTGTGAGCAGACAGGGCGTTTCACAAAAAGCCCGGCTGGCTGTTCACAATGGAGTGCTAGCCCCTACCCTGATGTATGGTAGTGAATGTTGGGTGTGGCAGGACAAGCATGTTAGTCGTGTAAATGCAGTTGAAATGCGTTCTTTGCGTAGTATGTGTGGTGTGAAACTGATTGATAGAGTTAGAAATGAAAAAATCAGAGAGAAATGTGGAATGAAAGAAGATGTAGTGACTAAAATTGAAAAGGGCATGCTTCGATGGTTCGGTCATTTGGAAAGGATGGATGAAAGAAGATTGACGAAAGAGATATACAGATCGAAAGTGAGTGGAAGGGTCGGAAGGGGCCGCCCTAGGCGTACTTTTTCGAATCAAATCGGAGAAATACTGGAAAAGGGCCGAATCTTAAGTACCCGAAACCGACGTGCGTGCATGACTCGATGTATGAATGTTGAAGAAGCGAAAGAAATTTGTCAAGATCGTAGCAAGTGGAAAGAAGTGGTCTCTGCCTACCCCTCTGGGAAACAGGCGTGATTTAATGTATGTATGTATGTCTAAAAACTTGTTGATAACTCTGTAACCACAATTTGCACAATTAGGCTACGATGTTTAACAGTGTATATTAGTGACAGGTAGCAAGCCCATCGCCTAACAGTACTACAAGCCTTTATTCCCTTAGTCGCCTCTTACGACTTCCACGGGAAGACATGGAGTGGCACAATTCTAAGCCGGCAACCACACGGGTCCAAATGTAAGGTTTTTACCGAGTTGAATAGAGGGTCTCGACGCATTTGCTTCTTGGACAAAACGATTATTGGTCAGAATGTAAATAGGATACGCAGCGTTTTAAACAAATTGAGTATTGGACACGTGCAGCGGTAATGATTTTTTTGTGGTCACAGGTCAAACCTCACCTAAGTAAGCCATTACTTAAAATGCCCTAAAAACTACTAGATTTCAGCAGAAATTAGCTTTCGATGACATGATGCATTCGATCAAATGAGTGTCGGTGATTCAATGCGATCCCGTTTTTTATGGGTACACCACATAATTCCCAAAGAGTCCTAATTCCGAATTGATCAAAATTCCGATTTTTTTATTTTATTTTTTTGATAGAAGACAACGTTTTGTTATCGCTTATAAATCAAACCAAACCTAACCTAACCTAAGTATTACAATTAAATAATGCATTTAACAGATAAGTGCAGTAGTTCAATAATGATGTTAAAGTGACAAAGCGCTAAAATGTGCAGCTTATAAGCCCGATCGTTTGTTAGTATTATTCGAAGTAAAGTAAGTATCAATAATAGAAACTAACTTGATGCGAAAAGCAGATGTGGGAAGATTCCAAGAGAAACAAAATATTATTGCAATGTAAGAATGTAATGTTAGTACACGTGTGAGATGAGACAAATGACGTCATTCGTACATTATCCATCCAAACTCATATAATAAAGGTAACAGTAACATCTGTCTGTTTGTAACGGTTTCACGGCTAAATCGCTGAATATCGACGATTTTTTCAAAGCTTAAACAGCAAAGAAGGACATGTACTCAACATACAGCTAGAGATATATATAAGAACTAGCTTCTGCCCGCCACTTCGTAGGTGCCGATTATAATTATTTACTAAAAAAAAAAATTTTTCGGGGTTGAAGTAGCCTTTGTGTTAATTCAGGGTTTAAGCTATCTCCAATCCAAATTTCATGTATTTATTAAACGGTCTTATACAATTATGGTAACAATGAAATGGGAAATACATAGGTCAAATAGGCCATAACCAGACCTAGAAATATACAGGAAAAAATAAAATGACAGCTAGGGATTGCCTATATAGATAAACTTAACTATAGATGCTTTCCCCAATTACTAGTGATCGCTCCAAGTTTTGACTGTAAAAATATTTTTTTATTATCATAATTCTCATGGTGTATTTCATCACTAATATATAGGAAAAGCATCGATAGTTAAGTTTATCGATATAGGCAATCCCTAGCTGTCATTTAATTTTGCCCAGGTCCGGTCATAACCTATACCTACCTTAATAAGTAAATCTATTTACCTAAATATATTGCAGAGTAGGATTATTTTTACGCGTCGGTGTAACATCAGGACAGTCTGTGCAAGATTCCTCTATTGTTCTGGTTCAAACGGGGCCAGACAAAAAGGGCAGCGATTTGATGGAAAAACTCCGCGATAAGAAGATGAGAGGGCCCTCTGGGGACCTCCGCTGCTACAGGTCCAACTAGAGGCGGGTAGTTCCTACATGACTATTGGATTAGAACACTATGTATTTATTTCCTTTCAAGGAACAAAATATAGGCATAATTAAATTCGGGTTCTCTATCGTTTGCCCGAATATCAATTGCCATAATTGTATCACTTGCCATAATGTTCATTTGCCATAAAGGCATTTTTTCTAAAACCGTGAACTATTCAGAATTGTTCAAAATCAAACCTAACCTAACCTAATGGGCTCTATACGATGGCATGTAAAATTTACCTTTTTTTTTTTTTTTTTTTGACGGAGTGGAAATGCATTTACGCATCTTCCCTGCCTGGGGTAGGCGGTGCAATGGGAAGTATAACGGACTCTCGTACGAACGAACTACCGTTTAAAACCACTCCGGCGTTTTAAAGACCCTGGCCGGTGGTGAGGCGCCGCGGTACATGCCTAAGCTTTGGCCACTGACGCGCCTCCCGGCTTGCTCCAAAGGAGCCCCCCCAATCCTCGCCAAAGGAGGTTTCGAAAGTGCACAGCCCACGATCGTCACCCCAGACCGGTAAAGCCGTGCAAGGTGGGTCCCCAACCCACTAGCTTTACAAGGAGTTCGGGCGAGCAGCGAACCGAAGTCCACTGAGTTCGCCTTCCCTCCAACGATCTGCCTGCGGTGGATGGTGCCTTCCGGATACCAAGTATCCTTCAAACACGCCCCACCGCAGCTGTCCCCTCGATAACTACAGTGCCCCCCGGGATTCCGAAAGACACGTAGAGGGACCCGCGGGTGACATGGGAGTACGACGCAAGGGAACGCGCAACGCATCTCTGCGATGCCGTCCCTGCCCATAAACCCAGTCACCAACCACCAACTGACAGAGGCAGCTGTCCAGGATGGAAACCACCCTTTTCAACCACCCCCGCCAAAGCCCCCTCCAGGCGACTGGTTAAGCTTTCCGGACCAGAAGCGGCAAGCAGCAAGTGCACTCGCAACTGACCCTTCAAGCTACCCCAGCCACCAACCGTCAAAAATGGCGACAGTAGGACGCTGTCCGGGATGGAAGCGGCAAGCACCAAGTGCACTCGCAACCACCCCTTCTAACGACCTCTGCCACCACCCACCAAGGGTGACGAGAAGACTTTTCTAACGAAAAGCCTCTCGTCACCAAACCCTCCCCAGGTGACAGAGTGAACTTTCCGGGGCAGAAGCAGCCCTAAGGCACGCGACCGCAACCCTTCCAGAACCCCCTGTCACCTCCCCATGGCCGCTCTTAGTCTGGCCCCTCACCACGAGCCTTTCCGGTATGGGTAGCCCTGTCCGGTATAGCCTCGCGGATCATTGAGACACGCAAGCCCCCCCCACCACGGCAAGGTGGCAGCACAGTCGGGGGGGATGTAAAATTTACCTGAAAGGTTTACAGTTTCAGAAAAAATGCCTTTATAGCAAATGAACATTATGGCAAGTGATACTATTATGGCAAATGAAATTCGGGCAAACAAAGTGATCCCTTAAATTCGATTTGAACCAACGTGATTCATTGTACACGAACATACGTAAACACTGCACCATTGTGTACCTAAATAGAAAAGTAGTTCGTTACCTAAGGGACGTTATGTCAATTACGTTACTCATATACATTTCATCAGTATCAAAATTCCTAAGGGCACAGAATTAGTTTATAAATAACAACAATAAAAGCATGCTTTAAAAAACCCAACTGTTGTTGCTAACCAACTTTAAATCATTATAAATCCTAAATGATCATCGAAAATTAAAAATTATTAAAAAATCCTAAAGATGTTTTTTAAATACCTATTCAATGATAAGATGATAACCCACTCATAGTTCGCCAACTTATTTTTTATCCTTATTTACAATATGGCGTCTAGTTTCCGCCATATTAAATTTTAATTACTGTCATATCGATAAACTGACAAGGTGAAGACAAAACGATTGACATAAAGAATCATTGAAATCTGTCAACGCGTTTCGTTTATAGAGTGCCACAAAGGAACAAACATACATAAAAGACTGATAACCACATAACCCTCCTCTTTCGGCAGTCAGGTAAAAATAATAATCGTATACCATCTTTGCCTAAAAGAAAACATCTAAGGTCAGTCTGAAATAAGTAAATTTATTCTTCAAATTCCATTCAGTTTTAAAGTTGAGTTTTCTAATAAGTTTATAACTAGGTCATGATGATTCACGCCATTTTCAGGTCCCATGCACACGGGCTGACTAAGTTAAATAAAGTTTACTCAAAGGTTGTCCCATTTATGAATATTAAAACTTATTTCTCAAAAACTTACTTGAGTTTAATTTATGTCCTAAATTGAATCGGTAATGTGATGTTATGTGATAAAGATGACTATCACCACCTTGTTGGTACGACCTTGGGCAGGGTTCGTCTGAATTTCTACTACCTACTATCTTTATCCTACCGCCAAGAAAGAGTTTTTTCATTGTTTAATTCGAGTATGGTGATAAAACATTTGGTGAAATTACTTTCATACTCGTAGAAGATTAAATCTTAGTCCTTAGGTTTTTTTTTGATTTATATTATTTCAAAATACAATTTGTTTTTTATTGCAGTCCTGAAAATGCAAATGTTTATGGGTATCATGTCTCACTTACTATTAACTAGGTGGCCAGCTCGATCTACAGGTTTATATCATGACTCAACAATAAAAGTTGATGACTGACTAAATTTCATCCCATAGGGAATATTCATGCATGACTTTATTCACAGCTTGAATAAAACCTAATTCGTGTAATAAGCTGTTGAGAAAAATAATTTCTTGAAAAGCCATAAAAAAATCAAGATTTAAACCAACAAAGATTTTATTCCTATCCCTTTCTAGCGAAACAGAATTTAACACATCGTATCGGATCTCTCCGACTACTCCCTGTCTAATTACCAGTTTCAAAATGCTTTGCTATCCGTATTTCTATGCCGATTTTAATTTTGATTTCACTTTCCGTGATCTCTTTTACAATAGGCATTTTCATATCTTATTAAGAATAGCAATTAAAAACATCCATGCAAATTCCCTACCAAGAACTTTATCAAAAATGTCTTGCTAGATTTGAACTAAACACACTGTCAAAACAACAAGTAAAGACTAAAACCTACTAGAAAACTAGTTTCAACAAATCCAGAGTAGTTAGCAACAATAAAGAAGACTTTGTCCTAAAGCTTTCGAAAAGTCCGCGTTGAGTTGGACGCTGCCCAATTTTTTCCCTTGGCTTTGTAGCAGTGGGACTCCAGTGACCAAAACATTCCCAAATCAGAACAGAACAAACTTTCCAAAGGAGACGCAAAGCGGTTTTCACATACTACAAGAGTTTTCCCTGTTTTCGGGATCAATTTGTTTATGGTTCGTCGAAAAACTACGTTCCTATGTTTTGTTTCATTTAAGTTGTGCTAAGTTGTCCTTGTGGGAGGACCTTGTACATGGTCCGTGCGGGTTGGTTTCACCATCTTATCCATTAACCTACCGCCAAGCAGCAGTGTTCGCATTGTTGTGTTCCGGTTTGGAGATAAGACAGCCGGTGAAATGACTAGCATAGAGGCATTCCATCTAAGTCCTCAGGGTTGGCAACGCATTTGCAGTCTCGTGAATGCGAATGTCAATGGGTCACAGTCACAGTTTCCACTTACCATCAGGTGGCCTGTGTGCTCGTTTGCCTTCCCAAGCCATAAAAATAATTTAAAAAAAGTAACTGGTTAAATTACTAGCATGGAGGCATTTTTTTTGGGTGTGTAATAATTAGCATGAAAATAAATGGTCTAATGATCATTTTACATAACACGAATTGCATAATTTTAACCATCGATATAATAGTCGTGATGCATAAATTGAAAAACTATAATGTATATGAATTACAAAAAGTATTTCTAACGGCTTCATTGCTATTTATAAACGTGTGGTGACAGTTCTAACCTAACCTAATATAGTTAGAAGAAATTGACTTAAAATGCATAATAACAAGAAAATGATAGTTATACTAAATGAGTGTTATGTTATTCGTTCGTATGCCAGATAAAATTATACAATTGGTTTTTATGCTAAACGTTCATTAGGGTAATTCCGGGGTAGTTGGCCATAATTTTTTTGGTGCACAATAAAAAAAAAGTATACGAGTTATCAAAGAAATCTTTATTTATGTATAAACTTTGAACAATCAACGTTAGATAATTAAACAATCAAAAAAATTTTTTGCTTGAGATCAGATTGAAAAATCGTTTTAAAAAAAAATACAATTGGCCATCTCTCCCGGGGTATCTGGGTATGATGACCATATCATTATGGGAAAAATGGCCATAAGCTAACTCTAAATTCAACACCATACCTGTTTATTTAACATTGCCATATCTGATTATTTATATATTTTATATGTATTATTATATTTATATTATGTATTTACGTATATTTATATCTTATATAGGTACCAGTTATCCTTCCCTTTCAAGTTCTTTTTCTTCTTGTTTTTCGAAATTAGGGTAAGGGGGACATCGTCACTGCTATCCTGTGTTGTTTACCTGAACCGTTTTCTTTTTTGCCTCTCCTTCCTTCTTAATGGATTTTCCGGGTATTTTCTTGTTCTCTTTTTTAATTTGCTTTTCCTCAGCCATATGGCCATGACACACCGATTTAAACAGGCCATCTCTCCTTTTCTTCCGGGAGAGATGACCACACCTAAACAGAAAACATGTCGAATCTCGATCTGCATAATTTTGTGGTTAGAACATAGCGACAACCGTATAGTTTGAAATAAAAACAAAAAACAACAATATTTTCAATAACTAACATCGCCACAAGTTAAAATATGAACCCCCTCTGAAATATTTTTACTTGTCAAAACATCTAACACAGATTTTACTTACTTTTTCATTGTTTTTCGCCAAAATATTTGCCGTACCCTTGCTTCCACTCACGGTCACGACGCGCGGCGAACTAAACAAAAACTAGCGACGTCTAGCCGTTAGAACCATGATATATTTCGATTGGCCATCTCGCCCTTATGGCCATCTACCCTGGAATTACCCTATGCTTTTTGTGATTAGTTAAATGAAATTATACACCGTGTTTTTTTTGATTTACGATAACTTCGGCATATTACTAGGTACATCCATAGAAACTAAGTGCTAGATTCGATTTTTAAATATTGCAAAAAAAAAGAAAATAACTGTTTAGTACAAAGTAATTAAATGTTGTATCTTTGGTCATTCTATACGGGCCTTTAGAGTTAACTCATAGTCAGTGTCAAATACGTCAATGTTGGCGTGACATACACAGACGGTTAAGAGCCTTTTAGACCAGTTAAACGTGATTAACTGATTATATTTAAAAATTAAATATCTTTAAAACCGTAACATTTATCATTTGTCTGTCTTCGGGAAATTAACTTTATTTGACCTAAAGAACGTTCCCTTAAAGTTATCGTAAATCAAAAAAAACACGGTGTATAAAATGTTTTTATACTAATTGAAGCGCACCCCACGCTGACACAATTGACCAAGTCTCAAAGTAAAATCTAGGTTTGCAGGTTTACCCTTAAAATATCGAAACTCATTTCATAGAACAATTCACTTCGCCGAATTTTCATTTCATCGACAGGCATTTCCACGTGCAGGAGCTTTATTTTTATTGTGGTCACAAGTCTAACCTAACCTAACCCACGTAACGAATGCTTAAGATACCCTGAAAACTATTTAAAAGGTTTCAGCAAAAAATAGTTTTCGTTGGAATGAAATTCAGTGGAATGACACATTCGATGAAAAGTTTGTCGATATTTCAAGGGGATCCCAGGTTTGCACTATAGGTACAAGACAACGATAAACTTACTTATATGTATACCGAAAAATATTCTTAAATACAATAGAAACATATATTCGCACTCATCATACATGTTCTAAGTTTGCATTCGATGGCAACTTGTCTAGCTTTTTCATTTTTGACAACGCAAAGTGACAGGTGATCGCCAAATGCTAACGTTTGTATTTGATGGCAACTTATGTAGCCTCGCAAGACCGCTAGAGTCCGACCAGC
This sequence comes from Acleris emargana, assembly GCA_927399475.2. Lineage (NCBI taxonomy): Eukaryota > Metazoa > Arthropoda > Insecta > Lepidoptera > Tortricidae > Acleris > Acleris emargana. The sequence continues at coordinate 4,533,071 of OV656847.1, forward strand.
GAGTGGTGACACCAGCATTTTTCTCAAATTCTTCACCTGGCTACAATTCTACTTATGAAACAAGCTGTCACATTGAGAGCATCTCTCCAGTCAGTTCGCGCTGGCCTATTTGGTAGTGACCCTGCCTACGAAGCCAGCGGACCTGGGTTCAAATCCCGGTAAGGGCAGATATTTGTGTGTTGAGCGCGAATATTTGTTCCTGAATCATGGATGTTTACTATGTATTTAAGTATAATTTTCTCTATATAAGTATTTATATCGTTGTCTAATACCCATAATACAAGCCTAGAGCTTAAATTGGGACTAGGTTAATTGGTGTGACATAGTCCCAAAAAAAAAAAGTCAGTCGGTATTCATTTCGTGTTACCAGCTCGTGATATTTTTAAATTTAAAGCTTTTTATTTGTGTCACCACTCCCTGGTCGGAGTCAAGCCTCGAAGGTTGAGAACTAGGCTTGTGTTGACACGTCACGGCATTCCATCTTAAAACTTACGGATATTTAAAAATACAGCAAAACTTGATATAAGATCTGCCAAACTGTGGTGTGGTTGGGTGATTATCCGGCGTTTTAACCGACTTTGTCATTATTGTCTTCGCAAATTATTCATGATACACTTTATAAATTTACTGGTCATTTAAATGGGTCTCTGATCCCCATCAGAGGTGGTCTTTGAGTTTTTCTTCTCGTTGAAAAAAACTACTTATCATAAATCCACTCGCACTAGAAAAAAATTGATTGTTTGAATTTACAAATCTTCTTATTAAAGTAAGTACCTAGTTCAATATTATAATTGTTCTCAAGCCGCATTATAAAGTTTTTAACAAAGTGAATAGAAAATTGAGATTGAATATTGAGCTTTGTTTTTAACGATTCAAGTTAATGAAACTACAAACTTCAAAACCTTACAACTTTCCTTAACAACTAAGTTTTTTTTAATGAGGGAATCTTCGCTGGAGTCATCTTACAACCATAATGATTAAGCAGAATTGTTATTCTCATATTTAAGATTATACCGACCATCCACTGGCGCCCTCGTTACTATTATTGTGTTTTTTAATAAACTCAAGTATTTGCTTGAAATCGAAGAGTGGTTTTTTAGGGTCATCATGTCATCCTAAAGACGTCCACTGCTGGACATAGGCCTACTCTCCACTCATACCGGTCTTGTGCTTTTCGCATCCACCGCATTCCCGCGGTCCTTACAAGGTCGTTACTCCATCTTGTTGGAAGCCTACCTACAGATCGTCTCCCGGTCCACGGACGCCACTCAAAAACCTTCTGACCCCATCGGCCATCAGTCCTGCGAGCGATGTGCTCCGCGCACTGCCACTTAAGTTTAGCTATTCTTCGGGCTATGTCGGTAACCTTAGTTCTATTTTTAGGGTATATTTATTTATTTATTAAGTAGTAGTAAACTTTCGTAGAATTTATTTACTAAGGATTGACCCATGAGTAAGTAACGTAACGGAAAAAATTGCCACCTTTTTCCATTACGTTACTACACAAAGGTTAATGATATTAAACTGTTTTATGTTATCAGGTATACCATTGTAGACTTAATAATATAGATCGCTTTGGTTGATTATTAATTGCTTATTCCACACTTTAGAACGTAAAATCGATAGTGTCTCCTGATACCTACCCCATTAAACCCTTAACGGCAATAAACGTGCAACGAGGCCATTTGCGTCATGTGGTCTCGATAATGCACCGGGGTGCATTTTGAACTGCGCTCCGTTAACTCGAGTTACGGAATGCAATTTTGTGAATATATCATTGGCTGTTAAAATTGGGATACTGCTTTTGATGCATTTTTTATGAAATAGGGATACGGCAGATACTACGGTCCTTTACGTGGTTTAAGATCGGTATTAAAAACTTTAAATCTATGAATGGTAAATATTTCAGTGACATACTGACAAACAACGCAGGCTAAATTACTTAACATGAAACGTTTCTTAAAATATAATATTCATGAAATTGATTTCCAAGGTTATTACGAAAATCAATATCGCTGTACATAGTAGGTACCTAGTTAAGGAACTAATTTGGAGAAGATTAATTCTTGCCTTTTTGTGATGAAAATTAGTCGTATGACAAAATATTTTATGACGCCGCCGCCGCAGCACAAACGCGTTATTCAATAATTAATGGAATATTTTCCTTTACCTAAAACCTTCCGTTTGCCTAAGTCATTTAAATAGGTACATGGGTGAATCAACTTCTAAGGTACTCCCCATTTTTCGACATGTTTCACAAATTATATGTTTTTAGAAAAACTATATATTTGCCAACGACGTAGCTTACACGCTTATTAAATCAGACAATTAGGCTAACATTTGAAATGATTTGATTTTAAAATAGTACAGTTAGAAATAATAATATTGTTGGTAACGCAGCGGACGATGTTGTCCCTAGGTTTTGTATGGAAAATGTGCATTTTCCCCTAAGTTACCAGGTTTTTTCGAAGATTAAATAATATTTGAGGTGTTTAACGTGTAAGGTCTGTAAATTTGGTGGTCTGATATTAATATTCATACATTATTATTAATGATAAGTCACCAGGAAAGTTTTGATACCGCAAAAGAAAAGGAGTACCTACCTTAAAAGTTGATTCACCCACATAACACACGCATCTGTACGTAGCTGTAACGATCGTCTTTATTTACTTACAACTAAACTACTTGTATATATCTGTACTTGTGGTTATTTATTTATTATAGCTCATAGGCGAATGTTTGTAATTATCACTATTGTCTTTTTATAAATTTGAGCTGTTGATACCCTTAATAAATTAAACGAAAACGTGTTCCATGGTAAAATCACATTGCAATTTTTATTTATATTTTTGAAAAAATAACGCAGTGCAGGCGGTGTCCTAGGTAGGCGAATCCCACGCGAATGCGATGCGGTGCGGCGCGAAAGAAACCAACAGTTGACAGCTATGGCTACCTTCTACGTGGGCGATTCAAAGCGAACAGAATTGCGAAGCGGTGCGGTGCGAACGCGATCAAACTGAAATGAAATGAAATGAAATATATTTATTTAACAAAAACACGTTTATAAATAAATCATGCTTTGGGTCTTGAGTTAGGATTCCCTGTATAACAGTGAGGCAACAACATGATTGATACAAAAACTAAGAGTAAAAACGCTTTGATATTTTTCGCGCGAACCGACGCGGCAGCGGAGGTAGTCCTACCTACGGGCGGTGGAGTGATTCGCGCTCACGTAGTAGGATAGGGCCGTCGCGCCGCACCGCTTCGCATTGAAACCGCGTGTCACCGCACCGCAACGCACTGCTTCGCAATTCTGTTCGCCCACGTAGAACTTGTGGGAGGACCTTAGGCAGGGTCCATCCGGATTGGTACCACCATCTTTATCCATTAACCTACCGCCAAGCAGCAGTGTTGGCATTGTTGTTTTCCGGTTTGGGGATAAGACAGCCGATGAAATGACTAGCATAGAGGTATTCCATCTTAGTCCTCAGGGTTGGCAACGCATTTGCAGTCTTGTGAATGCGAATGTCTATGGGTCACAGTTACCATCCTGCCTGTGTGCTCGTTTGCCTTCACATGCAATAAAAAAAAAAAAAAAAAAATAACGTAGCCTAACAGGAACTAAGGCACTGTGAAATGCATAACATTACATAATATCAAATATGAGTTCACACTTTCTATCAGAATTACAGTTTTCAAAAATTACGTAATAAACGCTACATCCCAACTGAAGGGTGACATTCAGTGTTAATGCAGTGTTCCTTGGTACACGAAAACACTTCCTTCTCCGTTCTTACGTTACTTTTAAATTTGTTTTCCAGAATAAAAAACACAGCCACTATACACGTAACAAGACAACACAGGGTGTTCACAACATTCTCCAGTTTTAAAGCAACCCTATTTGCTGAAACTTGGCACTTACCCGTAAGGTGCACACTTTGCAGCCTAGCTCGTAAAACTTGACTCGGTTCTAACCGGAGATTGTTATAAATAATATATTGAAGGGGAAATGCGGGCGATCCTACAGATTTAGGTAAATTTAATATAGGTAAGTCCATGAGCATTTCTGAACATGTAAGTTTGTGCATGTAAGTGTACATTTTATTACACTCGGCAATTTTTACAATTGTGTTACCACGTTTTTGTATAATTTTACAACGAAGGTATTGTTTTTTTTGAGTTATTCCAGTTCTATCAAGCGTATAATTTATTATTAATAGATAATATGCCAACATTTTAATCAAATACATATATAGAAAAACGTGGTCACGAAATGGGAAAAAGAAACGTCTTTTAAAAAAATCCATCATTGATGTACCCAAGAACTATTTAAGAAATGCTCACCTATTCTTCTATTCCAATTGTTTCCGCGCAAGAAGAAAATAAAGGCGTGAAGTGTAACTTTCTTAAATTTCATTTAAATAATTTAACTGTAACAAAAACTACATGCGACCTTGCAAATTTCAGAACTATAATTTTTTTTTTTTTTAAACCTTTTTGACTGCTACATGCCATAAGCCCTTCTCACCCAATATGGCGGCCGCGGAAGCCGTGAAATAGCGGGAAAAGTAAGAAAGAAGCGCATTAGACCCCAGTCACAGTTTTAGTGTCACTGGCCGACTTACTGGATAGGTATGTCCGATGAATCTGTCAGTTTCGATTCCATTAGACAAAATAGTATATAAATAATATATAAAGTTTTAATGTTTACTTAACTTATTTAGTGATATTATTTGTAAACTTGGTAACAAAACATAACGTGTAGAATTAATTTGAATGAAATTTAATAAAGTTTTTACATGATATTAAATTTTGTTTTTAGGTCTTATACTTTCAGCCCTCAAAATACATTTTCGTATGAAAACACCCTGTATACTTAGTCTAAACAATATTTAAGTGCAACAAGTTATAAAACAAGTTTTGAAATTGGTTTTTTAACCGTCATTTTTCACTTACATTTGCGAACGTAGAAGTAAATTCCCTTAAAAAGTGACTGCAAAAGACATAAAATTATATACTAACAGCAATTGTGGTTATAATATAAATAAGATGTAATATTGCTGGAGTAAGTTATTTTAATTAGTTGTATGATTTAAACCTTTACTTTCACTATCTTATTTTTCAAGACAAAGTCTAGGAGAATCTCTTTAAATTAAAATGTTCCCTGAATCCAAAAAAACATTGAAGACAAAGTTATAAAAAAGAAAAATCACCAGACAGACGGACAAATATAAAAGAAGTGATATGACAATTCGATCTGTACGGACAAGAAACCCATCGTTATTAAAATGAACTCTCAGCAATTTCATTCTTTCCAGCGAAAATTAAAGCCTGCGTCGTAATGTCACTAGACATTCAAGAAAATGACTCAAAACTTACAATGGCGAGAAGCTGGGAGTATAATGCATTTTGTTCGCAAAACGCAGTGCAATTATAATAATGGAAAGAACAATGGAGAACACATTTCTGAAAACAAGAACGAGTTCAGATTTTTATTTCTATTGTTGTTTGGTAAGTTTTTGATAGTTTCGTGCTTCTTTTGTTTTTAGAGATTCATTTTGCTGAAATATTATCGCACGTTAAATCCAACAGTGACACTATGTTAAAAAGGACATTATTCAAAAGTTTAATTCTTTTTCACCGCAATAAGGTCACTATTCAAATAGTTTATACATAACTTTGTGTCACTATTGTATTTAACGTATTTGTTGATGACAGCTTGGAACGTCTAGAGCCTTTCAGAGGAAAATAATCAAACTTATATTATAACCCCCTTACTTACGTGGAATAAGCTTGGAATAGTTTATGTATGCTTTGTCACTTTCTGTCAGATGCAAATGTCACAATTACAGATAAGGACAAAGCATGGTATACCACGCGAGACGACGTGGTGGAGTACGTCCGTCAGAAGGTTGGATGCAGTCTGACGGTGTTCCAGCTGCGGTCGCTTCGCTACGTGCACTTCAGTTCGTTTGTAGTGCGCGTGCCGCGGTTTATGCTGGGAACCGTCGAGTGTCCTGACTTCTGGCCGAATGGTGTCGTGTTTCGGCGGTTTCGGGGCAACCTACCGACAGCCGCGACCATCACGCCAAGTTTGGCAAAACAGAACCACGTTGTTTTGTCACCTCGGTGTTAGTTTTAAGTTTTATATTTTTTATGTATGTTAGTCTATAAGGTATTTGTAACTATGGGCCTCGTTGCCTGAAATAAAATTTATTATTATTATTATTATTATTATTATTCCAAGCTTATTCCACGTTTATAAGTAAGAGGGTAAATGCCAAAGTCACTGTTTGTTGGTTTGTTACGCTCTCATTGCTTAACTTCTAAACCAATTTTAATTAAACTTTGTATGGAGAATGCTTGAGCCTTGGGAAAGACATAGGGTATATTTTATCCTGGAAAAGTGGACAGTTCTCACGGGATTTGGGATAAAGGACTTCTGCGCGGTAGCTATGTATTGCTTTTATCTCTTAATCGCTTCAAATAACTTCTTGGGATACTGATATAGGTTTTTTATTTTTATTTAGTCTTAAGATGACTGTTGCTTAACCCGCCACACTAAAAAAAAATATTTTTATCTGCCCAATGGAAGTAGTATTTGAGCCGTTTTCAAAATAGGTGTACGTAACACAAAAATAAACAAAGGATTTCTGTGTTTTCGTTACACAAATTAAAATTTGTTACACAATGGAGTACATAAAGGCCAGTTCACCATTGAACTTTTTTACCCTTGATATATGTAAAGAAAAAGCATTTTATTATCATAAAATATATTCTGTTCTGCTGAAGTCATTGGAGCCAGTTTTCATCATCTATCGACAAAATACACCATTTATTACATACATAGCTTAATTCTGTAGCTCTGCCTACCCCACTCTGGGAATGAAGGCGTGAAGGTATGTATGTATGTATACCTTTATAAAGGCTAGTGTTTTTTTTTTTTTTAAGTTCTGCAAATGTATTAAACACAGCTTTGTGCAGTATACATACAGCTTTATCCTTTGTGTAACGTTACACAGTGTTACACAATTTTTTGTGTAACACTCAGCGTTACACAAAAGAACCATTATTTCGTGGCGTTAACATAATCTCAAACAATTTACAGGAAAATCTTACTAGATTGTCTTATAATTTCGTTTGTATTACCTTATTATTAAACGAAAGTACACTGTTCAATAAAGATTTCGGGTTAATCAGATTTACTTACCTGTGAAATTCACGTTATACAGGACAATAATTTTAGCGACAAAACTCAAACACAACCGGTTTGGATCAATGTAAGTGAAAAATACATGGCTAAGCTGTCATTTCTTAAGTTGGTAGTACCGTAAAGTATTGCCGGACTAAAATAAATGGAGGTCGCGTTCTGAATAGATCGCTGTTATTGTCGTTACACATAGGTGTTACACAAATTGATAGAAAAGTGGACATGTAATTAAATTCGTTTTTATTGCGTATAATTATTATTATTTTATTAATAATACTCGTATTTAACTGAAAAACTATCTAAGCTGATATAACCCGTAACAAATGTATGAATATTTGAAAGTTATATAAGCATGAGGACATTCGAACTTGCGAGAGTAGGAGTGGGACAACGTAATTTTGTATAAAACATTAAAATACTTTTTAATTGTATCATGCTTGTTTGCTATTTGTCTATAAATTATATATAATCTAAATTAAAAAAATATTAAAATATAGTATAAATAACGTAATTAACATACCAAGTAAATTTCACTGGCTATGTAACCTTTATAATATAATAATATTTTTGAGTGAGGACAAAAAAATATATGAAAAAGTACACCTTTTTTGAAAACGACTCATTTGTTACTAGGCTTGAGGCCAATATTAATTATATGTATAGCAATGTATAATCAATAAACGTGAATGTTTTAGGTTTTACTGTTTTTAAAGTACTTGATGATACTTATCTTAAGTACGCTTTATCTTTATCTATCTAATATTTTCTTATCCCCTACAAACTTGCCTGCCAAATGAATTCATATCAAAATCAAATCAAATTAATAATTTCATTACATTTAGACATACATATGATATGTAGCATTTTACATCAAAGTACTCGTTTAAAAAACATTAAAGGGATTTAATTCTACAAAAATAAACCATTGGTATACCTAGCGGTTACTTGGTATCGCATTTTGCTGTTTAATGTTTAATAATTTCTTCACGGCTCACCACATTCGCCGGACATAATTATGTAGGTATGTACTCAGACAATTTTGCAAAGTAACACACACACACGCAAGCACGCACACATACACATACCACACCTAAATCTACGCACAAGCACCCAAACGTATGACAGTATACTATGTACTCTGCTTATTTTTTTATCTTTTATTTTTAAAATTATGTCTGTGTTTGTAGTACGCAAATAAACTTTTTATCTATCTACGAGTATCTATCATATCGCAACATTAATAAGTGGAGTAAGTAATATTGGAAGAATAGAGAGGGAATTCGGGGATGTAAACTAAAGTAGTTTAAATTCGCCGTCGGTGAATGTAAACTACTTTAATTAGAGACCGCATGCGCTAATTCTCAGAATCCTATTGTATTCGTATTTAGTACTTCAGACCTCAACCCACAGATAAACACAAATGTGCCTAATGGGAATACCATTTATAACAAGACAAGGTTCTGCCCGCGACTTCGTCCGCGTAGATTTCGATTATAGTTACTTCCTCGGGAAATTTAAATGTTTCCAGGATGAACAGCCTCTTTGCCTTTTGATTAGCCTATGTGTTCAGAGTATAACCTGTCTCCATTTCAAACTTCATCCAAATCCGTCCAGCGGCGTAAAGGAATAACAATCAAATCCACAAAATTTGATATTTCATAATGTTAATGTTAGATGGATAAACAATTAAACATCGCTACACTGGAATCGTCAATTGTTTTCATAATTATGTTATTCTTACAACACTTTTGTTTTCTATGTTTATTTCATTTTCCGCCAGCCTGTACTCTACTCATCCCTGTGGAGAGCATGCTCCCGCCTCTATAAATAAATAAATAAATAAATATCAGGGGACAATCTCACACAAATTGACCTAGCCCCTAACTAAGCTCTAGGCTTGTACTATGGGTACAGGCAACGATAAACTTACGTATATAGATAAATACATACTTAAATACATAGAAAACACCCAAGACTCAGGATCAAATAATCATGCTCATCACACAAATATTTGCCCGTACTGGGAATCGGACCCGGGACCGCCAGCTTCGTAGGCAGGGTCACTACCGACTAGGCTACCGCGTCGTCTATGGTTATGTTCTGCTGAAAAAAATAAGTAAATCTAGAAAACGAGCAAGAAAATCCACCCGCAGTGCAATTGCCGGTTCAGATTGAACTGCCAGCGCCGTGCCAATTCTTCTTGCGGCGACCTCACATTAAATCCAGCAATATTTCCCGCCTGGGCGCATTAGAGCTGCACCAATTAGTGGTGCGCCGTCGGCGAGTAATTTACTGTCACAATCAGGGAGCACTACTGGGGACGGTAATACGTGAGCCCATGGGAATTTGATAGTCATACGACCATATTGTTATTACTATGGAGTCACTTGCGAAGAAGACTACGTGGATGCTGTCGTGATGTCAAAAAAATACTAAAACTTATCAACGCTCGACCAACGCGGTCAAGGTATTTGTAGCTCAAAAAAAAATGCATAAGGGTAATATGGGGCCTTAGACAAACAGATTCGTCATCATCATCATGTCAGCCGATATACGTCCACTGCTGGACATAGGCCTCCCCCAAGGCTCTCCACTCAGACCGGTCTTGTGCTTTTCGCATCCACCGCGTTCCCGCAATCTTCACAAGGTCGTCACTCCATCTTGTTGGAGGCCTACCTACAGCTCGTCTCCCGGTCCGCGGATGCTACTCAAGAACCTTCTGACTCCATGGGCCATCAGTCCTGCGAGCGATGTGCCCCGCCCACTGCCACTTAAGTTTAGCTATTCTTCGGGCTATGTCGATAACCTTAGTTCTACTGCGGACATAATCATTTCTGATTCTATCACGCAGAGAAACCCTGAGCATAGCCCTCTCCATAGCCCTCTGAGGACTTTGAGCTTCCTTATGAGGCCCATTGTTAGCGCCCACGTCTCAGATCCGTAGGTCATCACTGGCAACACACACTGGTCAAAGACTTTTGACTTCAAACACTGCGGTAACAACACTTCAAACAGATTCGTGTCGGTCAATTTTCATAAACAAGAAGATTCTAACACCACCAAGCAAGTTTAAGCTGAGAGACAATACTAATAAAAGATCAGCAACACATATGCCCTTGTCAATACTAGGGCCAAAACTATACTGTACAAAATAATTCCTGCTACATGTCATCGTTGATATTTAATGCGATATCACAAGAAATAAGCGACTGAAGTTGCATAATTGTTCTAATGGGTTGCGATCTTGGCTGGCTGATTTTTTTTCTGTACAGAAAAATCATACCTTAAAACCAGCACCTGTACATTTGTAAGACATGGGAATTTAAGGGTGGCACGATATATTTTATCTATGTCATATCTATGGTGCGAGGAACGCTTGCAAGAAAATATCATATTGAGAAACGTATCATTTTACATACTTTAATTTCGCAAAAACGTATTTGTGCTTAAACCTTCACTGATACATAGGTTACTTGCATACATAAACTGACGCCTTCGTTCACAGAGTGGGCCAGGCAGAGCTTCAGAATTACCTACAACTTGTTGACAATTCCGCAGCCAAATTAGGTAACTAGGTACTACGTATATATTTGATATTACGAATTATATGACCAAAGAATAAATAAATAAGGTAATGTCTAAAATAATCTTTTAACCCATTTTTTTGTCTCGAAACTTTTGTTCATTTAAATCTCCGGCCCATAATATTAATAATCAAATCAAATTGCGTTTTCCGCCACAATGCTTAAGATTTCGACAAAACAACGGCGACGATTTGCTTAATTCATTCAATCAAGCGAACAAAGAATGAACGAACAAATTGATTGCGCAAATGAAGATTGCCTCTCAAGGAAATATGATAGCAATTTAGATTCCTTTCAATACGGAATTAGGAACAAAATGGTGCTAAGAGTCTTGATCTTGTGGTTAAGGGTTGGACGGCTCTAGATATTGGAGATTGTGGTGATGTTTAAAATAGTTGTTTACCGCTAAAGATATTTTTTATATAGACATTATGACGGTCACTGTAATCTATATCCATACAAGTCTGTCTATCGGTTTGTTACTCTTTCACGGCTTAACCGCTGAACACATTTCGATGTAATCTGGAATGGAGATAGTTTGAACCTTAGGCAAGGTCATAGGGTACTATTTTTCCCATACAATCTCATAGTTCCCGAAGGAATAGCGTTTTACGAACTACGTGGATGGAGACGCGGGCATCGGATAGTATGAAGACAAATATGGTTTTAAGGATTCCATATGATCAAGTGACATATCTGTTAGAACGGCATTTAAAATAAAATCAGGTTTAAGTGACTGCCTAAAGCAACTCACTTTTCAATTCGTTGACTAATTATTAACCGGCAACCTGACTTGTACTGTCCCGTTTTAATAATTTCAGTGCGTGAATTTTTAATTTGGTCGCAGGTGTGAGCGCGCGGCTACTTTAGTTTGCAGGATAATACTTCGTGAATTCTAAAGTTACTTGTTTAGGTGGTAGAACTTTATGCAGAGTCCGTTACTACCACCGTCTTACCCTTTACCCTGCCATCAAACAGGGATATTATTCTCTTAAAAATGGCGTTCGGTCGGTTGAACGAGTGAACGCGGCAAACCGGCGAGTTTAAGAGGCAAAAATCGCTGTCTGCATGTCTGCATCACTACCACCATCTTACCATTTAACCTCCCGTCAAACAGCATTTGCAATATTGCCTTGTCTTCCAGTGCGACGGTACGTCACCGGTGAAATGAATATCGAAGAGGCATTCCATCTTAGTCCTCAGGGTTGGCCACGCAGTTGCAGGCTTCAAAATACACTAAAAACAACAAAAAAACACAGAAATAATTTGGAATACCTACATTATCTCTTTTTTCAAGAGAAATATTTGTATATTTGGTTGTTAATAACAATAGGATGCGTTGGATTCCGTTTTGAAGAACTTGGCAGAGAATGCTCAGAATAGAGAGACCTGGAAACAGTGAGACAAAACGATATTGCTTTTGACGTGTTATCGTATCTCACGTTATCTCTTATTTACCTGACAGAAATGGCGGCGAAGTTAAAAACAATTTACATAACTACATAACATGTCAAAAGCAATTTTGTTTTACCGTGTTGAATAGACGCCCTGGGGCCTAGTATGATTGCGATTATCGCGTGACAAAATGTGGAAGCATCCATCACTCTCATACTTATTTTATTATACACGTGTCAGAAAGTGACGGATGTTTTATCCACATTTTATCACGCGATAAACGCAGCCATATTAGTCCCTGGACTGATTTTGTTATTTTTTACAGGCTAAATTATAACTTTACCATAGGCTTTGTTTTATTTTTCTACGCGGACAGAGTCGCGGGCAACAGTTAGTGATTTATAAAGTGATTCTATAGCAGGTTGGAAAAGTAAAATTATTATTAGTTTTAGAAAATATTCGAAATTCACAGATACTAATTCTACGAATGGTGAGGATACGACTATTCTAAGTAGTTTTATTTGTAGAAATAAATAATAAAATGAATTCTGCTTCTGTTATATAAATTTATCATTTACCAAGAACTGTAATTTTACTATAAGTAAGTAGGTACTAAGAATTTTAAGTTTTCTAAGCTAACATTAATATTGAAATATGCAAAACTTGATAACTGAAATTTAATATCTCTTATGTCAACAGGTACCTAAGTTTGAGATTTAATATCGTCTAATAATTTCTTGAAAAGAAAAGTTTGGAGAGATATAACTTCAACTATGGAATTATTTCAATAAGGTCTTGTTAACTTTTGAAAGTCTTCAGTAAAACTTAAAATATTTAAGATGATTAATCGGTCTATATTCAATTAACGCAAAATGTAAAGAAAACGATCGACGGCCCGAGCTATAAATGAACATATTTAAAAGCAAAGCAATATTACAAATCAAATTTATCATTTATTAAACGAAAATATTCTAACAACATATTAAAAAAGTGAAGTGCACACAACGTGTTACAATAACAGTCAAATTCACACCCTTTTTGAACCCTATTCTGATTACGCATGGTTTAAATTAATTTATTGTGTAACTGGTTCGTAGCATCTTTTAACACGACGGCTTAAAATGATTCCATCAATCATTAAGCATCAGAATCAAAATGAGAATGAAATAATGAAGATTATTTCGCACTCAATGAATTCATAGCGGAATTCATCATTTCGATTCCGAAACTGAGTTGATAATGATACTTATTATGGCATAAAAGCAATAAAGAGAGTTTTACACGTAATAGTCAAAACCAATTAATATTTATACTTATTAATGAGGCTTGGGACTTTTGGGTTCATTCCGTGGTTCTAGAATCCACGGAGTCGTCATATATTAAAATATAAAGATAAAGATAAAGACATTTATTCAGTAAGTAGGCCGCACGGGCACTTTTACATGTCAAGAATCTACCAGCGCTTCACAAGAGGAGATCACTGCTGAGAAGAAATGCCGCAAGAAACTCAGCAACACAGCAGCAGCAGAGAGAGAGCAGTCAAGTTTCGAAGTCAAAGTCAAAGTCCAAAGATTAAACGTTTTATTAGATGTCTTAATTTATGTTACAATTTAAGAAATGAACTTGATTTTATAAAAATATCTATGAAATTATACCGCAAACTATAACTCAATATTTTAGTGTAGCAATATTTCTCTCGGTGCTGACTATTTACAAGTTGTTGACCAAACGTATTGTTTTACAATGTGTAATACAGGTAATTCTAGAAAAACTAGAAAAGGTGTTAGATTAGAATCTCGATTTTGATGTTTTATTATAACGTTAACTTTAGTCGACGAGGAGCGATCGTTCTCAACACACAATATAGTTTTTGATCAATCGAGAAAGTTTAACCCCGCAAAATAAAGAAAAAATATTAACGATCTATTCTTACTAATATTTCAATGATGAACACGAAATAGTAATTAATGATGATTATGACACTTATTCCAAAAGCTAGAGCTGTGAGGTATCCTCAGACATGTAGATTGTACGGGTAATATCAGACAATTGAAGAAGACATTTTTGTTATTCTTACTTAAAGTATTTGTTTTAGTTTATTTTGTTTTCTAACAACAGCGTGTTACTTGTTTATATTTTTCTGTTAAATGTGTTTATGTGTTTTGTGTTTGTGTGTGTTACTTTGAGTTTGAGTTCAAAAAAAATATTTTAAGATAATGACGACTCCATGTATTCTAGAACCATGGTATGCACCCAAAAGTCCAAATTTTCTTACCCGACAATAAAAAAAGGTTTTATACGTTTGTCGTAATGAATTATGAATTATGAATTATCGTAGCTCTCAAAAATATGGATCGATTGACATGTGGTATTTTTAAAAGACAGCTAGCCCTCTGTCTCTCAATTATTCGGTTTTTGAGGGTTCCGTACCCAAAGGATAAAAATGAGACCTAATTACTAAGACTCCTGTAAACTTGAAATTTTCACAAATTATGTATTTCTGTTTACAAGAAACAGAAATAAAATTAATATTTAAGTGGGGCTCCCATACAGTAGTAGTAATAGTGAATGTTGGGTGTGGCAGGACAAGCATGTAAGTCGTGTAAATGCAGTTGAAATGCGCTCTTTGCGTAGTATGTGTGGTGTGAAACTGATTGATAAAGTTAGAAATGAAAAAATCAGAGAGAAGTGTGGTGTAATGTTGGGATTCAATGACACTACATTAGTCGTTGGATGTCAGGTTTATTGTGTCTCAAATGTTACATACATGGAATATATAAGCTAACATATTGGTGAGAGTGTGTGTGTGGCGTAGCACACTACACCTCCCCCTTTTGGAAAAGTAAATAAAATACTTTTTTTTTTACTTAATTAACCAATTTAAAATAATATATGTTATAATTATTTTTTCTTATTTTCAAATATGGTGTAACATGATATTAAACAATAAATACAATATTTAACAGAAATAATCTTCTCAGCGTATTAACTAATTCTAATTTACTTGTTTTTTTTTTTATGAATACAAAATTAGGTTGATCAATATTATTATTTTTAAAGTAAACTCGTTATAAAGCAATATTATTTACTTAATATCTAAAATAACATGATTCACACAAAATTAAATCTTTCAGAAATTATTAAAAAAATTGATGCCTAAAACCTATCTTCTTATAAAACTTTACGTAACTACTCGAAAATAAAAATATTCATTATATTATTCATTCATACAAAAGTACAGTTATTAAGACAATCGATTACGTTAAAGAAACCAAACAAAGAATATAAAATAAGCCATGAAAGCAAAAAAAAAAACATATCATAATTATCATCTTAAACTATAATTATAATTAAAACTGTCCGTTTTTACGTTTCTAGGTACCTATACATATAACTAGTTATGTTTTCTGTACTCAATACTTTTGTCGTATCCGTGGCTTGCGCAAGTCTTATTCAATTATTTATTTTACACATTTAGTGTGCTACTAAGGCAACACTAACAATTCAGGGCAAGGTGCACTCATTTTATTAACTGGTCGGCCGACCTTACTTTATGTATTTTATTCATATTTCAGGATACAAGGATATTCATTTTAAGTGCGCGCACACAACATTATAACCATTTATTATATTTCATATACATACAGGCAGTTCTTTTAACACATCCTTTCATAACAACTACATATACCATGTGTCCAAGTATCTATACAACTGGTAACTCGACCGAATCATAATCAGATGACAAGGATTCCGTGCCTGCCTTGTATCCTGGGGCACCTTGCTAAAATTGATATCAATTCACTCAACAGCGCATCTCGGGCAACTGTTGATAAGAAATAGATAATATCATTAATAAATAATTATTTCTTGCCATTGCTTTAAAAAAAAAACAATCGCTATCAAATTTCTCATACTAATTGAAACTTAGGTTCATAAGAATTCCAATAACTCTTAGGTGATCAATCTAATCGCTCGTTGAAATACTTATTCACTGTAGCTTCGCAAACTCTGCATAAAGTACACAACTAACTTTACCATTACCTACCTCTACATATAAAATCCTTTTCATTAGCTTACTGTCCTTCTCAAATACTTTCATCAACATCCTTTACGTTTTTAAACTTTGGGTAATCCCTTTTTTTTATTTTATTTTTAAACCAGAAAACCTAAATTTATCCAATAAAATATCTGGTAATCTTTATCCCAACGTTAACTCATAGTCCTGCAATACATACCTAACATACTTTTATTCCTCCGTTCTTTATTATTTTTATTTAACTCGTCAAAGCTACTGCTATCAGTTATGTACGTGTAAACGTCTTTGTCTAAGTTGATATATCTATCTTTACATTCTGTTAAAATAAGAGACTTACACTAAATTTAAATAAAAATACAACAATAACTTATGAGATTTTGCAAATGGAATGAATAACCTTTAAAAATATTCGCTAATCACTGTTAAAAAAAAAAAAGAATTTCATAATCATAATCAAATTTAAATCAAAACATAAACATGCATTACCTAAGTGGTTACACGGCTCTCCGCCTGCGCGCGAAATTTGAGCTGTAATCGCAGACGTGAGATTCCATTCCATTTATGTAGAAGAGGTGACGATCTAATTAAAGACGCGACCAAATAACTAAACACGTGTATATTTGAATTCAACACAGATCTTGACATTTTCTGTAACCTAATTGTATATTTTAAAAATTATACTCGCCAATAAGTGGCATTTAATTATGATTTAATAACACAACTTAACCTTAATTACCATAATTTCGCATAAATAACCGATCAATTATAAGTTTGACAGCAACATAACTGAACTTGTTAAAAGTTTATTTAAATCTTAGATGTATATTTGTACTCGTACCTACGTATTAATGATTAATATTTTTTTGTAATGCATTTTAACCTAACCACTTCACTTCACTTCACTAGTTGTCACGGAAGGTTTTGGGAGTCGCTGAGAATCCCTAGTCCTGCGCCTTCATCACGACTCCAACAACTCCCGGCTCCGAACAAAAACAACACTTTATCCACTTCCGGCTTCCCGGCAGCGACTTTCCGCGACTTTTCAGCCAGCGGGATTTTTTAAATGTCTTACTCCTTCGGTTAATTTTTACTATCACTTTTTAATAAACGAGTAAATACGGTCCACATTTTAAATTATTAAAACTGTCTTTATGAATTCCTCTTTAAAAAAAAATCGTCCAAATCCGTCACATGAGTACTGGCTGGCGCAGCGCGCCGCCAGCGCCGCGCGGAGGCAGCACTGGCAGGATCGCCATGTAATGTTGGGATTCAATGACACTACATTAGTCGTTGGATGTCAGGTTTATTGTGTCTCAAATGTTACATACATGGAATATATAAGCTAACATATTGGTGAGAGTGTGTGTGTGGCGTAGCACACTACAGTGGAATAAAAGAAGATGTAGTGACTAAGATTGAAAAGGGCATGCTTCGATGGTTCGGTCATTTGGAAAGGATGGATGAGGGAAGATTGACGAAAGAGATATACAGATCGAAAGTGTGTGGAAGGGTCGGAAGGGGCCGCCCTAGGCGTACTTTTTCGAATCAAATCGGAGAAATACTGGAAAAGGGCCGAATCTTAAGTACCCGAAACCGACGTGCGTGCATGACTCGATGTATGAATGTTGAAGAAGCGAAGGAAATTTGTCAGGATCGTAGCAAGTGGAAAGAAGTGGTCTCTGCCTACCCCTCTGGGAAACAGGCGTGATTTAATGTATGTAATGTATGTATGTATCTTATCTTAGATCAAAAAGTATGATACAAAATCAGGGTCTGCAGGGTTGTTGTCATCGATATCTAAATTCTAGACCGTCTTTACTATCTGCACCATCATAAATAATAAATATTCACTGAGACGGTATGTTGCTGACACTGTACACTGTGATACAGAGTGCTAGTTTTTAACCGACTTCAAAATAGGAGGAGGTTATACGATCCACTGTATGTTCCACTGTTCTCCGTCAATTGGGAACCGATTTTTTTATTTTTCGTTTGATATTGTATACTTTCATGGGACCACCATTGTCACCAGATTTGAATCTGACGCGGACATCACCGAGAAATTGAGGGAACTTCTCAAATATTAGCTGGGTCAATTTCCCAAGCAATATTTTAAGCTGGCGGCGCTGAAAACCGGGGTGAACTATGGTTAAAAATTAAACTGTTATTTTTTTCTGAATACTTCACGCTGTTGCCTATTTTGGGCAATAAGTAGAATTAAAATATTAATGGAAATAATAATTAAAAAATAATAATTAAGACCTCATTTCTCATCACGGTGGGCTGTCCGCAACCCAGTTTTGATTGCAAAACGTGGAATAAATCAAAAACTATTAATGATTATGAAAAACATTTACCTTTTTTAAAATACTAGATAGTTAGTGTACAAAAAGAAGCCCTGACTTTTTTTTTAACTATTACACATACCGTCCGGTACGAGGAAATACGTTTGTCCGGAGAAACGTTATCATTACCACCGTCAAATGTTCTGTGCCTTATATCTGCTAAGCTTCAATATGTACGCCACCCACCTCCCACGCACTTGTAGAGTTAGTCACGCGCAAGAGTTTGGTGCTAGCGGTTGTGTTGTACGCGTTTCTGGCGATAAAATATAAAGGTCAATTCTTGCTTCCGGTGGGGCGGGGACAAAAAAATCCTCATTCCGACGGTTGATTTATTTTTTGTAGTTTTTGTTTGTTTAGTTTAAGATTTATGTATAACACGTACGTAATATTTCTTAATTCTGGAGTAACATTAGTTTAAAGAAACCAGACTCCGTTGTTTTTTTTAAAATATTTTTGTACAGGTTTTATCATTCCGTGGTTCTCATTCCGATGTTTCCGGTGTATAAAATACCCACAGAAATGATAAGCAACACCGGCATGATACAAAAGTAGCTTCACTTAGTTATCCAAATAATTATCAAATTTAATTATTTAATTTTATGAAGTCAAAGCAAATGTATAAATATTATAAGCGTTTAAACGTAAATAATTAAGCGTTTAACGATAACCAAATGTGAGTTATTTTGTACTACTAAGCATATAATATGCATACATAAATAGCGTCACGCCTTCATCCCAGAGTGGGGTAGGCAGAGCTATTACCAATAACTCTAACAACTTGCAATATAATATTATATTATAATGAAGAAAGTTCTCACAGATGGAAAAAAAGATTAGTTACGGTTTTTTTTTCAATTTAATTATAATTATAAAGGACAATGCTTAGTGTTAACATTGGACGTGATATTCAGTTTAAAAAACATTAAAAGGTTTAAATTTATATTAGTATTTCGTTTTTTTTTAAGATCTGGGATATGTAAATTCACATCTAGTCTTGCACGTTATCATAATTTCATAATGTTACATTTTTGACTGAGTTTTTTAGGTATTTCATATCATAGGCCGTCCTTATGACGCACTAATTATTAAGCATTAAGTGATCTAAAGTCAGTGATAAATGATATAATTGCCACTGGGATATTTGTAATATTAGAATTATTGAGTTATATTTTGCTTGGTCAGCGAACTGTTCCTATTAGATTTACATAGAAGATTGTTATTTTTTTAAATTTATATTTAGTTTAGTATCATAAATAAATCACAATATTTAGAACATTTTTGAAAACCATATTAAAGAAATAAGTAATAAATCAATCCGGTACATTATAAAAAAAATGTAAAGTAATTTTTTTTAATTAAAAAATATGTTTATTTTATAAGCGAAATGTTTCAAAACATTAATATAAATGTCATTTTTACTCAAACAAAGACTTATAATTATGGTAATTATTAATAACATTAATCTAATTTTTACTCAAATAAAGACTTCTAATTATGTTAGTTACTAATAACATTAATGTCATTTTTACTCAAATAAACAGCGATAATTATGATAATTATTGACTTTTTTCATTTATTTTCATTCCGGTGGATAAGATTTCATTTACGTGGGTCGTTTCTATCATTCCAGTGGGTATTTATCACTTCGGTGGATACTTTTTATCATTTCGGTGTGTATTTATCATTCCATAGTTTTATCAAATATTCTATCTCGTATATTACATAAACTATTTATGACTTTGAGTGTCCCTTAACACCACGTCTACAATATATAACAATGCATAGTTTAAAATGATAAACGTTCAAAAATACACAAAACTTAAAAATTGCACCGAAATGAGACAAAAACCAGAAATGTTGAAATCGACCCAGCTACTAATGCCATCAGAAATCACACACAAAAGTTACGAAATCCATCCAGTAAGACCAGTATACCATGAAGCATTCAAATTCAAATTCAAATTCAAAATATTTATTCAGTAAATTGGCCACATGAGGGCTCTTTTACACGTCGGTAACATGGAGTGAATCTACTAGCGCTTCGGACAAGACCATCATTGCGGAGAAGAAGCGCCGCAAGAAACTCCAGCAGAAGGTAATTTTTTTCAATTATTACATACAATAATACTTAAAAGTATCTAAATTACATTAATTACATAAATATGGCCTGGATGTCAGCCGCTTTTCCCCACAACAAAATCCCATAACTCATAACACTATGAAAATAACTATAATACACCAGTCTCGCTGTCTCGACGTCTGTAAGTTGGCGGATGCGCTTTACTGCATATGCTGCAGAACTAAGTTTACCCGCAAGGGTGGATATATGCGAATTCCATTGCAGTTTTGAGTCCAAAGTAATACCTAAAAATACCGTTTTATCTTCGAATCCCATTGTCTCATCCTTTAGTCTTATACTATTTCCATTCACTCCTATCACATTTGATAAAGAAAATTTCATACACTTGGTTTTCTTGGCATTTAAAAGTAAGTTGTTGGCTGTAAACCAGTCAACAGTTGTTGACAACGTGTCATTTATGTCATTAAAATTTGCCTGTTTTCTATCTACTTAGAATAAAAGTGAAGTGTCGTCGGCAAATAGAACTATTTCATGTTTGTCGCGCACGACATAAGGGAGATCGTTGATATAAATCAAAAACAAGAATGGGCCCAGAATTGATAGATCCCATAGCAACAGGTGATCCCGGGGATTGCGTTCTGTTTATGTCCACCCGCTGAGTTCGGTGAGCAAGGTAAGAAATAATAAGATTAAGGGCACCGTTTTTGATACCGTAGTAGCTTAGCTTCCGCACTAACGTAACGTGATCAACACAGTCGAACGCCTTGGATAAATCACAGAAAACTCCAATGACATCTAGTGATTTTTCCCAGGCATCAAAGACGTATTTAATTAGGGTCGAACCGGCATCTGTAGTTGACCGTCCTTTGGTAAACCCAAATTGACTACTATGAAACAACTTATTCTTACTAAAATGTGAAGATATTTGGTTGAGAATTATTCTTTCAAAAACTTTACTTAGTGCTGGCAGTGTAGAAATTGGTCTAAAATTTGTGGGGTCTGTTCTTGCCACTGACTTAAACAAGGGTATAATCTTACTATGTTTCATCAGATCGGGAAACACTCCAATGTCGACACACTTGTTAAATAATGCAGCCAGATATGGTGCAGTTAATTCTATGACAGACTGTAGTACTGTGTTGGAGAGGCCCCAGAGATCTTCAGTCTTTTTTAGATTAAGTGACCTAAAAGTTTTAATTACAATTTTTGGAGAGACATGACAAAAAATAAAAACATCTGTGCATTCCTTCACATTGGATCTTAATAATATTTCAGCTTTATCAGGAGATGATTGTAATGATTTAGTGGTATCTAAAGGTATATTTGTAAAGAATCGCTCAAACTCTTTAGCTACATCTAGGTCCGAGTTCACCACAGTACCTTCAACGTGCAGGCTGTAGTGCGGGTCTCTAACTCTAATTCTACCAGTTTCGGTATTAATTACATTCCAAACAGTTTTAACTTTGTTATCTGAATTACGGATTTTGTTAGAAAAATATTCATATTTCGCGGCGGCACAAATCTGTTTGAATTCTTTAGAGTAGTTTTTGACGTAATCTAGAAACTCTGGCCTATGATCGATAGCTCTTGTAGCATATAACTCATATAATTTATACCTTTTTGCGTGAATTTCTGGTGTAGCCCAATCATTAAACTTCGTACCTTGCTGACCTTTCACCTTTCTCAAACTGAAGCAGGCATCAAATTCCTTGACAATACAATGAAATAATGAAGAATACAAACTATCCGGATCATCCCGAGTACACGTCATAATCGCCCTTCGTCTGACAGGTCAAGTTACCTTGGTCCACAGTGTTAATAATTACCAACTGCGTATAACAGTCAGGCGCATCCCAGCGTAAGTTTGTCAAATAGGTACCTTAGCTATTCCGTTAGTTACAACTCCTTCCCATAGAGTAACGTGACGCAGAGGCGACAAAATCATGCAGGTAAAATTATTTAGAATTAGTGATATTGAATGTACGTTGATTACCTAGTTTTTAACTCATACGAAAAATAGGAGTTTTTTATAAAAATACCTGCGGTTAGTATACGTTAAGGTTTTTTACACTTTTTGTACATTCATGATTGTCAAACTGCATCGTTTAAGACAAACGTTATTAAGGTTTGTCTGTTTATCTGTGTGAACCACTTGCCAAATGATTTAACCCCAAATGTATGGAGTTGGGATAAGTGGTCGACGCGATCTGTCATAAACTTATGTCAATCCTATACATTTTGGTCGATTTTCACAAACCACTATCCTAGCGTATGAACTTGTCTCCCAGCCCCCTATTTCATCATCCTTACAATGACAGATGATAGGTGACAATTCGGTATAGGTACATTGCAAAGTTAACAAGCTTCAACATCAGTTGGATTCATATCAGTTGCAACTCGTATTTGTTTTCCCTGTGTAGCAGGAATTACATGCTTGGTGTGTGTCGCAAACACTGCGGGACGCAGCTATATGTTAGAGTGAGCACGATGCATTTCTATCTCACTCTAACGTATAATTGCGTCCTGCTGTGTTTGAGGCAAACATTAGGCACTGGTCCCACCGCCGGCTACAGACTATAAGCTAGTAGAACTATAAACTACAAAAGAGTGGGCGAGCGGCGAGAAGCGAGTAAAGTTTTGATAGTTTTGACGCTCGGCTATAAAGCTGAGTAGGTACCACTGAGCTAGTTTTATAGTCGATAGCTTTTACCGCTGCGGTCAACTAGTAAACAGCGGTCCCACCGCCAGATATCGGCGAGCTCGGCGAGCAACTAGTAAAATTATGTACTAGAAACAGTTGACAATCGGCGGGAGGCTAGTAAAAATTCTATGGGATTATCGCTTACTCGCCGGGCGGTGGGAGAGTGTCCTCGCCGGCGGTGTGAACAGCCAGCTATAAACTATAAATATATATCTCTCACTTTTATTTACACGAAAGCGATTATCTTTTGTTCGTTTCTTGAGCTAGAAAATAGCCGATAGCTCATAGCTTACTCGCTCGCGGTGGGACCAGTGCCTAAACCATGTGGTCCGCGATAAGGATCGTCAAAGCAAACATTGTCACATACAAAAAGTAATACTCAAAGTAACTGTCACCTCTGACACAATAATCTATCAGACTCTGTTGCAGATGTTTACAGAACTGCTGCACTTCGGGATGAATAATTCCAACAAAACGCCAGATTATGGTAATACCGAGAATCAGTGGGAGCGAGTTGAAAGTAGCGTATTTACAACGCACCGTCAGAACGATAGTGACCTAATTCAAAATTTCAGCGTTCAAACTTCAAGCCATAAATTTATTATCATAGAGACCTAATTCGAAATTAAAAATTTCTGTATTAGGTCACTATTGTTCTCAAGGTGCGACAAAACAAAATTCTGCTGTGTAGTTGGGCTCGGAAAGTTTTTGCATCAGCGTTGAATAAGGGATGTTTGTTTTAGACTACGGATACAGTTATGTGGTTTATATGGTTTTCCCTGTATAGCAGGAATCACATGCTTGATGTTTGCCGCAAACACTGCGGGACGCAACCATATGTTAGAGTGAGCACGATGCATTTCTATTTCACTCTGACGTATAATAACATTATCACGTGCAAAAAGTAATACTCAAAGTAACTGTCACCTCTGACACAATAATCTATCAGACTCTGTTGCAGATGTTTACAGAACTGCTGCACTTCGGGATGAATAATTCCAACAAAACGCCAGATTATGGTAATACCGAGAATCAGTGGGAGCGAGTTGAAAGTAGCGTATTTACAATACAAAATACTGCTGTGTAGTTCTGGACTCGGAAAGTTTTTGCATCAGCGTTGAATAAGGGATGTTTGTTTTAGAGTACGGATACAGTTATGTGGTTTATATGGAGCTTGTTTATTTTAGCGTGCAATGTGTATTTAATGGGGGAATGCTTTTATTTTTACGGAAGCTCACATCGTATTACGTTTTTTAAGTAATGTTTATCATAAGGATTCGTTTGCTTGGATTTTTAGAGGAAATGATAGTAAACAACTAAGTTTGTCTTTTGACGACGCCCTGGCTTAGTTGGTAGTAATCAATGACAATAGAGAAAAAGTTAGCTAATAAATAAATCACACCGATTGACCTATTCCCAAACTAAGCTCTAGGCTTGTACTATGGGTATTAGACGACGATATAAATACTTATTTAGAGAAATATATAAACTTAAATACATAGAAAACATTCATGAATCAGAAACAAATAATTGCGCTCATCACACAAAATATATCTGCCCAAACCGGGATTTGAACCCAGGACCGCCAGCATCGTAGTCAGGATCACTACCGACTAGGCCAACGCGTCGTCGTAATAAACTGGGTATTTGAGTAGTTCAGGTTGATGTATACTGTCATACTCAGAAGCAGTAATCGATTAATGTATGTTTGTATGTAAAGTATGAGTGGTTTTAATTTAGTGTATAATTAGCGATAATACCGCCTGTGGACTCACTATGTAATCTTCTGTTTTTTAAAACTGTTCCTTGGTAAATGTGGTGGTCAATAAATAGTTTTGTATTGTTTTGTATTATATATTACTAGCTGTGACATGGTTCTACTGCTACTTCTGAGTTTGAACGTACCTACTTCTATATTTACTTCAATAGACAAGGGGGTTGTGTAATATATTAATTTAATATAGTTAAACGTTTTAGCAATTAATACTCGTATTGAGAATAATGTTATTTTACTTATTTAAATATACAAACATAAATTAACATTTTTCAAGTCTGTATTAAATTTACGTGATATAACTGTGATACACCACGTCCTTTACCCGCTACATGCTGTATAACGCTCACATAGCGGCCATGTTGAGGCGACGGCGTAACGCGCGCTGACCGCACCCACCGCATGCACCCGGCGCCCCCGTTACCTAGATCACTTGCAGGGGTAATATCATCTCTATAATGCAAATACGATTTTGAATAAATGTACACTTTGTATTTTTATCAAGTAAAATTACTAACGAATTCGAAAATGTTTTCTAAAATTACGAATACAACGCTGGAGATTAATAATAATGTTTAGTTGATATTCAGATGAAATATCCAAATTCTAGATTTTAAAATAGAGAGAATGACAGCAATAACGGCTCATTTAAGTTCTTTGGGTACCCCAAAAACACGATTATCGAAAAACTACTCGACTGTATTTAAATAAATATATAAACATACAGTTACATTTTTCTTTACTAGATATGTTCTTTTATACGTGATATAATAGTGGTACACCGCGTCCTTAACCCACTACATGATGTATAACGCACACATAACGGCCATATGTTGAGGCGAAGGCTTAATACGGGCAGACCGCACCCACCACATGCACCCGGCGCGCCTGTTACCTAGATCACATGCAGGGGTAATATCATCTCTATACTGCAAATACGGGTTTTTGAGAGCCACTTGCTGATAAATATAGTCTTGTTTTAGTTTCAAGAGTATGTACTTAGTTTAGTTGTGTTGTATGTAGAAATGTGTGAGACTTCAATCTGATTCTACGCCTAAATCGAGATGTAAGTGTAAGTTCCGAATTAACCCTGAATAGGCTATTGACTAACTTTAGAAAACCTTTTTAAATGATTCTTTACATACGCATGCATAAAGTCACTCCTTCGTTCCCAGAGTGGGGTAGGCATAACTACAGAATAACCTACAAGTCCAAAAACTTGTTAATAATTCTGTAACCACATTATGCACACACCCCGAGCATATCCCTCTCCATAGCCCTCTGAGTGACCTTGAGCCTTTTTTTCGAATGAAGCCCATTTATAGCGCCCACGTCTCAGATCCGTAGGTCATCACTGGCAACACACACTGGTCAAAGACTTTTGACTTCAAACACGATAGAATCAGGAATGATGATATCCGCAGGAGAACTAAGGTTACCGACATAGGCCGAAGAATAGGTAAACTGAAGTGGCAGTGGGCGGGGCACATCACCCGCAGGACTGATGGCCGATCGGGTCAGAAGGCTCTTGAGTGGCGTCCTCGCACCAGGAGACGAGCTGTGGGTAAGCCTCCAACAAGATGGAGTGACGACCTTGTAAGGATCGCGGGAAAGCGGTGGATGCGAAAAGCACAAGACCGGTCTGAGTGGAGAGCCTTGGGGGAGGCCTATGTCCAACAGTGGACGTCTTTCGGCTGACGTGGTGATGATGATGATTATGCACAATTCTGCCCTTAAGCAGTATCCCAAAATCAATAACCAAAGCAGTTTTAGTTCTCTTCTCTTAGTAATAAGGTTGATATTGCTACAGGATTTTTACCTGACATACTGCATACTGGCATACTGTGCTTAGGAGGGCCGAATTAGCCTTAGATGTTTACCAGTGTATTAGTGACAGGTTGCAAGCCCATCGCCTAGCAGTACGACAAACCTATAATACTCCCTAAGACATGGAGTGGCACTATTCTAACCCGGCAAGTTCTTTTTTACATAACAAGCACACTACATTGATATTTCCTTGAGATTCTACTGTATTATCAAATTTATCAATCAACATCTACGGTTGTATGGTTGCCGGGGTAGAATAGTGCCACTCCATATCTTCCCGTGGATGACGTACGAGGCGACTAAGGGAATAAGGGCTTAGGGGTACTGTTAGGCGATGGGCTTGCTACCTGTCACTAATGCGCTGTTAAACATCTTAGCCTAATTGTGCAAATTGTCGTTACAGAGTTATCAACAAGTTTTTGGAGTTGTTGGTAATTCTGTAGCTCTGCCTACCCCACTCTGGGAATAAAGGCGTGAAGGTATATATGTATGTATCTACGGTTGTAACATTGTTTTACCACAGGTTTGTTTATATTTTCAAATCTGCGCTAAAAACGATGTTACTATCATGGCGCTGGCCAATGACAAGTGTGACGTCACACGCAAATAAACAATAAACTTTCGTTTTGCGTGTGACGTCACCAGGAAGTAACCACACAGCTGCAAACCAATCACATAGCGTTTCTGACACAGATACCTATAATAATAAAAAAAACAACGTGTATCGCAAAATAACATCAAAAAAAAAAGTGTAAAATTAAGTGTAATAAATTGTTTTACCCTATCATATTTCTTATTATTGTAGTATATGTTCAATGTTGTCAAATACCCTACTTTAACGTTTCTATGTTTCTTAAATTTGTAACAGAGTAACTAGAATATGTTTGTATACGCCTTCGTTTGCATAAGAATTGTGTGATCGCTATTCCATTGGAAACAATAAAAACATCAGGGGACAGTTTCCCTGTTCGGAACTCAAGGCAATCCAAATTCCATTCAAAACACATCGAGCTCTTTAGCAGCAAAATCATAATACACGGACAGAAATATTTGGGACAAAAAACGGCCATTAAAGGATAAAGAAAGTACTTCCTTGACATGGCTTTTTTTTAAAAGAAGTGTGGAGTTTGTCAAATGTACCATAGCAGAACACCCTGTATAATTAATTATTCTCGACTTGAAAATACTGGATATAAACGTCAGGGAAACTGCTTATAAATTATCCAGCTAATTAGCACCAGAGAAGCTTAAGCTAGAGCATAAATTTAACTAGGCAAATGTTGGCACTATTTATTTTTAGTAAACGATATATTCGTTACTCGGTTAAACTTATTTATTAAAAAATACTGTATCCCAACTATGTTATAAAAAAGCTAACAATAATTTACATAAATACGTACATCGAGAACACAAACCAGCGCTCATCAAGTCATCACACAAATCGCACTGCCAGAACAAAAGTGTAACGGGTTGGCTTAAAGTAATGAGAATGTATTCAATTAACAATAGCAGGCAATAAAAAAATACAAAAAGGATTTTGATAGATATAATTAATAGAAAATATGAAAATGAAAATGTTGAACAGTTAAAGTGTCAACAAATACCCAAATATTCCAACAAACAGCTTGAAGATATTCCAAAGAAGTGCAGGAAGTTGCGGAGAAAGTATCACTATGCAGGGAGCACCCAGAATTGACTAAAAGAGCGTGACGTTCACTTCGTACCGAAGGATTCAAACCATCCTAACGTCCCTATAGCTCGTCCAATAGAGGATTATTTGGTAATTCTCAGTAGACTAGTTTACAGTGATGGGTGGGAAGCAAAATTACAGACTCAGTTGAAGCGCTAGGTACAAAAACAACTAATTAACTAAAAAATGTAAAAATAGATGTTGTCCAACGTATGATGAAAACGGTAAGAAGAAAGCTACGAAAAATTTAAGATGCGGGACTTTTTGCTGTATAGGAATGATTGATTATCATATTGGTTTTAGTTCGTTTTTATGTAATAAGAAGCTATATAACCCTAACAAGTGAAAAAATAAAAATAAAAACGGTTTTTGTAATTCTCATTACTTTAAGCCAACCCGTTACTAACTCAAAATACAACTGTATTTTAAAATGAACTTTAATACAACGTCTACGAGCTTGAAACAAAACTAACAATGATTTTGAGTTGATACTGTTTTGATCTAGCAGTGCGAAATGTTTGTCCATACCGGGAATCGAACGTAGGACCGCTTGCTTCGTGGGCAGGGTCACTACAAACTAGGCTAAATGCATCGTCAATATTATTTCACTTTGACAAAGTCCATGATGGCTCAGAAACCCATTTGATTGACTTTACAATACTATCAAATTCACGTACTCTGTATACCAAAAAACTAAAATTAAGGTACATTTTTTCAAACGTACTTGGGTGAATCAACTTTTAAGGTACTCCTTTTCTTTTGCGGGATCAAAACTTTCCTGGTGACTTATAATTAATAATAATGTATGAATATTAATATCAGACCACCAAATTTACAGACCTTACACGTTAAACACCTCAAATATTATTTAATCTTCGAAAAAACCTGGTAACTCAGGGGAAAATGCACATTTTCCATACAAAACCTAGGGACAACATCGTCCGCTGCGTTACCAACTATATTATTATTTCAAACTGTACTATTTTTAAATCAAATCATTTCAAATGCTAGCCTAATTGTCTGATTTAATAAGCGTGTAAGCTACGTCGTTGGCAAATATATAGTTTTTCTAAAAACATATAATTTGTGAAACATGTCGAAAAATGGGGCTGCTGTCCACCAGGATCCCCTAGCCTGATCCCCCAGGGGATCCCGATGAACTTCCGAGTTCATCAGGATCCCCTGAAGGTAAACTTACCTAAAGTTGTTTATACACTGCAGCAGTTAGTGGCATAAATATGAGGTAGGTTTAGGTTATGTTAGTTTTGCAGCAGACCCGGAGGGCCAAACTACCCAGAAATAGGAGCTCTGCGGTAGCAGAGCTCCTTCGACTTTCTTCAATGTCATACGTGGCAATAACTACTTTAGTGTATATGAGGCTTAACATTATGAATCTGACGTTAGGGGATCAGGCTAGGGGATCCTGGTGGACAGCATGAAAATGGGGAGTACCTTAGAAGTTGATTCACCCACTTAACAGATGGTATTACTGCAGAATAGCGGCTTTTCGCGCAGATACCCTTAGATAAATAATTACGTAAATGATATAATTACATGGTGTTAACTTTTTGCCATAATGACTTATGCCCGGTTTCTGAAGTCACTAGTTAAACCTTTAATAGCTATTGATCCGTTAAAGTTATGTTTAGGTTAAACGACGTTTATCTCTTCGTGCGTTTCTGAGTGCTCTACGAACAGTTCGATAACTATTGACAGATAAATAGTTCCTTCCGCTGCCGCTAGATGGATCTTAATAGTTTGTCATACGTAGACTGCTGTTAATGCCTTAATTCAACATCAATTCCGGTTGATTTTTGTAAAAATAAATAAAATATAAATGATAACGAAAATTAAAATACCTAGTTTATTTGCCAGTGGCTGTATGAACAAAAATTGACAGTTGATACTTCAAAAACAAAAACTTCAATCGTAAAAAACGTCAAATAGTTATGGAGCCGATAAACGGCAAACTTTGGTCAGTTAAGTTAAACCTAGTTAAAACGGAGTTTATCTTTGAGTCGTTGTTCGGAAACGCAGTTGTCAAAGTTAACGGACCAATAGCGTTTACGGACAGATAAACCACCGATAAAAGTACTTCAGAAACCGGGCATTAATGACTATACTGTAATGTAAGGACTACACCATAGTAAAATAATTAATCGAATCGAAGAAGTGATCTCGAAAAGGCTAATCGATCTAGGTATCAGCCTATTTCCTGTTTAACTCGACCGCCTTTACTGTCAATTCGTATTGCTATCAAAACGATGACTATACGATGACAGGTCAAAAACTATATGGTTTTTACCGTGTTGAATTGCCCAGGCCATCTGATGGTAAGGGTATAGGTGAAAAACTTAAGTAAATGACCTCTTGCATGTACTGTACAAAACAAGTATGGAATTAACGTCAAATTTCAAATATAGAATCTCAAACGGCCTATAATTAAAACTAAACTAAACTAAAAAAATTACAATCTGACGAAGCATTTAAACATCGACTAAGAAACCTTTTATTGGATATTCCATTATACTCCGTGGATGAATATATGGAGCTTGACATGTTTTATTATTGTAAATTTATTAATCATTATATGTATTGACATCGGATGAGTGACCATTATTTGATATTTAATTGTTGTTGCTTTAATTTAATTAATTCTTGTATTTTTTGATTATTAGTATTTATGTTTTTGACAATCTCAATGTAATTTCGTATTTTTTGACATGCAATGCAATTTATATTGTAATATTACATTGATGAATAAATAAACTAAACTAAACTATTTGTTCACCTATATCTGAGACGCATAGGCATTTACAATGTCAGGACCGAAATCCTACGACTGCAAATACGTTGCCAACTAATTAGCAATCTCAAAATTGCTAAAATACCTCTATGCTACTTTTACTATCTTGTCGCCACAAGAACACATCAACGCGAGCACTGCTGCTTGGGAGTATGAAAGGAAAAGATTTTAGTAGCGATCAGGGCGGACCCTGCATATGGTCCTACCACCACAAGTTTATACCAACTTAATAGTAGATTGTTCAACAAGAGAGAGATCGAGTGTCATTATGGTTGTTTAGTCTCACGTTAAACACTCTACTTTTCTCTTTGAATGCGAGGAAAACAAACGACATTCTATACAAAATTACAATATTTAACAAATATTTATTTTTTGTAAAGTGACACTTTAAATTCTTGCTTATTTAACCAACATATACCTTGTAACTTGAAAACTATTCGGACCATGCCTAATAAATAAAATAAAATTATCCTTAACATATTAACAAAGACTGATATTTTCAATCATTAATCGTGTTTCACGAAATTAAATATTTTGACACAGTTTTCATCTTGAGGTTTTTTCCACAGTCTAAAAATTGTGATACACAATCACTGAAAATGGCGATAATCCTCCATTCAGAAACACCGTGATTGGTTGTTTAGCGGTTTCCAAAGTAAATTGAAAAAAACCTTTAATCCCTAGAGATTAATAAGGAGCTTTAGTCCCGATGTGCAGAGTCTAAAGTAACATTTTAAGAGCATTAGAAGTGAAAATAATATTCACTAAGTACCTTCGGATGACCAATATCAGAACAGATTTTTTTTAGAAAAGCGACTAATAAGGTTCATATTCCTACTGATTTATATTCTCCTGGTAAAAAATGTCTCTAAAGATTATTTCGCTCCACGTCAGCCTATGTGGATAAGGCTAGACAGAGCTGAGGGGGATTTATACGTCAGTTTATGGCTGGATTATGAAGGAATAAGATAAAAGGACCGCCTCTTGAATTTACGGGGATGAGAGTTTTTGTAGCTTCGGGCTAGTCATGTGTCATGAGTTATGTCATGAAAAGAGAAAATTTTTGTGGTGAAAGATAATAAGCTTTCTTTTAAACTAAAATTAAAATATGATTTTTTTTTTTGTCTTTAAAGTATGTATACAATAAATAATAATAAATATCAAGGGACAATGTCACACCTTTTGTCCTAGTCCCAAACTAAGCTCTAGGCTTGTACTATGGGTACTAGACAACGATATAAATACTTATATAGAGAAACATATACTTAAATACAAAGAAAACACCCATGACTCGGGAACAAATATTCTCGCTTATCACACAAATACCTGCCTTTACTGGGATCGGAACTCAGAACCGCTAGCTTCGTAGGCAGGGTCACTACCAACTAGGCCAACGCGTCGCTCGTCTAGAAAGGAACGGAACCCTTTGTGTGAGAGACAACCGCACTTGGCCGGTTATTTTTTCATAAAATAAACAGATTGGTTTTTGTTTTAGGATAGGTAGCATAAAATGTAATACTTGTAGTAGGCAATTTTGCAATACCCTAACAGGGTCACAGAATAATAACTAGTTACTAGCGTTACAGAAGCTTTACTTCACAACGGTTTTCAAAGAAATATGTACTCAATCTGATAGACAATATGATTTAATTTAGCTCGCGTTCCAGTCGAGCACGTGTTCATTTACATACCTTCTAATTTTTTTTTGAGGAAATATGGGCCTTAATTCACTGTACTACGGTTCATAATAAGTTAGACGTGGTTATACGTGGTTATACGTGTGTCGTCTTTCGCTTGCGGCAGCCTACTAGATTGGCCCTTCCGCCGTGGCCGGCGCCTGGAGGTATGTTTTTAATACCTACACGCGGAGTGACACAGGCCTGACAGGGTTTTATATTATACCCCCTCGTGTAGCATGAGTACAAAATTGTACCTAATATAAGTAATAATTACTTTATTTGCAGAGCTGTGC
The DNA here is from genome assembly GCA_927399475.2 of Acleris emargana. Classification (NCBI taxonomy): domain Eukaryota; kingdom Metazoa; phylum Arthropoda; class Insecta; order Lepidoptera; family Tortricidae; genus Acleris; species Acleris emargana. The sequence continues at coordinate 4,566,491 of OV656847.1, forward strand.
ACTTAGTTATAAAAAAAATAAAAAAATGGTTATGTACATGTTAAAGTAATGTTAATATATTTCAGGTTCCCGTAATAATAGGTGGAATTTTTGTATTGTATTTTTATTGTATTCTCTAAGCCGCGAAAAAAACCAACAGCTTGTCCCCAAAACGTCAAGTTTTAAAAAACCTGATTTGACAAAAAAAAAAGTTTTAATTAGTAGATAAAAGTTAGTCGATTCCAGTATATTGAGGACGTGGAATTTTGAACTTCTAGTACTTTGGGAAAACTACATATTTCGCCAAAGGGAATTATTACCTACATTCTGAAGTTGTATTTTGAGGAAATTCTGAACATTGATTACGTTGGGTTACGTGACTTCTGCAAAAGTTAAACTGCAGCAATTAAAAATACCTGTCAACAAAATAACAATTCTACAAATTAATACGCTTAATAAAACGATTGTCAATAATAAACCGGAAAGTATTTCGTCGGTGAAACTGCAAAATCGCGTAAGTAACATATTAAATAAGGAGCAAAATGCACCTTTTCAATAACACATTAAGATTTATTTTGCTCTACCATAAATTTGTTAGTTACGAGCTTTTGCAGTATCACCGACGATTTGTATTCTCCTGACTATTAGGTATACAATTTAAATAAGTCCTTGTATTGTAATCCCATAAGCACGAGTTAATTAATTACCTTCCATCAAGTAAGTACTATCGTTATCGTATCATCATCGAGATAGTGTGAATGGTGATTGGTATCAGCCCCGTAATCGTATTTAGTACTAGATAGATAGTTGAAATTGAGGTTGACTTTCGTATCGTCAGAGAATAATACAGATGAAGTAGACTAATCAATGAAAAAGTCTGCCCTTCTAGCTATATACTGAACAAAAGCACTTATGTCACTGGAATAAGAATACAATAATCATTTACGGAATGTATTAAGTCGCTAGGTAATGCAGTTAAAAAAAAATCTTAAGGAATGGCTACTTTGCTAATGTTTTTACAATTTAAATGATTTTTTTACCGTAAATGATTAAATAATAAAATTTAGATGTAAGGTTATTGTACGTCCGAAATGGGCAAACTGTTGGAACTTTTAATCTTTTGATTGTGACATGTAATAACAATTGTACACAGTTTGACAATACATGCTTCTCTTATCTTATCTTATCTGATCTGTTCTAGGGATTCATGCTAGGTTCAGCAGGGCTAGAGAAGATGCAAACGCCACTAAAGTTTATATTTTCTATGGACTCGAAATGTACGGAGTTGATATAAGCGGTCGACGTGATCTGTCGACTGACGTCTATCGACAAAACTGTCTATTTTCGAAAATTGCTAACTTCTTGACGCATCTTGACTAAGCCTTCTGGACAAGTTTTTGAATTGTAAAAGCGATTCGAAAACATGACGTATGATTGAAATATTGTGGCTCGAGCTACAGTTGGTATCCGTTAGGACCGTTAGCACTTCATTTAATAAGTTATATTATAGGTTATAGGTTGTGGCGGTTTATTTCTCGCAACTTGACAACCTTAATGTGCCTCTATTTTGCATAGGGGGTTGGCGGGACTACTCCTGCCAACCCAGTTCCACAAGGAAGCCTAGCAGCCCCTTGATGTTGCCGACGACTTCTGGTAGCGACCTGAGCTAGTCCAAGGTGTCGTGCCCGTGTTGCTACCTCAGGACATTCCGTGATGACATGGGCAGTAGACTCCTCCACCGTCATGCGGGCTCTGCACAGGGGGCTGTCTATAACGGATGTCCCTCAAAACCCCTAACAACGTTTGCCCTAAACATCGTTTGTACGAATTTTAATTTGCCCTAAACTAGTTTTCAGATTAGTCTAGCAACTTTTTAAGTTTTCCAATTATACCTGCGGTTAGGTTAGGTTAGGGCTGTATTTTAACACTAAAAAGTTTTAAAATTCAAGCGGAAATTGCTTTAGGATAAATTAAAATTCGGACAAACGATGCATTAGGACAAATGACGATTAGGGATTCCATAGGGGAACCGACAGTAACACCTAAGAAGTGTAAGTATATTTTAAATAAAGCATGCACAGTTATTGCCTTAGTTACGAGACTAAGTTGGGTCCTAGCACTTCACTTATCCATAACAAATGCTCCGCCGGACTGGCTCATTATGAAATAGCTCCATTTGTAAGGTCGCCGGCGAAGAGTTCTCAAGTTTCCTCGACTTAGATAAATGGAGAAGAGGTTTTGCATCTAGATAGTAAAAAAGTTAGGTTTTATTCAAGCTCTAAGTGCTTGCTTCCTTTGAGTTTAAGGAAATATATTTAGGATGTGAATTAAAGTTCTACCTGTTCTAGTTTTGTTTAAGGACAATAACTTAGTCGTCTAAAATCTTAAATATAGGATGAAAATAAATTAAAGAAAGTGTAGGTACAATTCTCAATCGCGATTAACTAACTAAGAGGTTCATAATACATACAATTTTGTTACTTGGTTTCTGTCAAAGGCGATAAAGCGACAAGGTACGAAAGTTCATGTGCAGCTACTTATAAGGCGGACTGTATCTAACTTCACGGTCATTGACGCAACCGTGCAACGATAATTTGACTGATACGGATTGAAGATACTACTGTACAGACCGCGTTCACGCGGGCTGCAGAGCGGCGGCGGCAACGGTTGCAGCGCGTTCCAATACATAGATTTATATGAAACCGGCCACGAGCGCAGCGGCGCGGGGAGCGGCGCACAAGCAATGCGCTCCATCCAAGCAAAGGAACCCCGCGCCGGTGCCGCCGCCGTCCCGCTGCTCGCTGACTTCGTGCCCGCGGTCTTACGTACATTTTATCCATATCCATAAAATATTATACATCATCATCATCATGTCAACAGAAAGACGTCCACTGCTGTACATAGGCCTACCCCAAGGCTCTCCACTCAGACCGGTCTTGTGCATCCACCGCGCTCCCGCGATCCTTACAAGGTCGTCACAATATTATACAACGAAGTAACTCTGTGTCTCTCAGTTTGTTACGCTTTATAAACGACTTCGAAACCTAACTAGTCTTGTCTACACGCTAGATATTTAAAATATCCTAAAAAGTTTACGGTTCTAGTGATACATAACAATATAATCATTAATAATTACGTAAATATATTAATCATTGCTGTCTGAGTGGAGAGCCTTGGGGGAGGCCTATGTCCAGCAGTGGGCGTCTTTCGGCTGACATGATGAATTACGTCAACAAATACATAATTAATTATTTATTTATTTATTTAAATTTATTTGATATAAAAAGTTACAAAAACATTAAAACAAATGTAACATAACCCATGCAAGGTTTTTCTGTACACCCGGATCGTCGAATACATCATAAATATTAAATTTATTATTATTAATGACCAAATGAGATATTAGAAACAACAAGTGCCCACTTTAAATAGCAGTAGTGAATTTTCCAGAAATTTTAGTCTAGTAAAAAATTAAATAGGAATGAAGCTTTGTGTATGAACTCAGAATACCTTTGCTTGCATTTCTTGATAAGTGGTCATTATGGAGTTTTGCAATACTAGGGTACTTCAATTCTTCCGTCCAGCTGTACTCGCACGCTGAGTGGTACTTCAGTTAGTAATATTTTATTATTCCTTGCTTTAGTTCAGTACGCTTTTACGTAGCTTTATTTCTGTTTAATATTTATTTGCCCTAGTTAGCTAGGTGTTTTAAAACCCGATAGGAGATTATTTCACGATGTAATAAAATCGTGAGATCCCGGTGTTTACTGTTTGTATTTCAGAAGCGTAAAATAAAACTAGTAAAAATGGAAGCGCAAAGTAATTAACAAACACGGCAATGTTAAGATATTATGCAAATATTATGAATGCGAAAGTTTGTGTATTTGTCATTCCTTCCATTCCTTTGATTTCAATTATTGCATTACGAGTATACCCTGGATTAACAAATAAACTACTTTTTATCCTGGAGATAGTGTGCGTATAAAACTCTTCCGTGTTGGCTCATTGACTGACTGACTGACTAACTGGCAGATAACGCACTGCCTTAACTGCTGGACCTAGGGACTTGACATTTAGAGGGAATATTCCTTGGATACCCTGGGGGTACTATCAGCCCATTGGAACCCTGACCCACCATAGATCGATATCACAGTGACGTCATAAAACAATTTGTTTGAAATTCCTTACGACTTGAATCATAAAGTCTCACATCTATCGGCAACTTGTATCAACCAACTCGCTAGCGCCACCAGCGTTAGACAGCGGAACTAAATGTTCTACATCGCGCTAACGAAGTTTCTACAGTCGGCTGACATATATACCACTTCCAACTTCATCCCGATGGACTACAGTCTCCAGGCATAACACCCGCCTGGAGAGAGATCTCTCTATTGTCCTCTCTTCCTACAATACTATAAAAAACCCCGAGGAAAATATTTATAAAGATTTAAGAAATGATAAGGGAAAATGAATGTTTGTTGCTTACTGTGAAACATAATCATATTTTACCTACAACTCCAAGGAGCAAGTACTTCAGAATATGTTTTGAAACAAGTTTATTTTACAAGTGATGACTCAGGAAATCTTCTCAATGGTTGGCTCCCTAAACTTAGCTATTTATCCTGCATACCTTCTACCAACTAAACTATGTTTACACCGATGTTATATTCGTAAATAAGGCAAGATACGTCAATATTGCTATTAAAAAAAACGGTCGCAGACTCGCGCACCGAGGATTCCGAGGAGTATTCAAGATAATATGCTGGGTAACCTCAAAAGAAAATACTTATTTTATTAATATTTTCTATGCAATAGGGTCCATTTTGACTAGCCTAAATTTTAATACAGATATTCAAAGTAGGTATATTAATCTGGGTTCGCTAAATCTTAAGACGTCCGAATGTTTCCATCAGGTGGCCTTAGTGCTCGTTTGCCTTCTCAAAGCCATAAAAAACTTTCTAAATTGGAAACTATCCTATTGGTTCATTACGAATGAGCGAATTTGAACATTTTTATTGACAGGCTGAAGACATCTTTATTTTTTATTTATTTATTTATTTATTCAGGTTACAAACAGTCGCATCATAATTATAGAATATATGGGTATGAGCACAAGAAGACCTAAAGAACCATAAAAGGAAGTACAAACAATTTTTTATCTACAATCGATACAAAACAAAGTAAAATATAGGAATTTAGTTGAAATATCACAAGATAATTTTGAATTTAGGAAAATATGACAAAGTCTAAAACCTTACAATATATTATAAATCTTACGAGATATTAAATACTCATATGCTGCTTACAACGGAATAAAATACTATTCAATGTAATTAATAATTTTTGCTGCTTTATGTTTAAATGAATTTACACTTTCATGAAAAATATCGATGACGCTCAGTTTATCATTATAAAATTGCGTAGCACGAGAAATAAACCGGTGCTTAGCGTATTTAGTCCGACAGATATTGTTATTAAACTGAAATGACGTTGCTCGTGAGGAGGTGCGCGGGACCCGAAACCGCAAGAGTTCCATTAGAGCTGGGCAGTCGATCTTATTATGAAGTAATTTGCTAAGGAACGTGGCGTCTATAAGGACCCTACGATTAACCAAACTTGGCAAATTGTGAAGATTACTAAAGGTTGTTTTATTATAATCAATGCTATGTGGCCCTGTTCTGAAATAGAGTGCCTTTAGAAATTTATTCTGTATTCGTTCGATACGATCAACATGTAATGCATAATTTGGACTCCACACCACACTACCAAATTCAAGTAAGCTCCGAACAAAAGCAAAGAAAAGCACTTTGTAAGTCAATGCATTTCTGAAAGGTTGACATATACGAAGAATAAAACCAAGTTGTTTAAAAGCCTTTTGCGTTATAATGTCAATGTGTTTGATTAAATTCATCTGAGAGTCGAGTGTAATGCCGAGATCTCTTACGCTGCTTACACGTTCAATAACTCTACCGGAAAGTTTATAGTTGAAAACTAAAGGATTGCGTTGTCTTGAGTAAGTGATGATAAAACATTTATCCAAATTGAGAAATAAAGAATTACAACTACAATATGAGGCAAGGTTATCCAAAACAAGTTGGATATCGATGCAATCCTCAGTAGTAGAAACCAAACGATAAATTTTCATATCATCTGCGTACAGTAAGTGATGACAATTGTTACTTACGACGCTAACGATATCGTTTATATAAAGAATAAACAACAACGGGCCAAGGTGAGACCCCTGAGGTACGCCAGAGGTGATTTCCAAGAATTTTGACATGTAACCCTTCAGAACAACCGCTTGTGAGCGTCTGCTTACGTAGGACTCGATCCATCTTAGAAGACTGCCATGTATACCGATGTCGGAGAGCTTCGACAAGAGCGTATAATGATTAATTTTGTCAAATGCCTTTGAGAAATCGGTATAAATGGCGTCCACCTGATAGCCATCCTGCAGGGCACATATAACAAAGTCAGTAAAGGTTATTAGATTTGACTCGACGCTGCGACCTCTTACAAAACCATGCTGTTGAGGGGAAATATGCCGGGAAACAGCATTAGTTAACTGCTCCGTTACGATTTTTTCAAAAAGTTTCCCAAATACGCATAGCTTAGAGATGGGGCGATAGTTAATTACATTAGTCTTATCGCCACCTTTAAAAATGGGTAATACAAGAGTTCGCTTCCAAAGATCGGGAAAAATACCCTCAGAAAGTGATTTAGAGAAGATAGTAGACAAAGGGGCAGTCAAGGATTTTGCACAGTTTTGGACCAAATATGGATGAACATCATCGAAACCTGCACCTTTATTGACATTAATGGTCTCTAGCTGCTTGAAAACAATATTTTCAGTTATAGCAATGGAGCATACGTCCAACACTGAGTTAATAGTCCGTCCATTAGTAGATGCGACGTGTGTACTGCTAGACTCAATAAAAACAGATTTAAAAAAGTCGTTGAATAAATCACAAATGACTTCACCTTTATCTGAGGTTCTGGTGTTGTAGGTGATTGTATCTGGTATTGAATTATGATTAGATTTTGATTTTACAAAAGTCCAGAAGTATTTAGGTGACTTTGATATGTTTTGTTCGGCATATTGTATATAGGCTAAATAATTATTTTTTTCTAGTCTCTTTACACGGGTACGTAGTAGTTTAAATTCATTGTAGTCTCTTGGATTTTTGTAGATTTTCCATCTTTTATGTACCTTGTTTTTTTCTTTTTCTAGTTTTATAAGAGAGCGAGAATACCAAGGAGGAAAGTATATATTATTCTTTGCTACGCGCTTTGGGACATATACAGCTCTTAACTTTTTCAGAACTGTATAAAAATAATCGACACATTGATTAACACCCAAATCATGGAAAACTGACCAGTCAGTATTTGTTAATTCATCTGAGATTGCTGAGTAGTTACCGAGACGGAACATAAACCTTTCATTCGGGAAAGCCTTTAAAGTGGGGACAGGTAAGATGTTAATAGTTATTTCAAGTGACTTGTGGTGCGAATCCTCAGGCGTAACCGGATCACGACTTGGTATCACAGCGCAGTCAATGTTACATAAAACTAAATCTAGGATCCGGCCCATTTTGTTACGGCAGTGATTAAATTGACGTAGTGCCGCAAACGCCATGAAATCGGCAAGCTGGGACACCGCCGGCACGGGGTCTGATAAGGTAAGTAAATTTAAAGAGTTTATACCCTCCACTGTGTCCCAGGAGGCCTGAGAGATGTTAAAGTCACCTAGGATAAGAAAAACATCATTAAGAAACGTAAACCTAAGCCGCGACACGTTATCGAAAAACATCTGTAGGCTTTCCAGGTGGTTACAGTTGTGAGAAAAATAGCAACAACAAATATGTAATTGCTTAACAGTATCGTGGGTATGGAATCGGCCCGCGATATCTATACTTACCCATAACTCGTCATGCAAGGAATCTACCCGAAACTCGTCTCTGCGCGATGCACGCAGGTGATTCCGCACTGCTAGCAAGGTTCCGCCTCCGCGCCCGTAACCAGTAGCTAATGAGTCTCGATCACACCTAAATACACTATAACGGGAATCGAAAAACTCTGAGTCGTTAAAGCTACTAGTGAGCCAAGTTTCAGTTATACCTATTATGTCATAATTAGACGTAATAACGTTGCTTAAGAATAAGTGCGATTTGGTACGCAACCCCCTCACGTTTTGGTAATATAAATTTAAACTATTAATAGAATTGAAAACGGACAGAAAAGGAAATACAAATATATGTTTTTAATTTATTATGATAATAAACTGGGCTAAGCTTTGCAATATAACGAAGGTGATGAGAATATGAAGTAAACAGACTATTAATGTAGGTGGCATGTAGTTTTTTAGTACAGCAGCTTTGAGCAAATAAATACCTATACTTAAATAATACCGCAGCAAGCAATACATACAGTCACATGAGTTTATCCAGACTATTTTCATTACTTATACGAATAATTTTTGACTTATCGTTTTTCCGCATAAGAATCCTGCCGTCTCTGACCCATAGGAAGGTGTAATTCTTTTCTAGTTTTAATTGCCGAGCACGCTTCAGCAACAGTTTATTCGATGGCGAGAGATGCTCACTTATATAAACGGCGGCCGCCGGACCGGGTAGTTCGATATCAGCTGTAGTAAGACCGCGACGCGCGCGGACCGCTGCGAGAATCTCGTCCTTACGGCGGCGTTGCGTAAGGCGCACGATGATAGCAGGTGGGCGCAAAGTATCCATGTTAGCATTAGCGCCGCCTAGGGGGCCTACCTCAGTCGGGAATCGACGAACCCTGTGGATAGTATCCACGTCCGTGCCTAAGTTGAATGCCAACCTTAGTGCAAATAGCCCGCAATATGGTGTGTAAGTTTTCCCCGTTTTTCTGAGGAACACCCGAGATTTCGAGGTTATTCAATCTCGATAGTTGGTCCCTTTCCCTACAAGCTTCGCTAAGAGATGCAATCGTAGATTTAGCATTGTATAGCTCCAATTGTAACTTGGGGATCTCTTCGACTTTCTTCTCGACTATATTTAGGCGGTCATCCATGGTGTTAAAACGATTTTCCAGAGCGCCCAACTTGTCATTAAAATTGCTAACCATTGCCGTTGCGGCACTGATGTCTGACTTCATAGAGTTAAAGTCCACTCGCAGGGCCTTGATTTCTTGCATTACCTCTAGCAGTGATACAGTTGACGCAGATGCAGGCTCATCATAACTACGGCAGTTGGTACAACGCCAAGTAGCTTTCTTATCCTTGGTCATTCTTCGATAAGTTGTTTCCGATAGACTGGAACAGGCGAAGTGCAAAACACTTTTGCACTGACCACAGGTCACCCCATCACTCACGTCTTCGTCACATTTGTTACAAATCATTTTTATTTAAAAATACTGCAACGCACAATTTAAGTTTAAAGTCCAATTGTTAATAAAACAACCGTATTAACTTAAACGTAAGGTCTAAAACAGCTTGTGACGCGACGCTAATTGTTTAACTACGTACTCGAGTAGATAAAAGTTACCGTTCTGTACCGAGCGGCGAGACTGATGAATCTTTAGATTGAGATGACTATTTTTTTTTGCTGCTTTAAATTACTTTTTTTCTATTTCCTGGGTCAAGTTTATCTTGCAAAGTTCCATCGCGTTGGTGAAAAACTTTATGAAAAAAATACATGTTAGGTCTGACACCTAAATATAACCTATATTTAGGGTTCCGTACCAAAATGGTAAACAAGGAACCCTTATGGTGAGACTTCGATGTCTGTCTGTCTGTCTGACTACAATATGTCACAGCGGGTTTTCTCAACCACTACAAATGCTTGCCCGCATATAGACCTAGTAAAAAAAAATGTAAAATTAATTTTATAAATAATTGAGGGGGGGTCTAGAATGGATGGTTGAAAAATTTAAGTGGTTCGATTACAGCAGATAGGGTATCATATGAAAGGGATCAATTTGAAAATATTAAACCTACTTTTTTGAAATTTTCTGTGAAGTACATTTTGATATATAGCCAAAAATTGTCAAAAATGACGGTTCTCCCCTTTTATCTCCGAAGTTTATTAATCAAAAAATCGGAAAAAATCCTGACGTATAGATAATTAATTAATTACTGTATTAACATCTTAACCTACTTGTGCAAAATGTGGTTACAGAATTAGTATCAAGAAGTTTAAAGACTTGATGGTAATTCTTTAGCTCCGCCTAATCTGGGAATGAAGGCGTGAGTTTATGTATATGTATGTACGAGTACGTATGTACTGTATTTAAAAAAAAAACTTTGAAAATTCGTATAAAAATTTTGGATGGTCAAAATGGGCCTTATCGCATTGAAAAAAAGTTCATAACTAAATGAGTATTTTTTTGTGGTTATGTTATCTTAAATACGGGACCGTGGGTGCGCAAGTACGACTCGCACTTGACCGGTTTTTTATTTCTGGTCTACTCCATAGTGTGGTGTTTCGTTGGATAAGTATTTCAAATACATATCGGGTTTGTCTTAACAAATTTTCGATTAAGGGATCCATTTGTGAAATGTAAAGATTGTTAGTTTATTTTTATTTTTTAGACATTGAGGATATTGACTTAATTGTTCGGTTGAAAAGTATTTTCTCTTGTGGACTAAACAGAAGCCTAATAAGTCCTTCAAATCCTCGTCACAGTTTCAAATTTTCTAACGCCCTGTCAAAAAAAAAAAAAACTATTAGACGGGTAAGAGACATCCAGGATAAATACATCATAGGCTAAACTCGTCAACATTCATCGGGCCCGCGATGAATAGATAACTCCCCTAATTGTAATGAAAACGCTTTAACAAGTTCGCTGCGTGTAAACTGTCACAATACCTAAAGATCCCATTAAACTTTAGCAATTTATAACTTTTCCTATTAGGCGTTCTGCACACATTTCGCCCTTAAGTCTTGGTACTTGCCAGCGTTGTTTAGATAGGCAATAGAAAATCTGACACGTTTTGGTACTTGTGCTAAGTGCAAAAGTTCCATTGTACTTGATGGCGTATGGGTATAGCACACGCAAGATTGATGTCTTTGTGCATATTCTAATATGCTATCATATTTATTGTTTAATATTTTCGATATAGTATGGCTTAATAATTGTGTAAAATTATTTGTGTATTTTGTATAAGTAATAATTTGACCACTTTTTTTTAGCAACTTTACTAGCAATGAGTCGGCCATGTTTGTCGTTTAGATGAAGTCAGATGGAGCCAAATAATGCTGTTCTGGAGAACTCGAACCGGAAGACAGAACAGGGGAAGACCAGCCAGATGGTCGGACGATATCCAGAAGACGGACGGCAGGGCCGACCTGGACCAGAATCGCTGCAACAAGGACTTCATGGAAATCCATGGAAGAGGCGTATGTTCAGCAGTGGACGACTATATGCTGAGAAGGATAAAAAGATAATAATTAACAATAATGTTAGAATAAATAATCCAAATAACAATATAAAACAATTTTTAAGCATGTACCTATTAATTATCAAATGCATTAATTGCAACCTACTTCTAAAATATTTAAACAATATTTATCGATACTTTTCTATAGTAGGTACTGTAACAAAGTCAAAATTTCTCAAAGCAATGTTGCAATAAGAAAGTCCACATCAAATATTCCTCGTTAAAAAGTTTCCATTGTTAAATCATAATAAATTAACAGGTAAATTGTGCAGAAAAAAGGTAGTTAACTCGGTAAATTGTCATTTCCATGGGGCCGCGTTATTGCGGTGGACAGTCGTAAAACGCAATTATTACCGAACTCTTAACTTTTTTTTCCTTGAGCACCTTTTTTAATTTTATACACCTTTATGTATGAAAGTAATTAAATAATTAGGATTGTGAGATTTGTGGGAATGATGGAGACAGGGATTTGAGAACTAAGGCTTTATGATTAGACGACGCGTTGGCCTAGTTGTTAGTGAAGTGACCCTGCCTACGAAGCTAGTAGTCCCGGGTATGATTCCCGGTATGTGTATATATTTATGTTTAAGTCAGGAGCACGAGTATTTGTTTCTGAGTCTTGGAAATTTTCTGTTTCAAGTATTTTTTTCTTAATATAAGTATTTATATCGTTGTCTAGTACCCATAGTACAAGCCTAGGGCTTAGTTTGGGACTAGGAAACAGGCATTCAGTGAAAAGGCTCTACGAGTCATCATGATGTCTTTCTTTTACTGCCTTGTACTTGTCAGGTTTCGATGTAAGAAAAAATATAGTATCTAGATAATTATTCAGTAAAAAGGCAATACGGGCACTAATACTCATCAAAAATCTGCCAGAATTTGGTATCCGGCATCTAAATACGTAAAAGAGTAAGGCCCCTTCCTGACTTGGCCTTGATTGGTGGATGCCACGAGTTGCTTAGCAAATCTTACTGATTCCGTGTTTAACGACGCGCTGGCCTAGTTGGTAGTGACCCTGCCTACGAAGCTAGCGGTCCTGGGTTCAAATCCCGGTAAGGGCAGATATTTGTGTGATGAGCGCGAATATATTTTGTTCCTGAGTCATGGATGTTAACTATGTATTTAAGTATATATTTCTCTTTATAAGTATTTATATTGTTGTCTAGTACCCATAATACAAGCCTAGAGTTTACATTGGGACTAGGTCAATTAGTGTGACATTGTCCCCTGATATTTATTAATTTATTTATATTTATTAAAACTAAGCATTAAAAAATGTAACATCGTTCTTTTTAATGCAACGTTAACGAAATAATTGAACGTTCACTTTTCACGTCAGTCCCAGCAGCCGAAATGTGATAAGTTCTTACTTGTTCACCAGCCTGTGAAATTACTCATTAAAAATATACATGCAAAATAAATGTACACCCATCTCGTTGTAATGAGATAATTAGGTCGCTGTAATGTTTTTAGATGTAGCTGCTATAGGTAGGTATTGAGCTACTGACACATTAATTAGGGTTCCATGCCTAAAAGGTACCAACGGGACCCTATTTCCAAGGTTCCGTTGTCCGTCCGTTTGTCACAGGAATGTATTTTTCAAGACGTAATACGAGGGAGGTCCAAAAATTTGCGGAATGAAGATGAGATAATTCTGTAAAATCTCTTTGCATGGTTGTAATGGGAACTCTTTAGATATAGCATGTCAAATTTCACTACCTTTATTACTATAACGTTTTAATTCTTCACTAAACTGTGACTATGGTGCCGTTGTAAAATTTCTTTTTGAACAAAGAACTCCTCCGCAATTAAATGTTTCTGAATGGGATACTGTTAAACCTAACCGTTATAATATCAAATAAAATTAATATAAATATAATAAAGTTAAAAATTAAAGCCGGTTAGGGTAGGCGAATATTGTACAGCTGTAATAAAACTTTTGTGTGGGAGTCGGACTCGCACTAGGCTGGTTTTTTTAAGCATTTTTAGTTCGTTTTTTATTACGATTTTTTTTATTTCAGTCATAAGATCATCATCATAAGATTACAAATTTGATATTAAAAATATCTGTGAGCTCCAAAATTCACTTACTACCAGGGATGTAATTCTAGCGTATCACTTTTCAACTCGACGCAGCAAATATTAACCGGCAACTTTAGGAAGTCCCGTCAGAAATTTCAAAATACATCAGATGGCCTTTATGTATACTGCCTTTTCCCAAACTCAAATTCAATTATTTCTAAATAAATTAAATTACCCCACGTATAGGTGTCAAGGTCTCCCAAAACACCCCCTCTAGATGTAAATTCAATTTCATTATGCAAATGGGATGTCGTTTAACATACGGAACCGCTGCTTGATCTACGAGAACCAGGATACACGTGTTCAGTTCTTGTTAGATCTATTGTAGAGTCGGTGAGCACTTAGGTGTTTTGGGTTTATACTACTTTCTCACTCTCTCTTAATAAAAGCGTTTGAGAGCGAGTGAGAGACAAGTACAAGACCGAATCACCTTTTATGAGCTTTTCACAGTGTAGGTTTGTTTAGCGAGTTTAAGTAAAAGATAAAGATAAAAGATAAAAGAGGTTTATTCAGTAAGTAGGCCGCACGGGCACTTTTACACGTCAACAATCTACCAGAGCTTCGCAAGAGACCATTGCTGAGAAGAAACGCCGCAAGAAACAAGAAAGAGTAGGTAGGTAACAACATTTTGCACAAGAAGGCTAAGATGTTTCCAAGTGTATAGTGACAGGTGGTAAGCCCATCGCCTTACAGTACTACAAGCCTTAAGAAAGAAGTTTTAAGACTTGTTGGTAATTCTTTAGCCCTGCCTACCCCACTCTGGGAATGAAGGCGTGAGTTTATGTACATATGTATGTATGTAATTAGGTAGGTATATTAAGAATGCAAAATTAGTGGTTAAACTATGGGTGTCGTTTTTTTTTATACTGTTTGTTTGTGTCATGTCATGAGATACACCCAGCTGACAGATGGACGGACGGACAGTGTAGGCTTGATAATAGGGTCTCCTTCATTAGGACACACTTAAGCTACGGAACTCTAAACAGAAATTTTAAATAGCAAGCGGTCTTTTCGCTAACTCGTCGATGAAACTGCAAAACCGCGTAAGTTACATTTTAAGTAAGGAGCAAAATGTACCTTTTTAATAAGACAGTGAGGTTTATTTTGCTCTATCATAAATTTGTTAGTTAGGCCGTTTTGCAGCATCACCGACGAAATATTTTCCAGTGCCTATTAGTGAAAAGTAGAAACGAGTTTCATTACTGATTAATTACCAATTAATTTGTCATGCATTGTGTCTCTTGGAAGAGATCGTCTTATTTTGAATCGAATCTTTCAAACCATTGAGACTACAGAGAGTGCCAATAAAATAGTCAAACAAACACACATACATACGCTCGAAAAATATTTCACCTTCGGGCAGTCGGGCTTAAAAAAAACGTATGCATGCATTTTGCATGGTGAAATGGTGATGCATCAAGTAGTTTATAAGACATCAATGCTTATTTATGCTTGTAGTGGTAATTCTCTACGTACCTATCGTTCACTGCTACCTTTAAAAACAAGCTCGTATCTTCTATAGAACTTGTATTATTATCAATCTTATTACTAACTACTAAAGGTTCAATTTCTTTTAACAATTGGGTTCCAGATATGCTCTTTGGTCTAAATAGGGTACACTGGTAATCGTGATAAATCGGGCGAGTTCGGGAATGTTCCCGCTTCGTAAATCAACCACCACTTTGCACCTAACGTCTCCCTTGGCAATGCAACTGTGGTTATAGCACATTCTGTGCCCATGACACAATGTAGGTTCTATTTTGCTTGGAAGTAAACTAGTTTGGTAAATAACTATTGAAATTGAACGCTTAAATGTTTTTCTTGCATGGAGGTTTTTTATTGACAAAGATAGATGAACCTTAAAGAAAAGTGGTGACAGCAAGCAAAGCCATCCCAGAAGGTTAAGTCAATGTAAACAAAGCAAAAGGTTACGTTACAATATTACTAACAATAATATGAATGAACAAAAAAGGTACACTTAGAAGAAATAAAAATAATGTTTTGTTGGTTTTACATTTAAAAATACTACCTAAGTACACTACTGTGTAAAATAGCAAACAAACAGCCTACAAAGTGACAAACGGACAGCAAAAAAGGGAAATACAAAACACAAAAAACTTGACTTTACCGTTTCGTTGGTCTGAATTGTCATGTCGGAAAATATATTTTTTCTGTATTACCTTCTGTATTGATATAAACTTTGTAAAACCTACAAGTTCTGTGGGTTTCAAAGGTCTTTAAATAAGTAAATTGAAAATGCAATAAAATAGAAATAATATTATTATAACCTCGTAAAGCTTAGTGTACATCACAATGTACAAAGTAACACTTGTAACTCAGACCCAGTCAAATTGGGCTTTACCCACAAGTAAACGCCCAATGTACATTGCAATGTACAGTAACTTTTACAAAGCATTCCATTAAGGTTTTACCGCCATCGGCCATTTTATTAAACGCTCTGAATGACAGATGCCAGAAGTGACGTTTGACACTTGACGACATTTGAAGTGTCAAAAAAATCCATAGATATCGGCCATTTTGTTTCAAACATGCCACCAAAGCGGATTTGTCGTAAGTTCTTCTCTAATTCTTGGGCCGCAAGTACATGTAGAGGTATTGTACATTAGAATGAACATTGGGCGTTTAGATCTAATAGCATAATTTTAGCTTGGTCCTTACGAGGTAGTTATGCATTTTTGTACTAATTAACCGTTGAGAAAATGACGCGATGGGATAGCGGATTTTAGGGCCTTCTTTATGTTTACCGGAATAATGTAATTGCATCAGAAGTTTGGATTTTTATTTATATGAACTCACATTTCACGTGATTCACACTTCATTTAAAAAAATGTTCATAGTCTGTAGAACAGAGTAGTTCCACTAAACGTTTTATAGTTTTAAGTCGATCGGGCGTCATATTGGATTCCCCTTCGGAGGCTTCCTCGCAATAAAGACATTCTTTGGCGCCTTGCCATTCCCCGCCAACCAGACGAGATTTCTTATTATTTCCAGGATTCTCTTTATGACTCTGTCTAATTTTAATTGCTTACTCTAGAAACTTGGAAGATCTAGGCCAAGTAGGTATATGTTAGGTACTTTACTACTTCAAAGTACAATATAAACCCATGTTAATAATTTTAGCGATTTTTTTATCTTATATTTTATTCTAACAACTAATACTATTAATAGTTTAAATACTTTAAAAGCATTGTGTATAAAAAAAACTTGTTTCTTTTCTACCTCCGACAAAAGACCCACTGCTCCCGACATAGCAAGGCCTTACAAACATTAGAGCAAAGCTAAATGGTTCTAAATTATTGCTAAATGCCTTAGGGTTAATTGCATAATGCTTTATTAACTAATTTGACGAAATTTCCAATGACCATGATCCCCTAATACCTAAATATGAAATTGACACATTATTAAAACGATTATTGGAACGAAAGTCATAATGACTTTGACCGAAAACGTCCAATACCCACAATGACTAAAGTAAATATTGATATGTAGGTACATTTAGGTACTCAAAATACCTAAAAATTTTACAAGCAAAAGCTTGTAAAAATAAAAAATAAAAAAACTAGATAGATTGATAAAAATCTAGTTTACTGTCATGATAACTGTCTGGGGGTGTTTGCATAAGATTAAAAAAAAATACTTGTTGCATAGGGTAGACTGGGGACAATCGGATGACAAATAAATTTGATTTGATTTGTTATAAAAACAAGATCCATAGTTAGAATTATATTTAGTAGTAATGCAAATATAATTACAATGACAGTAACAATGATGTTTGCCTGATGTCATTTTATAATCTTTATAGTAGTAAGTACTTTAGTTTCAAGTGGCCAGCGATAAACAAGAAAACCATATATTGGATTGGTTGGTTGGGATTTGGTTGTTTTGCAATGAAGGTGTTGTGATGTTAAGTTATTAAGTTATTATGAGAAAATTCAGTCGTATTAAAAATCCGGTAAAGTATAGGTATTTTGGGATTCATCCATTTTGACACCAAGTTATTTTGAGATCTAGGTATGGTGATAATAGGGTATAACGAAATCAAGGTACAATTAAATCTAAGCACAGTTCCATACATTTTGGCAGTTTTGGGAAACCGCCTTTTTAAGGCGCGTACAAATTATGCACGACAAACGCACGAACATTGGCTCGCGCGGCGGCCGCGCGCAATGGAGACGTGGTTGCCGCGCGAACATTGCATTGGCTCGCGAGGCAAATGTTCGCTCGAACACTGGCTCGCGCAATTGCCGCTCATAATCTGTACGCGCTTTTAGCCATAGTAGAATGCAACATGCCACTTTTCTAAACCCACTGGCCTGTCGTAACAAACTGCCCATCAGGAAGTTCGTCTAATTATAAACTTAAAAATGATCATAACTCCTTTACAATATCGATTGCTTTGAATGTTTCCAGCTATGAAACTAAACCACATCAAAACCATGACTTTATTTAGCCCCTTCCTTCCCTTTTATTTTTTTTACTCAGACAGAGTTAGAATAATCTTTATTCCCAAGAAAATAGCGAGCACGTTAGTGGGATCCCTTTGACCACTCGCAGAGCTCGTCGTCGCACGTACGGCACTGCACGCCAAGATACAAAAGTCAGCGGTTTCAATGTTTTCAAAATTAGCACGTGTTACTTTATCCTACTGCCCTTTAACTATCCACCTAATCGCTGTTCGCGTTATAGTTACGGTGTTGTAGTAAGACAACCATTCAAATGTCGCCTAGACTATTCCTGTTGATCTTTACTTAGGTTTGCAACGAATTTGCAATCTTGCAAGTGCAATTCTAAATTCAATTGTTATATTTACCGTGATGGCCTTTATTCCACTTTGGTTTAGCTCATCTTGCTGCAGTACCGTAATCAACCTGTTGATGTTGTGACAGCTCTTATTGTCAAGGAAGGGTTCATAACATGAACAATATGATCACGATATCGAAGCGAGATGAACTAATACAATGTGTATTAGGGGTTCATATTGTAATCCCTAATCATCATTTGTCCTAATGCATCATTTCTCCGAATTTTCGTTTATCCTAATGCCATTTCCACTTGAATTTTGAAACTTATTATTGTTGTTATAAACTGACATAACCACAGATACATGTTTTTGGATAACTTAAGAAGTAGTCTGACTCAGCTGAAATCAAGTTTAGAACAATCAATAATTCGGACAAACGAAGTGTTAGGACAAACGTCATTAGGGATTCCCGTTGAATAGATGCCCTGGTCGCATATGTGATTTTTTACCATCTTTATGCTAAAAAATGTAAGAACTTTCGCCAGGAGCTCCTTCCTTGTCCCACGAGGCGACGGGCAATTGCTCGTTGGTCCTTTGTCCCGCACCGAGTTTACACGCGGCCCGACGTGCCTCATCACCCGACTTAAGAAACGCCTCAAAGACAATGCAATTCCTGGATTGGAATCGCTTCGGTTTTTACGGAATGCTTTGAGCCAAAGGATATTGCCTTTTGCCTTCGTGATATTCGGAATTCTGTCCCTTGCGCCCTGAAATGTATAAATAGAACATTTCCATCTTCATTCCCAAAAATACGGTCTTGGAATTTAATATTTGATATTATTCTTAGTGTAGAAACTATTTCCAGCTATAGGCAAGACATGCCAGCAGAGAGACGTGTCGGCAACCCCTGGAAGATCTACAACCGGTGAAATTACTGGTTCACTAATGTTTTATCGATAATTGTTTCACAAATGTTCATTTTACAACTAACGTTTCATATACTATTAATTTCACAAAAATATTGTTTCCCAAAAATACACCGTTTAACAAGTACCTAATCATATAGCAAATAGTACACTTTAAAAACGATTTGGTTAAAAACATGGATTTTAAAAACTCATGGTTAAGCCAACAGTTTACTTTACATACCTACAGTTATTACACAAAGTATACATACATTTACATCTACCTACTTTTGCATTTGAATCGACGGGTCTCCGCTACGCGGGGCCCCTATATATAGGCGGTTTGCCCTTCGGGCGTATACAAAAACTAACCCAACCTATTTGAGCATCTCAGTAAATTTTGATTTTTTTTGGGCACAATTTGGGAAAATGTATGAACCTAATTTTGACAAATGATGCGATATGAAATGAAGAATTGCTAATTAATATCTTTAATTAATAATATATTTTAGAATTGATCCATTGTAAAATAAAAATATGTCAACTAAATCATTTAAATTATGAATCATTTGTTGTAAGCTGTAGATGCATAACGTTGATATGTCATATCACACTTTTGCCGAACGTTGGTTGTGAAACGAACATTTGCCAATTAATTGATTGTCGATAAAATTATAGGATACCGAAATTACTAGCATATTAGATGCTTAGTCCTCAGAGTTGGCATCGCATTATTTTATAGTAGGTATGAGGATTGCAATCTTGAGATTGTAGTCTTGAGACTGCAAATGTCATGGGTCTCAGGTGGCCTGTGTGCTCGGGTGTCTTGTTCTTGCTATAAATAAAGACAACACGTTGATGGACAGTACTACAGTTAGTATATATTATGCGTCGGTACGTGTATATGCGTCTTACGTCGTACGGCGTTCTGTCACATCACAATACCCTTCCCATTATACGCTGTGACCATTACGTCTTTAGGCGGTAGAAAATAATATGATCGTCGAGAGGCGTACTGTCATATCGTCGGTGATACTGCCAAAACCGCGTAACTAACAATTTTATGAAAGAGCAAAATAAACCTTACCGTTTCATTAAAAAGGTGCATTTTCCAATAAACATTTCGAGGTTGAGTAGACGTTTTGGTCTCAACTTTATGTCACTTAGTATAATCGTATAAATGTTATAAGGACGTTTACTCGACGGCATTTAGGCCCATTTAATTCAACTTTAAGTCGTAAGAGTTTCGTGTAACCGTCATATGAATACCTACTTAGTCGCATAGTCGTCATATACGCGTCGGCGATTTGGCTACATGTTATATAATATTAGCCGTTGCAATGTGTATTCGACTTCGTGTAGAGTAATGGTGCACAATATGACTTTTATATGATGTAATGGTTGTTTTATTGTCGCTTAAAGATATTGATGGTAACCTCCTCATAAACAGTCCTAACGTGTTTTGTGACATAACAATATAGTCCAGGCAATGAAAGATTTTGGATGGAAAAGTTGAAAGCAGAATTTTTGACTTCGGAACTTTGTTTGGACTAGTTAGGAGATAAACATACTAAAAGTCCCCACCCCTAGGAGGTGAGCCCTAGGGGGGGGGGGGGGGCACAAAGAAGGTCCCATTTTTTTGTTTTTTGTTTACATCTTGAAAACGATGCGTCATAGGAAATTTTGTTGTATCACATCATTAAAGCTGATAAAATTCTCTACAACTTTGGTGTTTATGTTTTTTACCTATTTTCAATAGTTGTCTAGATATGAACTCCGAAAAACGGTCGATTTTCAAAAATGTGTTTTTGACCTCACGTTTTTTGTCATACATTGCTCTCTAACTTGCAAATACATAATCTGAGAAAAACAACCTTCTACATACCTTGTAAAGAGTCAAATTCTCTTTAAGAATATATATACATATAGGTATTAGTATATCATCTACCGTTGAAAAGTTATACCACATTTTAAAATTTCGGCAAATTTATTTCACATAAACATAGCGCAAAGCTCATTTCTTTCGCTATTACGAGTATCAGACGTAACCGTAGATTTCAACGTTACATAACAATTAAAAAAAAGGAATTTACATTAACACTTTTAGTGACAATTTATATACAACAGACATTATTTTACAATTTATATACAATAGAATAAGTAACAATTTATATACAGTAAACACACTATTTAACAATTTATATACAACAAACACATTATTCAATCAATCACTCGCCGCCTTTTTGAGCAAGACGGGCCCTCTTTGTTTTCCCTCGGCGTTTGTCTCGTCTTCTTCATTCTCATCAGTCGAATAGTCATCAGACGATGGTAAGACAGCTAATACTTCTGCGACATCATCCCCACCATCGTCGTCGTCATCGTCGTTAGCGTCCAAAATGGGGATGCCATTATTGCAACTACCGTGGCAATTGTGGCAAATGGTAGAGCACAGCATAGAGGCCTTCCTACACCCACATCTAGCACTACTACAATCAGTGGTGCACCGGCAAAATATTAGCTTTAATATTTATTCTGGTGCAGCTGGATCTTTGGTTTGGACAGGAACCAAGAGATGGCTTTCATTCCGTGTCCATCCCCATAGTTCAGGGGAAAGATCATGTCCTAGCCAAGTCTGGACCTGGTGGAAGGAGTGCCCCATCGCTGCTCCCTCAGTTGGTGGAAGGGACGTAATGTCCGGCTTGACTTTCGAGACTGACTGGAGGAAACACTGGTACCGATAGTTATTCAGAGAGGTCTCCTTCTGTTTTGCTCCCTACCACCTCAAAAAACACATGTTTCCATTTGCTTTTATGTCAGCATGCGATGTGTTGTGGGGACTTTACCTCTGCTAGGTTTGACGAATATAATATACTGGTCAGACGGAGTCTTTGCCATGAGCAGAACTGCCAAGTCAATATCTTCTCCAATGACTGCAACTAGAGAATCCTTTGATTTTTCAATGGCAGTAGAGACTATCATCAAGACATCGTCGTCTGGAGCTTGTTGAGTCTCAATCCCGTTGCTATTAAGTTGACATCGGAGAACGGCAATCAGGTTGCTTTTATTGTGGCTGTTTGAGAGAAAATGTTCCTGCTTGACATCGATCGTTGTTTCTAAATTGAGACTTATATCGGCAGACTGCTTAAGTCGATACCTCCGCTCATGTTCAGCTGTCTTTGTGCTGTTTACAGAATTGAATTTAAATCGTAATTAAAAAAATAATATTTTTTATATTATTATGTAACCTGAAATCTACGGCTGCATCTGTAGCGAAAGTAATGAGCTATACTATAGGTATTTATGCGAAATGTTTCAATTTGCCGAAATTTTTAAATGTGGTATAACTTTTCAACGGTAGTTGATATATATTCTTAAAGAGAATTCAACTCTTTACAAGGTATGTAGGAGGTTGTTTTTCTCAGATGATGTATTTGCAAGTTAGAGAGCAATGTATGACAAAAAACGTGAGGTCAAAAACATATTTTTGAAAATCGACCGTTTTTCGGAGTTCATATCTAGACAACTATTGAAAATAGGTAAAAAACATAAAGACCAAAGTTGTAGAAAATTTTATCAGCTTTAATGATGTAATACAACCACATTTCCTATGACGCATCGTTTTCAAGATGAAAACAAAAAACAAAAAAATGGGACCTTCTTTGTGCCCCCCCCTCCTAGGGCTCACCTCCTAGGGGTGGGGACTTTTAGTATGTTTATCTCCTAACTAGTCCAAACAAAGTTCCGAAGTCAAAAATTCTGCTTTCATCTTTTCCGGCCACACCCCCTTTTTAAGCACTCATTGACAGAACTAATAAGGAATAAAGGCCATAATTATTGCATTTTTTATTTGTAAGTAATTTGAGGTGAAAAAACCATATTCATCAACTGTAAACTATTGTACACTCTAGTTTACTGATTAATGTGAGGTAAGTTGGTAACTAAATTTTTATGGGCTTTTGAAATTTTAAAGTATTGATATAGTTTTATTAATAATTTAATAGGTAACTGCGTTATGTGACAACTATATAACTTCCCGACCTATAATTGCGTATTCAAAATGGAACGTTCGCCATAACAGTCGATTTAGGGTTCAGTAATAAAATAATGAAACGCCTGACTTACATTAAGTATAGATACTATTGGTAAAGAATGTATACTTTAAGAACTTAAGTCAAAATAATATTTTTGTTTTCAGGGAAACCGCAAAATGATTTACAATTATACGGATATTGATAAGTTTTTATCAAAGACGGACATCAAGGAAATGATACGCGTACATTACAAATGGCCGTGGTCATTCACTCATTTTATCCTTTCTTTTCGTTGTCATGGATGTGGACTTCAATCAATGTTTCGACCCCGTCTTGCGATTTAATTCTCAAATTATCACGCATTACTTCTTGTACTTCACTCACAAAGGCATGAAAATATGCGTATAAATTTGATGGTTTACTCGTACCTTCATAAATTCCCACAACGAAAGGGAGAAGATTTGGTCTTTCGTGGATATTACATAATATAGGCCACACTTGATGCTTGGAGCTCTTAAACAATGGTAGTCCGTCAATATTCACATTAAGTGAAACGCATTTCGGTTTATCATTTAGTTTTTGTAAAATAGTCTGTAAAGGTTCAATAAGACCATTATGCCAGTAACGACCTTCATCAATAAGAATTATTGGTACATGTCTTTTACTTTTTAAAAGCGTCCTTGGATCTAAAGGAACTATGCAGGGCATTATTTTGTTCAAAATTACATTTAATTCCTTTAATGCTACATGTGGAATATTAAAATCAATAGCCCACTTTTTGTAATGGTCTCTGAAGTCATCATTTTTGGTTAAAGTGACTTCTCTTCTCTATTATTAACTTCACTTTCACTTTCGGATGATGAATAACAGTCTTCAACTTCGGAAAATGAACAAGACACCTGAACTTCGGCAAATGAACTGCAGGGTATAGCTTCGAAGCCACTGCGCGCTTTACACAAGGGACTTGCTGAATGTGTAGCATTTGTATTTAAACGTGATACGGAACCATCCTCATTTTCCTCACTGTCAGCTTGACCTCTTGCTTTATTACTTTGTATTAAAGTGCGTGCTTGAAGCGAATGATAATTCTTTTGCACTTTTCTTTTGAATGCACCACTTCTTTTAATCGTTTTCCACTTTTTTGGATCCATTTTAGAAAGAGTAATTAAATGTGAGGAATTTGATTTCAAAATGGTGGAAGTTATATAGAAGATTATTTTAAAACGTTACATACATACATAAACTCACGCCTTCATTCCCAGAGTGGGGTAGGCAGAGCTAAAGAATTACCAACAAGTTTTACAACTTCTTGATAATTCTGTAACCACATTTTGCACAAGTAGGCTAAGACGTTTCCCAGTGTATTAGTGACAGGTGGCAAGCCCATCGCCTAACAGTACTACAAGCCTTTATTCCCTTAGTCGCCTCTTACGACATCCACGGGAAGACATGGAGTGGCACTATTCTAACCCGGCAACCACACGTAACCTAACATGAGTATTAATCAAATAGCGGTCGTATTATAATGTTTGTGTTACTTGAAGACGTATACAAGTTGCACTCGTAACACTTATTCGATTTTTATATAACGATCACGAATACGACATGTACACAACTATTGTCCATTTAACAGTTATATTAAAGGTAATTATATGACAAAGGTTACACTATCTTGACGTTTACACGACGAAAACGTTTATACGACGAAAACGTTATATGAGTAAGTTTTATAGACGTCGTCGTAGACACTATTATAGGACGGTCGTAAAGAAATGTTGAAAGAACGTCTATATGACATTATTATATGACAAGAAATGTATATGACTATTCGGACACATAATGCACCAGTACATGACAAAGAGTCAGAAAAACTACAGTAAAATGACTTTAATAAAACTCAAAAACGTAAAAATGTGTAATTATATGACCAAATTGTTTATTGGGTTTGCTCCTTATTAAAATTGTTACTTACGCGGTTTTGCAGTTTCACCGACGATATCACTTTTTCGAAGCCCGACGCCTATAGGCGTTCTATCCGTCAACGCGTTAAATATAGATAAGTAGGTACAGTCCAGGACTTTAATTATTGAGCCACTATGGAAAGATGTTTCGCCAAAATTAAGATTAACGTTATGTGACAGGGTTCCATAGTGGCTCAACAATTAGAGTCCATGACTGTACATAGTGTGTGGTCTGGTCACAAATTACGCTAACTTTACAAAGCACATCATTTTGTTGTTCTTTAGGGATCAAAAGTGATAATCGTCTTTTGTTGCCGACCTTGTTTTAAAATACCTGTTCCCGTACAAAAACTTGGAATCGGAGCGCTGGGGGTCATTAAAGGAAACGAGCCGAGGGTAGGTAGCAGTTTTTATTGTTGGAAAATTTTCACTCGCTCGTTTTTTAGCGGAAGGTTTTTCTGGCCATTGTCGCTTATGTCGGCATTATTGTTTTAACATTCGCTTTATGCTACAGTTAAGGCTACTTCACGGCGTTATTATAGTCCTATCTGACTGCATTGTTTTTAATGACAACGATGTTTTTTTACACCCTTATTCATTTTTAATTTGGGTTTACGTGTACCTTTAGTAAGTTCTATTGAAAAACCGTACTTTAAAAACAGAAAACATAGTAATAATGTTATTTTAAATTGATACGTTGTGAAAAACTGTATCAATTTATCTACAATTTATATACTGGGGCCAATTCAGATCTATGTTTTCTGATTTTTAACACCCGACCCAAAAAAGAGGGATGTTATAATTTTGACGTGTTTGTGTGTGTGTGTGTGTGCGTGTGTGTGTGTTTGTGCCTGTCTGTGGCACCGCAGCTTTTAACCGGATGAATCGATTTGGATGCAGTTTTTACAAGTTTCCGCCTTACCTAGTCTCAAAATATGCTCTGGGCTTGTATTATGGGTACCAGACAACGATAAACATACTTGTAAAAATAAATACTTATGTTCCCCCGTGTGGTTGCCGGGTTAGAATAGTACCACTCCATTTCTTCCCGTGGATGTCGTAAAAGGCGACTAAGGGAAAAAAGGCTTGTAGTACTGTTAGGCGATGGGCTTGCAACCTGTCACTAATACGCTGGTAAACATCTTAGCCTAATTGTGCAAAGTGTGGTTACAGAATTATCAACAAGTTTTAAAAGTTGTTGGTAATTCTTTAGCTCTGGCTACCCCACTTTGGGATTGAAGGCGTGAGTTTATGTATGTATGTATGCATTATCATAGAAAATGCCCAAGACTCACGAACAAATACTCGTGCTCACCACAGGAATTTGCCCTGACCGGGAATCGAACCCGGTACCGCTAGCTTCGTAGGCAGGGTCACTACCATCTAGGGTAACGCGTCGTCAATGAAAATTATTACTTACTTTAAAACTAAATACCTACTATGAGAAAAAGCTTCGTTTTCGTTTCTTATTCTTCGCAATTCTTCCAATGCTGATAAATTAAATAGTTTTCTTTGATCCGATTCACAAATTGCAACACCTTGTAAACTTTTCTCAAGGTCCCATAAGAAATTACAAAGTAAACATTATTCATGTCTTTAAGGAGACGTTGCTAGCCGTAGTCGTATTGTTAATTTTGAAAACGTGAAATTAATTTTTTATTAAAAATTTCAAAAACCCCTGACAAAAACAGTCTCTAA
Source organism: Acleris emargana (assembly GCA_927399475.2). Classification (NCBI taxonomy): domain Eukaryota; kingdom Metazoa; phylum Arthropoda; class Insecta; order Lepidoptera; family Tortricidae; genus Acleris; species Acleris emargana. The sequence continues at coordinate 4,593,331 of OV656847.1, forward strand.
AAAACCTCTAAAAAGTAAAAAATAATAAGTATTGGCCCTATAAGTTTAATTATAAGTAGGTATCAATATTTTGATCCAAGCGTCGTCGCGTAGGGTAGGAGTAAGGGCTGATTGTTAACAAGCGATCACAAGTAATAATATAAACATTTTGTCAAAGTAAAGTCGGTAGGTACGTTGTGTTAAAATGTTGACAAATTACCAGACTAGAAAAATCTTAACACGTTTTATTGAGCCAAGTATTGCCGTTAAAGTGAGAAATAGGTCGGATTCCGATACTGAAATGCGTGCAGGATGCACCAACAATGCCAGTCGTTAGAACAGACTAGAACGGGGTGCAATTTGCGAGAATTCTTTGGAAGAATTCCTAAGGTGCAATACGAACTGCAGTCTGAGAAGCATGAAAACGTGTTGGGTTATTTATGATGTGGAATGTCGTGACAATAATTTAGCATGTTTGGTGCACGGTTTTAGCACAGAATTTGCACGGAAGCAACAAATGTGTTGTTTTGTTAGTTTTAGTGAATTGTTTGCGTAACTGGTGTACGGTTTTAAAAGATTTAAGTATTAAATAGTAAAACAAGGAAGGGTTTTAAAAACTCTGTTTCTTGCAAAAACTAAACGCGTTAATTTCGTTCAAATCATACCCTCATTTTGTGATAAGCTATTATTAAGCTGCTCAACTGTCAACACAAAAACGTTAGGTGTGTTTCAAAGTCAAAAAGAATTAGTACGCCACAAGATAAAGTAATCTTAAGTGTTTAATATACCGCCGAAAGTAAGTAAAAAATAAATAAATCCAACGTGGTTTTACCTTATTTATTTTTGTTTCTCACAGACATCTCTTTTCTCAGGTATGTTTAGCGATGGCCCTCAAGACTTGTCGAGATAGAATTAAAAACAACGCAATAAAAAAGTATGATAACCAGGATTTATCAAAGCAAGACAACAACGCGGAAAATAAAAAGAAATCTAAATTGCGAAAAAGGAAAAGTTGGTCCCAGAAGGAATTTTATGAACTGGAGTTTTACCCTGAGATTAACAAATATAAAATATTGCTTAGGCCGTCTTCACCTGGAATAATTGCGATGGGATCGTATTTTAATCCTACTGATTTGTATTCAAACTTCAATATGCCGTATACAATGAATACATGGGATAGTTTTATGCCGCAAGTGCCTAATGCAGCGTATACCATTCCTGTGCCACTAATTACTCCACCACCGCCAATTATGAGTACAATGCTGCCGCCACCAATCTTACCATACACTGATGTTCTCTTTACCACGTACCCCACTGTTGTACCATATGTAACTGATAACATAGTTCCAACTTCAGAGCAGATGTATGAGCCTGTATCGAGTTTTGCTGCACTAACACCAGTCACTTCAACCGACGAAGAATACAACGAAATAGCAGATGAAATCGGTGAAGAGCTGATACATGGAAGAGTCGAATCATTAGAATACTATTTAACGTTGCCGAAGAATTTGTTTCCATCAGCAAAGATGGTAACTTTAGACCCAAATCCGATAATCGATGATCTGTGTAGAGTTAAAGATATTAATAAACTTACGCCATGGATTTTGGACCTTGAATTTGGTGCTCCAAAGGTTAATACAACTAGGCCTATAGCTGTGTATGATGTGCAGTTGAATAACATTCACTGTATGAGTACTGCAGGAGCTGTCCATCCAGGGTTTGACGGGTGCAGTGAGGATTTTAAGCAAGTGTTTTTGTTTTACTATGACTGTATAGTGTCCGTTTGGTATAGGGGTTACATTCGTCTAACCCATGATGATTCTGTGAAAAACTTTCAAAGCTGGCTCGCTGTGCCCATGCAGTCTCTTGGTATGTGCTGGCCTTAGCATAAAGCATGTTTTAACCTAGGTAAGATATTTTATTATTCGTAAATATGTTTTAATATTGAACTTCATAATGATTGCTTGAATAAATTGTAAATGCTTGCTTTGTATTTTTTTTCTTTAAAATAGTGTATTTAGATTCTGAGTAATCAGTGTGCCTTTTTGGTTTTACTTTTATGTTTTCACAATAAATTGAACGTATTTTCCAGCTAAGTAGGCACTATAACTAGCATCGTAAACATGTTTTAACGACTTCAAAGAAAAAAATCTCATGTACTGGTGACAGACAATATTTTCTATTTCTCGCCCCAGATTTGCGAAACGATTTCAATTTCTTTTAATGTTACAGTGTTTTCCTTCCACGGTTCGTTTTAAAAGTGACTACGTACATTAACAGCTAGTTTTGTCGCATTTTAGAATTTATAATATGGTATAGGTACACACAATAAATTGGTATAAATATGTGTACACGTCGGTACCTTGTCTATTTAATGTCTTGTTTAAACTGCCAAATACGATTAGTCACAGCGATTCAAGTGACAAGGTATTAATAGGATACGGTAGGTATGTAGTTAACTAAAGGGGTTAAAAAAGGTAAGTATTAAAAAATCTTAATTTCCTTGATAATATGAAGCTATTTTTTTATTGCTTAGTAGGGGATCTGAATAGGAGACGAGCTTCACCCAGATGTTTATTCAATAGAGAGTATTTTATATGAAATTTAATGTGGTATATAACATAATTATGACGAATACGTTGGCTGAAAAATATCAGTCCAGTATATAATTAATTGAAAATTTAAAAATCAATTATAAAACTAAATTGCAGTTGCTTGTTTAATAGACAAATTACATACCAATCGAAAGTATGAAACCTACAGAATATGCAAACGTCAGGTTTGGTGCAAATTATTAGTACCGATCTACCTGAATAGTTTAAACTTACCTGCCCAATAGTTATGATGGTAAAAAATAGTCAAACTACTTAGGCCAGGAGACGAAACACAAGCACACAGGGCTGCCTCATGGTAAGTGGTATCTTCTTATATACATTTCATTTTCAAGACTACCATCTCAAGACTGCAATCCTTAGGCTGCAAATGCGTTGCCAACCCTGAAAACTATGATGGTATGCCTCTACGCTAGTTATTTAACCGGTTGTCTTATCCCCACACGGGATCACAACAATGCGAACACTGCTGCTTGGCGGTAGGTTAAAGGATAGGTTGGTGGTAGCGATCCGGACGGGCCCTGCACTGCCACCACAATTAAAAAAAAAAAACATCACTAAGCCATCTCTGTCTAGTTAAAGGTCCATAATAGACTTTGTGTCCAGTCCACACCTAATTCATTGAATCAACAATCTACACTACATTAAAAGACAAATTAAAAGGCGCGCACAAAAACAAGGCGATAAAATTTCGGTATTTTATACGGTGTTGGTCAAATATATAGGTACCTAAACAGATGGTTCTAATTAAACAAATCTTTTTAAATAGATATGATATTAAGTTACCGGATAAATAAGTAATGAAGTATCTACTTAATTTTTCTTAGTTCGGTTTTAACTATGTGCGAATTTCAGGTGGGTACAATTGTAAATGTGTAAAAAAAAGCTTGATTTATTTTTGATATAAAAGTTTTTTAGTAAACAAACAAACAAACATTATCGCTGATATCAACGTCAACAATCAAATAACCATACATCATGTAAAAAGGTGTAGAAAGTCATTTGTTTTTACTTAAACGATACGAAAATAAACACTATGAAATATAGAATTTTCATAATAATAAAAAATTGTTGCTTCTATGCGTTCCTTCAAATTTGTCCCTAAGTGCATAAATGCTTTACATAGTTCGAAGACACCTAAATTACAAGCCAGTGAACTTAAAGTTAGCCGCAGTCTATTATGTACCCAACGGTCGTGTTTCTCTATGTAAATACACTTGGATAAAACATCTGTTCCATTCTGGCTTTATGTAAGTGCGAGAGTGACGAATATTTTATCAACATTTATCCATCGCGACAAAGGCGACCATAATACGGGGGCAGAACCAAACGTATCTTCTCAATTAAGTCTAACAACGTCACTTACATTGTTATTAGATTAATCTAGTCTGTGCTAGCTTCTTTAAGATGGGTCTACACTATATAGGGCTCCGTCGGACCGAACTGTTTGGCCAGTCCTGTACATGTGGACAGGACTTGTTCGTTGTTACCCTAAATGAGCATTTCTAAAAAAGTTTGTACATTTCATTTACGACTTCGATTTGCAAAAAAAATTGCAGGTTGGTAGGGTGAATGAAGCTGAGCCTAAATAACATAGTCTCCCAAAATGTCCTCATACATTTGTATGAAACTTTCCTTTTTTGTTACCATGAACCAAAGAAAGTTAGTAACAAAAAAGGAAAGTTTCATACAAATGTATGAGGACATTTTGGGAGACTATGTTATTTAGGCTCAGCTTCATTCACCCTACCAACCTTCAATTTTTTTTGCAAATCGAAGTCGTAAATGAAATGTACAAACTTTTTTAGAAATGCTCATATGTGAACAGACGAACAAATCATACGCTCGAAATGGGTCACATGGCGACTGTATGTCGTTGTAACATGACAAATACCGTCCCAATAACAAGTACCCTTACCATGAGTTACAATTACCGTACTCGCTAGCGAGTCGAAGCCCTTCAGCCTTACCATGAGTTACAATTACCGTACTCGCTAGCGAGTCGAAGCCCTTCAGCCTTACCATGAGTTACAATTACCGTACTCGCTAGCGAGTCGAAGCCCTTCAGCCTTACCATGAGTTACAATTACCGTACTCGCTAGCGAGTCGAAGCCCTTCAGCCTTACCATGAGTTACAATTACCGTACTCGCTAGCGAGTCGAAGCCCTTCAGCCTTACCATGAGTTACAATTACCGTACTCGCTAGCGAGTCGAAGCCCTTCAGCCTTACCATGAGTTACAATTACCGTACTCGCTAGCGAGTCGAAGCTCTTCACCCCTACCATGAGTTACAATTACCGTACTCGCTAGCGAGTCGAAGCCCTTCCGCCTTACCATGAGTTACAATTACCGTACTCGCTAGCGAGTCGAAGCTCTTCACCCTTACCATGAGTTACAATTACCGTACTCGCTAGCGAGTCGAAGCCCTTCAGCCTTACCATGAGTTACAATTACCGTACTCGCTAGCGAGTCGAAGCCCTTCAGCCTTACCATGAGTTACAATTACCGTACTCGCTAGCGAGTCGAAGCCCTTCACCCTTACCATGAGTTACAATTACCGTACTCGCTAGCGAGTCGAAGCCCTTCAGCCTTACCATGAGTTACAATTACCGTACTCGCTAGCGAGTCGAAGCCCTTCAGCCTTACCATGAGTTACAATTACCGTACTCGCTAGCGAGTCGAAGCCCTTCAGCCTTACCATGAGTTACAATTACCGTACTCGCTAGCGAGTCGAAGCTCTTCACCCCTACCATGAGTTACAATTACCGTACTCGCTAGCGAGTCGAAGCTCTTCACCCTTACCATGAGTTACAATTACCGTAATCGCTAGCGAGTCGAAGCTCTTCACCCTTACCATGAGTTACAATTACCGTACTCGCTAGCGAGTCGAAGCTCTTCACCCCTACCATGAGTTACAATTACCGTACTCGCTAGCGAGTCGAAGCCCTTCAGCCTTACCATGAGTTACAATTACCGTACTCGCTAGCGAGTCGAAGCCCTTCAGCCTTACCATGAGTTACAATTACCGTACTCGCTAGCGAGTCGAAGCCCTTCACCCTTACCATGAGTTACAATTACCGTACTCGCTAGCGAGTCGAAGCCCTTCAGCCTTACCATGAGTTACAATTACCGTACTCGCTAGCGAGTCGAAGCCCTTCACCCTTACCATGAGTTACAATTACCGTACTCGCTAGCGAGTCGAAGCCCTTCAGCCTTACCATGAGTTACAATTACCGTACTCGCTAGCGAGTCGAAGCTCTTCACCCTTACCATGAGTTACAATTACCGTACTCGCTAGCGAGTCGAAGCCCTTCAGCCTTACCATGAGTTACAATTACCGTACTCGCTAGCGAGTCGAAGCTCTTCACCCTTACCATGAGTTACAATTACCGTACTCGCTAGCGAGTCGAAGCCCTTCACCCTTACCATGAGTTACAATTACCGTACTCGCTAGCGAGTCGAAGCTCTTCACCCTTACCATGAGTTACAATTACCGTACTCGCTAGCGAGTCGAAGCCCTTCAGCCTTACCATGAGTTACAATTACCGTACTCGCTAGCGAGTCGAAGCTCTTCACCCTTACCATGAGTTACAATTACCGTACTCGCTAGCAAGTCGAAGCCCTTCACCCTTACCATGAGTTACAATTACCGTACTCGCTAGCGAGTCGAAGCTCTTCACCCTTACCATGAGTTACAATTACCGTACTCGCTAGCGAGTCGAAGCCCTTCACCCTTACCATGAGTTACAATTACCGTACTCGCTAGCGAGTCGAAGCTCTTCACCCTTACCATGAGTTACAATTACCGTACTCGCTAGCGAGTCGAAGCTCTTCACCCTTACCATGAGTTACAATTACCGTACTCGCTAGCGAGTCGAAGCCCTTCAGCCTTACCATGAGTTACAATTACCGTACTCGCTAGCGAGTCGAAGCTCTTCACCCCTACCATGAGTTACAATTACCGTACTCGCTAGCGAGTCGAAGCCCTTCAGCCTTACCATGAGTTACAATTACCGTACTCGCTAGCGAATCGAAGCTCTTCACCCTTACCATGAGTTACAATTACCGTACTTGCTAGCGAATCGAAGCCCTTCACCCTTACCATGAGTTACAATTACCGTACTCGCTAGCGAGTCAAAGCTCTTCACCCTTACCATGAGTTACAAATGTTACAATTACCGTACTCGCTAGCGAGTCGCTTGCTCTGGCCCTTGCACTCTAATAATACTCCGAGGTCTGCAAGAGACAGAGCTTCGACTAGCGAGTACGTTAATTGTAACTCTACTACTTATTAGTTCTTGTGAGTTTTGACACTTTTCCTGCTCAACTACCCAAGAATATATTTATTTTTTGTTTTATGTGAGATTCATCGTTTTATATAACGCTAGGTTAAGTTTATTATAATATAAGCAATATTTAAAAAACGAGTGACTGTTGAGTTTCTTGCGGCGTTTCTTCTCAGCAGTGATCTCTTGCGAAGCGCTGGTAGATTTTTGACGTGTAAAAGTGCCCGTGCGGCCTACTTACTGAATAAACATATTTTATATTTTAATAATACTTATAATAAATTTATATAAAACGAATGCAATCTTATAGAAGGTACTTATTTTCAATTTCTTTGCCTATATTAAAAAAATGCTTTTTTAAAGCGAGTCGAGTCCCTTATGGGGGGAAATTTAAAAAAACGCAGTTAAATAATGACCATTTGATCTACTAATATTTATTATAAGTATTATTAATGTAACTACTTGGAAAAAAAAGTCCATGTAGTTCCATTACGGAATCCATCTTCGTTGAATGTAACTACTAGGAAAAAAAAGTCCATCTAGTTCCATCAATGGAACTAACAATGTAACTAGTCGGAATAGACCCTCTTGCAGACCTCGCAAGTATTCTTATAGAGTGGGAGGGCTAGAGCATTCGACTCGCTAGCGAGTACGGTAATTGTAACTCATGGTAGGGGTGCAGTTGACTTGCGTTACTGACACGGTCACGGAAGAACCATGTTAAATATTCTCCATCAGTGGCGAATGTACATCACTTTTTGCGCTTAATATGGACAGAGAGATCGCACGATCCGGGCAACTCTCTTTCGCTTCTTCCACATTCATACATTGAGTCATGCATGCATACACACTAGAGCCCGTAATCTGTATTGACTTTTCCCCTATTGCTTTTGTATTATTTTCGAGTCGGCCACATTACGTTATCATAGCGTTAACAATAAGATAACAATAGGTATAAAGATGGTGTAGAAACTCAGTAATAGTACCTACATTACTCCAGAGGCCGGGAAGTAGGGGGATGCCGGCCGAGTGATAGAATACATAGACCGATGATATTTACGAGGCTGGCAACTACATACATTTCACGCCTAGGTATGTATAGTGCTTTTCTCAAACATAATTATGCAATGAAATAAAAAAACACCACTCAAAAAACATGTGTGTAATACTGCCCTCCTAAGCAAAGCAGTTTTAGTTCTCTTTTCTTAGTAATAAGGTTGATATTGCTACAGGAGTTTATCTGACTTACTGCGTATTAGCTTAGGAGGGCAGAATAGGCATTATTGCGGATATTTTTGTTCCGATAACCATTCAGCCACAAAAAAAAAAAAAAGCTTTTGAGCCTGTTCATAAACACAGCCGCCGTGTTTACATTAAAATTTAAAAAAAGGACTTCTCGGCCTAGGCTTTACATTTTGTATGAAATTCCTTTACAGCTCTCGAGTTGCTCCGCCCGAAACGTGATACTTTGAAGCCTAAAATAACTAACATAACGCCAACATTTCATAGCATGTTTGAGAAAAATTGTATTGCTATTGACATAACATTAACGTATTGTTTTTTTACTATACGATAACATGTCAAAGGCAATGTGGTATGGTTTGTGGTTTGTGGGTGTGGTTTTTTGTGGTGGCCTACATTTTAGGACTTGACATAAGAATCTTAAATTAAGGCAAACATAAAATTATTTTTATCTTTAATAGTAGTAAATTTAACATCTATTCGATCAGTCGAGCTACCAGTTTACTGCGTAGCGATGCTTAAATTTTATATTTCGTTTCATTTATGTCTTAAATGTTTTTGTAATAAATCGTGCGTGTTAGTTCAATTTTGAATATTATTGCCAATGAAAAAAGCAAAAATTTAAATCACATAATCGATACAATTGAGTTTGATGTGCCTGAATTTAATGTTAGATTTCAAATAAGCATGATTATAAGCTTTTATTTAATTTGCAATGTATGTATGTATGTATGTATGTAAGGGTCAAATCTTGCAAGTTAAATTTGACCCACTTCTTGGTTTCCGATGACGCTGAAAATTCGCATTCACCTTTAGTTTTCATGACAATACAATAATATAGTACCATCGAGCTGGTCTGATGATGGAGACGCAGGGTGGCCATAGGAACTTCTAAATTACACATGATAAACCCGTCGTGTTAGGGCTCGTTACAATTGTCTTGACAAGTAGATGACGACGAATAGATGTATAGTCGGCAACAAAAGCTTGCCCCAAAAAAATATTTTTTGACGGAAACTTCTTTTATTCAGACTTGTCTCGATTAAATTATAGTCATCGTAGCCAGTTGCCTCAATTTCACCAAACGATGTTAAGAACTTAACTGATGATTAGAGCGTAAACACCTGTCAAAATGTATGAACTAACTGTCGATTAACATTGATTAAATTTAACGTCGATTGGTGAAATTGGTACAGTCATGGGCATTAATATCTACACAGACATCGCGTCATATATATGTATACACGGACCTTTTGGCCGTGACATAAAGGTCTATAGATATTTTTGACGACTTGACTCTATTAAATGAAACTTGTATCACCTTTAAAACTTACTTGAAAGTTCAAACATAAAGCCTGTTTTTTATTTTACACACTTGGAAATTTTCAAGTAATGACCCTTTAAACTGTTTGAGCCTGATGTGGATCGACCTGTATAAAGGGATTAAAAAATGAATGAAGTACAAGGTAGGAATTATTTCAATATTTAATTAACAAAGTTACTGTGCAAACGAACAATATGAAGTCAACAACATCATAAACTATGTATTTAACAAAATTAATAATAAGCATCTTATAAAGACATCACGTCCGAAGCACATCCTTTCTAACCTACTCCGACGAAGCGTAGCGTAAAATTGTGTTTTGGTTAACGATTTTCACATTTTATTTATAATTAACAACGTAACTAAAACATATAAATCTATACTTACACAGTAATATACAATGTTAGCGCTTCAAAGAAAACGGTTTACAAATATTCATACAAAGGTTTGTGTCCCATTTTTCGAGTTATATTTACAAGTCAAAAACAACATATAAAATAATACTGTAAAAATAAAAAGTAAACGTTAAGGCAAGTACAAAAACTATGTTTACGTATTTACAATGCAAAAATAAATGCTTCATTTGTTAGAATTTTATAAAGCTTATTAATAAATTAAGAATGTATTTACATAAAACTTACAAAATGCTTTTGGTCTTATTTAGAATGATTAAATATAAAATACCACAACTACTTTTAAATCATCAAAATAGTATCTTTATAACGATGATCATACCAAAACGACTTCTTTTAAAAACGGGTAAAATTCGTCCTCAAAAGTCCTTTTATACCTTTTTTTCATGAAAATTTTCCGGTGTGAAGAAGGATATTAATATGTAAAACGATTCCAACTGACTGAAATCCTACTCCTTTTTTAAAGTCGGTTAAAAATGGGTGTTACTGCAACTTAAGAACCATCCTAACGTCCTTAACATCATTAGTAAAAAATAATACCACTTTTGTAACTTAAACGGTTATATTTTTTTTACTCTCACTAGTTCAGTTCTAAAGCCAGATAGAAAAACTAGTCGCATGAGCAAATTAATCTCTCTAATTAAGACCCTTAGGAATAAAGTACGAAAACAAGCAGCAATAAGGGCGTTCATTATAGTCCGAACCTAATTATTTACGCCTGAGAGCTTAAGACAATACTTATTTTAAGTCCGAATCAACTTTCACTTTGACGATTTGAGTTTTCACTTTCAGTCAGTTTATATTGATTAAAATGTTAATTGAACAAGTCAAATCCACTCAATTAATCAATTTTAATGAAGCTGCACATTTGTATTATTAACTCTTTAATCAATATACTTAAGCCTTTATTTTGACATCCATATTTTAAACGGTTGTCAAAATAAGACATGTTTTGCAATTTTCTTACGCACTGTTATATGACTGTAGTGTATCCCGCATTGATGTCAATACGCAGATATTTTAAAATGCTTCATTTACCGCTTAAAGTAAAGATGCTGATTGTAAGCAAGTTATAAGTATACTGTTTCAGACTTAAAATAAGCAGCCTTTGCCACAGAATCGCCTGAACGATGACTGTCAGCTCACAGAAGACTATAAAACGCCTCACAAAATGTTGAATCGAATCAACATTTCTGAAGGTAACTTTCACTGCATTATCGTTGTCATTTTCATTGATACTTTTAGTATCACGTCTTATGAAAATGCTTTAAAAAGCAATTTTCCGTCATAATATATCATTGTTCAAATCTACTACAGCAGAATTGTCCGTTGGAACAAACAAATATTTTGTTTCCATTTTCCGCGAGTAAATGTGGGAGTCGCGATCCTTAAATTAAGGAATCTTTCATTATTACGTGTCCCCTATCATTATGCTTTAACATAACCCACTGCAACTCCAACAATTACAATCGTAATTTTGCAAAATGTCAAAGTTTCAAAGCGAAATTTCTTCCTCAAAACAACCATACACACCTCGTAATCGAGTGACAAACAAACTGGCTCGCTATGCAAAGCATTCCTCAACTGCATTTTCACCTCGCGAACTTTTAATTGGCTGCTCAAACTTTAGGAGTTCACAGTCTGTAGTATCCAGGGCACAAACTTGGAGATCCGGGTGCAAACTCCTGGGAGATTCGCCTCGCCGCATCCGATGCCCCAGCTTATAATTCCGGCCAGGAAGTACCGCTGGTCTTTGCCTTTTACCTGAGAAATATTAAAAAAAATAAACATTATGAAGGTCAATAGATATTTTTGACGCCTTTGGTATGTACATATATGTATATACAGGTTAGTTGGTAAATCGACCTCTTCCCCTCTAGGGGTTATGGGAGAGGTCATTTGCAATCATTTTTGTCCCATAATACCCTATGCAAAAGTGAATCATTTCTGAAATAATTTAAATTTAAGTTTTTAGTTAAGAAAGCCAAGAACGCATCTCCAAAAAAAATTAAAAATTAAATCAAGCACTTTAAATGAAAAAATTAACAGCTCTTGTACACGTTAAAATTTCTGTTCTTATGCTATATTAAAAGTAGAATTATCTGTACACTCTTGAGAATGCAAGGCCAAAAAGTAAAAAACATAATTTATTAGTTACATAACACATAACATAAACTCACGCCTTCATTCCCAGAGTGGGGTAGGCAGAGCTACAGAATTACCAACAACTCTAAAAACTTGTTGATAATTTCTGTAACCACATTTTGCATAATCCGGCTAAGATATTTACCAGCGTAATAGTGACAGGTTGCAAGCCCGTCGCCCAACAGTACTACAAGCCTATATTCCCTTAGTCGCCTCTTACGACATCCACGGGAAGACATGGAGTGGCCCTATTCTAACCCGGCAACCACACGGGGTATATCCAACATAAATGACACAAAAACAGAAAATTTTACTAACTTTTGCGTAGGGTAATATGGGACCAGAATGATTACAAATGATCTCCCCCATAACCCCTAGACGGGAATAGGTCGACTTACCAATAACCCTGTATATATTTATGCCCTTGACTCTATTCAATTGTTTTATGTAATGTGACATGCAATAAATATTTTGATTTTGACTTTGACTTTGATAATGAAACTTGGATCACCTTTAAAACTTATTGAAATTTTAAAGCCTGTTGGTATTATACACACACATGGAAACTTTCAATTATAGCGTGGAGCTACTTAAGCATAAGGCAAACTGCACCACAGGTCTTTTAAAACTAAATAAATAATGCGAACTTTCCAAATGATGCGACCTTTAAATGAAACCGTTTTTATTCTTCAAATAGACAAAAAGCAAACTTAGTTGATGGAAGTAACCGTGAAATTGTTTCACGACTATTTTAATTTGCTTCATAAGCTATTCATAAGCATTTGTAATATCCAATGCCGACACGAAGAACTTCGGAAAACTTTGGAAATAAGTTTCCGTCAAAAAAATCGGTTTTGGGATAAGCTTTTGTTGCCAACTGTACTTTTTTTTGCACTGTCTTCATTTTCTCGTCAAGACGATTCTAACGAGCCCTAACACGACGGGTTTATTATGTCGCACTGCTAGATCAAGACAGCATCAACTCAAAATGATTGTTTGTTTTGTTTCAAGCTCATAGACGTTGTATTAAAGTTGAATTTAAAATATAGTTGTATTTTGAGTTACTACACTTTTCATCTGGCAGTGGAGTTTAGGAGTTTCTATGGCCTCCCTAAGTCTTTATCATCAGACCAGCTCCATCGTACAATATTATCGTATTGTCATCAGAACTAAAGGTGCATGCCAATTTTCAGCTTCATCGGAAACCGGGAAGTGGGTCAAATTTAACTCGCAAGATTGGACCCTTACATACATACATACATAACAAGTTAAATAATAGCTTGTAAAAATGAGATGGATCATTAAAAACCTAATTAAGTTAATTTACCAGTTCGTTATACTTTCTTATTTTAGTGAACCAACCTTAGCATAAGTAGTTATATGTATAACTCAGTCAAAATACTCAACCAAACCTAATTCTCAAATCGCGAAAATTAATTAAATTAGACTAATCGTAGTTACAGCAAAACACAACACCGTATAAGATTTCCTCTTGATTCACAACAAAATACAGAACCACTTGCGATATTTATTCCTCAAATTTCCTGAAAACTCGCAATCTAGTACAAATAATACATACGTACGAGTATATGAATATAAATCGGCTTATTTCTCCCCAAGACGCAACAGTGCAAGTTAGTTGTATAGCCAAGAAGATTTAATTCATTCTCTTCATGAATGTACGAAATATCTCAGAATATTTTAGTCAATTAATGAATAGAAAATTGTATTAAAATTAGGGCAAGTTCTCAGAGCCGGGTAGTGACGATTAAATGCTTCCATAATGACGATTCTTCATTAAAACTAAAACACCCCGGACTCAAAACAGTCAGTAAACTAAAAAAACCTCTAAAAAGTAAAAAATAATAAGTAGTGGCCGTATAAGTTTAATTGAAGGTAGTTAATAATTTTTGATAAAGAAAGAAAGAAAATCATTTATTAGTGACATGGATAACAAAGAACAGATTAACAAATACAAGAAGAAAGTAGCCATTTTTTGATACTGTCGTCTATATGTATTTCAAAGCTAACAAGAGTCGTCTCTCATGACCAGCTCAGAGGAATATCTCTGTATTGAGCTTGTATGGACAATAGCTAGTAGGTGTAGAATAAGTAAAGAAGATGACCTGAACGAATCTACCTGGCTGAAGTCATCATGAACTCCTCTCTCGTGATCAGGTCAGAGGAAGAACACAGTAATGAGCTTGTATATGGGCAATAGCTAGTAGGTGTAGAATATATAAAGAAGATGACCTGTAATGGTTCTTCTAAATCTTCCTGGCAGAAGTCATCATCAGAGCTCGGCAGGGGCGGGCTGTTTTCAGAGTTTGCATAACATGGACATACCTTGTCATTTAATCGTAGATGTGGTGTAATTTAATAACTAATGAAATTGTTTTATGTTGGCTGTGTTTCTGGTATGATATTTACGTCGCCATCAAAAGAAATGAATGTTATAGCAAGTTTTTTTAGCATAACTCTTATAATTATGTTTATCCATCCATATGCTACTGTGAAAGTTAATCAAGTGATATGATATGATATCAAACCTCTTTAGAAAGGTTATGAAGCTGTTTAAGAATGCCTATTCAACTGAGTGAAATATCATGACACCGTCATTATTCTATTATTCTGTTGTGTTATTTTGTAAGCAGCCCCTCAATTTAAAGTAAGCGAATAAATAATAAATAATTGAATATTTTCATTTTAATATTTCTTTATAAGGCGTATCTATATTGTTATCTACACTTGACATTCATGACGTAAAAATGGCACACCCCCGCCGAGCTCTGGTCATCATGTACTCCTCTCTCGTGATCAGCACTGAGGAAGAACTCTGTAATGAGCTTGTATATGGACAATAGCTAGTAGGTGTAGAATAAATAAAGAAGATGACCTGTAGTGGTCCTCCTGAATCTCCTTGGCAGGAGTCATGTCCTCCTCTCTCGTGGCCAGCACAGAGGAAGATGTCCGGGATAAACTCATGGCGACCAGCTCGCAGGAACATTGACTTGCAGCGCTCGTTGGACACGATTGGCACCTGGACCTGGAAAGATTCAATTGTTGCATTATTTACAGGGGATTGATGATGAGATGATGACGACGGTTTACCTTTGGATCACTGACATTAATTTCATAGAATGTTTTCCGTCGAATTTTCCCGTGCACGAACACGTGCTGAAGTTATTTTTTGGTGGTAACAGGTCTAACCTAACCTAACCTATGTAACACATGCCTAAAAAAAAACAATAAGGTTTCAGTAGGAATCGACTTTCGAAATCAGTATCTATGGTTCAAGGGGAACTCTGATAGGATGATGACTGATAGGGGTGTTCGGAAGATCTGTGACTATTCAATCAATATGAACCCCTAACGTTAGTAATGCTGACTTGTACTTTAAGAGCTGAAATCTCTTGAGCGGTTCAACCAATGCATATGAAAACTTCCTAAGAAGTGCGTTTTGTATTTTTCATCCCGATCAGACTTAAAAATATAATCGCGTCCGGATCGGTAATCAGTTTCTGAGCTACGATGCACTAACCCCAAATGATTGGGAAAAGGGCAAAGAAATTACAATTCTCATCGTTCACTACACGCACATTTTTGTTGCCTTATAAAAGTAAAATTAGATTTAAAGTAACAACAAAAGTATACTGGATGGTAATAGATAAAAATAGCTCATCAAGATTTAGATTTGAAATGCTCAATCACCCAAAAAAGACCTAATTCAAGACACGCAGTACAATTTTGAATTATAAAGCCAGCACAACTTGAAATCCAATAAAAAACAGTGTTTTTTTATGAATTAGGTCAATTTTTCATAAAGCAATTTGTTACATGATTTTAAAACTCATTCTTTCGGATTTTCCAAACTTATTGTTTTTTGAAAACCTATAACTAAACGTTTTTTATGCAGGATAGTGTCTCTTTTTGTTCAATTACGAACAAAGATTAGAAAATATTACTTTCATAACTTTGCATGTTATCACTCTTCAGTGTATGATATAAAATTGCCAAAGAGTTCATTCTAAAAGGGGCAAAATTCTTCACTTAATTAATGTTCGCGTTTCATAAACATCGCACAATGTCGAAACGGTGTACGTTAACACGTTTTACATCTGAGGAAAATTCCCTTTGAAGGTTATCTCCAGTCTGCTTTGAGGTGTAAAAACACAGGTAAATTAGACACCGTTTCCAAAAATGTTTATCTTTTCGGTAGCACAAAAGCGAAAAAGTGCATAAACTCTTCACGTACGCTTTGGTTTTATAATAAAAGTTCGTTTATCCTTGTCACTCTTTTCTGATTTAAAACCTCCGACAGAAATCTTTTTTAAGAAAGCTAGAGAACTGGGATGGTTTTTAAAAAAAAAGTGATAATTAGAACCCGTGCTACATTGACCGATAAACGTTATGGATACTTGTTTATACGGTGTGTTGTACACCGTGTTTTTTTTTAATTACGATAACTTCAGCATATTACTAGGTACATCCATAGAAACTAAGTGGTAGATTAGATTTTTAAATATAGCCAAAACATTTTTTTTTTCTGTTTGGTACAAAGTAATTAAAGGTTGTATCTTTGGTCATTCTAAAAGGGCCTTTACAGTTACCTAATAGTCAGTGTTGGCGTGACTACACACACAAGTAAAGATAACACTAAATTCCTCCGACAATTCCGTGACATTGTCACTTTAAAAAAAAAAAGTGACAAACATTAATTGACACATAAAGAATTTTGAAAACATGCACAGCGTGTTTGTTTGTTTTTAACTGTAGATTTACCCGTAAAAACCTAACAATTAAATTAAATTAATTGGAGAATTAAAAGAAAATTGTTGCTATCAATTAAGAGTCTTTTACACTAGTTCAACGTGATTAACTGATTAAATTTAAAAAATAAATATCTTTTAAATCGTTAGAGTTATCATTTGTCTGTCTTGGGGACTTTATTAAACCTAAAGAACGGTCCCTTAAAGTTATCGTAAATAAAAAAAAACGCGGTGTATAATTTCCAAATCTTACCTCTTGCAATATTGAAGGAAGCACTCCCCCTTCAGACAGCCGTCCCCACCCCGTCACCGTCGCGTTCTCCCCCACAAGTAGATCATCAGATGCCGGCAAGCATATGGGCGATATATGCGGTGCGAACTGCAGGGTGGACTCCAGTTTGACCAACGCCAGATCATACTCGTAAGTGAAGAAGTTGTATTTAGGATGGACGGCTTTTCGAGCCACTCCTTGCTCCACAAACGGAAACTGCTCCGAAACTGAGGAGAAATCGTATTCTCCCACTCGTATCCGGATTTGGGAGGTCAGCAGACTGTAAAGAAGATGAACCAAGTTATGTGCTTGAAGGTTTTTATTATTAAACGGAAATGTTGATGATATTTGTGGTCCTATTTTGCCCTCCTATGCCAATAAGCGGTATCTCAATTTATTTAATAGCCAACGCAGTTTCGATCATCTCCAACTATTTAGAGGAGGAGTTAGAGGATATTTATTTAGATTAACGGGGCAGTATTACGCCGCGATGGTGATGAATTTTGATTCTTTTGAGTGCCGCAGCTGACTGTTCAAGATCGATAAGTTAAAAATTTGGTGTTCTAGAATTGTACGATAGAAGTCCAACGTTAAATAGCAGACTAGGCTAGCTTGTAGTAGTTTTGCAGTTTCCAAAAAAAATATTGGTAACCTTACCGGTATGATTTACCTACTGAATTTATACAATGTTATACGAACATCAAAATATGGTAGTAATAAACATCCTAACGTCAACAAAAGAAAAGGAATTAAAATATTTAGGTCAACAACGGCTGCATTTATCTTCAAGAGTGCAGATAAGCTCTTTTCACTGCGCGCTATTGAAAATAGTGAACACAAACAAACTTTAGGTACTTAAATACTTTTATAGTCAGTGCCATATCTTTTGTACATTGTCGCTTTCTTTCGTTTAACGCTCCCGTATGACAGTTGAAACTTGGCTTTAATACGACAGAGTATAAAAGTGATCTTCTACTTGGGTACGATGAAGACTGCTTATAAATAATCGTCACACAACACTTTTCTTTGAAATACTACATCTACATCTTTAATCTGACAGACTTAAGGCCGAGCCACACCGGATGCGTGCACGTAGACGTGCACGTGCGCGTACCACAGCTTTGTATAGTGTGAATCCTCACACAATATGTCACACCGCTTGCGTGACACGTGCACTCGTACGTCACGCAAGCGGTGTTATAATATTGTATTAGGATTCACACCATGCAGGTCTTTAAGCTGCCCTGATCTGGATATTCCGCATGATAAAAATAACTGAAAATATCAAGGAGGCCTATGATTGAAGACGGACAATTCAAAGGCTGATGATGTTGATCTAAAATCACCTTTATATCAAAAGGACAGTTACTTACTCGTCAACGCAGTGACCAGCGGTGGCAATCCAGCCTTCATTGATGATGGCGCCTCCACACCGGTGAGTGGAAGAGAAACTAAAGAAGGAGGTTCGCCTGACAGACACCTGCCACGGCCACCGACCGAAGCTGGAGTCCTTGCCGCCCATTATCCTCATCTCTGGACGCGGCCACATTGCTGTCACGCCGCATTCTGAAAAATAAAAGTAAGGTTTTTTTTACATCGACACTCATTTTATAGAATGCATCAGTTTGTTCGCGGTGGATGCGAAAAGCACAAAACGGGTCTGAGTGGAGAGCCTTGGGGGAGGCCTATGTCCAGCAGTGGACGTCTTTCGGCTGACATGATGATGATGATGATCAGTTTGTTGATTTTTTTACTGGCCGGCATTTTCCACAGTACGTTTAATGAAATAAATAAGGTTTTTGTGGAAAATAAATTTTGGTGTAATGGAATTCGGCGAAATTATAAATTCTATGAAGCGGTAGGTGATTCAAGCGGTTCACGTCGTAAAACATAATAGCTTAGCAAACAAGAGGTTGGATAAGAGGGCTATTTGGAATGAAATGGGCAACATGATCAAATTTTACATACGAAGGCACTATATAGACTATCTTCTCACTCACGAACAAACGATATCGTGATCCCGTGACAATAAGTGAGACAGACATTATTTATAGTACTTTACAAAAAATAAAAATAACCGCGGAACAAATTTGTAAAAAGCTTTGTTATAAGTAATCAATATTTTAAAATTTGTATAGAACGTCGTTATTTTTTCTCGCATTCAAAGTAAACTACTATTTTTTTTAAAGTGTTCAGGTTTATGTGAATTTAACGCATTATTAACCCACCAAGGCAATCTTTAGGAATACCAATAACGGCTGTTTTTGATTTTGTTTTTTTTTATTCTCATTACGGTATACTCTAGTCGTACTATCCTACTAATTTATAAATGCAGTGTGTGTTAGTTTGTTACTCCTTCACGCTGCAATGGCAGGACGGATTTCGATGAAATTTGAAAAGGAGATGGGATACCTTGGGATAACCACATAGGCTACTTTTCATCCCGGAAAATTTAAAAGTTCCCGAGGTAATAATGATATTCGAAATCTACGTTTTGCGGGTGGTAGGACCTTGTGCAGGGTCCGTCCGGATCGCTACCACCATCTTATCCATTAACCTACCGCCAAACAGCAGTGTTCGCATTGTTGTGTTCCGATTTGGGGATAAGACAGCCGGTGAAATGACTAGCATAGAGGCATTCCATCTTAGTCCTCAGGGTTGGCAACGCATTTGCAGTCTAAGGATTGCATTGCAGTCTTGTGAATGCGAATGTCTATGGGTCACAGTTTCCACTTACCATCAGGTGGCCTGTGTGCTCGTTTGTCTTCTCTATGCCATAAAAAAAAAAAAACTACGTGGACGAAGTCGCGGGCAGAAGCTTGTGTATAATATCGTTACCGCAATGTGTCTGAGATGTAATCTCTGTATAGCATGATGGGGTAAATAGGATTCGGCCTGGGCTGGGCAGTAATGGAGGAGCCGGCACATTGCGGGGATTTTAAATTAGGTACTTTGCTCGCGGTAGCATAATGATACGAGTAATAGATACTATTTTGAATTATTATTGAACTTTTTTTTCACACAAATTGACCTAGTCCCAAAACGAAAACGAAGCTCTAGGCTTGTACTATGGGTACTAGACAATATAAATACTTAAAATTCTCGTGCTCATCATAAAAATATGCCCATACCGGGAATCCAACCCAGAACCGCTAGCTTCGTAGGCAGGGTCACTACCAACTAGGCTACCCCGTCTCGTCTATACTGAAATAAACACATGAGTACACTTGAAGTCAGTTAACGACCACTAAGTCTAATAGTAACGATTTTTTACCCCCGACGCTAAAAGAAGGGTGTTACAAGTTTGCCTTTTGTATCTGTCAGTAGTATCGTAGCTCCTGTTAATATCAAGGGACTATGTCACACCAATTGTTCTAGTCCCAAACTAAGCTCTAGGCTTGTACTATGGGTACTAGACAACAATATAAATACTTATATAGAGAAATATATACTTAAATACATAGAAACATCCATGACACTAAACTTTTTTTTTTTATTACTACTTTTATAATTAACCCATTTTATAGTTCTGGGATTGCGTAAATTAACCTACTTATTATAGAGGCTAAATGCCGAGTAGAAAAAAACTTCTGAAAACTTAAACCAATAATGATTTCAACGATGAATTCTGCAAAGTCCGAGGACCGTCAAAAATTCAGAACAAATATCAAATATAACATTTACCAGCAATCCTCGTTTCCAGGAATATTAAAGCATAAAATCTGCTTCAATCAAAAAAAGAATTCAATGTACGTATCGAAGTAATTACATACATACATACATACCTTCACGCCTGTAATCCCAGAGTGGGGTAGGCAGAGCTACCGAATTACCTACAACTTTAAAAACTTGTTGATAATTCTGTAACCACATTTTGCACAAATAGGCTAAGATGTTTACCAGCGTATTAGTGACAGGTTGCAAGCCCATCGCCTAAGAGTACTACAAGCCATTTACTTCGAAGTAATTTTCTTTGGTTAAATTTTGTTACCTGGTAAACATAATAATTACAAAAATCCATTTCCAAAAGTATGTACAATCCAATCCAGAAACAAACATCAACAAGTAAATAATACAAAAAATATCAGAACATTGCTAACATTGAAACAATTCGTTCAGAAACATCCGACCAGTTACTTACATGTCCTTTTATACCCAAATTGCTGTAGCTATCTTTTAAAATGGTTCTTTTTACGTCAGTATAAAGTCCATTTGCGGAGGATACCCTAACGTAACCAACAAAGAGCTGAGCTAACTTTGGAACAGCACTTACAGAACGGACTAGTGCCATCAACTCAAGCGATAGATCCCGAAACAAATGCAGCCTTTACTAAAGCGTCTACTTACGTTTGTGTAGTTTTATTTTATTCAATAGCTGGGTGAATTTCAACAAGCGTCAAATTATCCCAATTTAGGTGGTATTTTTTATTTTGTCAGTAGGGTTCACAATTTTAAGTGTAAGGGACGTCATTAGTCATAATTAAAACAGTGTTAAAATGGCCTTTCATTAAACCAAGTCGTTTTAAGATATATCGAATTTACTAATTATATACCACCAAAATTGCTATTATCCACCAAAATTACCTTTCTAAGAAAAACACACGATCAATAATGACATATCGGGATAGTTAAAATAATAATCGTTAGGGAATCATTCTTGGTATTTTTTAAAACCAACAACGTATTTTTTTAAATATAATAAATAGTTATTGTTTGGTGTTTATATCATTTTGGTGGAACAAGGAATTTTATCAATTTTGGTGTCTTAGGAAAAGCCACCAAAATTGTATCACCAAAATTAGAACATGTACTTTTTTATTTTATTTAACGTGAATATTTTAGTTTTATACAAATTTAACTTCATATAGTTAAAAAAACACCATTAAAATACTCAAAATAATTTAAACACAATTGTTTTTTTTTGCAAAATAACAAGTTATCTAAGTTATCACAATTATAAAAATGTATTTTTTACCACCAAAATTTGATTCTTATGTACTTAGAGGGAAGATGCAGCAAGACGGTATAAATCTTTCACCATCTAATCTATCGCTGGAACTGAACGAACGACTGACGCCATATTTGTTTGTTTAATCACTTTTCGTTCGATCATAAAATCCATTTTAATATTCACCACCAAAATTGACTATTTCGCAAGGACAGTTTTATTTACACTGTTCCCAGTTTCTTTTTATTTGCAAATGCAATAATTGTAATATTTTATAATTCCTTAACTGATAGGGAATAGAGGTAACTAAAATATCAATCTAGTTGAGGCTTAATAACTTTGTACCACGGTATATCAGTGTATGCGACAAGTACTGGACACAACACCAAAATTGATTTTGGACTGTTTTTTGTTTTTTACGATAAACATGATAAGTTATTAACAATTTTAACTTTGGCTCAACATGGTACTTTGTGTAAGATTTTCTAGAAAATAAATAGTTTTCCAATAAATGTACTTTACACCCCAATTATCACATCCGCCGCTAAAAAATGTGCTTGGGATAATTACCCAGCTCGTAGTTTTGTTTGTATTTGGTGATACGTGATAACATCAAAGACATATTTATTTTACTAGGGTACGTTTTATGTTTCGTGTTGGATTCAGATTTTAGCATACATGTTTTCAAATCCTTCTTTAAGATTGCGCCGAGCATACGCCTGGGGGGTTATTATGACATAGCAATGCAGTTCTGTTTACGATGAGAGAAAAGAACAGAGCTATATAACTGCTATAGCTAACCTAACCCAACTGATGTAAATAGAAATAGAAATAGAAAATTAGCGCCCTATATACTATTATTGTGTTTTCTATAAACAAAAGTAGTTCCTTGAAATCAAATAGTGCGTATGTGTATGTTGTTGTACTCAAATCTAAATAAATAAAAGAAGAAACTGACTGATATATCAACCTGAACCCAAACCGCCGGGTGTGGAGATTCCAAATTCGGTACGAAGGTGGTTCCTTATGATTATTAGGTATAGGGGTACACTATGAAAGGATTTTCCGAAAATCAACCCCCAGCGGGAAGAATTAGGGAAAGTATTGGGAAACAAATTCTACGCATACGAAGTCGCGAGCATCCTCTAGTTTTAAAATAATACAACAACTCTTAGTGGCCGATGCCCTCTCTAGCGTTACCGGTTTCTTTGACTGTACATATAGCTTTCTCGTCGTGATTTTTAATTAATTTGTTGGCTTCAATAGTTTTTTTTTTTTTTTATGGTATAGGAGGCAAACGAGCAGACGGATCGCCTGATGGAAAGCGATTACCGTCACCCATAGACACCTGCAGCACCAGAGGAGTCACAGGTGCGTTGCCGGCCTTTCAAATGAGAGTACGCTCTTTTCTTGAAGGTTTGAAGGTCGTAACGGTCCGGAAATACCGCAGGCGACAGACCATTCCACAGTTTAGTTGTGCGAGGCAGGAAATTCCGTGTGAAACGCACAGTTGTGGACTGCCAACCATCTAGATGATGGTGGTGGAATTTCTGTCGCGTAGGACGAAGGCGGAAGGATGCGGCAGGAATTAATCCAAATGATATATATGATATTTTTGCCAAAGTCAATTCTACTTGTCACCACTGATAGCAGCAGTAATTAGCAGTGATATCATCTAAAGTGCTGCAGGCTCCTCCGGTTTCTTGAGGTATGATTGTTGTAGTTGTGAAGTTATTCGTCAGCCTAATAAGCTTTTAGAGATCACCTATGATAAAATAAAGTCGGTAGTTTTCCGCTGTCTAGGTAGATCACAATAAGCAAAATGCCTATTTGTCTGTTCTTTCGATAATAGGTACACTGTTAAACGTGAAAACACGATTCGAAACAAAATCCTCTATCGTTTTGTTGTTCAAAAATGACACTTATTTCTCACGTTTTTGGTGGAATCATCCAAACCTTACGATCCTTAGCGATGATTTTTGATTCAATAGTTGAGTATTTATAAAATTTTAATTTGTGGTAGAATATTTTTTTAATAAATTTTTGCGGTTTTAAAATAAACAGCAACCATTCAAATTCGACTCTGTCATCAAGGCGCGCGCAAACTATCTCACGTTGTTCGCGCGGAAGCACAGAAAGCTATCCCTTTTCATTATTGTTTGGGCGTGGCAGTATAATTACCTGGCCTCTTAAAAGGGTATTCTCACGAAGGTCACTAGCACTTACCACCACTGCTAGTAGCCGCAGTAGACGGCACCGGCGCCGGAGTCGTCTCGGGCTTCGCCGGCTCCTTCAGTTTCTTATGCGGCTTGGCCGTCGTCGTCGTAAATTTCTTCGTCGGCTTCGGTTTGCCCGCCGGCTTCTCCCAGGAGGGCCGCGGCTTGGTCACGAAGGACGGCTGCGTCGTGGCTTGCCAGTGGACGGTGTTCGCGTTGCTGGGACGCGACATGAACTGGGCTGGAACGAGATGATGCTAGGTTACAACCAACTGCATGATAGGTTAGTTTGGCTAGTCGTTGTTATTAATTATTTCTCAATGGGTCATATGTTAACTGGATTTTGTCTATTTTATAATTGTTATCTCTTTACTTTGTACCATAAATACTTTATGTTTACATACATACATAATAATCTTCTTCTGATATTTAACACCTTCTCGGACAGTACGTCGAGAGACGTAAACTAAGACCCTCGTGATATGGCACTACGGCTGTGGCCGATGTTTTTAATCACACTAAAAACGGAACTCCATCCACGGCCTTCTGTTTCCCATAGCATTTATAGGAAGCACGAACTCTGTGCCTTTTAGGCTTTAACACATGCCGCTACTGTCACAGCAAAAAAAGCTCTAGGGCAACCTCAACCTCATGCACAACGCTAACAGGGGAACGACGGCGTTGTGACACATCACGCCTGTGGACGTAACGGCCGTGGACCTGCTGCCACAATAGGGTAGATTTTTATTGTACGAAATTACATACATATATTTTCCGTCATAAAGTGGCACAATATTTGACACAACGTTAAATGTGACAGTCCGTCCATGGCCGTAGAAAATGATGTATGAGATTTATTTGTGCCATATCATGCAATTTAGAGGATGGTGCTGTGTCCGTGAACGTGTTAACTACTTTGTTGGGCAATATGCTGAGCTGGGATCATTTCACGTCATCTGGCATTAGGACAGCCACATGTATTTTGTCTCTTTTGTTTTAAGGTTTAGTTAAGTTTTTGGTCCTTTTGTTAGAAGTCTGAATAAAAAATGTTTCCTTCTTCTTTCTTTCCTATTTATTTATTATTTAGGTAATGTCTGTAATAGCGACACTTCATTTGGTACTGTTTGCTAAATACCTACTGGTCTAAAATCGCTAACGGCTTGTTCGGACTACGTAGCAATTTAGTCGAGTAGTGAGTATTTTAAAGATAAGGAAAATGGATCTTCTCGACTTAATTCCTTTGGTCAGACATATTTAGTTACTAAAACACTCGCTACTAAATTAATTACTAATGTAGTCCGAACCACCCGTAAAAGGATAAGACCAGTATTTAAAAAACTGACAAATGAAAGAGTTGTAGATAAAACATTTCGTCGTTGAAACTGCAAAACCGTGTAAGTAACATTTTAAATGAGGGGCAAAATGCACCTTTTTAATAACACGGTAAGGTTTATTTTGCTCAATCATAAATTTGTTAGTTACGCGGTTTTGCAGTAGGTATCACCGACGATTTGTCGAATAACAGCCTGCCAGCCAGCCAGTGCCGTGCCTAACTATCACAACTATGGAATAGACTCTTCAAATAGTAAGAACATGTAAACTAACGATTTTATTTACAATATCATTCATCATACGTTCATTACTTAATTCGATTCTATACTTACCGAAAACTCAATTTTTTCTTGCATACAGTTCGTTCGTTCAAATAGTGTGCATTACAGCCCTTTTTAGTGGCTGACACCGCTTTGTCTGCGCCCAGGCGGCTTCTTTGTGGCAATTGTAGTGGCAGATCAAAGCATGCAAACTATTTGAACGAACAAAATATATATTTGATAGACATTACAAACATCCTAACATTTTATTTATTTCATTTGAAATTGTGAATACACCGCCATCTATAAAGCAACCGTAAAACTGCTGACACACTCACCTGCAGAGATGCTGTTCTCATTGTGTTGATCCGACACGGCCATAGGGCGCGCGCCAGACAGTATATTACTAAGACTAGACGATATCTTGTTGTGGGGACTAGTTTCCACTTCGCTCGGCCTATTTACATTTTGGTACTTATTTACACTGTTATAAGTTATTTTATTAACTATATCACTATTTTGTTCGCTACTTGAATCTAAATTTCCTAATGAAGGGAGGTTTATTTCTGGCGGCCGGTAGCTGTAGGATGTTGGCGCGCCATCTATTGGTTTTGTCATGAACGACGGCCGCTGAGTTTGCCAGTTCGGCCGCGCTATCGTCTGCGTCGTCTCCGCGGGTTGCGTGGTTGTGCTGTGCACGCTAGATGGCGCTTTATAAGGTTTCTCCGTCACTACGACTGGACTCTGCGTTTCTGAAAATAAAAGAAGAGTGTGATTATACTGTTCTGGCTTAGCTGGTAATGTGAAGGTGCTTGTATAGATGTCGCTAGGCATCTCATTTTGCTAAGCATTTCGGTTTAGGTAGATAATTAAAATTGGACACGAGTTACACTTGTAATTTGAAATTGATTACGGAATTTGGCTGCATTTATTTGGCCGTGTAACACCATTATATTTGTTCCTTTTTAATTGAATTTTAATATCCCAACCTAAGTTAATTAAAATACAGTTGTAAAAGAACGGCTGTTACGAAAACAAAAGCGTTCAGACTGAGCGATCACCTCTACAATGCAAAAAATGGCATAATAAGAAAGTTTGTAATTGAGAAGCTCGCTCAATATAAACACGGATAATAAAAAAACAAATGACTTCGCCAACCATGTAAACCATGTTAAATCTAACGCCCCAGAATGTCTGTCATTTCGAGTTTAATGTGGCTAATACGAGGTTCAATATATAAGGAAATCTCGTTTCAGCACAGTGGATAAATGGCGCAGGTACGTACTAAACGAAATAGAAGCATCATAGAAGCAGTTAATGCTGTTACCTACTACTGATAATTCCTACAGATCTTTTATTAGGTACGATCTAGGCAATGTTAATCTAGAACTTAAATGTTACGTTAAATTGGAGTAATAAGATTCCGGAATGAGACCGGCAATTCAATGGCAACTGCCATTTTGGTTAGATTTGTCATTTATTATGATTAAATATGACAACTCTTTTCATGGTCTTGAATTACGCCTAATAAATCATCGAATCTGTATTAACACGAAAAGCGTACAAACTTTACGATATTGAGGTTTATTTGCTTAGTAATTTTCTTTTAGTGCTAGAAAAGGGTGAAAATTACATAAACATTAAGTTATAGGTATTTTTTTCTATCCAAATAATGTAAATTTAAGTTAGTATATAGGTATAATATTACAGTTATGATTTATTCTCTAATAAAATAATATTTTAGTGGCTTGCACTGATTGAGTCTCCATTTTAAGGATAGCTTGATCTTAATACCGAAAAGATCTTGGGGCTCCGGTAATGGTGTTTTTTTAAAGGTTTTATGCAAATCGATACGGGCATTCTTAAAATCCAAGCGATGTAATAACGTCTCAACTATAGGGGCGCCCACACCGACACTTAAAATCGGGTGACGCGGGTGCGTAAACAAAAGAACGGGTCATAGTAATTACATGGCGCCAATTTTGATGGACCGTAATATATGCACCGTTAAGCTCCGGTGTGGTCGCATCCTTAATGGAGCTATACTTTTTGTTTCAATTTCCCTTGTTCTACTATCTGTTACAACTATTATTCATTTAGAAGACACTGTGCCACCAACCTACAACCACAGGCTTCTCCGGCAGCCGGCAGCAGCTGCCGAACATGAACCCGTCGACGCAGACGCCGGCGTGCGTCCCGCCGGCGCGGTTGCACTCCTGCACCCACATGCACGCGCCGCGCGCACCGCCCGCCATGCACGACTTGCGTGACATTTGGTAACCTGAAAAAAAGTTTGACGTGAAAAAGGACACCCTGTAATGAGGCATATGTAGTACTTTGTAAAAGTGACGGTGTAAAAAACCACATGCTGTATATGTGGGCTTTTTTAAAATCGTTGTATGACTTTATAGAAGGGATACGACTGATTCGAGTGATATTTTGTAAGATGTCAGATATCAATAAGTGAAATTAGCTGCGTGCAACCAAATGCCTTTATTGTCCAGTTCAAGAGATTTGAGACGTAGGCACAGCAACAAAACAGAGTAAAGTAATTACCAAGATTAATATAAAAGCTAACAATGAATTACTTTAAAGGGTGATAGGGGATTTGGTACTCAGTCCCCATCCTCAAACAGTCACGGAATGCATGTCAATATGTTTATTTAGACCCAAAAAAAGACAAAGTACCTATTTCAGTTTCATAGTCGATGGGGTTTTTATAGTGAAAAAACCTTTCACAAGTAAGCAACGCAAAAAATTGTTTATTTAACAAATAAAACGATACGATACGAATATGATTTTCCAAGAAAATACCATACATAGGGTGATCCTCGTTATAGTAAAAATACATCCTGTTGCCAATATCTTTAAGACATGTTTCATTTCTGTCGGTGGGTGGGGACATTTTTGCCCATTGTCCTTTATAAGTAGGTAAGTAATGTTTCGAGAATTAATCAAAATAATATCTCATAGCTTAAAGTTAAGTTACCCATGTAAACGCTAACCCATCACTTTATCGAATTTTAATTACGTAGTATGGTGACAAGATTTCATTTCGTCAACTTTCAGTCAAAAATTAAGATTAAATAACTATTAACTAAACATTTTTGTAATAAAATGTAATACTTATTCTAATTATAATTAATGTGTTTATGAAATTTTTACTTTTGGAACCGGAGAAATATATTTCTGGTAGTAAACGAATTGATCTATTTTATTTTATTTTATCTGCTTACTTTAATGTTAACTTGCCAAAAATCAGGACGCAACTCAATCAATCAATCTTGTGGGAGGACCTTGTGCAGGGTCCGTCCGGGTTGGTACCACCATCTTTTCCATTAACCTACCGCCAAACAGCAGTGTTCGCATTGTTGTGTTCCGGTTTGGGGATAAGGCAGCCGGTGAAATGACTAGCATAGAGGCATTCCATCTTAGTCCTCAGGGTTGGCAATGTATTTGCAGTCTTGTAAATGCGAAAGTCTATGGGTCACAGTTTCCACTTACCATCAGGTGGCCTATGTGCTCGTTTGCCTTCCAATGACATAAAAATATATATATATATATATATATATATATATATATATTTGCGGCATTTCGCATCTGAATAGAACTGGTTTTTTTCTCTAGTGTGCGCCTGCAGCTAAATAAAAAGGGTGTGTATAAAAATATAGTTAATTAATTCAAGTTCTCGGGAGGAAGCAGGCTAATAGGCAATAACAAGCATCTGCAGTGCAATACAGGATATCCCGGTTTCAATTATATCAATACAGTACCATTAGCCTAAGTGTTTGCAACACCCTGTAGCTACGGGCTAGACGTAAGGCTATAATGAAGGGCGTTGGCAAAGTTGATGTAGCTTCGAGGAGTCTTGAAATAATTTTATAGAATTTATTTTCGTATAGAAGATGGAGAGAATGTGTGAAGAGCGGTATGAACAACAAGGGAGTGAATACTGAGATGACAGCTGATAGAGATGTTTGGAAGAAAAAGACGTGCTGCGCCGAACACAAATGATTGGGATAAGGACAAGATGATGATGATGACGATGAAACTCATCACATTTAAAAACTAAAGACGGTCCAAAGTGATTGATAAATTAATATTATTTCGTTAATAAGTTATAATGGTTTCTTAGCAGAAAATGCGACAAATAGAAAAAGCAACATTTCCATTGCTAAAGATTATTTTTGTCTCACAATCACATCTTATTCTGACCCGATTATAATTATAATGAGGATGTAAAATAACACCAAATGGATTTTGACGTAAATGTAAATGTCTTCAAACAACAATTCCAAAATTATATTGACCAAAAACCCTGAATCGATATATGTGTTACATAATTAGAGGCAGGAGGGGGGAGGATATGCATGCTCGATTTCATTAGAGATGACTTGTTCGCATCGACTCTGGGTTCTTTTTATCGGACTGCGGCGAAGTTTTAAAGGCGGGTTACGTGCTTGACCTGTAGGTATGTATGTACCTATGTTCCTATGTCCCCTCGTAACTCATCAACGGGTCAACTGATTTTCCGACAGCCGTAGACGTCATTAGATTCGTCTTGATGGCACGAGTGTCACTGGGTAGGTACAGTCGACACAGATGGATTCACATTTTCACCTTATTGCATTGTAATAAAGTCCAAAAGTGGATGTACACATCTCTCTCTTAAAAACATTTTTGAAACTGACAAAATTATGTGTTTAAATATTTATAGAATATATCGACGACAGTATCAAACAATGCAGTCGAGTTTTTAAAGCTTAAAGCTTAAAGCTTGCTTTTGTTTTTTTAGCCTATACCGAAATAACATCGTTTAAACATCGCCGATGCCAGTTTACTACTTTGCCGTAACAAACTTGGTATTCTTACATCAATCATAATAACTCGAATAACTTATCAGCATAAAAGTAAATAGCAAAAATTGGAAGACCAAGTCCCCAATGACCCCATTAGGCTCATCTATCGTCACCGAATCACATAAAATTGATGAAGACGAATGACAACCCCAAAAACAGCCGACTCGACTTCATTTTCCTAGCAAATGAACTGTAAGACGTATTGGGTACGCAAGGAAAAAAAGGTTACTCAGCATTTTCGACACATTCTCACAAAACCTGCTGCAACGTTGGATTTTACCAAGGATTTTACCAAGGATTTTACCTTAGTAAAGCTGGCAATCTAATCTGCAAGTCACAGGCACGTTTCTTACACCCATTGTTAGGTATAAATCAAATGAATAAAAGGAGAGGGTAGGCTCAATAAATTTCAAATGGTCCGCGGCCGGAACGCTTCGGGCTGCGTCGATGCATCTGGGTACCGTAATGCTGCACTAAAAAGGAGATTTGAACCGGAGAATAACTGCCTTGCACGTGAGATTGATAATTGCGAGAAATTGTGTAATATTAAAATGAATTGCTATTTAGGAATCCATTTTTGGCGTATAACCTAAACAAAACTGAAACATTCTATCAAAGGAAAATTGCGATTGGAATTTGGGTAACCTTTTTCATGGTTCGTAAAATATTTTTTGTATTCGTCAGCGCTATTATACAATAAGCAATGATTTAAAAATAAAAACTGAATTTCATACTAAGGTATCACAGCGTAAATGAAGTAGAACCACCCCGGCAAATCTTTTGCAAATGTTAAAGACTTAGACCTGAGATATTGTTACCTTCCCAAAATAAAGTCAAAAGTAAAGAGGAATATATTATTATTGCAACTGAATGTTGAAAGTAATTCCGCGAAGATGCATTGCGTCAAATAAATGAAGACGTAGATGGCACATAAAAAGATATATTTGGTGCGAACGGGGACGTCTTATCAAAGACAATGTGAAATTTTATGTCTCCCTAGAGATTTATGTGTCTTTGAACAAAACCTGAGTTGTTTCTCATGTATTCATCATAAAATCCTCGGAGTACGGTAAAATAAAGTACGGTACAAAGATCAAAGTTAAGAAAAATGGTTTAAAGATAATGAATAAATAGCAGGGGACAGGAGAATCTCAGTCTAATTGGTGTATTTAGTCTCAAAGTAAGATCTAGGGTTGAACTACGGTCAAAAATGAACTTATATAGAAAAATACATAATCATTAAACTATTAAGTAAGTAAAAGCTAAAAATGACGCAGTCCATATTAACGACTTAAAAATAACTTAGAAACTTAACCAGAATAATTCCGACGACAAAACTAATTTAAAGCCATCGTATTTATTTAGGACTTCAGCAACTTTTCAAAGCGCCCAAGGAGAGCTTGCGGTATAATTGTTGAATATTTATAACTTACGACTGTTTGCGTTTCAGTAAGTACTAAGTACACACAAAGTAACGGATCGTTCTGTCGCCTAGTTTACGACCGTAACGTCTCAGGGAATAAAACCTAAGTACAGTAATAAATATTTTACTTATCCGCGCTGGCCGTAATCTGATTTGCTACTGATTTGCCCTATCATCCGTAATAACAATAAATTTCCAAGCCATATCGCACAGTTTGTTGCTGGATTCTATCTATTTCCAATAGGACTCATAGGTTCTTGGACGTAGTATTTTGTTCAGTTGGATTTTCATCGAGAAATTATTTCCAATAGCGATAAATTGTCCGGAATATATTGTGAGCCGGTGCCGGCTACCGGTTATGAGGACGCGGCGTAATTCATGGAAATTGACATTAAACAACAATATAATGGTGGAATATTGAAAGGTATTGTTATATGGAGTGCCATGAATATTAAATTGAATTTGGAGTAAAGTGCCTGATATACCGTGAAATTGTGTTTTTTACAAGATTGGTCTTTTGGCGTTAATTAAATGGAATCTCTTAGGTAGTTTACGAATTAGGGTTCCTGGTAAGCACACGTTAAATAATAATAGTACAGATATGAATGAAGTAAAGTTGATGATTAAAATGGGCTAAGAATTAACATTTAGATAAAAATGAAAAGTGACAAAACTTCTGCTGAATCTGAATTAGGTCAAAATGATCCTTCGTCACATCACATCACAACCATACAATACAAACTGATTCTCTTGCACACCTTCAGTATCAATTGATGAAAACGGAGTTAATTAATTTAGTAAAATCTGTCCAATTCCCATTCCCCAATTTCCCAAAATTAGTTTTGATAACTTTGGGTTAAATTTTGATATTTATCACGGTCGTAAAATTTTAATGTTCTCATGCAGATGCAAATTTTAATCTTCGTATGGACGAACAGAAAAAAACAAATTTATTCTCAGTTTGAATATTGGTGTTGATAAAACGAGTTTTAATCTACCACACAATATCTAGATATTATGTTACCGTAGGTAGATAACAAAACGTAGCTGATGGCTGAATCAAGAAAAACGTCCACATAATGTAAAAGGATTTTCATGCGGTTTTCACCATGTTCGATATTTTTTACCTGACTGCCGAAGAAGGAGGGTATGTTTATCACCCTATATATGTATGTTTGTTAATTTGTGGCGTTTTAGAAACTAAACCCGTGGAGAGATTTTAATGATTCTTATGTCAATCGATTCATTCTAATCTTGTGTGTGTTACTAAAGATATGACAGTAATAAAAATCAATATGGCGGCAACCAGATGCCACATTGTAAAAAAATAATCAAGTCAACAAATTATAACAAATGGGGTATCGTTGAATAGGTATTTAAAAAAAACCGTAGGTTTTTATCATTATTTTTAATTTTGAAGGATCATTAACGGTTTATAACGATTTAAAGTTGGATAGAAACAGTCGGTTTTTTAAAGCTTGCTATTTATTGTTATTCACATAAGGTTTTTATGTATTACTAGCTTCTGTCCGCGACTTCGTCCACGTAGATTTCGATTATCGTTATTCCCTCGGCACTTTAAAATGTTCCTGGATGAAAGTAACCTATCGTCGGTGAAACTGCCAAACCGCGTAATAAACATTTTAAATAAGGAGCAAAATGCACCTTTTTAATAAGATTGTAAGGTTTATTTTACTCTATCATAAATTTGTTATTTACGTGGTTTTGAAGTATCATCGACAATATGTGTTAATCCAGGATACAAGCTATCTCCATTCCTAATTTCATCCCATACAAATTTCACACACACACAAACTTTCCCATTTAAAATATTAGTGGAATTAATTCTGGTTTATTAACGGGTGATACAGAGAACTAAACTAAACGATGCGAAGGCCGGTCGCTAGTGATGCATATAAACTCTCTATTATAAGTTTGTATCCATTACATTTCCCTTACTTTAATTATCGATACATACTCGTAACTTTATCTTACTTTATCACTTCAACCCTTTAGGATCTTTTGTACAATTACCCTCTTACTCAGATGTTCGAATGTACAGGGCTCCTCCCAATGTTTTTCCTTCACCGTAAGAGCATCAGGTAAGGCATATAAGTTACAAAAACCCATCGGTACTTGGTGACCGTGGGGGTTCGAACTCGGTACCTTACGATCACGAGTCGACCCCCTAAGCCACTAGGCCACCGACGCTCGATACATAAATTAACTATTCAATATACAGGGTGTCCCAGAAATAGCACGTCACAGTGACACTGGAGATTTCCCAGCCTTAGACGAACCAAACCAGCCTAACATGACCTCAGTAAAAGTTGCACCGTTTTTGAGTTATACCAATTTAAAGATTTTTCAAATTGTTCACCTCTTTTGACATTGTAAGTGCTCGCATTTACTGGGATAGCTTTAGAATTTAGTTTTTTTTGATTGTGCGCGTTTATGAATAATTGATTAAGATGATATAAGCATTATTATGTCAATAACTAATGTACAAGTTGGAAAAATACTGTAATGAACTTGACTTAAATTATCATCAACATAGTAATTTAAACTTTGAACACCTGCCATAACTTTTTTTTACTACAAATGAAATGAGCAAATAACTTTAAAAACATGCGTGTTTTATGCCAATTCTAAAATGGTATGACACATTATATCTTAATGCATAAAAATAGGAATTCGTATCACATTTGCCAATATGGATCCTCGGAAATTAATGCTAATCATCTAAAAAATTATCTTGCACTCTACGATATCTCATTTGTTTGTGCTCCTTTGAAGAATATGATTGATTTTTGGTTGACCTTGGTTCAAAGATAATAAAAAACGGGTTTAATTTTCATTAGTTTTTACAGTAAATGTTCGAATTGTTTCCCTCCGACTCTAAGGCACAAATGGCATCTTCGAATAAAATTTCGGTTTAATTTTCGTAAACTGGTTTCCGATATGTCTCGGGCTGCATTCAAGACACGTCGCCGTAGTTCCTTTTCATTACTTATTGGTTTTGAATAAATATTGTCTTTCAGACATCACCAAAAAAAAACATTCTACAAAGCGAAATCAACTTCCGTTAAGAGTGCCGAGTAGTCGTTTCAGTTCCACAAACAAAATCAGAGTCCAGAGGAATGCCAAGTCGATTTAATTCAGGAACACCACAGGAAAACGGAAGCAGTGAACATGGGTGATAAGTAATGACATAATTCAAATCAATAAAAATAAAACGTACCTAACTAAAAAGTCGAGGTTTAATATTAATCAACGAGTATAGCACGAAACGCAAGGTAACGAACTATGAGTAGTTTGGGTCACAGGGCTACAACAGAACTGCAATAAATTAATAACTATCCTACAATTAAGTATTTACATGATAAACTTGCAAAGCGGCTAATCGCGTTTCATTTGTTAGTTTGGTTTCCGGGATCCTTATTGGCAAATGTGATACGAATTCCTACTTTTTTGCATTAAGATATCATGTGTCACTGCGATTTTGTTTGTGGAACTGAAACGACTACTCGGCACTCTTAACGGAAGTTGATTTCGCTTTGTAAAATGTTTTTTTTTTGGTGATGTTTGAAAGACAATATTTATTCAAAACCAATAAGTAACGAAGAGGAACTACGGCGACGTGTATTCAATGCAGCCCGAGACATATCGGAAACCAGTTTACGAAAATTAAACCGAAATTTTATTCGAAGATGCCATTTGTGCCTTAGAGTCGGAGGGAAACAATTCGAACATTTACTGTAAAAACTAATGAAAATTAAACCCGTTTTTTATTATCTTTGAACCAAGGTCAACCAAAAATCAATCATATTCTTCAAAGGAGCACAAACAAATGAGATATCGTAGAGTACAAGATAATTTTTTAGATGATTACCATTGATTTCCGAGGATCCATATTGGCAAATGTCATACGAATTCCTACTTTTATGCATTAAGATATCATTTGTCATACCATTTTAGAATTGGCATAAAACACGCATGTTTTTAAAGTTATTTGCTCATTTCATTTGTAGTAAAAAAAAGTTATGGCAGGTGTTCAAAGTTTAAATTACTATGTTGATGATAATTTAAGTCAAGTTCATTACAGTATTTTTCCAACTTGTACATTAGATATTGACATAATAATGCTTATATCATCTTAATCAATTATTCATAAACGCGCACAATTAAAAAAAACTAAATTCTAAAGCTATCCCAGTAAATGCGAGCACTTACAATGTCAAAAGAGGTGAAAAATTGGAAAAATCTTTAAATTGGTATAACTCGAAAACGGTGCAACTTTTACTGAGGTCATGTTAGGCTGGTTGGTTTGTCTGAGGCTGGGGAATCTCCAGTGTCACTGTGACGTGCTATTTTTGGGACACCCTGTATAAACCCCTTATATAATCATGACCCTTCTTTCAGAACCGATATCTCTCAAACGGTGCAACCAATTTTCATTACACATCTAGAAATACTACTGGACTTACTTGTGGGAGGACCTTGTGCAGGGTCCGTCCGGGTTGGTACCACCATCTTATCCATTAACCTACCGCCAAGCAGCAGTGTTCGCATTGTTGTGTTCCGGTTTGGGGATAAGACAGCCGGTGAAATGACTAGCATAGAGGCATTCCATCTTCGGCCTCAGGGTAGGAAACGCATTTGCAGTCATAAGATTGCGGTCTTGTGAATGCGAATGTCTATGGGTCACAGTTTCCACTTACCATCAGGTGGCCTGTGTGCTCGTTTGCCTTCCTATGATTTAAAAAAAAAAAAAAAAACCTTCATCAGTTCACTCGTTTAAGAGCTGCGTTGCCACACACACCCGTAGAGGTCAAATTTAACTTATAACACCCCACTTTTTGCGTTGGGGGTTAAGAACAGAGACAAATCGTCTGTTTCCTTTAGCTTGCGCCCGCGCCGCCTCGGAGGCTGCGATGCGATCAGCGCGCACGCGACGCGGGAAAGTGTGCTGCTCAACGATCATCTTTACACTAACTGTTCATTACTAAAACATAGCCATTGTCTGCATTTGCGTATAATATGATGTTTGTGGATGTATAAATACATGAATAACATGAATACTTTAATATACAAGTACCCGCATGCATTCGCATAAAGATAGGAAAGGTTTGAACGCTATTATTTTCTGGTGATACATGCAAAAACATGGATGGAATCATTGAAATCAGTGGTGGAACTTGAGAGGAGATCTATATCCAGCAATATGATGATGATCATGGACATGGCATAAAGAAAATAGAACTTAACGCATGTTGCAACAGTGATAGAAAGTCATTATTATGGTCATATTCTGTAGTCCTGCTGTCGCCGTACTGGAAGAGTACGAGGTTCCTTCATTGCTTGTGTTAAAGTTACTTGTTTTGTGTTTTACCTGCCTTGTCATAAATACACCATCTTTAAAAAAATGCAGCCAAAAAAATACCAACGTGGCATAAACAACTGACCAAAATTATTGTTTCTGTTTAAAAAAGGAAAAAAGTTGCAATTTTTATTCGTGTGTCGTGGTAGTGTTGGTACACCCACAGGTTCTTAAAATACAATACACTACCATACTCTTTATTGTAAACCACAAGGAGTAACAGCAAGAAACAAATAATAACAATTTTATGTAACATAGTACAACAAACGGTCTGATCACTACATAGCCATCTTTTCCAGACACGTTAATAATAGAACCAAATTCCAAAAAATATATTAAGATCCTTTCCAGGGTGTATTTTCGAGAAGATTCCAGAATCCTTTTTAAAATGAACAATTGAAAATACAGGATTTATCCCTCACAAAAGGTATCTTCGTTGTCTTGTTTTTACGCACTCCAAATTTGATATACTTGCAAAAAATTGCTGTGCTATTCTGGATAATTTTTCAAAGCAAACTATCAATTATTTTGCCGAAATCCAATCGGAAAACGAAATTGGGTCGAAGAGCAAAACATTTTATTTTTATTGGAGCCATTATCGTGTAACAGGATGCGGAAGCCCCTGTTACTTTGTTTCCTGTTTCCCCCTTTCCGAGAAAATTCGTTAGGGTATATTGGCACTAGTATTAGATTACAAGATGTTTAGAACAAAATGCCGGAAAGGAATAATAACGAGTAAATTATATAATTATGAAAGCCATATCACAAGATCGAAGTACGAAAATATGTATTTAAGTTCGCCTAGAATGAAAAAATCTAACTGGGAAGTCCATCCAACTTTAAAACAGATGTAGATGAACCTAAGAGAAGTAAAATTTCAAAAACCGACTCAATTATCATTTAAGAAACCTAAAAAAATATGCCAGTACATTAATTTACCCACACTGTTTGAACATATTTCTCTTTCAAGTTTTTCCCTCCAAAGACAAATGAATTGAATGCTAAAAAGACAATAATTTCCTTTATATAGCTGAAACTCAAGCCTGGGTTTTAATTATATAATTAATAAAGCCTACGCAATAAACAATCACGACATCATATAAATCTCTCTCCATTCTATTTATAGGGGACGGGATTTTTAATACCGTAACAAATTCCCTAAACGCAACTGAAAGGCCTTACCCTGGCAATCTCATCCTTACCTGTCCTGGAGTAATTCCCGGCACTATCTTAGGAATGCAGGGACTCAGGGTTGCCAGGCGTTCAGCGTACTAAAAACGATTGTGATTTTAAACAAGTTAAGATTATAATAACTTAAGACATATAGCGGGCAAACGAGCACATACGATACGTTAAATAGTGTAAATGACATCTTAATTTATAGTCTGTAGAGTGCAAGTCTCCGATGGCAATCTCAAGACTAAAACCGGGCTCTTGCCTTGATGATGTCGGATCATGTTCTGTGTGGGGTTCTGAAGCCGGTTTACTACAAACAAAGCTTAATATTTCATAAACGGATACCTTAATCGAATTTTTTGGTTCTCTAACCCGCAATATTTTTGAAAGACCTATCCAACGACGACCCAAACTATGGGAACTATGGGGTGGAGAGAAAAAAATACAACCCCACGTTACGGGTACAGGGGGGGGGGGGGGGGGTTATCACTTTTATGGCGTGACTAATATGAATATTTATGCCGCTTAGATACAGCTATATTTATACAGCTTTCTAGTACTAAGTGTCTCTGAGCTAGGCTGCGGACGGAACCCTAAAAAGGCATTGCCAACCCTAAGGACTTAGATGGAATGCCTCTACGAGTATGCTAGTCATTTTACTGGTTGTCTTACCCCCACACAGGAACACATCAATGTTAAAGTTTAATATGATGGCCACTTGCAATATGACGAAGTGTAGTATTATTGTCAATTGACATTATTCACACGGGAAGAAAACTCCACAGTGCGACAGCAGGGAAACTGGCTCGATACGAAAAATATCGACAAGTTTTCATTGTATCAATCGTCACCATCCACCTGTCGTTATTACGTTTGTGAAAGAGGTGTCTGGCAAGTGATTTAAACGAACACTGCGAAATGATGAAACGCAATCATGACGAAATGCGAGTATAATGAACGTCGAACAGGGTAAAGTTTATTAAAAAAAAACTCTAACAGGTAACCCTACATAGGGAAATATATTTCCTGAGGATATTGTGACTGTACGGTGTGTAGTTCGGGTTGTCCCTTTCAAGTTGCAAATGGCGGCGTGTTTGTTTAGGAAACGGTTCGTACGTACTTAATGTAGTTTATTTAGAGAATATAACTTAGTTGAAGTTTTTGCTACCCTTTCACTGAATTTATTGGCAAATTCGTTAATCCGGGTAAAATGTTTTAATGAAGATAGGTGATAAGTAATTTCACTATCTGATCATTATGTGAAAGTGTTTTTGTAATAATGCTTATTTCGATGTACTACACACTTTGATCTGTAGAAATCAGGTGAAGACTTAACGATCAGCTTCATTCATTCATTCATTAAATCACGCCTGTTTCCCAGAGGGGTAGCTTCATTAATAAATTAAAACAAACAAGAAGTCATGATCATCATCATGTCAGCCGAAAGACGTCCACTGCTGGACACAGGCCTCCTCCAAGACAAGAAACAAGAAGAAACAAGAAACAAGAAGTATTGAATTCAATTTGAAGTTTATGACAACATACAGAATAATAATTTTACGGCAGGCTAAATCACTTTAGCCTTGCGTTTGTAAACGTGTAAATATCTAAATAACAATCGCAAATATCATTCAATTTAACACGCACATATATCCCGTGAGTGCGTCAACTTTGCTTGACGTGCGTCAATGATTGTTGTGTAGGTTTGACCACTGCAATCAAATGACGCAATCATTACAGAGCATGAAAAGACCTGACTATGGATCAAAACTCAACCAGTCCACATGACCAACTTGATTCGATTATATAACAAATAGGCCTTATCGTTGAACAATAGAATGGTCATGTTCCTATCCCTGACAATATAGGGAAGTTACGCGTTAACCAGCTGTCTTTGTTCTTGTCACGGAGTATGAGTTAATCATAAAAGTTGCCAACATAGACTAAATTTGCCTATTAAGGCTTGAATCATACATACCGGTTACAAATTCGTTCCTGTTTTTGTACGAAATTTCATCATCATCATCATCATCATCATCATTGTTATCATCTTGGCCCACAGGAGTGTATTACTGGAAACAGACCTCTCCCAAGGCGCGCCACAAAACACGATCCCCAGCTTTGCACCTCAAGTCGCTTCCGCCCTTCTGGCCCACGTCTTACCATCTGGCCAAAGGGCGACCCACACTACGTCTACCAAGACGCGGTCTCCACTCCAGAGAGAGCACGCTTGCACTAGTGGTTATCGGATATGCGAATGATGTGGCCATGCCATTATCAACTTTAAGAGCTATGTCGGCCACCTTAATTATCTGGCTAGTATGTAGGTACAGCATAAAGTGTTTGATGTTCTGATGTATCTTAAATATGAGTAACCTTCATAAAAAAATGTAACTCACCCTTGTTAGCAGCAGTTATTTGGGCAAGTCCCTTATACATATCATATGTTTTCTAAACAAACGTCATTGGAGCGTTGATGATACAACGATAAAATTTATAAAGGTGTATCACGAACATAGCGAAAGACACATAAAAAACAATATCTTACACTTCAAATGTTTTTTAATATTTAAGCACACGCTCAAGTGGCTCGTAAAAAACGAAACGGAAAAATCAAACGAAAACGGTCCACGTTCAAAGAATTCAAAGAGGCTACAAAATCGGAGCGAAATTCTCAAGTTACACGTGTCAAAGGTCAAGATTGCCGACAATACGGGAAAAACGTGCAGCACTCTCGTCGGTACATGAATGAAGTGTACATAACAGGAATAGGCGTTGAGTCCCAATGGACCAAACTTTCGCTTTCAAACCACTTACCAAGTCAACGTGACGAGAATCCAACGTTTAGTTAAACACCAACCATTGCTCTGCTGTTACGGAAGTTGGATTATTATTACGGATATTACCAGCAATGTATAATGCGTTATGCAATAGAGTGATTTGAATGCGAAGATTTCTTTTAGGGACCGACCTTTTTGGAATATTCATGCTTTGGAACTTGAATGGAACCAGTCTCATTTGTTTTTATACTCAGGGTAATCTGAATAATTGTAGTTAGAGTAATAAGTACAGGGTGATGAACTGTCTTAATGAGTAAACTTTCTATGAAAATTCATTTATGCAAACAAACACAAATTCCGAGCGTACTTTTGACTTTTATGACTTTGAAGGTTATTAATAATAATAATAATAGTAATTAGCATTGGCCAGGCAGGCGCCGTAGTTTCATCAATAGCCTAGTTCACCAATCCATATCAGTTCATACATAGAGCCCATTATTAATGTTTCCATCCTTCTTAAATAGTCCTACACTAACCATCGGTTGTCCGTGGGAGCATACTTCCATAGTTTGAACTCAGGGACAATCGCCGGTTGGTGTCCCATCACTTTACTAAATTAAACTTGTCTAAAGGGCCTCTGCGTGTTGGCTTCGGCTCCATGTACGCCTTCCAAAGGTCCGGGACTCCCATAGTCCCGTGAATGGTAAAGACATACACATAATAATAATAAATTTTATTTCAGGCAACGAGGCCCATAGTTACAAATACCTTATAGACTAACATACATAAAAATATAAAACTTAAAACTAACACCGAGGTGACAAAACAACGTGGTTCTGTTTTGCCAAACTTGGCGTGATGGTCGCGGCTGTCGGTAGGTTGCTCGTTCAATTTATTATCGGGATTCTTCGACGTCTAAAGCTTGTTCGCTTCGCTTATTATTATTTCTAAGCCTGAAATTCGTCCAATTTACCCGGCCGTATCAAAATCTCTTTGTGTCTGTATAACACATAATTAAGCTGGGAGACAATGGGATTGCGGTGAAAAAACCTTTAACAAGAACAAAAAAGGTATTTCGTCATACAAGTGACGTTAACAAAGGAAAGGGTCTGCAAAAACAAATGCCTAACGTTGGTTGGCATAAACGGTTTACGGACTGAAAACCGCGCCACAAAGCGTTGGGAAATGTCAATGTCTTTGTTGGTTTTGGTAATGTCATAACTGGGGTGACATCAAGGTTATTGTAACATGTGTAACATAGTAACATGTCATTGTTATCTCGGTTTATGGGCAAACAATGGACATTTTATTATTTTTGGCAATAGGGATACTTACTTAAGAAATAGATGAGTAAGTCTTTGGCAATAATTGGACCATGTTGCCAATTCCACTTCCAATTTCGCCCGCATTTGTTCTAAACTGTTTTTATCAAGCTTGACATTGGAGCCTTTGTTTTAGGTATCCCTAAAACTTCAACGCAATTTCATCTGCATGATATAATGAACCTTAATAAAGGTGGCGCGAACATAACGAATGAAAACCTTATTATATATCTTGTTTTCCACTTTACTTCATATAGAGAAGGGTATGTTCTGCCGCTGCTGACAATATCATGGGACAAAGCTGATACTGTGGATTATTTATACGCACCTCTCCATTATAAGTTTGTGTAAAAAATTTTTTACATTGCCGGTTTATTTTATAATATTACAGAGTTATTTCTTTTTCCTTGTGTTCTTAAATATTTAGACGACCTATTACTGATTAACTTCCTTTTATAAGTTCCTTTGCAAATGGTTTCCCAAAATGTTCTACAAATCTATTGAGTCCATGCTCCCACCGCAACACATCTCTAAAAATTGCCACAGTATTATGAGACCAAGTTAAAGCACAATTCGATTCAAAACAGCTCGGCAACCATTCTCTGCGTCAGTCTTGTAAGAGCCTGTGTTAGCATGAAAACCAGACATCTAATTTATGTAGTATCTATGTTAATAGTTAACGAGACCGCTTCCCTGGTACTGATAATAGGCGTTTGATACAACAACTGCTACAACGTCCAGCTACAGAAAGTGCACTTGGATTATTCATTAGTTTTCTATCCTTCGTTATAAATTATGAAACAAGGTTATTGCTTTCAAATAGGTTACAAAAAAAAATGCATTTGCACACCTTTGTGAAAATTAATTCGTATGTTACGAGAGGAAGTAAAGTGATATTTGTTGGGTTGTTTGTTGTAAGGACAATACAAATAGTGTTGGAACAGTATATACTTACGTATAAATACAACAATTACTAGAGAGATAGAGGCATTTTATTTTAGTAATCAGGGTTGGCAACGTATTTGCAGTCTAAGGGCCGTATTAATAAACTCATCTTAGCATAGATGCCCGTCACAAAATACGTCAAACTAAACGAAAAGCCATACAAAGCTGTCATTTTAGACACGTCTTGAGACGAGCATTACAGTCGAGATCAGTTTATTAATACGGCCCTTTAGAATTGCAGTCTTGAGAATGCATATATAGTCAGATTCCACTTAACGTCAGGGGGGTTATGATAACATGGCTATTCAGTTCATTTTACGGCGAGCGTAAAGAACAGAGCTATATCAATTATATATCTCTGTCCTTTTCTCTCAGCGTAAACTGAACTGCATGGCTGTGTCATAATAACCCCCCAGGTGGCCGTGTCCTCTTTTGGCTATTATTTGTTATAAGAAATAAGGATAAAGCTAAAAAGAACAACTGTTGATAAAGGCCTTTCCCAGGAATCTCCACAACTGTCGGTTTTTGACTACTCCCATGCATCGGTTTCTAAACATTT
Source organism: Acleris emargana (assembly GCA_927399475.2). NCBI lineage: Eukaryota > Metazoa > Arthropoda > Insecta > Lepidoptera > Tortricidae > Acleris > Acleris emargana. The sequence continues at coordinate 4,637,572 of OV656847.1, forward strand.
TGGTACTCATCAAGACATTATGTACTACTAAATAAATTATTTAAATCGGGTACCGTTATGTATCGCAATCTTTGTAACCTGGTTTAAGACTCTAATTAACTAATTAATACCATTCTTAAGAAACGTGACACCATTATTCTGAGTTAGTTTGTTGATGATGATGTCTTTCGGTTATCCTTCATCAAAAATAAAGAACTCGTTGAAGGAATTTCCAATGTTTATAAACGTGTGCGGAAAATTCAAGATCTTTCCAGTTAGTTTTCTTCATCTAATCAAAAATACGAATTGAAATGAAAGTTGGAACACACCATGACTTCTTTTGATTTGGTCTGAACGTTTATGATGTGCAGGTGTTTTACAAATACAGCGAAAGATCGCAATGACGTGATTTATATTTAAATCCTTTTCTCAAGCTCGGCGGTCCACCAAGTGATTTCGCCAGTGTCAATGAAAGAGAATAATCAGTAAATAGAACAGAAAGTCAAAATTTAACAAAAGTAAAATCCGGGCATTTTTAAATCGGCCATCTTTACTGCCCGAAGGTTACCGGACTCTTCAACTATATCAAAGCAATATAAATAATGTGTCAAATCTTAGTCGATATGCAAAAATTTGATTGTCAAAAAGCTTCTTTGGAAATAGCGGCAATGGCATTGTTTTGTCAGTAGTAACTTTTCCTTCACACGCATACTATTGAAGCATCAAAACTGTCGTCTACGCATTATCAGCATTAAAGCGCACCAATGAACTACAAACATTCAATGTGTATTTATTATAAAATAGCGCTGTGAATCCTTTGGTTAACTGATGCCGTATAAACATTAATTTATGTGTCTTATTCTGTAGAATCTAAGCTGCTTCAACATAGCCATAATTCGCTGCGTCAAAACCAGTAGCCATTAAGGTCCAAGATACCGTTAAATTCCAAGGACGCGCGGGATAAGTATACTTTTGAAAAATATCACAGAGAGATGGCGCTAGTGGACTAAATTAATTCAAGATCTGTTCAACCACTGTGGATTATTCTATGTTTAAATGAGCTATCTGGATTGATTTGTACATTATAGGCAAAACGACGATTTTAAAAAAAGGTCGTTAGTATAAATACAGTTAGCTTACTATGCAATGTAATTGTTCAATAAAAATAAACTATTAAAGAGATGAATAATAACTTTGATCTAACAAAACAATTTCAAACAATGGAACAGAATCATTGAACAAAAAATGCTAATGAAATGCCTTAATGATAGGTAATATTAAAATGATTCACAACGAAATAATGGGTAACGGAAAATCTTGCTCGTCTTTTTTGGGCATCGATCAATTTAAATAAAGAATGGAAAAACAATTTAAAGACGTTTTTACGAACTTGTTTAAATATTTCAAAACCAACCAAATAGTTACATACCCTAAAATAAAAGCTTCGTTAGGTTACCTACATTTTTTATTATTTTACTTACATGCTGGTTTTTATGTTTTGTTATTTTAACGCTTATTATAACAGGTTTATTATCATATGTATATGTGTAATTGATACTCATGAGTAGCTGTACATTTTTGTACCTTTTCACAGCTAATTCAAACCGCTCTATAAGGTACTAATAATATTAGTACCTTACAAACTTACAACATAGAGAAGTACATATTATGTACAGTTACTTCGGAGTCCGACTGTACCTTTATTCATCAAAAGAAACGGTACCCCAAAAAAATAAACTCTTGACAAAAAAAAACTAGACATGGCCATATCAATTAAGAGCAAGCTTACAATGAAGGATGGACTCATTGAAATGGCAACACCTCCCGTTAAGGAAGATTTATGAAATATATTATAAAAAGCCTTATAGCCAAATATAAAGGCCTAGTAAAAAATATATATTATTTCGTGATTTAATTACGCGTCTATCATAGTTCTTGATGTATTCGATTTAATACCGGTACACAGTTTTATAGCTATACGATATATGGTAATAACTTACCGTCTAGGGCATTTATTATGTAACACCTTTTGTCATGGCTTCAACTTGGGTATTTTAAAGAGCATCCTAGCAGATCCGTTCTCGGCTACTGCCGGAGTGCTATTTACTTCATTTAAATAAGTTACTTAGTTGGTAACGTAGATAAGGGAATTATGGGACTGACATGGCTCCTGTAATTCCAAGGCCAATTTAAGTAAACAATCAAATTAAAAAAAATGTAACACCATTTAGGTGACAAAATACGCCCCAACGTATACATAATTTGAATGGCGATGAGCGTAAATGTACTCTTTGCCTGTGTCCTAGAGTGGACGCCAATCGGCTAGTGATGATTATAATATTTATGTAACGTAGGCCGGATTATTCTTCATACCATCGATTGTGTAAAGATACATAAAAATTACAGGTACAGTCAACAGCATAAATAAATGATCATTTATGTACCTTGTCACTTTAACGTTGTGTTTGAAATGTTATACAAAATTGTGAAACGATTGAAAGCGACAAGGTACATAAATGGTCACTTATTTATGCTGTTGACTGTACATAGGTATAATTTTTTACTTTAGTTGGTTTGAAAAAAAATAAAAATAAAAATTATCTCTTAAAATATAAGTTTTATTCTAAAGATAATTCTGGGTTTATAATTATATGTAGTGTACTATCACTTTCTGGAGTATATGAAACTGTTAAATACGCGTAATCCATACCTTTAAATTAAATTGGCCGTCACTTGCAACGATCCAACAGGAATCAGATTACGCTGTGAGAGGGGGACAGAGCTATATAACTGCTAATAGCTCTTTACTTTTCGCTCGCCGTTAAATGAACTGCATTGCCATGTCGTAATAACCATACAGGACTGTGAAAAAGTCTTATGGTAGCCTTTTTGAAAATAATGTAGGCTGTTGCTACTATTAACACTATTGGAGCCAGATGACATAGACAAAGACAGCAGTGAAATATTTTCGGCTGAAATGATAATAATGGATAAGAGACAAAGGGCTTAAAAGACAAAACACCAAACGATGCATTCGAATCTTATTCAATATTTAAAACCTTCATTTAACTTGATAACGACTTTAGCCTTTTTTAAACATTGAGTTTCTAATTTTATAAATTTATATACTCGCATACACACGCACTAGTTTGTTTCTAATTGTCACACTTTTACATAATATTTTATTGGAACCGCGCGTTATCAAATCTTGTAAGTTAGAATGACGTCATTATGACATTACCCAGAACCGAATCCGTGTAACGACTTGATGAGAGAATCGTTTAATGTGCCACTAGACTTTGAGCTGGGCTAGTAGGGAGGTGGAGTTTGTATAGTATTTATTTTTATTCTTTTTAGGCTGTTGGTCGGTTGGTTTTATTTGACATAATCATACGGGTCAGTATTTTTTTATGCTAGTTGGGGCAAACAATCTATCGGGTTTTGTGCAACTCCCATCTATCGACTTCCTGCTTCAGCCACCTACTTATTTTGTGTAATAAAACATCTTAATTAAATGTGTGCGTGTATGACTCGATGTATGAATGTGGAAGAAGCGAAATAAATCTGTCAAGATCGTAGCCATTACACGATGTATGAATGTGGAAGAAGCGTAAGAAATTTGTCAAGATCGTAGCAAGTGGAAAGAAGGTCGCTTACCCTTCTGGGAAACAGGCGTGAGTTAATGTATGTATAAAACATCCAATTACACCAACTTACATTGTCGATATGAACTGTTGAAAAATATAGTGAAAAATACATTAAAAAACTAGCTTCTGCCCGCGATTTCATCCGTGTAGATTTCGATTATGTAACCATAATTTCCCTCGGAAAATTTTAATTTTTCGGTGTAGAATCTATTCTTTGTCCCATTCCCGATTTGTTCAGTGGTTGAGGCGTTATATAGTAACAAACATCCAAACGTTCTCATTAAAATATTAGTAGGATACAGGTGGCATTTTAATGAAAACAAAACTTATTGTAGAAACATCCTTTCTCCCTATTATCTTATCCCTCAGCAGACAGTTACAAGCAAAGGTAATAGGTGTAGCGAAAGCCGCTATCTCAGCGGTAAACGACCTTCCTTCCTAACCCAACATCCACTTACATTGCGCGTTCATCACAAACACCTTTGTACAGCTCCTCTTAAAAACGACAATGTATAACAGCTATTACATGAATGACATCATACAGGTTGTTAAAAAAATTAGAACCCATTCGCGGTTGTTAGGTGAATCGACTTTTGCGTCAGCTGATTTTTGACGCCGGAAAAGATTTATTTTACTTGCTGTCGCAGTATTTTAAGAGAAAAGTTTGCAGATTCGATTTTCTCATACGTACAATCATCTACATGAGTAGGTACCGTAGAAAAGTTCAAAATGATCTATACACGCAACATTATTCTTTTGTCCAGAGAATAAAAGCGTATAAAGATAATTGTGAGCTCTTCGACTGTCCACATATTTCTGCTGACTGTACTTTCAGTAGTTGAACTGATTTTAAATTTGATAAGGACGTGAAGATGGCTGTAGCAATTCAATAACAAATAAATTGGTTCTAAACGTGCAAGTGGCAAATTGAGATTATTATGGTTGCTAGTCTTGTTATATAGTTTAACTTAAAATTAAAATGATTTGCTTTAGTAGACTCATCATCACTACCATATTTGTATGATATAATGAAACTCTTGAAAAAAAGCCTGTGGACATTTTATGCTCTTAATGAAGAATATTTCATTTAATTAAACATTAATTATATTTCAGAATTACTTTTAAGACCGTCTAACGCTGCGGAGGTAAGTTTTAACCATCATTACTTGTCTAGGGAATATTAGAACGATCCACTTTATCATCTTCATTAATTTAAAGCTGAAATTAATTGAAAGCTAGAACTTTTAACAAGTTTATTGTTGTATTAATTCTGCTTTGGCTTAGCCCCTGGGTGAATTTAATAAACTTTGTACAGTTCGTTACGATTTTTTGTGATCATTAGCTGAACGTCAAATAACTATACCCAGACCAACGGTACCGTCTCAAGAATGGACGTAATCAGTATTACGTCCATTCATTACACAAATCCGCATTGTCCTCTATCATGAACCAAAAAAACATGTTCATACAAGAAAATGTAGTTGAATTGAAATCTTTAAGTTCTGCACAATAAGGTCTAGTTGTCTTTTTTGGAATATAAAACAGATTTGTTTTGACTTAAATTAATTGTGATGACTTGCGAACGTCCGCTGCGGAAAATTAGAAAATCAGTGTGCGCTGAATGTTAGTATTTTTTACTGTTATATAAGTTCATTCTACATTTACTTACTTAAACCAAAAAAAGGATATAAAACTCGTCTTTTTTGTCTCTTAACTGCACCATTTTGTATTTAATACTATGACAAAAACGTCCAATGCTTCTATGATAGTAATTTTCCCTGGAACACAACTCTAACCGTGATATTAAGCAGCAGTTTAGCCGTAAAGCTCATTAAACCTAGTCACAATTACAGCAACCAGCCTTTTAACTCTTGAGATAATGACACCGTAAAATGAACATAAAAAAGTACCTATTTATAAATAACGAATTTAAAGCAGAAACCCCCGATAGGTATAATAGTTTTCCTTTCTTTGAGAGCTGATATGATATCTCTTAAATTTCCTAAGCTATTTTCGTGAACCTGTGAATTTCGTTCACGTCAGTCCATCTGAGTGGTTTAAAGGTCCCTGCAACCAGGCCATAAAATCCTTAAAAAACGTCCATCTGATGGGAGCTACGGTTCCACAGACGGACACATAATTACACACATACACAGATACCAAGACACACACAAGTTAAACCTTTAACGAACCCTTGTTTTGTTTGAGTTAATGAGTAAAGCAAGAATCCTTTCAGAAGCTAACTTGAACTTTTAAGCGACCAAAGATAACTTACCGTTTATCAAGTAACTCAGCCGCAAATTAATTTAATTTAATATAACCATAGACCCTACCAGGAGACGCGATAGTGAATGTGGACGCACCTTTACTTGTCTATGGCTGTCATTGCGGTAACGAAGAGCTAACTAGACACCGTTACTCTATGGTCTGATGGCTTACCGTCGTACGTGGAAAAAAGTTAATGTCATTTGAAGTTTGTAATGGCGTCATAAAGTAATTTTGCTGATATTACGACTGTTTGAAAAGTTGACAATAATGTTTAGAATACCTCTTAGATTAAGTCAACCCAATTCAGATTCAGATGATTAATAAATATGGAGTAACCATGGATTAATTAAGCCATGTTTGGGTTTATTTGTCTAATTCAAATGACACAATGACAGATAAGGATAGCTATAGGCTTGGCTTAGCTACACAACGGATACTGCATGTTATTAATAAGGGTGAGAGGTGTTGTTCTCTTAAAAATTGTAACTTGTCAAATGGTCGATCGAGTGAGCGAACACATACGAGCGAGTTTTAAGCTACGCAAATGAGAACTCACGCCTTAAAAAATTGTTTGTACGCTCTGACGGGACAACTGAATCTCGGCGATTAATAATTAGTCCGTCGAGTTGAAAAGCGGGTTGATTAAATGTTGAGAATCACCTACCAATACATTTGGATGGGCCAAGAAGCACATAGGTGTAATTCTTTACGGATATTCTGTAAAAAAAGGATTTAAATAAGTCGTTGTAGTTTTTCTATAATTTTATAAATTTTATACATATCAAGAAGTGCAATAGACGTAAAATGTAATGAAATTTATAGAAGTCATCTTGGCCTTTGTCTAAACTTACAAGATTTTTGATATTGTGAGGAGAAAGAAAGAAAAACATGTATGAGTATAAGTCACCAAATCTGCCGTGCTAGTGTAAAAGGCGATCTTTCGACATTTTGACCAAATTGAGTTGTTATGACCATCGTGATATGGAGAACAAGCCGCGTCGACCCATTTTATCCGTTTGTCGATAAGAGCCTTGGTTGCGAAGATACGATAAGGAAAAAGGCCGTATAACAGACTATTTTCCAGCAAATACTAATCAATAAAGCGGTAACTACACAATACTACATTAGAAAGACGTAAAACAAGACACTCCGCATTATTGTCTGGTGTAGGTTTTATTTATTAATAAGTTGAACTACTCTATAAGGCCGTAATTGCAGATTACTAAGTAAAAAGAACGAATAACATATTTTACCGCCTTTTAACTTAGTATTTCAAATGTTTTTTCTATTTGCTCAAAATCTAAATGAACGTAACAGAGTTTTCTAGACAAAAAGACCGTATGTCAGTATTTTGCGGTATTTTAGTCTAGTTAATGCCGAGTTTTAAATAATGATAAACTTGTTTAAAAAAACGTTTATTTTGTGATACGGTATTTTTACTTGGGACAGAGGTAGTTTTTAACGCTTAATTACTATTCGAATATCCACAGTCGACCCATGCTACTTAATAAAACCGTATAATCCCCAATCTCCTACATACCCCCCGCGGACGGGGAGTACCCGCGTTCGGGCGCCCTTCAGTTCGCTGACGTTACGGGTAATGAAGGTGCGTGTGCGCTGGCGCCCGTTATCACGCGAAAAGACGAGGATGACGAATTGACGATAAATCATAAAACTGAGTACATAATACCATTCTAAATATTTGTTACCTGAGTACAGTAAAAATAAATAAAATAAATATATAAATTAATCTATGATATATTTTTTTGGAGAACTAACATAATTGGGATAGACTAAAAAAAATAACTCACCGTTTTTATAATCTAATACAAAAGAATAGGTAATTTTAAGAGACCAATTTCATTAATTTTGTATTTGACCGAATAGTTTTGTTTTTATATCTTTATTTATTTAACAGACATTTTATCGACGAATTACATGATAATTAACGATAAAAAGTTATTGCAATAGTATAATAAAACATACTATTTCAAGCGCTTTACGCCTAACCCGTAAGACAAACCTGGGAGGGCTTCAAGCCAAAAGCGAAAGTCAAACAACACGGTCAAATATACTTTTGTCGAATTGTCCGAAATAAATAAATATAACAAAAACTTAATCATGCAGAACGGCTTTAAAACCCTATTCCTCGAAATGGTTTTCCAATTAGAGTAATTTAAAAAACTAGAACATTCCCAATTATGATATTAGAATTAGAACATCAATAGTTAGCTTAAAGAAATAAGTCCTTTTTTAGAATATACAGGGTGTATTGCAAGTCGTGTGCCAAATGAATATGGTGGGTAGCTAAGGTCACTTGCAACACGTTTTGGGCCAATTAACACTAATCCTACCCACGGTGTTTTTTTTATATTTTTTTTTGAAAAAATCTCGGAATCTTCCAAAAGTTAACCATTTTGTTCACCTATCTTTTTTTTTTTAATGTGACAGCACAAAAGTACTTATAGTTTTTTTATCTTTAATGTTTGCGCATTCGAATGAAATGTTATTTTTATTCATATAGTAAACAAATAAAAAAATATTAGCCAACAAAGTGTGAAGAACAGAAAAATAAAATCTTCACGGTCAACTTTACGGCACAATTAAAAAAAAAGTAGAAGCTCCTCAGATCTTCCAACATCATAAAAACTTCTCCAGTTCCTGACGATTCTTACGGTATACCACATTTCTAGAATCACGTTCAGTTTTTCGTCAAAATATGGTTTCAATCTAAAATTGTGGTTTTATTCGGTCAGTAGATCCAGCCAGTTAAATGGGCTAAATGCACAATACAAAACGCAATATGGTTAAAAATCATCTTTATTTTAATAATTACTTCAAATTTTGTTCAAATTGTCTTCCTCCACAATTGATACATTCGCGACACCTTTTTCGTATTTCTACAGTTGTTGTACGAAGTATCTTTGACTTTTACGTCTGGGGAAGGGCCAAAGAGCTAGTGTACGCAACACAAGTAGAGAGCAGAGAGCATCTGATCGCAAAAATTAATGACGCGTTCGCAATAATGCGGCAAGAAATGACACTTCGTACAACAACTACTTTGAAGTTGTAATTCTGTAGCTCTGCCTACCCCACTCTCTGGAATTACAGGCGTGAAGTACGAGTATGTATGTATGTAATTTTATGGAAATAAAGCAAATCTAGAATATCAATAATTAGCTTACAGAGATGGTTAAGTCCTTTTATAAAGTGAATATTTTATAGAGCATAAAACAAATATATCAGTAAATGATAAAGTGACTATAGTGAGATTTGTCTGTTTACTTTTCATAATATATTTTACTAACATGAGGACTCAATCTAGCTAGAAGACAAAATGACTTCTGTATCCCACTGTTTTACTATAAAAGATAAACATGGATACTTGGTGAAATTGAACATCTCATTTAGTTATATAAAACTCAAGTCAAATATAGACTTAAAGGTGAAACAAGCAATATCAATATTGAGTCACAATATTATATGATATAAAAATAACATATTATAACTATCGCTTTATTGAACGATAAATAATCTACTGTATAATTGAGTTTTTAAACACTCAATTTATAATTTGACCCTTTTCATCCCTTACTATACGACTGACTGACTAATCATACATATTGGCAAGGAGTCTGACCTGTCTATGGAGGATGACTATTGAGATAGACTAAGGTCTAGGGATAGCGATCCCAGAGCGTATGGAGGAGATCTCCTTATTTTTTTTTATGGCATAGGAAGGCAAACGAGCACACAGGCCACCTGATGGTAAGTGGAAACTGTGACCCATAGACATTCGCATTCACAAGACTGCAAATGCACTGCCAACCCTGAGGACTAAGATGGAATGCCTCCATGCTAGTAATTTTACCGGCTACTTATCTTATCCCTAAACCGGAACACAACAATGCGAACACTGCTGCTTGGCGGTATGTTAATGGATAAGATGGTGGTACCAACCCGGACGGACCCTGCACAAGGTCCTGCCACAAGTAAAGGTCCTCCTTCCCTAAGGGGGCCACAAAACATTTAAATTCTTAGATTTGCTTTAATGTAGACTTCGGTTTCATAAATTATACTATAGGTACATATTAACTTTATCTTTAAAACCTATTCACTTAGTACATAGGTTGAATTTCAAGTGGTTAGGAGTCATTAAATAAACTAGGATAGTGTTAGGTAAGTTATAAATTATAGTCTACATACATACATACCTTCACGCCTGTAATCCCAGAGTGGGCTAGCAGAGCTACAGAATTACAACTTTAAAAAGTTGTTGATAATTCAGTAACCACAATTTGCACAAATAGGCTAAGATGTTTACCAGCATATTAGTGACAGGTTGCAAGCCCATCGCCTAACAGTACTACAAGCCTTTATTCCCTTACGGCCAAACCTGTATGCGAGCATTTTGTATGGACAAATGTCAAATTTTAACCAGAGGTAAGCCTTATCTATCCTCGGTTTGAATATAGGGTTCGGCCGTTAGTCGCCTCTTACAACATCCACGGGAAGACATGGAGTGGCACTATTCTAACCTGGCAACCACATATTATTGTAAATATTTAGGTATCAATATTCTAGAGAGTATTAGTATGGCTAGGACTTAAAACAAAGACTTAAAGAATTCTAGGGTTACTATAGGTTCACAACTTTACTATTGGGTTATATTAGATTACTTGACGATCACATGCCAAAACTAATTTAATTTTAAAATAGGTTGTTAGGAATAGGAAGCTTTATAGACTAGGAATGTTACTTATGGTGACTAAGTTATTAGGTTAGGTAGATAGATGTAGTAGGAATTAGGTAAAAATAAAATAAAAATGAAATTTTAGCTTAGGGCTATTATAATTGGTTCCACAAGGACCAGGATTTGAGTAATTCTATTGAAAGGTGCTTAGGCTTTTGCAAGGAGAATATATTGAGTTTAATTTTAGTAAAGAAACATTTACCAAAGTAAAAGGAAATCGCCCGATGCTTTCATCGCACACTCACTTCCGAGGGATAGACAGACGCAAGTCGAAAACAGAATTTAGTACGTAAACTAGGTCCATTAATGCCTGCTCTTAGCTTGAAATTTTGCGACTACTTGCCAGAATTCAACCAAGAAAATGTCGACGAATTATAGTTTTAGTATTTTTAACTTATAATTCATCGACTTTTTCATGGTTGGATTCTGGCAAGTCCTCCCAAAATTGCGATTCAATTACTTTATGAGACTGATTATGTTTAAATTAAAATAATTAAATAAGAAGTTTTGATTAACAAAGAGTATTATTGTTGATTTATTGAATAACTAATAACACGACACCAATCTTAGAAGAGATAATATTTCCTGTGATTTAACTGTTAATTTTTGTTTATTTCAAATATATTTGTACGGAATTTATGATGGTTTTAATTAGCAATTAGTCTAACCTTTCATCGTAGTACTAGATTAAAAAACCGTATTTCGTCTGACTTTTGAAGACATACGTTTTTTTAGACTAGTATATAAATATAAAATGATCGATACGAAAACCAACCATATTTTTTTGATTTGCGTACTAGACAAGATAAACGTATTTCTTTTATTCAGCGTTATTATTTAGATCAGAATTATTCAAAAAATATTTTGTACTAAGCAATAAGGCGGTATATTGCAAATACGTCTTTTTAATTAAGCATTATTGTGATACGTTCAAGCCCTAGTTTATTATGAAGACGTATGAAGGAAAACCTGGCCTATAAGGCGGTATAGTGCTCATATACCGCCTTTTTGCTTGTTTTTCAGTGGCAATTATTAATCGGCAACTAAACAAAAAGGAAAAAATGCGTGTAAAAAAAAACTGTAGGTAATAAAAATACATTACTTATGTAGAAAACTAGTAAAACACAATGTCTATCCGACACAAAAAGTTTCATTTCAATATCTGTTTAAATTACCTAGAAATATGAAAATGAAGATTTCGGTCACTTTTTTGCGATTATCTCGAAAGTGTCTTTTGTCGAAAAGTCGCCTTTTACACTAGCACGGCAGAAATCCATACACAAACTAAGGAATGATAAAATGGTATGTCATATGAGTAATAACGATGAGTATTTTCTTACTCATATTGTTACGAACAAAGGACCCGAATGGCTTCCGCGAATACTGCTTAAATTGGAGTTGTCGTAAAAACCATACAAATAAAAATTTATCTGCCGTCTGTTTAAGGTCTCTTATAATAAAATTTAAGACGAACAAAGACGTAAGGTTCGATAACTGCTTTTTTATTTTCACCCTTCAAAGAAAGAGGTTGTATATGTGGAAACATACCAGGAAAACTTCCTAAAGGAATCAGAGGAAGATTTTTGTTTTTTGGATGTACAAGCAGTAACAAAACTTCGCAATAGCTTCATTTTATATACTTACATACACATATATACTTAGGAAACTGACACCTTGACCGATTGATTTCCAACCCCTACAAACCTCTGTATTAGAAATTTAATAGAAAGTGTTAGAGCCGTTTTCGAGAACGTAATAACATCAATACAAAAACTTACGTCTTCATTCCCGGTCTGGGGTAAACTGAACTACATAATTACTAGCAACTCTAAAAACTTATTGATAATTCTGTAACTACATTTTACACAATTAGGATTATTAATTATTATGATGTTTACCAGTGTTTTAGTGACAGGTTGCAAGCCCATCGCCTTACAGCACTACAAGCTTTTATTCCTTTAGTCGCCTCTTACGACATCCACGGGAAGACATGGAGAGGCACTATTGTAACGTATTTATTATTACACATATTAAGTACAAATATTGCTCATTTAATAGTAAGTACTAGCATATGATAGGATAATGGCGTAGCTATAACGTTCACCAATTGTTTAAACCGTTGAACCAAAAAATCGAACAAACAAACATACTTTTAGCTTTTATAATAATGTAAGGAATTTAATAATAATAAGGGTATTTACCACTTGGCTGTATTTGCAGTCATACGTCTTAAATTTGACATAACGAATAGAATGTTTCACTTCAGGAGCGACCCCAATGAGAGCATTCCCGTGAATATTCAAGTGGTGTGGACGTTGAGCCGAGCGTTACAAAGCTTTATTACCAATGCGATGAATGCTCATTACGCGCGAATGCTCTCAGTGGGGACGCTCCTTTCGCAGAATGTTAATTTCATCTACAGGCATTTATATGCGCAGGAGTTGTAATTTTTTGGTGGTTACCTTCCTTGTGGGAGGACCTTGTGCAGGGTCCGTTCGGGTTGGTACACACAACATCACACCTAACTAACCATTAAAGACAGAGCAGAGAGAAAAAGAAAGAGATGTATATATGTGTATTATGTCAACTTCTATGCATAATAGTGCGACTCTCTTTCATGCCATATTTCAGATTTCTGAAGTGTATAGCTAGATGTGTTGCTGTGTGTACCACTATCTTATCCACTAATCTACCGCCAAACAGCAGTGTTCGCATTGTTGTGTTCCGGTTTGGGGATAAGACAGCCGGTGAAATAACTAGCATAGAGGCATTCCATCGTAGTCCTCAGGGTTGGCAGTGCATTTGCAGTCTTGTGAATGCGAATATCTATGGGTCACAGTTTCCACTTACCATCAGGTGGCCTGTGTGCTCGATTGCCTTCCCATTCCATAAAAAAAAACCTTACCTACGTTACCATGCTTAATATGATCTAAAAAAATAAAGTTTTTACCAGAAATTAGCTTTCAATGAAATGATTTTTTGAATTTGATTTAATGAATGTGTAATGGAAATTTAAAAAAAACAACAAAATCATTCAACAATTAAAAGCCAAGTAAAGTGCAGTTATTAATCGCAAATCGAACAAACCAATAAACCTAAACCGGTACTCAAAGCATTTTTTTGTCAGTTCTTTGCTGTCTGAAAGGCGTGTCGTTTACCGGGTCCAAAAAGCGTTGAACGATAGGGTTACACGTGTTTCTAAAACACGTGTATAAAATAAAACCATTTAAACCTAACGGGATGGGGATATTGGTTTTCGGAGGTTTATCTGATTGATTTAAGTTACATTGTTGAAGTTTTTATCAAACTTTTTTTTCCGTTCTACTGCCGTGCGGTAACCGGAGTCTGTTTAGGGTACGGAAGTCAAACTAGGGACCCTTATAGTTTCGCCATCTCCATCTGTCCGTCTGTCCGTTGTCTACCCCAGACACTCTTGGTATTACCAAGCTGTAATTTGCCATAGTTAAACTTTATTTATTTATAGTTATATATTTAGATTACGCCGACAAAGTGATAACATGAAATCTTGTTTTTTTTTTTATTCGGTTACCATACATTTAAAGCGAAGGTAATATTTTTGAGATACAGCGACTGAAGTGTTTATATTTACTAAAATCAATCACAATTTGCAATCACAAACAACAAACATCAAATTGTTTTCATTTTGTACGCAGACTTGCCTTCGGACTGTCAAAATTAAAACGACTGCGATTGCGATTGCGTTACGCAATAAGCCCTCTGCTCTTGCTCAATTTTTTATAGATGTCATGTGTGACTTCTAGGAAGATGTTAATACAATTCATGAGTTGCGATTGTACCAAAATAAAACATTAACAATGTACGTACCAAATTTATAATTTTAGAGGCATTGAGGTTTTCATTTCTAAATATAACAACTCAAAATGGCAACACTGATCCAACATTTGATAATTATTTTGAGCAATATGACAACTTTACATGAAAAGGCAAACATCTACAATAAATAGGCATATAACACAAACTCCAGCTCACTTTTCCATAGTACCTAAATGGATACACATTATCCATTTCGTTTTAAGTAGAATATAATGTAATTTCTACCGTTAAGATAGAGCCTATTTCCAATTTCCAAGTAATAAACAGATGGGCATCAATTGGACCGGCTTAATCACGTCCCAGAGGGCTTCCCGGGACGTGCTTTATCTTTGCTTTATTATTTCCACGGTCCGAATTGGAGTAATTTTTTATTAGTGTCATATTTATTTATTTAATTGTGCAAAAGATTTGGAGCGGGATTATGGCACTTGAAACTTGATTAAACATTGACAGGCTAGATTTTATAGGAATATTAAAGCAAATAAAAATCGTCACAAAGACGTCACGGTAACGAACTATAATGATTTACTTGTGGGAGGACCTTGTGCAGGGTCCGTCCGGGTTGGTACCACCATCTTATCCATTAACCTACCGCCAAGCAGCAGTGTTCGCATTGTTGTGTTCCGGTTAGGGGATAAGACAGCCGGTGAAATGACTAGCATAGAGGCATTCCATCTTAGTCCTCAGGGTTGGCAACGCATTTGCAGTCTTAGGATTGCGGTCTTGTGAATGCGAATGTCTATGGGTCACAGTTTCCAGTTACCATCAGGTGGCCTGTGTGCTCGATTGCCTTCCTATGATATATAAAAAAAAAATAAAAAAATGTAAGTACACACCACACGAGATAAAAAAAACCAAGGCTTCTCCAATTGTCAAGTTAGTTACAATTATAAATGCTCCTACAGTGCTGGGAATGATTTTAATTTAAAAGTCATAGTTCTAATTCTTCATCATATTTTTTCTTGTTTATTTGGTGTCAATTATTTGGAACGGAAGAAACTAGAAAAAAATATAACTTCAAATATTCAATGCGGCAAATAATTTGTGTATGCATTTAGGATTGACGCTTATGTGTGAAATTTTTGTAAGCAAATTATTTAGTAAACACTACATTACTTCTGAAACTACTTTACTTATTATCAATAGTGGTATAAATAAAATCTTTTTCTCAAACATGCAATGAAATGTTGGCGTTATCTTAGTTATTTTTGGCTTCAAAGTGTCGAGAGAACTGTAAAGTAATTTCATACAAAATTGAAGGCCTAGGCCGGGAAGTATTTTTTATTTTATTTTAATGTAAACAGGCTAAATAGCTAAAAAAAAATATTTTTTTATTAGTGGCAGAATGGTTATCGGACCAAAAATATCTGCGTTAATGCCTATTACACAAATGTAAGTGATGTTTTTTTTTATTTCATTGCATATGTTTGAGAAAAGCACTATACATACCTCGCCGTGAAAAGGGGTTGCCAGCCTCGTAACTATCCGGCCTCGCTTCGCTCGGCCGTCTATATCACTCGGCCGGCGACCCCCTACTTCCCGGCCTCTATAGTAATGTACTATTCCTATAATACATTTTCGCGAACTAATTTTTTACACGGAAACGTTTTCATCTTACAGTTTACGTTGTTCAAACGCTGTGTAGTTCATATTATTAATACCCTAAAGGATTGCTTAGTTACTACGATGGATGTCTGGGGTTAATCCCTGAGATCTTAATTCAGGCCTATTTGAAGGAAATCGCCTTGAATTGCATCGTTTAATTTCACGCTATTAACAGATTACAGGTGGTTTGTTTCCGTTGTACTAAAGTACCGGGTGATGATTTATCAGGCATTGAATAGCCTTTTGCAGGATTTGAAATAACTATATTATGAAATTAGAGGCACGATAAAAAGATATTCATCATCTAACAATATCAACTAACTCAGCAAATAAATATAGGACGCACCTAAAAACTTATTCTGTTGTCAAATGAATTGGTTAGTGCTACGGGTATTTTCTAAAAAATATATTTTGCTTACAGTTTCTGGTAGTCAATTTTCTTCGTAAAAGTCTCTTTAACTGTTTGATTCGGTTTTTCTTCCATTTAACAGTTTGTGGCACTAAACCTTGAACTTCCTGAATATTGTGTCAAAAACAATTTGTTTTATCATATAGTACTTCCGAAATATCAGTACATACTATTTAGATATTTATTAGAAGCATGTGAGAATAATTTCAGAAAAATACCATCACAAAGTTCAGAATCGACAAAAGCCAGTCAATAACAACACAAGGTGACGTAACTGACGTAACAATGGACACGGCGCAGACGGCGAAGTGGAGTAAGCAAACGATCGATTTCACTTTCGTTGTACAGTTACCAGCGCGAGAGCATACGCCGTAGACGCGGCAGGCCTCTGCGCAGGCGCAATGCGCCTCCTAAATAAAAAGGACGCATACGCAATTCGATAGTCAAAGTAAATTTTACTATCTTATGAAATAAGGTCACTAATACATACGCGTTTCTATGAGACTTACGCCCTTTATTCCAGAGAGTGCAGCGCAGGCCTACCTGTCTGACAGACCCGACACCTTACGAGTGTGATAAGGACGCAAGAGTAGCTGACATAGTTTATATTTATCAAAATAAGTTTTGTATTCTTTCATTACTAATCTATGACTAAGATTAGTAATGCCAAATTTAAAAAAAAAACTACCCATACTCACCAACCTATATTGTAGAGATAAAAAAAAATGCGTCTTTACTATTTCAAGACATTTAGTTTTTTGTCTGGTCAGTAAGCGGCTTCGCCGTCCATTTCATTTTTTCTCAACTTGTTTTACATCTTTAAATTTTTCCCTGAGTTCTTCAAAGAGAAAAAATCCTTAACTGTATAAGAAAATATTATTTTCGTTTAAAATTTAACTAAGAGTATTTATTATTAGTCCCATCCAAAAAACCCAAGTAGCTCCATATACTTTTATTTATTTTGGTGGAAGCAATGACACTCCGATGCCGAGGAAGAGTGAAACGAATGCTTTGTGTTGTAATCTTGTAATTAACGGAACATTTTAAATTTGGGTGACAAACCTCGCGAAACTATTAGAAGTAATGCTAAAAAGGATCAGTAGCTTTGCTAATCATGGTTTAGATGGTACTGAAATGAAACTGTAAGTTATTAAACATATAAAAAAGGATCACAATTATTTGACATCATCGCTGATAGCGCAAAACATCGTAACTAACTAATTTTACTTGGAGCTAAATGCATTTACTGACTTATGTCCGGTTCCTATATTAAAGAAACGAATCGTTTTCCTCACGGGCAGTAGCGTTATGACATTTGCTACGAATAAAATGTGTCAAATTTTAACGAGACGTCACAACTCTAACTGTGGTTTTAAATATAGGACCGCACCCTTACTACGTAAAGTTCATTTTACTCCATATAAAATTACTTAGTTACGCGGTTTTGTACTATTTGTGACGACATGACAAGTAAGGAACTGAGAATAGGTAGAGACCCTACCTATTCTCCCGACTTTTGTTTAACACTAGTTAGAAGGGCACTTAAACCTAAGCTATCCCAGTGTCAATGTCAGTTTCGGTTTGCAGAAAAACATTGAAGTTATCAACATTATGCACTGCTAGATCAAGACGGTATCAACTCAAAATAATTGTTAGTTTTGTTTCAAGCTCATAGACGTTGTATTAAAGTTGATTTTAAAACACATTTGTATTTTGAGTTACTACTCTTTTGATCTGACAGTGCGATTTATTACTTGCCTAGTAATTATAAGAATAATAGGGTAAAGTCACCAGTGGTCAGCCAGAGACCAGTAGTCTACCTTATGTGAGTGCGAAGAGTGGGGAATATATCTATCGTACTCTTCCCACTCATACAATATCTAGGCAGAGGCTGACTACAGGTCTCTGGCTGACCACTGGTGACTTTACCCTATAAGAGGTAAGGTTTTGCAAATTTTGAAGACGCATTTAGTTCCTAGATTTGATTCCCGGTATTAGCATGTATTTGTGTACCTAATGAACGCGAGTATTTAATACTGAATCTTGTTTTTTTTCTACGTTTAATTTACCTAAGTATTTCTTCATATAAGTAATTTTATATACCCATATACAAGCCTAGAACTTACTTTGGAACTGACATTTTATTTATTTGTTAATTTGTTAATTTTACAGATTTGTTTCTTTTGTTTAATTTTCGAAAAAAAAGTATTTGTATTTCATAAAATCCTTAAAACATCCTTATCCGACAGGTCGCCATTACGAAGAAGATAAGCCAACCTTTTCTGTTCGTTAGGGCCTCAATTTGTGCAAGAGCTTATATAAATTTTACAGACAACACCACTTACGTCTTTTTACATTGAAACGGTGAATTTACGCATGGTTTTTTATCTTAGTGATTGTAATCTAAAAAGTTGTTATAAAGAAAAGGGCTTGAAAAAAATACATTTTCCAGCCAGCGTGTTTTTTTCCTATATCTTAAAATCTCTTGGTTTACCAGGCATTAGAAAAAGTATTTGAAAAAGACGTAAGCACATTAAATAAATGTTTTTATCGTCTTTTCTCTGCAAGAAAAGGTACGATGCCTGGTGTCCTGGGAAAAACTGAAATGCTGAAGTAGAAGAAAATAAATGGGTTTCTTGGCTAGCTTCACAAAAAACGTAGCCTTTCGGACCTTCCACGCAAAAAAACATAGTACATTGTATTTAATACGTTATGTTTTGCCCTCTCAAGTCTAATAGAAACAAAAATACTAATTGAAATGATGTCGTTACGACCTTTAGAAATTCATAAAGATTACCTTAATTCTTCTTAAAAGATAAAGTAAATCCAAGCGACTGCTAGAAACGTCGCCAGGCGGATCGCCCGCGCAATCCGACTTAAAAAGATTTATTTATGCAAAGTAGAAAGGTAGAAAGAATAATCTCCCTTTTAAGAGTCAGGCCCTACGTGACCTTAATCGTGTCTTAAGATAGAATTGGAATTGTCCATCTCAATTGGAAGAACATAAGCCATTGGGGAAATTTGGAATTTATAATCCCACTAATATTAAAAATGCGAAAGTGTGTGTGTTTATTTGTTACTCTTTCTCGCTGCCACAGCAGGATAGACTGATGAAATTTGAAATAGAGATAAGGTAACTTATATTCTGGTAAAATATATGAGTTTTTTCCCGAGGGAATAACGATAATTGAAATCTACGCGGATGAAGTCGCGTGGGTTTATTAAAGTTTTTTCTAGTTATCTACATTTTTATAACCTGCATATGTCAAGTTTATGCTTTCTATGGCAATTTTATTCGTATAATTATTAATAATTAAAACATTTAAAAATAATGTATGTAAGCAGATAAGAAGAAAATCCAGAAAAACTGCACCATCACAAAGTTCCTTAATATTGCAAATTTTGACGACAGTAAAACAATGCTAACCTTAATTTTTACGTGTAAAGGAATACTAATAACAGTATTATTTTACTGCTGTCAACGTTTATCCATATTCAGAAACTTCATGGTTGTGCCATGTATGAGGATTGACTTCTTATCTGCCTAGAACAGTCACCACCAATAATATATTTTTGCGCCCTATCTCGGATAATATATCATTCCTGGTGACTTTAAAATCTGTAAAATCTGTTGTTTTAACTTTTAGGTTATTTATCAAAAATTAAGTAAAATCGAGCCTAAGGTTTCAGTAATGAGATGTGCACTCGTTTAATATTTTGTTAATCTGCTTAGGATTAGTATTTCAACATCACTTAGTAAAATTCTTATATTATACGGGACGATTATTTATGACCATAAAACAACGATTAAACAAGAATATTGTTCATTTGATTACGAAATCCCCATAAAATTTAACATAAAGTTTTATCAAAACTGACATAAAACGATCGTTTTAAATAATGGGATCATAAATATTTTTGATGTCGCATTAGTTACTCAATGACTAAACAAAGCAAAAGCGGATAAAAAAATACTAAAAAACGTTTTAAGTGAAAAATTACCCGATACAAAGTTTATACACACAATTCAATTACACTTATTTTATTTTAAAATTATTTTGACTAAATATCGGAGGCAATTGTTAGTAAAATCATGTAGTTAAGAAAATTATAATATCATTGAAATATACTCCTGAATCACGCATAGTCGTCAACTCCACCATTTCGTACACTGAATATTGAAAATATTGAAAATTCAGTTTAGCATTACACCTTTTCCAGAAATGCATCCATGCCTTGTTTCACTTCTTCTAGTATCCTCAAGCTATTTAGAAAAAATCAGCAATTTTAATACACCACTCACACAAAAATTACTATGCTCAGCTTTGGATTTGAATAAAACATGAAATTAAGATAACTTATACGTTAACACTAGGCTACGTTATTTTTCCGTGGAATGGTCAATGCGGAGGATGTCGCGGGAAAGCTATTATTTTTAATAATAATAGACTGAATTAAATATAGCTTTAAGCTTCTTACAAGGGTATTGCCATCACAGAATAATATGAAGAAGATGATGAAATAGCAATTGTATCACATAACATTACTCAGGAAACACAATTGTACAAACATAACGTACAGCTGCAAGCCGTGACGGACGAGAAAGCCGATGCAGATGAAACGCTGATAATGCGCGATTCCGCACTCGATGTGCGTGCTGCTACATTTTTAAGATACTTTTCAAGTTACAAAGGAAAAGCCTAAAACGTATCTAGGCATGCAAAAAGATATAGTAATGAGTGTAATAAATAACCACATTGATTTTCCTAAAATACGAATAAAAAGGAATTTTACAGTTCTTCATTTTCCATTAACTTGAGAAACCTTAAGAAAATAAGCTACCGTTTGAGAATCTGCTGATAAAATTATAATGATAAATAGAAAACGGAACAAAAAAAAAAAAAAGACTAAAATAAGTACTAACCGATCCTTATGCTGTCATGTATGCATAAGCAAAATAGTTTGAAGTAAAAAAATTGTTTACATACATACATACATTAAATCACGCCTGTTTCCCAGAGGGGTAGGCAGAGACCACTTATTTCTACTTGCTACGATCTTGACAAATTTCGTTTGCTTCCTCAACATTCATACAATGTGTTTAATGTGAATAAACATAAATATAGCAGTTGCCAACGCTTCAGAAATATTTCCACGACTTAAAAGAAACAAAAATTAGTTCAATCGTCCCACATCACGTTACTTCCCGTAAGCAAGATTCTCGAAGGGTTTCACAAACAACCTCGTAAGGCGCTCTAAAAAACGGGAAACTGGTTGTGT
Source organism: Acleris emargana (assembly GCA_927399475.2). Taxonomy (NCBI): domain Eukaryota; kingdom Metazoa; phylum Arthropoda; class Insecta; order Lepidoptera; family Tortricidae; genus Acleris; species Acleris emargana. The sequence continues at coordinate 4,659,368 of OV656847.1, forward strand.
GAGAATTCGAGTAGTAGAAACGGCTAGACATCGCGTGTCGACTGCCGGGTGGGGGGGGGAAGTCACTGTGTGGCGAGAGCAGCGTCGTTGTTAATGGACAGTTATATTAATAATATGAGAAAAAGATCTTAAGGGATAAAAAACAAAATAAGTTAAGGTTTTAATTTAAGCTTTCAAAAAAAAAGAAATAGCCTAAAGTAGAGCAACAAATAACATTAAGGTAAAATAAATCAGACATGATTATTGTGACTCAATAGAAGAAGCTTTTGTAATATAATAATATGATTAATCTAAAAAGGCAGTACAAAGGAGTACTTTTTGGACCTCTAATCTCCAATAGGTTACATTTACAAAGTAATTTAAACCTATTTTCAAAAGAACATACTTACACTTCATAACAATAAAAAAAGATTTTCAAACTACACTAAGAAAGAAAAACCATCACAAGATAAATATTATAAAACCATTACGAAATAATAAAAATCCGCTACCGCTTTTAATGCAACCACGCCATTTCGAGACGTCGTCATTTTTACTGGTATGACACATGTGATGGTACTTATCACATTCTTTGGCACGATTTCGTACAATTGGCTGAGAGAATTTGCGAAAGGAAATTCTTTGCAAGACCTAAAGCTATTTATTATGTGTTAAACCTCTATTTAGAGAAACTTTAGATCTATATTGTAAGATAAAATGTACCTCCTGGTTTAGAAGGAAGTGAAGTCAGTCAACAATGAATATGCCCTAAGTGGAGTTTTACTTTCCTATTCATATGATAAAACACAAGACATATTTACTGACGCTGACAAAACAGACATAGATATATAGCAGCCATACATCAAAAAATAACCTGTAAATCCTGTTCTAAGCATTATTGATGAATAAAGTAAACAAATACATCATTCGTTACGCAACGATAAACCTGCACACAAAACAATCGGACCAGCAAGTGAAAACCATCAATTACAAGTGATCGATCAGCTCGCATTAAATATTAACATAGCATTGACCAGTATTACGGTAACCAGTTATAGACGAAATAGTAAACGTTGTGATTGTGAGGGTTTTAGGACATTGGCGACGAAATTTAGATCTCCGGACTATAGATGGACGAGTATCTACGCTATAATTGACATGTCATCAAGCTGTAGTTGAAGTTTATTCAATTTCTTGTCAACTTTCTGTTCTATTTTAACTTGAACTACTCAGTCAGTAAATTACCCACTTCCCGTCACATATTTTTCATTCTTTTACGCAGACAGTCGTAAAAAAGTGTGACGGAGATGTAACGCAGTTTGTCTAGTTTTCACATGACAACTAATCTATAGAAAGTGGTGCGTCTATAATTTTATTAGATTTATGATGAAAGGTAATCAGTCATGTTATGGGCAAATTAAGTCTTCGCATTGGAAGTTTCACTGAGGAAATGCCGATTATATGTAGATTTGCCCTATCGTCTGAATGGGCGAAAGGTGATAAATTGTTTTACTAACTGGATTGATTAACAAGCGAGGCCGAAGACCGGACTGGTCGAAGTGTTCGATGGTTGTTGAGATTTCTCATTATGATTGTTTTGGACATTTGATTTTATATCACCAGTTAGAATTACTTTCATCCTTCATTTTCTTCCTCAATTTTTTTAGTATAGGAGATTTTAGCGAATGTTGTTACAGTTTCAAATTATTTTCCAGAATAACAGATTATCAAACCTTCATTGTACAAGGAGCCATTACTAAAATCTCAGCGTACAAAAATTGGGTTATAAAAAGAAATTGATCGAATTGTTAAAGGCGCACGTACAATTGTTTTATTGGTTACGGTGAGAAGGAGAAAATTACCGTCTCGCTTTAACATCTGTCGCGGATAATAGTTTCCTACGTTGGGTGATACAACGGTCATAAAAGAAGGAAAACATTTTTTATATTTTTTATATTAATTCAGACATTTACTGGGACGTATCTTATTCTCATCTTAGTTAGTTAGTAGTTATTAAACTCGTGGGAGTTTCCAAAGTCACACTAATAAAGTAGAATTTGATGACAAAACTAACTAGATCTTCAAACATAATTTTAATAAAAAAAGTGGAAACAGCATGTTCCCTAGTGCAGCACCCTGAGGAATCCCAATAGAATCAACTATTGAATTAGAAATGTATGTCATTTTTATAAGATGTTTACTATCTAGGGAATAATTCAGCAATTTCTGGTTGTAAACTTCTATTGTAAATCACTTTTACAAAAACATTTGATGCAAAATTTATCGATGGCTTTAGATGAGTCTTAACAACGGCAAGAGATTAAAAACAAGACAAAATATAAATATATTTTACTATCAAAGCTTTCTAAATAAACCGCCCGTGTGTTTCATTCGTAATAGACGCACAATTGAAATCACGCTATTTCGCCAAATGAGATTAGATAAACTCCGCTTTCACGGCCGTTATGTTTATGTAGCATTTCATTCGCAATCAAGATGCCGCGCTGACCACCTGGGCGACTAAAGGTGCGGTATTTGTATCTAAGGATTTATAACACCAACTTACTAAACACCACAGCCACATTACAGCCACATTACTAAATAGAATTTGTTTATCCGTATACACACATCCTTGAAACCCCGCCGTGCCGTGCCGTGTGGTTGCCGGCTTAGAATTGTGCCACTCCATGTCTTCCCGTGGATGTCGTAAGAGGCGACTAAGGGAATAAAGGCTTGTAGTACTGTTAGGCGATGGGCTTGCAACCTGTCACTAATATACACTGTTAAACATCCTAGCCTAGTTGTGCAAATTGTGGTTACAGAGTTTTCAACAAGTTTTTAGAGTTGTTGGTAATTTTGTAGCTCTGCCTACCCCACTCTGGGAATGAAGGCGTGAAGGTATGTATGTATGTATGTATGTAGGTACACATCCTTAAAAATCGAATCAAAAATAGGTATTATAAAATATATTCAATTCAAAAACGTTCAAGGATACAAAATAACGTTTCATAATTTTGTAATTTCGCAAATGCATGGACATTCTTTATTCTTGTAGATACATCAACGATGTTATGTGAGTAGAATTATAAAAAACATTTTATTCATCACACCGACTTAGACATTATTATTATTTTCTTAGATAATACTCGAACTTTGCGATACCAGAAAATTATCTATAATATTAAATATATAGAAAAGAACCAGCCTTTATGCTAAATGATATTAATTTAATAACTACAACTACAAAGTTCATTTTATAATGTAATCACTGTTTAAGTATCGCTCCAGTAAACAATTTCACGGCCATTATAGGTCTAACTGGACACTTTGGACAGGTTTTGTATTATACCCTCCTAAGCCAATAAGCTGAATATCAAATTCTATAACCAAGACAGTGTGAATTCTCCTCCGTTAGTAATGAGTTTGATATTACTACAGCAGTTTTATCTGAGATACTGCCTTTTGCCTTAAAAGGGCGGTATTGCATTCGGCATTTATATCTTATTTAATATTTTCACACCCTGAGCTTTACTGACTTTTATTATGATTTGTGAAACAACAGGTCTCAAAATATCATTAAGCTTTGCATTTTAAGATTTTTAAACGTTCTTTATACCTACTCGTACTAAAGAAAGTTTGAAAGGCGAGAGAGACTAGTTCACAAAATTAATGTGACACTATTCAAAATTAAAAAAAAACTTTTTGCAAACTACGGTCCTACGAAATAACAACATATAGCTGCAATATTCATGTTATATATTTTTTTGAGTACTTCAATTTTTGGGTTAATTTTCATTCCAACTTTAAAATTATAAGTGAATCATTTTTAACCTACGTTTGTACGGATACCGATTCCCGAAGGCTCTACTCTGTTTCTTATGCGGAAAATTCCGTATATTCCTCACTTAAAGGCACATTAAAAATAATTATGACCTTGAAAATGTACCTAGTTAGATGCAGAATTCGCAAGTCTCTAAGGTCCTCACGCTTAGAAATGCATATAATGCCATCCTAAAACTAAAAAGTTACAAGTTAACCAAAAATCAAAAACCATTTTCAACATTACCACCACACGTCAAAGTTCTATTAATAATAAGCTAATCTAGTGTTGTCTTTTTTGTTATCTGTGAAGTATGATGGGCGCGTATGCGCATACATTAGAGCTGCGGCGGTCAACGAAAGTGACATTTGACACGCTTTTCCACTCGGCTTTTGTAAAGGTTTGCATAATACAACACATGGTCTTACACGCCGTTTGTCATAACAAAACGATCCAGCCGTTTGAAGCTGGCTTTAAAATAAGCCGGTAAATCATCTCTAATAAAACGATAAAGTGGCAAACAGTATGTGTAATTTTCGGTATTACTTATGAATATACTATATGTGCGATATTTGGAGGATGTGCATTACAAGGATTTTAGGCATTTACTTCGAGCGAGATTTCCTTTAAAATCAATCATAGATAATGGAAAAAGGTTGCTGAGAATAGGAACCGACGGCAGGCTTGCATTAAGTTAGTGAATTTTAACCACCAAAGGGACTATCTTTCGCATCTCATAGAAACTTGTTATAGTAAGAAAGTGACTAAAGCTAGAACAAAATATGCTGAACGACTAATGGCACAATAATGAGATAAATATTATTAAAGAAGAAAATAAAGAAAGAGAAAAAGAAAAAGAAAAAGAAAACACGAACCCGAAAGAATCCACCCAAAAAGTCAAAGAAAAGGAAGAATAAAAGGAAAAAACTATAAACAGGATAATGATTACTTCAGCAACATAGAGCTTGATGATGATAAATATATACAATTAAATAACGATGATTATTTGGCTTTGATCTTTTGTTAGTCATAAATTACTAGTAACTAAATATGAAAAGTTTTTGACATGACTTATTATAAAGTTGTAAAAGTGACCATTTGTTCAAACAACAATACCGCCGCGTTGCTTTTAAATATGGCACTTATGATGCTTTATGTACATGTTCCGTTCTTTGAAACAATTGGTTGCCCGAAAAAAATCCCAAATTTATTGAGAACATTTCTCAACCGGACCCACTTGGATGAGCGGTTTACGAGACATGAAATGGGTTTTATAAATTTACGGTTCTGATAATTCATTCAAAGTAGTTATGGTGTAGTAAAAATTGTATAATTTTACAGCGAACGTGTGAAATAAATATAAATAAAGCCAAGTTAGGTGACAAGTTATTCGAAATCACATAAACTTTATAATATTATTATGTTAAGAATATTATGAAATTCATATTTTGTATCCAAAACATTTCTACTTTTGAAGATTTCTACACCGTTATTTGCTTGGGAATGTGGAAGGTTCTAGGGCGTTTAACATTCTGCGTTATTCTCTCCGGTCAGAAAAAGAACACAGACATCTAGTGATTACCCCTTTGAATAACACCTAAATGATGTGTTTTGTAGACGATGGCAGCAGCGTCATGTTGGATAATAATATGTAACCGTCGTATAAGAAAACAATTCTGAATTATTTACTCCTACGTTCAACTGTTTTTTCTTATCTTGTATTTATTTGCTAGCCCATTAGAAACCAAACACCACTTCAGTAGTCGCGCCTACCCGCAAATATTTCTCCACCTCACTTGCCTAACCAAACAACGCAAAAGCGTTCAAATGTTTGGGTTTTCCACAGCTTTCATACGCACGAGAAAATCTAACACAAAAGTACTTAACTGTTGAAACACAAGGAAAGTGTGGCTTTGTTGTCAAAATGGTAAGCATGCTCATTAAATTATTGTATAACATGGTAGTTTATTTTCCGCTGGTATATTGATGGATGAAAATTATGATAAACCTAGAGCAACGCTAAAACTGCAGTTAGCATTGTCTACGATTTGTTTCTGCATCCGTTGGTGGTTACTTAGTAATTTAGACAACACGTCAGCTAAGTTTTTATACATAGACGTTTTTTAAATTGATCCAACTTTATTTTTATTTCAGGCAGCGACCTGCAAAATCAGTTTGCTTCTGGCTGGTTTTTTTTACAACTATACTTATTGGAACTTATTTTAGGTAACATTATTCTTAATTAATATTTCGATTCTTAAAAAATAATTGTACCTATAAAACTTAACACTTTAAACGTCCATCTCGTGGATTTATAAATTGAAAATGAAGCGCTCGCAAGTTTTATTAAATAATGAAACTTTTTAAAGATGCTGGCTGGTTGCGTTGTATTTTTGCATGCGTTTGTTTTCGCCTGTCGTAAAACGCATTCCATTTTCAAAAATGCTAGTGTTTTTTAGCACATTGTTTTTGCCACATTCATTTCAGGAAGATGTCAAATACTCGTAACATTGGCAACTATAGAACACATTAAAATATAAACACATTACCAATCCCACCTTCCACCTTGCACCCAAGAAATTCCCACCTTAACATCTTCATAAAACCTCAAAGCTCACCCATTCACCATAAGAAAGCCATAAAGTTTTAGCTCAACTTTCACGTTTAAGTAGTGTGCAAACTGCAGCATTTCATCTAATGTACATAAAGATGCTCAGACTGGATTGCAGGTGAAATCTCGCGGGTATTTTATCTGTACAGGGCTATCGCAGGATCGCAGTAGCAACTAGTTTAAAGTTTTCGTGGAATAGGTGGTTCGTTGGTGCTAAATTCAAAGATTTGCATTGATATGGAGGGTTTTTCGTATTAATGTTCCTGTACTTGGGCTGAGCCTTATTGCTTTTTGACACGTTATCGTATTATAAACTTTATGATTAGGTACTTCAGAGTATTTAATACAATAACAGTACGCGAGGACAAAGTAGAATATACATTGCCGAAACAATTTCGTATCCACATAGCTATATTGAAATACTGGTATCAGTGTTGTGTTTGTATGTGTGTTTTTATTAGTTTTAGTACTTACTATAATTTTATTTAATTAATAATGTGTAAGTACGTGTCTTGGTCGCGAACTTTAAACTTGATTGTTTGACAATCCAGAAAAAAAGATTGATTCGTTTGAACTATACAACTAATAACCCTCCTGACGCAGACGGGTCAAAATAAGGTCTGTCATGAAATTAGTTACCAATTTTTAAAATAATAAAATTAACTTGTTTCTTTGTCACTACCTATAATAGGGTAAAGTCACCAGAGGTCAGCCAGAGACCTGTAGTCATCTGTGCCTATACTTTGATGAGTGGGAAGAGTACGAAAGATATATTTCCCACTCTTCGCACTCATATAAGGTCGACTACTGGTCTCCGGCTGACCACTGGTGACTTTACCCTATATCATACTCATAATCATTGCGACAGTCAAAAAGCGTCCATTATTGCTGAAACATTTGCCTATATTGAAATAAATTTCCAAAAAAATCGTAAAATTCGCGTCAATCATGATGGGTGAAGTAAGACAACCGGAAAAGTTACTAGCATAGAGCCATTCCACCTTAGTCCTAAGGGGTGGCAACGCATTTGCGGTCTTAAGATCGTCGTCTTGAGAATGCAACTGTCTAAGGGTCACAGATCCCACCAACGATTAAGTGGCCTATGTGGAAACACGAAGATAATGAAGTGGTAAAATCATCATCACCATCATCATCATGTCAGCCGAAAGACGTCCACTGCTGGACATAGGCCTCCCCCAAGGCTCTCCACTCAGACCGGTCTTGTGCTTTTCGCATCCACCGCGTTCCGCGTTCGTTAGTGGTAAAATATTAAAAATGAATTTATAAGCAATTCCCAAAGGTCTAACTAGATCCTAAGAAAATCCAGCGAGAAAACCTAACGAACCTAAGCACCAAAATTACCATATTTAATAATTCATAAGAAATACTAACAAAAGAAAGGGCATCGGCCGCATAACCTTAAGGGCCACATATGCCCAGGTGGCTATTACCATGAAAGCGAAAACGCTTTTCACTATCGTTCGTCTTACTCTCGCCTAAAACAACACGAAATTGGGACAACTGACACATGTGGCATCAAAACTAAATGTGAAACTTGGAAGTATTTGTAAAGTAAGTTTTGGTAATTTAATATTGACTTTCTAATATGAAGACATTGGTAACGGCTTTATGAATTAAGATTAGATGACATGTATTCATTCATAATTAGTATTGGCTTTGACTTCAGAACTCATCATCAAGACATTGTTTAATTGTATTACACTAAAAAAAAATGTTCTAGAAAATCATTGCCAATCATTCAATCCATTCAAAAATTAAAAGCCAATTGTCCAAAAAAACGGAAAAAAGCCCAGTATTTTTTATTGATTCTTATTTTCCTCCCATACATATAAATTGCTAACTGCTTATTACTTTTTTTCATGTCGTTCTTCAGAAGGCAAGCGAGCAGCAAAGTTCACCTGATGGTGAGTGAGATCTGTGACCCATTGATATCTGCATTCGGACTTTAAGACTGCAATCCTAATACCGCAAATGAGTTGCCAACCCCGAGGACTAATATACAGTGAGTGACATCCATACGAACATATATATTGACAACATATAATATGCATCCTAATTATCATAAAAACAAGTGTTTTGTTAACATAAGTTGTACTTTTTTTTTTCATACTAACTAATTTGCCACGCAATGTATCAGACATAGCTCAATTATCCCTCAATTAACTTGCAATTAACTTAGACTTAATGTTATACATTGCTGCTCGTTGTACCCTTTAAAAATGAATTACACTAAATGTAATTTAGCTAATAACTTAACTCCTTCTTTAAACGGCTAACAACACTTAAAGCTACCTTTACGTAAAATATATGTTCTTATGGATGTCACACACTGTATAATGCCTCTATGCTAGTTATTTCACCGGTACCTTTAATCCTAATGCATACATTCAAATTACGAAACAGTTATTAATGGATGCTCCCATTAAGATGATTCCAATAATGAAAAGAGCGAAGCACTCATCAAACTAATAATCGCATTTTATCTCAACTTATTAAATCACGGCGTTCCCAGCAATTTCGTTCGTCGAGAATTCGTTTACTGCTTTCCGCCTCTCGAGAATAAATAAAAGCCTTCAAAATGAGGGCTGTTGGAATCAGGAGTATTAACCGAGGGCTGTATTTTTTAGTGTCATCTTATAATCCACCTGGTAGCCAGAAAGTTTTAAAGACTTGATGTTAACAATAAAAAGTTAATACTAAACTTATTTAAATTAAAATAAAACTAAGCTACTCAAATATTAAAGATGTAAATAATAATCACCACTATAAAAAGAACACCTCCTCTAGCAGGTCCGCTCGCGGCATGGTCCATATGACACTGGTTGCATTACCTCTCTGGATAACTAACCCAATAAATAAATAATTTTAATTTTAAATCGTATAGATACAATACAATCAAAAGATGTAATGTAAATCCAAGAAAAGAAAGAAACCCTCACATATTCATAAATATACTATAATCTTACTTAAGTAAAAGTATGTTTGGTCACTTTCTATTAATTCCAATCTCACAATGACAGACACAGACAAAGTATACTTTAAGCATACTTTAGCTATAGTCCGTTTATGAATAATAAGGTAAGATACAGCCTTAAGCATAAAAAAATTAAACATAACCTGTACCTGACTTTTATACTGTCCACTTATAAATCGTTTAGCAAGTTATCGATACGTAAGCGGTTAGTGACTTTGATATTCAAAAACCTAATTATTATAACGCCTCACGTGACAGATAGCCACATACGTGTATATTCTTTATTTGGTTTGTATCACATTTTTTCGCTACCAATAAATCAAAATGCTTGTACGGCATGAACATCCGAACCATAAATATCCATCACAAACTTATTCGAGCGGCAAAATAAAACGCCTATCAATATCCGCTTTCTGAAACAAAAGCCCGAAACATATTCAACATGTCGTCATCCATCACGGAGTTAACGCTCCAATAAAATATGTACAAATGATTTTATTTCAATCCCCTAGCCTAGCATCTTGCCATCGATCCCAGCGCCTCCATTATTCAGAAATGCCTTGTTCAGACCCTATATAAATTTCCCTAAGATAGATTGCGGAACTTCACCTATTTAAAGATACGATCCCTTTTTGTGATGAAAATATGCGCACTAAAATTGTAGCAAAACAACGTGGAGAATCTGTCTTACATCGTTTGTTAAGCATAACCAGGTAGTTATTTTGAGGAAGGCGCTCAACTGAGCTTTAGGAACATTTTACATTCTTCTTGCATGCTTAGTTTCACCGTAGATAAGAAAAATGCGTATAATTTAATTTAGCAAAACATGCTTAGCAGACTAGCAGACTCCAAATAAACATATTGACGATTGCGTTGACGTGTTTCATTCATTTTCTCATTTTTTTCAAACATGCTTAATAGGCTAGAATTACATCGTGCCGCTTGTGCTCAACCGGCTAGAGAGAAATGCTCGCCAGGCGAAGCGTAGTGCTCGGGATGCTTACTGTAAAATTGCTCACCGTTGCCCGCCCGGGGCGCGGGGCGAGCAGGCGTTGCTAGCGCTAGCAGCGCAAGCGCCCACCACCATGTCATCACAACCACACCTGCAACAAATAATGCGATATTTTTAATCCAAAAATGCTTTGTGAGAAAATTTATTACAATTGTAATTGAAATTGAAGTTATACTTTTTATCAAGATTTATCCAATAGCAAAAATGGTTGTTTCGCTCCTGTTTTTAGTAACTTCCGTCGATAGTAAAAAAATAATTCTGGTTAGCAGTGATACAGGAATATTGTTCAGTCAAAGTCGTATACAATTATTATTTTTACAGTTAGTGTTATTTTTAACATTAGGTGATAAGTAAAAAAGATAATTAAATTAATGTACCTACATCACTGTTCACTATGTGTGGTAATTGTATTTAAGCTGTTAAATTGACGTCCCAGAAATTATTCAGTGTCAATACTTTTTTTTCGTACATTGACTGTAACTGGTGTCACAAAAACCTATCACGCTCAACATACTTAGTCCCTATCTAGATACTCGTAAGCATGTGAGCAGACGACTCCGTCCTACCGTTGATTATTGAAGTTACAAGCCGTGATCTCGTCGACGAAGAGGCAGTGTCAAAGGTAACATGACCCGTCAATGAGTCTAAAACGCACGCACTATGCGTTTTAGACTCATTGAATCTCAGACGTGATTCGACGCAGCTCGAACAGGGCCTTAATTCTACTTTGACTGAGCCCATCATGTATCACGCGTTTGAATTTATGACGTAGGTGGAAAGGTTTTACACCTTTGACAGATTAGTCTAGCAGTTCAAACTTGACGTTAAGATGACAAAGTGCTAAAATGTGCAGCTACGTTTAAGGTTGACAAAACCTAACGCTCAATCCCTACAAGCTCAGGGTTCAAATTCGAATTGCCAAGTGATTCAAGTGACGAACGTAGCGTCGATATTTTCTAAGAGAATACCTACACTGACACTTACAAGGCGCCATAAATCCTCGGCGTTTGCCCGCTATCAGCCGTCTAAGTACGGACGTGATGAGTCGAGGGTCCTATTCCGCGCTAAATCAACGAGGGACGACATGTCAAACGTCTAAGGATTCATTACGACGTATAAGGGAGCAGTTTTGTCCTAGGAAAATGCGAAAAGTAATTTTAAGTGAGAATTATATCACACTAAGAGGAAAAATATAATTAAAACGCTGGCGCGCCTGTAGATTATGGTAAATGTAACGATATTAAAACGTGTAAACTGGATACGTAACAAATTTACTTTATGGAACACCGCACACAGAATAATCAAAGAGAGATGAAAACGTATTTTTTTACACAGAAGTACGGTAATAAACCACCTCTTAAAAACCACCCATGAGAAAAGAGATACGCTGAAACGTAACGTTTAAACACTGGTGGTGGAAACAAGGGGCATGGAATGAAAGGGTTTGTTTTATTATGACATAGTTATGCAATTCAGTATACGCTGAGAGAAAAGGACAAGGCTATATAGCTGCTATTATATAGCTCTGTCCTTTACGCTCGCCGTAAAATGAACTGCACAGTTACGTTATAATAACCCCCCTGATAAAACACCACCAATGTCGTGTTGCTTTAAGATGTTGTTTTAAAATGCTTACAATCCCAGATGATATAATAAACATAGTAATTTAATGCTAGTAAGACGAGCAAGAAAATAATGAATATCCGAATTCGTTTTTACATTATTGCGCATTTGTAAAAGTTACAAAAAAAACTATTTTCTGGGTCACTTTTTCCAGAATAGGCGTTCCACCCTCCCCCTCCCCCCACATTGAACTTAAAGGGGGATTCACATGAAACTTTTAACGCAAGTTATCTTGGAGATTCCTCCGCTGCTAAAGTCACGCTTGTCTTAACTTGCCAGTAAATTGTGCCAGCGTTTTACTAGCCATCAAAACCGTCCGCAAGCACGTAAGGTGCGATTGGGTCGGGTATGTTTTTAAACAGAACTAACCATTTATTTGCATATTTACTAGCATGTTTATTTGTATTCAGACAGAGTTAGCCTACTGCAGGAAAGAGACGCTCTTGTTGTTTTTTTATTTGGTATGTACAACATAATTATATTCATTTCAATCCGGTCCTTTTTTCCACATTGTATGGCGAATCTTACTTGCAGATCGTAATCATATTGATGACGTTATAAGAGCTGTTATATATCATCATTGTCCTGCCCATATCCCAACTTATTTAGGGTCCACGCAACACGTCTTTTTTTATGGCATATGAAGGCAAACGAGCACACAGGCCACCTGATGGTAAGTGGAAACTGTGACCCATAGACATTCGAATTCACAAGACTGCCCTGAGGACTAAGATGGAATGCCTCTATGCAAGTCATTTCACCGGCCCGGCTGTCTTATCCCCAAACCGGAACACAACAACAACAATATGAACATTAATATGGAATGTGATGAGCTGCTAATTTATTATTATCGTCTGATTACTTTAAGACCAAGTTCGACAATTTCAATACAATTAAAATACAGTACCTACTCCAATGTTCTTAATAGCGTTCGTGTGTTTATCGCTATCACACTTGCACTCGCAGACAGTATATTTACGTCTCTCATGTAAAAACGAAGATTGCCGATCGCTATTAAGAAAGTGGTTGTACTGTACTCATTTTTGATAAAGAGATAACGGGAGAACTTACAGTGACTAAAAACCTACGGACGCCGCGCGGACCGGGAGACGAGCTGTAGGTAGGCCTCCAACAAGATGGAGTGACGACCTTGTAAGGATTGCGGGAACGCGGTGGATGCGAGAAGCACAAGATCGGTCTGAGTGGAGAGCCTTGGGGGAGGCCTATGTCCAGCAGTGGACGTCTTTCGGCTGTCATGATGGTGATGATGATGACTAAAAACCTACCACATTCACCGAATATAGTAAGCACAATCTAGAGTCTTCTACGTCTCGACGACGTAGAAGCAAAGGAGCACACAGGTCTCCACTCTCCAGATGGTAAGTGGGATATGTGACCCACACATATTAGCTTCATACTCTTATACTTTATTTCCCTTTATTTTTTTCCCTGTAAATTCCTGTCAATTATTAAAGATTATTTTAATTTCCCTTTAAAAAATATGTGTACTTACGTTTAATTATTTACTTTTACTCTACTTATGTAATTCTGTCTTATGTATTTAATTACATGAACGGGTGTACGTCATTTTTTACTATACATTTTTATTTATTTTATTGTTTGTCGTGTGTATGTAAATAATAACATGGCCACTAAAGTGAGTTGTAGTAAGTAGCTTAGTATACTTACCTAATAAATTATTAAGGCTAAGATTTTATTGGTTAAAGTAGTTATATAGGATTTTTTCTGCAATATCCGCAAATTAATTTAGGCCTGTTGAAACTGATTAAAATTGGGCCCTGCAACACAGGGAATCCTAGCGCAGGACCCAATACCATTGTTATGCCTTAAGTTAAGTTTTTCTGAATAAACATTTTCCTTTTCATAAACCTTTTTCTATAGGGCATAGAAACGTAACATAAAGGCCCGACCATGATCTACCGTGTTGTCCCCAATAAGTCAAACTCAATCAACGCGAGCCACAGACGGCTTGGCGCCAGGCGCTATAGTAAATAGATGACAACCTGTGACAGCGGATATCTCTGAAAAACTCAACCGATTTTTATGACGACATGTTGGCCTAGTTGGTAGTGACCCTGCCTATGAAGCTAGCGGCCCTGGGTTCAAATCCCGGTAAAGGCAGATATTTGTGTGATGAGAGCGAATATTTGTTCCTGACTCATGGATGTTTTGTATGTATTTAATTATACATTTGTTAATGTAAGTATTTATATCGATGCTAGTACCCATAGCACAAACCTAGAGCTTAGTTTGGAAGTAGGTAAATTGGTGTGACATTCTCCCCTGGTTTATTTATGAAGCCTAGCTAAGAGGCAACCCCATTAAATTAACTTTGTTTTTAAAACAGCCGCATTCAATACGGTCCATCAATTTTGGAGCTACGATGACGCGAACAGACAAACTGATACACAGACACACAGAAATATAGGTACAGTCGGCCAAAAATATGGTCTACCTACTACACTTGAAGTTCAGGTTGAGTCCACTTTCACAACTAAGATTTCATAACTGGTTGTGTAAGGATTTTTATTCACTGTTTCATAACTAGTTATTAAACAAGACTTTTTTTTCCATTTTCATAATCAGAAACTAGGTAGGTTTAGGTTATGTTAGCTTTGCAGCAGGCCCGGAGGGCCAAGCCACCAAGAAATAGGAGCTCCGCGTGAGCGGAGCTCCGTCGACACTGTCCAATTGATTTGAAATAAGAGTGGTATCTAGGTTCTGGTTATGAAAATGGAAAAAAAAGTCTTGTTTAATAACTGGTTATGAAACAGTGAATAAAAATCCTTATTCACAACCAGTTATGAAATCTTAGTTATGAAAGTGGACGAAACGATTTGCACGTCATGATACAACAAGTTCAATTTTTCCTTGCAATAATATTATGACAGTGACAAGTGTAAACCTTAGCTACAGTTAGATCTCACAGATATTTTTGTCAAAACTGGTAGAACACTTTCACACACATTGAACTTCAACATCCCTCTTGTTTTGTTGGGGGTTAAAACTTATGATACTGTGAGAGTTCTCATTTCACAGATCGTTTACATTTGCGTGCAAGATAAGTCGCTTTATGACCAATTAAAAAAGAAATCAATTGTTTCTTTACCAGAAATTTATAGCTTGAAAAGCACTAAGATTGTGATATACAAGTTTATGCAGTTGAATATAAATATATTTTAATCTTTATGACGAATAAAATTACTTACATAACTAAATGTAATCGCGATCTTTATTATTTATCTATAAATTATTGTAGAAATCAGATTTATTATTTAAATAAATTATGTGAAAGTGAAATGTGAGGTTTATAATGGAAAGTTGGGATTCTATTCATGCTTTAAAATAGATTTAGGTGGGAATCTTACGAACTACGAACCACTTAGCACTTTCTTTAGCAAACCTATTTCATTTATGTATGAGTACATCTCATTAATATTCTATCATCTCTAAAGACAATTAAGGGGCTACCATGGGCAGATGACCTTCGACCTGAAACTCTAAACTTTCAGTTGTTGTAAAAACCTATTTGCATTAACTATTTGACGACGCGCTGGCATAGTTTGTAGTGACCCTGCCTACCGAAGCCAGCGGTCCTGGGTTCAAATCCCGGTAAGGGGGGCAGATATTTGTATGATGAGCGCGAATATTTATTCTTGAGTCATGGATGTTTACCATGTTTTTAAGTTTATATTTCTCTATATACTTAAGCTTTTATATCGTTGTCACTAGACACCCATAATACAAGCATAGAGCTTAAATTGTGACTAGGTCACTTGGTGTGACATTGTCCCCTGATATTTATTTATTTATTTATTAACTGCTGTTCTAAACTAGCCGCCATCTCAATTTATCTTTTGCAAGTCACTGATATCGAGATTTATGCTGTCAAAGTTTGACATTTTTAATCCAAAAAAGTTGTATTTTGGCCTTTATTTCAATATTTTTCACAAAAAAAACTTTCGATGATTTATTAGAAATAATAATGAAGAATGTTTAGTAGTTTTTATATCAATTGACGCCAAGAAGGAAAAGTTATATCCAATTTTGCATTACATAGTCATGTTTTAAAAAAAAACATGGGTTATTTTAAAATTCTGTTCGACAGAATTAAAGATGAAGTTACATAGAGTTATAAGAACTTAAACTTCATCAAATACGTCTGTTACGGGCATGGTAGAGAATAGACGATTTAAAAACGGTTGTGAGGATCGTCGAAATATCGGGAACCTCCGAAAAACCCACTATTTAATAGCGTAGGTGCATTCCATTTTAGTACTCTATATTATATATTAGCAAAGTGTTTGCAGTCTTAGGATTGCGATTTTTTTTTTTATGGCTTCAGAAGGCAAACGATCACACGGGCCACCTGATGGTAAGTGGAAACTGTGACCCATAGACATTCGCATTCACAAGACTGCAAATGCGTTGCCAACCCTGAGGACTAAGATGGAATGCCTCTATGCTAGTCATTTCACCGGCTGTCTTATCCCCAAACCGGAACACAACAATGCGGACACTGCTGCTTGGCGGTAGGTTAATGGATTAGATGGTGGTACCAACCCGGACGGACCCTGCACAAGGTCCTCCCACAAGTCAAATCTTAAGAGTAGTCTTGGGAATGCTAATATGTCTATGCTGCCCTCCTAAGATAATAATGCAGTATAACAGATAAAATTGCTGTAGCAATATCAACCTTATTACTAAGATTAGAGAACTAAAACTGCTTTGGTTATTGATTTTGGGATATTGATTATTTGCTTAGGAGGGCATTATGGGTCTCAGATCTCACTTACTATAGTTACGATGAGGAGGCATGTGTGCTTATTTTCCTTCGTTAAGCCACAAAAAACAACCCCCTTTTTTACGATCTTTAATACATACATACATAAACTCACGCCTTCATTCCCAAAGTGGGGTAGGCAGAGCTAAAGAATTACCAACAACTTTTAAACCTTGTTGATAATTCTATAACCACACTTTGCACAATTAGGCTAAGATGTTTACCAGCGTATTAGTGACAGGTTGCAAGCCCATCGCCTAACAGTACTACAAGCCTTCATTCCCTTAGTCGCCTCCTACGACATCCACGGGAAGACATGGAGTGGCACCTTTCTAACCCGACAACCACACAATAACATGGGAAAATGGCCCAATTTGTTTTTTTCTCGCTTTTTTGTTACAAGATAGGGAGACACAGGAGCATGCTGTTTACAAGACGTTTTTCTTGACAGTATTTGGCTATCACTAAGATAGTTATCTTTACTTTAGATAGAATCATGAACAAGTCTAACGAAAAGCAAGCTTTTAAAAAGATAAAGATAAAAAAAAAGATAAAAGATGTTTATTCAGTAAGTAGGCCGCACGGGCACTTTTACACGTCAAAAATCTACCAGCGCTTCGCAAGAGACCACTGCTGAGAAGAAACGCCGCAAGAAATTCAACAGTAAGTCGTTTTTTAAATATTGCTAATGATATTATACAATAATAAACTTAACCTAGCATTATATAAAACAATGAATCTCACATAACACCAAAAATTAATATATTCATGCGTAGTTGAGCAGGAAAATGTGTCAAAACTCAGAATTATCACAAAACTAATAAGCAACAGTAATATAAAAAAATAAAAATAGAAAGTATACAAGTTATACTTACCTGTGACGGTGCAAGACAACATGCATAAAAGTTTCGATACATTCTCCTACAGAAACCGTGTCCCCTAGACAATATAAATAAATTTCAAAGTGCTATTTAGATAATGTCGTCAAAGTAATGTTACTTATCAAGTTTATTTTTTATTTTGCCTATTCTACATATTAATAATTTTTTCATCACACTTGCACGTAAACAGTATCTAAACATACAGGTTAACTTGGCCGTAATGCCCCATATAAAACCCTCGACCTTTCTTTTTACCATGAAACCCAAGGTCGGTAAGTATTTTTTTTTTAGTTTATGGCACAGCACACAGGTCATGCAAGTTCAAGCAAAGAGTTTACATGCAATTGAAAAATTGTCTTAACCTCCTAAGACCCACCATACAATGAAATTTGTCAATGGAATATGAATCTATTATGGATGATCATAAAGTAAATTTTCTGAATTGATCATTAATCATTGAAACAAAAGAAATACCACCTTACTTCCTTTGCACTAGATCTTTATTTCAATGGTCGTATTATGTACTAATATTAGTACAAGGAACCTCAGGAGGTTAAAATGTTATTTAAACAGGAATTTCATTGCAATCTCGCTACATGTTACTTAAATACTCAATTAATGTTCTTAATAATCGATTTTAATAGTTTTCTGTATCAAAACGTCGTTTTTTATTTACACTCCTTCAGGGCTGTATGTATACCTACGTAAGTATTTGCCCTTAACGTTTCTGAACGAAACATTTGTATAATCTGTGGAGTCCGCCCGCCATCCGCTTAAAAAAAGTTCAAGTAATTCGTAATAATAGTTGTGCTGACTTGTGTATTTATTTACTCGCAAATGTGATGAAAAACATTGTATGTTTCACGGGCGGTACGGGAATTACGAACCTCGACTCAGAAAGCCCTCAGTCTTCGACTTCGGGCTTCTACTAGAGCCTCGATCGTAATTCCTTACTTACCGACCTTAATACACAATGTACTATAATATAGCCTATGACAGTACTGGTCAAGACAAATCCAACCACGTAAAATTTATTAAAATCGGTTAAGCCGTTTAGCAGTTCCGTCAACCACATAACCCTCCTTTTGGGCTTTGCCGCTGTCGGGTAAAAAGGACGTAAATAGAAGAAACACGAACAACACTTGAAATATTCAAGTACTTTTTCATCATAAAAAGTTGTTAGATGAAAGCCATATTTTTCCAGGTTTCGTCAAGTTTACGGTTCTAGATAAAATACGACGTCATAAACACGTTTCGTCGACGTCTTTACGACGTTAGGTGAGCGTTTTACAAACGTTAGGGTGACGTGCCACGTGGAAACTGTTAAATTGTATAATCCGTTTAATGGTCGTAAATTGTAAGAGAGATTTATTTGCTGAATATACATGTTCGCCCAATTTTCCATGGAGCTTAGAAAAGAAATGGCTTTTGGAACGAAATATGGTAATACTTTGCGACTAGTACAAAATTCATCATATCTAACGTTTTTAACGTAAAAGTATTTTAAGTTTTGTTATTTTAATTAATTAGAAAGCTAATACAATCGACCATAGAGACATATTAAGGTACCTTATTCCAAGCAGGTAGTGCTCCTGTCGAGCTATCAAACGTATAACGCTGTCTAATTGAGAATGCACGCGCTAAAATGTCTTTTGGACGCTCTGACGGGACAACTTAAACCCGCCGGTTTATATAAGATGCGCCGCGTTTCGACCGAGCGAACGCCGTTTTTGAGAGATTAACCGATAGTTTTATAGTTAAAACGGGGCTAAGTTGGGACGGGCAGCTAGTGTATGATAAACACAGTCAACGGGCGAATGCTAAGTAAGGCAGTGTTAGTAGCGCTCTATTATTTATCTTTTAAGCTGTTTTATGGTGAACTGTACGTCGTGAGGCCACGGTCCGATAAGGGCCCACTTAAACGGTGTTTACGATGGTGGAGCCGGGAAATTAATATTTACCTATTATCGACACGTAAGGTTCGTTCAAATGCCCCAGTTAGTTAAAACAACTATTTCTAACAGGTAAGTCACTTAAGCCCCCTTTAGACTTGGCTAAATTGAGCGAGATTGATTTAGACAGCCGGAGTGGGGGGATAAGAGCGTCCTCTTTACACCTGATCTAGTTAGCGTGCTAAAAACAGTTTTTTGTTCAATGTTTTGACGGTAGCATTTGGCTTAAAGCTTTTAAGCATTTCTTCTTCTTCTTTTTCATGTGCCTCTCCGACTAGCGAAGGTTGGCAGTCAGCTACGAAAACTTTTCTCTGTCTCTCGCGAGGCGAAACTACTTCTGTTGCGCATTAGTGGTCCGCAAGAACAGAGGATGTGCATTGCTGTCTCCTCTGTCTCCTGACAGAACCTGCATGGCGCGTCTTGTTTCATAGAAATAGAAACAGATGTCTGTTCAAGCTCCATGCCATAAAAAAAGGATTTGATAAATAAGAATTGCTCGCTTATAGTCGTTCGTTTGCTCATGATCATCATCATGTACTATATTATGTTTTTTTTGGAATGATCCAAAATTAAATCTCTACAGATTCACTTAAACAATGTCAAATGAAGTCCCTGCCATCAATGGAGGCCTATAAAACCCGGAATGCGGAAGGTCACCAAACTCATTAGGAGCGGGAGTAAAAAAACCCTATCAAAAACTCATTAGTCGTAAATGCTTCTAAGGCTCGTCATTATCTGATAAGGGTTATCTTTTGACTTAGTCCTGACCTTGACACAGTGGGTTCACTTAAGTGGGTTATGTTAATTTGAAGATGAATTAAGGTTTTCGTCTACGTATACAGGTTATTATAAAAACCCTACCTATTTAATAAAACAAATAGAGTGTGCGGTCACGCAAGAAGTAGGTATACCTACACGATGTTGCAAGATATATATTTTTTTAATTTGATTACATTAAAATAGTTTTGTAAGAGTGTTTTTTTTCTGTACACAAAACGAAAAATCAATGATTACTAAAGTTTTTTAATAATAATAGTTCCTAAAAAAAGGGTTATTGTTAAAGATTTCTGATATAGTTTACACAACTACGCTTTGTGTGTTAAAAGTACAGAACTAACATTATTTTATTACATGTTATTGAACAAGGATGATCCTGTTTTTCAGACGGTAATATTTTCAAAATAATTATAAGATAAATATATAGCGGTTTTCATCAATAGGTAATGCAGTTTTGATCAAAAGATAAGAGTGATTCAGCTAAAGGTTTTTATGTTTAGTAAATTCTGGATTATGTACGGGTGTAATAGAAAACTCAAATACACCCAGGGCAGGTCAATAATACTAAATTCAAATATTATATTTTGTTTTGTTTATTACAATGTATTATTTAATATACCTACTAACCCAAGCTACTAACATTATACAGGTTTATTATAAAAGTTTTTAATGTCACGTATCATTGAAAAGCATATTACAGATGATGAAACTGTACGGAATAAAAATATTCAAACATAATGGCTTTAGCTCACTATACCTAAGTATTTATGTAAATATAGGGTGATTTCAAAACTGTTTAACGATTATGACGTTAAAATCAATTACCCGCCCATTTTATCTGGAATGCGATCCAATATTAAGTTAATTTTACGATAAATTTATCCTAACACGATCTTTACGTAATCTTTAAGTTTGTTCCATTGGATGATGTGTTTGAGTTTAACATAAGTTTTACAGCTGATCACATTAAAAAATGATGGATTTAAACTCACTTAAACCCGGCAAACATAAACCTCTTCTTAAGTAGTCAGATAACGTAAATATTAAATAAAACACTGGGAAAAACGAAATGATTTCAAGAAAGAGATTTTTGTTATTTATTTTTATGGAAAAATGTAAGCACACAGATATACTGTCATTTGGTTCAAATATAAGTGTGACAACATAGCCAACTAAACGCTATAAGAAGCTGGGAGAACGGTAACCCTAACAAAATGACTTAACAATTTTCCAAATTTGAAAAAAAAATCGTCCGACACGTTCTTTTGACAACGCCTAAATGTTATTTAGTAGTGGTAGAACCTTGTAGAGGGTCTGTTCAAATCGCTTCCACTGTCTTATCCTTTATTCTATGACCTATTCTTAGTTGGCAACGCATTTGAAGTCTTAAGAATTCAAGTGTCTATTTTTCTCACTTCCCACTTCATCAGCTCAGCTGCGTGCTCCTTTGCCATAAAAAAAAACTTTCTGTCAGGCCTTTGCCCGTTTGCGTTCTCTATACTATAAAAAAGTAAACAAAATTTTATTCCCCATATCTCAACATATCTTAACAAGAATCAAAAGGTGAAAGTCACAATCACCACACCGTTAATGGCTGTGTCAGGTAACCTCCAATTTCCTGGTGATGCAACCTTCGTACTTTAAACATGAGCCCCGAAGTTATTAAAAGAGGAATTTATCAAAGCAGTAAGATTGCGTAAGACGTTCCCGTGGGATGTTTGCGAATTTGATTGAAGTTTAATGATGAATTTTGTGGCCACGAAACTGGAGATCCCTAGGGTCTTGTAAAAGTAGAGCGGCTCATGAATAATTCAAATAGGTATTTTGCTCGTGGCTTGATTGATATATTAATATTTTAGTTTAAAAGTGAACGGGTTTAATGAGGAAAAGAATACATTAACTAAATGTTTTTCATGTGCCTGGACCAAGAAAGAGGATTGGCGGTGACTAGGAGAGCAGAACCATCATGTAGCCATGAAAGTAATGAGAACATGTCAAATGTATGAAATATTTGTCACGTCTAGGACATACATAGTTTGGACCATGAGCATAGGTACAAAACTAGTATACTTTCCTAAAAACTTGTACCCTAATCTAATACCATCCACATTTTTACTTATGATTAGAAAAGTCCGCCAATTATTTTTGTTTTTTTTACCATTACGGCTGAAAAGAGATCTGTCTTTAACCACACGCGTGCTTAATACAACCAGAGCTACAAGTAACAGCTCCTATTTTGCTTTTTGACCAAACGAAGTGCGGTCAAGCGGGAAGAGTTAACTTAGGGAGGTATTAGTTATTCGGATTTTAATGATCTAAATAAAGCTTCCTAACGGTACACCATTCATTCCCATAGAATAATAATTAATTGTTAATTTTTACAAAACAAGAAATACTGGCTGACTAATCAATCAACGCACAATCAAAACTGCTCGACCTTGGGATTTTAAATTTGGAGCGAATATTCCTCGTATATGCTAGCGGTGCTCTAAGGCGGGATTCTTGGAAATTTATCCCCTAAGGGGTTAAAGTTCTGAATAACATAGCAAGTTATATAGGACATATTGTTGATAGATACGAGAGGGTAATAGGCTTTAATTACGTAACAATATATTTGGAAGATAATCCTGTAATCCTTGATCGAAGCGTAACAGACTCACGTCTAAGCCTTCCACGCCTCACTGTCTTACACGGGATCTACATCGGATTACCCGACACAACTTCTGATTAAGTCTTACAAAGTTTAATTAACACGAGAAATGTAGGTATGTATATAAACACTAATTCTACGGAAGATGAACGACAACACTAAAATTAGGATAGTCGCACGTCGCAAGAATAAACTTTTGTTTGAATTCCTTTTAATATAGTATCACCGTGGGAGTAACCGAGTGAATAAAAGGATTACTAGAAGCATTTTTCGCCATATGCGTTTTCATTTTTCAAGTTATAGCTTAAGCCTGTATCTTAGTTTTGGACGAGCTCAATCTGCTTAAGATTGTCCCCGTTGTTTATTGACTTTGGGTGACTTACAATGTCTCACACGCGAACTCAAAGGCCCCAAACACAGGCCTCATAAACGACATCGCTTTTATTGAACCTTTCGGGAGTGATCCGAGAAATAAATATTCCCCAGTTTAATACGACATTCTGGGAATTTTATTGAAAATGCCCTTTTGTAATAATATATTCCGTTATTGGAGTGATTGACTCGTATAACCGCGTATGTGCGCTTATCGGGTTTTTGTAGAGTTGGATATTGGATATGGAGAAAAATAATGGAAGTGAAAGTACTTATTGGTCTTTAAATTGGTGATATAAAACGTTACAGTCGCCCGCTGTCTTTTTATTACTAAATGTTTAAGTATTATCGTATTTATCTTGTATTGCGTAACATTTCGTAAATGTTGTTTGGTAAAAGCTATGCATGATTTGTAACATGCGTGATACGCGTTATTTCTTCAACGTAACTTTCTTCGTATTTTATGAAACGACTTCTATACAAGTATACTTTAGTATACGTTGCATAATCTTTTCGCTGTTAAATTACAGGTATTATGTTATTCCTTGTATATACTTGGAAAACTTTATAATGAAATCAACGTCACTTTGTTCGCTGTGCGACTCCACCCACTTCGATAACTCGTAATATTTTTTTAAGACCGCATTAGTTGAAGTATATTTACTTACTAGGTTTTGCACGTGGCTTCGTCCAGTTTATTGCTATTCCCTCGGGAACTGTCTAGTTTTTTGGGTTAAAAAGTACCATGAGCACCTCTAACCTTATAAAAAAATCTCTTTAGCAAAAATATCGATCAATTTCGGCTTCAAAAAACTATATAGGTAAATGTAAACGAAAAAACAATATTGATAATGTTTGTAGGATAAATACATACTTTGTTTATCCATTATTCTTTAATTATTCCTGTCAGGGGCTCTATTCCACTTGGCAAAACCATATTGCTTTTGATAACTTATTCCTTTTAACCATAGTGGCATCAAGGGACATAAATATTCTGAAACATGATGTTAATTAATCACCCGAAACCCCTGAACGACCAAAATTATTCAAAATGTCCAAGAACAAGAATCGATCCCGCGTCCAATTAGTTTGACAGCATGTTACTGGACCTGGTTTTCAATTAACTTGACCACGTTTAATTAAATATTGAGCTGCCTGATTCATATCAAAACCAGTCTGGCACTTTTAATATTGACTGAAAACTGCTGTGTTTTTAAAAGCCTCTGTTTGACCACACGGGTAAATTTTTCGTTTATTTTATGTTTTGTTCAAAATGTTGCAAATTGATAATGAGCACATACTTATTTAAATGAAAATGCTTACGCTTTTTTTCTGTCAGAAACTTGTAAAACATTTATTATTTATAACTAAAATATAAATATCACATCACGAAATAGACAATTCATTATATTATCTGTAATTGTGTATTATTTGAAAAAAAAATTAATTATAGCTTTTTGAAACTTGCAAAGCTTTTTCAGTAAATTTTAATTAATTTGTCTGTTTTTACATACGTCACTGTTTCCTCTTTGAATAATAAACATGTTATAACTTTGCTCCTTATTGTATACCCGGCAAGAATTTAAGTTAACTCACGAATATTATGTCAAAGGGAAAATAAATTAATAAAAACTGCTCAAACTTTACAAGTACATAAGAAAAATAATAAAGTTCCCAAGTTTATTCCCTCGCTCAAGAAATTTGCTACAAAACTCGCCGTACCAAATTAACTTGAAATCTCTAGACGAATAAATTGTCCCTAGAAAGTTCTAGTGTAAAAAGGAATTAATGAAATGCTTGCAATTCATCCTCGGCGGAGATGGAAATAGTTAAAGCTTTATGCTCCGACATTTTGCTGATGGAAATTCTTGACTATAATGTGTCACACTTTCATAATAAACAATGTTTAATAGGTTGACTAGGATTCATAGGTATAAGCTGCTGACCAATGAATATAAACAGAGAGAAACTGTCTCTGTCGTGCACATGAGATTCTTATGTAAAATCTATATTTATCTCTTTCTAAATTTTCTCACTTTTGTCTTTAATGGGCAGTTAAGTGTGTGGCTGTTTGTACTCCAAAACATCACCTGTCGCCGGTAGTAAGGATGGTGAAATAGGGGATAGATGACATTGTGTGCTTGTTTGCCTTATCGCTTGATGCCATAAAAAAATACGTTGTCTCCGAAGAGTGTTATTTTACTTAGTTCCTCTTTAAAAGCCCAGTTTGAAGACCACGATAACTTGATCTATCTGTTAGTATGCATTCCGTAACCTAGGTTTCTATGACCTTATAATAATATTTGCCGTTGTTATTAACCAGAACTCATTAAATATTATTCCAATTGCTAGAGCCGTCTAAAATCTTCTACATTAAATATATACATACATACATACCTTCACGCCTTCATTCCCAGAGTGGGGTAGGCAGAGCTACAGAATTACCAACAACTCTAAAAACTTGTTGATAACTCTGTAACCACAATTTGCACAATTAGGCTAAGATGTTTAACAGTGTATATTAGTGACATGCAGCAAGCCCATTGCCTACAGTACTACAAGCCTTTATTCCCTACATTAAACCCAATAAAATACTCTGTTTAAATGACCGCCAGCTCCCGGCCTGATGCTTCACTCTGGCGTGGTACTCTTGTGTGGGTTTATGTTCTACTATTACCTTTCATTTTGTAACTTTAGCTATTCAGATTTCCGAAAAATATAGTTTAGTAGACAGTGTTTTCACTTGAATATATCTAATATTCTAGTATTTCATGAGCCCTAACATGACCTTAATATGTACCATTCATTATTGATATTTATATTATAACAGACGTGTTGCCAAGGCAACAGTGATTGCACACTTTGTTTCTTAGTAACTTTAAATCCACACTTGACTCTAGTCCTGCTTCTGATACAAATTCAACATTGTAAAATTTTACAACAAGAGAAATCTATGCTCGCTCAATGGAAACACTCGTTATTTATAGACATAGCCAAACGCATAGCGTGAGCTACTCGCATCTCGGCTAACATAATTACCCACTAACTGCATCAAGTGAAAATATACTTTCATTCTATGGAAAACGAACTGGAAAATCGGAAGCATTTCGAATGATTTGACAAACACCTGACATTACAAGGGAAATTAGTCGTCGTGTGTCATTTGGAGCTATTGTGCATACAACCGTCACGCCATTATCCACCGGTTTGTGTTTAATTTAATAATCGGTAATGAAAGTAAATTCAACACGGGGTTTAAAACGGCTTTAAAATTACTCGGCAGCATAGCTGTGCATTAGTAACTGTGCTGCAATTTGTGCTGTCGCATCAGAAATCACCAAATTCCACGTCAAATCGTCGAAAGCATAGTCAATTACACACTAAAATGTTACATACATACATAAATTAAATCACGCCTGTTTCCCAGAGGGGTAGGCAGAGACCACTTCTTTCCATCTGCTACGATCTTGACAAATTTCTTTCGCTTCTTCAACATTCATACATCGAGTCATGCAAGCACGTGGGTTTCGGGTACTTAAGATTCGGCCCTTTTTCCAGTATTTCTCCGATTTGATTCGAAAACGCCTAGGGCAGCCCCTTCCGACCCTTCCACTCACTTTCGATCTGTATATCTCTTTCGTCGATCTTCTAAACAAATGATAGAAATTTACGATGAGCATGGTTGATCCATTGCACTAAATTAGAAATCTCACAATGCTCAAAGGGTAGAAACATGAAAATTAAACAGAAATGGAACAAAACGTTCTAGACACAGTAAATGGGTTTATAACGAAGCATAGAGCGGATGCAGGTTAAGAGTCAGCAAATGCTACTATTAATCCTCTTCTATCTGCACTGAACGAGCTACATAATGTTACACTGCAATTGCCAGCTTTGGTGTTAATAATCTTGCCCTGATGCCTTAGTATTATTTGATTAGACACGGCATTCATATTTTATAGCTAAATCCCTTGTTTAGATTGATCTATGTCATTTGGTCTAGGTTAATGAGAAAATTTGTAAATATGGATTCATTCTTTAAGTAAACTTGTTCATTATCCAAATTAAGTTCAAGATTAATAAACTACTTTTCAATAGATTTTAAAAACTAAGGTCATTATGAACCAATTTGTTTTTTAAACATTTGCTGATGTAATTGGATATAATTTCAACAGCAATAAAACAAATGACTTAGATACTACAACTAATGTTAAAACTAAATCTAAACTCGACTTGTGCTTTATTCTAATGTAGGGCCATAACGTTAACAAGCTATTGGCGAACCCAATTTAATATCCAGTTTATTTCTTTGAAACACGCAAAATGTAAATATTTTAAAACGCCAACCTCGTCTGGATCTGATATGACTTAACTTTACTTTGAGAACTAGTTTTGAAATGCAAACACGAACTATAAATGCAGCATTAACAAATAAGATTAAGCAAATAACAATATGAAGAACAAAGCTTATCTTAGAACCAAGGTCATAAAACTATACAATAAAACAAAAATAAATACGCAAGAACATATATCAAAGATAACGAACAACAATAAGAAGTAACGCAATCTCTTTCATGTTTCTTTCTTTATAATAAAACACTAAGATGGACGTAATAAAACGAATAATTGTCTCTATACTCGGAGTCTATCATTTAATTCAAAACATAAAGGCCTTTACAGTTTTATATTCAAATGTAAAACATTATAAAAATCGGTAATAAACCTAGTGAGAGCTGAACTGCAGGTCATAAAGATGAACAAAGCCTATCAAAGCTTACATTCAAATGTATAGAAAGTGGTAGTAAAGAAGGTAAGCGGTTGTTTGTATAAAAACAGTTGTTGGAGTTATGGCCTTCATAATGTACTTTCTTTTGGAGAACTATTTTTCACCAAAATTAAATTTTAGTTTTGTTAAGGTATTACAATCAATGAATTGTCGTGTTCGTGCCCAATTTGGAAAGACAGTATTTTTCAAGTCGACACATGAAATAAATAAAATAAATAAATAAATATCAGGGGACAATGTCACACCAATTGACCTAGTCCCAAACTAAGCTCTAGGCTTGTACTATGGGTACTAGACAACGATAGAAATACTTATATAGAGAAATATATACTTAAATACACAGAAAACATCCATGACTCAGGAACAAATATTCGCGCTCATCACAGAGATATCTGCCCTTACCGGGATTTGAACCCAGGACCGCTAGAAAAAAAAAAAAAATAGATAAAAAATAATAAAAAATAATAAATAGATAAATAAATAGTAATTAGATTTATCTTCTTTGATAACAAGAAACCTTGGTCTGATTTATTCTACTTACCAAAATTAACTGAATAGATAAGAAGCCCTTAATAAACACATCCAAAACCGCAAAAGAACTTCGAATTTTGATTTCGCTTGTCACCTTTTGTTCTCAACTATAGCATAACCGACAAGTTATGACCGAGCACATCATGACCTTTTCAACCGCACTGCACAATATGATTCGCTTTCTTCGAATTTGTCATATGTTTTGACAAGTAAATTTGCGGGATCGTGCTTTCGTCTTCAAATGATTGACGGACCATCAGTGCTTCGAGTTAGCACGTCACTTTCACTGTGTTAACACATAGCTATTGAAGGGCTATTATAATTTAACTTGTCAGGTTGTTATGTAAGAAAGTGTAAACGTTGAGAAAATGATGGTAGCGTTAAAATTTTGCAACATTAGCAGCTTTCAAATTAATACAACGCTCTTTTTGTTTACTGTAGTAGCTGCTATTTTAGGTCTTTATTCACTTTTAATAACAACATTTTCGCAACATTTATCAGCATTAACTTTATCTCCTTCTTTAACTTCTTCGAAGCCTCAATAAATCACGTTTAAATCTTTATCTTCGCCATGTAATAACTCAATTTTATTAACAACCACAGCACCGAGTCGTATCGTAAAAACTGGGACTACAAATGGGTTACTGGTCCGACGGCCGATAACGTTCTCCACTATAAGTGCGTTACTAGTTGCCATATTAAGTGAAACGACTACCGATCTGAGGAAATCGGACGAGGGATTAGCTGGTAGAGAGACTTTTCATAGAAACGTTTACTTTAATGATATTGGCTTGGATAATGACTTAAATGGCGATGCTGATATTATGCATGTTGTGGTAATGAGTTGATTACGTTTTTTGCAAAAAAATATTTATTGTGAATTTGAAAATAATGTATGAATATTGTACAAACAAAAGAGATAACAATTATAATATAGACAAAATTATAGCACGGATATACAAAGGCGAACGTATCCCTAACATCTTCTTCTTAGGGCTTAACTTTCTCAAGACTTAGTTTTCGAGTTTCATAAAATAACGTCTTGCCATGCGGCGCTTTTTCTGAGCAATAGTCGTTGACATTCACGTGTAAAAATGCCTACTTAAAAACATTTTTAAAATCATTCCAACTATTGATAGAATATTACTTCCCATGAGATAACCCGCATGCTCGTTTGCGGCCTGTCGCAAAGCCAAACTGAGACGGGCCCTTTTTATTTAATACGATGTTATATAATGTAAATGATTAGCGAGGTTAGAAAGTACGCAATTTATGGAAGTCATATAGAGGGCCGAAACATAGATGAGGCCTTCTAGTGTACTGAGTGCATAAATTTCACTTTCTACCGAGACAGACCTAGTGCTTTCTTCTACTATTGCCTGGAAATAAAAAATATTTTTCAATTATTTACGTAATAAAAGTGATGTTATCTGAATCCCGACTCGGACCAAAAATATTTTTAATATGTTTCCGAGCAGTGTTGAGAAAAAGTGTATTTTTTTCTTGTCTTTCTTGCTAATACAACATAAAATAGAGCTCCTATGTGTGATGTCCTTTCCAGATGACTATGGCGGTCCACATCAATAATCTCTATAGCTATATTATGAGATATAATGTCTGCCAACTTAACCACTTATACGACTATTAATGAGTTATCGGTTCATGTTCTTACGGCAAAAACGGTCATAGCAGGTGAAAGCTTTTCCAAGATTACACAAGTGAGTTTAGATATTTAATAGGGAATTACTGTATTTTAGAACATCGTTTACAAAGTTACTGTTTCAAAGTGACCTAAGTTAAATAAGTTTATGTTTATAATTAATATTTTAAGACCAGTTTTTTTGGTGACAATATTTTTTATGCACAGTCATCATTATGGTTATTAAGATGAAAGTAACGAGTCCTGACTCGGAAGGTTTGCCCTAAGTTCAGCTGAGTTTTTGTAGCCACCTTAAGACTTGATCATTAGATCAGCTGTTAGATCAGTTCTTACTTGTCTAACATAGCAAACAACGTTCTAACCTCAAAATTAACCTTGTTTGGCTAAAACAGCTCTTATATCGTAAACAAAAACGCTTGACCAAGGTATTGTTTGATTTGTGATTCTAAACAAAATAGCTGTTATAGCCAAAAAAGGTTAATTTTGAGGTTAGAAAGTGGTTTACTAATATTAGACAAGTAAGAATGAACACGGTATAAAAGATATTGATTTTAAAGCCATAAAATCGTCAATGTAGGCTACTTCGACAGTATTAACTGCCCGACCCCGCCTAACCAATGTCCTATAGAAACAACCAATCAAAACCTAACTCGATCTAAAACCTACAGCCACAGTCGATAGTAAAGAAAATTTCTCCAATTCGATTTGATCTAAGGCTAACTAGGGAGGTGAACTTTGTATTTTTATTGATAGAAAATATCAGATATCGATGACGGAGAAACAACAAGCCACTTTTAGAGGTAACGTGCGGTAAGTGAAGTTTTTTTTTGCTGCTAATGAATGTAGTTTTATGGTGATAAATATAAGTAACCCAATGGCATCAAATATATATGATTTTTCAAAACACAACGCACTTAAATATTACACAATAGAACTTTTTGATAATAATTATATTAATTAAGGATTTAATGATACTGGCAAAGAACACTACCTCGCGGTACACCTTCGGCTGCCTTGTCAAAATATAAAGCTATAATTTAGTAGAAATGTACTAAAGTTATATTTCAAATATTTAATTACATTACATTACATTAAATCACGCCTGTTTCCCAGAGGGGTAGGCAGAGACCACTTCTTTCCACTTGCTACGATCCTGACAAATTTCCTTCGCTTCTTCAACATTCATACATCGAGTCATGCACGCACGTCGGTTTCGGGTACTTAAGATTCGGCCCTTTTCCAGTATTTCTCCGATTTGATTCGAAAAAGTACGCCTAGGGCGGCCCCTTCCGACCCTTCCACACACTTTCGATCTGTATATCTCTTTCGTCAATCTTCCCTCATCCATCCTTTCCAAATGACCGAACCATCGAAGCATGCCCTTTTCAATCTTAGTCACTACATCAAATATTTAATTATGATAGCTTAATAGTAATGTCGGTCGAGTTAAAAATAAGACGATACCTAGCATGTCGAAAACAATAAGTTTACCCGAATAGAATCAGAGCCCCCGTGATTATGTATTTGCGTTTTTTTTTTTTATTCTGGCATGATGTTTGTCATATTTCAGCGATTTTGTGGCCACCGGCTGACACAGTGGTCGCGTTAATTTTATGTT
Organism: Acleris emargana; assembly: GCA_927399475.2. Classification (NCBI taxonomy): domain Eukaryota; kingdom Metazoa; phylum Arthropoda; class Insecta; order Lepidoptera; family Tortricidae; genus Acleris; species Acleris emargana. The sequence continues at coordinate 4,691,439 of OV656847.1, forward strand.
ACATATTAATATGTATGTTAGTATGTAAGGTATTTGTAAATTTGGGCCTTATAGCCTGAAAAAAAGTTATTCTATTCTATTTACGTCAAGTTCTGTGACACCGTGGTTTGTTTTGTGTAAATAATTGGAAGTTCACTCCTGTTTCAAAACTTACAGCACTTTCATTTTGCTATTTTATACATACATACATGCATTAAATCACGCCTGTTTCCGAGAGGGGTATGCAGAGACCACTTCTTTCCACTTGCTACGATCTTGACAAATTTCTTTCGCGTATGAATGTTGAAGAACAACATTCATACATCGAATGCTGTTTTATAAACTATCGATAACGGAACATTTCATAAACTGCCTATTGCCTATAACTTCAACCGAGTCTGGTAAACAATCTTACTTTTATTTTTCAGTTTAAAAGAAGTTCTCTTAGAAAAATCTTATTCCGCTTAATTTTAGAGGTGGGTTCGTTTTCCTTCTTCATTAAGTTACGCTGTTTTAGACACATATGTTTGTACACATTTTCCTAACTACATGACATAAAATGTTTGGGTTTGATTTGTAAGAAAAATCTTATTCCGCTTAATTTTAGAGGTGGGTTCGTTTTCCTTCTTCATTAAGTTACGCTGTTTTAGACACATATGTTTGTACACATTTTCCTAACTACATGACATAAAATGTTTGGGTTTGATTTGTAAGAGGGATAAGTTTGCTTTTGTACAATGTAGGAATGTACAAACAATTTCTGCTTTATTTTTGTCTACGAGTACTATACATTTTTTTGGGTTGTACAATAATTATTGCGATACTTGTGATCATGTATGGGTCTGAGTGTTGGCCTACTAAGAAGAAGGATAAAAGGAGAGTACATGTGGCGGTGATATGGATGTTACGAGAGATGTGTGGTGGCGATTAGAGGAAGCTGGCAATATAATATTTAAATCCTAGAGCTGGTGCTTACCTCTCCCAAAGGATTGGGCTAGCTATGCAGAGAGGTAATTCAGCCAGTGTCGTAGGGACCATGCCGCGAGCGGACCTGCTAGAGGGGGTGTTACTTTTATAGTGGTGATTATTATTTACATCTTTAATATTTGTGTAGCTTAGTTTTATTTTAATTTAAATAAGTTTAGTTTTAACTTTTAATTGTAGTACCTATATTATATAATAAACATAATATTAGAAAATTAGAGGAGTAATATTAGCGTGGTATGGACATGTAATGACGAGGGACAAAGGAAACATTAATAGAAGAGAGATGAATATAAACGTGGATGGATATAAGGGTAGAGGAACACATATGTATGAAAGGTGTGATTGCAGAGTTAATAGTAGATAGAGGAGAGTGGAAGATGAAAATATGTTGCTTTGACTCCATCTAGTGTGGGAGAAGGACAGGAAGATGAAGATATTTGTACAACAATATATTTTTCTCAAACATGCTCGGAAAAAACGGTATTCCGATTGAAAGACAAGGACGGAAAGAGCCTCATTTTACTCCTAGGAGTAAAAAAACTATATGAAAACACTTTCCGTCCATGTCCATATATTTCTTAAAAATTCTGTCAATTTGCATACAAAATCAAAAGGACCAAGACAAAAATTCCAAACAGCCAAGGTAACTGCTCGCTTTTTTAGCACAGTGCGTGTGTTTCTTTTTGAATTTGCATTCCAATGTCTATGGTTAGTATTTAAAAACAATTGACAGTCGGTAACATTCGTTCATTCTGCATAATATAATTGTGAAACCGAATATTAAACTATTTGTTGTGTGAAATACTTACTATAAAAAATGAGCTCAAGCGACGAAAGCGACGAAATAGGTACCACACCGCCTATATTAAAATCTGAAGCTGCCTCGGTTAGGCAAAACCTGCTTCCCGCAAAATCTAAGTAAAAATATAACCGAACTTATGACCAATTTATGCTGTGGAGGGCAAACAAAAATGAAAATTAAATTACTTGCTTTTTAGAAATGTATTTGTATTATTTCCTCACATGTTTGAGAAAAGCATTATGTATGCCTCGGCGGAAACGAGGATTTCCTGACTCGTATTTTAGCAGGCCTCGCTGTTGCTCGGCCTGCTAACCACCTCGTCAGGAAAACCCTTACTTTCCCCGCCTAGGCAACAATGTACTATACATACATACATACCTACATGTCCCTAAGAGGAGAAACTTCACTTCAATAAAACAGCCCAACCCACAATTTACGTTTATTGAGACAACGCCGTGATATCAATTACTTAAGGCAAAATAGTAGAAAACCTCCAACAAATTCATTATAAAACCATTAAAATACTATCAAGAGCAAGTTTATGGGTTCTCGTTCAACGACGTGTGCGCAGCCGCATGTCACACCGAAGCGAATGAATATACTATACAACTTTGAATATTTTAAATAGACAAAACCCCGGCACGAACATATAGGTAAATCATTTTTAGCTACAACTCCCAACGACGAAACTTAGCTTAAAACCACTACAAGCTTAAATCAATAAAAAACATTGCAATTGTTTCACCTTTTCAGGTTTTAAGGAAGCAGACAATGGGATTTTTGCTTTTTTTTTCAGTGTTGCAAGAAAACGCTGATTTTTTTTAAATTAATACTTGAATTTAGGGGTTATTCGTAACACGGGCATAAGGAAAAATGACAAAAAATACGATTAAAATAATCAATATCTCGGAAACGAATAACAATCGCTGAACATACATGGGGGTTATATCAACTTAAAGCTTTGCACCTAGCTACCAAGCACCCTGTATATTGGCTGATAGAAAAGAAAAACTTTAGTAGCGTTTGCATCTCGTCTACAGTTCCTGTTACTGTTCGGTGTAATACCTCCAATGGTAGCTAACTAGCCGCTGACCAGAGATATATCATCCCGCAATCGCCTGCACTCATTATACTGGTCGCCAGCTAAATATTCATAAAGCCAGGCTCTCCATTACAGTGGTTAGTGCAGGCTGTAGCGGTAAAGAAAGAAAGGTTCAGAGCTGGTGATTTCTGGTGTCATGTTGTTGGAAAATTAATTGTTGGGCCCAATTTGTTTACTGCCTAAGGTTTATATGTCGTACTTTTATTGGGCTGGGAAATGACAAACGAGTACCCAGACCACTTGATGGTCAGTGGAATCTGTGACCCATAGACATTTGCATTCACATGACTAGAAGTGTCAGAACCCAGCCACATTTAGGTAGCGAGTCACGAGAAAAAAAAACACACTGTCTATAAAAGAATTTGTCTGACTGTGATTAAAAAACGGGTCAGAGTGCGTTTTTCATACTAAAGAGGCTATTTCGAAGCCTTGGCTCCTCGCATGCTTTTAGTGAAATCTGATGATGGATACCGCCGGAGCATCGATACAGGACTTCCAGAGAGCCTAGGATACCCAAATGATTGAATCTGCGGGTAACGCCAGAATTGTGCATGTTCAGAGAAGCATCTAAAAGGCAATAAAATGTAAGGAAATCCAAATGCTGACCCAAACTCTCTCGCTGTGGTGTTAACTGATTGTGTGATAAGTTAGGTCTTAAGCTCTTTTGACCTCCTCTATTGAACCTCGGAGTATGCACCATGAAACCTCGTTCAAAACAACCCCTGGCAAGGAACCAAGGCTTCGAAATAGCCTCGTTTGTGTGAAAAAGCATTGTTTTAGAGCATTTTAGTGCCTATAATTAATTATTTAGGTCCATGACAGCAAATTAATGCTCAAACTTAAACAACCGCAGTGAAAAACCACTTAATTATATATTTAGTAATTTATTAAACGCTATTTTATTTAGTTTTTTAGGTCAATTCGAACATAACAGTTTCACGCTTGATCAATTAAAACCCGATCATAGTTATTCGAATATTAACACTATAATACATATTCAAACAACCTCATTTGCGGATCAAACGTTTCCCAGATAAAGATGCTCTAAATTAATTAATTGGAAAAATACACAAAAATGTTAATAATGGCATAAATTAATTAAATGTTTAATCAAAGATCTCTCGAATGTAAGCTTTTAGCTCAGGTGTCGTTTTCTGTGATATTTATAAGGTAGTTCATTTAATTTAATAATAAATAAATATGACTATCACTATTCGTTCATATTATAAAACACAGTCCCTCGCCGTGTCTGTCTGTATACTCGCGATAATCTCAAAAACTACTGAACAGATTTCGTTGTCTGAAAGGCTAGATGTCGGTTTTTCTCACGTGAACCAAATGCGATCAAATTTGCCTTGATTAGCCTAGGCTACGTATCAACGTGCATTGCTAACACACTGACGGAACAAGCAACACTTGTCAACCAAACTCCCCTGAATAAATAAATCTCGATGATTTTCTACAGTTATCTTTCAACTTAGTCGTGATAGTTTCTTCGAACGAATCGTAAAGCCATATTACGGTCCGTTATATCCTTCTTTATACTAAGTTTTATCGCGGCCATTCAGGAAGAGTTTAGTATCGAGTTAAATTTACATTTAAAGTGGAACCTAAACAGCTGTGAATATTTTCGGTTCTATTTGCCATGTTGAACGAGTTTCCGAAGTTAATGTCTGTTTGGGAGGAGGATATCGACTTGGTGCCTTTTCTGCTAAAGGATATGAAAAGTATAAATGACTATTAAAATACATGTTATTTAGAATTGGATCAAGCATCCGTCACTCTCGCACTTCAAAAATGGTCAGAGGGTGACAAAAGTTTTATCTACATCGATAAATGCGTCGATAAATCATAATAGGAACGCAGAACTTTTTTTAATTTGACTCAATAGCTGTCCTAGACTCGCAAGCCTTTTAATTAAGATTAATTAATTATTAATTAATTATTTGCAAAGTGTGGTTACAGAATTTCAACAAGTTTTAAAAGTTGGTGGTAATTCTTTAGCTCTGCCTGCCCCACTTTGGGAATGAAGGCGTTAGTTTATGTATGTATGTAATTATTTTAAACGTTACTAAAACCTTACCAATTATTCGTTTGTTTTTTATGCAGCTACTACACACTTATTTTGCAAGAATGTTAACGTGTAATTTAAAATCTCTTTATTGGCAATAACATTATTTCATTGTCTCCTTTACATTTTGTAGAAAGTAAGTAATGAATTTCAGGCTTCGCATTATAATTCAGGCTATAAATTACGGTCAGGGCATAAAAAGAAAATTAGCACATCATTATTGCATCCCGCGCGGCGGTTTCATAATTCGCTAACTTTTCCGAATCATTCCTCATTTCGTTAACTTTCCGGAATCATTTCCATTTGCGTTCGTAACTTTTTAATGGTCATTTTCTCTCCCCGCGGCAATTTTTTAACGAGATTATACAAATAATAAGTGAATCAGTTCTTTTTTCTAGAGATTTGTGAGTAATGTCAACAGATTTAGTTAGAAGTTTGCTATTCATTACAAATGTAATCGTTTAACTTACCAACATTAATTCAGCAAATCGGGAATTTACTATTCGATGTTTTTTCTCCTGAAACAAGTTACTACTAGAACCAATCTTCATCATTAAAAACCAACCTTGAGCTTAAATTGGGACTAGGTCTATTGGTGTGACATTGTCCCCTGATATTTATTATTATTATTTATTATTATTAAACTATACCTACTCCATTTACTTAGTTAATTATTTAAATGTAAACAAAACAACCCTGGTTCAACCTTAGTTCTGTTAATCAGGCAATCAAAAGTATTTAGACTAGCTTTCGAACTGAAATGTACAGAGTTGACATAAGCGGCAACAGGATCTGTCATCGGTTTATATCAATCCTATACATCTTATCTATTTTCGCAAATAGCTAACTTAGCATTATGAATTTTGACTAGGCCCGCAGGAGTTTCTTTTTTTCCATTTCACCAGATCTTTTGAACTAGGTTAAAATATCTTATTCAACAATTCAATCAGAGCTAACCCTAAAACGATCCATTATTCGTTTACGGCCACTTCAGCGTCAAATCGTTGCCCTAAATATTTTAACGTCCTTATTTTCTTTATAGTCCAGTCGATCTGGATTTTTTACGACCCAATTGTTCGAACCGCAATCTCGAACTCGATCGAAGTTCCTCGAAACGAAGTATTCGCCAAATTTCGCAAAACGCCGACTTTCTGTCGTAAAATGAGATGGTTATAACTTACGGGAAACACCGCGTGTACTGTGAGTTATGACGACGATATGATATTGTTGGCAGTTTTAAATCTCACGGGTGCTGTTTCGTACGTAATGTCGTGTATAATGTCGAAAGTATTATCTAAATCAGCGGAATATGGGATTTCCTTTATTATCCTAGTTATATGGCTTTTGACGTAGAGACCTCGTCGTATTGTTCTCATAGTCATTATTTTATTTCAATGTTTACTGACCTTACATTTGTAATTATTATATTTTTGCTAGTTTTAAGAATTTATTGTTTATTACCTTATTATTACTTAATGTAACGTACCTTTAAGCATAATTATGTTTTTATGATTGAAAAAATGACCTTCTGCTGGAGTTTCTTGCGGCGCTTCTTCTCCGCGATGATGGTCTTGTCCGAAGCGCTGGTAGATTCACTGTATTTTACCGACGTGTAAAAGAGCCCCATGTGGCCAATTTACTGAATAAATATTTTGATTTAGTTTTTTTCAAATCTCTTGATAGCTCTTTAAAGTCAAAAAACATTCCTGGAATTTAAGCGAACTCTCGCTCACATATTCCCAAAAGTGTCCCAGTTACGTATTAAATTTTACTTTATAGAAGTCTAAAGAACAGTTACTAGTACATTGGCATTTCACTAACCTTTCGAAATATTGTGACAATATCACGAACTAATCAGACAACCAGTTTCAATTGATACCTCTGCCAAGCCCACTTTAAATGCAAAGTTTCAAAAGGTCATTTATCCATATAGCCTCTTCAAAAATACACCCTGTTGCTTTATTATTATGTGTCCATGTTTAATTGGCTGGTAATAGGACTTAATGTGTTTCAGAAGTAGCTCGTCTGTTCCATTGTGCTATCACTTTCACTTTAAAACAAATCTATCAGCGTTCGGTTTAAAAATATTAAAATTTATTCAACTCATGAATGGGTGGTTGTTACAAATGTCTTTAAGTTATTGTCCGAGAAACAGTATCGTTTTCTAATACAGCAGTTGCACCTCTAACTGACACGTCTGGAGTTTATTAGTTCGTGGGAATCATGAGTAGATCGACTAAATTATATATTTTTACAGTTTACTTGTGGGAGGACCTTGTGCAGGGTCCGTCCGGGTTGGTACCACCATCTTTTCCATTAACCTACCGCCAAACAGCAGTGTTCGCATTGTTGTGTTCCGGTTTGGGGATAACACAGCCGGTGAAATGACGAGCATAGAGGCATTCCATCTTAGTCCTCAGGGTTGGCAGTGCATTTGCAGTCTTGTGAATGCGAATGTCTATGGGTCACAGTTTCCACTTACCATCAGGTGGGCTGTGTGCTCGATTGCCTTCCTATGCCATAAAATAAATAAATAAATAATAAATATGTAGTAATTTCTTATTTAATTATACTCCGGGAAGTGTGATTTGACCGTCGGTTGTGGTTTATTTTCTTTTTATTTTAATGAAACACACACCAAAATAACCGTTTTGATCTCATTAAAGTAGTTCAAAAACGGATGTTTTGTTTTTATTGGAGCACGACATATGACTCCATTTCTGTCTGAATTTGAGCAGTCAGAAAAGTTCAAGAGTAAATTCTAAAGATGCCAAATCTTTCAGGAAGTATCATAGAATAAGAATATTGTTTATGTAGGTATAAATAGGCTAGGTTTACAAATAAAGAAAAAACTATCGGTGTTTGACAATGCACGAAGAATCGTAACCTACATAGGATAGCAAATAAAACGCAATGATAAGATATAGGTACTTACTGGTAGGTAATTGTGGAAAGCATCCATTATTTAAAAAAATGCGGTACATTTTTTGCAAAGTTAAACAAATATAACAAGCAAACCGAATATTTTCTCTCCCGATTTAAATAAAAACGTTCCATTCATTAGGAAATAATGAAACCTCAGCAGTCATTTGCCATTTCACGCAACAATGGCTGCCGGGGAACGGAAAAGAAAAGCGAGTTTTCCCGCCTTATTCATTATTGATAATAATTTTAATATTTTAAACCACGGGCAAAAATTATTTAATCACTGTATTATTTATTTATTTATTTATTCTCTATTTTATTTCTAGCACACAGGCCACCTGATGGTAAGTGGAAACTGTGACCCATACACATTCGCATTCACAAGACTGCAAATGCACTGCCAACCCTGAGGACTAAGATGGAATGCCTCTATGCTAATCATTTCACCGGCTGTCTTATCCCCAAACCGGAACACAACAATGCGAACACTGCTGCTTGGCGGTAGGTTAATGGATAAGATAGTGGTACCAACCCGGACGGACCCTGCACAAGGTCCTCCCACAAGTAAACTCACTGTATACTCGATTTCATAAATACGTGTACACTTTAGCACCTTGTCACTTTAAACGCTGAGACAATTCATGTATGGCAGTTTAAACATGACATTAAATAGACAATGTATTAAGCTGTACACATAATTATGATACTCGACTGTACCAGAAGCACAAACTTTTATCTTACATCGAGAAAGTACACTCACGAGCAAAAAAATCGACTCAAGCTGCACGTTTAGGTTCTCCGCCCAGTATATCTTGACCTATTCAGAATATCTTTAAAAAAATGGTATCAAATGAAAGCTGATAATGTAACAATTTAAAAAATAATAATTTTCAGTCATGCCATTTTCCACAAGTGACAGGAGCCAGGTTTTGTAGGGATGCATGAAAAAAACAAAAAGAAAAGAAAAGGGAAATCGTAAAATAAACGGCATTTTAAGGAAAATTTATTCATTCTGGCCCTTATCACAGCATTCAGGCGGTTTTTCATGGATCTTATCAGCTTATTGATAAGCTTCAGGGGGATGGCATCCCACACCTCCTGCAGAGCTGTCCTCAGCTCCGTAACATTTGAAGGAGCTGGATCCCTCTTCCGAATCTGCCTTTTCAGGTAGTCCCAGAGATGTTCAATGGGATTCAGGTCCGGGCGGATGGCTGGCCAGTTCATGGTGGGAATGCCGACCTCGGCAAGGTAGGCCCGAGTGATCCTTGCGGTATGACAAGGGGCATTATCCTGCATCAGGACGAACCCCTCGTCATAAAAACTGGCGTAAGGAACAACATGCTCCTCAAGGATGTCAGTGATGTACCAGGTACGAAAACGAGCTCGGTACGCCCTTCGATGGAAATGCCCGCCCACACATGACGGAACCTCCGCCATAGGCAACTGTTTCCTTGAAACAGCACTGTGCATACCATTTTCCTGGCCTCCTGTAGACTCTTCCTCGTCTGTCACAGCCATTCAAGCACACCCTGGACTCATCACAAAAAAGAACTGGGGTTCATTGCTCAATGGTCCAATTTTCGTGTTGACAAGCAAATTCCAGGCGTGCTTGGCGGTGACGCGGGAGCAGTCTGGGGCCCATGGCGGGCCGGTTTGGTGTCAGGTTAGCTTCCTTGAGTCTTCGTCTTACTATCCACTTACTGGCAGTAACCCCTCGTACATCCCGAAGATGCTGATTGACAGTAACGGCGGTCTGGTGCCGATTTCTGAGAGAGGAAGTGACGATAAAGCGGTCATCCATCTCAGATGTGCACCTCCGGCGGCCAGAACCTGGTCTTCGTGTCAAGGCCCCAGTCTCCCGAAACCGTCGGTAAACTCGGGTTACTGCTGACTGGCTTAAATTCAGCTGGTCAGCCCCGAACCGTTGGTTGTGTCCCTCTTCCATCAAGGCTACGACTTGGACGGCTTCAGTTATGGTGGTATCCATTTTTTTCAGGGTTTCCGAGTAAGGTCGTTAGCAGATATGTCCTCCTACCCCATATTTATAGGGGTCAAAAGGGGCACACCTCGTACGTTTCGGAACGAGTAAATGATCCACATATCGGGAAATGAGACATTACTTGGAAAATCCTGGACGGATACCCAAGGTTCTTGTTTTTTTTAAATCGTTACATTATCAGCTTTCGTTTGGTATCATTTTTTTAAAGATATTCTGAATAGGTCAAGAGATACTGGGCGGAGAACCCAAACGTGCAGCTTGAGTCGATTTTTTTGCTCGCGAGTGTATGTACGGTGATTGATATCAGCGCCCTCTACTATGTATAAAGTACTTAAAACTGATAGCAAGTTGACATTTACGTTGAGTTTCGTATCTTTATCGAGTAGTATATACTAGTATACGTACGAGTAGTATAAAATAATGCACGAATATGAATATTATAGATGTCTTGCTAAGGCTATATAGATTTAAAACACGTTTTTAAATCGTAAAGGAGAACTTCTGTCATACTGGTTAAAACCTACTGGTATTGTTTTTAATTCAGCCGCCATTACTGTCTAGTACAAATAAGAGCTATCGTTACGTTGACATTACGATAATACGTCAAAAGCAATATTGTTTTACCGTGTTTAAGACTGCGCCGAGCGTACACCGGATGTACAGTGGCGCCCTCATGACTAATATTGAGTTTTCTAATAAACTAAAGTATTTTCTTGAATTCGGACGGTGCTTTTTTGTACTACAAATGAAAACACAACGTATAGGATATATCACATAGTTTACTAACAATTAACCTTCGAGTTATCAACTTAACGGAAAAAGTTGCCACCTTTTCCCGTTAAGCTGACTCAAAGGGTAACTGTTATCAAAGTTTGTTACGTTTCCTATAAATTGTGTTTTTACTTGTGCTACAATAAAGCATCGTCTAATTCCATGGAAATTCTTTAGTTTATCAGAAAACACTAGTATTGAGGGGCCACTGGACGCTCGACGTTTGCTCGGTGCAGTCTTAATAGTGGCCCATCAATGTACTTTGTCGATGTTTTTTTGCTAAAATATAACACAGCAAATGTTAGTACATCACTAACCTAACAGGGAAACTTGCAACGCGACCCGCAGCATTCGATTGAAATTCATTGAAATCGAGTGAAATGCTCCAAATAGCAATAGTATTTGGATTTAGGAGCCGTCCAAGTAACGAGCAAATTATCCAGCTTGAAATATTTTATAGACGGTTTTTTTTGGTTTTCTTACCAAATATATGTAGTAAAACGGAATCCTTGTAAGATCACTTTGTTGTTTATCAGTCTGTCTGTTAAGCCCATCTTCTCTGAAATGGCTTCGAGATAGTTGCAACAGCAGAATCTCTCAAAAAACATGATAAATAGGTGTGCTATTTGTCATTTTCTTTTATTTCTGGCATTTCTGAATATAGCGTTTATAGACTGCAACAGCTCTCCCATTGTTTAACAATCACAGAAATTTTAAGTAAAGAGGATGTTGGTATTTCAATCTTTAATTAACAGCTGTAAAAATTGGCAGATATTTTTTGACACCAGCACAAACGATGTTTTTCGTTTGCATAAAAGTCAATATTACAACATTCTTTAATCGTTTATAAATTTTCCGTAGGAAATAAAAATTAACCGGGACAAGAAAATAACCTATTATGCAAAATTTAGGCCATAGATTTTATTGTGTGCCATTTTATCCGAAGCCGATTAGTCGTTCTAGCATTATTGAAAACAATCATCCAGACATATTCCATATCCAGGATTATTGAAGGATATTAGTTAAAACTATCAACGCAGAGTCTACTTTTTAATCAAACTCGGTTACTATTGCTCAAGCTCAACAAAATGACCGATATTTACTGATTTCTGCAAGCTCCTATTTTGTATCTCGCTTGTGATTAAAGTTCTCACGCCTATGATATCAAATACGAGTGCTGCCTGCTTGTAAATGGGATCACTCTGAAACTAGAATTTCGAGAGAGTGAGATTGAAACATCGAATTCGTGAATCGCCTTCGCTTGTCACTTAACTATAGATGCTATCTCACCACGGCATCAAGCAATTTATTTAATTTCACCTCACGAAAGGAATACCATCTTATTGTCCCAGGATCTGACAGAATTTAGCAATATCGCTCAATCGGAGCGATCTGATTACCGTATCGTGACATTCCGTCAACTTTCTTTCTTTCGCTGTGATATTCGAAAACATGATTTGAGTTGGGAAAGTTTTATCTACCAGAACCTTCCTTTAAGGTTAGACAATAGTTAGCACACGCAATCGCAATCGGCGTCAAAGCAGAACAATGATTTCATTTTGTATGCAAAAAAGCCTTCGATTTTCAAATTGAAAACGATTGCAATTGCGAGTGTGTTAGACAATAATAGCCCCTCTGATGTTACACAATGTTTCTACTGACCAGTTTTTGAATATGCAAGGCGATTTCCACTATCTGGAACACCTTTTTCGTGTTATTATCAATGCAAATTTTGTAGTCAATGACTTCATTCGCGTGTACCATCTCACGGGAACAGTGTTTTTTTTATAGATAAACAGAATGTTATGTGGTTTGTGAAACTGACCATTTCCACAAAAATTGCTATAACATTTTCTTCCGTTAAACCTAGTTTGAGTTTTAAGATTTTTTTATATGTATGTAAAGTGCCAACCTTGTTTTTTATAATATCTACAACATAGGTATCCTAAAATCGTGGAATAGAACTTGATTTAGGGGGTGAGAAACATTATCGCCCGGAGCTAAATTTGTATGGTTGTTTTTGACAGATACGCAATTGAGGCGTCTCTTCAGAATCCTCTTGATTCAGGTATTTGCTATCTCTATTTCTTTCATCACAAACATACTAACTTAAACTCTCAAACTTTCGCAATTATACCATCAGTGTGATCAACAAAAGTATTTAGAAAGATCATTAAATTCCTACTGCAATTGTATCTATAATATTGTCGATAATAAATCGGTCTGAGTCCGGAAACATTTCTATTGCGCATGATTAGGGTCACCAGAGCGCAAGCGTGCGTGTGTAAACTGTCTCGCTGCGTCGGCGCAGTTGCCATTCGGATGATACTTCGATACGATCGATACCAATACGCGGATGGAGGATCAGAAACGTTGAGAATTTGCTTGGAAATTAAAACTCTGCCGTCATTACTGTCAAGTAAACAAGACCTATTGTAACGTGGAGAATACGAAAACACGTCCTAAATTTTCCTGTATCGTCGTAAATACTCAACCCTCACCCGATTTTGCTTTTTAACTTTAAAAACATTGGATCATATTTTTAACCCGGAAGTTTTAATTAATACCAATTAACCGAATTAATAAATTCCACGGTCGTTTTACAGGCAGCATTTTTAATGAGCAATTAAATTTATATCAGTCTGTAGCACTTTTAAAATATTAAAGTTTTCAAACTGAAGAAAAGTGTTATATTATAAAATAAATTATGAGAATTAATTGTCAACGAAAGTGTAAGTAGCGTATTAAAAAAAAGGAACCACCTAGATTGTACTTTATTTTTTAAAGTGGCAGCAATATTCCTTCTTTTTTGAAAATTTCATTTGATATCTATTACTCATGGATATTTTTTTTTTTTTTTTTTTTTTTTTTATATCATAGGAAGGCAAACGAGCACACAGGCCACCTGATGGTAAGTGGAAACTGTGACCCATAGACATTCGCATTCATAAGACCGCAATCCTAAGACTGCAAATGCGTTGCCAACCCTGAGGCCGAAGATGGAATGCCTCTATGCTAGTCATTTCACCGGCTGTCTTATCCCCAAACCGGAACACAACAATGCGAACACTGCTGCTTGGCGGTAGGTTAATGGATAAGATGGTGGTACCAACCCGGACGGACCCTGCACAAGGTCCTCCCACCTCCACAAACACATACATACATACACACACACACACACATACATATGGATACAGCAATTGTTAAGGCCGAACAAAAAACGCCATACTAACCACGTTTCTTGTATTTTTACTATTGGTTGTTATAGCTGCAATAGAATTTCACACTGTAAAAATTGCAACTGCCTACCTACTATGGTTCAGGAAATACTGACGGACGAATGGACAGTGCAGGTACATTAATAATAGAACCTTTGACTCCCTTTGATCCTTTTCTTTGAAGTCGGTTAAAAATACATTCAAACCGTTACGGAAATTCGAATACAACCAAAACCATTCTAAATAGATCCTTAAATTCGTAGCAACTACTTGTCACAAGAGATCAAGTGTCTGGTTATCTTAAACCAACGACCAGTTTGTTTTGACCTCCTGTTTGTAGGGAATGATTCCTTGGCGTAGATCAAGCTGGTCGTCTGTCAGCACCGCACCGGGGCTACTTCTCACCGCGATACCATTCAAGCCTACGCTTGACTATTATTCGCGCTCCAGTTAATAGGGTTGTCACTTAAACCTACGTTGCATTTTATTTATTTTTATTTTATTTTTTCCAGGTTCTTATGCGCACGCATTAAAATGGTAATAATAATAATGCTCGACTGGAACACCTTAGGCTCGCTGGTTAATACGACGTATCTATTTCTCTAATAAAATTCAGTCAAAAATAGCACATACAGATAAAGTTACAGAAGTTTACGGTACAGTCATACAAAACCGATATCTGGGCCACTAATTTGTTAATTATTGCATCGTAGAAACTAAAATAGATTTATTATAAGTTTATGAATGAGGGGGTTTACCCTCTTATTCATAAACGCAATATAGCTAAGTTATGCTAGAAGTATGTTTTGTGCTTATCTTTTTAGGTGACATTTCAATTTGACTGAAACTGACAATGAATATGTTGACTGAAAAAGATTTATTGTGCGTTTATTAATACATTTCTAACTTCAAACACTCTTAACTTAAAATTCTTCGTAAGTAAATTTCAAAATATTTATTCAGTAAATTGGCAACATGTATTAGGTTGGTTTTACACGTTGGTAATATGGAGTGAAATCTACTACCGCTTCGGACAAAACCAACATTGTGGAGAAGAAACGCCGGAAGAAACTCCAGCATGTCATTTTTTCTTCCGTATAATACAATATACAGTTAGTAAGTTATATTACAAGGTAATAAAGCAATAAATATTTACTTATTTATTATTAACACCAGCACGAATAATATTATTACAGACGTAGGGTTAATAACATAAAATTTTAAAAAAGTGACTTGGACAACAACACGACGAGGTCTCCAGATCTCTACGTCAATAGCCACTAGAATAATTGACTGAAAGCTGGCAACCCTATCGTCTAGGAAGTACAGTTCGACACGCTCGCGATAAAAGTGACGGTTTGTTGTGAATTCTCGCGATTACCGCAAATAAAACGACCGGCAGATAAAATGTAAAGTACGATACTACGCTGGCAACACGGGTATTAGGTGTTCAGCTAAACTGAGGTGGTTTAGTATAGACCTGGATTTAAAAGGCAATAAAGATCGAATATGTGTGTCTGTGTATCGGTCCGTTGCATCTTAGGTCCCATAAGAATGGAACCATTAAGATGCAGTATGTTTTAAAAGAAAGCTAGCTAATTGTAGGTTTTTCGTTTTTATGTATTTAATATCAATTGTCTATCAGAAAAGGACACTTCTTAAATCAGATAAAGCCGTTTGTCAGATTAAATTTGAACGTTTTTCCTTATTTATACATACATACATAAACTCACGCCTTCATTCCCAGAGTGGGGTAGGCAGAGCTAAAGAATTACCAATAAGTCTTCAAACTTCTTGATAATTCTGTAACCACATTTTGAAGTAGGCTAAGAATAAAATGTTCTTTTTTTATAATATGATATAATTGACCTATTTCTAAAATTCTAATGTTTTAAGAGGTGACTGACGGAATCAAGGCTTGTAGTACTGTTAGGCGATGGGCTTGCAACCTGTCACTAATACGCTGGTAAACATGTTAACCTAATTGTGCAAAATGTGGTTGCAGAATTATCAAGATGTTTTTAGAGTTGTTGGTAATTCTGTAGCTCCGAATACCCCACTCTTGGAATGAAGGCGTGAGTCTATGTATGTATGTAGACAACACCACCATGACTCAAAAACGATAATTGTGCTCATTAGACAAATATTTGACCTAGCAAAGAATCGAACCCAGCATAAGTACGAGTACTAATGCAGCAACACAGCTGCTTACTAAGTAAACTGAGCTTGTTTTAGACGCACCCAATGACTAAAACATACCTAAGGTATAATATACTAACCACCCGAATCACCAGGTTTTCTCTTGAGGACATAGTGCCAAATATAAAAGGTATTCTATAGTTATTTCAACAAGGTTGCAATTACAATGCATTGTTAATTGTAATGTATGTTGGGTTTTACGAGGAAGATAGACTTAACAGCAAAATAACTTCTCTATCATACGATTATTGTTGACAAGTAAAAATACCATATACATACATTTACCTCTGCCTCCACCAACAAAGCTAGAGGGTCTAAAAGCTTTGGATTTTTTCGAAGTATTTAAGTTCATCTATATAAATATGTACCGCTATATAATTTTTTAGTACCCGTAGTACGGTCGAACTCAGGAGTAGCTGTATATTTTAGTACCTTGTCGCAGCTATCAATATAATAAAATATAGACCACTCTCAATTTAATACGTTACTGTGACGAGGTACTAAAATATACGGCTACTTCTGAGTTAGAATTTATCAGGCTAGAGCTTAATTTAGGACTAGTTAAATTTGTGTAAGAATGTGTTTTTTTACGAATTTACTAATAATGTGCTAAAACAACGTTTAACACAATAAAAACAAGTGATATTTTAAAACCTTTTACGTCAAAATAATTATTTGAACAGCAAAATACTGGCACATGTCATAATAATATTTATGTCCAACCCTGTTGTGACAAGGGTCTTCCATACAACGCGTATTATAACGAGCGCTAACGTTGCAAACTTGACACACGGTACACGGGAAAAAAAAAAAAATTTTATATTGATTATAAAAAAAGGTCTCTATTTCTACTGGATAAAATCATATTGCGTTTGACATGCTATCGTATTGTTATCGAGTCAAAAATCAACACAAAAGGTATGTACAAAGGCGAACTTTTCACTTTAAGGGATGATCTGTAGCGGGCGTAATGTAATAAGAGCTCAATGCCCGTGGGTATAATTTGAAACATACGGCCCACTTTGCCTGCATGAAATGACACTCTTTACGAGGAAGCTTGATTAAAATGATAATTAATAAACCGTTTTAAAATAAAGTTTATATTACAGGTTGTAGTTGTTAACAGGATTAATTTTATTACTAATAGTTAAAAATACGACTTGCGAAACTATTAACTTACCAGATTCCATTTTACTTAGTACTTGCATTAAGTCTAGAGTTATTATTATTATTAATTAACCGACTCCATAAAAAGGTAATTTGTATCTTCGCAATTATTTCAAAACTTTACTGTTATTCTTGTGTTTACCGGGCAAAAATGTAGGTTCCAAATTTCACGCCAATCGGTTAAGGCGTTGAACTTTGAAGACAGATTCAACATCACGCATTATGCATTATTTCGCATTTTTTGTGTATGGGATCTATCATGATATCATAACATATTTCGCAAAACCTATATCACTAACACTAACTGTTGAGTTTCTTGCGGCGTTTCTTCTCTGCAGTGGTTTTCTCTTGGGAAGCTCTGGTAGATTTTTGACGTGTAAAAGTGCCCGAGCGGCCTGCTTACTGAATAAACATCTTTAATGTTTCTTTCTTTAGCATGACCAGGAGGCCCATTATGAGGTTCTTATTTCCAGCCAGTTAAAAGTTCCTAATAGGCCCCCAGCCGCGGCCCACCCAGCGCTTTCAGATAATTATGAGACTGAAATTTTCCATACTAAATCTGAATTTACGATCGGGGTGAACACGTTACCATCTGGAGCTTAATATGATTAATAATAACTTTATAGCGGCAGCGGCTTCATGGTCTTGAAAGCATAGAGATGACATGTTCAACCTTCCTAATAGCTGTTATGTCAGGAAGAGCTCTCCTCTACTTGTATTATTACATACTCTGTGGTATGATGCACTCCATATGATAAGGTGTCAGCTGTCGAAGTGGTGGAGGACTAATGGCTGCCGCGGACATGCCTTATGAATGCTTGTGCGAGTGTGTGCGGTGATCCGTGTATTTAAGCTAGTACAGCTATGTGTGCATTTGCATATTTAATAACGGTTGCTATACGTAAAGTGCCGGTGGAAATTACGTGATGTATGTTAATACGTCTGTATTTTGATCAAAATCCTTCATGCCGACTACAATGCCAGACGTATCTGACGACTAGTTGAGTTTCAAACACTCTTAATTGGTTTAAATAACAAGTATCATTACGCCTTTGTTTACTACTGATCACCTTCACGCTGCCTTAAAGAAGCATTAAAATCCAATTTATGTTACCCTAAATACGCCTATGAAACTCAACGCTATTTGTTTTCACTAGCAATACCATCACCTCGAATGCCCCATGCCAGAGTGTGTCTAGTTACTAAGTATATAAAATGTAATATCCATTAAAGCAGCCTTCAGCTGTGGACGTTATCGCGCAGTGTAGACAATCCTGTCAGTAGGCGACAGAGTAAGTAAGCAAATGTGCCGGGGACCGGCTTGTGCTAGCCTGTAGACACACTGCTCTAGAGTCTGATGAACAGGCAGACTCTTTAATATATACGTTATCGCGCAGTGTTGACGATTCTGTCAGTAGGCGATAGGATATGTTTTTTTTTTTTTTTTTTTTTATATTATAGGAAGGCAAACGAGCACACAGGCCACCTGATGGTAAGTGGAAACTGTGACCCATAGACATTCGCATTCATAAGACCGCAATCCTAAGACTGCAAATGTAAGCAAATGTGCCGGGGACAGGCTTGCGCTAGCCTGTAGACACACTGCACTAGAGCTTGACGAACCGGCGAACCTCATCATAGACGCGTTATCGCGCAGTGTAGATAATCCTGTCATAAGGCGACAGGGTAAGTTAGCAAATGTGCCGGGGACAGGCTTGCGCTAGCCTGTAGACACACTGCACTAGAGCTTGTCGAACCGGCGAACCTCATCATAGACGCGTTATCGCGCAGTGTAGATAATCCTGTCATAAGGCGACAGGGTAAGTTAGCAAATGTGCCGGGGACAGGCTTGCGCTAGCCTGTAGACACACTGCACTAGAGCTTGACGAACCGGCGAACCTCATCATAGACGCGTTATCGCGCAGTGTAGATAATCCTGTCATAAGGCGACAGGGTAAGTTAGCAAATGTGCCGAGGACAGGCTTGCGCTAGCCTGTAGACACACTGCACTAGAGCTTGTCGAACCGGCGAACCTCATCATAGACGCGTTATCGCGCAGTGTAGATAATCCTGTCATAAGGCGACAGGGTAAGTTAGCAAATGTGCCGAGGACAGGCTTGCGCTAGCCTGTAGACACACTGCACTAGAGCTTGTCGAACCGGCGAACCTCATCATAGACGCGTTATCGCGCAGTGTAGATAATCCTGTCATAAGGCGACAGGGTAAGTTAGCAAATGTGCCGAGGACAGGCTTGCGCTAGCCTGTAGACACACTGCACTAGAGCTTGTCGAACCGGCGAACCTCATCATAGACGCGTTATCGCGCAGTGTAGATAATCCTGTCATAAGGCGACAGGGTAAGTTAGCAAATGTGCCGAGGACAGGCTTGCGCTAGCCTGTAGACACACTGCACTAGAGCTTGTCGAACCGGCGAACCTCATCATAGACGCGTTATCGCGCAGTGTAGATAATCCTGTCATAAGGCGACAGGGTAAGTTAGCAAATGTGCCGGGGACAGGCTTGCGCTAGCCTGTAGACACACTGCACTAGAGCTTGACGAACCGGCGAACCTCATCATAGACGCGTTATCGCGCAGTGTAGATAATCCTGTCATAAGGCGACAGGGTAAGTTAGCAAATGTGCCGGGGACAGGCTTGCGCTAGCCTGTAGACACACTGCACTAGAGCTTGTCGAACCGGCGAACCTCATCATAGACGCGTTATCGCGCAGTGTAGATAATCCTGTCATAAGGCGACAGGGTAAGTTAGCAAATGTGCCGGGGACAGGCTTGCGCTAGCCTGTAGACACACTGCACTAGAGCTTTTCGAACCGGCGAACCTCATCATAGACGCGTTATCGCGCAGTGTAGATAATCCTGTCATAAGGCGACAGGGTAAGTTAGCAAATGTGCCGGGGACAGGCTTGCGCTAGCCTGTAGACACACTGCACTAGAGCTTGACGAACCGGCGAACCTCATCATAGACGCGTTATCGCGCAGTGTAGATAATCCTGTCATAAGGCGACAGGGTAAGTTAGCAAATGTGCCGGGGACAGGCTTGCGCTAGCCTGTAGACACACTGCACTAGAGCTTGTCGAACCGGCGAACCTCATCATAGACGCGTTATCGCGCAGTGTAGATAATCCTGTCATAAGGCGACAGGGTAAGTTAGCAAATGTGCCGGGGACAGGCTTGCGCTAGCCTGTAGACACACTGCACTAGAGCTTGACGAACCGGCGAACCTCATCATAGACGCGTTATCGCGCAGTGTAGATAATCCTGTCATAAGGCGACAGGGTAAGTTAGCAAATGTGCCGGGGACAGGCTTGCGCTAGCCTGTAGACACACTGCACTAGAGCTTGTCGAACCGGCGAACCTCATCATAGACGCGTTATCGCGCAGTGTAGATAATCCTGTCATAAGGCGACAGGGTAAGTTAGCAAATGTGCCGGGGACAGGCTTGCGCTAGCCTGTAGACACACTGCACTAGAGCTTGACGAACCGGCGAACCTCATCATAGACGCGTTATCGCGCAGTGTAGATAATCCTGTCATAAGGCGACAGGGTAAGTTAGCAAATGTGCCGGGGACAGGCTTGCGCTAGCCTGTAGACACACTGCACTAGAGCTTGTCGAACCGGCGAACCTCATCATAGACGCGTTATCGCGCAGTGTAGATAATCCTGTCATAAGGCGACAGGGTAAGTTAGCAAATGTGCCGGGGACAGGCTTGCGCTAGCCTGTAGACACACTGCACTAGAGCTTGACGAACCGGCGAACCTCATCATAGACGCGTTATCGCGCAGTGTAGATAATCCTGTCATAAGGCGACAGGGTAAGTTAGCAAATGTGCCGGGGACAGGCTTGCGCTAGCCTGTAGACACACTGCACTAGAGCTTGTCGAACCGGCGAACCTCATCATAGACGCGTTATCGCGCAGTGTAGATAATCCTGTCATAAGGCGACAGGGTAAGTTAGCAAATGTGCCGGGGACAGGCTTGCGCTAGCCTGTAGACACACTGCACTAGAGCTTGACGAACCGGCGAACCTCATCATAGACGCGTTTTCGCGCAGTGTAGATAATCCTGTCATAAGGCGACAGGGTAAGTTAGCAAATGTGCCGGGGACAGGCTTGCGCTAGCCTGTAGACACACTGCACTAGAGCTTGTCGAACCGGCGAACCTCATCATAGACGCGTTATCGCGCAGCGTAGATAATCCTGTCATAAGGCGACAGGGTAAGTTAGCAAATGTGCCGGGGACAGGCTTGCGCTAGCCTGTAGACACACTGCACTAGAGCTTGTCGAACCGGCGAACCTCATCATAGACGCGTTATCGCGCAGTGTAGATAATCCTGTCATAAGGCGACAGGGTAAGTTAGCAAATGTGCCGGGAACTGGCTTCGGTTAGCCTGTAGATACATTACAATAGAGCCTGATGAACAACAAAACTCCATAAGAATAAAATTCCTTTCCTCTACTAATAGCTCTCCAATACTGTCCACAACTGCCTGTAATATAGTAATCTTGTTATTTAGCAACAAGGCATTTCTATAATTAAGTGACTATTTGCGAAAATCCAAACGCTGAGCCTCATCTTGATTCTGAGTCTTGTTTCTGTGTTTATGTATTTCTCTTTATAAGTTTATCATTATCTAGTACCCATAACAAGCCTAGAACTCAGTTTGAGACTAGTTCAATTTGTGTGTTTGTATTAAATAAATATCAAGGGACAATGTCAAATCAATTGACCTAGTCCCAATTTAAGCTCTAGGCTTGTATTATGGGTACTAGACAACGATATAAACATCCATGACTCAGGAACAAATATTCGCGCTCAACACACAAATATCTGCCCTTACCGGGATTTGAACCCAGGACCACTAGCTTCGTAGGCAGAGTCACTACCACATAGGCCAGCGCGTCGTGTATTATTGTGTGTCCTTTTGGTATTAATTTGTATTATTCATCTTTCCGTCCGTGTGTCCGCGCGTCATCACCCGATCTCGATAGCCCGCGCTATGCAAGCTTACTGTACTTAGCTGCCGATGAGTATCGCACCGACACCCAGTCCCGTGGATGCTCATATTATTATACATGTTTATTCCCTTTTCTACGCGTTGGTCATTAAATAATTATCTTTGGTCACGGGGAGCGTCTTGGGTTAGCACGAGCGACATGGGATGCTTTTTTTATCCCATTTTTTTACATTCTACAAAAGACACAGTTGAAAACCAATCGCCGCTAATTTTCATAGCCCTCGAAGTAAAAACATATTTTAATTAATGACAGTTTAAAAACGATCAATTTTTAAAAACATCAATCAAATCATTTTTTATCCACCTTGAAATTTTTCAGGAGATTTTTATATTAGCAACAAGCATGTACCTACGTAAATAGGTAGATATGTCATTACGATACTAAACTACTTACCTATAAATCAGTTCAAACACGAAAATACGATTCGCCGACAGCCAGACTCCCAAAGGACTAAACGGACATCAGAAACTTGCAAAAAAACAAGTATTTGAGGTGAGATTTCCCAGCTGGCGTTCCTTTGACGCAGATAGAATTTCGGAAAATGTTCGCTAAAAGATCGGCTTCGCTTGATTTGTTTGGATGTGGCGAAAACGAGGCGTCGATTCTTTTATTCGTTGCGAGAATTCCCACGGCAGGGCTTCGTCTAGTATTTCCTATTCAGCACCAATACAATTACACACATAGAAAACGTGTAAGGGCCAAAAATATCCTTACATTCAAATTCAAAAATCTAATTGAAAATTCCAAATTATTTATTATCATCGCTGAGCCAGTCTATAAATTTACAGTTACTGAGGCATCCCTTTAGATTAACAAATTATGTGTTAGGACGCCTCGCTCTTCAAAAAATCAACATAAATGAGAGAACCTTGAACCTTTTGTTTTTAGAGTTGTAGGTAATTCTGTTGCTCTGCCTACCCCTCTCTGGGACCGAAGGCGTGAGGTTATGTTGTACATACATACATAAACCTACGCCTTCATTTCCAGAGTGGGGTAGGCAGAGCTAAAGAATTACCAACAAGTCTTAAAACTTCTTGATAATTCTGTAACCACATTTTGCACAAGTAGGCTAAGATGTTTCCCAGTGTATTAGTGACAGGTGGCAAGCCCATCGCCTAATAGTACTGCAAGCCTTTATTCCTTTAGTCGCCTCTTACGACATCCACGGGAAGACATGGAGTGGTACTATTCTAACCCGGCAACCACACGGGAAAATGCAGTATGTATGTATGTATAAAAACCTTCCTCTTGAATTACTTCTTTCTATTAATGAAAACCGCAGTAAAATCGGTTACGCTAAGCGTTAAGTTAAGTTAAGCGTGCGTACAGATGGACATCTCAAGATGGACAGACGGCGGGAATCGGTTTGGTTTTATAGGTACTATAAGTATGATATGTTGTTTATGTGCCACAAAACCAACCCTATTATTGAACAACGATTAGAAGTTTAAGTAGTTACTCGAACCTTAGACAGCTTAGAAAGTGAATCAGTAATATAACTAGTTAGGTATGAATTATTAATCAGCCCTTAAGATCTGTTCCTACCATAAATAAAACCATTATGATGGCTCTTCTTTATTACCAATTTACAATTTTACGCCTCTTAACATAGAACAGTTATTCCCTGGTCATAATTTAGACTTATAGTCTTCTGGAGCGCTAAAATATTGAAATGCTTCCATAATTGCGCAAACGCCGCTCTCACTTAGTATTTTAATCGATCCGTCGTTGAACTAGTCCACCTTGTTTAGATATCGGCATAAACTAATCCGAGTCATTGGATTGCCTAACCCTTTAGATGCTTTAAAGAATGGATTGGTTACTGTCAAATTAACCTTTTAATGAGACGCGGGATATTTCCCAGCACAATGAGATCTTGTACATTAACATTTTAATGCTGTGACAGCTGATAATCTTCGAAGGGATAAATTGCTTAAACTTGCGTTAACATACTCGTACATGTGTGTGAGCAAGTACACGTAGGGTCGTACCAATAAACTTACCTTGGCTGAGGTAAGAGTCTAAGGATACGTCAAAGTGAACGTCAAATCATAGAAAACGGCCAAATTATAAACTGCCGTAATTTATAATGTAATTTGTAATTACATTACATTCAAACTGACGAAATAATTTAGAAAAAAATTATACCTCTCTTTGAAAGTTCAATAAGTATTAGATACATATAGGTTATGCGTGAGACAGGACCTGATACTATCTAGGCAGGCTTTTTTGGTTTTAATATTTTGTTTACAAGCAATACGTCTTTTGCATCAAAGACTTTGTAGATTGATTAGGTAAACACTGCTTACCATTTTGGCAAAATAGTTACTTTTGATTTACATTCTTTATAACTATGGAAAGTAGAACGTGATAATATAGATATCTTTGTTATATTAAAGGATGTATGAGATGACTTTTTCTGTCAAAAAGGAGGCAGAGGAGCAAGACAGCCACCTGATGGTAAACACCTGCAACTCCAGAAGAAAAGAGTAGGCTCGTTTTTTGAAGTTGGTTCGGAAATACAGACACCGAAAGCTGATTCCACATACATAAGGTGCGTAGCTAGAAAGCCCTCGAAAAACGCACGGTAGTGGATTTACAACTATCAAGATGGTGTTGATGAAATGATAGTTTAGTCTTCGCAAAAGAGGCATAGAGGAAAAATTATTTCTAAACTAAGCCCTTGTGCCTTCCGTATCTATAATCTCAAATAGTTCTACAAGTAACCTCATTTGAAAATCTAAGTTTAATTATTGGAAAGCGGATTGATATCTGCGGCCGTAGTTGTAAATAATGTACCACCCATGTCCGCCGGTTCAAACGATCTTGATGCGAATTAAGGGCAATAAGGTTCAATTTAAATTAGACAATGTCTTAGATATAACAGAAATACTTTTTTCTCAAACATGCTCGGAAAAAACGGTATTCCGATTGAAACACAAGGACGGAAAGAGCCTCATTTTACTCCTAGGAGTAAAAAAACCATATGAAAACACTTTCCGTCCATGTCCATATATTTCTTAAAAATGCTGTCAATTTGCATACAAAATCAAAAGGACCAAGACAAAAATTCCAAACAGCCAAGGTAACTGCTCGCTTTTTTAGCACAGTGCGTGTGTTTCTTTTTGAATTTGCATTCCAATGTCTATGGTTAGTATTTAAAAACAATTGACAGTCGGTAACATTCGTTCATTCTGCATAATATAATTGTGAAACCGAATATTAAACTATTTGTTGTGTGAAATACTTACTATAAAAAATGAGCTCAAGCGACGAAATAGGTACCACTCCGCCTATATTAAAAACTAATAAGTTTTTATTTACAAATTGCCCAAACATGACCAACATAACTTTTAATGTGAATTAAATTAAATTATTTGCTTTTTAGAAATGTATTTGTATTATTTCCTCACACGTTTGAGAAAAGCATTATGTATGCCTCGGCGGAAACGAGGATTTCCTGACTCGTATTTTAGCAGGCCTCGCTATTGCTCGGCCTACTAACCACCTCGTCAGGAAAACCCTTACTTTATGTGTAATTTATTTTCCTTGTTATGTATTGAATAAAAAATGAGTGAGTGAGCATGTCACGGCTAATGTATTAGTTATGCGGTCAATTATGATTTAATAAGTACAGTTTACTTAGTAAAAGTTCAATGCTTGTTGCAAACCAAATACTAATAAGAAGAAGAAGAAATACATTTATTCACTAACAATAAGTAACATTAATATACAAATCATTTAAGAAAACAGTGAAGGTAACAGGAATAGCACGTAATGTAGGTATGTCCTCGTGGCGGTGAAACGGACACTGGCTCAGCAAAATCCTGAAGTTCCAAACACTTGCAGCGCTGATTTTCAGCCAGTACTGCTAGCCTTTAATGTCACTGCTAGGCACCCACAGGCCCCTCCCTTCTTTCCACATAGCCCTATCTTGGGCAGTCTCCAACCAGTCCCAATTGAAGGCTTCATGCGTATCTCGCCAACGTCGCTTTTGTCTGCCGCGACGCCGAATTCTATCCCGTGGGACCCATTTGGTACACTGTTTAAGTTAAAGGTAATATTTTTGTTAATTAAATTACTAAGACAAATAAATTGCTGACTGTACTTTTATGTACAGTCATCATCCGCTTGTTGAACCAAACTAACGAGTCAAAACTAGGGTAGACCGAGGAGATCCAGTTGCCAGTGTTAGGTACCACTATCCGATTGCATAAACAGATCAGTGAGACACAATTTTGAATTGTCATCGGATTTACATGTTTATTCTTAATTTGAGCCTATTCTATAACGGAACAGATAAATCTTTTGGTAAACCTTCTAACAAAATAATAAACGTTAAATTAAACCAGTCAAAGTTTTGATTATGTTTAACTATTTTTTTTAACCCTTTGGATTGGAAGGTGGCAACAGAATCGCCGGTGATTTAACGTAGTCTCAGAGTATTGGGATTCGTTATCATCATCATCATCATCATCATCATCATGCCAGCCGAAAGACGTCCACTGCCGGACATAGGGCTCCCCCAAGGCTCTCCACTCAGACCGGTCTTGTGCTTTTCGCATTCACCGCGTTCCCGCGATCTTCACAAGGTCGTCACCATCTTGTCGGAGGCCTACCTACAGCTCGTCTCCCGGTCCGCGGACGCCACTCATAAAATTTTGAAAAAACCTTACAATTATCCGGTTACTTTGGGGTTATCATGAAATAGCTAAGCAGTTTAATTTACGGCGAGCGTAAAGGACAGAGCTATAGCAATTATATAGCTCTATCCTTTTCTCCCAGCGTGAACTGAACTGCATTGCTACGTCATAATAATTTCCCTGATCGATAAAAAACATACAGAATAGCCGTCGCCTATACAGTATAAACTAAACTATATATATTTTGTCAACCAGTCAAACTTCACCACTGTGTCACTGCCGTCTTACTCACGCACATTTCGTTGCATAACTAAGGAAGATCCTTATTCGATTTCTAAATTAATGACTCACACGTGGGTATTCACCGGAGTCAACCACAGTTTGACCTAAATTAAACTTGTCTCATACGTTTAGGTTCTCTACATGGTTTGAATATACCCCATATTCAGCAAAATGTTGTGTTCAGCGAAATGATTATTAAGTTGTTTTTTTCTGATGTCCTGTTTTTGTGCCCCACTGCTGGGCAAAGGCCTCCCCTCTTTTTCTCCACTAGGCCCTATCATCCCTAGCGCACTCGTGCCAATCCCTCGCTAAAGACTCTATGTCATCCCGCCATCTTGTCGCATGGAAGCCAATTATTAATTTATATGTTTTTATTGCAAAGTAAAGACGGCTCATTGGAAGTATCCAGGGAGCCTAGTCAAGACAGATTTTTTTGCAAACGACTACAAATGTAATGCTTTAAAAAGCTACCAAAATGAGTAAACATGATTTTCGCAAACAATATCACGAACTATGCTAAATTCCTATCGTATAATTACGGTCAAATATTTCTTTAGAATCGCGATTTTAAATAATAACCATCGTAAATAATAAAGTGAATTCGTGATAGGAACAACCTAAAACGATTTAGAAAAGAAGATCGATTTTAATCATTCATTAAAAGTGAAATTTTCATCACGAATGACCCAAAAACTTGGATTTTTAAACAATGTCCATAAAAATGATAGATCCATATTAAATTCACCTTTGAAACGACGGAACACATTTTCTGAATCAATTTAGGATATTTATGCAAATATTGGAATTAAAACTAACAAAGATTTCTTATTATTAATGGGTTTGTTAATGTGATTCTGAATCAGTTAATATTTAAACTTTTAAGAATCCTGTTCAAGAAATCGAGGGCGTTATTTTATAACTTTGTACTTAATTAAAGAGTTATGTCGGTTTAAAGTTAAAAGCTTAGGGAAAATACACATATTTTGGGTATATTTTTTTCCCTGAAGACGCTGAGTAAGATATTTTAGAGAGATCAGTACCAGGAACTCGAACTTTTCCTTCTATCAACTAAGTAACGTTAATGTTTCATCATCTACAAATTTTGTAGGGTGATTGTAATAGCGCTCCCATATCTTTATTTAATATCACATTTCCTTGCACGAACTTTGAAGTTGACATTTCGTTCAGTCATCGAGTAAGGAATAGTAAACGTAAAAAAATGAATGGGACTTCACCGATTGTATCATTTCATTGAATTTAATTTCATCGAGCGCTATTTTTTGCGGAAGCCATGGTGTTCTCAGGGTATCTCAAACATTAATCACGTAGGTTTTATTCATTTAGACTTATGGCTAACAAAAAAGTTAAAACATGAGGCGAAAATGCGTTTCGTTGAAATGAAAATTCTCTGTAATAAGACTATCGATGAGAAGTTTTGATAAATAATACATTCCGTAAAAGCATAATGCACAATTCTGGGGTCCTAGTGGTCAAAAAGTCTTCTAAAGATCAAGTGAAAAAGGGTTTAAGTCTTGTACACTCCCTTCACGTATATATCCTTTTGACGTATATATTATTGAAATAATCGTGCTCAAGCTACAGATATCAAAATAGTTGACTAAAATCTAGATGCAATAAAAACGTAGAGCTTTCGAATATTTACGGCAGCCTTCATTTTCATCAATTCCTAAATCCTACAGCAAAACCAGAACAAAACAAATATTCCTTAACAAGAAGAGATTCTAGTTCAATCTCGCGAACTATTCCACTAATGCTTCTAGTTAATTGGCCATACAACAATGCCACAGCACAGAACAATAACGTCGTATGTTTATAAAAACAACAACAACTATACGCCTTTTTAGCTAAAGAATATAAAATCAGTTGAACGATGCGGTGTTTGTATGTGGTCGTGAAACCAACACAGCGATAGTTCTGAATAAAATCGACGCACACAGTTACATAGCGCTTGTGATTGTCATATATTTGTTGTATTTCTATATGCTTACGCAATCGAAAAGAAACGCAAGGTTGGAACGATTCAGCGTATCTTCAGAAAACGAATGTCTCTTGAGTCTTACGTGACCTTGTGACCTAAATTGGGGGGAATAATGGAAGAATAGACCCATTAGGGGAGGATTGGGGTCACAGTATTGTCTCACTTGTTGTCATGGTTGTTTGTTACTCATTACGCTTTTGTAGCTAAATAAGGACATATTTGATGATAAAAAAGCTTATAAGGGGATTCCTGTTTTTGCTTCTGAGCTGCTGCTACTGTTGATAAAACAAACTGTTTTTTTTTACAAACCTTCGGAACGGAGAAAGGTAGACTTTTTTCCGTTAAGTTACTCGGTCGATTTTTTTTTAATGAAGTAATGGCTATTCTATACAATACTATAAATCAACGCTTTCCTGTTTCAAAAATTACTTGTTTATCAGAAAACAATAATAGTTAGTTAGTGTTATTTTATAATTTACTTTAATTTACTTAATTATTTATTTTATAACAGATAAATGTTATGATAATTAAATTACGCGTTGCAATACCCTAACAGGGTTGTACCTAGAATTAAGTTTCTTTTCTACAAAAATGCAATAAATAAATAAATAAATAAATAATGAGGGTGCCACTCCACGGTCCGCGTTTGCTCGGTGCAGTCTTCGTACAGTCGATCTTACTTTATAAGTAAGTATCTGTACACTTTTGTACCTTTTCGCTTTAAAACCTTGGACAGATTAGAGCAGCAGTTCAAACACGACGTTAAAGTGACAGAGCACTAAAGTGTGCAGCTACTTATAAACCATAGTTAAGTTTAAATTTATTCATCAATATAATTTAATTGCATGTCAAAAAATACGAAATGACATTGATACTGTAAGAACAAGGATAAAAGTATTATCATGCTTTTGTAATACCTGATTGTAGATAAGTAACATTTTTTTTACTTTTTAATTAATTATAATATAGTTATCTCTATACTACTTTCTTCTCCGCTATACAATACCTATAACATTACATAACCGTACTTTTACCGCAAATCAATCCGCTATTATATCACAAACAAAAGTAGAACGTAATCGGTTAATTCCTCGCATTTCAATCCAAAATGGCGTATAACAACCGACGCTAAAACATAATTGGCGGGAAACCCACCGTGGTGAAATAACGACTCTTTTTGCACCTACAGGTTATTATAAAATTGCCAAATTCTGCGATACAAAAGCAAAAAAACATCCAAATTTAACACTAACCAATATCATCTGTGTGTCTTAGTGTATAAAGTTGTATTTTATGTTTTATTTGGTGTTGTGTCATTGTACTTCTGAGCTAGAGAATTTACATGCACGCAAGCGGCCTGGGTGGCTTTCAGAGAAGATTTAATTATTCAAATGTCCAACCCATTCTGAGGCGGGTATGTGGAGGGGCACCTCGGCTTTGGACTACGTCGTACAAAGGGTGGCAATTTGAATACCTGTAACAATCCAATGATTAATCCCAACTGTGTTAATAAAGAGACCACGAGAATGAAAGTTCAGTTTCACTCATCAATAGCCCGTTGCTTGTAGCAATCCATTGACGAGTTGTTTAAACATTATTGAGCCGGGAGCTATTGCAGCGATGCAATGTATATACAAGTATGCGGGCTATCGACCAATGAAACTGAGCCTTCAGTCTAGTTGGTAGCGAAGCGACCCTGCTTGGTTCGATTTCCGTAAAGGGCGAATATGTGTATGATGAGCGCGAATATACGTTTCCGAATGTTTAATGATTTTTTGTTTTAATATCAATTAATGTACGGATTTCTCTATAAG
Source organism: Acleris emargana (assembly GCA_927399475.2). Taxonomy (NCBI): domain Eukaryota; kingdom Metazoa; phylum Arthropoda; class Insecta; order Lepidoptera; family Tortricidae; genus Acleris; species Acleris emargana. The sequence continues at coordinate 4,722,430 of OV656847.1, forward strand.
TACCTATGTTCAAAGATATTTAGTACCCTTAGTCCAAGCCATGAGCTTAGTTTGGGACTAAGTCAACTTGTCCCTTCGTATTAATTATTTATTTAGATCTGAAATCTAGGTGCTAACAAACGAAAACAAATCAACTTCTTTGCTCCTACATTTATTTATTTAAATCCCTTGTCTTGAACGCAAAAGATTGACAATTAAGTTCACAAAGGAATTTTATACGAATCAATTGAGTGTAACTTTAAATTATTTAAATAGGTATCGAATAATGCAAGTATTTTAAAATTGCATTTCGTTGTTATGTATTCCCAATCCAATATGTTCGATTGGCCAAATACCTATTATATAAATGGCAATAGCAGATTGTGTCACAAGGGAGAAAAATGACGTATTACGGCGAGGGCATACATTAAATCCTGAGCGTAGTGAATTAAATATTTTTGCTACCATGTGACACATACTGCTTTTCAAATTACCTATGAGGAAAATAAAAGATCTTAGTGATGAAACAAATAAATTAGAGACGTGAACAACTACACTACGAGTGTTCAATCAGTAAGTCAATGAAAAGTACCCGTTTTAGTTTTAAAATCCGATTAACTATAATGAAGGGTCCACGGAAAGAATATGTCCAGTCACATTAGTAACTTTTTGAGATATCGCGATTTGAAAGTTAGGAACCATGTCATTTTGTACGTAATTTTCGTGTAGAGGTTTTTTTAAGAGTGAAAAGATACAAGTTATATGAAGATTTATATCTGAATCTGAATGGTAGGTAATAGTTTATTTCGTCCTCTATAGATTCAAAACTCATTTTCAATAAAAAGTGACTAGACATGTTCTTTCCGTGGACCCTTCATATGCAATCGTTACAAAAACCAGCCATTTATTATTAGCGTTCAAAAGGTTGTTAACCACTGACTTTTTAACAGAAGCGATATTGAAAATTGATATTCCAGAAGCCGCCAACCTTTTTTTACCGTGGTCAACAAAACCTCCTAAGCATCAATGCGCGCAAAGGAGCTCAATACCTTATTATATTAATAAACTGATACTTCAACAATATCTTAGATCGATATCGTTTCTCGATAGTAACAATACCGATACCAAGAACTCGTCGGCGCCGCGCCATTGTTACTGGAATTAAAATGTATTATTAAGAACTGTTGAGCTTTCTTAATAGATTAATCTAGGAAATTGACACAGTCTGGTTCCCACGGGCTGGATCTTGGAAACAGATGACCAAAGAATGTATAGTATGGATGACAGTATTAAATTTTAGTACCTATTGCTGTTTCAAAAACGCTGCAGTGTGGAAAGCGGTCCGTAGATATTCGCATGTATCTCTATTTGGACCCAGAAACTAAGAATACACCCTCTTAAAACTGTTTTGTATGTCGGTAGGCTGGATTGGTTTTAGTCAAAACAGCATTCATACATTAAAAAAGTTCTATGAGTATACTTTGTTACATGGCTTTTTAATTTATTCGTGTTTTCATTTCGCGTTTATTAATCGTCGGTGATACTGCAAAACCGCGTAAGTAACAAATTCATGATAGAGCAAAATAAACCATACTAACTTTTTAAAAAGGTGCATTTTGCTTCTTATTTAAAATGTTACTTACGCGGTTTTGCAGTTTCACCGACGAAATATTGTTCTTAACTGTGAGATTTGTTTGCTTTTCTACTAAAAACGTATGCCTTACCTTTAACAGAGCAACAGTCAAAAAACTACTTACTGGTACTTATTATGTTATGCTATACCTGTTAAGTTTGTATTTAATAACAGCTGCAATTACATGAAGAACAATCTCGCGCGCTTTACAATACCTAAGTCAATAAACATAAAAAACCTTTTTATTCTGCCGTGATTCTTAAAAAGGCAGTCATCTGACAATTTACCAAAAATGAGTTATGTATATGGTCGTGATCAGGAAAAAAAGACGCATCGACCTATCAAACCCGTTTTTCTCTATCGCATTTAGTTTTCGAGATATTTTTTCTATGAAAGGCAGTCTAGTGGTCGAGAACCATTGCCTAATTCATTAAAAAGCAGTCATCTCACATTCATCCATAAAAAAGCAGCTTAAGTACCTTGACTGCAAAATATTCTGGAAAATTTTATGCAAAAAATTATTTAAAAGACAGTTTTGTACCAAACTGTCTTTCGCTAATTATTTTTATATAGACAGCTGTACAATTAATTCATTAAAAAGCCGCTTTTGAACAAAAATTATTTAAAAGGCAGTCATGTGACGTTGGCTGCCTTCTTAATAATTTTTTGGTACGTAATAATTACTTCTATGCTTCACAGAAAGCAGTTTGCTTTCCTTAAAAAATTATTCGTTACAATTTTTTCGACTTCATCGGATACTAAAAGGCAGTTTTCTCGCAATAATTCATTTAAAGGCAGCCATCTTTGGTCGCGCCATTACAATTTTTGCGCAAATTTAAACTCTTTGACGTCAAAAATCAGTGCGCTGTGCGCCGCGCCGCCGGACGCGAACGACAGCGGACGTCGAGCTAGAGCCGGTAGAGCCGGGGTTCGCGCCAAAATCGCGTGAGCGCGAACGTTCTAGGTAAGTAATAGTGGTCTCAGACAGAAATACGTGTGCGGAAGGTATTGATGTTAATAATATTTCTAATTTTTTACAGTAAAAGTATCCATCGAGTGCGCCCCTACCTACTAACTACTTATACATATGTATAGCTGAGTTATTTACTTCGTCGAGTAGTGAATGTGTATACGCAGTGCTGCTGTCGTCATGAATTATTAATGTAAGTATATTATATAATCTTAGTAGAGATTTTATTACCTGGTAGTTATCCACTTTAGAGTTTATCTTATAATATGTACACAATGCAATTGTTTTCTTTTATTGAAGGCTAAAGCTAATAACAAATCATAGCACGTAACAACAAATGCAAACAAATAGCTACTTGTAGAAGACGGTAGCTATTTGTTAGCATTTTTTGGTACTTGCTATGACTTTTAGTAACGGTAGCCTTCAACAAAAGAGAAAAATTGCACCAGGTTATAAAATGTCTACGATACAATAGGGTTTTTGGTTTTTACGCTGTAATAAAATAGAATAAAATATTATTTTTTACATCCACAGATAACCAAGAACATGTCGAGGTCTAAAAAATTGTTGGAGTTGTGTAATGGAGGAGGAAGCTGTGTATCAGAGAAACGGGAATCTATCGAAACCTACATGGACGGTCGATCTAATTTATTATCAGCGAAAAATATGTTTGCGCACGAATTTGGGGTACCTATAGACAAAATAAGCCACCAAGCCAAGACGTCGATGAATCCACAGCACCAAACAAGTCCAAAGAACCTGGAATATGGAATCAATTTCAAACCCCAGGGCATACATCAATAAAATGACGAAAGTCAGTTTTCAAAGAGGGTCATGTGACCTTTTTTATGAAAATGACTATAATGGCCAAGAAATTTCAATGTGCTTTTTGAAAGACAATTATCTTAAAAATCCAACTGCCACGGTTTTGTCGCCTCGTGAAACCCCAAAAGGCATTTCGAAAGAAAAAAAAGAAAATATTATTTCTAAGCTTGCCCCCATAATGCCACCACATAAATTAATATTATGGAAGAATTTACCCATATCAGTAGATGCTGATATTTAAAAAACTTTTTAAGTACCTACTTACATTTACTGACTAGGATTATTTAAAACTTCCTGTTGTGTGCCATAAAAACGAATAGTTTATAATAATATACTCCTAGCTGTACGGAAACTGATGATCTCAACTTTAAGTGCCTTTTAATTTTGTTTAGGATAAACTAAGTTTCTAGTTTTTAAGTAAATAGAAGTGTTTTAACAATAGCGGCCTTTACACGGTAAAGTTCGGACTGCGGGAAACGCCACGCGCCGCTCCGATCTTCGTTCCGAACCGTACGTTTTGTCTATTTTACTATTGCAGTTGCATTTACACGTACGGTTCGGAGCGAAGATTGGAACAACGCGTGGCGTTTCCCGCGGTCCGAACTTTACTTGTGCAGGCCGCTAATGATCAAGTAATCTGAATCACCAGCAACAACAATACAATAACAAATACATTACAAATAGGTTTTTGTTGATATTTTCATTTTATTGTAGCTACAGGGTTTATTTTAAAAATACATTTTAATATCTTTAGTGACTCAGTTTACTTGATTCGAAATATACCGGCCGACTAAACTAAGTATCACACTCTGTTAGAGATTTATCCTAAAAGTGTGCTACTTAGTTTTGCGGGCCAGTATATTTTAGAGTTCTAGGTAAATCTAGGCTGTGACTCTATAGACTGATAGGTATTAAAGTTAACTTTAAGTGGGAGATACAATCTCTGCCTATTGATTTTAATAAAAGTTTGATTTTATTCTTATTGTATTCGTTTTTTATTTCATTTGAATTCACTTGACTGCTGTTATCCAAGTTTTATAAAAAAGAAAACTTAGAAGAACATTTCCTAAAAAGCAGTGAATTGCATTCGAGAATTTTAGACTGCCTTTTAGTGAATTACTCAATATATATAGTTTAACCAATGTCCGCTTGAAAAAAGTAGTTTGGTGTAATAATTTACTTAAAGGCAGTCACTGGACTTTCACGTCTATGTTAATAATTACTCTAAAAGGTTTTTTGGTTTCGAAACTTTTTAAAAAGGCAGCCTTACTAAAAAACTGCCTTTTAAAAAATTATGAGCAAATAATTTAAAGGCCTGATAATTTTCAAAAATAAATTGTTAGTAATAATCCACTAAAAGGCAGCCTGGGGACTGTTGCTGCCTTTAAGTGGATTATTATAAATAGTAAACAAAAACACTTAATTCATTTCACGATTATTTCTTAATTTTATATAATTAAATAAGTAAAAAAAAATTAAAAAAAAATTAAAAAATAAGGAACTGGTACCCTTCTACCATGAAAAACCATCAATACGTCATATTTTATTACACAACCTGATTAAACAGAAAAAGTCGAAATGAAGGCTGCTTTCGCGTTTTTCTCAAAAGTCAGTGCTGTCAGAAGACTGCCTTTTAAAAAATGACGGCAGTATTCTGCCCTTAACAATCGAATCATTGAGTCCGGCCATTAACTCTCAATACACATTAGGACAAATAAAAAACAAAAAAATATTGAAGCTGTCCCGTTTTCTCTGGTTTGATGTACAGTCGCGAACTCAACTGGTAATTTAACTTAATTATATTTTATGTTGATTTAACGGTGTGAAGTTAACTATATACAACACACTTAGATCAAGCTATTATCAACTCGAAAAACTTGCTAGTTTAGTTTCAAGTTCAGAACAACCCCCTAGGTAGGGCCTACGAACTGATTTGTTTCGTTCAAACAAAGAAACAATATAAACCTAATACGGATCTTTATTGTTTGGCATTATTATTTTTAGTCATAATTATTGCAAGTCACAAAGTATTTTTATAAGAAACTGATAGTTTTTCATGATTTTTTCATATAGACATGTAAGTTAAGCCAGCGATAAGGCAGCGATATAATAATTATGTCAATAGAATAATTATGTCTTTTTTTATGAGAAACAACGGGATCTCTCGAAATACTAGTAAACCTTATTTTATTAATAAGAAGCGATTCAAAAGAAGAAACAAAACTAACAACTCGAAATACTGCAAAACAACGACTAACAAAATTGTGTCCGACTGTACTCGTGCACGAAAGTGAAAACGACCTTAAACACGTATACTGGATAAACAAATAGTACACTCGACCAAAACAAATGTTGGCCTCGACCAGCAAAAAGAGCGTAGAAAGTCCCGCTTTTTATACCCTTTCTTTAACAATTTTCACGCCTTTTTGTTCTATTCTTTCGTACTTCTATTATGCAGATGGAAATTGCCGATAATGAGCAAAATGCTTTGGCGAAGAATCGAAATGTTTTGAAATTATCAGGTTATTTGATTCTGAGAAGCCAGCATACGGGAACAAAGGGATTCAGGCAATATTTTCCGGGAACATTAAAGGCAGGAAGGATGGCCGATTAAATAAATATCCTGCTTTTAATTTATTCACTGATTATACTAGTATGTGTGGTGTGAAACTGATTGATAGAGTTAGAAATGAAAAAATCAGAGAAAAGTGTGGAATAAAAGAAGATGTAGTGACTAAGATTGAAAAGGGCATGCTTCGATGGTTCGGTCATTTGGAAAGGATGGATGAAAGAAGATTGACGAAAGAGATATACAGATCGAAAGTGAGTGGAAGGGTCGGAAGAGGCCGCCCTACGCGTACTTTTTCGAATCAAAACGGAGAAATACTAGTAAAGGGCCGAATCTTAAGTACCCGAAACCGACGTGCGTGCATGACTCGATGTATGAATGTTGAAGAAGCGAAAGAAATTTGTCAAGATCGTGGCAAGTGGAAAGAAGTGGTCTCTGCCCACCTCTCTGGGAAACAGGCGTGATTTAATGTATGTATGTATGTATGATTATACTCTCACATAACATTGGTGAAATTACTATGAAACCGTTTTAAATAAAAATGAAACATAAGGCGCCATTTTGAATTGGTAATTTTACTAACTCCTTATTTTCAGTATCTCCTCTTCATAAATCAGCAATAAAATTAAATGCGAGAAATGTCCTAGAAGCCACATAAGGTATACCGGTGATTACAAAACATACACGAACCCGCAAAAGTTCTCGACTCCCTCGGGGAATCATTGATTGATTGATTGTTTGTTTGTATTTGATTTAGAAAATCAACGTTACTCTTTTATTTGTCGAACATTATTAAAAACAAAACCAGTAACTGAAAGACCTTAGTTTGAAAAAGTAGTAAAAGCCATCAAATTGTTTTAAATTGATCAAAGTTTATGCTGGCAAGTTTGCAAAGGGTAGCAATATGGCGCCTACGCCCTTCAATTTTAGCTCTCGGGAAATTTGTTATATTAACCGCATTACGTAGGGAAATGCGTAACAAGGGTGCCCAGCAACCCTTGAATATGGCGTAATGGATGCTGAACATAGTTTTTATGATGTAACTTCGCAGAACCTTCAGGAGATCCTTCAAAGTCACATTATGGTAATGTGGAATAAATTCGTCATGAATTCTATAATAATATTTATAAGTTTTTTGTGGCAGGCATGAATCGTAATATAAACAAACCCCTTATTTACAAAGGTAGAATAAACTTATTTGAGTTATAGGAAGTTTTGGTAAAATAGAAGACAAGGCCAAAGCCAATTTAAAGCACACTTTAGCTAATTGTGTGTTTATAAATATGACGGTAAATATGTAATTGTAGGTACTGCATTGCGATACATTGTATTTTAAAATAATGGAGGGATATTTATGATCCTTGGACATTTATTTGAAGTATGTGTAGCAATGGTTGTATAAAATCTTAACTGTTTTAGAAAAATATAAAATATTTATGAAAAATAGCATATTCACTTCTAGCTACTATTTAAACTGTAAAGACGATTATAATAAATAGAGTGTTATAAAGATTCATTAACAACGTGCGTTATATGCTCTATAGGAATTTTAACCGTGCGTTAGATATACTTACCAGCGATAGTAAATAATCGAATTTCGAGCTTAAAAATATTAAATATACTTTTATGCCTATAGTAATAAAGACGTGTTTCAACTCCATAGTTATCTAAACATCTTTGTTTCACATAAATATCCCATAATCTCCAATAATTGTCAAACCCTCTATCCTCAATTGACACGTACAGTAATTACGTACCTAACTATTCCCCAACTGAAACTATATTAACCCTTATCCGATACGCTGGGCCAGGTCTGATAGGATACGTATATCACTAACTTCTGACAGGCTTGTGATATACTGCCGTTATACGATATTTTGTACCTAGGGGAATAAAGTAGGTGTCTTGGTGTATAATGTAATATAGACACGTAATGTCTATGAATTAGCTATAAGTCCTTCTTTGTTTTAAAAATGGTATTTTGTTTATGACAGGACAAGGAAAATGTTGACTGTATGCGTATTTAAATTACTAAAGGGGGATTTTACTACTTGGTAAAACAATTTTGTTTTTCAATTTTTCGCAATTTCTGTCGAGTCAGATAGCATAACGTTAAAAATACGATAACACGTCAAAAGCTATGTGGTTTTACTAAGTAGAAAAGAGCTTTAGTTTATGCCCCATTAAACTTCATGGAATACGTCGTCTTGAGTGCGGTATCGGGTTATAAAACTGACCCTAAATGTATATCCAAATGTACCCATTCAAAAAGACGATGCAATGCAACATCGCACCAAGATAAGTATCACAACAAACCCATACAGTTTCGATACATCAATAAACGAGCTATAAAAACCAAACTGTGAGAATCACGCAGGTATGTCCAGTCCAAAGGCATGGTAGAAACAGTACTTCATTTTAAAACGAAGGTACGTATATCGCATGTTTTGCATGTGTGCGTACCTCGATCATACGTGCCACGATCCACCACAAGCATACTCAACAAGATGCACCAAAGCGGTTTAGTTAGGGCTGCGCCGTCGCCGAGTTTGGTTGCTTCACGTCAATCCGAGATTAAGTAAGTATCGAGCGAGGCAACCCTAGTTCCCGAGCGGCGATAGGTAATAGAAACTCTTAATGAGTCAGAGACGAATACTTTTCTATTTATACTTTGCCTCTGATAAATTAAGTAGCTAAAAATAAAGGTAAAAGCAGCAATAAACTCACATTAAAAACTGGCCCATTTGCAAATTGCTAATTAAGTCAAAAACAAGCAAACCACTCAACAAATTCATTCGTTTTATACAAAAAGCATGTTCATTTCATTAAAATTAAACGGCAATAATAAACGTTAACTGCGTTATAAAATGTGACACTCGACATGAATTTCGTTCAGTAAATTGTCAGCTGAAAGGGCAATTAAAATTTTACGTCGGAAAAATGTGTAAAGCCGACGTGCCAACGAGCTATTAAAATAGCGAGCACGATAAACGTCCTTTCGAGGAGTAAAACAATTCAATTCCAACTCATTAAGTATAAACGCTTAAAATTCGTTCGTCGAGACGTGTAAAAACTTTGGCAGTGAAGTCACGTTCGGTTTGGAATTAATCGGTCGATTGGTAATTCCGAAAGCAAACGTAACGTGACAGCTATTGCGTCGGCCACTTTTCCGAAAAAAGGTAGCATCTTTTCACTTTCACCAGTTTTAACTTTAATTGCTAAGGCCTTAATTAATAAGGTATGGCGCAGACGTTGCGATTGTAAAGCGACTATGCGATTGATTTTGCGTCTTGAGTGCAGTGTAAAACAAAGCACAATCGGAGGTTTAAACTATAGTAGGTTATCTACTATTGGCATGATTTATGGGGCAGATAACGTGTTCTGAATTTTACGCATTTCTTCAAATGATTTGCCTAATTTTCGGCCTTGGTGAACGTTAATGTCAACGCAGTTTTATTGAATTTATGACTCAATAAAAACCAGCTGTTTGTTTAATCATTTGTGCTAATTAGTGGGATTATAAAACAAAGCTTTTAAGAATTAACTTGATTCCGTTTCGTTGTAGTCTCTCCTGATTTAAATTCCAAGTTGTTTGTTTTTTTTTATTACAACCACTTTTTCTATAAGGTTTTTAAACACTGTTTTGTAATGTTTTGTAATACTTCTTATTACTTTATTTGTGGGAAGACCTTGTACAGGGTCCGTCCGGGTTGGTACCACCATCTTATCCTTTAACCTACCGCCAAGCAGCAGTGTTCGCATTGTTGTGTTTCGGTTTGGGGATAAGACAGCCGGTGAAATGACTAGCATAGAGGCATTCCATCTTAGTCCTCAGGGATGGCAGTGCATTTGCAGTCTTGTGAATGCAAATGTCTATGGGTCACAGTTTCCACTTACCATCAGGTAGCCTGTGTGCTATTTTGCCTTCCTATGCCATAAAAAAAACCTGGCCTGTTGCATGGCTAAATACGACAATTTCAAAGTATCCATACGCCTAAAAAATCGTGCATGTGCGCCGAACCTTACCATTGTTCAGCACGTGTAGATCGGTTTCACTTTTTATTAGGGCTATTTTAGACGCCGCTATTAAATCTGTTATTACTGCAGCCAGTTACGAAAATAATAGCGTCGTGTAATCGTACTTTCGTTGACAGGTAGGCGTAACGGAAAGCGTAATTGTGAATTCGCCCTAAAACTTTCACTAACGTCCTACGTCTGTCAATAAGACTTGATAAAGACTTACTAAATGACAATGGCATTTTTGATAAGTGTTTAATATTACATGGTAGGGCTCTACAATAAGCGGACAGTGCAATCAACGATGAAAATTGTTCAGTCAAAAACAAAAATATACTAGCCCATAAGCCAATAGTTATTAATTTCATATATATTAAGAACACTCCAGATAATTTCTGTTTGCCGATTAAAACGAAGAAAAACTCACTTGAATCCGTGAATACAAAACCATATTACACAAGTAGTTTCAAATATTTGTAACACGTTCTGATATTGACGACAAACGAAACAACCGCCGTTTGATTTATGATGTTGGTACTCATTTAAAAAAAGATACATTTATTGGCTTTTAACTATACCGTAGGGAGGCCATTTGCAACGTTAAAAGATGGCGGACGTGTAATTTGTTTTAGACTTTAATTTTTGGGTAATTAGGTGTTCAAAGTTCTTTTCTGATAGTGATTTGTACTTTTTATGCCTTAGTGTCGCACAGTGATTGAAGACTTGGACTTATTTCGTGTATCTGGCATCTTTCTTCTCGTTTCAAGTGGACTCGCAGTGGTGCAGAGGTTAAAACTATCTTGACCTCTGACCTACAAATCACCGTACAACGTTGCCCCCAATCTTCCTAGAGAAGATTGGATTGTGTTTTATACTCATAATAAACCTTGACACTGGCGAAATCACTTCACGTGGAAGCCATATCCCTGCGGTAGTAGCTGTTCAAGTCGCCGCGGGGGCAAAAAAAAAAAAAAAACTATACCGTACATGCTACTATAAAGGCTAATATTGAGGTAATCATATAGGATCTTCTTTATTCAAAAAATAAAACTCCTACCAAAGAACCAATGAAGGCGAATTCTGCACTAACAAATTAACTGCCACCAGTTCGCCATTTAAAATAGACAGATGGCAGCACATAGCCAAGTTCCCGAAAAATCTTTTAACGCTAAACATAATCCCGTATCAGATAAGTGGCAAATCTTAATTAGATTTTAACTGCCCACTTTAATTTACTTACAGAATTAAACCACTTAGCATTAAAGTAACTATTAAACCTTAAGGTTAAACGAGGCTTGACCAGATAAACGATTCCGTGGAATTTATTACAATCGTCGCAGGCAGTGGTTAATTGCCGGGTGACTGCGATGCTCTGGATTACGAGTGGGCAAACTGGGCAAACACAATACGTTTCTGTCAGTTTGTAGTTTATCTAGTCCCGCCCATTTAGGCCGTATATGTTTTTAATTGAAGATAGCATATAGCGGACCTACCAAGCTAAGTAACGATGTTGATTATCTTAGTTTATCTATGCACAAGAAAAACGGTGTAGTTTTTGCGAAAATATGCTCACGGATTTTTTTAGCTCCGGCCGTATTAATAGTCTAATCTTAAGGTGCCCTTCGACAGACCTAAAATTTTATGTGCAATAATTTTTTGGTCGAAAATGTTTCATATATTATTGAATGGCATACTTCTTTATTAGCGTGAAGATTTTTATGCATACATATTTTTTGTTCTAAAGCACTTTTGGTCTAAAATTGTTTTGTTTAAAATTTTAATTACTAAAAGGCTAAATCGATAATAATATTTGGTCGAAGCCCTCCCCCTCACCCCTCGCAGTATAAAACACCTAGATCTTAACTAATCTATAGGTTTGGTTAGGTAAGAATTCTGTCAAGGCGCAAGGCGCCATAACTGCGCAGAATAGGAGCTCCGCAAAGCTCCGTAGACTTCGCCTCACGGTCAACGTTATACCAAAAAATCATTCGACAAAAACCAGTTATTCCAAACAAATGTTATACTAAACCATTTTTCGACCAAACAAGCAAAACAATTTCGATCAAACAATTTTCGACATTTAAATCATTAGACGAAACGTTGGTATGCAAAAAAAATGTGACGAAACAAAAATAGGCGAAACAATTTTAGACCAACCGATATACACCCCTAATCTTGAGACCGAGATTGAAACGCCCGTCCCAACGATCAGTTAATAAATACATACGAGTAATGAATTATTTTCCTAATAATAGGACAGTTTGGTATATCATACAATACAATATAATACTCTTTAAACGCCACAAACATACGCAATTAAAATAAATAATAACAATTTTATTATCACACCCTCAGCTTTTCCAATCTGAAAACAAACCAGCAATTTACCAACAACTATCAAAGATGTAACTCCAGTGGCAACGGAAAGAAATAAACAAACCATTTTATTTCCATTTTAATTGAAGTCAAACTTTTTAAACTTGCTCACAAACCGGTCCGATTGCAACTCGATGAGCAGAATCGAAATGATTCAATCGATTGCGACGTTAATGGTGCTAATGACATTTAAGTTCCGAGCTTGCTAACCACCTGCTCCAAACCGTCTAATTTGTACGTAACTTTGACGCACGGTGGAGCCATTGGCACTCAATAGTTTAATGAACTTGAGATCTCTCTCACCGATATCCCGGCTCTTAAGATTGAACCGCAGAGCGCATTGCAGTTATTCCAAATTAATGTTATGTTTAGCGGAATTACGGATAATTACGGCTGTTATGATAATCTTTCATTATTGTTATGGAAATTGGATTCTTTTATGCTATTTAATGCAATGTACCGCTTAAAAAGCGGTACTGCTTGTACGATAACTGATTATTACTGTGTGTGCAACATAATGTTAGTGCAGTTAGTAACAAGTCTCCAGCTTTAACACCCGACTGCATATTTCGTCACCGTCGTCTATATATGTATGTAAACTCTTTGTATGTAAACTCTTCATTGCACAAAAATATAAATATTACAATATAAATATTAAACTAATGTACAAAGGCGAACTTATCCCTAAATGAGATCTCTTCCAGCTAACCCTGAAGAAGATAAGTTAGGACAATGCATAGGGTTGGACACATAGGTACAAGTTTGCACAAAAAATATCAAAAACAGATGATAATACTTATAAATAAATAAATATTAAACGAATAAACCAGTACTCAAAGTAATAAAAACTACAACATACAAATTACACATGCAATATAATATATATATATATAGAACTATAATCATTATAGGAACTTGGCTTCACGATTCATTCAGCCACATAGCGTTTTTAAATTTCGCTTTAGACAGACTACAGAAGGTGATTGTCTTAAGGAAACGGAAGCTCATTCCAAAGTTGGACACCACGGACTGTGAAGGATTTGGCATAGGAACGTATAACTACGTTGACGTAGGAACTATATATACCTATGGAATAAAATGGAATGCCTCTATGCTAAAACTTTCAACCATGACGTCTTAATAACGTACAGCTTGAATTTTTTCCTACTACCACCAATTAAAGTTGATTATAATTCGCGGAACTGTTTAAAAATTACTTAATTATCCAAAATACGTAACTATACAGTTGTAGTAAAGCAAGCATTTTGAGAGACTCTTTGATTATTAATTAAAGTGTCTGTAGAAAATACAATAGCTAGCCAAGTCACAGAAACAAAAGATCCACTCATTTGTTCTTAGAATCTTTTGTTGTTGTGACTTGAAAACAAAAGGCTGTCCTGGGCGAGTTTAATAATGATAAGACTGATAACAGGGTACTTGTATTTGCTACTTACAAAAACTGGGCAAGAGCATGTCGGGCCATGCTCAGTGTAGGGTTCCGTAGCCGTTACTACAAACAAATTAGACCTCGCGACAAACTTAACTTTGGCGTTGGAAAACTGTAATCCCCATACATCGACATAGGTCGCGGTCAGTTTACAAACAAATAAGTTTTCGGTAGGTATAAACATTTAAACCGTTTGTAACTTAAGAACCACTACTTAAAGTGTACTTAGTTGTGATAGTTTTCCTATGAAATTAATTGTACATATATACAAAAGTTGATTCACCCATATACCCGAAGCACCTTGTAAGAGCTATTGCACTGTAAATACTTATGTTGCAGGAAAAAAAAAATTAAGCTTTATTTCATTGGTAGCTAACATTTTACAAATACAAATAAAACAGAGGGGTAGGCAGAGACCACTTCTTTATATTTGCTTTCATTAAAGATATTTTTTAGATTTTTAGGATTTGTAGTTTTGGCTGTAGCGGGAGGGGGGGGGGGAGCACTTGTCTCTAACAAAAATTAGCGCTTTAAAGCTTCATATTTCATAAACGGATACCTTAATCGTAAAATTGTTTCTTCAAACCCGCAATATTTTTTTCATCACACTTGCACGTAAACAGTGTCTAAACATACAGGTTAACTTGGCCGCAATGCCCCATATAAAACCCTCGACGTTTCTTTTTACCATGAAACCCAAGGTCGGTAAGTAATTTTTTATTTATTTATACCACAGCACACAAGTCATGCAAGTTCAAGCAAAGAGTTTACACGCAATTGAAAAATTGTCTTAAAATGTTATTTAAACAGGAATTTCATTGCAATCTCGCTACATGTTACTTAAATACTCAATGAATGTTCTTAATAATCGATTTTAATAGTTTTCTGTACCAAAACGTCGTTTTTTTTTACACTCCTTCAGGGGCTGTATGTATACCTACGTAAGTATTTGCCCTTAACGTTTCTGAACGAAACATTTGTATAATCTGTGGAGTCCGCCCGTCATCCGCTTAAAAAAAGTTCAAGTAATTCGTAATAATAGTTGTGCTGACTTGTGTATTTATTTACTCGCAAATGTGATGAAAAACATTGTATGTTTCACGGGCGGTACGGGAATTACGAACTTCGACTCAGAAAGCTTCTACTAGAGCCTCGATCGTAATTCCTTACTTACCGACCTTAATACACAATGTACTATGAAATACCTATCCAACAATACCCCACACTATGAAGACGAGATAAAAACATACATCCCAAAGTTACGTGTAGTGGGATTGGTACACTAAAAAAACAGGATTTATTTTACCACTGTGTTGGCGTGACTCATATGTATGTACTAAGAGTTTCTGAGCTCGGCTGCGCACCGACTACGGAACCCTAATAAAATGTAACTAATGCTATAGATGAAACATAAGAGTCAAAGAAATAACATCTTAAGTTTTGCTAGGAAAAAAATGGATCAAAATACTTTATTTCATAAATGCTGTTGTTTTTCTCTTTATATTACTCGCATTCTTCCATAAGTAATAAACAGTTTACAATACCTAGTTCTTCTTTACATCCGCATCTGTCTATCTGTGTGTCTGTATATATCCGCCAAACTTTTTTAAATGTATTGATTATTAATTCTCCTTTATGTACGGGTGTTAAGGAAAACTCACACATTACATAAAACGAAACGTAGCGAACTAGGGCGGGTCGCTATACCACACGAATAATTTAGACAAGCCATTATATTCGGTTGGACGCATCTGCTTAACGCATCCAGAATGCTGGGGTCCTATTAAAAAGGGGATAAATCTTCTGAAGATCAAGTGAGAAATGGTACACCTATGCCTAGTATACTCCGTTTATTTATATACCCTTTATTTTTACTTGTACCCTTTATCACCAGGGCCCCTATTATGCCACTGAATAGAAGACTCCGCAAGATGGCTACCAGAGCAGCGGCAGACCGAAAAATAAATTCATGCATTCCATCTTAGTCCTCAGGGTTGGCAACGCATTCGCAGTCTTGTGAATGCGAATGTCTATGGGTCACAGTTTCCACTTACCATCAGGTGGCCTGTGTGCTCGTTTGACTTCCCATGACATAAAAAAAAAAATTAAAAAAAAAAAAAAAAATTATTACGTTTCAAAGAGCGAGCATGCAATAGGGACAGTGGAAAAGTTATTATAAATATAAATTGAAATAGTCTTATACTTAGCTATATGGTACATATTTCCAAAATAAAACTCACTTTAAAACAAGAGTCGAGGTCGAAACTCAGGTTGGTGGCAAAAATCTTAACTGATGAAACAGTCTTTGATACACCGCCGCCATATGTTTTACGATTAAACTTTCCTTTTCTTACGACTTTAATCTAGTTTAATCTAGTTTAGTTGCTAATGGAACCTGTGAGGAACTCACTCAAAAACTGTGTTGATATGCAAAAAACTATACTATATTATAAATCAAAAATTAAAACATCACATTGTATTTAAATAAGCAGTCTTCCTTCTTTATTTTACTTTAATACGGATATCAAGTTACACTTTTATTTATATTAATGTCTAAAATACCGTGGCTTTTGATTCTTCAACAAAGATATCTTGTGTAGTACATCTTAATTAAAATATCACTAAGCCCTAAATTCCGGGGTCCTAATGAAATTGGGTACTTATAATATAAGTATTCTGAAGTTGAAGTAAAAAGGGTTTAAGTGTAGAATACTCCAATTATATATATACCCTTTTCATTACGAGTAAGTCAAGTTATACCCTTTCCAATTATTTCCATCTATTCCTGTACGTTTTAATTTGGCTGCTTGTTGAAACATGGCACCCTCAGAAGGCTTCACTGGTCGCGTTATGTTCACATAAAAAGCAAAGGGACCGGAATTATTCACGCCCTAATAACCATCTTTACACGTTTTCGGCAACTTGATACCCTTCGTAGAAAGCAGCGGTGGAATGTGAAATATTACCTATTTAGCTTAGAATTGAAGTTAGTTTGAAGGCGGAAAGTTTTCAAATAGTATGTATGTATGTAAACTCTTTATTGTACAAAAATATAAATATTACAATAAAAATATTAAACCAATGTACAAAGGCGAACTTATCCCTAAATGGGATCTCTTCCAGCTAACCCTGAAGTAGATGAGTTAGGAAAATGCATAGGGTTGGACACATACAAGTACCAACAACAATTTACAAGTAGTAGTAAGTAGTAAGTAAGTAAGTAAGTAAGTAATAATGACCGCGTACTAGAAAACTAAAGTAATTACGAAGTAGGTAGCGGGTTCGACTTAGGTTTTAAATTATGTCTGAAGAACAAATCAATATCCCGGTGCAGGTTGCTAGAATATTTTCTGAATCAAGTGATAAACTAATGATTATGAATTACGTTGATGATATTCTTATTGATTGTGCAATATATCGTCCTACAGAAATGCTTAACTGAATTAATTTAACTTCAAAGATTTAAAATTATCTGTTAAACTAGGATTTACGAACGAATTCCGCGATGCCGAAGTTACAAGCAAATAAACCCGGCAAACTGTCATCCCCATACATCGACACAGGTCGCGGTCAGTTTACCAACACCGCAAATAAGTTTTCGATAGGTAAAAACATTTAAACCGTTTTGTAACTCGAGAACCGCTGAAGTCTACTTAATAGTGATAGTTTTCCTATTAAATTCGTTATAATTATGTGCTTTAATTCAATAATTTTTTCAGATTTTTAGATTTAGATTTAGATTTATTTATTTCATAATATAAGATACAGTTATATTGCACACATGTCAATTATACAGAATTCATATTATGATCGTCAAAGAAGTAAAAACAAAAAAGTAAAGTAGCAAAAACCAATGTCAAAAATTAATGGATTATAAAACACAAATAATAATAAAACGAGTCACAAAGTTAAATATATAAATGGTAGTACAATAAACAATGTCAAAATTATATATATAGGTATTATAACGTCAAAATTCAGTGTCAATAAATTCACTTACAGAGTAAAATGCATTATCTAACAAAAGGTTTTTCAATCGAAGCTTGTATGTTTCGTCACTGGACTCATTTTTTAAGGAAGCGGGTAGGTGCTCGTAGAATTTAGGGCCGATAATTCGCGGGTTCTTCCTGGCTAGCGCCGTGCGGCTCGGCTGCGGCTTTAGTATTTGTAGTTTTGGCTGGGGGCACTTGACTCTAACAAAAATTAGCGCTTTAATCGAAACATTGTATGGGTAAACCCGCAAAATTTTTGAAAGACCTATCTAACGACACCCCACGCTATGGGGTAGACGAAAAAAAACATACCCACGTTACGTGTAGGTATTTTACCACTTTGTTGGCGAGACTACTTAATATGAATATGCATGGCAAATTACAGCTTTCCAGTACTAAGAGTCTAGCTGAGCTAGGCTGCGGACGGACGGACGGACGAAACGAAACTATAAAGGTTCCTAGTTTGACTACGGAACCCTAAAAAAGAGAGAGCTAGATGAAATACGATTAAGCCTATCAAATTAACAAAACTTCGCCCTCATTAAGCTAAGAGACAGAAACATAACAACTCCGTATATACGACTTCTTTAATTAATTACATGAAACCGCTCGAGCCTAGTTCATACTTCAGGGAACCTGACATTTCAGACAGGTTCGAATTTCAATTACGAGCAACGCCGCTAATCGAAACGGTCGAGAGCTGTGATATACCACTCTAGATGAGCTACTACTACTCCTTCCACGCGTGGTCACTTAGGGAAATATCCACCAAAGTTGTGCGAAATAGCGAAGCGGTGCCCTAGCCCTTTACATCCGAGCGATTCAATGTTTTTTTTAGTATATCAATTTAAAAAAAAAACCGAAGGTCAAATTTTCTTATTTTTTTACACGATTAATATTCAATTAGAAAAAAATCACAATCGTATCACTTATTATTTTATTTTACACGGTTCATATTCAATGGTTGCCGCGCATCAGTTTTTTCACGAGATGGCGCCTCTGGGAAGTAAAGGCTTTTTGAGAGTTGATAATACATAAATAATATAAATTGAAATAATTTTGTAACTAAATATTTGAAATGTGTATATATCAAGTGAAAAAGAAAATTGTCACTAGTTTGGTCTTCGTCTAGGCATATATTTTAACATCAACTGTCAAAAAGACCTCACTTCACAGGCGCCACCTAGTGAAAAAACTGATGCGCGGAAACCCCCATTAGGAAAAAACCATCACAATCGTATCAGCTCGGGTGTAAAGGGCTAGGGAAAAAACCATCAATAGGAATACTTTATTTTCGAAAACTCGCTTTGCGCAGCTCTCCTATTGGTGGATTTTTTCCTCGCACAACGCTCCGCTACCTCAAATAGCTCTGGCGGATAATCAACCTCATAAAGTAATTACTTGGTATATAATCAGTATTAACTGGCCACTTGGGATAAACGCACGCTGCCTTCCGTTTAAGAAAAATAAAAGCCACTCACATTAAAAGAAAACCGATACAACTATAGATATCCCTTTCTTACAGGTTTGCCCTGAATTTTGTTTGACATTTGTGAGAGTAACGCTTCTTGCGATAGTTATCTGTGGGTTGAGGGTAGTAGAATAGCTAGGCCTTGGAGAGTTGAAATTGGAGGATCATTGCGAAGAGGGATAGTAATTTATACGTAACGAAGTAATTAAAACCATTACAGCAAATGGAACTATTTTCATTCGTTTTTTTGTGTTCCCATTGGTTTTTCGTGTATACCTAAACCTAGCAAGCAAAAATCATATTCCAATAAATTGCTATGGGTGGTTACTGAATTATCAACAAGTTTTTAAAGTTGTAGGTACCTAACTCTGTAGCTCTGCCTACCCCACTCTGGGATGACAGGCGTGAAGGTATGTATGTATGTATCTTGACAAGCTAAAACAAGTTGCCGCGTGGTTGAAAAAGTCGCGTTGAAGTGTACAATAAAAATGAGTTATTTTCGCATGTATAATATACATACATACATAAACTCACGCCTTTATTCCCAGAGTGGGGAAGGCAGAGCTACAGAATTACCAACAACTCTAAGAATTTGTTGATAATTCTGTAATCACATTTTGCACAATTAGGCTAAGATGTTTACGAGTGTATTAGTGACAGGTTGCAAGCCCATCGCCTAACAGTACTACAAGCCTCCATTCCCTCTTAAGACATCCACGGGAAGACATGGAGTGGCACTATTCTGACCCGGCAACCACACGGGTTACGGGCATGTATACTTAATATTAATATGGATAATTCCAAAGTGATCCTAACGTAATGATCCTCGTTAACTCTATATTCAATAAGATAATCCTGTCATTTAAAGCTATAAACTTTCATCATATAAAACAAATCACTTTCACTGTATAAATAATGCATGAGGTATAAAAATGCGAATATTCGCGCGGCCAACTGACCCAGCTGCGCGGGCGCACGATAAAGGCTTCAACACACCAAACGCGTGTCAGGAGCAGTTCAGGCAGCAAAACGGGCAACTCATTGAACTCGACGTACCAATAAAGTTAATAACTACCTACCTGTTATTACGTCCCCTCTTCCACGATTTGTGTAACTCTGTTACGTTCTTGTTTATAAATCGTTTTTTTTTTAGATAAATACATTAAACCTTTCATTTGATGGTAATTTTTTTGCAGGTTAAGCCTGCTGTGATGCATTTAATATGATGTCACATAGTCTGCGCATGCGGATTATTGGAACAATCACACGAATCCAACGACACCTTAGTTATTTAATTCAGATGTAGGTATACGAGTAGATTACGAGCTACGAGGGAACAGATGAACTTAGAAATATAGTTGGATAAATTAGCGCGAACCCGCGTTCGAACTGCTCTGCGTCTTCCCCTTGGTGTAAAGTGTCCCCGAGTTCAAAGCGTTCCATGTAAAGTCAACATGCGTAGGCCCACGTTTAACCTACGCTGACACGCGTTTCGTGTGGTGAAGCCTTTATTAATTGCGAGGTAAATTACCAACTTCGCCGAGTGAGTAATGTGTTTGTCCACGAGCACTAATTAACTTACTGATACGCGGGTTGAATTTTAAATGTAATAACCACGTTGAATATATAATTTAGATGGAATTTTGCGCTGTTGATAAATCTTCAGTTGATGCGTGTACGCACTGCGAATTTGTAGATTTAGACCAGTTGAAGTTTGCGAAAGCCAACTACTGTCCAAATCTGTCAAAATTTATGGAATTTACACCTGATTTGGACAACCTTTTATTTAACTTGCATTGTTGGTACGTATGTTTGTCCGTCAAATTATGAACCAGTTTTCGTTAATGGAATGAGCTGCAATTTGGATGACACATGTTAACCCAAGTACACCCACCGTATTGGATTGGAACCCATTAATTTATTCTTAATAAGAAGATAATGACTTTGCAAACTAGGCTTTTAAAATGCTCATCATAAGTTTTTATTATTACCTACACATTAATTAATAGTACTGTTAGGCGATAGGCTTGCAAACTATCACTAATATGCTGGTAAACATCTTAGCCTATTTGTGCAAATTGTGGTTACTGAATTATCAACAACTTTTTAAGTTTGTATTTCTGTAGCTCTGCCTAGCCCACTCTGGGATTACAGGCGTGAAGGTATGTATGAAATTTGTTTAGTTTAAGTAGACTCCTTTTATGCTTACTCAGAATCAAAACAACGATTTTTTTTTTATAAATTTCATCCCACATAAAATATAATAACACATTAGTTATAAATATAATCCAATGTTTTAGAGCTATATGTAAATTCCTCGACGTTCCCAACACCATTAAGCTTAAGTACATAGGAATGCTTTTATCAAAATTATACCGCGTTTTCTATCGTGGTCAGGCGCATGCAATATTCATAGTCACGCGGAAGACCAGGATTCGTTATAGTTGAAAGTGTGGTATGACCACAAAATGTTCTAATATCGCGAGAAGGCAAACGTACATCCAGATGGTAACTGGGCTCTTTCATCCATAGACATTATTACAATCCCAAGACTGCAATCCTGAGACTACAAATGAAGGGTCCACGGAAAGAACATGTCTAGTCACTTTTTTTTGAAAATGAGTTTTGAATCTCAAAATGTAGAGGACGAAATAAACTATTACCTACCATTCAGATTTAGATATAAATATTCATATAACTTGTATCTTTTCACTCTTAAAAAAAACCTGTACACGAAAATTACGTACAAAATGACATGGTCCCTAACTTTCAAATCGCGATATCTCAAAAAGTTACTAATGTGACTAGACATGTTCTTTCCGTGGACCCTTCAAATGAGCTGCCAACCTGAATGACTCTATGCTAGTAATTTCAGCAGTTGTCTTAATCCCTTTCAAAACGCTGCGAACACTGTTGCTTGGCACTGAAATGCATGGAGTAAACTAAACTAAACTAAACTAATATTGGGTTGTACAAACCGGGTGCGCGGGCGGCATGCATGTGTCGGTCCCGGGCGCTCGCGGCGCATCACCGCACGCGCAGGGCCTGCTGATACCCGCACCCTGAAACAACAGTCAAATTATACTTTATTTACGTGGTATTAAAGTTGTTATCATATAAATACAACACGAAACACGAGGTCACGTTAGCCTAGTTTGTAGTGGCTGTCTACGAAGCTATGTTTTCTATTTAATTTAGTGCCTATATTTTTTCTAATTAACTTTATCATTGTCTAGTACCTCCCTTGATTTACTGTCATTAGGTACAAATGGAAAATCATCAACTTGAAATTATTCGTCCAATTAGAAAAATTACAATTTGAAATACATCCTAAAGGAAAATTGTCTAACCAGAATAATGTTGAAAATAGAATTATGTCCCATAGTAAAATTGAAAAAAAAGATTAAGGTCCAAAAATATATGTCCATTTGTATTTACGTACACTCAGAAAATTTCCAATTGTATATATGTCCCATTGAATCATCAATCCCCCCCTGAATTATATCAGTACAATAATTTATATTTTGGTTTTAATTCATATAATACTACATTCACTTGGTGCATATTTAATTTCGCTCAAAAAATATAATGGACAAAATTCCATTCGGGCTTAATTAATTTACAACGAAAATAAATTTGGTCATATATATTTTTCGGCATAATTACATTTTGAGTAAATTGTCTTTGGACACTATTACTTTTGGCCCAACTTCAGAATGGTTATTTCACGTGGACGATTTTCCATTTGTACTTAATGACAGTAAATCCCTCCCTTTAGTACAAGCCTACAGCTAAGTTCGGGACTAGGTCAGTTTGTGTGAGATTGTCCCGTTTTTTTAAAAAATGAGTATTAGGCAAGGTGGGAACCATGATCGGGTCCTAGTGAAAATGGGTGTAAGTCGACTTAAATCGGATTAAAAAAAGGTGTAAATCATAGGCAGAATCATCATACTACACTTATACAGCTTTCCACTGGAACTTAAGAAGATGTACCCTTTTTCACTAGGAACCCAGCAGTTTACCTTATTAATTTATTGAATAATTTTGCCTTCGTTCAGTTATTCCTAATATTTAAACAGTGGATAGATTAGGTTACTTCTAATACTTACTACTTCTAATACTTGTTGCTTCTAATTTGACATTTGCCACTTACAACATTTGTATCAAATTGGATTTTGAAGTATCGTAATATCTATCTGCGATCTTAATATTGGAAACAGGAATATTAAATTTGGTATCCGTTGATTTGAACAACACAGTGCTTTCGGCAAAAGTGTCAAAACATTCTCTCGTTATTCAAAAACGTATTTTTTTGTCCTTAATTGTACATTATTTTAACCAGGTCAAAGGGTGCCTTGAGGCACCGCTAAAGTCTATATTGCGTTAAATTAAGAGTGTTAACATAATACTTGTAATAAATTAGCAAAACTACTCGTACACTGCTTTCAAGAAACTAAAGTCGCGAAAGAACAAGTACGTAACTAAAGTTTCAAACAATTCGCTTTTCCTCAAAGAGAACGCGAACATAGGGGCATGTTAGCGGAACTAAGAAACTTAGTTGTTTAAAACTTAGTTGAAAGACGTATTACATAAATCCTCCATTTACTGTACAGTGGCTCGCAAAAAACAAAAAATACAAAACAGTATCGTGACTAAGAGACTCACTGAAAGACTGCGCACAGCCTAAACGGCTGGACCTCAGGACGAAATTTGCAGAAAATATTCCCTAGTCCAGAATGTGATTTTTCAAAAATTGACTCTAAACGGAAAGGAATAAGGGTGTCGATATAGAGTAGCGAGAAACTAATTCTACTCGTTCAAAAGTGACGAGCTCCCTGTAGTATATTATATTATGTAACATAAATACTGTTTAAAAATCTTTGAAACGCTCTTATGCCTATAGTCTTGTCGGATATTCTTGAGCCCAAATCTTAGTGAAAAAGGGTATAAATCTTCTGAAGATCAAGTGAAAAAGGGTGTAAGTCTAGCATACTCTGTAAATGATTTATAACCCTTTTTATTTCGAGTCAAGTAACTACACCCTACTACACCCAGTTTCACTAGAAGCCCTTGTCGGATAATATATTACTTATAGTAGTGTGGTAGCCGGGTTAGAATAGTACCACTCCATGTCTTCCCGTGGATGTCGTAAGAGGCGACTAAGGGAATAAAGGCTTGCAGTACTGTTAGGCGATGGGCTTGCAACCTGTCACTAATACACTGGTAAACATCTTAGCCTAATTGTGCAAAATGTGGTTACAGAATTATCAACAAATTTTTAGAGTGGTTGGTAATTCTGTAGCTCTACCTACCCCACTCTGGGAATGAGGGCGTGAGTTTATGTATGTATAAAGTTTATACCAATTCTAAAACAACTTAGAGCCAATTATACATTAAGGTACTTTCAGAAGTTGGTTAAGGTGATGTATGTGCCTAATTCAACGCAACGCACAATAACATAAAATATGTTGTATATCATGTTTATACATCTATGTAATGTAAATATTAACAAATATTAGATTAAAATTCGATTAAAGGCATTCGTCATACAATTATTAATTAAATCAGACATACCTAAAAAATACTTATTCAGAAAACCTATTTTCAACAGTGGCTTGATCGTCGAGGAGAAGCGTACCTAATCGCAGAATCACCCTTTAAAAGCAAATAATAACAACTATGGAAGCACAAACAACTATGAAGAATCAAAAATCAACCTTCAGATTTCATACAAATAACGTAAAGGACATTGTAAACGACAAAAAACTTTGTAGCATTTTTTGTAACTTACGGCAAATCAAACGCGAAATATAAAACTTTATACATTTTTTTTGTGCACTTACGTTAAAGAGGTCGATGGCGTCATGCTGTTGTAAAAGCTATTTGTTGACTGATAAATGTGTACTTATATTAAATGGAAAGTATTACGCTGGTCCCGTAACTTGATCTCTGTGGGTAATGTTGTACAGTCAGCCAAGTGAGTTAAATAAATAATATCAGTGGATAGTCTTACACCCATCTTAGACCAACGCAAAATTTATTGTATAAACTACATACATACATACATAAACTCACGCCTTCATTCCCAGAGTGGGGTAGGCAGAGCTACAGAACTGAATTACCAACAACTCTAAATCTTGTTGATAATTCTGTAACCACATTTTGCATAATCAGGCTAAGATGTTTACCAGCGTATTAGTGACAGGTTGCAAGCCCATCGCCTAACAGTACTACAAGCCTATATTCCCTTAGTCGCCTCTTACGACATCCACGGGAAGACATAGAGTGGCACTATTCTAAACCGGCAACCACACGGGTATAAACTAATGAAAAATAAGTATGTACTCGTACACCTACGTACCATATGCATGGGTGGGTAGCTCCTAAGGTTGAATTCTATTTGCATGTCATAAAACAAAAAGGTTGTTTTAGCGTGTCTGACATTTTAAAATTGACGGTAAAATCCTTGCCACGAAAAAACAAAAGTGAAAGACAACTTACTTCGCCGACTGTATCTCTCATGTCGGAGTTGTTTGGTCCAAAAGAGCATATCGTTATCAGTTTGATTCATTTTAGATAACAACTTCTGAAATACTTGTAAGTGACACTACACTCATATTATTATTTTCGTTTATCTTTTTATTTAGCTTCTTTGAAAGGTTGACTGGAAATGGTAATAGACAACGATATAAATACTTAAATAGATAGAAAACATCCATGACTCAGGAACAATTATTCGCGCTCATCACACAAATATCTGCCCTTACCGAGATTTGAACCCAGGACCTCTAGCTTCGTAGGCAGGGTCACTACCAACTAGGCCAGCGCGTCGTCGTCGTCTTTCCACCTTTCAAATATATGTCCTTGTATTATTTTAATACTGAAATCTTTGAGCACTAGGTATATGTATGTATAGTACCTTGTGTTTGTTGCCCTCTCCTATTTTTTAAAGTCAAAAAGTTAAACGAGCGTTTTTAACCTTTACGGAGCTAACAAAAGCCGAACCTAGACTACTTTTTGCTTCCAACTTTTCGAGCGTTCGGGAACTCTAAACGAAGTCCTCTACGTAATTAAAAAGGCTTTTAAAGAACCCAAAACAAACGGTTAGATGGGTTTACTGTCACAAGTTTCGACTAAGTAGGTACTCAGTCGAGTTTAAACTTCTAACATGGTTGCCAGCGGGCCAGCCCAATCGCAAAGGAATCAAAGCCATCGCTTTTGCTTTTTTAACCATTGGATTTCAATCGGCTATTCAAATTGAACGAAAACAATTAAACAGAATTCGTCAGTAACTTTTTTTTTTTATAAAGCATTGGATGGCAAACGAGCACACAGGCCACCTGATAAATGGAAACTGTGACCCATAGACATTCGCATTCAAAGACTGAAAATGCATTGCCAACCCTGAGGACTAAGATGGAATGCCTCTATGCTAGTCATTTCACCGGCTGTCTTATCCCCAAACCGGAATACAACGATGCGAACACTGCTGCTTGGCGGTAGGTTAGTGGATAAGATGGTGGTACCAACCCGGACGGAACTAAAAAAGTAACAAAGAGACAATATTGGACGACGTGTTGGCCTAGTTGGTAGTGACTCTGCCTACGAAGCTAGCAGTCCTGGGTTCAAATCCCGGTAAGGGCAGATATTTGTGTGATGACCGCGAATACTTTTCCCGAGTCATGGATGTTTTCTCTGTATTTACGTATATATTTCTCTATATAAGTATTTATATCGCTGTCTAGCACCCACAATACAAGCCCTAAAGCTTAGTTTGGGACTCGGTCAATTGATGTGACATTCTCCCCTGATATTTATTTATTTAATCTACTACATACTAAAATAGGTAATAAAACACAGTTCATGTGACTTAACAAATTATAAGCCTTTGCTTTCAAATTCCTTTCTATCTAATTGTTCGCCATGATTATAATCTACTTCTTCCAGCACTTCCATCGCTTTATTGCTTTTAAAACCTTCGTATTTTTCGGAATGAAAAGTACCCCTTGTCCGTTTTTGGACTATAAACCATCCCTGTTCCAAATTTGACACCGATGGGTAAAAGCGTTTGACCTTAAAAACGGAACAAAATGCGCATTTTGTTGTCGTAATAAGGATAACATAAAACCAAATGAATCATTTTAAAACTTCGGACGTTGTTATCACAGTAAGAGGTCTAGAAAATTTACTAAAAACTGAATTAGCGCGACCCGTGCCGACCCGATACTTTTATAACAAGTTTACTCTTTTACCTGACAGAAATTTTAGCAATCGCAAAGTTGTGTCTGTGAAGTTTTTTACGTGACCTTTGTAATATGTCTTCTGTACGCTAGCTTTTTTGGTATTTGTTCTTTTATTATTTGATTTTATTTTATAGTACCCTGTTTTGTGTTATAGTTATAGTGTGATTGATAGGGAAAATACCGCAAAAAAGATGTTTATGTTTATGTTTTTATTTGGAAAACAAACAGAGTAAAACGTACATAATAAACTTCACCAAAATTGAAACTAAAATTAACATCGGCGAAGAAATACGGGTGAAAGGTTAACTGGAAGAGATCCCTTATAGGGATAAGTTCGCCTTTGTACATACCTTTTTTGTTTCTGTTTATTTTTGATTTGTTATTTTCTGTTTGTACAATAAAGAGTTTACATACATACATACATACATACATACATACAAGCATTTTACACTGCTGAGATAGCAATTAGATAGAGGGATCCGATATGCACTGTGGCGAAATGTAACACGTCGCCCATATAAACTCCACTTATAATGCTGGTTTGCTAGAAAGAGATACTTTGTTGTCTTTATATATTTATGTTTTTTTAAACTGTTTTTTACATTTATCAGTTTTTATTGAAGTTGTGAAAAAACGTCATGAATATCCCCTATAATATTATTATTTTCAATCACTTTTAAATTATCATCTTCGTTCAGTTCATTCTTGTCGGTGGAGTAATTTTTAATCTTTCCTATTCCGAACCTTATCTTTAATACACTGAACTGATACGGCACGACGCCAAATTTTTCTTTTAATTTGTTTAAGACATTATTTTTGGTCTCCGTCTTTTCTGTCGTGAAGATTTGACAAAACGTCATCATCATCATGTCAGCCGAAAGACGTCCACTGCTGGACATAGGCCTCCCCCAAGGCTCTCCACTCTCTTAATTAAACCGTATAACATTAAATTTGACGTCCCCAATTTCATCGTGACCACCAAAAATACACCGTATTCTATTTCAACGGTTAAAACGCCTAATCATAAGTGAATATCTTTTCACAGTATAAAACAACGTCGCTTCACGCCGTCTGTCCTGTTGTATGTTGACTTAGATATTTCTAACTACGCAATTTTAAATCAGTTCACATCAATAGGTAGAGAATTCAACACGATTGTTGCAGAAAATTCACATAGTCGCTAGTATACTTTAAAGTAATCATGGCAGCCCCTTTCATAAAATTAATTAATGTATCCTTACAATATAGGTCACTGTTAGTAATTAAAAATCTAGATCCATCGGTGTTTATCAGCAGCAATTAGTGTTCGATAAGGATCGCTGATTGGCTGCCGGTCGGCGATTTCAATTATTCCGCCGCGGACGCGCGCGCGCATAGATAACTGTACGTGACACTCATTAATACGAGCGGCGTAGGGTTGCTCCTGCGCAGCTTTGGGCCTATTCTATATTTTGTTTTATTATTTACACTAGAATAACGGGCAAATACTGAAAAATATTTGGCTTGCTTGTTATTCTTGTTAATTATGAATTTTAGAAGATGCATTTTTTTAACGGCTTTCACATCTTTTAGAAGATACAATTGTAATCAACTTCTATTTTTGATTTAGTTCAAGGCAAAAATGTTTGTATAAAAACAGTTACTTATTCTCGAAAGAAAAAAACAAGTAGGTATAATAATACTATTACTATAGTATTCTAAAGAGGTAAAATTATATTATTGTTTGTTTGTTTTCTCTTGTACTCTTGTTTAAAGTAGAGAACTAAGGGATTACGGTTAAGGAGCATTTAAAAAACAATATGCAAGTAAACTAGTAAATTGTTAAAACACCAAGCCAAGTGGCAACCCTGAGCACACGTCATGCCGTCTGCGAGCACTTTGTTCGATGTGCTCGGCTAGCTTTTTGTCTGCGTGTTTTGTAAATACGGTATTAAATAAGCGATTTTGGGTCATTGCACACCAAAGGCACCCGCTACACGAAAAAAACACGCGAAACTAGGTGACACAGGCTCGGGAGAAAGTTATGAAAACCCCGGCTTAAACAAATAAACGCTCTCAAAAGAACAAAGACTAAAACCAATTTGCGTCGAATCAAAAGATGAAAATCCACTTAGCGCAAAAAGTTCAAATCATGCAAGAAATTTACAAAGAGAGAGTAAATTTCATTAACCCGCGTAAGAAATGCTTCGTGAAATACCTTCGCGGATGGAAAGAGAGGTAAAAGAAGATAATCACGCTCTTTCACTCGAGAGCGAGACAATACGTGGGCACTTTAGAATAATAAGCGATTTGCGGTGTGCAAATTATACTAGTTTTCACGTGGGGGACACACGGGCCGCGCGGCCGGCGCACGGCGTGTTTGCTCATCGGATGTTGATTTAACACTAATAAGGTGCTAAAACCTGTCAGTGTACAAATATTGATTGATCGATCGATTTTTAATGATGTTGTTGGTTTAATTCTGTAGCTCTGCCTACCCCACTCTGGAAATGAAGGCGTGAAGGTATGTATGTATGTATTTTTAGGATTCGCGTAGCAATTTATTTATTTATTTTATGCACATAAGCACACAGGCCACCTGATGGTAAGTGGGAACTGTGACCCGTAGACATTCGCATTCACAAGACTGCAAATGCACTGCCAACCGTGAGGACTGAGATGGAATGCCTCTATGCTAGTCATTTCACCGGCTGTCTTATCCCCAAACCGGAACACAACAATGCGAACACTGCTGCCTGGCGGTAGGTTAATGGATAAGATGGTGGTACCAACCCGGACGGATCCTGCACAAGGTCCCCCCACACCCAAAAGGTATTTAAAAAAAAGTTTACTTGTTTACACGTAGGTCTAATCAAGCAAAGAATAGTAATTAGAAAATCGTACTTAGTACTATGGGTGCCTAGATAAAAATATAAATATTTACGTAGATCTAAACCTACTTTTTGCATGTAAGTAAAAACGTGTGCGGACTACGTAGAAAGAGATAGATTATTGTGTAAGTGTGCCTCGACTATTAGTTGCAGATTTTAAACAAAGTGGTAGTTATTATACACATTATTTTACAAACAGTCAAATACGTAAGTATACTTATTTGACAGAATTGAAACAATAATAATATGCCTTTTTTAGACTGACCTCAAAAATCATCTAATTAAAACTACTTTGAAGTGGTATTAGGTTAGGTAATAGTTTAAGGTTAGTTGCCTCAAAATTACCTGCCAGTATCATTGTTTTTACCAATCACAAATTATAAAACAAAGCCTTCCTGTCTGTCTGTAAGTATGTTCGCGATGATCTCATAAACTACTGAACAGATTTCGATGCGGATTCACCATTAGGTAAATAACATTTTACACAACTATGTGATGTGACACAACTATTTACTAACGCCTTAAGTCTCAGTTTCATTGGTCAATAGCCCGCATCCTATTCGTGATACATTGCATCGCTGCAATAGCTCCCGGCTCAAACATGTTAAAACAACTCGTCAATGGATTCCTACAAGATCAATGAAAAAGCGCCTCTATTCAACAAGGTAAAAACCATATCGGTTGGAAGCTTAAAAACAATACCATGACAGGTCAAATACGGTTTGGATTTCACCGCCTAGATTAGAGGCGCTGAGCATTAATATTCGCCAGCGCCTACAGTCTGTATGTATCCGGCATAATTGTCGACCCGGTCAAATGGTCAGAAGCAGGCTCGCAATTTTCTTCAGTGCATCATTGTTCTACTTGCTTAAAAATGGCGCACGAGTTGTTCTTAGAATCAATATCGCGTAGACATAATCGCTGCGGGTAGTGTTGCCAGCACAAGTTTTACAAAAACCGAGACTGTGTTAATAAAAAATCGGGACAGTACAAAGTTGAAAAATTACGTGACTGACAAGCGTCTTACACCGGCAAATTTGTGATGTGCGAAAATGTTATTTTATTTATGATCGCTCTAGTGATGTGCTAAAAATCGGGATATTTGGTGTCCCGATCAAGGACAAATCGGAACGTGTCCACAAGGTAACCTATCGACGTTTTGAAAAACTTTTGTCCGCTGTTTCGTTTGTCCAAAATATTAATTTGTCTTGAAATCATTCTTCTCTGAACCCATTAACTTTTCATAATGTTAAAAGAGATATGAGTATACCTACAGAACCAGTTTAGGTAAGTTTTATAACAACCCAGAAAAGTTAAAGGTTCGGTTTCGGATTTTTGGACAAATGAAAATTTCGGACAAACAAAACCCAAGACCAAAGTTTTTCCAACTTTAGGCGTGAAATATACAGAAGCGGCGCGGCGCAGTTAATGCGCAGGTAAGGGGTAGGTGCGGCGCAGTGAAGGACGCATTAAGTCGTGGAAAATTCGCAGGGGCGATACTAAATTATACAGAAGAGGCCAGCGAGCGATCGGGAGCAAGAGGGAGCGGCGAAGGAATACTTTTTCAGCGCCTTTTGTGTGTATTTTACAACTTGACGCTTTCGTACATTGTGTATGAAAAAGGTATTAGACGCGGCACAGTCCTGCGCCGCGCCTGCGCCTTATCTGCGTATGTCATGCCTAGGGGCCTAATATGGCTGTGTTTGTCGCGTGACAAAATGTGAATAAAACATCCGTCACTTTCTGACACGTATATAAGTACGACAGTGACGGATGCTTCGGCCACATTTTGTCACACAGTAATCGTAACCGTACAAGACCCGCTAAGATAATAAGATAAGTTAACCATCCATACATCCCTGAAAATCGGTACGTTCCGCGTAAATCGGGACGTCTGGCAACACTAGGTGCAGGCCACATAGTGAGAACATATTTGTACATGGTTATGTACCTATCTGTGTGTGCGTGAGTCTGTGTATATGTGTCTGTATGTGGCATAATAGTTCCCAAGCGGATGAACCAATGCGGAGGCAGTTTATTTTAAATGAAAGGTAGTTCGAACGGGATGGTTCTTAGCAACGTTTGATGAAATTTGGTTCCAGCTGGCGATGAAATAATTATTAATGGTATTCAGTTTTTTTTTTTACGAGGAACGATTATTTCAGTTTTTTTTTTTTTTAAACACCCTTTAAATGTATTCGGGGACAAGTTATTTTTGCTCAGGCATCGGACTAGACGTTAATTCGATTAACTACCTTTTTATAATATCAATTAAGGTCATTGAATTGGCTTCATACGTAATTAGATCAAAGGTAAATGAAAAGTGGGCTATTTTTATATATTAAAATATTAATTACTCACGTGTAAATATTACGTTTTTTTATCTACAACTTATAACAAATTGCCTATTTAAAGGTTTAATTAAATTCAGCACTGTTTTGGTGAGTTAAAACTAAGTTTCGTAACTCAAACTCATATGTATGTGGGTAAGGACCAAAAAGTTGGCTATGCTAACTCACTTAATTAAATTTTTTATGAAACTTTTCCGTTGTGATACCAAAATTAGCCATAAAAAATTGTAGTAATAGTTTTCGTCGCACAACAGAACTTTATTCGACTTCGTTGTTTGTATGGTTAAATGCGCTTAACTATGATCCAACTGTTTAATCCGAACCCATGTGAGTATAATAAAAATATAAAACTAAAAATTAAATTATTATTTTTTAACACTCACGAAACCGTTTGGTTAAAGAAATCCACTTTGTTATCGTTATCCAAAATCAAGCGCCTACGTCATTTCCATACTTGTTGTCAGTTTTCGAATATCGTTAACGTTAGCGTTAAGCAACTTATCCAGCCTCACAGTACTACTAGTATGCACGCTAGTGTCATAATCGACTAACTACGAGCATGTGGCGTGATCTCGCAGTACCGTTGCCGACGCGTGCGCCGCCATTCAGCCCGCTCCCGCGCATTACATTGTTCTGATTGATCTGATCTATTCAACATGTTAAAAAAAACCAGAGTACGAATGATTAGAATGGTTAGCAAAGGATCGTAGTTTCAAGTTACGCGAGTGTCATGACCACGAACGTTTTATATCAATATGTATGTAACTATTGTGTCCACAAATCAAAAATATCCCAACATTATTTTGATATTACGAAATGTAATGTGTCAGCGTAGTACATTGTAGAATATCGAAATAACGTAAGGATATTTTTGATGCCAAGAATTTTTTGATGTTTATTGGTTTATTGTTTTAATAACCTTAGTTTAATCTTTATGATTCGGAACTAGCAATAAAATCCTGTTTAAATGACTGTGTATATTTGCGCACAGCAATGGTGCATATATCAAGACTATTTATCTATGACTGCATGTGTTTTATTCCTTTAAGAAAGGCAAATCAAGAAGAAGAAGTGTTTTCATAATATGAT
Organism: Acleris emargana; assembly: GCA_927399475.2. Taxonomy (NCBI): domain Eukaryota; kingdom Metazoa; phylum Arthropoda; class Insecta; order Lepidoptera; family Tortricidae; genus Acleris; species Acleris emargana. The sequence continues at coordinate 4,756,262 of OV656847.1, forward strand.
CATGTTAAATTTTATATTAATAGAAAACAGATGTAGCTTATATTCTTGAAATAAAAACCATTTTACAATTTGTTTGACCCGTTAATTTACAGAAGTTCATCGTCATCATCATCATTATCAGCCGCAAGACGTCCACTGCTGGACAAAGGCCTTCCTCAGGGTTTCCCACAACGATTGGTCCTCTGCTGCTGTCATCCTGTTTTCCGTGACCTTTATCAGATCGTCAGTCAACCTTGTCAACGGTTCGCGGTCGCCACTCTAGAACTTTCTCGCTCTAACGGCCATCGGTTCTACGAGCAATGTGCCCCACCCACCGACACTTAAGGTTGGCAATTCGGGGAGCTATGTCAGTTACTTTAGTTTTCCGTTAAAGCTACTATCAACCCAATGGAACCTTGACCCACCATAGAACTGTGTCACAGTGACGTTATCATTCAAATCGTAAGAAATATCAAAGAAATTGTTTTATAATGTGGGTCAGGATTCCATAGAGCTAATAGTAGTATACACATCTATTCACCCGAAAAATATATACCCTCCTTAAGCTGTTTTGTAAAAAGAAAACTGTAGCAAAAACATCTAAAACCTTAATCACAATTAGACTAAATAACGGATTGAGGATGTCCTTCGTATATTCAATTTGTCTCGTCAATTGATCCAAACTCCCCCCTAGACCATGATCATAAGCATCGCCAGTTACTTTAGATTAGGTAAAAGAATAATGATCCCGTGGCATTTCAATTAGAGTGAGTGATGAACGTTGTAATTGATTGCGGCCTGATAACGTCTGTTTTTGTGCCCAATAATGAATTTAGAGTAAGACTAGAGTTTTACTTTAGATGTTTCAGTTTCTAATTTGTACCTACACGCGTGTGTAGCCTATTTCAAACTAAGAACCCCTATACTTTCGCCTTGTCATACTCGCTCTTTTTCTGAATTTTATAGATATAAATACCTTAAAAAAAACCTCTAAGTAACAGTACTACAGTAAAACATTTAACAGTACTTCCAAACCAGCAAGAAAGAAGATTTTTTTAAATTTTAACTCGTCCTGTGAGGTTAGGTTGAATAGGTTATAGATACCATTAAGGTAAATATGTTACAGTCGATTTTTATATATTTAATTGGTGGATCGTTTACTACATTTTAACTCTAGAAGGGTAAGGTCATGAGATATTTTGTATCGGAAAATAGGGCAGTTTCCTAGGGAATAGCGATACACGACACGAGCGGAGTCTTGGGCAATAGCTAGTACAATATGTTATTAATCTACGGTACAGTTAAATCGTGGTACCCGTCGAATCGCTCACCGACGGTAGTGCAATATATGGACATTTAGAGGCAATGCAGAACATCGCATCGTCACGATCCACAGACAGACGCCGTTGCGATGTACAGCTATCAGTGTTGGTGTTATACTCTTGTATATCATCTCGTAATTCGTTCGTCGAATGTCGACGGTTTTGGTCGTACTATACATTTATTATGCGGGAAAGACGACGTTACCAACGACAGCAGAGACATTAAAGGAGCACACAGGCTTCTTCATGGTAAGTGGGATCTGACAACCATAGACATTTGCATTTTCAAGAATACAATCCCAAGACTACAATCCCAAGACTGCAATCCTAAGACTACAATCCCAAGACTGCAATCCAAAGACTACAATTCCAAGATTGCAATCCTAAGACTACAATCCCAAACTACAATCCTAAGACTACAATACTAAGATTACAATCCCAAGACTGTAATCCTAAGACTGCTATCCTAAGACTACAATCCCAAGGCTGCAAATGCTTCGCCGACCCTGAGGGCCAGGATGAAATGCTCTAGATGATACTAACTTAACGTTTTTTGGTACTCGACTGGACTGATTGCTATACAATATTTTCGCCTTAATTTCGGCTAAAATTACATTACCACGCCGTGATGCTTGTCGAAAACTATCTTTAATGGGCCCTTTCGGATACACTTCGACCCTTTTAGAATTGCGCAATTAGCATCTTACACATTCAGCCATTTGAACGTGCAGGTTTCCTCACTCTTTTTTTTCTTCACTAAAAGAGCATCGCGTAATTTTCTCAAGTTAGAAAAACTCATAGGTACATGTACATGGTGCCAGCCAGGATTCGAATTCCAGTACCGTAAGATCACGAGTCGACCCACTGACCACTGGCCACTGACCACTGGGCCACTGACGCTCCAAGCTGTGACGCTTTATTCCACATCTACCTACTGAAGAGTTCAAGTCTTTTCATTTGTCACACCAGCCAACATGAATTGTCAAATGTTTACTAAATGTCAATGTTTATCTGTGGCCAAGGGCTCAAACAGGCACCGCCATTATCTTTTGTTTATTATCGGCTCCGAAATAAGCAACTATGGGTAATAGTCAAAGTTTTCCACAGTTTAAATGACCACTATACTCTTCGATCAACAATACCAACTAGATAACGGGTCAGCGCAAAAAATACTTCTTGGTAACTAACGGCTCACTTGCGGCGTGAGGTCCTAATTTTGATTAGTTCTGTTGACAGACAGTCAATGTCAACATGCATGAAAATGCCACAATTTGCATTTAGAAGTTGCAAAAATAACCATCGAAAAAGAAATGTACCGGTCAGAGTGTCTTACTTTCAGTAAGTACATGTAAAATGTATTATTTTCAAACTTTACACTAACAATTAAAGATTAAAGAAGTTGTGGCTAAATAAACTGGATGAGCCTGAGTGTTGATCCTTCTGTTGTAGGTTTTAACTGTTGTTTACGTATGTGTGGTAGTATTATATTGTATATTATATTATTTCTATGTTTAGGTATTTATCTTATTAAGGAAGATATTTTATTTTCTTCCAATTTCTCTGTTGTATGTACTATTTGTTATTTCCTGAATTTTTGTTAATTTGTCTATCCTTCAGCATTGTCTTTGCTCTTTCTACTCCAAGGTTAACTGGAAGAGATCCCATATGGGATAAGTTCGCCTATGTACATTATTTATATTATGCAAACATGTCTTGTAATTGTTTATGTGCAATAAAGAGTTTACATACATACATTTACATACATACAATTAATGTAATATTTCTAACGAAGAACATTAATGTGACAGTCCACGGTAAAAGGTACTTTATGGTCGGTATGGAGTTACGGGCAATTTAATAATCTGCAATTGTTAATCTATCGATATCAAAATAGATTATTGCCCTAAGAATTATAGTTACGGAGATATGATTTTTTGAAAAATGTATTGTAAATTTGCAAAGTTTAGGAAACTGACTGTTTAAGTTTAGGTCTCTGAAAAACTATGTTACTGATGTAAGTTACATAGTGGACTAGGAAATCTGGTTAATTGGGCTTCTGTCCATCAAAATATATACCGGAAATGTTAGAATTGCAAATAGAATCTTGTACAATCGGACAATTAAATATGACTACCGATTTATTTTAAGGAAATGGTGTTGTGTTATATTTTCTCAATTTTAATTGTAGATAGTCAAGATTTTAAATGTATCTATCATAAAACAAGTTATTAACAAAATATAAACAAGAAAAACAAAAATTAGTAGTCAGAATTCTTTTATTTTTGATTTTTATTCAAAATCACAAACATAACATAATTAAGTTCTAATGTAACAATAAACATTATTTTTTTGCATAAATCAACAAAATCTGTTCATTAACATCAAATATAACTGTACTTATCGTTATCAATCATTAATCTTAACTTTTTAAGTCACTTAAAGTTACATCACAATAATAGTCTTCGTTCCATACATTTATGAAAAGGTACCTTATGGAAATATGTCAATGCAAATTAGATAAATTACGATAATTTACATCCTAGAAACCCTTTTCATTCATGTTTTCTTTTATTAAATTTTTATACTAAATTATCACACATAATTATGATCAGTTCTTTTTCGTAATCTACTTAAAAACTAAAATTTGATCTTATGTAAAGAAAAGGTGCCTTATGGCGGAGTTTAGTAATTTTAGCGATCTGCTTGCTCTAAACGCCTTTATACACCACCGCGAACTTGGTTCCTGTGACCCTCTTCACCACAATATGAGCATGTAGGCTTTTTGCGTTTTATGATTGGCAACTGCTGAATACCACTGGTACCAGGCTGAGGCTGACTAGGTAGTAATTCGGGAAGACTTTCTAAGGGATCATTATCTTTAGATACTGCTAGCTGGGGAGTTGGGCAAAGTATGTCTTGGGATTCAGATGGTACGAATTGCCTAATTTTTTCAAATAGATACTTTTGTCTCTCGTAGGAGAGGCCTTCTGGATGAATAACCTCAGGCATTTCATAATTCACAAATGTATCGTTAAAGACAACGTGCTTAGCACAAGTTTCAGTAGTGGAAGAATTTTTACATAAAACTTATCCGATTGACATTTGGTCCGTTCGGCGTCGGTAGGAATACAAAATACAAGAGCTAAGCATCATTTTTAAACTTATAACCGCCATAAGGTACCTTTTCTACTAAACTTGAGAACCATAATTAAATTACTTTAAACTCATTTATACGGAAAATAAAAATAGGTAAAGAATTCTTGCATGTTATATTTCTTGATAAGCTAATAAAAATATAAACAGCATTTTTACCCATTTTTACGAAACATTTAAATATCTCCGAAACTAAAAGCCGCCATAAGGTACCTTTTACCGTGGACTGTCACATTTTTTAATCTCACTATGACTTTCTCGCGGTGTTGCTGGCGGGAAGCTTAATATCTCAAAGTTTCATATCAACCAAGAAATGGGACTATTATGATATTTATGATCACTAAAAAGTATAAAATAAAATAAATGTTTAATAAAAGAAATAACCGCCTTCAAAAACTCAAAATATAATTTATTTTAACGTAGTAGTCCAACTGAAGTCGGCGAATCACAATATTTTACCCAAAACCCAACATCAGTTGGACTGACCTATTATCTAATACTTTAAAAGAAGATATTTTTTTTGCGTTTTTGTGAGTGGTTTTTTGTTTTTTAAATCATTTTTGGAGTTCCGAAGTCAAACAAGGAACCATTAGAAACCTTAGGAACCCCTGTTTGTAAGTCAAACTCACTTTTTCTCAGAAACTATCAAACTTCATCATCATCAGCCAGCCAAAAAACGTCCACTGCTGGACATAGGCCTCCCCCAGGCCTCTCCACTCAGACCGGTCTTGTGCTTTTCGCATCCACCGCGTTCCCGCGATCTTCACAGGTCGTCACTCCATCTTGTTGGAGGCCTACCTACAGCTCGTCTCCCGGCCCGCGGACGCCACTCAAGAACCTTCCTATCAAAGTTACAAAACCGACATTCTGTATACATATAGAATTAAAGATATTCATACCGCGCACTAAGATATGGAATACATTTAAAAAAAAACGTTCCTCTGGTACATATACAGAAAGGTTTTTATTTTTTTACTAAACAACACTGTGTAATACTGATATCACTTATTGTTCTGTGAAATTGTTAATAACGGCAACAGAAACCTAAACTAAGCATGATCTGACATCCTTTTGCCCGGTTTGATTTTGGTATTGTTGATCAAAGACTATAATTGAATTCGTCCAGACAGGTTCCGTTTCCGTATTACTCGGATCCTTAACCTTTCCTCTCGCTTTACCAATGCAATAACCAACCCACTAATCCCGATAACAATTAGTATAACTAATAAGTAATAACTATAACGATTAGATCTCCTAATTTGTTTTGAACATGTTTATTACAAGTATTACGAACAGCGAGCAGGCACGCGATGCCAGAGTTATTAAAAGCTTTTAATAAGGCTGTATTATGGCTACCAGGGCCTGTTTTGCGGCTCCCTGTGGAGAACAGGCTACTTTAAGAGCTGATTTATGTATGAGGTCACATTTTGGTTTATTTTGGGAATGAAAGGTTGTGGTGAAATTTGACCTATATTGGTAAACTAGTTTCTGCCCGCGTCTTCGTCAGCTTAGATTTGGATTTTTTGTATTTTCCGGGATGAAAAGTAACCTATGTGTTAATCCAGGGTATGAGCTATGTCAACTTCAAATTTCATCCAAATCCGTCTTGCCGTTGCAGCGTGAAGGAGTAACAAACTAACAAACAAACACACAAAGTTTCGCATTTATAATATTATTAGTAGGGTATGTTTTTTATCAGTACCAATACATCATTAGTCTACATTACAGTTCTTGGAGCAACTTCCGCCTGAATTTTACGAGTGCTTTCCAATGTTCATTATATTTTTGGCAAACTTAATACAGGAAAGACGCTAATCTAAATCTGTGTATGACCCAAAATCGAGTTGGCTTTTTACTGCTTCTACATAGAAACGTAATAAAATGGTACAACACATTTTACGTGAAATTGCTAGTGAAATCTATCTCTCTCTTCCAGTCGAGTATGAGAAGGTACACACGTCTTTGCAAACTATACCATTGAGATAAGGCGCAAAACTTTTACACATATCTTTGTACACAACTGTACAAATACCTACTTAACTTCTCTGTATTTTTAGGGTTCCGTAACCAAAGGGTTAAAACGGGACCCTATTTCTAAGACGCCTATTTCGCGGGAACGCGGTAGATGCGAAAAGCACAAGACCGGTCTGAGTGGAGAGCCTTGGGGGAGGCCTATGTCCAGCAGTGGACGTCTTTCGGCTGGCATGATGATTTCTAAGACTCCGCTATCCGTCTGTCTGTCTGTCTGTCGCCAGGCTGTATCTCACGAACCGTGATAGCTAGACAGTTAAAATTTTCACAGATGATGTATTTCCGTTTCCGCTATAGCTACAAATACTACAACAGAATAAAATTAATATTTAAGTTGGCCTCCCTTACAACAAACGTTTTTTTTATATGTTGGAACATTCCGTGCGCAAGTCCTACTAGCACTTGACCTTTTTTTTTATCTCGTAGCTTATCTCCCGCGGCAGAACTAAGCACACGCTATAGAAGCCAGTTAAAAACCGGCCCCAAAGCAATTAAATAAAAGTGAAATTGATGAAACCTGCTCCCAATTACCTATAATAAATTCGTTTATAAAAACAAGTCTCAAATAATAATTCAATTTATTAAAAACCAGCTGATGCCTTCGACTTCGGCGTAGTCGTTTATTGCTCTTCCCTCGGGAAACGTACTATCAGCCCATTGGAACCCTGACCCACCATAGAACGGTGCCACACAGTGACATTATAAAACAATTTGCTTGAAATTTCTTACGACTTGAATCATAACGTCACTGTGACACAGTTCTATGGTGGGTCAGGGTTCCAATGGGCTGATAGTAAATTTTTCGTATCACCATTAAAACAAAGTCACATAACCTATCAAATTCGTAACGCACAGTGGTCCTACTCAAGGACAAAAACTAACGCCAAAATTTCCAAAACTAAATTTATCGAAAAAAAGGGTGTAATGTTTTCAGGGTTCATGTTTGTGTGTATGTGCGATTCTATATTCCTCCATAACTTCTAAACGCCTGAACCTTTATTAAGATGGCTGTAGATGACAAAGGATACTTAAACTGTTAAAATTGAAATAACAATGGCTAAAATGTCACTTATTAACATAGGTATATCGAAGATCCTGTAAAAAGTCGGGTTTTTAAAGCTTTATTATTATTAGTAAGTTATTACAAACTTGAAAGTAAATCCTTTGACTAATTAGATGCAAAAAGTCTCAGCGTATCTGACCTCGGTGGCGGGGTCAGAGGTGAACGACCTGAGTAATTAAAATATAATTTAGGTGGCTCTTGCCTGTCATAATGAGATGACCCGGTAAGGTTGGCAAAAACATGCGGGTTTTTGCTGTCATTTTTTATGATGTAGAAGCCAGTATTATGTTGTCACAGAAACGAAACCATTGATTTTTGATTTATGGATTTATTGTCAGGTTTTCCGTGGCGAAGCTTATTTAATTTTGAACTGATAATATCAGGACTAAATCCGCCATTTTTAAGTTAATACTTATAGAATATAAATTGTAGACATACCTACGTTGCTCATTATATTTTAAATTTTTCCAATTTCTCTACCCACCTAGTCTGATTTTTACGATTTTTGAATATGTTGTAGATATCATGAAAAACTATGTCTGTACGTTTTCCTTTCCACGAAAATACTTCTAAGAATAAAACAAATTAAAAAACAAAAACGTACACACCTAGTTCTTTATAATAACAACATTAAATTCAAAAATCGTGGAAATCGGACTTGATGTAGGGGGTGAGAAACGTTAACGGCCGGAGCTAAACTATGGATTTTTTTTACAGCTACGTGATTTTAGCGGCGCATCATACATACATACATACATAAACTCACGCCTTCATTCCCAAAGTGGGGTAGGCAGAGCTAAAGAATTACCAACAACTTTTAAAACTTGTTGATAATTCTATAACCAATATAATAATAATCATAAAAAAAAAAACATTAAAAATACAAATAAGCTGGGCTTGAAAAAGTTCTAAAAGTCAATTATTCTTAAGACATTTTATGATGATAGCTTTTAGTCGAAAAAAAATATGCTCACGTCAAATTAAGTAGGTATGTACTGTCAAAATGTATACGTTTATTTATAGGCAGTTACTGCCTTTGCTAACTGTATAGTTAACAAGTAATCTAATACGAATCTAAGATAAATATCCTACATGTCTAAGAACATCGTATTTTGTTCGCGAACTCATTGTGAAAGGTAAACTCGAAGTTCACACATTTAAAAAGACGCCGTTTTTTAAACAAAAGAAATGTTATCTCTACTTGGACTGTGTTTACTTTTGTTAGACAGTTACTCGATTAACTTAGAAAGACTATTTGTTACAGAAGACGGGATAGATATATCTTTTATTTTGTTAACTAGTAACTATTTTTAATGTACATACATACATACATACCTTCACGCCTTCATTCCCAGAGCGGGGTAGGCAGAGCTACAGAATTACCAACAACTCCAAAAACTTGTTGATAACTCTGTAACCACAATTTGCACAAGTAGGCTAAGATGTTTAACAGTGTATATTAGTGACAGGTAGCAAGCCCATCGCCTAACATACATACAACACATACATACATACATACATTTTTAATGTATAATGTATTTAATTAAATATGTGCCTTTTCTAGGTTACCTACTCGTTCTTTCAAGCGTGCACGTACTTATGTATAGATGTAGTGAATAATGTTTTGCCATTGTTTTATGTCGGATTAGTTCGTATATTTTTTTTTTACATAACATCTTACTATATTTATTGATTCAACAGTAATATATAAAATAATAATCTGTACAACTTATGAAAATGTGTATTTAAGGCAAATCAATACATGATTGGAATGATCATTAGTGGATTCCGGCTCCATCTTCTTGTTGCCCTTACCCTAATGGAAACAGCCCTTATGACTGATTTCACCTTTATTTTAAGCCAATATATTATTTGTGCATATGGTTTTCGCCATTTTTCATTTAATTTCGAGGTGTTTTTAAAAAAAAGCTGTTATATTCAATCCCAAGGCTCCATCGATTAGCTTATCGGTGGTTACTAAAGTTGACTGAGATAGCAGGATATAAACGAACTTTTCCGACAAAAAAAAGATCGCTAAACATTATTCAATAGATCGTTTTTTTTGTACGTAAATGCTTTTTTCTTTAGTTAGTTCAAAAATATGAAAAATTACGGGTGTTCATACCGTTTTGCATGTCAAAAATCTACCACCGGCACCGCTTCCTGGGAGGCGAATGAACAAACCAAACCAATGCTGAATACATACATACATACCTTCACGCCTTCATTTCTAGAGTGGGGTAGGCAGAGCTACAGAATTACCAACAACTCCAAAAACTTGTTGATAACTCTGTAACCACAATTTGCACAATTAGGCTAAGATGTTTACCAGCGTATTAGTGACAGGTTGCAAGCCCATCGCCTTATAAGTACTACAAGCCTTTATTCCCTTAGTCGCCTCTTACGACTTCCACGGGAAGACATGGAGTGGCACAATTCTAAGCCGGCGACCACACGGCAATTGGTGTAAATTATATGATTATATTATTTCCTTATAAATTTACTAGCGACCCGCCCTCTTGTCGCTTTGCTTTAAGTGACTGTCCTGTAACACCCGTACTTAATCCAGGATTTATTATAAGTTCATAAAAACCTTTTTGGATTAAAAATGCATAACTATTGATGAAAACTGCATTAAATCCGTGGCGTGGTTAGAAAGGTTTAACCGTACAGTCAACAGCATAAATAAGTGATCATTTATGTACCTTGTCGCTTTCAATCGTTTCACTATTTTGTATAGCATTTCAAACATAACGTTAAAGCGACAAGGTACATAAATGATCACTTATTTATGCTGTTGACTGTACATACCGAGAGATAGACGGCGGATAGTGACTTTATTTTAACTATATAATATAGATCTATAACTAGGTAATAACTGACTCGACTATGTAAAACATTGTTCAAGCTACCCAGCAGATAAATCAAAGCTCGATTTATCAATGTCAAGGGCTTCTCCAGTCTCTTAGAGCTTTTAGCCGATCGCCACTATCGGTTTAAATTACGTAACTTTATCAAATGGTTTCCATTAAAAAGGAAAGTGGCCTGTGTGGTAAATTGACTTGGACCTTAAAACAAATGACGGTCACAGCTTAAGGTTTTATTATGGACTCGTGAGTAAATTGAAAAACACTTTTGAGATGAGATTGAGATGATGCTAGAAACAACCTTACATACATACATACATAAACTCACGCCTTAATTCCCAGAGTGGGGTAGGCAGAGCTACAGAATTACCAAGCACTCTTAAATAAGTTGTTGATAATTCTGTAACCACGTTTTGCACGAATCAGGCGCAGATATTACCAGTGTATTAGTGACAGGTTGCAAGCCCATCGCAAAACAACCTTAATTAGGGACATTTAGTGTTAATATAGCGTATGAAAGTGTGTTGTATAGTGGGGTAGTTATTAAATCTTGGATTTTCATATATTTAATATTCATCAATAAAATAAAACTAGCAAATATGACAGTAATCTACGATATAACTTGTATCTTATCTCATTTTACAGATGAGCCCTTTTGGATAAACTTCGACCCTTAAGGATCTTTTGTGCAATGATCGTCCTGCACACTCAGCTGTTCGAATGTGGAGGTTTCCTCATAATTTTTTTCCTTCACAGTAAGAGCATCTAGTTAGAAAAATATATTGGTACATGGGGACAGTGGGGGTTAGACCACCGACGCTCTTATATTACCAATTATTTAAATTATTTAAATGTCACTTTGAAAAAGGAATAGAAAGCTTACCCGGTTGTATATTTCCCCCCCACCCTTATTAAGAATAACTAATGGCTCCACGACCGCAAAACCGGCCGGTACCAGTGCGCTCAAGATTTTCTTTTTTTCTTTCCTACGCCCCACTTTGATTTGCTGCCGATAATTTATGCTCTAGCATCTTACACTACTCTCGGTAACCTAGCAAAACAAACAAATACACGGCAAATTGAACCGTATTCCAAAGGTCATTATAGTTCAATGGAAGGATGCTTAGTTTTTGCCCAACTATATGTTTCCAGTTCCGTAAATAGCCTAGGAATTATTAGTAATACTGAGCTGATAGCCCGAGGCGAGGCAGGGTTTTTATGCGCTTGTTTATTTGCGCTAAGCGACTCAATTTGCGACGATCGAATTGATTTTGCCGGTTAATGGAGATTACAATGTAAGTGAAGTAAATACGTGTTTACACAGTTATCTAAGTTAGATCGTCTTTGGTGGAAATATACTTATATCTAAACTAAAAAACTTCATAAGTATCTTATTTGACGGCGCGTTACCCTATTTAGTTTTTAGTGACCCAGCTAACAAAGCAGCCGGGTAAAAAAAACGAATTTGGTTTTCTGATAACTTTATTTTTGAACCCGGCAAAAAGGGGGGTGTTGGAAGTTTAACGTGTTTATGTGTGTGTATGTCCTAAAACTGATGGACCGATTCAGTCACTTTTTACCCGACTGCCGAAGGAGGACGGTTTTGTGTTTATCAGCCTATGTATGTATGTTTGTTCCTTTGTGGCGCTCTAGAAGCTAAACGCGTCGACCGATTCTGATGATTCTTATGGCAATCGATTTGTCTTAATCTTGCGGTCGTCACTCAAGATATAACAGTAATAAGAAAACAAAAAAAGTCGTTGTACTATGGCAAGTTGTCGTTCGGCGTTCAGTACCGCGAATGTCATGTTGTAAACCTATTTGACATTTAAAAAAAAAATCATCATTTTTCATTTTGAATGATTATTTAGGATTTATAACGATTTAAAGTTGGTTAGGAACAGTCGGGTTTTTAAACCTTGCTTTTTGTTGTTATTTTAAAATGAAGTTATTTTTATGTTTAACTAGCGGCCCGCCAGAGGCTTCGCCCCGCTGCAAATTTCTGACTTTCCCGGTGGATTTTTCAATTTTTCTCGCCGTAAAAACCATCCTTGAACTTCAACGAACATTTAAAAAAAAGAATTGGCGTAATTGGTCCAGGCGTTGTTGAGTTATGCGCTTACCAACACATTTAGCGATTCATTTTTATTATTTAGATAGATGTCTGAAAGGAGGGGTCGCCATAACATTGGGGTATTTTTCTATTTAATAATTGTTTTTAAAGACAGGTTTTTTTATATGAGAAAGGAGGCAGACGAACAAGCGAGTGGTAAGTGATCGTCGCGAACATAAATAACCCGCAACACGAAAAGTTTCGCAGCTGCGCGCAGGCCTTTGAGAAAACAGTAGGCACGTTTTGTGAAGCCCTCCAAGTCGTATTGTTTCAGAAATACAGTCGCCAAAAGTCGATTGCACATAGATAAGGTGCGTGGCAAGAAAGACCTCGAAAAACGGGCGTTAGTGGATTTCCAACTATCAAGATGGTGTTGATGAAATTATAGTTTGGTTCGGTGAATTGAAGATTTTACTATTGTCTACACATAAACTCACAATCATTTAAATCTAACTACAGGTTTTCGAAAAAAAACAATCCTTACCAGGAGGGGGGTATCCTTTTCTCTGCAGCTGACTGTACGATGGTGAAATCCAGGTAGGTTTAATCCAACCTTAATAAAAATTGAGCAAGGATAAACTATGTTTACAGACCTGAACCATAAATGTTTATGGCAGACCTAAAACTAAAATAGCACGAAAACTCACTTCTTATGAGCATTACAATATAAATGTCGGCATTCCTCGCAGGCCTCCGTCCCCGAACGACATTTCCGCAGTCCGACTAAATCTCCGTCATAAATGTCAACCATCCACAATTAAAACGAATACCAGTATCTTTATTAGAGGGGCATTTGAGAAATGCGCTAAGGAGATCCGGCTCGAAGGACCAACATTAACACGCAGTGCCACAAACTCCAGATCGGGTCAATTTCGGATTTAATTTAACAAATGTGGTATTGAATGCGTTTAAGAGAGGCAATAAAAGGTTGAGTTAATTAATTGAGCAGTTAGTGAGTTAGCGAAAGGCTTCAGTAATAATTAACTGTTATAAAGCCTATTAATTTACTTTAAATTGGTAACTTGTAACTTCATCAATCCAATTGACAAGATTTCATATTTTCAAGACTTTAATTTTATTCGTTTTATAGATACTGTTTGGAAGGAGGAAGACACTAATAGTTTTATTTTTTCCCTAGGATGTATAATTATTTTATTATTAATTTATCAAGATGTTCTTATTCTAAAAGGGCGTAACTTCATTTCTACGACACAATGGACATATTACGTTAGTCCAATCTGTATAAAAAAAAGTTTTTCTTTTTAATAATGGCGGTCAACCGATCTCAAGTAGGTATCTATCCATCTGTCAATAGTGTCAATGTCAAACTTGAAGTATGACAGCTTTTTTCTCGTGAAAAAGGCAATGGTATTATATCTATTCAGGCATAGTATTGTTAAAACTCGATTTTTTTTTAACTTACTTGTAATTTTGTCAATAAAGAAAAATAAATCTAAATAAATATTTTGCCGTGTTCAGGAGGCAAAACCCTTTCGATTCGTATAGTAATTTGCAGGTGTCACCAAAATGAAATGATGTCAATTATAAATTGGTAAAATATATAATTTTACACGTTATAAGTTTTATCATTTGTGTTTTAAATCTACCTTTTATCTACGAGTTTAGGACAGATAATTAGTTGAACGCGGTGGATGCGAAAAGCACAAGACCGGTCTGAGTGGAGAGCCTTGGGGGAGGCCTATGTCCAGCAGTGGGACGTCTTTCGGCTGACATGATGATGATGATGATGATGAATTTGTTGAAATGTTTCTGAGTTTTTTTTTTTAAATACAGGTTGTTTTAAGTAAAATTGGCTTATTTAAACATTAAAATTTTCCCCTTTGTCGCGTTTGTATTCCACCCTGTATACAATAATAACTTTTAAATATGTTTTCCGACTCCCTCACTGAATGCTAGTTAAATAGTAGCCCCTGGCTATATTAACGAATAGTTATTACAGATAGAAATAGTAGTTACTGCGCTCCTTCGGCTCGGGTCAGTAAACACCGCTTCGGGTGCAAAAATGCAGGTGGGAATAGATATGCATCCGTTTTGTGATACATTTTTAGGGTTCGTAGTGAAGGGTACTTCACGGGACCCTATTAATATGCCTACGCTGTTCGTCCATCCGTCCGTCTTTAAAGAGCTCTGTATCTTTTGAAGAACTGATAGCGGATTGGGTTTTTTTTTAATACGTATAGATTATTACGGCAGATTTACATTTTTTTTTTTAAGAATGTGGAATATATGAAAAGTTTTTTTACGTTTTTTTATTTTTGATTTAAATTTGGAATGAAATGAATGAAATGTACAAGCCCTGAAAAAAAAACATTTGCTAAAAAATGGTGAAGTGTGTTGTTCTCGCTGTTGATTCAAAATAAAATTCAAATTGGAATATAATAATACCCACTGTGCGGTGGTACGAGACCCTCAGTGCGCGAGTCCGACTCGCACTTGACCGTTTTTTTCTGCGGCTACATCATTTCAATAATTCCCTTGTGGGAGGACCTTGTGCAGGGTCCGTCCGGGTTGGTACCACCGTCTTATCCATTAACCTACCGCCAAGCAGCAGTGTTCGCATTGTTGTGTTCCGGTTTGGGGATAACACAGCCGGTGAAATGACTAGCATAGAGGCATTCCATCTTAGTCCTCAGGGTTGGCAACGCATTTGCAGTCTTGTGAATGCGAATGTCTATGGGTCACAGTTTCCACTTACCATCAGGTGGCCTGTGTGCTCGATGCCTTGCTATGCCATAAAAAAAAATAACAAAAAAATACACGCTATACTTTATTACATTACATACAGGGTGGGAAAAACCAACGCCACATGGACAGCAACTACCTTAAATATTCTTTTACGTTTGAAAACAAATGCAATAATCATAAACAGCATTAACGGATTTTTTTGAAAAAATTGCCTTAACCGCGATTTAAACTGATCGGATATGACAAAACAATAACGTCGCAACTATTCTCCTTTCCTAAGCCAATATGCAGTATTTCAGATAAAAAACCTGTAGCAATATCCACCTCATTACTGAGATTGAATATGAAATACTGCTTATTGGTTTAGGAGGAGGGAAGTATTTCCTACATCCTACCCTCAATTGATTTAGTTTTTATCACATTATCTCTCATCTATACAACTAGAGCCCCAGATTTGCACGAGAAGGACAAAAAAATTGCAGGGCTAATCTGAAGATTGTATAAAAAATTCGACAAAATTGATCCAGCTTATGCGTAAAGATAGATACGCCGATATATTACTCAAACTGCCTCACTTTAATAAATGTCATTGTATAAAAAAAAGCCGATAAAATAAACCCAGATTCCACAGACAAACGTGCACATCAACACTTTGATTTGCCGCAGTCACCTACACATGAAAGGTCACAAGACGCAAATCTAGGTTACTCGATATTATGATGTATTAAGCCTTGATAATAATGCGGGGTGCTAATTGAAGCGGCCAGGTCGTTACACATTCTAACTCTCACTGCGCGAGCGGGCTACTAACACACTCGAACGAGTAGATTTATCACCGCTAGATGCGCCAGCGCACCCACTGTGCAGAGCTGCGAACCTATTAAGTACCGACAATAGATTAAGTTCGCTTGTTTAAATCAAGAAGTTAGGCTGGCTGTAATTTTGCGCTCAGTTTCTATTACTTTTTAAAGTCAATTTTTTTATTTTTTTATTCTTTGACCGGCGATTTTTTTGGCTCCAAGTTCTGGGGTTTGTTATACTTTTTAGTGTTATGTATGTTCTTTATTTATGTTTATATATGTGTGCAGTATTTTTTAGATTATCAATAAATGAAATGGTTTGTAGATTTTTTGTTTTGGTTAACTTGTTATTTTGATCTTCTTTTATGATTTAATTTACAAAATTACTGTATCCTTTCTAGTTTACAGTTCACTTTGGCTCACTTTAACTTTTGCTATTTTTATTTAAATATCAAAGTTAAATAAAATATGGGTAGTTATCTTAAGCAATGATTATTAAATTAATATTATTGCAATATGCAATTTGTTTTTTTTTCTAAACAATTCTTCAAGTCTTTGTGAACTTTTTGCAAATTGACTAACCAATGTGCGAAACTACGAAACACACACACTCACATACAATTTTATCTCATATTTTCTCTTTCTCTTTATACATTGAGTGCTGGCAACATGTCTGAAGTGGTCAATTAAAAACAATTTATACCTATATCCCTGCCTGTGATAAATATGTTAAATATTTCACTTAAACCCATAAAAATCTTAATTATATTTTTCTCATAAGTGCGTCTCCACTTTCCCGGCCACTTCCAGCGTCCGAGATCCGCTCGAGACGCTCCGACGATTTCGTGCATTTTTTTGCAAGTGACGGAGTAGGATTTCTAAATAATTTGAATGCGCACACGATACATCTTACTATAAACAATAAATACATATATATTTTTATTATTAAAGAAAAAAATATTTTAAAATTAAATTAAACTTACGTGTTTAATAACGAACGTGACTAAATCCGTTTAAAGCACTAAACCATGTCACTGACACAGACACTGTCGCGAGTATGGGACACGTGTGCGCCCGGCGGCGGCTAGCGCGAGACTGCGCGAGAGGCGGCGCGTGCGCCGGTGAAACGACGCTCCAGCGGGTTGTACGGGAGATATTGTCGTTGATACTGCAGTGCCGCGTAATGAACAAATTAAATAAGTTGGAAAATACACCTTAGTAATTAAGTCAGTAAGGTACATTTTGACACTTACTGATTTTTTTGTTACGCGGTATTGTAATAGGTATCACCGACGATTTATATCTGTAAAGATTTGTAACTTTGAATTGAAGTGTCTTGCAAATATTACGCAAAAAACTGCAGTATTTTTAATTTAAATGAAGGTACCTACAAATATTATGAATAGTGTATCTTGGAATTTAAACAAAGTTTTTAACAGTAGTAGAGAAATATTATTTGTAAAATCTCAAAGATAGATGGTCAAAAAGCAACTTTTAAAACCGACAAATATAATTGTCATAATTGTCAGGTGGCATATTATTAGCTAACATCAGAATAATATATTTGTCACACAAAAACTAATTGTAAATTCTTGTGCATACAATTTCTAAAAAATATATCTATTACAAATGTTTTCTCTGTAATATAAACTTATTTTAACAGAGTAACAATAACAAAAAATAAAAACATTACACTCTTTTTTGGGCAGTCGGCTAAAACAACTATTCAATTTACGCATTACGTCTGCTTTTCCTCCTTTTTATATGAATCACTAGTTCATTACTTTACGCAAAAAAAAAGTTAAAGATCCCATGTCAATTAAACGCAGTGATCGATGGATCGATCATTGTTAAAGACATCAACGCGCGCGCAGCGTGGCCACGCGTCGTGATTTGTCATAAATAAATAGATAATGCGCTATACAGGATGGTTAGATAAAGGTAGCCGTCATTATTAAACAATAAACTACTGCTTAACAAGGCTTTTTATATCTGACTGCTTCTGAAGGAGGATGTGTGTTTAGTGTGTATGTATGTCTATTGGGAGCCTGCTGTTTGGCAAAAATATGTTTGCCAAATGTATCATTTCCCAACTTTTTAATTTGCAAACCCAATGTTATATAACATTTTCAGAAGTTATGTTAGTACCATCGTGTAGGACCCTGTCAGTTAGGTTGGGTTAGTTTTTACAATATCCTGAAATATTTACGGTTACAGAAAACGAAGCGGGTTGGCAAATAAAAATTTGGTAAACGATACATTTGGCAAACATATTTCGCCGAAACAAAGGTAACCCATGTATTTGTTTTTTTGATTCCCGTAAGTATACTTGAAATACTCACTTTATAAATGTATTTGCATGGGTTGTGGTATACAAATTCGTCATATTTATTATTTTTCTCAAGAAAATATATTAGTAATAACATACTTTGTAATATTTGCAACTCATGATAACACACTTCCTCTTTTCTACGGGGTAAAACCATAACTTTGACCGGAGGGGCTATTGTCTAACGCATTCGCAATTGCAACTGGCTTCAAAATGGAGCAATTGTTTTCATTTTGTATGCAGACAAGCGTTCGATTTTCAAAATGAAAACGATTGCGATTGCAAGTGCGTTAGACAACAAGCCCTCTGTTATATATCGTATTGTTTTTAACTCGGCCTTCGCCATTACTGTCAAGTAAATAAGAGCTATCAAAATGTTATTACATACATACATACATAAACTCACGCCTTCATTCCCAAAGTGGGGTAGGCAGAGCTAAAGAATTAGGTACCAAAAACATTTTAAACTGGTTGATAATTCTGAAACCACATTTTGCACAAGTAGGCTAAGATGTTTCCTAGTGTATTAGTGACAGGTGGCAAGCCCATCGCCTAACAGTACTACAAACCTATATTCCCTTAGTCGCCTCTTACGACATCCACGGGAAGACATGGAGTGGCACTATTCTAACCCGGCAACCACACGGCAAAAAAAAAATGCGTAGAAATCTTTAATTGTATATTTTTAAGTGGAATTTTACAAGAGAGCACACGTTACACAGTTCAGATCTGGAGAACAAGAGAGTGTTGCCAGTTAACAACATATTAAGCAAGCAAAACCTTGCCATATTAAAAATATAGAGAGAACCTTAAGTCTATTATTACATTATATATTTTGTATTAAACAGTTATCAATACGATATCACGTCAAGAGCAATATGGTTTTACCGTGTTGTATAGAGACCCAAACCGTAAGTCCTTATATTAAAAATGACGGAACCTGCTTGAGACAAGAAGTTTTAAAATTGATTTCCTCACAACCAAACATGATTATCTTTGACTTATAACGTGTCAACGATTTCCTTTCGGCCCTAATTAGATGGGTCCAGTTTTAAAAACGAGATGGTATTATTTAACGCTGATGTTAAAAGGTCGACGACGAGTTCGAAGACTGTACGAGGAACCAGTTTAATTTGATCTCTGTATGCTCAAACATCAAATTGGAGACGCGTATCAAGTTTAATAGGATTGCGAAACTGACAATTTCCATTCACGCGATAACATAAATAAATAAGTAATAAATAAATATCAGGGGACAATGTCACACCAATTGACCTAGTCCCAAACTAAGCTCTAGGCTTGTACTATGGGTACTAGACAACGATATAAATACTTATATAGAGAAATATATGCTTAAATACATAGAAAACATCCATGACTCAGGAACAAATATTCGCGTTCATCACACAAATATCTGCCCTTACCGGGATTTGAACCCAGGACCTCTAGCTTCGCAGGCAGGGTCACCACCAACTAGGCCAGCGCGTCGTCATGTTCCTCAACTTAAACCTAGTTCGTTTTTTAAGAAAATAGAAACATCCAGACCTAATTCTTTATAATAATTACAATATATTCAAAAATCGTGAAAGTCAGACTTGTATTAGGGGGTGAAAAATATTATCACCCGGAGAATAGTTTGTATGTTTTTTTTGGTAACTACGCGAGATTAGCGTCACTTTACAAACTCTTAATACACACATACAATCACGCCTCTTTCCCGTAGGGGTAGGCAGGTCTTCCTTTTGCTATGGACCAGACATTGAAGAGGTTGGTAATATTCTGACCATGTCGTTCCGTTTGTTGACTTGTATATTTTTTAAATCATATGGTATAATTAAATGAGGGTTATTGTATTTTTAATGGGAAGGCACGAGCTTTCCTAGAACACAACAATACTAAAACGGTAAGCTGGCGGCGGTACATTAGTAATTTAAAAGGTTTTTAGGTATTTTGACAGATAGATACTGCATAAGTAATCACTATAGGTTCAAAATTCAAATTATTTATTCAATACATCGGCCATGAGGGCCCTTTTTCACGTCGTTAATATGTCTTTTCGTTAGTAATGAAATCTATTATCGTTTCAGAGAAGACTATCATTGCGGAGAAGCACCGCAAAAAACTCTATGTCAGTCAATGCTAACACACACATACGCAAAGTAGAAGCGATTTAGATTTAGTCGTCAGTCATCGACTAACGTGCCTAATTAAGTTAAAGAATACCTCCATATGAAATTATAATAATTCGATGATTAAGATCGCGTATAGATTATTTCACACGCCGGTTTCGGTATAACAACTCTATCTATTCAATGACCAATCACAGAGGTGAATGACCGTAATTTCGCCATTCATATGTCAATTGAGAGTTAGCGGCTTTTTGGACCAAGATGACTTACTAGTTTTTTAATGATCATAGTTTTTGAACAGTTTTGTTCAGATTCACTGGCTTTAATTGATTGTGTTTACGGTTCTTTTTTCAGTTCTAATTTGTTCTAGGTAAGTTTGACAGTATGAAGAAATATGGAACGTTTTTCCATAGAACGACTGATATGGTGAGTTATGCCCTTTGCGTTATACATGTCTACAGTAGAAGTTTAGCATTAAAGTGTTATTTTCTTGATACAAAATGACATGTATGAATTTAGGTGCCATGTACATAACGTAGGTGCCATAAAAAATAAACAATCATCATTTATAATTATTAGGACATTAACTCGTAACGGAAAGAAATAAAGGGAAATGATACAAACACGAATCATGTTGCATGGAATCAAATTCACGGCTAAATACTATAATTAAAAACTCAACGCAAAATTATGCGAACATTATGCCCATGTTAAGAAGTATGCTACAACAGTTATTTATTATTAGTTATTACGCATATCTATAAATGTAGGTATGTTTTACGATGGCCAATTTTTTACATTAAAATTATAAACATGTAACTGCACATAAACATCTTTATAGCGAATTTAATATAAAAATGTAGTCGTGTTAACGGCAAAAGGCTATGAGTTCTATAAATCATATAAATATCGAAAGTTTTACAACCGAAAATATCTTAACTACAAATCCGCTAAGCCTTAATTTCAGACGTGGTTAGTTGTAATTAGGTTCTAAATAGCAGTTATTGGTGTTTTAAGTAAGACTTCTTTAGGCTATAAGTGAAATGTTGATTTCATGAAAGCAGTAATTCCTTTGAACTTTATAGCAACATGTTAAAGTCTTAATTTTGAAGTGATAACTACGTGTTTTGGGTAATTTATTTAGTCAAAACTAGGAATATATCAGTTATTATTTATAGCATTTTTGTGCTAATCGTAAAATCATAATTATGCCGTGTAAATAAATGAGATTCGACTGAGGTGTTGAATATTTTAATTGATATAACTGTGATTATAAAACCCGATAATTTGATTTTAGTCATCATCATCGTCATCATCATCATCATTATCATCATCAGCCTATATTAGCCCACTGCTGGACATAGGCCTCTCCCATTGCACGCCAACGAGCACGATTCGTGGGCACTCTCATCCAGCTCTTGTCAGCCACCTTGCGAAGATCGTCGCTCCACCTGGTCTGAGGGCGTCCAAATTACGTTTGCCTTTGGTAGTTTCTCTGAAGGAGCGGATCCGGAATGAGGTGATCCAACAGAGAACTAAGGTTATCGACGTAGCCCATCGAATGGTGTTAGTGCTAAACGCTATTTATAAAATTTAAATGATATAGAAATGTGTAACATACGCAAAATAATTGAAAGTATTCCAGAAAATAAATTTTACAAATTTTACTTAGTGGTGCTGGCATTTATAATATTTTACAATTGTATAACTACTTTAACCGTTTTTTAGTAGTAATTATACATTTACTAATCCTTCAGCAAAATAATAAAATCGTATAGGAAAAATATTTCTATCATCATTTTTGAGCCATAACCCTCTGCAACTGCCGTAACGTCTATCAGACGTCGCCAAAAAGAAATCGCCTATAGCGTGATATAGCTCTGTATCGCTCAGTTCCTTCTTCTAACGACTCGCGGCATTATAAGTTAACATTTGTGAAAAATACCAGATTTTGTACCTTATTTAAGTTAATTACGTTTTTTTCATTAAAAAAATCCGTATTAATACTAAATAATCATGCTATGCACTTAATAAACAATACTTATCATTGAACCATATGTATTTTTTCTATATTTTATCAAAAATGATGACTGACTGACTCCTCGTCAGTAAAATGTATCTAAAAAAGTCACCACAGTTGCAGAGAGTTTGAAATGGAATTTGAAAATGACAAACATAAGCAAAGTGATGAACATTTCAGCGAAATTCCTTAAAGGGATAAGTTTGCCTTGTACTTGTTTTATTTAATTATTTATGTATAAAATTTAAACATACATACATACAAATCTCTTCAATCGGAGACAGTACAAATGTAAATATAATTATATGTGACATTACTCTTCCCTTTCACGTCCCCTCACTTACGCCGGTGAGCGAAAGTGATAGCTTATTAGGCGATGCACCTGTCAGTGACAGCTAGTGCGCAGAAAGCTGTCAAATTTACTTATCACGGAGGCCGCAGTCACACCGAAATGAACCGTGCGTTGGGCGAAGGAAAAATAATAATAGTTTATAGTGACATTTTGTAGTTGTGGTCAGAGGCACATCCATCATAGACATCTATATTATCTCTATATTAGGAAAAGTCGGTTTGTTCGTTGGTTCCTGGTTCTTTCACGTGATGGATCGACGTGAATAAACATTACCGTAATAATTGAAATGTGTTGTTTTTATGTGAAAAAGGAGGCAGACGAGCAAGCGAGCCACCTGATGGTAAGTGATCGTCGCGACCCATAAACACCCGCAACACCAGAAGATTCGCAGGTGCACTGCCGGCCTTAGAGAATAAAGTAGGCTCGTTTTTTGAAGGCCCCCAAGTCGTAGGTACTCGTATTGGTTCGGAAATACAGACGCCGAAAGCTGATTCCATATAGATAAGGTGCGTGGCAAGAAGGACCTTGGAACTCTTTTTAACGAAGGTAAACAGAAAATATATCTTAACCTTTAACGACGTGTTAGAGCACTCTCAAAGTAACCTCTAAGGCCATGGCAACGTAACGTTCAAAATAATAATCATGACGTCTGTGAGACGTATACCACGGCAGTTAAAGGTTAAGCTGCCTTACTTAGACATATTATCAAAATAACCAAAACACATTCTACAATATAATAAAAGGTAGATTTTTGCACGAAACGAATTGGATAGTCCGTTATTTTTACTTCGGTGGTGCACATCGCTCGCAGGAAGTACGGCCGATGGAGTCGATTTTTTATCGATTCGAATCCACGTTCCAAATGATACAGCGTGGGTAGATCTCCGACAAGGTGGACCGACGAGGTGGCTAATCGTGAATCCGATGGATGCAAGCGGAGCACGACCGGTTCTTTTGACAAATCTTGGGGGACTCATATCTAGTTGTGGACGTCTTTCGGCTGAAATTATGATGATTTTTTGTTTCAAAACCTCATAAAAATGTCTCTCTATTCTCAAGTAAAACATCGTTTTTTATAGCAAAGTGAAAGCAAACGAGCACACAGAGCACTTGATGATAAGTAGTGGGATAGCTATTTGTATTCTGAAGACTGAAATCTTAAGACGGAAAATCAAAGATGGAATGCCTACATGCTAATAATTTCGCTTTTGGTTGGGTAGTTTTCTGATCCCCACACCGTAACACAACAATGCGAACACTGCTTAGTGATCTGAACGGACCTTGCACAAGGTCCTATCACGACTATATCTTTTTTATACCAAACATTACAATATATTAGAGTACATGAGAATGTTGAAAAGGGTAGGCCAAGGCGATCGTTCCACCATCAGATCGGGGACGTATTAAGAAAGGGCCAGGTCTGGAGAGCCTAAACCGGCGCACGTGTATGAAGAGACTTATGAGTGTGGAGGAGGTGAGGGAAGTTTGTCTGGGTCGCAGCAAGTGGAAGGAAGTGGTCTCTGCCTACCCCTGCGGGAGAGAGGCGTGATTGTATGTATGTATTACAATGTATAGTAGGTACGTATGATTGGATATCATTAGTCACCTATATAAAACATACACAACAAAATACGCAACTGTGTGACACACGCGTCTTATACTCGCGCTATAAAAAAAAAACCGTAATTGGACACAGTCAGGGTAATTGCCGTAAATCTACCGTATCTCTGTCGTTTCACTCGCCCGGAATGGAGCGAGCGCTGACTGATGTTTAGTACTCGACCCAGCACTTGACTCTAGGCTACTGGCGTGGTGTGTATCGAAAGTATTTGAATACTTACCACAATAATCCTTTGGTGTATAATTTTTTTTTGGGTGTTGCTCATTTAAGTACACTTGAAACATTGTTCAACAAAGCTATGTTAAAATTGTTGTGTTGCGGATAAGACAACCCGTGTAATTAGTTGCATAGAGGCATTTCTTCGAAGGGTTGGCAACGCATTTGCAAACTTAATATTCTAGTCTTACGATTCTTTATGCCATAAAATAAATCAATTTCGGTGTTCATCAGGTACTTCAGAAGTTACCGAGTCATACTTATATAAACCGTCGAAAAGATTAACTTATCTTATTGGAATTAAAGGTAGTCAATTTAAATTAGGCTGCAAAATACCGGTTTACCTAACATTTGATATAATAATAAGTATGTATTTGGGTAATTAATTACGTAACATGAAAATCTTGTCACACCCTGTAAAACTACCTTAAAATATTTTTATTCTAATTGGTTTTTGAAATAAATAACATACTTTCTATGTACTCACTTATGAATTAAATATAAAGAGATATGTGGCATGCCAATTAATTCCATCGCTAAGATCCTGCGTATGAAAGGCGTTGCAAAAACCGTTATTATGCATCGATTTCTACACCATTCCCGATGTCGACTTGTAAACACATTCTAAAGATAAACTTTCTATATATATGTTACCGTGAAAGCTTTAAAGATCACTTGTACTCGAACAAATTCGAAGTAAAAACTACATCAATCAGCCGCCGACGTGAGTAATTCAATTTCACCCGACCCAAGTGGTTTGTAACGATCTAGTAATGTTTCCTTCTTGGACGTTAGTGTTTTGAATTCTGTCGTAGTTTAATTGGCGTTCTGGTTAACGTTAGCAATCATACCCAAGAACTATAACTTGTTCATATATCGGTCGAATAGCATTGCATTGAATGGGTGACAAGACGGACAGAAAATTATGGAAATGATGGGAAGCAAACCACACGTCATCATCAAGGGTTCCGTTTTTAGGATTCCGTAGTCAATCTAGGAACCCTTGTTTCGCCATGTCCGTCCGCAGCCTAGCTCAGAGACTCTTTGTACTAGAAAGCTATAATTTAGCATAAATATACATATAGTTCCGTGTGGTTGCCGGGTTAGAATAGTGCCACTCCATGTCTTCCCGTGGATGTCGTAAGAGGCGACTAAGGGAATAAAGGCTTGTAGTACTGTTAGGCGATGGGCTTGCAACCTGTCACTAATACGCTGGTAAACATCTTAGGTTAGGTTAGGTTAGGTTAGGTTAGGGTTTGTGAAAACAATTTTTCGATTAAGGTTTCCGTTTCTGAAATATTAAGCTTTTAAGCGCAAATTTTTGTCGTCGCCCCCCCCCCCCCCTACAGCCAAAACTACAAAAACTAAAAAATATCTTAAATGATAGCACATATAATGAATTTAATAGGTAAACTGTCACTACTAAGTCGATTTCACTGGTTCTTGAATTACAAATGGTTTCAATGTTTATACATACCGAAAACTTATTTGCGGTGTTGGAACTGACCGCGACCAATGTCGATGTATGGGGATAATAGTTTTCCAACGGCAAAGTTAGGTTTATCGCGAGATCTAATTTGTTTGTAGTAACGGCTTCGGAACCCTACACTGAGCATGGTCCGACATGCTCTTGCCCGGTTTTTTAGTATTTCGTACAGACCCTTCACACTTGACTGGATAAACTCACAGGTCAACTAGTCGACACATTTGAAATACCGAATTTCTCACTTTAAAACAGTTCATTATACAATATTGTACTTTTCAAAGCTTCCTTTCCTCACTCTGTAAAAGCCAACTAACAAGTAACTTGCTTTCCATTTACGTAAGACCCTGGTTATTAAATTGTATTAGCATAATATGTAGGACGTACATGACGTCAATGCTATTTCTGAAAATTCTCGTAATGGTAACAGAAATGACGTCAAATCACTGAACCAATAACTATCGTTCTTCTCTTACGTAGCAAAAACGAGTTCGCTAGAACTGTCCTAACGTGGCCCTGCTCGTGATCAAATTGCGGAGTGCCACGAGTCCGCGATATTTGGTTCGATGCCGGGAAACTTTCAAGCAATAATAACACCACTGTTATCCATCCTACGTCCTGACAACTCACATTAACCTAACGCATATCAAACTTATTACTGTTTCATTTCTGAATAATTATGAACCAAATTCTACTATAAAAGGACGATATTTCCCAACTCCCTCACATTCCCAACGTGTCTACAACAAGAGCAACTAAGACAACATGAAAGTCCAAGCAGTCATTCTCCTGGCGATCATCAGTGCCTTCGCAGCTCAGGACCCTCAGTTCTACTGTGGAAGAAGACTCGCCAGGACCTTGGCAGCGCTCTGCTCAGAAGACTACTTGGTGAAGCGATCTGATATTACATCAGAGGATTTATATGGCTATGGAATGGGGTATGGGTCTCCTTGGTTGGCAGAGCAAGCTCAAGGTTTGCATGGGAGCAGAGGCAAGAGGCAGGTGGTGTCGGAGTGCTGTGATAAACCCTGCTCCATCGATGAGATGATGACTTACTGCGGCACGAGTTGAAGACGAGGTTCCGAAGGATTTTGTTAATAAAATATGCAAGGTTTGAATTAAAATGTGACTTTTAATTGTGTGTACTTTAATTAGATTGTTCAACAAGGGACTAAAACAAGCCATAATTACACGAGATGTTTAGCCACGCGAGCGAGCCAGCGAACCAGAGTGGCTATAGTTTGAGTGTCATCGTTAAACACTTCAGGAAAAAAACGACGTTTTATACAAAATTACTTTATTTAACAAATACATACAGTTGTTCGTTTTTTGTAAAGTGACACTTTAAATGCTTGCATATTAATGCCCGGTTCCTATATTCTAGAAACGAATCGTTTTCCTTACGGGCAGTAGCGTTATGACATTTGCTACGTACAAAATGTGTCAAATTTTAACGAGACGTCACAATTCTACCAACGATTTTGAATATAGGAACGCACCATAAGCCAACAAATACAAACTTCAAAACTATTTGGGAAATAAAATTATCCTTAATATATTTAAATAGATTGATATTCATAATCTTTAATCGCGTTTCACGAAATTAAATCTTTTTTTAAATATGTTTGCACTGTTGTCATTTTGAGGTTATTTTCATAACCTAAAAATGGTCTATACATAACCACTGAAAATGGCGATAATCCTCCATTCACAAACACCGTGATTGGTTGTGTAGCGGTTTCCAAAGAAAAAAAAAGTTTATACCATAGAGATTAATAATAATAAGGAGCTTTAGTCCCGATATTTATTTATATATTATGCAGAGACTAAAGTAACATTTTAAGAGCATGTGAGGTGAAAAAGCTATTTTTAGCGGCACCTCGTTAAATTCCGAATATGTCGAGTTAAAAAATCATAATTATGTAGTGTAATTATAGTTGTCGCGTTCTAAAAGCCTCGATCTGACAGGTGTCAACACAGTATAACCCAATATGCAGAGATTAAAGTAAAATTTTAAGAGCATGAAAAGTAAAAAATATTTAAATAGGGGTTAATCTGTTATTGCCATTTGGAGCCCTAGCATGTGACATATTATGTTACAAATTTTAAGTATTTTAAAACATAACTCTCATATCTCTCTTTTGGTGATTGATCTCTTTTTTGCCATAATATTGACATCAATAGTCTAAAACACTTGACCATAGCATACCCATTAATATGGTGCGTTGTAATGAGGCTCAGGGGAGGCTGTCATGACGCTTACGACCCCTACTCTCTGCCTGAAATGGCCTGAATCCGCCACTGCATATCATGGGAAAATAGAAAAAAACTAAAAAGAGAGAGAGGTAGAGAAGGAACCTAGACCTCTACTCTTAGTGCTCTCAAAAACTAAACAAAACTTTTACTTACCCAGTTCAAACCAGCCTATCCATATACACACTAGTATAATACAGCGTGATTGCAAATACTAAGTAAAAATATTTATCTATTCACATAAAGTCCTAAAGAAGATTATAGTTTTGGATCCCCCTGTACTGTCCGCCATGTAAGCTAGTTCACAGCAACGCGTCGTCTGCATTTTAACAAGGGGCGATGCAAAGTTCTAGTGGCACTCGGTGTTACATAATAAGTGCTCTTGCATCGACATTTAATTAACTCATTTTAAAAAAGATCAAACATGAACATAAATAAAAAGCAAAAGAGTATTCATTCATATTTTTGAACTTTTCTGTCATATAGTAAAGTTCAAAAATGTGAAGTGAGTATTTTACAAAGATACACAAACATACACAAACATAAACCTATGTATTATTTTTATTCTAAAAGTATAGAAAAAATCTAAAAGTTAAAATAGGATTATATTTGTGCTAATCATAGAAATGTGTATCCTTGTTGAGGATTGACCTGGGGACGTAAGCTTTAATCGCTACCTATATTAAGTTTCTGTCATGTTTTCATAAATAAAAAAATAAGTGTTTGTAACAACGGGCTAAAACAAACACGTCATAACTAATTAGGACGTAGTTAAGGGAAAAGGACTCAATCCACGAAGCAATCGGAAGTGGAGTTAAGTATGTCACGATGGTCCTTAGGGTTAGATAGGGTAAATTTTCAGCAAGTTATTTTAAAATCACATAGAAACGAATGCACTTGGTCGTATCGTTACCGGCGAAAACAAGCTAGAACCAGTTTCGTACAAAACCAATTTTATCAAAACGGATCCAATCCACTTAAGTCCTAATATCTCAAAAAGTAATGAAAAATTGCAATTATTTTTATAAATACATGAAGAAAATCTTTTGTCGGACACTTTGAACAGACTATAATTTTGTATAAAATCAATTATCATTGTTTAAATGTTGTTTAAGTGCTCCGTGAACTTAACTGCAAGTTACTCAAGTGCAAGTCACGGTGGATTGACGGCTTTTCCCTTAACTAAGTACGTCCATTTTAAATGCTATTTCTAACTAAGTATATTTGTTTGTTTCAAGTCAAACGAAGGCAACGGATAAATAAAAAAAGAGTGCTGGATAAAGGTCTTGTTATTAAGACTGAAAGTCGCGAATGACATGAAATGCCTCCGGCTCCCCGGCAAAGGTCTAAAGCTCGTATAAAAGGTGCTGCAGCGAGGCTTCACTCAAACACGACCTAATTATCGCGAGGTAATTAACACTGTGACCGCAGGGCCGTTCCGGTTAACACTTGCAACGTCTAACAACACCCTGTATGTATAGGTACTAACATGGTGTAATGGTATTCTTGTGAAGGGTCCGTCCGGATCATCTTATCCTACTTAACAAAAAAAAAAAAAAAAAACATTAAATTGGCCACATGAGGGCTTTTTTACACGTCGGTAATATGGAGTGAATCTACTAGCGCTTTGGACAACACCATCATTGCAGAGAAGCGCCGCAAGAAACTCCAGCAGAAGGTATTTTTTTCAATCATTAAATACAATAATACTTAAAAGTAAGTTACATTACAAGGTAATAAAGTAATAAATAATTATTTTTAAAACTAACACAAATAAATAATTACAAATCTAAGGTCAATTAAATAAAGTTAAAAATAATGACTAGAAGATCAACATGACGAGGTCAGGAACGATAATTAAAATAACTAAATTGGAAAACAGGTACTTGCAATCGTGAACAGACCGGACCCCATAGACAGCACCCGTTCACGAGTAGGACGCGTATCTCCGCTATCGCCTCCCTCAAGTTTGACGACGCGTTGGCCTGGTAGTGACCCTGCCTACGAAGCTACCAGTCCTGGGTTCAAATCCCGGTAAGGGCAGATATTTGTGTGATGAGCGCGAATATTTGTTCCCGAGTCATGGGTGTTTTCTATGTATTTAAGTATATATTTTCTCTATATAAGTATGTTTATCGTTGTCTAGTACCCATAGTAAAAGCCGAGAGCTTAGTTTGGGACTAGGTCAATTTGTGTGAGATTGTTCCTGATTCATTTTTATTCAACCATGTATCCTTACCTACCGCCAAGCAGCAGTTTTCGTATTGGTGTGGTCCGGTGAAGGGATAACACAACTCGTGATATTACTAGCATAGAGGCTTATGGCCATAGTAATAAACTCATCTTGGCCGAGTCGCCCGTCACAAGATACGTCAAAGTAAACGTCAATCCATAGAAAACTGTCATTGTTTACGCATCTTGAGACCGGCATTACAGTCGAGATTAGCTTATTAAGACGGCCCTTAGTCTTCTGGGTTAGTCTTCGTATTTGCAGCCTCAGGATTGCAGTTTTGAGATTGTAGTCTTGAGAATTCAAATATCTATTGAGTTTTGCCTGTATAGTGTTTTGTCTATAGTATTAATAGTATTGAGTATTATTGTTTGTTAAAGGAGCCTGGAGTTTTTTTAGGGTTCCGTACCAAAATTATAAAAATGGAACCCTTATGGTGAGACTTGGTTGTCTGTCTTTCTGTCTGTCTGTATGTCACAGCAGGTTTTCTCAGCAAATACAAATGCTATCAACTTGAAATTTGGCATAGTTGTACAACTTGCTTGCCCGCATCTGTTTTTTGTAAAATTAAAAGTATGAAATAAATTTTGTCTAGAAGGGGTCTAGAATGGGGAGTTGAAAAATGAAAGTGATTTGATTATGGCAAATGGGGAGTCACATGCAAGGGCTCAATCTGCATTTTTCGATGTGCTTTTTGATTTATAGCCAAAAATGTACAAAATCTTACCATTCCCGCTTATGTCCGAAGTTTGTGAATCGATAAATCTGAAAAATAAAACTGAAATAAATACTTACTTATATTTTATGAAAAAAATAAAATGAAGTGTTCATTATTAACAATTTTTGAGAAATAACAAAAAAACTTTGAAAATCTGTATTTAAATTTAGCCTAGTCAAAATAAGCCTTATAGCATAGAAAATAAAGTTCATAAAAAATGAGTATTTTCTTTTGCGGTTCCCAAGCATATTATATCTTAAATAAGGAACCCTCAGTGCGCCAGTCCGCCTCGCACTTGACCGTTTTTTTTATGTCACCATCTTGTATTTTTAAGTTTTTGCTTATTAACTAACTATAAAATAAACATAACTGTGCATTATATACATATACAGGGTGTCTGGAAAACCTTCGGAGAAATTTTAACTGTAGATAGGGTGGATGATTTGGATCATCCCTATATTGGTAACTTTTGTTTAAGTTAATATTTGACTGAGTTACAGACAGATTTATCATCGACTTTCCTGACGATGCTCTCAGTGTGCCCCATCTTAACTGATTCATTCATAAATATGTGTCACAACGTAATGTAAATAAACAAGTTGTTCCTTATGAACAATGTTTCCAATCATGGTCAAAAGCTCCATGGAGTTTAGAAAACTGACACATTATCCTGTAATGTGAATGAAAAGACGGTGTCTGATAAGGGCTACTTATTATGTGAAATAATCTAAAACTGAAAAGTACGATTATGATTTTTACTCACACTTTTCTCACACTCACACGGCTAAAATAGCACTTGCACTCGTAGGCACATTACTTCTTTTACGAGATCATGAATCATGGCTGTATTTCATTGATTTGTACCACTATCAGGGCTTCCGACGAATAAAAAACACAATAATTAATTATTGACAATTTGACATATTATCTTTTTAAATCTTGGACCATTAAAACTCTTTATGAAAAGAGTTTTAGGTTTCATTTGTAAACAAAAAATCCTACCTACACGTTACGTTTTATCAAAATTACATTTAAAGCTGGCATCATACATGTTGTTGCTAGATATTCGTATCATAGAAGAAAGAGAAAAATAGGATCGCTTTGTAAGAAGAGGTCGACGTGATTACACTCTGTGGTAAAAACCCTTAAAAGAAAAAGGCCACTAAAGCCGGCTACTCACACACCTGCTGCAGGGGCAATATGGGAATTGGACCCTTGATTGCCTCCTTAATTGTGATGTGTGTAGGCAAGCAGGAGCAATTTTTAGATTGGGCCTGCGGCAGGGCGGCAGGGGCGCAAGACCTTCCTAGCTCCCTAGATTGTGTCTACCGCCCTGCAAGGTTGCTGCGTGTGTAGTAGGATTGGGGCAATTCCAGTCAGTTCATTGGTGACAACCGAGCGGAGTGGACAAAAATGGAAAAAATGGTGTTACCATAGCCAGGAGCTCTTCAAAAGAATCAATATCCATTCGCAAAAAGTTTCTAAGATCATCTACTTCCAATTCTTTCATAATATTCATGTGGCACAATTTGCTTCGTTTCTGCAACCAATTCTTCACCCAATATCTTCTCTTCCTTTTTTTTTTGGTAGCACCACAGAAAGTGCCAAGGCGATACCAATCCTCTGGTGTTTCGACAATACATGAGGCTTTCTCGTGGACGTGCGTTCAGCGGGACTATCAGTTACACACTGAACGGCAGGCTAGTGTGTAGAGAACAGCCTAAAATTGGTCCAACCGCCGTGCGACCGGTATTGCCCCTGCAGCAGGTGTGTGAGTAGCCGGCTTAAGGAACACCCAGAAAATATAAAACGTGGACTACAATCACAATCAGTCAAGGAAGCGATGTCACAAGCGAAGCGATGTTTGGTTTTGGGTTTGTTTTGTTTACTTGCATGTGATGTGACTTCACATCACACTCACAGGTTATAAAGTATTTCTAACATCACATAGCGTTTTTGCCACAGATTAAATTTCAAAAAAAATCCTTATTATTTCGTGTAATTTCCAAAAAAATAGACATAATTTAATGTGAAATAAAGTGAAATACGTTATTTTACGCTAGTATCAGATAGGATGACCACAATTTGTAGTATATTTTCAATGTTGTCAAATAGCCTATTTATAATCAATTATGCGACGACCTTGCACTTGGACTTTTGGCTACTGCCACAAATACCATGCGGATCAAAAGGAAAGAACCAGCAGCCAGCAGCGCTTTCTCCCCGTTTGGTTGCCCTGAAAATCAGCGCGTGCAGCGTCACGGCATGTCTGACACTATGATGCTGAGTAGCACCCAATTTGGTGCATTATTATTTTATAAAATAGTTTTAAGGTTTTGTTTTAAATTATTTTCTCACTGTATTTAATTTGATTATTATTTTTCTGTGGTTTGCACCAATAAACGATTTTCTTTTTCTCCTTTTTTTTCTTCAATACGGAGAGCAATAATCGGATCGTTCAATCCGTCTATTTGAACTTTGAGAAGTCTATGAATTTATGGCTGTCATTAGATGTCAGTGTTAAATTATGTTATTTTCAATATTCACGTCTTCAATATTTTTGCTGTAAATCAGTTATATGGGCTACTTTAGAGCAGAAAACAATGGTAAATGGTTAGATCTCGACAGTAAAAGACGGACGATATGATCAGTCTCGGCAAAACATGAACAAGAGACCTAGTGATTTCACATTTAAAACCAATTAGTGTTCAAATTGCAAAAACGTAAATACAGTAAGTTGCACTAAAATTACTCATTTATTTTTATTATAATGCTACCTTGATTTTTGTTTACATGGAGCGAACTGTTTGTTTACATGGAGCGAACTGTTTGTTTACATACCATGTGACAACGTATGGTCTCAGGTCATTGACCTCGGACATTGAATTTTGACGTAAGATACTACGAACTGTTGGAGTAGTATACTATCAACGTCAAAATGTCAAGGTCGAGATATCGGCTGCGATACATCAAGTAACAAAATGAATATAATTAATCCTTCTTTTTTTTTTACATTAACAGAAACAAAAATGAACCATACCCCCGTGATCAGAATCGTGCGAACTATTACCCCCCCAAATTTCTCCGAAGGTTTTCCAGACACCCTGTATACAGTGTACCTAACAGCAACACGAAGGTGACTCACTGTAACACATACTAGGCTTAGGACTTTTGGTAGCATACCGTGGTTCCAGAATCCATGGAGTCACTATTTCCCAATTATTATAAACATACCACCTTGATTTTGACCCTCAGTAATTGTCACAATAAGTAATAGTTATTTCAAAATGCATTCATTCGTTAAATCGCTAGAACAGTTTACAAGTAAACGAATTTTGGTAGAGTGGAGTGATTTTATTTCAAGCAAACCAATGTTCAAATAATAGGTATGGATACATACTGAAGAACAAAATCAAAGTGGTATGTCACACATTTGGTTAATTATTCCAACTTTTTTGCTAAAAAGAAAATGTATCATTGATGGACACATTTTTTCTGATTTTAACAACTAATATAATTAGGAAATCAGTATTTTTATTTCTCAGTGGCACTTGCACCATTTAATAAAATGTATGTTTAACAAC
Source organism: Acleris emargana (assembly GCA_927399475.2). Classification (NCBI taxonomy): domain Eukaryota; kingdom Metazoa; phylum Arthropoda; class Insecta; order Lepidoptera; family Tortricidae; genus Acleris; species Acleris emargana. The sequence goes on from OV656847.1 coordinate 4,791,231, forward strand.
AAATCAAATAGTTTTGTTTACGTTTCACGTATCAAGTAGGTATTATTTATTCAACGTGTAAATAGAATACTTTTGAAGTCATTTGTACATAATTAAAATGATTGACGACTAATGATTAATAATTTACAATAAAACTATTTGGGATCACCCTATATGGAGCGTGACGTCAAATTGATGTCATCGGCATGAAAATTACGGGCCCTGTTTATAATAATTAGAAAATAGCGACTCCATGGATTCTAAAACCACGCTATGCCACCAAAAGTCCTAACCTTACACATAACATAACCAATGTCAAAAGCACTTGCTTAGCCTATTTATGGGTAAATAAATCGGTTTCCAGTCCACAAGAAAGCAGGTTTATTGTATTTAAAGTTGGTTGTTTGTTTCTCACATGAAAGAAATTGTCGTCATACAATTGTCTGGTTTTTTGTTGTTCACAATCGTAAAAGTTTCTATATATTCTTATTTGCGAAATCGGATGACTGTGTAAGGTTCATTAGTATGTTATTTATGTGTGTACAGTTTAGTTAAGTGGTTATTATAAAAATTAAGATGAAACATTTTAATATCACAACTACGGGGGTCTAGAAAAGTTGCGAGGTATTCGTCTGCACACGGAAAGCTGAAGTGAGTTTACTATAGGGGTTTGCTATTATAATAAGTGATATGAAGTTTAAAACATCAATGTCATTTCAAGTTTAGTGTTGTTATTAATGTTAGTCTCTTTTATTCTTATAAAAGATTGAGAAATTAATTTTTAGAGACCATGTCCCCAATTCAAAACCTCTCCATAGAGTAACACGTAAGCAACGGTTCTTATTAGAAAAAATAATAAGTCAGATTTCCGGTTCTTTTTTTGAAAATCCTTAATCGCACTTTTTATTTCTTCTAGGAATGAAGGCGTGAAGGTATGTATGTATGTATTTATTCTAAATCGACACGGTTCTTTCCCTCTCATGAACCTCCAGACTTCCCCTTCTATTTCACATAATCATCCTGTACACCATTACCGATCCCTTTCAGGACTAACCTGCTTAAATGCAAATCCCAGTAATGGCGGACCTACTCCCGACCACAACACTGCCCACCACATGACCCTCACATACCAGCCTTAACTCCAGCGAATAAGGTATAATTTCAAGTAACTCCAAATTGGAAGATCATTAGCCGTCCTTAAAAAGGTCTTAACTGTAAAAATAAATTCGATACATTTGCGACCTTGTTCACAGCTTTGGAATGTTTAGTTTTCTATGACTTTTAAGTTGCAGATACGCCATTTTAACTTATAATAACGGTATTGTAATTTAATAAGTAATTAATGAAATTGGAGCTTTGGTGCGTTTAATGCCCTTTCACCAAGATAAGTGCGACATATGTGTTAATGGTTAATACATTCAATGCCACCTCGTAGAGATTGCTTGCAACTTGAACACCAGAGGTGTCAGCGGCACTGGAATATATAATGTGTCCAAAGGCAGCTTTTGAGTTGAACAATCCTGTATTCGTGTCCAAATAGGTACCCAAATAGCGGAGCTCCTACTCCGGAGCGGTTTGCCCTTCGGGCATATGAAATTACCTAATGAACCTAACCTACCTAGTAATACAAATGAAGTGGCCATTTTGCGACACGGATGCTTTATAATGTAGACTATAGTTTAAACTTTTTACAACTAAGCTTGTCTACTTAATAATACAAAGCCATTGTATAGTTAACAAAAATTTAGGATAACGAGCTCGCAGTAAAAGCAGATTATAACCGCCTTCGAAGGTAAACATGGATTATCGACTCTATTTATTTAGACAATAGACAAAATATAGCAATAGAATAATGGCAAGCATTTTTTTTGCATTTTATAACCGGCCACACTCGACAAGAACTTATTCTGTAGATAAAGACGAAGTGTTGAATGCACTATTTTCCTTTTAGGTCATTTTAACTCTACTAGACTTATTAACCCTATTAACTTGTTAGCGGTTTCGAGAACAAAAGCAGATAATAGGATTGTATAGATACAATGACCATTGTATTTACAGTAGTTGAGCTCAGTTCAAAAAGTTTAAACTATAATTTTACTTGTGGGAGGACCTTGTGCAGGGTCCGTCCGGGTTGGTACCACCATCTTATCCATTAACCTACCGCCAAATAGCAGTGTTCGCATTGTTGTGTTCCGGTTTGCGGATAAGACAGCCGGTGAAATGACTAGCATAGAGGCATTCCATCTTAGTCCTCAGCGTTGGCAGTGCATTTGCAGTCTTGTGAATGCGAATGTCTATGGGTCACAGTTTCCACTTACCATCAGGTGGCCTGTGTCACAGTATAAGAACAGTAGAACGTCTTCAAACAAAGGTACATCGCGCGGCTCGCGGCGGTGGGCGGGGCTAAACTCCCACCTTATACTAAATCTCAGGATACTACGAGTGTACATTAGTCGGGGCTGCGGCGTCCTTGCGCTCGGTTACGTTTTGTTGGTAGTGCGCGTACTTGCGCGAAAGCGGCATTATCAAAAGGTCAAAAAGGAATTTACATATCACATCCATCACATACCTATAAATATATAATTTAGTGTCAACAGATAAAATTATATAAGTAAAATAATTTAAATTTGGTACTTAGGTACAGTCACCCAATAAAAATGTTGAGCATACTTAGAACCTTGTCATTTTGAATGTCATAGTCATTGTCATGTGTGTCATTTGATGTTCTGTTTGAAATTTACTATGACAACGCACTAAAGTGCTTAACATTTTCGTTGGGGTACTGTACCTAACAATATTTATACTTACTTACTTTAAGTTTGTGTAATTTATGAAAATTAATATTCTTATAAATCATAGAAAGTATGGCCAAGTGACCCTGACGCCCGAGCGGCAATTGTCATCAGAATCTCCTAAAGGGCCGGAGTCGAGCTACTTTTCTATTTATACTATGCCTGTGTGCTCGATTGCCTCCCTATGCCATAAAATAAATAAATAAATAATAAGCGATGTGCGATTTTGCGACATGGTCCTACTGAGTGCATCCGTTTTGGGGTTTGGACGCTTAATACCGCCGGGGCTAAGATCTTAGAACACGGATAGTGGTGCGGGCGTGTAAACACGTGTATCTGTAATACTATTATGATATTTTATATTTAGATACGTTATGCTCATACTAAACGCATTTATAATCCGTCGCCAATTACTGGCAGTTGCTACGTTACCATATTTCAATGGCAATCCATAGCGACCGCTATTGTTAGAAAGAGACAAATAGTTGTATTTGTTACAAATTGCTCGACATTACCGCCAAGACAAGTGCCCGCTCATAGCCGCCTTAGCTACCCGTCTTTATCGCACTCATGCGGTAACTAATTGTGTATCTCATGTTTCACAGGTGACAATGACGCCGGTGCAAATTAATTTGTTTAATTTATTAAACAAAAATTTAAAAAATATTTACGGTACACACAGCAACACATCTAGCTATACACTTCAGAAATCTGAAATATTGCATGAAAGAGAGTCGCACTAGAATGCATATAAATAAATAAATAAATAAATAAATAAATATCGGGGGACAATCTCACACCAATTGACCTAGTCCCAAACTAAGCTCTAGGCTTGTACTATGGGTACTAGACAACGATATAAATACTTATACAGAGAAATAAATACTTAAATACATAGAAAACATCCATGACTCAGGAACAAATATTCGCGCTCATCACACAAATATCTGCCCTTACCGGGATTTGAACCCAGGACCGCTCGCTTCGTAGGCAGGGTCACTACCAACTAGGCCAGCGCGTCGTCCGTAAGTTGACATAATACACATATATACATCTCTTTCTTTTTCTCTCTGCTCTGTCTTTAATGGTTAGTTAGGTGTGATGTTGTGTGTACTTACAAAATAAATTAGACATCCTTTCTTCTTTTTACAGTTACAGTATAATCGAAAAACACAAATATTTGTTACTTTTCAGTGGTCGCGGCGCATCTAAACAGTAGTAAGGTAAATTACCTCCCTTTTTGAGGAACGCTTTTGCGCGCAGATGACGTATGTCAATATAAAGTATCATTGCTCTCAAGTGGCTAATATTTCCAAACAACAAATGGGGACGATGCTAAACAAACATGCGATTTAGGCTTGTTTAATGTGATACACACTTGTAACACTTTGATCCATCACAACAGCCAAATGTCATGTAAGTCTTATAAAGCATGTTTCCGTATTCCAACCGCGCACCTACTCCATGCGCATGAGTAATAGATCCAATCCGTCACGTGACACCAGGCATTAATCCAGCGATACCTCGTTTATCAACCGCCCAATCTGTCCACCTACGAAAAAAACATTCGCAAGTAACTAAAACAAAGGAATAATAACATTGCTGATTTTTTTTTGCACATTCACACATAAAAATGTTCCGTTACTGACTTCCTTAGAATGACAGGCAACGCATGGTGTCAACACTACTTATATACCTTCTATTGGAAAAATCAAGGAATTTGAAATATATATATACTTTTGTAGTAACGTACCTATATAGGTGCACTAATCAATGACTAGAAATTCCTGATGGGGGTTGCATCAGGAAAAATCAGGGGAAAATAGCAGTCTATTGAGGTGATGATTAAATATAAGTACTTGACAACAGAAGCAATTACAATTAAAAAAACAGGGGTCCATCTCACAAAAAACCTAGTCTCTAATTACAAACAAATACTTGCATCCATTACATAATACTTACATGAAAAAAAAACGTGTTATAGTCCGCACAAAGAGTCCCCACTTGGCCAATGTTGATTTTATAACTGAAACAGTCGGATATCTGAGACGAGGGTCCAATGAAAGGGAAAATTAATAAAAACAACCCTAAAATTGAATTGGAAATGTTTTCGGTTTAAAAGTGACTTGACAATACAACCCAATTGCGAATTGCTTAAGAAAAAACATCGTTAATTTAACCATTCCATTTACAAAATTCCCAAAAAAACACATTAACCCTAAAACCGACAAAAAATGTGACATTTAAATGTTATTGTAACGTCTTAAAGGGATTTTCCACTTCGCTGTAACAAGATTTTTACGAACGAAAACAAAAACGTAACAGTTTTTTTTTTAAATAAAAGACACAGTGAGCAAACTGTCTCATTTTTGATTTTTACTAGCTCATAAACATTGTTTCTCATATGAATTAATAAAGTCATTCAAATCTTAACTTTAACTCATACAATTTAAGAGCTAAATTTGAAAAGATATCCGTAACTGAAACACCCCTTATCTTCTTAGCGTAATTAATATTTCCGTTTATTAAATAATTAATGTAATTAAATTGCCTTTATCAAGATGTAACAGCGACAACTTTCAGTTAATTAAATTTCACTTTCATCTGCAACAGACATCTACAGTAAACTGGTATTTAACGTGTTTGTATACTTAAGCGTTGTGCAGTTAAACAAACAAGGAATAACAATTTAGATATTTTTTTTCCGAACAGATTTAATTTTGACCCAGTTCCCGTTAATGGAACGGGCTGAAATTTGGACAACGTATGTAAACCCGACTACAATGTGATATTATGGTATCAAAGAGCTGGTCTGATGATGGAATCGGAAGGTAAAGGTAGCGACAGGATCTCCGCTATACTTAACTTAGGCCTACCGTGTAACTTGTTACTCATTAGTTAGGTCTTGATAAACAGCTAATGACTTTTCAACACATACATACATACATAAACTCACGCCTTCATTCCCAGAGTGGGGTAGGCAGAGCTACAGAATTACCACGCACTCTCAAATAAGTTGTTGATAATTCTGTAACCACGTTTTGCACAATCAGGCTTAGATGTTTACCAGTGTATTAGTGACAGGTTGCAAGCCCATCGCCTAAGAGTACTAGAAGCCTTTATTATTCCCTTAATCGCCTCTTACGACATCCACGGGAAGACATGACTTTTCAATAACAACAAAAAGCAAGTTTTAAAAAACCTGACTGTTGTTGCCAAACAACTTTAAATCCTAAATGATCGCTCAAAATTAAAAATTATTGTAAAACTTGAAATGAAATGAAATAAAATTTATTAGGCACTTAAAGCACTTAAGTTAAAAATAGTAATAATAATACAATTTGCTTAACTAAATCAACTTAAATATGATTTATAAATACCTATTCAATGATACCCTACTTGACATAGCTCGTCGACTTTTTTTGATGAGTCTGTGTGTCTGTGTATTTGTGTATGTGTGTGTGTCTGTGTATCTGTATGTCTATGCCTTTGTGTCTATGTATCTGTGTGTCTGTGTATGTGTGTGTCTGTGTATCTGAATGTCTATGTATGTGTGTGTCTAGGTTTATAATGTTTGTCTGTGTTTGTGTGTATCTGTGTATCTGAGTATCTACTGTATATTTTGTCTGCTGTAGACAGTGATAAAATTATTTCAAATTGTTGTTTTTTTTTTAATAGACAGATCATTTAATCGGAATGGTTTTTAGCTATGTTTCATGAAAACCGGTTGGACCGTTCAAAATAACTCTAAAAGTAGGGGCCGGTGCACATACAGCGAATCACAGTGCATATAATTTTTCACTGCCAAAGCATCATCGTCGTTGCACTTGGCACTTCCCTGTATGTGCATCGGCATCGTAATTATATACCAAGAGTGTTTTTTTATGAGCTAGCTTTACTTCTACACCCGAAAACCTAGATATTAAGTGTTCTAGAAGCTGGGCTAAAGAATCTTCATTACGTTAGTTTACGAGCGTTCTCCACCACTAAATCTCTGGCGAAACAGCTCTGAACGATTGGCTAGCCTGCTCGCTTCATTCCCAAAAGATTCGGCCTTGCTTCATGGCAGAGGTCTAATGTAGAAAAAAATGCGATTATGAAATGACTTTTTTCTTAATGATTGGCTTGTTTTTGTTTTAACAATATAAATTTTGCCAATTTCTAGTTATAGTCACCATGGACTTATTAGAGAAACAACTCCATGGATATCACTTGCGTGGACAACTGGGAGTTATTATGACGTATAGTGTATTTCTATGGAACTTGCTAACTATGTAAACAAAAGCCTTAACTATGTTTTGTCACTGTTTCTCCTTGAATTTTCACACCACCACATCAAACACCATTGAAAACATACACTTTTGAAACGGTCGTTACTGTAAAATACAAAATCACCAAATATATAACTCTATCTTGGATATTTTATTAAAAGTTTAAATGGTTTCATAAGTTAGGTTATTAGGACCTGATGGAATGACGTTTTTGTTTCTTTTAAATTCTACAATTGTCTATGATGGGTAGTGTTGAGGCTAAAGTTGGCGATATATTAAGGCCCCTACACATTACCCAACTCACGCTGATCACACTCACAGATGATATAACGGCACCTTTTATAATAAATACTGGTGATATATCATCTTCAAGTACCGATTTTTCTTCAGATCGTGATTAATCAAATTACAAATAAGTAACTACTTGTTTTTTTACTTTCGGTATTTTATTATTCGATATGGTTTGTCATAAGAAAAGGAGTATTGCCAATCACTAGTAAATTCATCATTCAGAGACAATTTCAATATGGCGGTTTGTTTACATAGTTAGCAAGTTCCATAGAATTAGACCTTAGCTATGCAGTTTAGTTTACGCTGAGAGAGAAGGACAGAGCTATACAATTGCTATAGCTCTGTCCTTTATGCTCAACGTAAAATTAACTGCATAGCTAGGTCATAATAACCCCCCTGTTCGGTTAAAGAGTATTCGCTCTGCACGGGTAGCACAAGTTGTATTTTCTCGCTTATCGCTCAGTGCGTCGCTATCGTTACTGACTAGATAGAACGAGAGATCCGAGCGACAAATAATTCGCGGGCAACTTGAGCTAGCCCTGCTGGTGGACTAAACAGCTACAAATTGGGTTAGCTCTTCTGTCAAGTCCAATGGTCTTACCTATACTCGATTACTTTAAGACGATTCTTGTGACAGCTCATTATAAACACTTATTACACTTATTTCTTTAACTTTACATGAATACTACATCGGTACAAACCTAGCGACGCCGTCCAGGAATTTAAATAATTAATCATCATCATCATCATCATGTCAGCCAAAAGACCTCCACTGCTGGACATAGGCCTCCCCCAAGGCTCTCCACTCAGACCGGTCTTGTGCTTTTCGCATCCACCGCTTTCCCGCGATCCTTACAAGGTCGTCACTCCATCTTGTTGGAGGCCTACCCACAGCTCGTCTCCCGGTCCGCGAATAATTAATCACCTTTTTTTAAATACATAGCTTGTATAGTAAATGATTGAAATTACGAAATACGGCTATCACAGGCATCGTCTTAGAACAATCAGAGTATAGGGCAGTGTTAAAACTTATCTTGGCTGCCAAATTACACGTCAAATCATAGAATACTGTAATTTTTGCCGCATTTTATGACTAATATTACAGTAGAGATCAGTTTTAATACGGGTCATAGAAGTGATAAGACCGTGTACAGGGCTCGTCCCGATCGCTAACATCTTATTATCCTTTGACCTACCACCAAGCAGTCTCAAGTCCTCAGGCTTAGCAACGGTTGCAGCCTTGAGGTTGTCATCGCAAGATTGCAATCTTTAGATTGAAAATGTCTATGGGCCTCAGAGTCCAATTGCCATCCTGGAAATTGTGGTGGTCTGTGTGCTCGTTCCCTTCTTCATGGCATAAAACCCTGTCAAAACATGGCTCAGTACCGAATCGTCTATGTAGCAAAACGTCTGACAAAATAATAAACTTAAATATTTGACATTTTACACTTACTTAGACTTGTTGTTATGTCATCATCATCATCATCACCATCAGGCTATATAAGTCCACTGCTGGACATAGGCCTCTCCCATTACACGCCACGAGCACGATTCGTCGGCACTCTCATCCAGCTCTTGCCAGCCACCTTGCGATGATCGTTTCACCTATCGTTGTTATTTAGCCATATCGCTTTATGGACTATATGGTAAATTTTACGATTTAGGCATCATCACAAAATAGTCAATTTACATATTAGATATTTCGCTTCTTGGTTAATTTGTGTCACTGGACATTTTGCTACATAGACGATTCAGTACTGAGTGGAAAAATCGGTTCACTAATGTTTGACCAAAAAAATATTGACAAATGGTCATTTGACAAACAACGTTTCACTAAATGATCATTTGGCAAACGAGACATTTAACAAAAGTATCATCTTACAAAAACTCACTTAGCAATTGATCATTTAGCAATTAGTTTACCTATTTTTGGGCAGAAAAAAAAACAACCTCGAAGGCCAAGGCGGGAGCCAAGCTCCCGCCTTTGCCTTCTAACCTAACCTATCCGAGTCGGTTATGCCCTGATTCGTCTTCCTCGTAAAATGTAAATTTAAGTGTTGATCATTTGTAAAATTACTAGTAGTAAAATGATCAATTGACTTAACATTTTTTTGCAAAACGTTGTTTGTCAAGTGTAATTTTGCCAAACGACTTTTGGTCAAACGGCAGGACACCGGAAAAATCACTATTTCCAACCAAAGGCAAAGCGGACGAAGTCGCAGGTAGAAACTACCATTACATAAAATCGCTTGAATCTCCTGACATGGAACTTACTTTAGAAGTAGACTAGTATTTATTTGAGAGTTCTTGTATAAAGGCTTTTTGAGGCCGAAATGCCGCCACTAAAAGTATCTTAATAGAGGTCAAATATTTTTGAACGCCTTTATAGCGTTTACTTTAGGATCAAATGACGTAAATGAGAAAAACTTCTATGGGGGCTAATGTCATGGCAATCGATTGCCGCGAAATCTAGCTAAGAATCATCCCTATTAAACTTTCTTTAACACCCACGTACAAGGCGGTCCACCCGTTTACACCCATTACAGATTTCACAAATATGTGCACTTTTTAGTACCTTTTCACTTTAATCCCTATGACAATTCATATATAGCAGTTTAAACATGACATTACATTATTTACGAACTCAACTGTATAATACATTCTGGTTTATAAAGGGTGTTACAGAAAACTCACTATAAACTTGTGGGAGGACCTTGTGCAGGGTCCGTTCGGGTTGGTACCACCATCTTATCCATTAACCTACCGCCAAGCAGCAGTGTTTGCATTGTTGTGTTCCGGTTTGGGGATAAGACAGACGGTGAAATGACTAGCATAGAGGCATTCCATCTTAGTCTTCAGGGTTGGCAGTGCATTTGCAGTCTTGTGAATGCGAATGTCTATGGGTCACAGTTTCCACTTACGATCAGGTGGCCTGTGTGCTCGTTTGCCTTCCTATGCCATAAAAAAAAAACTGAAGTATAGCGATGACGGGTAATTTAATAAATAATAATAATTAAAGAATCAAGACTAGATGATTTAGCAAGTCCGTTGCTGGCCCTTAGTGAATAAGTAGGAGAAAATAGGGATGTAGGGCAAATCGGGGGGTAGTAAGTAGGACAGGGTTAGAGAATGTTGCCCCTGGCTCTGTTACACTACTACCGTAAACTAGGGGTTTGATCAAATACAAAGATTTACACCACTTTTATAGAAACTATTTGACAAAATCATAGAATAAAAATATGTAATAAACTTTTCTTGTTTTTTCAACTTGATATATCAGAAAAAAATTAGACCTTTACTTTCCCATTAAGAAATAAAAACACCTTGACATGGGGTGATTTGATACCACTACATATTTGGATGAATATCTCAAGTAAACCCGCTCAAACCCAAGTAAATTTTTTTTTTTTATATCATTAATCAGAAATGCTTATCATAAGACATCATACAAATCACATACGTTTTAGGTTAACATAACAACAAAACAAGTGGAGTTTCTTTATCTCAAAAATCTAGAGAAACGCTCACTTACTATGTTTTAATTTCTATATGAAAGAAAACACACGCCACCTTAACTTAAGACGGAGCAACTATAATTGTTGCCATAAGCGAAAAAAATTTGTTAAGATGATTTCCAATTTCCAATTCACATTTGTGTAGAGTGGTAGTTGCTATCAAAGTCTGGATGATGCTGGATAATATATTATATTATTGCAGGTGACTGTACAACCCCATGCATTGTCCTTACTCATCTACTTCAGGGTTAGCTTGAAGAGATCCCATCTAGAGACGGCATTCGCCTTTGTACTTTAGTTTGATAATAATATTGTAATATTTATATTTTGTGCAATAAAGAGTTTACATACATACTATTTCTATAGTTTTATCTAAATGTAATTTTAATTCTATCCAAAATTCTAATGTTTATTCAGTAAATTGACCAAATCTTTTCGGATCAGAGAAGAACCGCTGCTAGAAACTCTAGCAGAAGGTAGTTTTTAGGGTTCCGTAGTCAAACTAGGAACCCTTATAGTTTCGCTATGTCCGTCCGTCCGTCCGTCCGCAGCCTAGCTCAGAGACTCTTAGTACTAGAAAGCTGTATACATATTAGTCACGCCAACAAAGTGGTAAAATAAAATTTTGTTTTTTTTTTAATGTGCAACCTACCTCCCCTACGCGTAACGTTGGGATGTATTATTTTTTCTGGTGTATCCCATAGTGTGGAGTGTCGTTGGATAGGTCTTTCAAATAGGTATGTCATAACAGGATCTGTTTATGAAATACTAGCGGCCCGCCGCGCCAGCGGCTTCGCCCCGCTGCAAATTCCTGTTTTTTTTTGGTGGATTTTTCAATTTTTCTCGCCGTAAAAACCATCCTTGAAGTTCAACGAACATTAAAAAAAAAATTGGCCAAATTGGTCCAGGCGTTGTGGAGTTATGCGCTTACCAACACATTTTGCGATTCATTTTTATATTATAGACTAGCGGCCTGCCAGCGGCTTCGCCCCGCTGCAAATTCCTGACTTTCCCGGTGGATTTTTCAATTTTTCTCGCCGTAAAAACCATCCCTGAACTTCAATGAACATTTAAAAAAAAGAATTGGCCAAATTGGTCCAGGCGTTGTGGAGTTATGCGCTTACCAACACATTTTGCGATTCATTTTTATATTATAGTAGATTAAGCTTTAAAGCGCAAATTTTTGTTAGAGTCAAGTGTCACCGGACCCAGCGTCTGCTGCAGCGCTCCGACTTGATTTTACTCCCACAGCGCAAAACCATATCGTTTTTGACCAGTTATAGTACTGTCAAGTAAATAAGAGTTGTATGCTTGAATTACTGCACTTATCTATCAAAGGCGTTAATGTGATAAGGTACTAAAGTGAGCAGTTACTTATCAGGCCGACTGTACCCGCTAGATTGTAAGTTTGGACAATATGATTGCTAGATTCTAGTCGGTAAAAACCATATTGTTTTGGACCTGTTAACGTAATATCAACGTTTTGATACCTATTATTTACACAAATTAGCCGAGTTAACCCTTTGAACGCCATCGACCCATATAGTGGTCACAGATACAGTGCAAAACAACACCGAGTATTTGTAACGTAAGGTTGACCATAGCTGTGGTTTTCAGCTGTCATTCAGATGCGTTCAAAGGGTTAAAGTTGGTTCTTACCGAGTCGGCCCAGGAATGCGGTTTATACAATCTTCGCTTGTTATAAAAGACACGTAACATTTTTAGATGTGTTCTAGCAACAGTGTTAGTATTCTCCGCCGGCCCTAGACAGTCGGAGAGAGCATTAATCGTCTTATCTAGCTAACGAGTCCGTACTCGCAATCTGTCTCGAAGATATAATCTCGAGCCCTACTAAAGTCTCTTGGGTTTAGTTCTAGCGAGTTTGCAGTGAGATTATTCCTGTGTTAAAACGTACGTCTTCTGTTTTTTTTTATGGCATGGGAAAGTTAACTAGTACACAGGCCACCTGATGGTAAGTGGAAACTGTGACCCATAGACATTCGCATTCACAAGACTGCAAATGCGTTGTCAACCCTGAGGACTAAGATGGAATGCCTCTATGCTAGTCATTTCACCGTTTGACTTATCCCCAAACCGGAACACAACAATGCGAACACTGCTGCTTGGCGGTAGGTTAATGGATAAGATGGTGGTACCAACCCGGACGGACCCTGCACAAGGTCCTCCCACAAGTAAAAAGTTGCAAGTTGTTGGAAGTGTTAGGGAAGTTGCTCACGTACTCAAAGAGTCGAGGCGCCGCCGCCATTTTGTCATTTCGTCTCTTTCGGTTTTAACCCTTGACACAAAGGGTGTTATAAATTAAATGTTTAGTGGTGAGTTGATTGAATGTGTGTTTGTCTGTGGCACCATAGCTCTGAAATGGGTGAACCAATTTGGATCCGTTTTTTTTTATTTGTAAGCAGGTTTTTAGCCGTGGTTCTTAGCTTGGTTTTATGAGAATCGGTCGGGCCGTTTAAATGATATCAGTTCTGAAAGATGGCGTGACCATTATAGTCGGTTCATTGAGCCGGACAAGGGTTCCGGGCATTTTTCAATAGGCCATTTTCCCTCCCCGAAGGTTACCGGAAGACCTTCTTTTGGGTTTCGTTGGCATCCTTTGGTGACAAAACTCTAAAAACCCCCGTCAATGTCTCAATTTTACAGTGAGCAACCTCCCTTAGACATAAATGTTGAAATCACGTAACCATCCAAACTAATCCACCTATAAGTTTTCACAGAATACCGCAAGAACCTTGTTCCGACCGAAAACCAAAGTTATGAGTTAAGTTATAGTAAAGTCAAAGGGTGGGCAAACTTTCTTCCCAAGGGATAAGTAGGCTTACTTTCCGGTATCTCTTGTGTTCTTTCTCGGATGCTTTTCTAGATAGGAAAATACATTTTCAGGGAGGTAGTGTAAGTACCTATAGTATAGTATTATGGTCACTACATATACACTAAAAACAATCGCGTTCATACACAGGCACTCGGTGTATACACTCAGTGTTCTATGTATAGTGTCGTAGTCACAACATGTACACTAAAAACAACCGCGTTCATACACAGGTACTCGGTGTATACACTCCGTGTTCTATGTAGGTATAGTGTCATAGTGACAACATATATACTAAAAACAACCGCGTTCATACACAGGTACTCGGTGTATACACTCCGTGTTCTATGTAGGTATAGTGTCATAGTGACAACATATATACTAAAAACAACCGCGTTCATACACAGGCACTCGGTGTATACACTCAGTGTTCTATGTATAGTGTCGTAGTCACAACATGTACACTAAAAACAACCGCGTTCATACACAGGTACTCGGTGTATACACTCCGTGTTCTATGTAGGTATAGTGTCATAGTGACAACATATATACTAAAAACAACCGCGTTCATACACAGGCACTTGGTGTATACACTTCGCGTTCTATGTATAGTGTCGTAGTCACAACATATAGACTAAAAACAACCGCGTTCATATACAGGCACTCGGTGTTTATACTCAGTGTTCTATGTATAGTGTCGTAGTCACAACATATACACTAAAAACAACCGCATTCATATACAGGCACTCGGTGTATACACTCAGTGTTCTATGTATACTGTCGTAGTCTCAAGCTACCTTAAGTACTACTCGTAGTAGCGGCCCAACGCGTTGCGTCTGCGCACTCGTCACGCGGCACAAAGCTCGCCGAACCACCATCTCCTTTAATTGCCGCTAATCGAGAACACTATCTAGATTCTTTCGCTGCTTGTTAGTGTTGGGCAAGATACCATCGAGATTTATTTAATAACATAACAGTAGTATCGCTGCACTATTCGCGGAAATGTCTACGGAGAGTCCAGGCTGAATGGTAGGTTAGGGTAATATTTAGTTTTTTAATTACATACATACATACATACACTAACGCCTTCATTCTCAGAGTGGGGTAGGCAGAGCTAGAGAATTACCAACAACTGTACAGACTTGTTGTTAATTCTGTAAACACAATTTGAATTTAAGCGTTATTATGGTTGTTTATTCTTTCCTGATTCTAGAAAACAGGCACACGCCAGAAATCATGTCCGAAATTGGTTACTACGAGAACAACATAATTATTATACTTTATCATATTCCCTCAAAACTTCAACAGTCGGGTAAAAACTTCAATTTTATAATACATTTTTAAGTAGCTGCACACTTTTGTGTTTTGTCACTTTAACATCATGTTTGAACTGCTGCACTAATCCGTCATAGGCGTTAAAGCGACAAGGTACAAAAGTGTATATCGTGATCACTACCAGAGCTAAAGGCTACGACACATCAAAAGCGGATCGGACGCAAACGCTACAAAAAATTGTGCGGGTCCACGTTGTAACTGCTCCGCGCCTGCCTTGATGTCCCGAGTTCAATGCATTTCATGTACAGTCTGTGCTCTTAATAAGATCGTATGAGAGCGAGTGAGAGAGAAGTCTACCGAAGCCTCTTCTAAGTGATCACAGACTGTACATCACGGGCCCGCGTTCAACTTGCTATTCTCCTAACCTGGCAGTTGACAGTTGATTCTCTTTAAGCACTCTCTCTTGAACTCGACGCACCAATTATTGACCGGCCAGTTGAAGTTGTCCCGTCAGAGCGCGAAAACAATAGTAATGAGGATTGTGAAGCTTAATATTTCCATAAAACTGTGATGACGTTCCTGTCCTCTTAAACTTCAAAGTCCAATTTTTACGATATTTTAGTGTGTTGAAGATTTTATGAAAAACTAAGTCGGTACATAGTAGCTACGGTTTTCCAAGAAAATATTTCGTGGACAGTTTTTTTTTTATAGAGAAATTATGGTAAAAACCTAGTTTTTTATAGTAGGTAACTACAAACATGGATATCAGACTTTAAATTAGGGGGTGAGAAACGTTATCGCCCGGAGCTAAATTTTTATGGATTTTTTTTAAAGCTACGCGACACTTCATAATAATGACAGCTCGTATGAATTCGCTCACTCTTTTGACCGTTCGACAGAGAGCCGTCTTCAAAACAAATAACACCTCTGGTTTTTGTGTGTCAAAGCCTTTAAGTAAACAACCCAGACAAAGCAGTCAAAAAGCAACCAGCCGTCCCGAGTAAACTAACCTACAAAATTAACAGTGTTTTTAATTAGCGAAATGATCGCAACACTAATAAATAATGTTGATTATGTTTCAGGCTGTTAATTTAGGATCACGCTTTCTGCGTTGTAGGTGAAAGTGTTTCAATAATTCAGAAACAAAACCGACGCAAATATAAGTGTTATAAAGTAAACGTGTGTGTGTGTGTCTGTGGAATCATGTCTCCCAAACTGATGAACGATTCGGACGGAGTTTGTACCCGACTTCAAAATGGAGGAGGTTCTATGTTCGGCTGTATGTATGTTTTTGTTTCAAGCATTTATTTAACTTCACTTGTATGGATGGATGAAAAGCGTGCTCAAGGCAGAGCACCAGCAAGATGGTCTGACGTAATCAAGAAGGCGGTGGGCGGCAGGATGCACCGGGCGGCGCACTCGGCGTACAATCGCACAGACTGGCATAACATAACCTGTGGTCGCGATCCTCAGCAGTGAGGGACCGAAGAAGACGAAGTATGTCCTGGAATTTTGCAATACAATATTATGGTACCATCGAGAAGATTTGATGATGGGGTTTGAAGGTAGCGCCGGGAACTTGGCTGTGCTCGCTGAGTCGAGGGTTGTAAGTATCGTCTTGATTAGCAGATGATGTCAGATTCGCTACTTTACCGCGGGGGACATATATCGCAGCAGCAGCTACAAGCAGCAGTGTTTGCATTGTTTTGTTCCGGTGCATAGAGACATTTCACATTAGTCCTCATTTTGCCAACGCATTTGCAGTCCCCGGAATGCAAGTGTCTCTGGATCCCAGATGTTACTTACCAACAGGTGGCCTATGCGCTAGTTTGCCCTCTCTATGCCATAAAAAAACACATTTTCTAGCTGTTACTTTCACTCATGAATCGCAATATTAACGCGCGAAAGAGACAGGATACGCGAAATTACGTTTTAATGACGGACCATAAAACCGAACGTAAGTATCCATAGGCTCGGGTCATATTTTATTTTAATCGTCACAATCAAGTCGATCAATCTACTTTCTAGAAACTTAGACGTTTCCTAGAAATCTGATATTTCCTGTTCCGCCATAAAACTCAGTGGGACTAATTTTATAAACGCCCGGGGCGAAGAAAACTGGTGCTAAAGTCGATCAATAATTATAACTTGGCCGTCTTTATATTATAGTATAGCACTATTGTTTAAAAAAAAGAACGGAACAATCTCACGTAAATTGATATAGGGGTTAATTTTTTATCTAATGTAGTAACTAAAGCTCACCAAACTGGTTGATTTTAACTGATTTTTATAACTTTGTATTTATGCATGTACAAATTATTATGCCAGATTATCTTATCTTACTACTGACTTAATATTATGGACGCAAATGTTTAGATGTTTGGCACAAAGATTAGCAGACATGCTACTTTTAATCCATAAAAACTGGACAGTTCCTTAGGGCGCATTTTTATTCAGTTGATCAGTTACATACATACATTAAATCACGCCTGTTTCCCAGAGGGGTAGGCAGAGACCACTTTTTTCCACTTGCTACGATCTTGAGAAATTTCTTTAGCTTCTTCCACATTTATACAACGAGTCATGCACGCACGTCGGTTCGGCCCTTTTCCAGTATTTTTCCGATTTGATTCGAAAAAGTACGTTTAGGGCGCCTTCCGACCCTTCCACTCACTTTCAATCTGTATATCTCTTTCGTCAATCTTCTTTCATCCATCCTGATACAGTTAACAAAATGTTATTCATAATTTTTATTATCGTTGAATCCGAAAACTTTTCAGAAGTTCTTAAATATTCAACGTGTAAGTTAGGTTAAGTTAGGTTTTGATTTACAAAAATCCTGAAAAAGTAACAGTATGTACAAATATGTTATGAATTCCGATGATTATGTAAACGACATAATATTATGAGGAAAAAATATTCTGAGAGTCAATATGGCCCCTCTTGAGGGTATAAATGTTTTATACAAATGAATCGACTTCTAATACGGACGGAGGTATGGGTAAACTACTACCGAGGGACTTGAAATTTGAAATTTTGAGGAGATATTCTTTGGATATCCTAGGGGTGCACTAACAAGGGATATTTGGAAATTATGGTAGTGAGAAACTTATTACGAAGTCGCGGGCAACTTCAAGTCGAATTTATGCATAGCCCTTGCCAGCTGTTATGAAATCATCGCTTTAACTTACATTTCCGATCATCCTGGTGTAGACTTTAATACGTAAGTAAAAAAGTGATAATTGTAGCATTACCACTTTTATTTTTATGGCATAGGAAGGCAAACCAAAGCTCACAGGCCACCTGATGGTAAGTGGAAACTGTGACCCATAGACATTCGCATTCACAAGACCGCAATCCTAAGACTGCAAATGCGTTGCCAACCCTGAGGACTACGTTTTTTTTTTTTTTTTTTTAATTTATTTACTATAAACAGCAATTATAATTTCTTACAATAAGACGCGCTTCGGAAACCTGTAAGAGGTTTATATGTAGCACGAATGAATTCACCTCACTCACAACATAAGTATAAATTATTATAACACTAGCTAATAATTAGGTGTTTTATTTAGTACATTAAAAACCAATACCAGCAATCACCCATTCTCGCTGAATCCCGTAGTGTAATAGTACTTATTGACTGCGTTTTTGTATGAGTTTTTGTTGTTACTATTTATTATCCTTGCTTGTACGTCTTCAGGTAATTTATTTAAAATATTAGGTAACATGTATTCCCACGTCTTTCTACCATATACATTAACATATTTAGGTAAGACATATCTTGGTTGATTTTTTAAATTTCGAAAGTTTGTTGGTCTACTCTTAGTTGTTAACAATTTTATTTTATCACATTCTTCGAGGACTATTAACATATTTATTTTGTTAAAAACAGACAAAACCTTACAATGTTTAAGTAGGTCGAATTCGTCTTTTATTTTATTTTTGATGTGTTTAGGTACAATTTGTTTAAGTATACTTAGTTGTAGTTTGTAAATGTTATCTATATTCGTTTTAAAAGTTCGTCCGTAGCTACTCAGGCCATAACTTATTACCGAGTCGGCCAAAGACAGGTACAACATTCTTAATATACTATAGGGTAATTTAAATTTAAGTACGGCCAACTTGGCACGTAGGGACCTTAGCTTGTTACACACATGTTCTATATGGGATTTCCAATTCAGATTCCTATCAATAATGAGGCCCAAGTAAGTATGCTTATCTACTAGTTCGAGAGTCTCACATTTGCACGAAGAAGGCCGGTCGTGTAAACATACATGATCATGTGCTTTGATTTGCGGGTAACTAGACATTTTCATGTATGGAGACCGTATGTGTAAGAGTTTCGTTTTACTCGCGTTTATGACCAAGCCTACATCGTGTGCCCACTTACAAAGTAGGTCGAAATTGCCCTGCATCATAACTTGAGCCTCCCTGATATCCTTACCGAATGTGACTAAACATGTGTCATCTGCAAATTGGTATACAGAGCCCTCCGTGAATAGGTTGCACATATCGTTGACGTAGATCAGGTATTCGGTCGGACCTAAAATAGAAACCTAGATGGAATGCCTCTATGCTAGTCATCTCACCGGTTGTCTTATCACCAAACCAGAACACAACAATGCAAACACTGCTGCTTGGCGATAGGTTAATGGATAAGATGGTAACTGCACAAGGTCCTCCCACAACAAACATTAACTTTACTTAAAACTATAACACGACCTGAAAGAATAAAAGTTAAACAAAAATGACATGTTAAAAATTAAGCGAAATAAATCTATTCTATTTTCTTCTAAATATTTCCAACACGTAAACTCTACACGAACACAATCGGAATAACTCTAAAAGTAAACCAGTAGAAGTCAGGAAGCGAAAGAAAATGGATACAGAGCATTAAAATTTCACTTATCTAATATTTTATATGTCACGTTACGTCACTTAATAAAAATAAACGAAATATTTTAAAAAAGCGATTCAATTTGCACGACCTCAAAAAAACCGGGTGAATATTTATAAACTTATTCAAAAAATGTAAATTGACAAAGACTCAACAAATTGTCGGATAGATATTTTTTTGGAAAACATTTACCAGAGCCCGTGACACAGTAAAAACGCTTTTATTTCAACGGTCAATTGGTAATCTGGACGGGCTTTTGCTTTGTTAGCTTTTTTAAGGTTCCGTGATGTTATTGGCATTATTATTAACGACCAAAGGCATCTTAATATTATTACTCAGCCACGCCAAGATACGAACGCCGTTAACGTTTATGTTTTCTATCTAGTAGGTACAACTCAACATTTATATGTCAAAAACACACAACAACTAATAGTACAAAAAAAGAAGAAACAAGAAAATGAAAATGTTCTTTTTTTTTTCATTAAAGGTAAGTAGAGTAAGTTCCCTAAATATGGACTAGGCACATAATATGGACCATACTAATACTTCGGAACATGTTGTTACTATAGTATAAAAGTTGGTCGCATTCGACGCCCTTGCACCGCGGATCCCCTCCCGTCTATCGTTACAGAGATACATGGGTGCTCGTGTCAGATTTCGTCATTTAAAAATGATCAAATGATGAACACATTTGATTTACTTTTTCGGTGAGTTTTGTAAGATTATTACTACTTTACTTGCACCCGCTTATTTTTGAATCCCTATGTTTTTTGAAACACTGTTATGTTAATAATTTTCTTGTTGTGGTGTATGACTGAAAGTATTACGGGTAATGTTTTATTTAAGTCAAATGCCACTAGTTTGTATAATGGACCAGTAGGGCGGTTGCATCAAATTATTTTGTTTATATTGCAAAAACTGTTCAGAAGTTATTATGTAGTTAACATTTAAGTTTGATAACAAATCCATAGATAATAAGAATTATAAACACATTGTGATTCAGTCGTACTAAAATTATTATGGTCCATATTACGCACTCTTGGATTATATTGAAAACCACATAGGCCATAAAATGGCTGTACTGAACACTATGTCAAAATGAATTACAATGTTATTCATATTGGGTGTCGAAATGTAAACTACCATATGGATCTTATTATACAGGGTGGAAAGTTGAGAAGGGGCATTAAGGGCAGCTACCAGAACCCTTGCTGCCACGCGAAAATGATCTTAGGAGACCTCACCCAACTTTTTGAGTGATGACAATCGACATTCACAGATTTTTGATAAAAGGTACAGTCAGCGAGAAATTGTCAGTAATGAGTTTTTTTTTTTTTTAATGTCAATCGATCCCATTTCTCATAAGGATTGAAACATTCTTTGAGACCAACTGAGGTTAGAGTACTAGAACACTCACAAATCAAAGAAAACGTTTTCCATACATTTAGTAGGGCAAAACCAAAGTAGAATTTTCTTTAGCTTAAAGACTATTAATTTGTATGGAGACTACTTCAATTACATACATACATACCTCTCACGCCTGTATTCCCTCAAGGAGTAGGCAGAGCACATGAAATTTCATTGCCACTTTTAGCAATTACGGGGTGAAAGAAGCATAAAATGTGCAAAAAAGGGTTAGCTTGTGTATTCGACAATGTGGCTACCATTTCGAACATTTATTGTCGTAAAAGTGTAAAATTCGCTGATTAAATACAAAAGCGCCACAAATTAAAAACAAATATAGTTTGAATTAAAACTTTAAGTATAAAGCATTCCACATTTAACACATTTTGTTTTGTGTCGCTTTTGTATTTAAGCAACGAATTGTTGTAAATACGTTTAAAAGTTAATGTTGTGTTTTATTGCTTGATCTAATTTTGCCACTGTTTCATATGCTATAATTATTCGTCATAAAGGTATCGTATTTTATCGAGAATTGTAGATTTATCACAATTGTAATAAAATAAATCTAACCTAACAGCTTCTGTGATAATCTTTATAGTTTACGATGAAATTAACACATTATGGCCTATGAAATTCAGGCATAGGTACACGTACCTATGTATGTTTCTTCATTATTAGTAATGTGGTTCTCAAGACTCTGTTCGATTTGTAGTTGTCTCCATACTTAACATTCTTTAAGTAAAAAGGACCGATATGCGTAAAAAAACAAATGCGAAAAGTGTTTTCAGTTATTACCCTACTAAATGTATGGAAAACGTTTTCTTTGATTTGTGAGTGTTCTAGTACTCTAACCTCAGTTGGTCTCAAATAATGTTTTAATCCTTATGAGAAATGGGATCGATTGGCATTAAAAAAATATTACTCATTTCTGACGATTTTCTCGCTGACTGTACCTTTGATCAAAAATCTGTGAATATCGATTTTCATCACTCAAAAAGTTGGGTGAGGTCTCCTAAGATCATTTTCGCGTGGCAGCAAGGGTTCTGGTAGCTGCCCTTAATGCCTCATCTCAACTTTCCACCCTGTATAAAACACAATATTAAAGTTAAGTAAGTGTTATCAAGACTAATCAGTGAAGAATATATTATGGTTGTATGTAACAATGATAGAAATATCATATAAGAACGAAATTGATGTCACCTTTGTTGCTTGTCTCAAATTTAATATATTATACACACATATTACAGTCTTGTTAACATTTCGTTCTTATATGATATTTCTATCATTGTTACATACGACCATAATATATTCTTCACTGATTAGTCTTGATAACACTTACTTAACTTTAATATTGTGTTTTATATAATAAGATCCATATGGTTGTTTACATTTTAGGCGACTTACTCTACATGAATTGTGCAAAGTTTGAGATCTACTAGTAAGTAAAAGAATACCTGCGACAGGAGACCCCACTCTTCAATAAAAATTATATGGACATACATTTAATATGCTTACTTAATAATGTGTTGAGTTGGAACCCTAGTAAGAGTCGGACTCACACTTGACAGGTTTTGTTAATTCCACTGGAACTGTTTTGTCCCAACTCTATTTCAAACGTTTCCAATTTGTTCGGGAAATCCGAATATACTTTTTTCCGGTTTTCACGTCGAGTCCTCTCCCGGCCAATATACACGCGGCCAGCGAGTTCTATAGTATTTTATTTAGACTTATTGTTAGAGTCAGATGACTACCGTTGTTGTTTTAATCCGTGAAAACGTCTTTTTTTTAATTGGAAAAAGGAGGCAGATGAACAAACCTGGGGTTTTATTCTCTTAATAACGACGCTCAGTCGGTCGAACGAGTGAACACGCCACACCGGCAAGTTTAAGTCGTCTCATCAGAGCGTATAAAACACATATTAGCGCGTGCATTCTCAATTAGGCAGCAGTGCTTCTGTCGATTAGATCGAACGTATATGGATCCGCAACACGAGAGGTGCAAGTGCCAAGTCGTTATTATAAGGCCCCAAAGTCGTATTAGTTTGGAAATATATTTCGTGATAATCTGTTCAATAGTAAGGTTATATTTGTGTTTACCTCCGTGTATTTTGAACCGCCGACTAAATAGAGGGGGATTTATAACTTTAACGTTCGTGTATCTGTTTGTCCATCTAAGTACGGTTTTGTGGCTCCCACACGGACGGACCGTTTTTGATGCGGTTTTGTTTATATGAAAGTTAATTTGATCCGGATGGTTTTAGGTAGGTCAGCTCTGAAAAAAACGGTCGCCATAAGAGTTTTTTATTTAATACTTATTATCAGACGCAAAGTGTTTTATAAGGTTATTTGGTGTATCTCAGTCGGACTTAGTTTTTAAATAGAAAGCTAGTTTTAATCAGGGTGCTTCTTAGTTAGGTTTGATGGAAATTAAATGAGTCGCTTAAGAGTTTTCAGCTCTGCCATTATACATACTCGTATAGGGTCGCTGTTATATCTTGTATCTTAAACCAGCGGGCCTAGTATGGTCGTGTTTATCGATGTGGATAAACTTGGGCAAAACTTCTGTCACTTTTTGACCAGTATGATAGTGCGAGAGTGACGGAAGCTTTATCCACCCGAGAAGTGACCGTACGAGTACACACTGGAAGCGTTCTGCGCTCTGCCGTCCGATTTAACATACTCAATACTCAATTATTTATTGCATTCCATAAAATATGTACATAGGTGGTACTTAAATTGAAATTGTTCATATTTTTACAATTACTCTAATTCGAAAACCATTTCGAGGAACAGGGTTTTTAAGCCGTTTTGCATTATTAAGTTTTTGAAATATTTATTTATTTCGGATATTTCGACAAAAGTATATTATTATTATTATTATTCATTTATTCCTGAAAGACACATTTATATTTACATATGATAGTATACTGCCAAACTGCGTAACAGTTTGTTGGCAGTGCATTAATTGCTCTTGCTTTTTTTTTTTTTTTTTTATATCATAGGAAGGCAAACGAGCACACAGGCCACCTGATGGTAAGTGGAAACTGTGACCCATAGACATTCGCATTCACAAGACCGCAATCCTAAGACTGCAAATGCGTTGCCAACCCTGAGGACGAAGATGGAATGCCTCTATGCTAGTAATTTCACCGGCTGTCTTATCCCCAAACCGGAACACAACGATGCGAACACTGCTGCTTGGCGGTAGGTTAATGGATAAGATAGTGGTACCAACCCGGACGGACCCTGCACAAGGTCCTCCCACAAGTAAGTGCTTACAGTTGTGTCAAAAACATATATTAAAACATATAATTCATGCTATTATTGAACCTTTGTTTGACTTTCGATTTCGGCTTGAAGCCCTTCTAGTTGTATCTTACGAAATAGGCAAAAACCGCTTGGAATAGTATGTTTTAATACACTATTACCATCACTTTTTATCATAAGATATCATTTTTTGTAATTTATTAGAAAATGCCACCCCAAATTTAAAATAATCATGCTATCGATAA
Source organism: Acleris emargana (assembly GCA_927399475.2). NCBI lineage: Eukaryota > Metazoa > Arthropoda > Insecta > Lepidoptera > Tortricidae > Acleris > Acleris emargana. The sequence goes on from OV656847.1 coordinate 4,815,996, forward strand.
AATAAACCTATTAAAACAAAACTATTGGGTCAAATGCAAAATAAATGATATCGGTCTCTTAAAATTACCTATTCTTTCTTATTGGAATGCAAAAATCATGTGTTATTTTTTTTGGTCTATCCCAATTAATTTAAAAGTTATGAGATCATATACCTATCTTTGTCATACTTTAAAAAATGATAGAAACGTAAGATGTTTCACTGAACCGCATAATGCAGAACGCATCCTGCGTGTAGCCTGTAGGGTCACTATACGGGCCCAGAAAACAAATGGAAACCGCATACATTTCATAACTCTAAAATAAGTGAATACTAACAAGAAAACTCTTTTCAAGAAAATAAACGAAAATTCTCGCCTCATATTGCTGACCTAGTTCAATTCGAGAACAAAATGTGTTTTTCAGCAAAAGTAAAATTTGCTATCGCTCAAAAGTCTGAACAATTCAAATTTTCTCCAAGTTGAAGTGGAATATAAAACTACTGTCTTTCCGGAGTAGTCTGAATGGCGTTTGTCTGGAGAATCTTGAATAAGAATTATATAGAATAAAAAACTTTTATTTCGTTTAAATTTTACATAAATATTTTTACATTGTGTGAAAATGAATGTATTAGACACACTTTTCCATGAAATTACTTCATATAATAACAAAAAAGAAAGCTCTAAAAACCCAACTACTTTTTGGATAATGTCTTCAATATAATGTTAGTTATCATCAGACGAGTGAAGGTTGAAAAATCCTTTTAAAATAAAGAATAAAGAATAACGAGAATTATGTTGCTATTTTGTTTCATTTGAATACTTTAAAAAAAATATTTTTTTTTACAAAGAAAACTTTAGTACATAGTTATAGTCCAATAAATACTAATAAGGAGCTTTCACTTTGAAAATATTCAGGTGCCAGCATGAAATGTGTAATTTGAGTCAGTTAAAACATTTTCCACAACAATTCGCTTATCCAATTTGACAGACACGTTGTTATATAATTTATCATCTGAGAAGAATAGACATCCTGTGAGACAGACGGGTTACGGAGGTCGAATGACATTTTCCAACGACCCGGCAATTCTGGGGTCATGACTTATCACAAAAACCGGAAAAATGCACAAGGAAAATGACTTACATGTTACGTTTACCAAAATAAACAGTGCCTTTTTATAAACCGTTCCTACAATATATCTATAGCCCTGCAGCTCTCTACAGGCAAGTAAACAAATCGAGTCGACTCGTGTTTGCGAGGGAAATGCAATGTTTGACACCTCATTACCGAGCGTCGGATCGATCGGGCGTTACCACGGGCTCGCACCTGGGTACATTACTTTATTTTATATGCAATAATGATGCGCTACGTAAAAGTCGAGCACCACGAGTCTTATGAATATTGAATAGATACACTTTATATTGTATGTAAAATCTGGCCAGGTTTTCCAACTGTCTGTAACTTATATTTTAGGAATATGTGTGTTTTAACTCGGGTTTGTAATGAAATACAAGTTACATAATGAAATGACTACTTTGGGGATCCTGCAAAATGATCCTAGCGGATTTTGCAAGACTAGCTTTTGGTTTTTGACCCCATAATGCTTTATTTTGCTGGTAGTGACTGTGCCCCTAGCCTATACAAGAAAATTTGACTCTCAAAACAATGACGAGTCTGAAATGCAACTATATGCCGCTATGCCTCCCCTCTCCTCAAAAACTGAAAACTGCTTCGACAGTAGACCTAAATTAAGATGTACATATTGGATAAAATAAAACGACTCACCTTAAATAAAATTCCAAAGCCACAAACGCAATTATTCAATTTATTCTGCCATGGTTTTGATGAAACGGGGCCATTCTGAGCAATTTATTATTTGCCACGAGGTCTTTTGGGTTAATCTCAACGTTTATGTGAGCAGAGCACGTACAATGAGCAGGATTTACGAGATTGAGGATGCCATGCGTCACAATTACAGGCCTCGTGAGGGAATCATTTTTTTGGTCAAATAAACACGGATTTATTGGCGGAAATGTTGATAAAACGTGATTTGGGGAAATGTGGTAGATGGGTTATTTTTACAACTTGTTTCTTCAAGGATCGCTTGATATCATGTAGTGTTTTTCCTTAACACTTTATTTGCATTTCACTTTAAATCTTTGCATGCCAAAGTCCTCTCTTTCAGAAAGCAATTCAAAAGTAAAGATGACAAAAACTGTATTTCTGGGCTTGCTGATCTGTATCCCACCGACCACAATGTGACCTATGAACTCATTGGTCGTCTCCTTACCTAAAAAATGATAAATCCATAGAAAAAAATAAAATTTGTAACAAACAACACATTAATAACAACATAGTGGACTAGGGTTGCAAATAGAAAAAAAAAACCAAATGTTTTTTTTCAAATTTATGAAAAAAAACATGAAAAAAAACCTGGCACCATGGTTTTTTTTCTAAATTAGGTTTTTTTTCAGATGAACTAAAATATGCCACAATAACGGTTTTTCGTGATTTATTTAACTAAACTATTTTTAGTAAATGCAATAAGAACTTTAAACCTATTCACTAGAACTATCAGCACTATCAACACTAGTTCGGTCAGCATCAGAATTTCCTTGTTCTTCTTCTGTCTCGTCTAAGTCCATTACTGTTTCTGTTTCTGGTTCCGTTGCCAACAGTAAATTGCGATAACTCCCACTACAGATTTCATTTATGTTGTTATTAATCAAAGTTGTTAAATTAAATTGGTTTAATGGTTAACATAAAGTCTAAAACAAGTAAAACAACCGTATAAAAGTATTTAACTGCCTTGCAAATTTTGAGTTTTCATACTTTTGAAAAAAAAACGTACTCCAGAAAAAAACGGTTTTTTTTCACGGTTTTTTTTTCATGTTTAATTACAACACTAAGTGGACTGTAGATTGATGGTACCCGCACAGTTGCAGCGAATCGGATCATCATCATGCTACTAATCACCATGTGAGTAAAACAACACGAGCAAAGCGAGTTAGCCACAGTACCCGCCAACAAAGCGCCAAGATTGCCAAGATGGAGCTGACGCTAGCTGTAGACTTATTTTACAAATCTGAGGCACTAAGTCAAATTGGTACCTATTTATATCACTGAGCTTAATAAACTAGAGAAAAATATAACTTTTTTATTGCTATCGTAAAATCTCGTCTTTAACACAATCAGAGCGAAGAACTTGACGTTGGGTCAATTTTGTATTAATGCAGTGTAGTTAGGTTAGGTAAGGTTAGGTTAATAGTAATGTAGGAATTAATATTAATAACGATAAAGAATAAACCTAACAAATAGTAAGGACGTGCAAATAGAACATGTAACAACGCTAACAACATAATGCAGCGTTGATTGATGGCACGCACACAGCCCCGGCCGGGTCAACAACGCGCCACTAATTATAAAGGTGGCTTCGCTTTGTTTATGTTCCTGCTTTCAGTTTGCAACTTAATTAAAGGGTACAATTTGATTTAACTTTGCAGGTAGTTTTAATTTCTATTCTTGTTTTCGGAAATTTTGCGATGTTTATGGCCTGGGCCTTTATTCTAGGAGCTAGAAACCATCTTGGCTTGGATGTGTAATGGTACTTATGGTTTTGTTAAATCGGTCGCCATTACCGTCAAGTAAATCATTGTACACTTTTAAATTACGGGCATATCCCAAAGTAAGGTCGGAATTTGACAAGATAAAGATTGTAATCCAATTAGACAAATAAAAATCATGAAAACTAACCAGTTAGCTTCGTTCGCCAGTGAAAGGGACAGAGCTATATAGGACTCACAAGATCTGTTTCTTCACTTCCAAGAACTTGACAAACTTTAAAAATTTTGAATACGGTCCTGGTCACTATGTACAAATTGCCCAACAACTTGACCCGTTTTCATTGCCTATGAATATTATAGCAGAAAGCTCCAGCCACACGTTTGACCTGCCGCGCTCTTCAAATAATAGCAACAATAAGTAACTACAGTTTACTCCGCTTAAGATAATTTCAGCTCTTTGGAGTAATTCTCCATCACAAAGGTTAAGTATCAGTTTCCTTAATCCCGAGATTTACAGTCATTCATTGAAACCAGAGGTCAAAATAGCAGCTACCTATTATTTCATTGAAACGTCTTTCAAACGTATCGTAACGCAAAATTTTAGTATGATCGTAAATTTCTCGCCGCATGATCTAATTTTTTTCGTAGTCACATGTCTAGATTAACCTAACGTACGTATTTAATGTTTAAGATATTCTGAAAACATCATTGCAGCAGATAATAGCTTTGATGAAATTGTAAAAAATGATGAAGTCAAATTCGATAAAATGATATGTTACCCAAAATAGCGGATTTAATAAAATAAATAATTGACCTAGTCCCAAACTAAAGCTCTAGGCTCGTGCAACGATATAAATACTTAAATATACAGAGAAATATATACTTAAAAACATAGGAAATTCGCGGTCATCACACAAGTATCTGCCCTTTCCGGGATTTGAACCCAGGACTGCTAGCTTCGTAGGCAGGGTCACTACCAACTAGGCCAACGCGTCATCGATTTGATCCCCTTGTTGGGTTTGCACAGCTTCACTAATCAAGTCTCACCTCTTTAGGTTAATTTGGGTGGTAGAACCGTAGCAGAATTCGTCTGGATGTGGTTCTACCGCCCATATTAATGTGGCACATGTGCTCGTTTCCCCTTCAAGCCATAATCATCATAATCAGCCTAAAGCCGTCGACTGCTGTATATAGGATATTCCATATGCACGTGACTGAGCACGATTCTCAGTTCCCCTCAGCCAACTACACGGTTTTTTTTTTTTTGGAGGGGAAATGACATCGGGGGGTGGGGGCTAGGGTAGCGAATGGGGGGGGGGTATGATGGACTCTCGACCACTTCAGTCTCCTGCGAAAGCTGAGGTGGAAGTATACCGTCTAAAACCTCTCCGATGTTAACCTCCAATGGGCTGTTAACGCGGGGGCACTGTGGGCTGATGACTATGCACCACTGGGTGGGTGCCCCCCAGCCAACTACACCCAACCCAACTGCTATGATCATAGGTCAAGGCATACGAATGAATATTTTCAGAAATTTTATGAATAATTATAGGTTTTGTAAAACGTTTCATATTTTATCAGTAATACTATAGATTATCTCCATACAACGTGGAGTCGTTAGTGATACTATAAAGACAAAGTTAAAGTCATCGGCTGGAACTGAAACTGCGATAAATCATAAATTAAGCCCGTTCCATACAAACTTTGGGGTCGAACTGTTCGCAAGCAAACAATTATCGAATATATAGGTCTTGCTTGTAACAAGAGGTATTTCAATGTTTGTTTGTAGGTTATTTTCATCGACCCTAACTCATTAGAACGATCGACTAGCTTGCAGTTTTAACAGATTTTATAAAGGTTCTATGTTCTGCAGTCTGCCGCAGACATTTTGCACAAAGACTTTTAGGACGATGTAGCTGAAATTTGAGTGGCGTCCGCGGACCGGGAGACGAGCTATAGGTAGGGCTCCAACAAGATGGAGTGACGACCTTGTAAGGATCGCGGGAACGCGGTGGATGCGAAAAGCACAAGTCCGTCTAAGTGGGGAGCCTTGGGGGAGGCCTATGACCAGCAGTGGACGTCTTTCGGCTGACATGATGAGCTGATATTTAGCAGGAAGTTATTATTTAAGATTTATGATTTTTAAGTGCATTCCTTAACTAAAATAATGGGTTTCTCTCTGCTTAGCTCTCTATGCCGCTTACATGACTGGAAAATTAAAAAAGAATGCCCGCACGTGTGTAAAATAATTTTTTGTATCATTGTAAATGTGTTCAAAAATGTCAACTTCTTTGTTTTTTTTTTATTTGATGGAAATTGAGGCGAGGTTTAATTTACGCAGTCGGTAAAATTATTCTTCTCCTACTGTAACTTACGAGCAAATTAATAACATAATATGTTTTTAATGATATTAAATTGCGTTGATATTTCTAAAACACGGACGGCGGAAGAATTTCTCAAATACTCACCCGAATGTGGCTTCATTTTCCTATTTCCGAACAGGTAAATAATAATGGGACAGTCAATGAAAACCGCAATGGCGGCCAATCGAGCCGAATGCTCATTACGTGGACCAATTTCCCTGTTTGCTGAAACAATTCCATTCGAAATGTTGTCATCATTTTACTAGTACATGTCAGCGTTATTCGTATAATGATCATTGGTTAAATTATATTGTTACCAAATCACGTGGCTACGAACTTCCATATTTACATACATACAGGTAATTTTTTTATCGGTACATTTTAAAACGTGATTTTGTATTGTTAATACAATATTATTACAACAGTAAAATCAGTTTTTTTTTTGTTTGCAAATTGGCTAACGTTTACGTTCTAAAAACCTCAACAGTAAAAACCTTTTTACAGCACGCTCCTCTCCTCGCACCCCTGCGTTAGAGGGTCTATGAATTTCGTTAAGTTAGTGGAATCATTGAATTGGCAATATCTCTAATGGTTTTTGAGCTAGAGTAAATATAACATTGTGTTATTGATGCACCTATTAAAAAGTTACCCTGTATATACATACAGACCTACAAGAAGGTTTAGTGGTCTTTTTATGGCTTTGTAAGGGCAAACGAACATATAATAGGCCACATGATGGTCAGTGAGTGAGACCCATTAGACATTTGTACGCTCTGGACTACAATCTTAAGACTGCAATCCAAAGACTGCCAATGCGTTGCTAATCCTGAGAAATAAGATAGAATGCTAGTCATTTCACCAGTTGTCTTATTTCCACACCGAAACACAACAATGCGAACACTGCTGCTTAGCGGTAAGTCAAAGGATAAGATGGTGGTAGCGTTCCGAACGAACCCGGCTCAAGGTCCTGACCACCACTCCACCACGTCTTACTTTTTATCCTACCTCTAAGCCACAGTTTCGGTTTAAAATAAAACACAAATTAATTTCATAAGCATTGCTCTTAAAGGCCTTAATTGATCCTAGAATTTATTCCATAAGTAGGAACTTAGTTACTCCGCATATCCTGTAGGTACACATTTCAAAAATAAATCAGTACAATAGGCTAAGTTATACAGAAATTTCACCAAACATTTAGCGATTAGTATCTCACCTAGACTTAATGTCAAACCCTCAATTGCATTACGTAACTTGTTTAGTGAAATATAAAACGCCACGATCTATTACAATAAATGTCAGAATACGAAACAGAAAATAAAAGCGTGAAATACAAAGACAGAAATCTTTAATTAAACGTCTAATTGTGTGAGTAATTGGATTTCTTCCGTTTCTTTGTCTATCGTCTGACTTTTTCGCTCAATCCGAATAGAAAGTTGTACATCGATTATGTTATTTTTCGGTAACGTTGCATCGATAGAAAGTGCAATGAGTTATGGTGAATTGGCAGTGCTATTTTTTATTCTTAATTCGTTTCAGTAAGGTGCAGAGTTGAATAAATTAGTAGTTTGTTAAGTTTGTAGAAAGCAAAAAAGGTGATGGTCAGAAATAATTGATATGTTTAGGAAGGAAAGGTTGCAATTTGTATAGCAATTGTGAGAATCGTCGTGTCGTGACAGAGTCACTTGGGACCCATTGTCAGTACAATTAACGAATAATATCAACAATGTGACAGGTGACGAAGTGCTGAATAAATAATTAATTCCAATTGACAGCAACGTATTTTTGCTGCATATTTAAATCGTGGGTGATAGATATTTTTTTACGTAACGTGTTACTGTTGCTTTTTTAATAAAATAAATTGATCGCAAATCAAAACTATTAACAAAAGTGTTTAAGTCCTTCATAGTTTACGATAGTTAAAAGACTGTGAAATACATATCATTGAAGGTGCTACTAATGACTCACTAATTATTTTTATGACGCCTAGACGTTAAAACTCCGACGATAACTCAAAGAAAAATGTTTGCAATTAAAATTTAATCAGGCGCTAACCTTAACGACCAAGAAATGTTTCAACGGAAAATGTAGGTTATTACGAGTATATTTGCTTGTCGCAGGATTCATTAATTTTAATGAGACGTAGTTTACACGTACACGAGTACTTACTTCATGCGGAGCTCTACATTTAAATGTATGAAGCCGTCGCAGCATTGAATACGGAACGAGTGCGATGCGGGTTTGCGCAGTTTGTCTATCAAGGCCTTAATTAATGAAGTTACCTCAACGTGGATCCATGATGGACTTATTACGGGTGGATTTCGTGTCATTCTTTTTTCATCTAGCACGTGAAAACTTTTAGAAGATGCTCGAGACCTTAAGGAAGATTACTACAAACTAGAATTATTTTTACTGAGCTTATGTTAAGTCTGTACCTTGGTAGTCTGCCTTTGTTTTTTGAGTAGTGAGCACTGGAGCGTTCAGTACCTATTATACACCAGAGTCTGTAGCCAAGATGCAAAGGCACAATAACGTTTTCCTTTTCTATCACTCGAAATGTATAGGATGACATTTTCGGGCGTTGCGAAAAACCACGTGGTCAACTTTCATCCCATACATTTTGAGTGATAGAAATAAACCACTCAAAACCGCCCAATAACCACCGCCATACCTACCCCTATCAACTCGACCGCCATGCCAAGTGAATAAGAGCCATCATAACGCTGACATGTCAAAAGCTATATGGTTTTACCGAGTAAAAATAAAATAAAATATAAAACATTTATTTCAAGTAACTGTGACTTATAATTAGGTACACAATATCATAAACAATCATACAAAGTCAAAATAAAGTAGATTAAAATCAGATAATACAGAGAGAATACTTACAACAAAATGTAATTAAAAACAAAAAATAAAATAGAATTGAAGTGAAAATAAAGGTTAAAATACAAAGGTTAAGGGTTTGGTTAAAGTGGAGCCCAAAGTGAGCCGTAACATAACACACCCAAGATAAAAATAAATGTCGGTTAAGAATAAACAATGTATAAAGGCATTCAATGTGAAATAAGTTTTTATAATGGGTAATATTGAGTGATAAATTACGATTTTTTAAATCGCACAAGACCCGCTTTTAGTGTCGGAAGGCATTAAGTTAGTTTAGTAAGTAGCTGAAATACTTTCGTGACCAAATGTTTTAGGCGATTCTTGCTTAAGCACTAAATTTGGGTAGACTTAGTAATTGCGTGACGCACTCCGTTTATTTTACTTGAAGATTTACTGCCGGCAACGCATAAAAGCGTTCCCTGACTTTTACCCCAGCTTCGTATAAAAGCTATAAAATAAAAGAGAAGTCAAAGGAAAGGATGTATATAGGCATTCCGGCAGCTAATGCGAAAGTTTAAATATGTTTTTTTATTAGAATCAGTCTATTTGAACAGAGGTATTTTTCAATGAATAAACCAATTTTCATTCAGTTATCCGAACCCTAAAACAACCTCCTTTAATGGTAAAAAGGGTTCCACTGTCCAACTAACCAGTCTAACCACTGCGCCGGAAAATCCATTGAAACGGTAACCTCACATAATGAATAACCTTTGTTTGAGCCCTCGACACATTTTAAACAAAACAATAACGTGAAATCAACCGATCAGACCCAAGGCTATCTTTAATAAGGCTGAGGAAATTAATTGCTCGTTGATAATGTTGCGAAATCTAACAGAAATTTCGGCGACGCTAGTTAGGAAAAAACGTCCGCGGTGCGTAAATTGTATAACGTCACGTAGTCGCTCAAAGAAATTCCTTTGTTCGTAACAGGTTGATTGGAAAAGAGCTACGTTCTGTGAATTTACGGTTTGAATTCATTCATTAGCGTCGATCTTGTTTTTGTTCAAACGTCTCGTACCTTTATTAAATGACATAATTTGAGATATCATTTGAACTCCGTTAATTGCAGAGGAGTTTCATGAAATCAAATCAAATCAAATCAAATCATTTATTCTGTAAGTAGGCCCTGTAGGCACTTTTACAAGTCTGAATCTACCATCTACCAGCGCTTCAAGAGACCATTGTTGAAAAGAAGCGCCGCAAAAACACATGAAAGACGATGATAGCAACTCCGCCTCCAATTATCTAGAAAAGATATCCTTATACTTAATTCAGATAACATTCAAGTACAAAAAAAACCGGTCAAGTGCGAGTCGGACTCGCGCACCGAGAAGAAAATATGCTTGGTAACAGCAAAAGAAAATCCTAATTTTGTTATGAACTTTATGCTCTATGCAATAAGGTCAATTTTGACTAGCCTAAAATAAAATTAAAAACGCAGATTTTTCAAGTCTTTTTTCTCGAAAAATGAAAATAATGCCCACTTCATTTTATTTTTCCCAAAAATATAAGTAATTATCTTATTTAATTTTTTTCAGATATTTCGATCTACATTTTTTTTTTTAAATGATGATATTGTGCCCTTTCATAATTATGACATCTCATTTGTAACTAGTAACAAAACCACTTTCATTTTTCAACCCCCATGCTAGACCGCTTTTCAATTATTTATAAAATTAATTTCATTTTTTTTTACTAAAAACCGATGTGGTCAAGTTCTTCAACCAAGCCAAATATCAAGTTGATGGCATGATAGCATTTGTAGTTGGTGAGAAAACCTACACCCAGACAGACAGACACACGGACAGACAACGAAGTCTCACCATAAGTGTTCCTTTTTACCATTTCGGTACGGAGACCTAAAAAGGATTGAAAAGCTACGACAAGAAGTAAGAAATTCATAGTCAAAATAAAACCGCAAGATTTTGGGACTGATTTCGCGCATTCCACTGCGGTGTGGCAGACTAAATTGCAGACGCATTCTAGGACACAAGCTAGAGGATCCCATTATGATTTAGGTGGCCGTACAACACAATAAACTAACAGAGTAAATAACATACATAATTCCATTCTACTTAGGCAAGAGAGACGGTTGAGTCATTAATCTAATGGAGCACACTTAGTCTAACTGGGTAGTGTAGCAACTAGCTTACTAAATTCCAGGGAGACTTGAATATGCGATATACAGGGTGCCTCTGACCTTGGGGCTTCAAATTCATAGATCATTTCTACTCCTGAAACTAAACTTCTTTTGTTCTGTAAATTGTTAAAAATATGTTCAGTTAAAATTTATTTTTTATCATACAAGTTAAATCTAATTTTCAATGTACGCGATCCAATTCTCCATTTTCCTTTAGCCCCCGTACCAAGGTAATGTCGCCCCCGTACCATGAGATAGTGATTACATGGCCAGTATGTAATACACTGATTTTACAATTAGACTTTAACATCAATTAGTTATCTAAATTTAAGTTATTTTTTCATGTTGCAGAACAAAAGTAGTTCAGTTTAGCGAGTAGAATCGATCGTTGAATTTAAAGCCCCAAGGTCAGAGACACACTGTATAAATGTTATTTTATTTATAGGAGTGTGTAATGTTTAGCATAAAACCAATGGTCTAATAATCATTTAACATAACACGAATTGCATAATTTCGATCAATATCATGATCATGAACCATCGATATCATAGTCATAGTGCATAAAACTAAATACATAATTAAAAAACTATAATGTTTATATTTTAAAAATAGTATAGTAGTATCGAGACGTGGGCGCTAACAATGGGCCTCATAAGAAAGCTCAAGGTCACTCAGAGGGCTATGGAGAGGGCTATGCTCGGGGTTTCTCTGCGTGATAGAATCAGAAATGATGATATCCGCAGGAGAACTAAGGTTGCCGATATAGCCCGATGAATAGCTAAACTGAAGTGGCAGTGGGCGGGCACATCGCACGCAGGACTGATGGCCGATGGGGTCAGAAGGTTCTTGAGTGGCGTCCGCGGACCGGGAGACGAGCTGTAGGTAGGCCTCCAACAAGATGGAGTGACGACCTTGTAAGGATCGCGGGAACGCGGTGGATGCGAAAAGCACAAGACCGGTCTGAGTGGAGAGCCTTGGGGGAGGCCTATGTCCAGCAGTGGACGTCTTTCAGCTGACATGATGATGATGATGATGATGAGTATCGTTCTAACCTAACCTAACCTAGTAAGAATAAAATTTACTTACAATGCATAATAGCAAGAACATGATAGTTATACTAAATGAGTGTTATGTTATTTGATATACTATCAAAATATACAATTGGTTCACTATGCTTTTCGTGATTAGTTAAATGAAATTATACAAAATGTTTTTATGCTGATTGAAGCCCACCCTATTTATTGTCGTTCTTTTGAGTAGAAATCGGTCATTCATAACATTTTCTCGAAACTTGTTCTACAAGTATTCTCCAGAGAACGTGAGAGCATTAACGAAATTGTGCGCGACAGAAATCACAGGCTAAAGCCATAGATACATTTATATTACGTGGCTACAACTAAATATAATCCTGTCTTACTTCTGTTTAGGGATGTTACGAACATTCGAATTCGCATCGACATTCGCATTCGAATGTGTAACGAATGGGAATGTGTGTAAGTCATCTCGTGAGTCGTGATTGATTCACCGGCAGTGCGTCTTTTTCTTTTGAACTTCGACTCAACATAATTTCGATTATGAGTTCTTTACTGTATTTAGTATGTACCTAACACGGTTTACGTTTGTTAGACCCGTGATGATTTCAGTTTATCCTGTGAGGTTACAAGTCTAACCTATCCTGCCTGACCTACGTGAATCATATTTAAGATAACCTGAAATCAACACAGGTTCAACAGAAATAGTTTTCTATTAAATAAAAAATCTGTGAAGTGATTGTGTCTATGAAATGTTTGTCTATGTCTAAAAGAAGGCACCCACCTAACACTGGTATTTCGAACATGTTTGATTTTTAACAATGGCCAATTTTTTTTTATCTTAACTTAAGTATGATTAGATTAATATAAAATAATAAATAAATATTAGAGGACAATGACCAGCATAGAGGCATTCCATCTTAGTCCTCAGGATTGGCAGTGCATTTGCAGTCTTGTGAATGCGAATTTCTATAAGTCACAGTTTCCACTTACCATCAGGTGGCCTGTGCGCTCGTTTGCCTTTTCTGTGCCAGAAAAAAAAAACTCACACAAATTGACCTAACCCCAAACTAAGCTTTAGGCTTGTACTATGAGTACTAGGCAACGATAAATTTACTTATAAAGATAAATACATACTTAAATACATAGAAACACCCAAGACTCAAGAACAAATACTCGCGCTCAACACACAAATATTTGCCTGTACCGGAGATCGAACCCGGGACATTAATAATCCCTGCTTCTATTAATATGAGACACACTTACAGTGATATGATAACCAATACTTCATTAATTTATTATTTATCACTGCATGTTTTTTGTTTCTTTTTTAGTCGTCTATCACATCGGTCTCCTTTGTTAAGTTTTACTTAGAACTATTATTAGAAATAGTTCTCAGTAGATAATCTTTTTTTTTAACGAGACCTTCCTGTGTATACTTACTTTTTATCCTTTCAACGATGATAGACGGTTATTGATACCAACGACGATAACATGGATTTATGGATGCTCAGGGTTTCCATTAACCCTAATTCTGGCAACGTGGCAGGTGTTATGGCGTGACTGGCACTGTGACTCGTGCAATGATGGACGGCTGGCAGATTCCCATCCATTTAGATAAATCTCTGAAAGTGTGTGAGGTGGAAAGCAGGTTTATGTTTCTACGATGCTATAAATATTAGGGGACAGTGATAAATGCTTTAAGACACAAAAAAATATCTGCATTATGGTGAAAAAGTAAGGTACGCTTATTACAAACATTGAAACAAGTTTATTAGTTTTAAGAAAAAAAACGAAACCTAAAACTTCACTAATATAATACAAGACACAAAAAAAAGGTTAGGCAGGCACTTACTTTCGTCTTGTATTATTAATAGATTCAGGTTTATTTAGGGATTGAATAAAACCAGCCCTTAGTGATTTAATCTGTCTTCTTCGTAGTTACGAACTGACGGCCGCACTCAGAGTCAGCTCATGACGATTAAAGTCGTTCCTTAGTGACGGTTTTTCGTACACAAGTTTGAAAAAGGAACGAGTAAATTGTCTTTTAACTGTCTCTGAGTAAGGCTGTCAGAAACTATATAGGTATACGGCTAAGTTTGTATGACTCATTAAGTTAGGTATTATTGTCGCTGACATTGATAAAGTAGCAGCTCAAATATTTACAAATTAGTAAACAAAAGCATTCTGTTTGGAACACCTCTAAGACAGGATAAACAATACAATATTTTAGGTCATTTGGAATCCGATAGACAACTTTTCTATTATTTCAAATCTTGCTTACAGTGGCTTAGAATTATTCGAGAAAACGGTCACCCATAGCGTTTGCGTAAACGAGTCGGCTGGCCAATGGACTGGAACGCAAGGTCTCCGCCGCCTCATTGTTAAGTACTGTATCGTTCTCATTAACCCCAGTTAAAACAATACCACAGGAAGGAAACGACCGGACGCGGACCCGAACCACCTTCCAAAACTATCACAGCGGACAAACGCAAAAAACATTTCGTTCCACCAAATTCAACCTTACTATAAATAAAACCTGCAATAACAAAATGGCATCAGTCGGACAACGATCACATCAACATGTTGACGGTTGTGACCCTCGCCCTCGTGTCGCTTGCATCAGCCCAGGTGTTCCATAAGGTGGAGCTGGCGAACGAGAAGACTCCCTACGATTACGTGAGGGAGAGATTGGATGCCCTCGGCACGGATGTGAAGTCAGGCCTACCGTTATCTAACTCTTATGAAGTGGAAGAAAGTGCGGACTATCCTGAACAAATAGAAGGCGCTGCGTCTACAGTTTTGCATTCAGTTGGCGGTGTTGGAGGTGTTGGTGTTGGCGGTACCGGTGTGGGCGGAATTGGGTTGGGCCAAGGTTTGGGTATCGGTGGACTTGGTGGATATAATGGGGTAGGACTTGGTCAGGGACTAGGGATTGGCATAGGAAACCTCGGCTTAGGTGGTGTTGGAGGATATGGGAACATTGGTGGAGTTGGCGTTGGTGGAGTTGGCGTTGGTGGAATTGGTGTTGGCAATGTTGGCGGTATCGGTGCTGGTACCGGCGTGGTAGCCAATGGTTTGATCAACCCTGGATTAGCGGGTCTTGGAGTTGGCGGATTGGGTCTTGGAGGCGGTCTTTTGTACCATCCTCTGATCCAACAACAACAAGTTGGCGGTGGATATGTGGATAAGAATGCATACGACGCTGCCCAGAAGAAAGGAGCTGGAGAAAATTTAGAAAAACTTGAAAAGAAGGCCGAAGAGGAAGTCAAGCATGGACAAGAAGGATACCAGCATGGGGCAGCGGCTGCCACTGCTGCGAAAGGAGATTCCAGTTTTTACAAGGATGAAGAGGCTAAGAAAAAGGCAGCTGGTGATGAGAAATACTATGAAGGTGGTCAGAAGTTCAATAAAGAAGGTAAGAAAAACATGCATTTTTTCATTATTCTTTCTGGGGTGTTATTATGACAGCTCTGCAGTTCATTTTACGGCGAGCGTAAAGGACAGAGCTATAGCACTTATATCGCTCCCTCCTTTTCTCTCAGTGTAAACTGAACTGCATAGTTATGTCATAATATCCCCACTGGTCAATTACAATTTTTATTAAGAAAAAATAAACGCCTTCTCTAATGCAATTGCAAACATGGCTAAATTTTAAAAATATTATTATAGGCGCCAACGAGGAACAACTGAAAAAAGCGAAGAGCCACAAAAAGGGCCACGTGAGCAAGGGCTTCAAGACTTCCAGCTCCAAGAACGAAGAGGAAAAGACCGAGAGCTTTTACGATGAGGCCCATGATGAGGCGGATCATAAGGTTAGTTTTATTTTAACTTTGATGCGGATACAAATGGCCAATCACGTGGATAATTCTGGGGGCCATGACATCATTATGCGACAGCAATATTCTGTCTGCTTAGAGTAACAGACTTAACAAAATGAATTGCAAATAGATATTAACAGGTTCCCAGATGTATCACAAACTATAATTTTGGTCATATCAATAGGTACCTACCATGTTTAACAAGTATAAATAAATTAATAACGTAAATAAAATCGACTTCAAGTTGAAAGTTGTTTGGTCAATATGTAAGGTCTTATTTCTGACTTTGATTGTCGCGATATATTCAGAAAATCATAAATACTGTGTCTACTCCCACAAAAAGCCATCGTGCGCAAAAATTACAATGCAACTTTAGACAGCAAATATTACCATCGTCCAATGTTGCATTATTGTAGATCTATGTATACGATTATGCTGAAGAAATTCCTTTCTTTCTTAGATCGCTGGTCAGAACGCTGGAGCCTTTGGTGAGAACTCCCAGCAAGGGTTCAAGGGAACTCACGAAGAGAAGATCCTGGACGCCAACGCACAAGGCAAGGAAGGACATCACGTTTCAGAGCAGAAGATTGATGACTCCAAGGCTAACAAGGTAAGAAATAAATGCATTTAAGGGTTAAAATGTCTTAAAATATCTTCGAGACCGGAAACGCGTAAAAACCGCCTTTTTTATTGCTATGTACTTTTAGACGGTGGTGACCTCTTTCCATTAGGGTGCCACCTGCCTTTTGGCACTGAAGAGCAAATGATTATACTTAAGAGTCATCCACTAGTTTTATTATATTTCCTGGTTTTATAGACGCGAAGCAATGTTATATTTCATTGTTTAGTTTCTAGCCGCAGACCGCAAATGTCTTTCATAATAAAACCGGCCAAGTGCGAGTCGGACTCACACACTAAGGGTTCCACACTATTATCAATAAAACAACACGTTGTTTGTATGGGAGCCCCCCTTAAATATTTATTTTATTCTGTTTTTAGTATTTGTTGTTATAGCGGCAACAGAAATACATCATCTGTGAAATTTTCAACCGTCTAGCTATCACAGTTCGTGAGATACAGTCTGGTGACAGACAGACGGACAGACGGACAGGGGAGTCTTACTCTAAAAAACATCTACCTTGCCTCTTAGACCCATGCTTTTACAAAACTGTCACTTCAATAAACATAGTAATTGTTCTATCTAGTTTGAAGTATTTTTAATTTGGTTAGTAATTAATATTTAAAACAACCATAAAAATAAGTTGTATGTGACATGTAATACGTGTCAAGTAAAACAAATAACTTTTTAACTTAACAGTTAAATCCTTCCAGAGTATGTTATTTAAGCAAACACGCGAGACTAATGGAAGTTTTCGTACCACAGCGCAAGAACGTATAATTTCGCGTTCAAGTTTTAGAAGCACGAACGAGCCATAAGCTTATTTTGTTCTGTCTTTATGCAAAGTACTTGATGAATACGAGACGGTTTGATTAATATTATAATTGGGCTTTGCTGTGTTATTTTAACTTTATGCGGGTGCCATCTGATAACATCTATTACGAGTATTTTGTTTATTTATCTCTGATATTAATAAAAATTGGAGAAATTTACTTACCTACTGTTCGTCACTTAAATTTACGTAATGGTAGTGGACTTTTTTTGGCACATCGCTCGCAGGACTGATGGCCGATGGGGTCAGAAGGTTCTTGAGTGGCATCCGCGGACCGGGAGATGAGTTGTAGGTAGGCCTCCAACAAGATGGAGTGACGACCTTGTGAAGATCGCGGGATCGCGGTGGATGTGAAAAGCACAAGACCTGTCTGAGTGGAGAGCCTTGGGGGAGGCCTATGTCCAGCAGTGAACGTCTTTCGGCTGACACGATGATGATGATGATGAGTGGACTTAAAAATGAAATACTGGTTGTGTCCACGGCATTACACTCATTTGCGATTGAAAATATTATAGAGAAGGCATATCTACGCCACTACATTCCGCAAATGTATATCAACACTACACAATCGCAAAGATAGCCCAGAAATTCCACCTACACTTGACTTTATACAAGGCATTAACATATTAATAGCAACTGAGGGACACTCTGACTTCAAAGTCAAAGTAAAAAGCACTATGCATTAAAAACAGCTGAGCTATAATTAAATTCATCAACTTATTCCCAAAGGCACTTAGCCTGAAAACGGCACTGAAAGTAGGGTAGAAGAGGCACTTAGCAATGCCCAGCCTCGCTTGACGCTGAAACTTTAGGCATTTGGGAAAATCGAGTTGAACACGCCATTGCACTATTAATTCGTTACAAAGACCAATACTAACAACTGGGTTTGGCTTTATTTATTAAATGTCTGCGAAGTTTCATTTAGATAAGGAGAGACTTATTAATTAAACTGTCAGATATATATTTGTCTGACGATACAATAAGTTAGCCTAGTTTGTATAATAGTAACCCTGCCTACAAAGCTGCTGCCGCCGGGTTTAAATCCCAGTAAGGGCGGATACTCGTGCGTGTGACGAGCACTACGAGTACGTATTTGTTTCTATATATAAGTAAGTTTCATTTTGTCTAGCCTATAGCTTAGTTTGGGACTGGGTCAATAGGGAATATGCATGGATTTTAAAAATCGCATTTCTCATCAAAATATGAAAATACCGTAAGAGATCACCAAAAAAGAAATTAAAATTAAAATCGGTCAAGAAATACGGAAGTTATAACTTCTAATTAGACAGAGAGATCCGATGTGCACCGTGACGTCATTGTGCACTGCGGCCATATAAACTCCATGTCAAATTCCGTTTTTCTAGAAAGAGATAGGAACAAATCTTTGTTGGCTTATATCTTGGTTATTTTTATAGTTATTCAAAAAATGATTTTTGTGATCTGTTTGTTACATGAATCAGCTTCAATTGAAGCTGTAAAAAAAAAACATGCATATTCCCTATTTGTGTAATATTGTCCCCTGATATTCATATTTTTTTATGTATTTCTGATATATTAAACTTCCACCAAGTACCTATTCAAATGTCAGACTACTATACTCTGTTTAATCTAGGATGATCCCTGTGACAGCTATATTTCGTGATTTCAATCATTGCACTCACAAGCGAGGTATTTATAAATAGACGATTAGTTATTTAAATTCTTGAACGGCGTCGGTAGGTTTGTTCCTATATAGTATTTATGTAAACTAACAGAAACAAGTGTAGTAAGTGTTTATATAAGCTGCACAGGCAACGTCCTAGATTGTACAGAGTACTTATACTACTTGTATTTTACCCCAACAGCAGGTTAACCCAAATTGCATAATTCTACAATTTATTTCTCTACAATTTTGTTGAAAAATGTAACATCTGTGACGCTGGTTATTTATCGCCGTAATATGTTGCATGGCTTGCATGATATTACGTTTATGTTATGACGTAAATACGAAAATGAATTAGATTTTTAAAGGACAAAGCAGCCTACTTTCCAAATGGAAGGGTAATGTTTTCAACCAGCATAATGTATGGTTAGTTGTTTCCTCGTATAGACTGAACGCATGGCCTGATTCCTACTAACAAGGTCTCGTTACCTAGATTCGTCAGCGTTGCGATTGTAATTAGGAACTTATATTTAAAAAAACACTAAATGGCGGATTTAAATGTATATGTATGTACGGGGATTTAACATATATAGACGACGATATAAATACTTGCTGTTGATTTTTTCAAAGCTAGATTTTGGTCACCCTTGTCTGATAGCTATTTTTAAATACCCAACTAATAAAATTAAATAAAAGACTGTAGACACCCTGAAATAATATCTCTGGGGTGTACAATGTTCCAGAATCAAAAGTGTTTCCGGGCTTTCTCTATACGAATCTCTCTGAATGTCTTTGAAAACTGGGTGAACCAGACTTGACGGAAGCCTTTTTATCGTAATATACCGGTGAAGTGGTTTAATCAATGGTATACTCGTAATATAATGTCGAACCATTTTGAATACAGTCTTCTACATATAGGTATATATCATTAGCCCGGTCATCCCACTTTTGGACAAAGGCCTCTCCAATTACACGTCATAAAATTCGCTGAATAATTAAAATAATTTGGCAGGTCCTCACACACTAGAAAATGATTGATGATTTTTCTTCCCAGGGCGAATTCCTGCAAAAGGGCTACAAAGGAGAAGCAGAACAGCTGGAGAAGTTCAATAACCTTGGAGCTCACTCGGTGCACGGCCACCAGGAAGCCAGCGGAGGGTTCCAGCAGAATAAGGGGGGGAGCATCCTGCCTATCCACCGCCGCTAAACACGGACCCAGCAATAAAAGATCTTTTTAAAGTTTTCGATCTGGTTGTTTTATTAATAACTCAGGGATATCTATTATTACATCAAAACACCTCGAACGAACTTATCCTTACGTAGAATTTCATCAAATGGCAGTTCTCATCGCATGAGTTTTTTTTAGACACAACTCTACCCTAACCGAACCCACTCAATGAATACTTAAAATAAGCTGAAAACATCAAGATTTCAGCAGAAAATAGTGTTTGATGAAATGAAACAATCGATGAAATCAAATTCGATAAAATGATCGATGAATGATGCTTACCATTACTCAGTCTATTGGGCCAATGCGCGTTTATGAATAAGGGAGCTAGTAGCCACTAAATCTAACAAAAATAAGTAAATTTTAGCAAAAGATTATAAACTGAGACGACGGCCAACTTCTCGTTACATCGATGTAAGATAATTTGTGGCCGTCGTTGGCGTTGATATAAATAAAGAAAAATACATACCAAAATTTGAACTATATATGAGACGTAATTTCCAGTTTCAAACGATATTAAAATGAAACTCGTAAACTTGAATTTTGCTACAGTTGGCCGCTTTATGGCAACCGCAGCATAAGAAATGTCACAAATGTTTCGTTCATAAAACTTCCTGCCAACGCGATGAATACTTCATGATTGCACCTCATACAGCATTCCTTTTACCTACGTATTCTCCCGACCTTTTGAAGAAATAAAAATCTGGGAAGTGAAAATTTTGAATCGCTATTAGGGTTCTCTTGAACATCTTACCTCTCGTCGTTGACTAATTATTTGACTAATTATACTCTCTGGTTAGACGATGTCAAATTGAGTCGCAGAACAAGTTGTTAAAGAGATCTACATATATAAATGAATCTAAAACCATTTTTTTTATTTGCCACAAACACATAGAAGTCGGTTAGAGACTGGGAAAGTTAGATCTTTTCAGAGGCTCCATTCTATTCATATTTAGGTACTTGACGGTCAAAAGCAATTCACAGACAACAGGGCCCCTGAATGCAAATTTAAATAATAAATAAAATAAATAAAATATCAAGGGACAATGTCACACCAATTCACCTAGTCCCAAACTAAGCTCTAGGCTTGTACTATGGGTACTAGACAACGATATAAAAACTTATATAGAGAAATATATGCTTAAATACATAGAAAACATCCATGACTCAGGAACAAATATTCGCGTTCATCACACAAATATCTGCCCTTACCGGGATTTGAACCCAGGACCTCTAGCTTCGCAGGCAGGGTCACCACCAACTAGGCCAGTAGCTAGGCTAGGCAGGTCCTATTAATCATCATTATTATTCTCCTGTTTTATCTCAACTTATTTAGTGTCGGCGCAACATGTATTTTCTTCCATACTTCTCTATTAGTCGACATCTCGGTAGTCACTCCCTTTCTAACCATATCATCTTTCACACAGTCCATCCATCTTTTCTTTGGTCTTCCCCTACTCGTATAGCCATCCACATTAATACTCAAAACTTAACTCAAACATTAATAAATAGTTCTATTTTAAACTAGCGGACCCAACAGACGTTGTCCTGCATGGCAGATATCATGCAGGACAACGTCTGTTGAGTCCGCTAGTTTATCCATCTGCCGGGTTTATTTGTAAATCTAAACCATCCAAAATCCAATTGAACACACACAAAAAAAAAAAAACCAATCGGTTCAGCCGTTTTGGAGGAGTTCACTGTCAACACACGGACAGGAGAATTATATATATAAAGATATAATAATAAAGTTTAAGCAGATGTTTCCTTAGAAAGTTATCGACGTATTGGGATCGATATTATTCGTAATTATTGACTAATGGATCTCTTCACAAGAATAATACAATTAAGAAGGATCCAATTAAGAAGGAAGGAGGTGAATGTTACCTCTAAAATTACCGTTTTGTGTGAACACGTAGGCTCCTAATTTTCTTCCTTACAAACCTAAGTAAATATACAACCTTAGTAGATGAAATTTTCTACACAGCGACGTGTTCCTTTATGTACCTATTTCTCGTTAGGAGGACATGTCCCTTATAAGTAATCTCATGTCAAACGACATTGTAGAAATACAGAGGAAAATGTGATCCTATTACTCATATTAATTAAATGAAAATTACAGCAGTCAAAGTATTTTGTCCTTTAGAGACTTTTAGCAGCATCAGTGTAACTTTTTAGGATTAAGAGTATTTTTAGTTGTTGATATAAATTGTTGGTACCTATTTAACAACCTTTTTAAGAGAATGATTGTGTAGTGGCCGATGTAACCACATACATTTTTAAAAGAAACAATCCTTCCTTTTAACACGCTAATATTTACTTCTATGAAACTAAATATTTAAATCAGCTATGTCTAAACTGTTCCGTGGAAAAGTCACCAGAGTTCCGCGAAATCGATTAAGTAGAAAAACTACAGCTGAGATATAAATACAGTCACAGTTAGACGAAAGAATTGAATGTGGGATTCCATAAAATTTGGAATTTGGTGAGTGTTCCATACCCCTGATTTAAATAAAGGGTATAGCCGGGTAAGCATGGCGAAACTGCCCTTAGCGAAAAAAATAATTTCCTTTTACTGGGTTATTAACCTTTACATAAGTAGTGCTTTCACCAAAATTTAAGCCTCAAATCCTTCAGGTTTAAAAAAAAACCGCATAAAAAGAAATAACATTTTTATTTTATTTTAGCCAAAGTACTAATCCGATTTCTTTGTAATTTGGATATGTTGTACATACAATTAAGGTCGCATTCTAAAAAAAAAATTAATGAATTATCTCTTGAAAAAAACAAAAAAAAACGAGTTAATAATTTTCAAAAAAATAAAAAAAATACGTGCGAGATTGCGACAATTTCCAAATTTACATATTTTAAGTAGAATTTAATAATGTTTAACGTATATTTTTTTTAATAACTAAAATCGGGATTAACAGTGTGAAAAACTTGAATTTGTAACATCCCATACATTATTTTCAAACAAAATAACTTCTACGTATTACACTATGAAGTTATATTTTTTAAACCTGAAGGATTTGAGGCTTAAATTTTGGTGAAAGCACTACTTATGTAAAGGTTAATAACCCAGTAAAAGGAAATTATTTTTTTCGCTAAGGGCAGTTTCGCCATGCTTACCCGGCTATACCCTTTAGGAATTCGACTCGACACGCAGATGTCCCTAGCAACAATCTCTGCTGCGTACAAAATTGTCACCATAGCGAGCCAAATCGCATGGCTGTTAGCAACTGTGTGCGAAAACATGCTCACAATAGACACGTTTAAATAAATAGATTCGTAAATCCACAGTTCATTTTACCTAAAAACATTTTGCTTTGTCTCATCCGCCATCCATTATTCATACACATTTCGAATTCAAAGAGACCTAAGCCCAAGTTGGCAAATGGTTGCTGAATAAAGTACTTAAATTGAAAAACGATGAGTTTATTTAAATTCATTTTAATTAATGATAACATGCATTTTTTAACATGCAAATTGAAGTAAGTATTTAAAAACATTAAGAAAACAAATCAGAATCGTTGAAACAATTGTGAGCACTAACCTAAACAGTATTTTTAAATCGTAACATAATAAACCTATTTGATAGTCTTCATTCCATTTTTAATTGAGCAGCGTTTTCCAGAGCCGTTGCAGTATGAAACCCCCGGTGATAGAACATACGGAGAATTTGTTAAATACCCTGAATCTGGACTCTTGTCACTTAGGTACCTTAAAAAAATAAGCTATTGATTCATAATTAAAAAACAAACAAAAATACTGGCTGGCGTTTGTTATACAAAACACAAGGACGCAAATTATTCGAAAATCACCCGAAGAGGGTGGCATCGCGGAAAATAAAACCGACATCTTTTTAAATATCGAATTAGGAACACGATTAGCATTAATTATTCCGAATCTTCAAACGAAATTCAAATTAGAAGCAAGAAGTTGGAATTAATAGGCAACATTGTTTTTGTTTATCTCTCGCAAAGGCCTTGATTTTGATGCGTTTAAGAATACCGTTAGAGATTCTTTAAAAAGTTGGTGTACCCGGCCGACTCGGGGGTGGGGGGCGTGAACACCGTGGACGAAATCTTATTCGACGTGTTAGACCTCTGAAAAAAAAGATGGGATTAGAATAACAATTTTTGATGGTTTATCACACTAAAAATCTAAAAAGAATTTAAAAAAGTGCCTTCAGTATTAATAGGTACTTCATTAAACCAACCAGACTTAGAAATAAAATAAAATTGTAAATGTACTAAATAGATAAAGATACGAAGTTTAATTAAATTATACTATGAAATACCTCTGGTGTCTGCGACCGAAATGTTATGCAAATGAGTTAGGTCCTAACGTAATTTAGACAAGATTATAATAAATGTTAGTCTGGAATTCTAATTGGATGTTGGTTTGCGTGTTTTATTGGCTGAGCTGAGGTTAGGCTGGGGATGGTAAAAGATTTAATTTGGGTTTACTCTTAACGCCGTCCTCAGATATTTCAGATACAATTAATCTTGTGTATGAAACATCGTCACTAAGGAACGACTTAATCGACATTAACTGACTTTGAGTGCGGCCGTTCGTTCATTTATAAAACCCAAATGACTTTTTAGATCAAATATTAAGATACCTGCTGCCAAACAGCAGTGTTCGCGATGTTGTGTTCGTGAGCGGGGATAAGAACCGGTGAAAAGGAAAGAAAAAAGAAAAATCGTAATCGTAAGAAATACTTGACAGTGAAAAAGTTGTTGACAGTGAAGGCTTCACAGTTCACTTTACATTGGCTTGTGTGTCCGTTTGCCTTTTCGTCTCGTTTTCATTCTCCATGCGATAAAAATAGTACCTATTGATCTACCAAATGTTGGTTAATATCGTCATATCTTAAATGAGGCCCAGGTAACGATGATTTAATAAAAAATCATAAAGATCAGGAAGAATCCCACCCTAGTCACAAACTAAGCTCTTGGCTTATACTAAGGGTAGGTACCTAACAACGACAAACGTACTTTTATTGACAGATACATACATAAGAAATAACCAACTGAGGCCCTTGACTACGCTAACTAGCGTTTCTATTCGTTTCGTTTTTAAACCAATCGCGTCACTGGGAGATCACGTGACTTTTCGTATCACGTCATCTACCAGTGACGCGATTGGTTTAAAAACGAAACGAATAGAAACGATAGTTAGTTTAGTGCACCTTTGCAAGGGCCTCTGGGCTAACCACGTCGTCGATGTATGCATTTTCTTTTTGTTTGACAAAACAATGAGGTAGGATATTTATACCCAGTGCAGTGTAGTAATGCATATCTGTCTGATCAGTTTAAAAACATTTATAACAGGGTAATTACCTGACTCTGCGCACTGTGGCTGGAAGATCGCTGCTTACTTATCCGCGAAGGGGTCACCAGGTTAGACTGATAAGGCTGTAACGTTATCGTTATTGTTACAGAGCGGGAAGACCCGACAAAAATAGCATACAGGAAAATGATTAGAAAAATAGTTGTAATCGCAAAATAGTTGTAAGCAACTGTGACAATAGAGGTAATAGTATTGTAAATTAGGTAAACAACGTGATTCGATGTCACATTATATTATCCAGACATGATTTTTATAGTATAAAGGAATATGTCGTATGAAGGTGACATTTTGTATTGTATACATGTAACTTCATCTTAATATTTTTAATTGAAATCTTCCGTCTAAACAGAAAAAAATATTTTGCAAAATTGGGACAATAGGGAATATGCATGTTTTTTTTTTTACAGCTTCAATTGAAGCTGATTCATGTAACAAACAGATCACAAAAATCATTTTTTGAATAACTATAAAAATAACCAAGATATAAGCCAACAAAGATTTGTTCCTATCTCTTTCTAGAAAAACGGAATTTTACATGGAGTTTATATGGCCGCAGTGCACAATGACGTCACGGTGCACATCGGATCTCTCTGTCTAATTAGAAGTTTGAAATGCTTATAACTTCCGTATTTCTTGACCGATTTTAATTTTAATTTCCGTTTTGGTGATCTCTTTTACGGTATTTTCATATTTTGATGAGAAATGCGATTTTTAAAATCTATGCATATTCCCTATTAGCAGTATACCAAATAAAATCCAATAAATAAAAAAATTTAAACTGTAAATAAAAGTGAAATTTCTGTGTCAAGGTTTTTATGAAATAACTTCTGTGAAATATGCAAATCGATGATTTATAACTTCCGTTTTTTTTTTGTGAAATCAATAGTTTTACGAGAGGGTATTTGTGAGCGTTTATGTTTTACATTGTTATGTTACAATGTTACATATACTTAAATGATAGAGTTTCACATAGTTATTAGTGATTATACTCACAGTGTAAGGGGTGCTCTTGGCAGGCCGTTTGTAGGCCGGCGTGGTTTGTATAAAGCCGGGAGAGAGATTGTTGCCCGGGGAGATCGGGATGCTGAATGGGGACTCTGAAATATTACGATGTCTCATTGTAACTTATCCTATTTGACTATATGAAGGGTCCACGGAAAGAACATGTCTAGTCACTTCTTTTTAAAGTGAGTTTTGAATCTCAATATGTACAGGACGAAATGAACTATTACCTACTGCTCAGATTCAGATATACATCTTCATATAACTTGTATCTTTTCACTCTTAAAAAAACCTCTAAGTACACGAAAATTACGTACAAAATGACATGGTTTCAAATCGCGATATCTCAAAAAGTTGCTAATGTGACTAGACATGTTCTTTCCGTGGACCCCTCATATTTAAGTGGCAGCATTTTTTTTATTTTGATATTATTTGTTTAAGTTAACGAGGTGTAGAGAGAATTTATGGTTGTGTGATGTTTGCATGTATAAAAGTTAAATAAACGACGTGCAAAGTTTAGGCCTACTATATGAAGACAAAAATGGTACGTTTTACTGGAAAATTGTTCCTTAAATACATAATAGTCCTTAATATATCTGGTGTTATTCACATTTTGTTTGTTTAATTTACATTATATTGTACTACAAGTGTAACTATTGCACCTCATAATGTGTAACATTTTGATGAACATGATGATAGTGATGATGATGTAATCGTATACCGCATCAGAGATAGAATTTTATTTAAAGCTCAATTCTGGAGCAGAAACTAATAATATTTACTAAGTACCTTTTTTTGAACCAGACGAAATGTCATAACCTAACCAAACTAAGCTAAACTAAACAAACAAGTGACCTACATTGGTCCTTGTCTATTACTAGCTCCATCACCGTACTGCTTTAGCCTTAGCCTGGTACCGCTAGATTCAATTTAGTATCACCATAGTACTAGGCAAATAAAAGGTAAATGCTGACACATTGCAGAACCATGAAGTCTCTGAACTGAATATTGACACAGAATAGATAAATTGAATGTTTAAAAAAAAAAACAAACAGACGAATGGGGGATATTTTATTTTTAGATACGTATATTTTAATATGCTCATACTCAACGCGTTCAAAGTTTGTCACCAATTACTGACAGTTGCTACGTTACTTACCATATTTCTGAAGATAAAGACGGCAATCCGTAGCGAACGCGATTATTAGACAGGGATAAATAGTTCTTTCAAATTACGGACCCGAATGACGCGGCGCGGCGTGCCTATATGGTGCCTATTATGGCGGCCAATTAGCTACCCATCTTTGTCGCACTCATGTGTATCTATCATGGTGGCAAATTAGCTACCCATCTTTATCGCACTCATGCGATATCTTATTATGTATTAAATTGGTGGCAGCCCCTGAATAGTACAGTACCCATCAGATGGGTAACCGGCATGTACTTGTAGCGATGAACGAAAATCGCGGAGTGAGCCGCGCCTGATATTGTTAATGTTCAAAAAATATAAAAAATTAAAAAGATGTTTATTCAGTAAGTAGACCGCACGGGCACGTTTACACGTCAAAAATCTACCAGCACACACACAGTTTGACAGCAGTAAAACAGGATTTACTTCTTATCTACGTAGTACTGTAACCTGATGGTTTAGAGTTACCTAAATTATGCTACATTAATAGCCAAAGCATTCCATATTTCAACCAAAAACTGCGCCAAAAAGTGTTTTAGAATAAAATTCAAAAAATAAATATTTTATTTTCGGAACATTGATAATGTTGACAGCAGTCAAACTAGATAGACTTCTCATCTGCCTAGTAGGTAGGTACTATAAGCTAACAGTGTATTTAAATTGGCAGTATAGGTACCTTAATTATGTTACTTTAATAACCAAAGCATCCCATAATTTAACCAAAAACTGCGCCAAAAAGTATTTTACAATAAAACTCACTAGACTTGTTGGCGAGCTGCGATTCCAAGTTCTTGATAGTTTTCTGGCACTCGCGCAGTTGTTTGTGCTGTTTTTGACATATCTCCGTCATACGCTTCAGCTCTGTTCTGGCTAGGTAGAACTTTTTAGTCTGAAATATTCTTATTCAGTATCAAGGTGTTTTGGTTATGTTATACGGTAAAGTTGGCTTGTGAAATGTTGAGCATTCATTATTATAAATGCAAAAGTAGCTCTGTCTGTCTGTTATGCTTTCACGGCTAAAACCGCTAAAACTAAAAAAAAATATGAGGACCCGCAGAGGCGCAAGCAACAGCTATCATTAAAAATGTTTCTCTTTGGAGTGTTTTAAGTTTATTATAACTAGACAGAAGTAAATACTTGATAAATAATAGAACAGCATCATTGTTAATCTCAAAATGAATTTTACAAAAGATGCTACTTACTCAAGTGGGTTATTTCCCAAATTAGCTTGAAGAACGTGATCTCATCGTGATCTTATTGCAAAAACTTTCCTGATAAAAATATTTAAATAAAACAAAAGGAAACTTATTACCGATTGTAAGAGGTATGACAAAAGACGCCTTCTATGTTGTCTCTGGAACTGTAAAACTTCGCTGCACTTCTTTATGATTTCTTCAGGCTCCGTGAAATAGTCTTGAACCTCTGGTTTCATCTTTAATATATTTGATGACACAATTTTATAATAATTACTAGTTTAAGTTTTGAATTGAGTTAAAATATTTCATTGCATTGTTAAATTTACAGTTAATTACCTTATTAATGATTGGGTACGTTATTTGCTCTTTGACTAACAAGGAAAGGTACCCAACAGTCCGGCTCCGATTTGGATTATTTTAATATATGTTAGGGCCAGTACAGACGGTCAGCCACTTTGCAGCTGGGTTGCAGTTGAAATGCTGTCCGTCTGTACCGGCCCTTAGAGAGCAGTCTAAAATAACAGACTCCTCCTTTTTCGCTGCCCAATCTCAACCTGTTGGTAGAAATTGTCCTCCCTAGTACTGAAAAGTAACTAAACCCTCTTACTACTATGGAGAATTTAAAAAAAACGCGTGCTCGTTATTTTCTCATTTCCTTAAAAATATAATCAAACCTGTAGGTAACTAGGTTTTTTAAATTATCTATGGAAGTTAGGGTTAGGTTAGGTTAGGTTAGGGCAGCTAAAAAAAATATATTCTGATATTTTAGACTACTCTCTAATAATATATATAAAAATAAACCAAATTGAAGCCGGACAGTTGGGTACCTTTCCTTGTGAGTACTAAGTGGTCATAAACTAAATTAATATCACACTGCAAAATATATTACTTGTCAGGATTTCGTACCTAAGGGGTACCAAACGGGACCCTATTACGCCTACGCTACGGTGTCCGTTCGTGTCCGTGCGTTTGTCCTACCTTTAGAGAGCTGTATTTTTTTAACCGTAATTATAGACATAGCTAGCGGTTTTTGTACAGAATGTGTGATATTCCTTATAAATAGTAAAAACTGTAGTACTTACTTACTAGCTTCAAATTAGGTATGATTATGCGGCAAAGTAAAACACTTAATAATAGAAACAGGCCAAGTGTAAGCGTGACTCCTGATTATACAAATAAAGACTACCTAGGTATTTACTTACAGCAAATAAACATCCATAACTAACAAAATCACTTTAATACTTACGTCCGGTACAAGTTTCATAATAGAACATGGTAAACGACATACTAAACACGTAGAATTCTCCTTAAGTTTTGACCCTGGAGAGCACAAATTGCACTTAATAATATTCTACGGCGATTATAATATTTTTCAAATAATACTTTTGATACATACCATTGTTCAAACAATTATTGCAAAACATGTGTCCGCATGATGTCAAATGTAAACTTATACCCGGCTTTAATTGAGAAAAACAATTATTGCAGTGAATCCAATCCATTTCCGCAATATTTACTTAATACTTTTTTATTTAAAACTTTACGTATTAATCACACTTGGTGTTTTAGAAAGAACTATTATTTCAACAATCGCGCCATTTTATTAAGTTCTTTATTGATCCGCCTTGACTTTTTTGTGATTGAGTAAAAAAAAACTTAACTGTATTGAATTATGAAGGAACTAAAAATCTCAATTAAAACAACACTAATTAAAAAATTCTGACGGTCGCGTTTAATAATAACGAGCTAAAGTAAGTTACTTTCCTGTAATAAAACACCCAATCATACTTTTTTTGTATCGTGAATTTTTTAAGCAAAGGTGTTGAAATATTCAGCCAGTACAGCCATTATGTGTTTTCAGCCAGTGATGGTCGAAATCCCAAAAAAAGTTAAGTGATCAAATCATAATCATGTTTTTCATTAATAAAATCTTGTGAATAATGTCGGTTTACCGGGTCTATCATATAATTTTATTCAAATTTACAAGTCTATAAATAAAGTTGAAAGCCAAGAATTTAAATCATACTAATTACTGAATCCAAGCATGTACACAATAACTCGGCAAACGTGCAGCGACACTCAATCCTCTTGTAATTTGGTGCACGAGATGAATAATAAAATTATTGTGGTCTGTAGTTAGACCAATTAGGTAGGTACTTAGATTCTTTTTGTCTATTTTATAAAACTTAAATGATATGTCATCGTAAGTGTGTTAGTACTTTAGTGATTTATTAAAAAAATGAGGATGTATTTTTTTTAATTAAAGCTTGATAAATTGACAACTTTTTATTGATTTTCGCAGGAATCTCAGAAGACCAGAGATTTCAAGTCAGTTTTCATAAAAAGACAGAGTCACGAGGTAGAACTCACTAAACCGTAGAATTATTACATAGATATAAGGTACTTATACCCGAACGAGTCGATAGTTACTATGTAGGTAGGTAGGTATGTAAGATGCGGTTAATGTTACATCTTTCGTTTGGCCTTAGCTTTATTTTGTCTGAAACATCAACACGTCTATGTTGTTTCCGTTCCAAAACAACCAGAGCCATCACATTGTCAACAAACAATCACACAATCAACCAATCCCTATTCAAAAATTTGGACTCCTCATTGATCAAAATAACCTCATCATTTATACCGCGACACTAGCGGGCACAGCGTCTCATAACCGGTCTCGGGTTACAATAAACAACCGCACCAGTAGTGTCAAGAAACACCACAGTGTCACAAAATGGAATACCTCCACATATCAATCGAATATAAAGGAAGATAACACTGGCCGCTTGGGTAGTCCGTGCTAGCAGCTGACGCGGTCGGCTGTGTGACCATGACATTGAAGTATTTTGTAGTTCTGTTGGCCCTGACTACCGTCCACTGCAAAACAACATGTACGTTTTTTTATTTTATTTTCTATGACCTTAAAAGCAGTGTTAATATTTACATGTTATTTGTTCAATTTTATATGAGCGTGTCTCGGAGTTGTATCAATTTTAATTAGTTACTACTTTAATTAAATCGGTATAAGAAAAATTAGGTTCTTTATCGTAACATCCATGGCAAAGTTGCGAATCTGCATTTCGATTTAAAATTAGAATAGCAGATTCGCTACTTTACCAAGCGGCGATTCCGTCATGACATTATGTTGTAGCGTACAGTGTGTACAAAGACAGTACATTGAGATGAAATTATGAACAAAATAAATATGTAACCGGCCAGTGTCACTTTTAAAACAAAGAGTAATAATAATAATATTGCGTCGATGCAGAAATTAAAAACAATTAAAACTTGGCAATCAAGTTATTTAAAAAGTTACAATATAGGTAATGTTTTGTACGGTCACCTTTGTATTTTTATTTTTATGCAAAGTTGCATTTATATTAATTATGAATATACCTAACGTCAGGTATATTCTCAGGTCAGTATTGCTTGCGCGCGCAGCATGAACAAAGTCCCCTTCGCTGTTCCTTATAAGGAAATAATCAAGCAACATGATTAACTTTGTTCTAGAGATATATTTAAAGTATAATTCTAAAGATATATCAATTGATGCGATGATTTTAATTGATCAATATACTCGTGAGCATGGTATTATTTAATAACTTTCATAGTAGGAACCAAGTTATAAATCTACGTATCGTTCTTTGATTTATTTATTATCCCGAGTGGCAAAGATGAAGTTTAAGCATAGTTAGTGAACTTAGCTTGTCAATGTTTTGATTCGTTATCTTATCAATGTTAACAAAACAATAACTATATTTTTTCATGTTATTGAGTTTTATATGGTGTTGATGATAAATATTTAAAATAAAAACTGACTCTGGTATTAAGCATCTAAATAAACCCTGACTTCCCTGTGTAGTTACTTTGTTTGTTAAAAATCAAATAGAAAACAGGTTCGCCAAATTATGTTTTATTTGTTTACAAGTAGGTATGCTATTAAATCTTGCAAATGTATTATTGTTATATATGTTTTATAAACTAGCATCTTTTTTAGACAACAAAGTTTAAAATGTTAGTTAGTAGATAGCACAAGCGCTTATAAAAATGTGGACTCCTAACTTAAATTGTTGTTTACTTTTGGAACAATGAAAAAGCAAACAAGATCACTGGAAACTGGAATACCTTCTCAAAAGGTCATTTTGAATATGTTTGTATTTTGCTTTTGTATTCTAAATATACTCCATGAAAACGGAAATAACTATTCGCGCAGAGCTAGCGACAGTGCGTCCGGGGAATGGAACGAAATGAATGTCCGGAATTCCCGACGTTTCCCACAGGATATCCCGTGCTTGATAGCGGAACCGGAATAACACTGCAGCTACGCTGATAGATATATCCCGCGGGATGCTAGTGCTATATTCCTGAAGGCATACTTTGACCTAGTAATTTGACCATAATCCAACCAAGGAGTAAAACTAAAATAACAACATTTTGGATTTAAACCACATTATTATTTAGTTATCAACAAGTTTTTGGAGTTGTTGGTAATTCTGTAGCTCTGCCTACACCACTCTGGTAATGAAGGCGTGAAGGTATGTATGTATGTATGAATACTTGTTTTTTTTTACAAACATATGTTCTACATTAGTTAAGTTTGACGAATTTGAAAAACTTCAATTTTTGCATCATTACAAACCTTCATGCAATAATTATGATGCTGGCCAGTTATAAAGTCATGAAACCTTTTTTTTCTCATTTTTTAATTATGGTTCAAATTTTAGCTCTTATGTGTGATAAGTAATAATAATGTTTTTTTTAAATAGTAAACATGTGCATATACATATATGTGTAAACAAATCAGTGTAAATATTAAGTTTATAGGTAATTACATATTATAATTAACTGTTTAACCGTTTTTTTCCATTTCCAACAGATAAAATATGTGTTCCCGTTCAACACCTGAAGGCTTGCCAGGAAATGCTGCAGGTGGAAACTAAAAGCAAAGCGCCTTTAGAATGTGTACCAGCGCGAGATAGGTAGGTTTCTCTTATTATATTTAGCTATTTCAATGTAAATACTCGTATTTGTTCCACGTGTTCGACTGGTGTTAAATGAACAAACGAAACCTTAACAAAAACAAAAAGAAAACGACAATGTCACATACAGAATAGAACCCATAACATCACCTTTTTAACCTGTCCTTAACAGGTTTAGGCCAAAATTTTGCAAGATCCTTAATTCCCGTCAAAACGTGAAAATAGAAATGGATTTTCCCAAAAAAATATTTTTATTACTAAGTAATTTGAAAACTCCGGAGGATTTCGTTACATCTTATTAAACTTTCCTAGACCTCCAAGATTCCTAAAACATTACGCATATTTCAGAAGTTTCTTGTAAATTACATGCCGCTGAAAATTCTTTTCCAAAGTTACACAAAATTGCAAATACGAAACGCGTTTTTGATATTGCTTCTTAGACCGTCCGTGCCTAGATTTTAAACTCTTTAGTTACTTCAAACAACATTGCGCGTGTGTGTCATTTAACACACAATCACGAATAGTTTGCCATAAACTGTGACCTCGCAATTTTAGTCCCTAATTCCATAACCCCCTGACCGAACGCCTAAAATGAATAAACCAATATCTAAATCCCTAATGGTTTTTTTCTGAACCTGTAAACTTTTCAGGATTTTTATAAAAGCCCAATCCTAACAGTTCATGGTTTCAGAAAAAAGAATCATTAGGTATTATGATGTTAGCGGATTATGAATTATGAGACATTAGCGGCCTGTAGGTACACGTAAAGTTCGGACCGCGGGAAACGCCACGCGCCGTTCCAATCTTCGTTCCGCACTGTACGTGTAAATGCAACTGTAATACTAAAATAGTATAAAAATTACGGTTCGGAACGAAGATTAGAACGGCTTGTAGCTTTTCCCGTTGTCCGAACTTTACGTGTACAAGCCGCTATTACTTAGGTTTATTAATTTCAGGCGTTCTGATACGTAACCGACCAGTCCTGCGGTGCTCAATTGAAAGTTTAAAAATCACGATCAAATTACTATTTTTGTGTCAAAATTCATGAATATCGAATCCACAACACTCGACTTTTCTTCAAACGATCATACGATGCCTTCTCAGTTGACGGTATCTGGCTATTTTTGTTAGGATTTCTTACAATTATTTACAGATTTTTGACTATCAGGCAGTCAGACAGTCTTAGTTAGGTCATGTAAGCTGTAGTTAATCTGTGGGAACCTTACGATCAAAAAATTCAGTTTGGCTGATAATTTCACATTGCTCACGCCCTTAGTTTTTGTACGTCAATTTATAAAGTCAATTAATAAATCTATACTTAAATTAGTACATAACTAGTTTATAACCCGGGGAGAATAGTTTAAACCTAATCGCGCCCAAAAACTTGCAAAATTGTCTCTTTTTAAAGAGTAATCTCCATCCAGGTTGGAATGCCTGTACCAAGTACAGCAGCGGCAGGCGGACTTCGTACCCGTAGACCCTGAAGACATGTACGTGGCCACCACCATCCCCAACCAGGACTTTGTGCTGTTCCAGGAGTACAGGACTGAAGACGAGCCCGATGGTAAGTGGAAGCATCTTCAGGTATAACATCCTCCTTAAAATCAGCAAAATGTATCGTTTCCCTACCGTATCATATGCCAACCCGCTTTTTATCTTTTAAATGTGGCTTCTTAAATCTCTAAGGGCTGTAAATAAAGTCATCTCAACCGAGATGCCCCTTACAAGATACGTCAAGACTCAAGACATAGGAACCTGTCATTTTTAACGCATATTAAGACGAGCACTACAGTCGAGATCAATTTATTATACGGCGCTGAATCTTCTAAGGCTAAATATCGCTCTAAGCTTACAAAGCTTTAAACTGTTTAAATTTATTAAGTGACTATTAACAAAATCTTCATCAATTCACCTGACATCGCTTAATTAACCAAACGTCGAACAAAGAGATTAACACCTTTCCAAAACAAAACTTCGTCGCAAATACCGAAGTAATTCTGTTTGTTTGAGAGTTGCGGACAATCTTGAATGAACATCTTTCATTATTTACAAAATGGAGTTTATAAGGCTAAGGTGTTTATATTTCAGGTGAATGGTCACAAAGTAATTAAAAGAAAGGATTTTAGTCTTACACTAACACAATTATTTTCATTTTAGTTAGATGTGCATGATTCTCAAAATGTACATGACAGTTTTGTTTCTGTCAAACCTACGAATATACCTACTACGAATATTGCATTTTATTTCACGATGTTTAATGAACAAGAAATATATAAACTTTATAGAAATACTAAGCGTGACGTCACTGCTTGCTATTTTGTACAAAAAACATAGGTTTCTGAACACGTAGGCCTACTAAATATTTACCGTTTTAACTTCATATGAAGTAGCTATTTTGATCTAGCCTATTTTATTCAATATATATCAAACAAGCCGATTTTTGCCTTGTGGTTGCCGGGTTAGAACAGTGCCCCTCCATGTCTTCCCGTGGATGTCGTAAGAGGTGACTAAGGTAATAAAGGCTTGTAGTACTGTTAGGCGATGGGCTTGCCACCTGTCACTAATACACTGGGAAACATCTTAGCCTACTTGTGCAAAATGTGGTTACCGAATTATCAAGAAGTTTTAAAACTTGTTGGTAATTCTTTAGCTCTGCCTACCCCACTCTGGGAAGGAAGGCGTGAGTTTATGTATGTATGTATGTATATCATACAAAACCAACAAAAAACGCAGAATAAACCACCCGTGGAGTATATTGCTCACTCATATTGGGCACTGAAATATCGTTTTTTTTCCGTTCGACTCGTCGATGATTCCAATGCAATGGAAAGATGATGGAGATTGAGACCTGCGAACGGGCTTAGCGAGTTCTCTGGGGAATTATTCAGTTTAGTTTAGTTTCTGGTGCAGCACCATTTCTCGAACCCGCCATAGCTCATCCATTTTGCCTGGATCCATTATAACGGACTACAATTCATACACGGAGGACTCTTCTTCCTCGTACTTTGAAGCTATGGAATGAATTTACCACTACGATGTTTCCTTAGCACTTTGCCATGTCCTTTAA
Source organism: Acleris emargana (assembly GCA_927399475.2). Classification (NCBI taxonomy): domain Eukaryota; kingdom Metazoa; phylum Arthropoda; class Insecta; order Lepidoptera; family Tortricidae; genus Acleris; species Acleris emargana. The sequence continues at coordinate 4,852,883 of OV656847.1, forward strand.
ACGAGGCTTAAAAAGAGTACCTACCTATTTACTGAATGCCAGGATTGCTACCTGACCTTTATGGGCAACGGTGACTGCTTACAGGTCACCCGTATAAGACGACCCGTCTGCTTGTTTATCTTTTAAAGCTATAAAAAAATAAGATACTAAATATATCTTTGCTCGCTCACTTTCAGTTCAAAAATGAAATATCGGCGTCACGAATCCTTTGATCAGCCCTCAGAAAATCCTTTGATTTGAGTAACTTACCTAAATTCCAACATCTTCGTCTTTGACTAAGCACTTCAATTTCACTCTGTTAATTTAATTAAGGAGTTAACGATAGGTTTGTCAGATTTAATTGTATCGTCTTTATTCGCTTGAGAAATTTGAGATCATTTTGATTGCGAATTACTCTGCTAAAGAGCAATAATGATTAGCTTCGGGTTTTATACTTGTAGTGTTTTTTATTTGACTTCTTGAGAACGTCCTTAGAATAATTATTTAGACATTTATGACTGACTCATTCTGGAGTGAGATTCCCGCCTTAAATCTATCGCTCCGTAAATTACACTTATTTGTGACTTGACGTTTACTTTGACGTTTATGCATTTGAACTCAGGATATTGTGATATTTTTCTGTTTCACTGCCAAGATTAGCTAAAAGAAATCCCTTCATTTGTTTGTGTATATGTCCAACAAGAGTTAAAACCTATGTTTGTTTTTTATTCTTATAACCATAAAAACATGTTCAATATTTCAACACCATTAACACGTGCAACAGTTTTGTATGTGGGCATTAACAACCTTTGTATTGAGCAACTTATCAGTCCCGTGACATTTCAATGGGAGAAAGTTTCGTCAATGAACCGGAAATTATTCGGTTCGATTATCTTGTACTGTGTTTGTATACAAACTTCGTGACAATAACGAGCAATGTACATAGTGAACGGATAATCGGGAATTTATTAACTTCCGCTCCGTATTGTCTTTGTAAGTTAGGTTGCAAACTTGCAAATCAGTTCAACTGTCATTATATTTGCACACAATTATGCACACAATTCACTTAAATACATTTTAAATAATGCATAGGCAACTTTATTGAGCACGAAAACTAAAATGCACACGAAAGCCACTGCAATGCATTTCCACGCCATTCCAAAAGCAATTTCCGGAACAAAACCAATTCAAATGGCCTGAAAGCATGCAAGCGATAATAGTTCGTAAAAGATTATGCAATCCAGTAAAATGCATTTCTGTTGGAAACATCCACATAATGAGCTAAAGCTTTTTAGATATTGTTTTCCTAAGAAGGTCGAGTTTAATTATTAGAAATGGGGACGCGAAAAGAGGGTGGGCTGAGAGTTTATCGAGCTCTCTCGATACTATCTCTCTCTCTCTCTATATTTATACTAGTCGACATAACTGTTCATGACCAGTTTGGAATTTGGTTGCATAGAAATCAGTGAGTAATAGACAAGTTGCTTAAGGCTAATATTGAAACGATTTTCTAAATTGACCAAATGTCTGCCACATGCCTCAGAGGCACTGGGCAAGATGCTTTCGGCGTTCGTTATTGTTGTCAATAATGATGTATAAAGATTGACGTAAGCTGTCAAACGGTCGTCATACATACATTTTAAGATTTTAAGCGTTACGCAACCCTGATTTGTCATCGCATAAATTTGCTATTATCAGAAGTCACAAAATGTTTCCTATAATATTGAATGTCATACTTCTTTATTAGAATAAAGATTTTTATGCATACATATTTTTAGTTCTAAAGCGCTTTTGGTCTAAAATTTTAATTAGATATTAAAAGGTCGATTTTATAGAAGCCATCAGAAATAACATAATTTGGACATCATTGCATTTCCAACGAGCTTAGCAATGTTTACTATCAGTTAGTTCATTAATAAACATACCCACCCTACCTACCTAGTACCTTATGGGGCGCCTTTTGAATTACTTTTTCCCTATTTCTATAAATAAAAGGTAATTTTCTAATCAGCATAAAAGGCATTCATTATGATATTTCGTTTATTGCATGATAATTATGGTAAATCATATTTAGTGTATTTAGTGGCGGCAAAACATCGAGTCCGGTTATTATGTACTATTTTAAGGGGTATTATAAGTTAAGCGTTAGTTTACGGTCAGCTTTGTATAAAAAACCCCAATTATCTCTTCCCAATAAACTAGTCGCGAAATTTAGTTTCGGCAAACATTCACTTGGCAACTAAACGCCATAATATTTTTTCCCAAACCTAATGTTTAGCAAACGCATGTATTGTCATTAAAGTATTTGGTCACTTATCAAACACCAATTTTTATGTAGTCTATTTATTCGGTTAGCAAATATTCAATTCCAAAACAAAATAAGGCAAATGACTCGTCTGTGCCGAAAACGTTTTACTTCAAGGATGTTTTTTTGTCTAATTGAGCCAAATCGATAACAGGTTAGGTTAGGTTAGCGTATTGTAGAAATTAACTTAAAAAACTTTTCTGGCGCTGTTTTGTTTTGTGTTTTCAACCTTACTGTAACCGCTACACTCGTCGTCGTACCTAACCATCCTGGGTATAGTCTTACAATCTTAAATTTCACAGATGATGGGACATAATATATTTGTTACTTAAACTTACAACACCCCTCTATTTGTCGTGGTTGAAATACGGTGAATAAGCCAAATAAGTACAAATTTACAGTTGCAATCGTAACGCTCGCTTTCCTATTTTCGTTTGTGTAATAACATTTTAAAGGTCTCATATCTTTCAGTCCGTTTGTTCATGGTAATGGCGGGAATTGTACTAGCTGCCCCAGCAATTGCGACTTTATTTTAAAGGTCATAAAGGTTTTTATATGTTGAGCTTTGGACTGATGAAACTTGCAGTAAGCTATTTAATTCACGTCCGGCTACATTTTCATTCGTGAATGTCTCATTCCTATTTCATGCTGATTTAGAATGGGTACGTCAATTTAGTAGTATTCCTTTAAATAACATGTTATATGTGTTATTTATGTGGTTTAACCTCGAATTTAGGAGTTTTAGACATTTTTAACGAGTATTATATCATAAAATGTGACGTAGACTTTATTTACAATGACTTTTAATAATATTCCAATATTTAAAGCGTTCACTGCCGATATTATTTGTAGAACTTTCACCAGGTGCCGCACCTTTGGTTTTATATGCATTTTACACACTTAAAGAACGCATATATGCGGTTGGCGGCAGTGAATGTGGTTTATGGCAAATTAAACTTTAAGAACACTATCAGAAACTATTAATATCATACATTCATATTATGACGCCCTTTGTTAACGGTTAAAAATAACACTTGGCGTTACTTTTATTCACTCTATAGCTCTATAGACTGCTACTAGCAAGGATCTTCGCATAGGCCTTCAGCCTAGGGGTCCCAGTGGCGGAACGATCATAAAAGCCCAAAAAACTCACTTGCAAAAATGGGTTCTAGCAAATCCCAAGTCCGCGTCCGCTATCAAACCTTTTTTCGTCATAAAGTCGGCGTCTACTAGTTAAATACTTTTCATCACACTTGCTCGGAAAGGGTTTTATAACACGCAGGCGTTTAGGGCAGTTATAGCCGACTTAGCTCCCGCGGGAGTTATAGATTTTCATAACTCCCTAGGGAGTTATGAGTTTAGTTTTAAAATATAGAATCCACTTGTACATCATTTCAGACCAAGGAGGTGTATAATCAGCCAAGGTTTATTTCCTATATTCAAAATTTAGCTACAAACCAATTTTACTGTTTAATTAAACTTATACGGCACATTTGTCTGCATTATATTTCTATTTTACCATTATTTCAGAGACATTCGCAATTATTTTATTAAATTTCATTTTGAAAATTTGTACAATCTGGCAGAATGGCCTGTATTTGTCAAGTTTAAAAAAAAAGCAATTCTAAGCATTATCTGTGGAAGACTAAAAAAAAGTTGTCAAACTCTTTTAGCTTAGCGAATCGAGTTCGTTTAATTTTGTTTGATTGTTGTTTCCGAAGCGTATTTTGTTTATTAAAGGTTTTTTTTCTATTTGTTTTTTATTTCCTCGCTAATATGATGAAAATCATTGTGTGTATCATGGGCAGTAAGGAGATTGCAAACTCGAGCCATTAAAAGCCCTCCGCCTTCGGCGTCGGGCTTCTAATAGTCTCTCGTTAGCAATCCTCTTCTTACCGCCCTTGATGCACAATGTACTATTTCACCACACTTGCTCGGAAAGGGTTTTATAACACGCAGGCGTTTAGGGCAGTTATAGCCGACTTAGCTCCCGCGGGAGTTATAGATTTTCATAACTCCCTAGGGAGTTATGAGTTTAGTTTTAACATATAGAATCCACTTGTACATCATTTCAGACCAAGGAGGTGTAAAATCAGCCAAGGTTTATTTCCTATGTTCAAAACTTGGCTACAAACCAATTTTACTGTTTAATTAAACTTATACGGCACATTTGTCTGCATTATATTTCTATTTTACCATTATTTCAGAGACATTCGCAATTATTTTATTAAATTTCATTTTGAAAATTTGTTCAATCTGGCAGAATGGCCTGTATTTGTCAAGTTTAAAAAAAAGCAATTCTAAGCATTATCTGTGGAAGACTAAAAAAAAGTTGTACAATTACTTACTTTCATCTTTATTAACGGTTTTCTTTTCTATTTGTTTTTTATTTCCTCGCTAATGTGATGAAAATCATTGTGTGTATCATGGGCAGTAAGGAGATTGCAAACTCGAGTCATTAAAAGCCCTCCGCCTTCGGCATCGGGCTTCTAATAGTCTCTCGTTAGCAATCCTCTTCTTACCGCCCTTGATGCACAATGTACTATTGGTAGCTACTACCTCTCTACTTGAAATAGTAAGCTTTGAAAACCCAAATATTCCTGCAGCATTAGACAAACGAGGTTCTTTTCAGCCTATTAAACTCCTTGGGTAAATATCAATCCGACGGTACCCGGCAGTAAAATTCATGAGTACATACATGTATGTTTACATACATACACATACCTACATAAACCTTCATTCCCAGAGTGCGGTAGGCAGAGCTAAAGAATTACCAACAACTCTAAAAACTTGTTGATAATTCTGTAACCACACTTTGCACAATCAGGCTAAGATGATTACCAGCGTATTAGTGACAGGTTGCAAGCCCATCGCCTAACAGTACTACAAGCCTTTACTCACTTAGTCGCCTCTTAAGACATCCACGGGAAGACGTGGAGTGGCACTATTCTATCCCGGCCACCGGCGTTTAATCTACAAAAAGTCACAAAGGAACATGGTTACATATCTACATAAATCCAAATAACATTACCCTCCTATTTGGGTTGTCGGGTAAATACCGTGTAGTTGATGTAATTAGATGAGTGCAACAACACACTAGGCGTTTCTTTCCTTCGAGATTGAGTAAACTTGGATAATTGTTGCAAGCCAGGAACATAGTTGCCTGAGTTTACGGCACTTAAAACTCGCTTCATATTCAGAAACAAAGTTCCTCAATTAGGTTCCATCCTACACTTTGAAAGTACTTAATTTGCCCGAAAGTTGGAAATGAAAGTGTGCACCTGTAACCATGACGCCAGAAAAGTTGCTCGAAACTCGTAGGAGTACCTTTACACACTTTAAACCTTGCAAATTTAGTTTCATTCCAATTAAAAGTTTGTGGAGCTAAAATGAGCTGGGATTAAATAAAAACGGGCCAAGTGCTTGAAGAACTTCTTCTGGAGAAGTATATCTCTCATGAATCAGACAGTTTCACGATTGCAATTAACGACTGTGAAAATCAAAAAAATATGTGTAAGATTTACGTAAACTAAACTGTAATGTCAGGTAATATAGTCTATTATAGTATGACAATTCCATTCAATTTGACGGATCTTTAACGTGGCTCTCTACTCTATAGGGTATTCTTACTTAACTCTCGAGCAAAGTGAATAGCCAATACCTAAAAGAGTTCCTTGCCAGGCTCTGAAGATTATAGACCCGATTTTACAAATAGTCAAGTTAAGCTTGTCATCCAAATATCTGAAGCTTAACCCTTAACCAGTAAGCAATGAATGTTCATGTTGCAGCGGAATTCCGGTACCAAGCCGTCATAGTGATCCACAAGGACCTGCCAATAAACAACCTTGATCAGCTAAAGGGCCTGAAGTCCTGCCACACTGGAGTCAACAGGAATGTTGGATACAAGGTAAACATTAATTTACTTATGAGTACTTACTCCTTATTAGGATTCTATTTGCTGCAAAAGTTCAATAGGTTACCAGCAGTGAGGCCACATATTTCTCGTCGACTTTGTATGATAATAATACAGAAAGCGCATAAAGGTCTGGCTCAAACTTTGCACAGCCTTGGCACTTTTTGAGCGACGGGCGGCGGAACAAATGCATTCAAACCACCTCATATCGCCCCGCAGCGGCTTGTGGCATGCTCCATAAATCTCTATGCATTATTCCTCCGCAATTCAAGTAAAGGCCATATTATTGTCGCGTTGTACTACTTTATACCGCCATATTTGAGTAATTCACAGGTCACAATGCAAACCGCCTATTATTAATAGTTTCATAAAGAATATGTAACAAAAGTAGCGTTCAAACCTAACTCCGGATTATTCGTGAAACAAATAAGAAGAATAGATGGCAGAAACTAATAAAGTCCCTTCTGAAAGAACGCTTTATCCCCTTCTGATTGTAATTCAATCAGCGAGCGGCTCAACACGACAGACAGACGTCTTGTATTACGAAAAGACGTTTTGTTATACGGCCTCGATAAAGTCTAAGTATGTATCGCAAGACATAAGATTCTCCGACTTTCCGATTTATTTTCGTTAATTTGGTAGTCTATCTTAGTACAGTACCTCGTGAATCAAAAGTAGGAAGCAGGTTTTTGCGTAGCCTATCGATTATCCGTGATACTTTTCTCTTGTTTTACGTATAAATTTGATAATATTTTAAACTTGGTCTTTACGACGTTATGAAGATCACAGGAAGAGGTTACTAAAGCCTACCAATGGACGTCTTTTAGCTGATAATTATTACGTGACTTTACCTGCTAGTTTCGCAGTAGCTATTTTTAATATCGCCAATATAATAACATCAGTGTAATTTCATTCAACATTTACATTTATTAAAACTATAAATCGGGACTTAAATGCGTAATAAAATGAACTTTAACTCGATGTTTGGACCGTGTTAAAACTTACAACAGCCGTGGTCACGAGAAGACGGTCTTCTCGGTCGGATACAGTTCTTACAGTACATATAATATACCTACCTAACAACCCAAAATAAATCACCATACCGTAAAGGCGGGTTTCTTTAGCCCTGAGGGGTAACTTTGGCCCAAAACGAAAAAAAGATTGAACAGCCCGCTACTCTGCAAGCTCGTGTGCGAGCGCAGCAGTGTCAACCTTAAATCATAGAAGGCAGTATTGGCTAGAGACTTTATGCTATCTTCACGTTGCTTACGCAGGTATTGACTTTTTAGTCTTGATCAACTGTGGGATAGTGAAAACGTGCGCAAACTGTGTCTGCAAACTTCCTCTGGAGACTCTTAAATCTGGTAAGTTTTCGTTAAAATATCTATTTGATCATATTAGACGTGTATTTGGGGACATGCCAATTGTATTTTTTATTTATTTAATCCTTGTATAAAACGAGAAATCTTGAAAACAATTGTGTTGTATACTTTGTCCCATGTTTCAGACAACTTTGGCCCGCGGGCCAATATTTATTATAGTGCAGTGGAACCAACATTTTTATCCTGGTCAGGTAATATCATTATCTGAGGAGGCAGTCCTTGTTAGATGTATGATGAAAGGAAAAGATTTTTGGCGGTGGCCTGTTATTTAAGGACGAACAACTATACAAGCGGGAAAATATAGTACAAAAAATCGGATTTCCTAAATTCGTAAGAAAAGGCTGCTTTTCCGTCCCGGAAATAAATAAATATAAGTAGTAAACTATCTCTTAAGAGACTAAGGTTTAAAAAATAACGTTCTAAACCTAATAATGTTAACGATGATTTTCATAAAAGGCTGTTGAATAAGGAGTTAGTTAAGTGAGGTTTATTTTATTTCAAGAAATGTTTGTTTTGATTTTATTTTTTGTTATGATTGTATTTTATGTTAAAAAACTATGTTTGAAAAGACTTAGATCTAGAAAAGAAACTCTTAAACCAAATAATACCAACGATGATTCTCATAAAAATACTGTTAACTAAGATCTAGTTAAGAATAAAGTGTAAGTTTAAAATTTAATTTCAAGAAAACCCAAAATATTGTTTTTGTACTCGTCGATTAAAATGTTTGTATTACGATTTCATAGAGAATACTGTAACGTCACTCTTTTCATCGTTGAATAGTCTATGTTACTTCCGAAACAACCGAAATAACTATTTCGATACGCTCTAGACAACCGAAAAAAAATTGAAAATAGAACTTCGTATTTAAATAATATGTGCCCTTGTTTAAGGAGACTCGATGCGGTACAAAATTTGCCAATATTGTATGGCGTTTTGGAACGTAGCAGCATCGCGTCATCTGTCAAAAATCTACTTAAACTTGCTGCTGTATCCAGGACATTAAAAAAAACCGGTGGTGTGATAATTTTTCTTTTAAAAGCCAAGAAGTTTACGTTTTCTCTGTGGAAATAAAAATCATCATTCATAAAGATTTCATAGAGAATACTGCAACGTCACTCTTTTCATCGTTGTTACTTCAGAAACAACCGAAATAACTATTTCGATACGCTCTAGACAACCGAAAAAAATTTGAAAATAGATCTTCGGATTTCCATATGTGTCCTTGTTTAAGGAGCCTCGATCCGATACAAAATTGCCAATCTGTGGCGTTTCGGAACGTAGCAGCGTCGCATCATCTGTCAAAAATCTACTTTTAGTTTTCTTATATACTCGTATTAATGACTTACATTATTAATTTTAATGAACTCGTACAAAAAGTATTGTTCACAATAGTGTCATAATTAAGCTTTTTAATCTCGTACCTTACTTAGGCCACTCAGCAAGCTTCGTGGCCTAAACACGGTACTCGACTAAAAAGCTCTCTATTATAACACGATTACGAAAAATACTATTTCTTGTTGAAATAAATGTTTATTTTTGATTAACAAATTCTCTAGTTTTATTCTTTAACACTCCAACATGGTTTATTTGGCCAATGCCTTTACAATGTTTGTTTTTGTAAGAGAAAAATGCTGCGGAGCAAAGAAGCCTTTCTTTAAGGACAACATTGGCCCAAAAAAGAAATAAATATATATATATATTCAGTGTATATTTTTCAACTTTTATCATTCTCAAATAATAACTTATACCCCTGAAACCCCGTCAAACCTAGTCTAACATTTATATCTACAAAATACATAAAATGACGCGTCTTTTAATATTTTTTTAAATAAAAATTGGGTAAAGTAACCCGCCTTTACGGTAGCGTCGGTGATTCTGCAAAACCGCGTAACTAAGAAATTTATGATAGAGCAAAATAAACCTTACCATCTTTATAAAAAGGTGCATTTTGCTCCTTATTTAAAATGTTACTTAAGCGGTTTTGCAGATTCACCGACGATAGTCACTTAGTATCGTGTTTGCAGATCCCTCTAACGATGCTGATGAAGAGAATCGTCTTCCCCACGATGAACGATCACAGCATCTCCCCAAAAGAGAACGAGCTAAGAGCACTTTCCAGTTTCTTCTCGCAGTCCTGCATTGTTGGGAAGTGGTCACCAGATCTGAAGACCAACGCGGCTTGGAGTAAGTACAACATTGATATGGGATACCATACCTACTAACCAAAGCAATACGGTGTTACATAATTAAACTATTAACCAATTAAGAATTTGGCTTTAATTAGCTGGAATGATACATCTGATATGTGTCACAACTTGACAATCATAAATACTTAAAGCAATAGGTACAAAAGAGGTTTACATATCATTCTCCCCGTCTATGTTTTCTTCTCCCACGACAAAGTCACGTAAGTGAGAAGGAAGCCGGCGATTCCTCTTAGGTCTTTCGAGGGTAGACGTTCTTTCACCCGTTTCACGTGGGCTGACCGAATGGTCACTGTTTTGTGGATCTGGACTAGAGCCTGCTGTTTCATAATCCATCAAAAGATCGGTAGTAGAATCGTTATTTGAAAATGAATCGTCTTGTTGATCAGTTGACGCACGAGAATCATTAGGGAAAGGAGCCAAATGTCTGTTGGACACCGTGCTCTCCACACCGTTCGATCTTCGAATCACCGAATAGTGTGGGTTGCAGTCCAAAAGTTCCGCTTCTTCCACTAACGGATCGTTCTTTGAACGAACGTTGTTCCTGACGAGTACCGTTCCAGGCGCTAGCCAGGAAGGCATCGATTCCCCAGAGGGTGACCGGCGTGTGTAGCTAAACAGCTTCTCGTGCGGGGTCGCATTAATAGGTGTGCAGAGGAGCGAGCGGATTGAGTGGAGGGCGTTCTTCAAAACACGTTCCCAGTATTCTACCGGCATGTCATTTGAACGAAGGCTGAGTTGTATCGCGCGCCACAGTGTCCCGTTAAGACGCTCTACTTGTCCGTTACCTTGCGGGTTGTAGGGGGTAGTTCGAGAAGAGGCGATTCCGTTTAATCTCAGAAAGGTTTTTAGTTCTTCTGACATAAAGGAGCTTCCTCTGTCGCTATGGATGTACAGCGGTTGTCCAAACGTACTGAATAAGTCTCGTAGGCATTTGATGACCGTCTTAGATGTCATATCTTTGCAAGGGTAAGCCCATGGAAATCGGCTGTACTCGTCGATAATCGTAAGTATATACTTGTTTTCCGTATTTGAAGGCAGAGGGCCTTTAAAATCAACATTTAATCTTTCCAAAGGTGCCAATGCTTTTATCAGCTGCCCCTTTGTCTTCATGAAGCGGGGTTTCACTTCGGCGCACACTGAACATGAGGCCGTCATAGTCTTGATGTCATCAATTGAGTAGGGTAGATTCTTTGAGCGCACCCAATGATACATCCTCGTTATTCCAGGATGACATAGTACGGCGTGTAATTCACGCAGTTTATCATTATTCATGTATGCGCAGACTCTTGATAGCATTGTTTTCTGAACCTGGTCGATAGATGATATCGTATTTGAAACAGGATAGCTCAAGACGCCAGCGTTGGATCTTCTCGTTTTTTATTTTGCTTGAGTGGTTTTGGTTAAACATGTAACACACAGATTGTTGGTCAGTTATCAATAGGAAGTGCTTCCCCATTAGGAAGTGCCGCCATTTTCTAAGGCTTTCAACAATGGCGTATGCCTCTTTTTCGACCGATGGGTGTTTGCGTTCAGCACTCGATAAGGACCTGGAGAAAAACGCCACAGGGCGACCTTTTTGAGAGAGCGTAGCAGCTATTGCATACTCTGACGCGTCGGTTTCTACTGTCAGAATTTCGTCTTCGTCAATTGCTATTAATGAAGCTTTACAAATGTCTGACTTCAGTTGTTCAAACTGAGTAACAGCGTTATCAGTCAATGGGAAACGGTTTACGTTCGTAAAAGGCTGTATTTTACTGGAGAAGTTCTTCACCCACTTCGCATAATGAGCGAACAGTCCAAGTGCTCGTTTTAGTTCGGCGGTGTTCGAGGGAACTGGAAGCTGTAAAAGGGGTTCAAGCCGTTCCTTGTCTGGTTCAATGGTATTATTGCTGATAGTATAACCTAGCAAGCTGATAGTCCCTTCACAATATTTACATTTTTTTTCGTTTAAGGTTAGGTTATACTTTTTTACAGCTGCTTGGAAATCAAGTAAGTTTTTGTCGTGTTCATTTTTGTCTTTTCCACAAATGGTGACATCATCGAGGTAAGTAAATGTTCCTTTTAAATTCTCTTTTCCAATTATAAATTCGAGTGTACGCTGGAATGCGGCGACTCCATTCGTGACCCCAAAGGGTATTCTGGTAAATTGATAAAGCTTACCGGCAGCCTCAAATGCCGTGTACGGTTTTTCGCTTACTTTAATTGGCACCTGGTGGTACGCGCTCTTTAGGTCGATCTGACTAAAAACGTTGTATTTTGCTACTTTAGACACAATAGTTTCTATATGAGGTAAGGGATAAGCGTCTAAATCCGTGAACTTATTTATAGTCAGAGAGTAGTCAATTACGAGTCTTTTCCGATGTGCTCCCCCTCCTGCGACTAAGACCTGTGCTCGCCACGGAGACACTTGGTTCAATTACACCGTCTTCCAACAGCTTTGCGACTTCTTCTGTTATGAATGTTTCATCTTGTTCGCTATAGTGTCTGGATTTTACTGCAATTGGTTTTGTGTTTGGAGACAGGTTAGTAAAAATGGAAGCGGGAGGCACTGAGGCTTGCATTACATTGCAGATTAGGGGCTCCTTGGATCCTCCAAAGTTAAATTGAAGACTGGTGTGTTCTTTTAATATATCATGCCCGATAATAACGTCAGCGCATAGGTTGCTGACGACAAGAAGAGGCCGGTGTTTATGTAAATGTTCATTTATAGTAAGAGATGCAAAACATACACTTCTCACGAAAGACACGTTGTTTTGAGAAGCTAATGTAATAGCTTGCCTGTGTGGTTTCTGTTTCAGCTGCATAAGTTGTGCTATTTTCTCATCTATGAAGCTCACTGAACTCCCTGTGTCAATAAGAGCGTCGGCGTGATAGTTGTTAAGCGTAATAGGGATTGTGGCTTTGGAAAGGCTTGATGGAGAAGCAGCAGAGACAGCATTAGAAACAACTTCAGAATTATCGGAGTCATCGGCAGGGTCTTCAATGGTAACGGCGTTGATGACAGTATTCGTGGAACGGCAAACGTTAGCAAAATGTCCTTTTCTGGAACATAGCTGGCACTGCGCATTAAACGCAGGACAATTTGGTCTTCGGTGTGAGGTCGTTCCACCACAGTAAAAACAGCGCCATTTAGTATTGCGTTCTGTAGTAGCTCGAGAGCTTTGGAAGTCTCTTTTCACGCGTGATGATACAGCTGGTACTGGCAAAGCGTTCAAGTTCGGTTCATTCATGCCACCGGTCATTGCACGGGAATCCTTTTCTGCAGTCTCTAAGGAAAGAGCTTGATCGAAAGCTTCATCTAAGGTCAGAGTGTGTTTTTCAAGCAATCTTTCCCGAATTTTTAGTGACATTATTCCTGAAACAAAAGCACCTCTTATAGCCAGCTCTTCATGCTCCATAGCAGAAGCAGCTTGGAAGTTACAGTCACGTGCCAGGAGTCTGAGTGTCCTTCCATAGTCTGATATAGATTCGTCGGGCTTTTGTTTACGTGTAGCTAGCAAGTGGCGGGCCAGTATTTCTTTTTTTGGTTTGAGGTACATTTTATCCAGTATTTTTATAGCACCATCATAAGTCGAGCAGTCGCGGACGTGAGGGAAAATAGTGGCTGACAGATGGTTCATTAAAAGCTTCACTTTCAAGGAATCGGCACCTTTAGGAATTTCTTCGAGCAAGAAATTATTAAACGTATACTTCCAATGGGCCCACCTTAGGTCTGCTCCTGATACGGTGGGTTCCACGTCGAACTTCTCGGGTTTTAGATACCTAGACATCGTGGGTGACGGTATTTTATTTTCGTCGGTCATTTTTCAGCTAATTAAATTGTTACATAATTAAACTATTAACCAATTAAGAATTTGGCTTTAATTAGCTGGAATGATACATCTGATATGTGTCACAACTTGACAATCATAAATACTTAAAAGCAATAGGTACAAAAGAGGTTTACATATCATACGGTTGGTAAAATTAAAACAGTGTTTTATGACAGTGTTCATAAGGTTTAAAATTAAATAATTTCAAATGGCACTTCTGTACATCCTACGGAAAAAACGAAACCAGTACATGGTTTACGGGATCACAATCCTTTTGCCACAGAATGTAATAATATACAACAAACATAGCCATCTCATTATTAAATCGCATAAATATGATCACGATAATTTGGTCGTAAAAATCATGTCAAATGTTTACAAAAACACGGATCATTATTTTTACAAGCTAGTCGCTAAGGATTAATTTAGTATGACTGCACAGAAGAATGTTATGTTTATGTATGTAACATGCCGTGCAGAAAACATAGAGTAAAATGAAGTAGGAGAATAAAATCTGCATGATATAGTACATATATGTTGATGATGCTGACTTGCAAAAATCAATAGCACTTGTTTAGCATGTCTTGTTCTACTTTGGTTTTACCTCTATCGCAATTGTATTGCTTACGGGTCGACTGCACATAAGGTGAAGATAAAATCATAACGTCAACAATATGATACCTATAGGCGTCAAGACAATGTGGAATACAGACGTTTATCTTCATGTTATGCAAGTTCTGACAACAGACTGTCACGACATGAATACAAGGCGTTTCGTATATTATATATAAAGTTTGTGTGACAACTTTTAGGGCATGGAAATAATCTCAAAATGACAACTGTGCAAATATATAAAAAACCGATTAAATTTCGTGAAGCACGATTAGTGACTACGAATTTGAATTTATTTAATTATATCAAGGATGAGTTCATTTTATTATGCATGGTCCAATTAGTTTAAAAATAGTTTTCCAGTTTGAATCTGTCGGCTAAATATGCAAGCATTTAAAGCGTCATTATATTAAAAAAGACAATTTCGTAACTTCGTATAGAACGATGTTTTTTTTCCTCGCATTCAAAATGAAAAGTAGAGTGTTTAACGCGAGACTAAACAACCATAATGAGTAATGACACTCGAACTATAGCCACTCTCGCTCCACTCGCGTAGCTAAACATCTCGTTTCGTTATAGCTCGTTTTAGTCCCTTGTTCAACAATCTACTATTAATCTCACTGGTTGCTGTCTTATGTCAAGCGTGCCCTTTAGCCTTTATGGCTGTCTAGGGTATAATTTAGTCACTACCGGGCATGTAGAACTGCTCTCGGAGTGACGCAAGATGTATTAGTCTGTTTCACGGTGCCCAGGCTGAATAACGGTGTTAAGGCGATTATATAGCTGTGGCAACTGCCCTGGTAAACTGAATAGCGGCGCCGAATAAATAATAGTTGATAGCGGCATCTCCTGCAAAACATCTGGGGGCCTATAGCAAGGTGCAAAATGTGACGATAGCGATGACCGAAAACTGAAAATGTATTTAGGGCTCCCACAGACGATTAGTCGGACTAAAAGGCCGAGAGGGACGCAGTTATTTGTTAGAATGAGAGAGGTATATAACTTTCTCATTCTGTCAAATAGCCACGTCCCTCTCGGCCTGTCAGTTCGACTGATCATCTGTGACGGCCCTTAGAATGACGTAAGCCGTGGGCGATCTATCGGGTCGGCCAACTCTTAAGTTTTGGATTATTTTCGTTATAAAACGAATTTAAAAAAAACGTGTTTTTTAGTTATGTCCTACTAAACGTATTTTTTTAAATTAGGCATGCATTTAAATAAAAGAGGCTTCAAGGACTTTATTGTAGTTTAAAGTAACTATGAGCCTTAAATGATATACTTCCTCGTAGTCGCTTGCTAGATCTCTGTTACGTGTTCGGAATATTTGAGTTCCGTACATCAAAAGGTAAAGGCCCTTTCGACAGAGTAAAGACCACATTACTCCAGTACGTGGGTGGTTTTACAAAAGCTCCCTTACCCTCAGAATAAGGATGTTTATGTCATACGCACTAAGTTACCATTTATAATAAATTAGTTTGACAGATAAAGTGTTGCCATAGAATACAAAGACGTGATGGCCTAGTCGGTAGTAATCCTGCCTACGAAGCTAGCGGTCCTGGGTTCAAATCCCGGTAAGGGCAGATATTTGTGTGATGAGCGCGAATGTTTACAAGCCTAGAGCTGTTTGGGACTAGGTCAATTGGTGTGACATTGTCCCCTGATATTCATTATTTATAACTTTGAGAAACTTTGGTTTGTGAAGGAATGTGTAGGAGGAAAACTAAGTTTTTCTTCTACACAAGCTGAATTTTAAATGTCAGTTTAAACAGCAGTGAAAACTGATCATGAATAGCCTATGTCTCGTCTCTACTATCGCATTTCACCCCGTAGAAGGGTCCTAGGTGATTTTGTCGGGTTATAGTCATCAGGTACTTGCTGTATAACGACGCTATTATTTATTTTATAGAGGCCCGATACAGCCAGCTGTGTGCTCTTTGCGAGCATCCTGACCAGTGCGATTACCCGGATAACTACAGTGGGTACGAGGGAGCCCTAAAGTGCCTCGCCCATAATGGAGGACAAGTCGCGTTCACCAAGGTCATCTATGTCCGGAAGTTCTTCGGGGTAAGTAGTTTATAGGTAGTAGAGAAGCCTGCGAACCTGTTGAATTATAATTTTGTTATGTTTATCTATTTGGATGCATTAATCATGTTTGACAACGTCAGCCTCATCAGGCCGATCTTTTAAATGATAGAATAATAAGTACTACATTACAATGAGAATACACAATTTTAAGGTACTTAGGACTTTTATGTTTAGCAAAATGATGTGAAATATTTTATGGACAGCATCATCATTAAAAACATCAAGTTATCGTTATTTCTCCAAATGGTTTTCAAATTAATATATCCCAATTTTAACGCGTACTTTTTCCAATCAACGGAGAAATACTGGAAAAGGGCCGAATCTTAAGTACTTACTCGAAACTGACGTGCATGCATGACTCAATGTATGAATGTGGAAGAATCGAAAGATATTTGTCAGGATCGTTGCAGGTGGAAAGAAGTGGTCTCTGCCTAAACATTTAAATCGTTTGTAACTCAAGAACCACTGAAGTCTACTTAGTAGTGATAGTTTTCCTATTAAATTAATTATATATGCTTTCATTTAAGATATTTCTCTGAATTTTTAGCTTTTGTAGTTTTGGCTGTAGGGTGGGGGGGACACTTGACTCTAACAAAAATAATGAACATTCTCATAATATCATGCTACCTATACCTTTTGTCTCCATATTTTACCCTACGCCATTTCACAGCTCCCTGTCGGCACGATTCCCGCCAGCCAGTCATCAGAGAACCCTGACGAGTACGCATACCTTTGCGCCGACGGGTCCAAGGTGCCGGTCAGGGAGAAGGCTTGCTCCTGGGCAGCAAGACCTTGGCAGGGTTTGTTAGGGCATAATGACGTCACGGCCAAGCTGACGCCGCTGAGGGAGAAGATCAAGCAGCTTGCTGCTTCTGGTAAGTTGGATAAGTAATACAAACTAGGTAGGGTCAGCAGTGTAAGTAGCCGCACACTTTAGTACTTTGTCACTTTAACGTTATGTTTGAACTGCTGCACTAATCGGTCAAACGCTTTAAAGCGATAGGGTAACAAAGTGTGCAGCTACGTACATGGACAGCTTTGTAACAAACTAGCATTTTCCCACGACTTCATCTGCGTAGAACTTCCTTTAAAGCTTAATTTCCTTGAGGACTAAGAATATTTCGTGCCACGTAAATAAGTTTCTGTCGAACCTTTCATTTTAGAGATAAGATTTTGTTCCTGACTGAACTCATTTTGTACAGTCATCATCAGCTTGTTACGACCTAACTATCGAATCCCTATTCGATGAGTCTACGTTAAGTACTCCGGAGAGCCTGTTGCCATTCTTCAACTTCATCATCAGATGGATACCATAATATCGCAAGGCCCTTGGGTTTATTTATATGTAGACCCCGCTATCGGAGGTGCGATTTGGTAGCTTGACTTTCTTAGGGATGGGTAAAAAATATTTTGCAATATAGGTAGGTATGTCGATAATTTATCTCTACCGTAATGAAAGTCTTAGACTAAAATTAAAATTATTTTTATAGCATGATTAATTACAATATAACAATGTATTAATATTTTTCGCGTATAAAAATAAAAATCATCAATGTTTTATAAATTACAAATTATCGGTATCTTCGTGCCACGAACTACTGATACAATAATTATAAATGAAAAATTAATAAATTTCTATTTATTTCTACCAAAGGAATGTTTTCGTAATTAATAATAAAATTTCAGAGAAAGTCAGAGTATCGATATCGACATCATGCATATTTTAACCCATCATCCTTAAGAAATTCGAGCTACCAAAACGCACCTCCGATAGCGGGGTCTATTTATATGTAGTCAACATTTCAGCCAATTACGAACACGAGAAGTGATTGCAAAATTAACTTGGAAGGTTTAAACCGGAATCTCAGCATCAAAACACAGAACAAGCATTTACAATAATTGACAAGATTTCATATTTTCAAGACTAATTTTATTCGTTTTATAGATACTGTTTGGAAGGAGGAAGACACTAATAGTTTTATTTTTTCCCTAGGATGTATAATTATTTTATTATTAATTTATTAAGATGTTCTTATTCTAAAAGGGCGTAACTTCATTTCTACGACACAATGGACATATTACGTTAGTCCAATCTGTATAAAAAAAAAGTTTTTCTTTTTAATAATGGCGGTCAACCGATCTCAAGTATCTATCCATCTGTCAATAGTGTCAATGTCAAACTTGAAGATTGACAGCTTTTTTCTCGTGAAAAAGGCAATGGTATTATAATATCTATTCAGGCATAGTATTGGTAAAACTCGATTTTTTTTTAACTTACTTGTAATTTTGTCAATAAAGAAAAATAAATCTAAATAAATATTTTGCCGTGTTCAGGAGGCAAAACCCTTTCGATTCGTATAGTAATTTGCAGGTGTCACCAAAATGAAATGTTGTCAATTACAATTCGTAGGTACTTAAATATCTGTCTGGCTGTCAAGCCCTTACCTGCAACCAAGGTCGCCCAGCCGGCGGGAAGGTTGACGCATCTCTGCCTTGACATATTTATAGGCGATTCATCTTGCCAGTGCGCATCTGCCTTGGTAATAAATTTAATACCATACTTTACCGTATTGAGCACGCAAAATTAAATCGTTATTCTCTACTGTTAGTAGTTATTATGCTATATACTTAACCTACCTACTGTTAACAAGATTTTATTTTCCTTTGCTTGTACCTATATTTATATTTAGTTATTTCAGTATTGTAGGTTTTGGTAAATCTTGAAAGTCTACTTTCTTTATCGGAATGGGTTGAAATTTGAAACACATATAAACCCACAACTGGAAAGTCTGGAAGAGATCCCTTAAAGGGATAATTTCGCCTTTCTACATGCCTGCTACATTTCTGTCTATTTTATAATTGTTAAGTATCTCTTTTGTTTGTACAATAAACCAATAAGACAAAGTATTGCGATCAGAAAGTGACAGATGCTTTATCCGAGGTTATCGACATCGATACTAGGCCCCATGGGGTTATTACGACATAGCTATGCAGTTCATTTTACGGCGAGCGTAAAGGACAGAGCTATAGCAGTTATATAGCTCTGTCCTTTTCTCTCAGCGTAAACTCTGTGAACCCCCTCATAATAAAAGAAGGTGGCAACTGAATCTCCACTGTACTTAACGTAATGATACACATACATACATACATACCTTCACGCCTTCATTCCCAGAGTGGGGTAGGCAGAGCTACAGAATTACCAACAACTCTAAAAACTTGTTGATAACTCTGTAACCACAATTTGCACAATTAGGCTAAGATGTTTAACAGTGTATATTAGTGACAGGTAGCAAGCCCATCGCCTAACAGTACTACAAGCCTTTATTCCCTCAGTCGCCCATTTGTTTGAAAGTTGATTTTTATTTTTTTATTGACATATACTGGACTGAAATTGTTCAGCCAACCTATTCGCCATAATATTACTTACCATATAAAATTTGATATACAATACTTTTTATCGAATAAACAGTTGGGTGAAAGTCGTATCCTATTCGGATCTTAGACCATTATTACATTGGTCTTGATAAGCTGATGATGATGTGCAACAAGAACAGTCGGCAACAAAAGCTTGTCGCAAACATGTTTCTTTGTCAGAAACTTATTGCTTACAAGGGCAGAATACATTATTACTTCATTACCAACACGGTGTATAATACGTCTTAAACCTAAAGGCCTAGTACTGAGTCTACCTCAATTAAGCTTAGTTGAGGACAGTTGAATACATTATTCAAAGTTACAACCACGTCGTGTAGGCATAGGCACACACCTGTGACCTGTGGAAGTACTTAGATCCGTTCGGAATTCCAGTAACTTGTCCTAATTTGAAGAGCTCTCGATTCTGGACTGGTATTCGGGTCCCCGGGTAAATAAGGTAAATATATTTACGTGAAGCTGGATTCAAAGCGAACAAGTTCTACTTTTGTAACAAAAACCTGTTATAAATTGCTGTCAAATATACGAGTAGGTACCTACGAGAAAACAATTGCTTTTAAAATGAGGGAACGATCTCACACAAATTGATCTCCCAAACTAAGCTCTAGGCTTAATACTAATCAATGATAAACTCTTGGTTTCAGTTTAAATTGTAAGTATGGAAATCGATTGAAAAGCATTAAAATAGGTTTTTGTGTAAGAAACACGTTTATAATAAAATATTATTTATTAAAATTGATATTTATTTTAATTTTAACATCCCTAAACACCTACCATTTTATAACATCGATTGGTAGTGATTAGCATTTCAGTTCATTTCTATTTTATCCCGTGAACTTAATGCCTATCTACTATGAAATGTCACTTTGAAATAAGTATTTCAAACAGTTATCGATAAATTTAATATCCGCAGGAAGTCCCTAGTTAATTGACGTTTTTGCCACAGTAACTTGCCTCTTTCAATGTCTGATAAAGATATTAAATAAAAATGTAGTGTTATTAAATAACTGGGTCTTGATTAAGGAGAAAACGGACAAGTTGAGAAACGTTATCGACCGGAGCAAAATAATAGTTTTTTTTTGACAGTTATGCTGTCATTACTATTTTAAATGTATACCTACGAGTATAAATGCAAAATGTATGATACTCGGAACTTACTTTTTGAAGCTTAAAACACGTTCGTTGAATAGATAATATCCAGAAATAAGGCTTGTTCTCTCTCCGCCGATAGCAGACCAGAGAACGAAGCCAATTAGAATTGCAAAAGGGGTACTTTCGACAGGTATCCAATTCCCAACCTGTCATAACCAATACGTCGCAAAATAAATACCCGAGTTTGTAGATTAAAGCCAGTTATTACCATACTGTGTCACAATATTACTCTCATTATTTCCATTGCCAGAATACGCAAATCGCACTAATCTTGCATTTGTTTATGTGTGAGTAATCATGTATAATAGATGACAAGCGTCGAACACCGTGATATGTGTGCTTCATTTTGTTGTTTTGTTCATTATGTGTTGGCATCACCACTACACCTACAGATCGCGTCTCTTAAGTGATTTTCAGGTCCCTGTTTACGAGTTAAATCCGTGTCTCTCCCTTCATTGTATATTCTAAAAGAAATTTATTCATGCCCTGCTATATGATTGGTTTACTTTTATCAGAGGTACGCTTTCATTTGTTTTTCTTTGTAGGTACGTTTAATAATTCTGTCACTCCCTGTTCGTACTTTGAGAGGAAGCCCGATTTAAATAATTGGTGTCAACATAAGCTAAAATAAATACAATATCCATGCCATGCCTGAATTTATTGTAATCATAATCACATACACGTCATACACACACATACCTTCACGCCTGTCTCCTAATTGGGTAGGCAGATACTATGGAACGCCAGGTTCACCGGCACAAACATACCGAGTTGTTTGCTGTGAACTATGAAGATAATGTTGTATTTCCGATTTCCGATACATGATATAATTTAATGAGAAGAAATATGTCAGAGTGCAATCCCACCACGGTGAACTTGAAATTCGAAATGGAGATACTCGTAGCTATACCCTGGAATAACCCATAATGTACTTTTCATCCAGAAAAATATAAAAGTCCTCGAGTGAATAATGATAAAATCTGAATCTATGCATTTGATATTAAATGCCGTGCTAACAAACTGGTCTTGGCTGAGTTAGCTCAAGTTCTCAAGACATGTCAGAAATAAAAGTTTTCTGACTTACGTCAGTTTGTTAATACTGCCCTAAATGTTAAAAACACAACGTATAGGCACATTTACTTTTAATTTGGCATTGATAATAAGTCACGAATCTATTCAAACATTTTAAAAGTAAATTTATATAGACTTACTAATACGCTGGTAATAGTACATTGTTGCCTAGGCGCGGAAAGTAAGGGTTTTCCTGACGAGGTGGTTAGCAGGCCGAGCAACAGCGAGGCCTGCTAAAATACGAGTCAGGAAATCCTCGTTTCCGCCGAGGCATACATAATGCTTTTCTCAAACATGTGAGGAAATAATACAAATACATTTCTAAAAAGCAAGTAAGTTAATTTCCTTAGATTTAGCGGGAAGCAGGTTTTGCCTAACCGAGGCAGCTTCAGATTTTAATATAGGCGGTGTGGTACCTACTCGTATTTCGTCGCTTTCGTCGCTTGAGCTCATTTTTTATAGTAAGTATTTCACACAACAAATAGTTTAATATTCGGTTTCACAATTATATTATGCAGAATGAACGAATGTTACCGACTGTCAATTGTTTTTAAATACTAACCATAGACATTGGAATGCAAATTCAAAAAGAAACACACGCACTGTGCTAAAAAAGCGAGCAGTTACCTTGGCTGTTTGGAATTTTTGTCTTGGTCCTTTTGATTTTGTATGCAAATTGACAGCATTTTTAAGAAATATATGGACATGGACGGAAAGTGTTTTCATATGGGTTTTTTACTCCTAGGAGTAAAATGAGGCTCTTTCCGTCCTTGTGTTTCAATCGGAAAACCGTTTTTTCCGAGCATGTTTGAGAAAAAATCTTAGCCTAATTGTGCGGTGTGGTTACAGAATTATCAACAAGTTTTTAAGAGTTGTTGGTAATTCTGTAGCTCTGCCTACCCCACTCTGGGAATGAGGGCGTGACTTTATGCATGTATGTAAGTTTTCAAAAAAAGTGTACTTTCATAGTTAGGGAGGGAATAAAATTCAGAAACCATAAATTTACTATTGCGTCACGAAAATCAACTATACTTACTATAAGACCAATGGTGGTGCAGTGTCGTCAATGATAAGTTGTATCTCAGACAAAACTCCCTTAGCAAGTGCAACCATATTACAAACTTCCTCTTCGTCCTTGAATATGTACACTTTTTTTGAAAACCGCCCTTCCTTTCTGAATATAGTGCTCAATGACCCACAAGCTATCTCCCCCCTAGCCGCCAGTACCACCGCCCGACCCGCCTGGTTCGCCAACGTGCTGGGGCTCTCGGACAAGATCCACCACGTCGCAGACAACATCCCCATCGCACCTGCCACGTACCTGAAGAAGGCCAACTATACTGAAGTCATTGAGAGGGGACACGGGCCGCCGGAGCCTGTGGTCAGGTAGGGAATTCTTATAACAGGAATACATAGACATTATCTGGATAATGATCGAAGACTTTGATCTGGGAGGTAAAATTTGCAAGGTCTGCAGAGAGAACAGCGGTTGTATTTAGAGCTTTCAAAGCAAAACCTCAAATTCCAGCCAGTAAAAAGCCCCAGGATAATACAAGAATATGCGAGGAGTCTATAGATACCTTTAACTCGGGAGCATATTGCAAGGTACTTGACTTCAGAGTCGTTATTCTCATGTTATACTGAAATTCTTGCAAAGTGACCTGTTATATGCTATATGACTGTGTCGAGTAGTATATATAGGTAGTGTCTCCAAACCATGAAAACGCTGGAAGCATCAAATTCGACGTTGCACGATGCGATGTAAAATATTGATCTGGAGCACGTCCTCTAGAATTTAGAACAGATCGATACACTTAAAAAGACCTCCGTGCGGCTTGTGGTACACTATTGGGAGTGAATAAAACGTTAACACCGCGTGAAAATATCAGCTAACAAACCAATATCGCAGAAACAAAGTGGAGCGCACTCAGAGCTGTTTTACGTGTGTCGACTTGTATGCTAAAGACTATCAAATGGAGTAGGTAAAGTGTGAAAACCTGAAGCCATGTCTTGCAGGTTATGCGTCACGTCCAACGTAGCGCTGGCAAAGTGCCGCGCTCTCTCCACCTTCGCGTTCAGCCGAGACATCCGCCCTCGGCTCGATTGCGTCCAGGCGGCTTCCGAAGCAGACTGCCTTAAAAGCGTACGTATAGCACCGAGCATTATTTATTATTGTTACATACATACATAAACTCACGTCTTCATTCCCAGTGTGGGGTAGGCAGAGCTAAAGAATTACCAACAAGTCTTAAAACTTCTTGATAATTCTGTAACCATATTTTGCACAAGTAGGCAAGATGTTTCCCAGTGTATTTATTATTGTTGGATGGAAATAATCATCAATGCCCATGGTCATCCGCAACAACAGGAGAAAGATCTGAGTTTCGTTGTCGGCCTTTAAGAATGCTTGTCTTTTGATGGTCCCTTAGCCCGCATTAAGCTGCTCCCATTAAACTGTCTGGCGTGCTAGAAGGTTCTGCCAAATATTTATTTAGTGATAAATGATGATTCGATTTCCAATTAAGACTGACGAGTATTGAAAAATATAGTTCGTTCGTTCAAATATTGTACATTGCAACGCTTTGAAGTCTCCGACCCCGTTTTGTGCGCGCCGCGGCGGCTTCTTAGTGCCAATTGTGGCGGCACATCAAAGCATGCAAACTATTTGAACGAACGAACTATAGGTACATAATTGCAGTCATTATTGCTTTCAAAGATAAAATCGCCTAAGGCTTTGTGTAGAATTGCTAGCTGCACTCCATGTGGCGTTCCTTTTTTTCCGCCTTGTATACATCTATACTCTATAGGTATATATTTGATCAACGCATAGCCGAAACCGCCGTACCAAAGGACTTGGGAAGGAATATTCCTTGCGAAGGGTGCACTCAAAAAAAAAACGAAAATTGACCCCCAACGGGAACAAATAGGGGAACAGCGGGAAACTAATTCTACCCGTAGGAAGTACCAGGCGTCTTGTATATTTATATTTATAATATAGGTTCAAGACAACGGCTCGGACTTAGCAGCAGTAGACGACATGGCGGTGGCCCAAGCTGCCAAGAAATACAACCTGCACCCAGTGTTCCACGAAGTGTACGGCACCGAGAAGAAGCCCAGATACGCCGTAGCTGTTGTGAAGACGAGCTCTTCGTTCTCCAAGATGGAAGATTTGAGAGGGAAAAGGTACATACTTATAAAAGTAGATGGTAGCTACAAGGAGCTAAATAGGAAACTGCTGATGTCGCATTTCTTTAACTTGTCTATAAATCAGGGACCGTAATTATTGTCGCCTTTATCGCGGTATTCGCGGTGGATAATATATCCGTTCCTACTCTTGAAAGTAGATAATCGAGGTATTCTTTTATTTTTCAATAAAAAAATTTGATCAGCTTGATAAAGTAGCAGTTAAATCAATTGGTCAGTTACTTATATAATGTTTTTGTCAGCAATAAAAAAATAACCGGCTGCAAGACTTGGTCCGCAACTAAATCAAATATGATCGGCAAATTAATCAATATTTTGTATGCTCCAATTACTATAAGGTTTTTCCTTTTGAGTTATGGAAACCTAAAAACAGATTCCGACCAGCTGGTAACCTCCTCCTTTTTTTCAAGTTGGTTAATAATATACAGAACTGAGTGATGTTTTGAAAGACGAGAGCTATTACACAGTGCTTTTGGTATCTTTTACCTCTGGTTCTTGGCGGTCAAAATGATGAATGATGTGTGATTTGCCAAGTTATTAAATAACAAACCTGTGTTTACGTAAGGTGCTAATAAAACTAACTTTTAGGTCCTGCCATGATCCCTATGGAAGCTTCAGCGGGCTCAAGGCGCCTCTTTACTACCTCATAAACAAAGGCTTTATAACACCCGACGATGTAAGTACAAATTAAAACCTTTCAGAGTAGACTTCAGCAATCATTATCAAAAGTTTAAATGCTTTAAAATGGCGCCCAACGTAGGCCTGTATTAAATCAGGTTTAATCTGTAAAATAATAATAGGTTTATGCGGCAGAAATAATGTTGTAGATTATTATATGGTGTAAGTATGTAATTAATTAGGTTTCTTTTTCAGTGCGTCAAAAAACTTGGGACCTTCTTCTCCGGAGGTTCCTGCTTGCCTGGCGTCGACAAACTCGAGAACAACCCAAGAGGTTTCATGATATTCTTTCTTCTTACGTATATACAGTATGTAAGCACTTAGGAGCTTCCGGTTTGTACTCCTCTCTCACTCGCTCTTATTACGAGCGTACGAGAGCGAGTGAGAGACAATTACAAACCCGAAACACCTTGTATGAGCGGTCGCACTGTACTTAATCTACATAGTATAAAATTGTATCTAGAGCAAAACACGACACGCTTTAGCCTAAAGTCGAGTCCGGAATTAGGCGAACTAACTTGACAGCCGAAAATGTTGCCAGACATAGGAAAAAATAAATAGTGATAGGTTTATGTCGACACAAATATGTCGGTATAACCTTGTGCCTTCTATAAATCTGATTATATTTATATTTTATCAAGTAATTGTCGTCGAAACTTTCACACTCATACATACTTGCCAAATAGGGAAAAACTACAGCAATTTTTACGATATAATATGATCTGAAGGATGTACGGTTTAAAACGGATATTTACGATACTTACTCCTCAAATTAGGAATAAAATACAAAAATAATGCTGACATTACAACAGGCCATTGTGATCCTTTTAGGTGGCTTCCAAATTATTAGTTAGATTCCAAACACAATAATAATGATAAACTAGACTTTTTAAATATCGATATTAACAGCACTAGCCAAACTGTGGCAACATTAGTGTACAATGAACTGTCAAGTTAGTTCGCCTAATTCCGGACTCGACTATAGTTCGTAGTGACCCTGCCTTCGAAACTAGCGCACCTGTGTTCAAATCCCGGAATGGGCAGATGTTTGTGTGATGAGAGCGAATATTTGTTCCTGAGTCTTGGATGTTTCTATGTATTTATGTATGTTTCTCTCTATCTAAGTTAGATCATCGTTGTCTAGTGCCCATAGTACCAGCCTAGAACTTAGTTTGGGACTAGGTCAGTTTGTGTGAGATTGTCACCTGATATTTATTCACTAGGTACATGCACATATATACAAACCTTCACGTCTGTCTCCCTGTTTTATTTTTATTTTGTGTGTAAATACGAGTAAAGGTACCCAGTTCTTAGTTCCTTCCAGCATTCAATAATAACTAAAATAATTTAAAATACTAAAAGACGAACGAAAGATACTCGAATACGAATTAAAAAAAATAAGCCAATAAACCTATTCTTTCAAATAATTTTGAAATACCAATTTGAATCTAAATTATCAACAATTATTTTTCAGTTAATGTTTTAAGGTAAAATACCTAATTGGTAATTACTATCATTTTTCCAGGCGAGAACGTAACCATATTGAAGCAGCAATGTCCTGACGGTAACAGTCCAGTAACCTGCCTCAAGGAAGACGATGGAGATGTGGCTTTTGTATCCAGTAAGTAATATTACACCCATTTTTTGTAAAAACTTCTCAAAAGAAATCAAATTTATTGTAAATCGCTTAATGACCTTTATGTCAAATGTAGTAGTCGCTTTTCTCGCTGAAGACACGAACAAAAGATATAGATCCCGTGTCAATAAAAGAGACACGTATATTAGTAGTTGATCGCTGGCTGTTCACACTGCCGCCGGCGAGAACTCTTTCCACTAGTTTGTCGAAACAAAAAATATAGATCACGTGGAAATAAAAGAGACGCAAATATTTATAGTTGATCGCTGGCTGTACACACCGCTGTGTCTAAAGGTATTCTATTCTATCAATGAGTTATTGGTAGGCAACGCATTTGCGGTCTTAGGATCATTCTTGTGATTGTAGGCTTGAGAATGCGGTCCACTTGCCATCAGGTAGCCTGTGTTGCTCGTTTGCAAAAGTAGCAAGCACTCCAAACTTGCAAAACATCCGTAGCGATCTCTAATTCCATTCAAATGCCAGTTTTCGATTAAAGACTTATCCTTACCACTAGGTTCCGACCTCGTCAACTTCGATTCATCTCAATACGAGCTCCTCTGCCTCAACCGCGAAGTCAGCGTACGCGGACATTTCTCGGAGAACGCGACTTGCAACATTGCCATGATACCCTCAAGGACCTGGATGTCAGCCAAGGACTTCCTCTCCGACGTATCCATAGCACACACACCCCTCAGCCTGGCAGAACTGTTGGACGGTCGGAAGGACCTGTTCAACATCTATGGAGAGTACTTGAAGAATAATAACGTTATTTTTAATGTAAGTATAACCAAATATAAATAACAAAGTAGTTCCTCTCCGGTCTTTTAGGACTTTCTGTTACCTATAGCCGTTCGGGCGCTAGACTCAACGAAACGTGGCAACGGCTCGTTCCGTCCCGTTGAGTTTGCTGGTGGTCGCTCGCGGCGCGTACGGACGAGGCACGCACACATGCAAGCCGCTCGATATGCCTTCGTTTGATGATGAACTTGCCTACCTACTGACTGTTTATAATGTGGTTACTACAAAACTACACAATTTAAACTAGCGTGAGTCATACGAACAAAATGAAAGTTCAAGTCAAAACGAGAAAAAGAATCCCACTAGTTCAGTCTACTGAACTGGAGAATTAAACTAGTGGGAATAGGGGACCCACATCAGCAGATATTTTTGGAAAACTTAAAAAGTTATCTGATTCAGCCGAAGACGAGTTTATGACTAACGGTAATTCGGAAACTACGCGTTAAGGCAAACCGTATTACAGTACTTGGCAGATAGGAAGTCAATCCTGACATTCCAGACACATTGCACAATCATGAAGTGTCTGACTATCGACATTGTTGACAGCAGTAAAACAATGCTTAGCTTATTTAATGCGTGTGAAAGAATAATAATAACAGCATTGTTTGACTACTGTCAACGTTATCCATATTTAGAAACTTCATGGTTGTGCAATGTGTCAGGATTGACTTGGTATCGGCCGGGAACTATAGGGATTCCGAGTGACACCCATTAATTTTACTTTATATTTCAGAATGCGGCAACCGGTCTGGCAACAACTGAAAAGCTTGACTTTGAGAAGTTCAAAGCCATCCATGACGTGGTGTCTAACTGCGGAGTAGCTTAAAATGACTACAATGACAATATAACCTCACCATGCTTGTAAAAATTAAACAAAAGTCTGATTTGATTATATTTTATTTTATGATTTTTATTACATGGAAATAAATATAATACCCAACAGTCAGTGATTTTTTTTCATCCTAATGAGATAAATAAGATCTATTATAAGGCAGCTAAACCTAAAGTGATAACCAACCCGGCAGCGAGCATAGCGTAGCCGGTTGAGTATACTTCCTTGATGGACAGGCCCTTAGCAGTGTCCCAGTAAAGATGGCGGAGTCCATTAGCATAGTGGTATCCAAAAGGCGATGCGATGATAGCCTTGACCAGGAAAATTGTTGCTGGCGATAGATTGAGCCCTTCAATCATTGTGACGTAGTGGGTAACGTCATGGGGCAACACAAGGGCACCAACACCTAGGACTGCCGCGTATCCGGTGAGCATCATTCCTGAAAAAAATGTTCAATTGGTTATCTAGCCTTGGGCACTATTCCCTTAAACAAATCATTAGTAGTCGAAGTAACAGGCAATTTTTAACCTACCGCCAAGCAGCAGTGTTTGCATTGTTATGTGATTTTGATAAGCACAACTTTAATTTATTTTGATCTTGCATTAAATATAGGATAGCAGGATAAATTACAATTATCATGAAAAGATAAAGTTATGATGATCAAAGGGAGAGGACATGGCCCAACCCACTGGGACACTCGTGTACAGGGAGACAGGTATCTCAAACCTCCTTCTTTAGGTGTTATACTAGAGCTAATTTGCAATAATTTTGTTTCATTTAACTGGGGGTCTAATATCACTGGTTTCAAGTTATTTAGTTTTTTAGATATTTAAAAAATTCAATAGCAAGTGGAAAGAAGTGAGCTCTGCCTACTCCTCTGGGAAACAGACGTGATTTAATGTAATGTAATGTAAAAAATTCTAAAACTGTCAATTGTGAAAAAGAACTTCACTCCGGGAACTAAAAATGCATTTCTAATAGCTGATGAATAAGCAAATGCTTTAAACAAAAATGCTTGCCATAAAATCTGAATACCTCAGAAAGTTTCTTAAATCTTGTATCATATTTTGTAGAAAAATATTTTCTTTCGAGGGGTATTACTCCAATACAAACCTGCGACAATTGGTGTAAAAACCAGGCAAATAAGTTACTACTCAATTTATAAGCTTTCCATAAAGGAGCAAAAGTTGTGATAAGTACAGGTTTGAATAAGAACCGGCCAAGTGTGAGTCAGACTCGCGCAAGAAGTGTTCCGTACTATTATCTATAAAAAATCACGTTTGTTGTATGGGAGCTCCCTTAAATATTTATTTTAGTGTAATTGAATTATTTATTTTTAAAGTGAATATGGGTCGTTCTTCTTTTTTACCGACAATGGCCTGCCTCTCATCTTAGTAAGCGTCTCATTAGAGTAGGTATGGATAATTATAGTAAATATTCTGTGAATATTTCAAGCATTTACCTGTTGCCGTTATTAATATCAAGCAATAAAATCACCTTAGTTGTATGGGAAACCCCACTAATATTAATTTTATTGTCTTTAGTATTTTTTGTTATAGCGTCAACAAAAATACATCATCAGAGAAAATTGTAACTGTGTAGCTGTCACGGTTCATGAAATACAGCCTGGTGACAGACAGACAGAGAGACAGACTGACAGATGGACAGTGGAGTCCTAGTAATAGGGTCCCGGTTTTACACTTTGGGTACAGAACCCTAAACATTAACGGCCGAACCCTATATTCAAACCGAGGATAGATAAGGCTTACCTCGGGTTAAAATTTGACATTTGCCCATACAAAATGTGTCAAATTTTAATCCGAAGTAAGCCTATCTGTCCGCGGATTGAATATAGGGTTTGGCCGTAAGCGGTTAGATGAGCAGAATAAAGCTGGTTGATGAGGAAAACACTGTAGGTACTGGAGTTTAACTTTTAAAAAGAAACTACATATCCATTTACAGACAAACATTCATTCTTCATTCTTAATTATAAAATAAGTGATTTAGAGTATAATTGTGTAAGTATAAATTGGACATTAGAAATTAATAATGAATTGCCTTAACTGTTTTATATGGATAGCCCTTAATGAGGAAAGTATATTATAAATTATTACACAAGTTGAGAAATAATTTTATAGGAAAAGGCGCATTTTTACACAAAAAATGTAAATAGCCATCTCAGCAAAGGGCCAAGGGAGCGTTAACTAAGCAAAGGGTTTCTATAACTAGATCTCACTCTCATATATACACTCCATCTCTATAAAGGCTTACTGAAGATAAAGCAAACTGGCCATAGAAAGATGTTCTATGCAACAAATCTAAATAATAAGAATGGTACTTGGGGCCCGGTGCTATTATCCTTTTTAAGGACATTTCAAAAAGGCTAATAGAAACAACCAGAGGCGACAGACCTGGCAGCTTCCTCGGGCAGCGCAATAGCATTGCTATTCAACGAGGAAATGCTGCCAGCATCTGTGATACTTTGCCACTGGGGGCCCTCTCTTTTTTATTTGCTTGCTTTAATTTATTTTTGATTTGCCATAGTTTTAGTTTTATTTCATAATTTTTCATATTTCATGAGCAAAATAATGTTTATTAAAATCTATGGTATCAAAAGAATCGCAAATGAAAATAATAAGAATAATCTAGACTCGATGCATGGTTCATTCAATCAAATATTTCCATCTCACTCACAAATGAATGAACATGTATCCAGTTTAGGTAAATAGGCACTACATATTCCAACCAATTTATTTTAGCATGATTGTAACTAGTTACATACATACATACATACATTAAAGCACGCCTGTTTCCCAGAGGGGTAGGCAGAGACCACTTCTTTCCACTTGCTACGATCTTGACAAATTTATTTCGCTTCTTCAACATTCATACATCGAGTAGTTAATAGATTTGTTTATGAAACTCGAACATTATTAATCCCTAAAAAGTTTCGTATGTATCTCTTATCAAATGTTTAACAACCTTCATGATCATGACAAAAAACTTTGAAATTTCATCCAAAACTGCCAAAGTAATAATAACAAGTCTGACCTGCAATACGATGTGTGATAGACAACATGCTCGTCAGCTGGGGGGAGTAGATCGTAAGATGAGGCGACATCGGGCGACTCAGGCGCTCATTTCTGAGGTCGTGATGCTCATGAACCTCAGGCTCGAACTTTTTAAACGTAATTTTAGGTACCCCAGCCGCTGCCTGAGCATACTGAGACGAACTTAGCAAAGTAGGCAACCTACTTATATTACCAAGCACCGACTTAGACCCCAATCTGTAAGCGAACAATACGTTTACAAACATTTCCACCACAAAAACAACCTAACCCTATTACATAATAATTCACGTCAACTTACCTGCCGCAACAGTAAAAAGCCATGGTTTATTCTCAAATATTACAGCGTCGTAGTCTTCTGTAATACACGTGACGTGTTTATTACTTCCAATAAAGAAAATGATTCGGTTTTTATTTCGCACAAACAAATACACTCACCACTGAGTCTGACGAGCTAGCACCGATTGTCATGTCAATGTCAAAATTGCGTTCCGTTTTACACTATATAAATTAGTATGCTAAAGACCAAGTTTTTGTTGCAATTTACAATAACGTAATAAATTTGAGAATGCAAGTGCAAAGTGCAAAACACAAAGAAGAGTTTTTGCACATTACGTTTACAGGTTTTTTTTTTACTTTTTTTTTACTAGTTACGTAAAGGGGTAAAGGGGTTGTAAAGATCACTTTCCAAAATTCTGCAAAATGTTCACTCCCAAAAGGTACACTTTCCCAACTGGGGCATTTTCACAAAAGTTGCACTAGTTCAAGTTTTTTGTTGTTGAGACTTGGTATTTTTTGGTTACACTACCTACATAATTATTTCGGCTGTTTTCTCGTGGTCCCATTAATTTCGTATCATTGACTTTCGACGGAGCCCCGGGGCGGGGCTCCTGCTTTTGGGTAGTTTTGCCCTTCGGGCACCAAAAGATAACTAACGATCCTAACCTACCTACTTTTACAATCATAATGAGTAAGTACCTATTTGGGGATCAAATCTATGTGCACTTTTTGGGTGCAGACCATACCCCTGGGGGTAGGGTGGGACTGGACCATACCACCGTAGAAGTGCTGGATATGAGGGAATGTTGGTTATGTTGGTTTTTCAGCCGGCCCGAAGCGCCAAAACACTCAAGAATAGGAGCACCGCGGTAGCTGAGCTCCGTCGACTCTGTTAAATTGGATTATAAAACATGTGCACAGCACTATACTCGAAACTGTAATTAGATTCCAAAATCCTAACCTCAACCGACGCACATTCGCTGTGATTACTGCATTTTGGTTTAAGTGTAGGTATTTTTATCAATTAAACTGACCCTAATATTACTGGTTACACGAGTTCTCATTGATATGTTTATGAAATAATATTTTAATAAAGAAATAATCAAGATGGGAACTGTCAGATTTTGGAATCTAATGAGATTTTCGAGTAGGTATACAGTGGTATGGTTCAGTCCCACCCTACCCCCAGGGGTATAGCTAGGGGCCCTCCTTCCCCACGACACTACTAAACCACACTACTGACCAATGAGTTCTATTTTTAATTCGAACTAAACGGAGTCGACTGAGCTCCGCTATCGCGGAGCTCCTACTTCTGGGTGGTTTGGCCCTCCGGGCCTGCTGCAAAACTAACATAACCTAAACCTACCTCATATTTTTGATACTAGTTTTGGTCAGTAGTGCGGTTTAGTAGTGCCGTGGGGAAGGCACCGCTACGGGTATGGTGGGTCTGACATGCACTTTTTACACTTTTTGAGCAATGGGACAAATATGATGGGACCACGAGAAAACACGTCATAATCATAATTCCGAATTGCTCAAAAATCTGAATTTTCATAATTCCGAATGCAACGTTCTGATATGTAGACGTTTTTTTTATATCGCTTATAAGTATACATATTTAAATCAAACCTAATGTACGTATTAGCAAGCAATATTTTTTTGCTTTTAATCTTAAATAGCTCCAGTCCAGCATAACATAGTATTCTGTATAAATAAAATTCGGACAAATGAATATTCAAAAAAGATATCGTAATATATATCGTTTTCCATTTTTTTTACACTTGTGAAATTCTTGTATTTCGGAAGTAAGCGATTTGAGGCTATCAACCTGCGAAGTCGTAACTACAGTGAGACACAAGTTCAATTAAATAAATGTTTTAATAAATTTAAACGTTAGAAAATATCACTATAACAGTCAATAAGTATGCTAGACTAAAGGCCTGCTACAATTTTCATAGCGTACGGCCCCACTTTATTCTTACGTGACCTTGACTTTGCATTTTTTTCAAAATGGGGCTGCTGAATTTGGCTACGGGGCCTGTGGCGGTCCCTACATATACTTAGAGCCCTAACACTCTTACTCACTCCCACTCTTGGCCAATGTTCTTCTCAGATAAGCAACACCGAATACTACCTACATCGAGTTATACATCATAATTGTTATACCCGGCCCGGCGAACCTTGATCCCTATGACAGTTTATGTTAGTGATGGGTCGTGTCGATGTAACTTAACTTTTTTATAGGCAAAGCCGTGACTTGCATTCAGCCACGTTGGTAAACGTGTGCTGTGTGTTTGAAGTCCGTTATTCGAACTTCGTCTATTACTATCTCTTTTGCTCTCGACGAGTAACTATGAAATAGGATATAGATAAATATATAAATAAATGATCGCTGAACAGGTTTTGTTTTATTTGGTTTTGTCCTATGGTTATTTATTTTTATTTTCTTGGGTATACAATCGTGAGTGTATGTATGCTGCGCTCCGTTCTATTCAATAGAACACACACACACATCACACATGAAAACTGATACATACTAATAAAACCTAATTTTAAATAAAACAAAAACTGGTGTCCCCAGAAATAATTATAAATTTGAGTGAAATAAAAACAATTTCATGTAACTTTTTTAACATTCAGCACCTATAACTTAAATGATTATAAATTATGTACACTCGTTTCCATTATCGACATTTATTTATCGATACTTTCCGCACTTGTCGATATCTTCCAAACGAAGTAACTTTTGCAGGACGTTAACGTAAAGTCTGATTGAGATAATTTCTCGTAAATGTTAAGAATTGTTATAATTCCAACGGAATATCATTGTAATGGCATAAATCTACCTAAAATTAATAAATGCAATTTTTAGAAGCCTCCAATTCGATTCTAATGTAACGGTGACGCCTCTACAAGGTTGTGTAGTAGGAATAACTGTCAATGTCATAGGGATCAAGGTTCGCCGGGCCGGGTATAGTTGTTCCTAAAAAAGGTCCTGCATATAAAGGAACTGCATATTTAAGACTAAGACGACAAGGTACCAGGTGTTTGTAATTTGAAAAACATAGTATTTGCAGATTATTTCGTAATAATCGTTTAAGTAGGCATTTGGTATGATTATAATTGTGTCGACAAAGCAAAGGCCCTAGCTGCGGGTCTGTTATAGTCGTTTTTATCGATGTGGATAAGCGTAAAGACAGCTGTCACATTCTGACGAGTGCGGGTAGCACAAGTTGCCCGCGACTTTTTTGTCGCTCGGATCTCCCTTTCTATCTCGACAGTAACGATAGAGACGCACTGAGCGACAAGCGAGAAAGCAAAACACGTGCTACCCTTAGGCAGTTCCACATATCCCTACTGGTCTATCCCTCCTGGTAGGGAAGAAAGGATTTTTTTTCCACATTTAGCTACTAGGGGGGAATACTTTTCCACTTATCTCTACTGATAAAATAATTCAGGAAATTGATATCATCGCATTGAAAAGTGCTTCATTAAGTGTTTTGTTTATTGGTTTATTCGCATATTATACACTTTCGCATTTTATACACTAATGAAAAATTTCAATTCCAGACCCAAGGCACCCCTTAGTGGCATAAATATGAGGTAGGTTTAGGTTATGTTAGTTTTGCAGCAGGCCCGGAGGGCCAAACTACCCAGAAATAGGAGCTCTGCGGTAGCAGAGCTCCGTCGACTTTCTGCGAAAGTGTATATAATGCGAATAAATTGTTTTTTTTAAGGTACCTATAATAAATGATTTTTCTATCTACTTGTACTTTATCTTAGTAGAAATGTGTGGAAATAAAACATCATTGTATCCCCCCTAGTAGCTAAATGTGGAAAAAAAATCCTTTCTTCCCTACCAGGAGGGATAGACCAGTAGGGATATGTGGAACAGGGGCTACCCTTGCAGTACGCAAGTACGATAGTGACGGGTGCTTTCTCCACCGCG
The DNA here is from genome assembly GCA_927399475.2 of Acleris emargana. Lineage (NCBI taxonomy): Eukaryota > Metazoa > Arthropoda > Insecta > Lepidoptera > Tortricidae > Acleris > Acleris emargana. The sequence goes on from OV656847.1 coordinate 4,889,280, forward strand.
ATCCAGGCGACCATAACACGGACCCTGGAATCTGTCTGTCAGTTAACCCGCAACGAAAGCGCAGTAAGCTGACGCCACAACAGATGCCCCTAGAGCCATATACGCCGTCTGATACGCGGTGTTACGAGTCAAAAAGAATAGTAAGTTGAAACCGATAAACCTAAGCCCTAAAAAGTAATGAAATAATAGCGGCCATATAAGGAGGAATTTTAAAATCTGCGAAACAAGTACGCCTAGCTCCAAGCTGTCAATCGTAGAAACGTAAGTCTCTATTCCTCTTGGTAGACACAACGCGCCTCCCGCCATTGCTAAGGCGTAAAATGTAAAAATCGTACCTGTAACGAATAAAAATACGTTATTTTTGTTCTTAATGTAATATAATGCGTTTTTAATTTTTTACTCGTAATTAAAAACCATTTTACTGTAGGTTACGATAAGTCGGTATTAATAAATAAGATTCTATAAAAAAAAACATTTTGGGACTTGTTTGGGACAAGCTTATGTAGTTGAGTGTACTTTTTTTTTACTATGTCATTTCCGCTCGTTCCCTTTAAACCATAATTGCAAAATATCTAATTGCCGATATACATGCTTACCAAAATATTAGATTCCCACAATACCAGTATTTTTATATTATTATGTTCCTTTTTATATTAGTTTTATAAAATACCATGTTCTCAATACACCATGTTCCCTATAAAACCTTATACCGAAAATATCAAATTTCGAAATCACAAGAATCTCAAAACACTGAAATACTTTACAAACCTGATTAGGAAAACACAATTTTCTCGAAAGAACTTGATCTCGCCTTAGCATGATCATGTAATACTAGATTTTTCAAAGAGCAGATTTCAGATAAACCATATTTTCGATATACCAGATTGAAGAACACCAGATCCCCAGAATATCAAATATCAAACAAGTACGGTTAGGTGCTTCAGAACTTCGTTTGCGTTAAATACCAACTTTGTCACTCCTTTTCTCTTCTTTTGGGGATGAGTTGTAAAAAATGCTGAAATGCATGTCTAATGAATTTTATTCAGAGATATTCAATCCAAGATTCAAAAAATAGGTCAAAAAAAAAAGTCTTTCACCTACTTAGTGTTTGAATTTCAAAAAACCCCGTCTTTTCGGATCTTTACGTTACAAAAGCAAATCCAGATTTAATGTTTCTAGCTTCCGAAGTATTGGCTGGGCGACGATGAATCAGTCCGTCAGTTTTTTTTTTCATTACTTATTATTTTATTCATAGACTGTATTTGCCATTTGCTAATGATAAAGTTCAGTACCTAGTTATAAATAGTTGACAGTAAAAATTTGAAATATACGGTTGGTTTTGTTGTCTAACCGTACTTATGTAATCTACCAAAGTAAAAATCCGGTGTTTTAGGAATTTAGGCATTCGGAAATCAAGTATGATCAGCATCTGGTGTGTTGGGAATTACGTAAACTGGCAATCTGATATTTTGAGTATCTGGTAGCTTAAGAAACTGGGTGTTTCAAGTACATTGTGTTTTGCCGGCCTAGTGTTATCAAAATCTGGTATTATGGGAATTCGGTTTTAAAGATAACATGATGTTTTGAAAACATGTTGATTTGCAAATCCGATATAAAAAGAAACACGGTAAAAAGAAAGTCTGGTATTTTGGGTATTTCATATTTCAGAAAACGGGTAAATCGGCAATTAGATATTTTGCAATTATGGTTTTATGGGAACGAGCGGTCATTTCATTATCTGCGTATCGAGACCAAACTAATGAGTCCCAACACGGTGGGTCTACGGCACAGTGCGGATCCTGTCGCCACCTTCAGAGTCCATTATCAGATGAGCTCTTTGAATACTAATATTGCATTGTCATCGGGTTCACATTATGTAGTCCAAGTTTCAGCCCATTTGTTTAACGGGAACTGGTTCAAACTTGATTTGCCAATTTTTACGGACAACTTACATACATGCCATACGAACAGTGCAAGTTAAAAACAAGCTTGTAAATCTTGTAATAACCTAGTAAGACGATGTCAGACCATGCTCATAATTAGGGTTCCAATGCCCTCACTACAAAACATACGCAAAAAGCTATCTCAAAGAACAATTTTTCTATTTAAAATTACTTAAGTACTGCTGTCTTATATGTTTTTTGGTAGTTATAAACACACACTTAAGCCGTCTGTAATTCTTTAGCTCTGCCTACCCCACTCTGGGAATGAAGGCGTGAGTTTATGTATGTATGTATGTAAGCTGTCTGTATCTCAGGAATCAATAAAGTCCACATAATCGTGATACTTTTCATTTTCAATTTTTAGGGTTCCGTACCTCAAAAGGAAAAAGCTGAACCCTTATAGGATCACTTTGATGTCCGTCTGTATGTCCGTCCGTCTGTCTGTCAAGACTCTTTATCTCCGGGATGCGTCGAGGTATCAAGTTGAAATTAAAGCCATATACTTAAGCCTACAGTCCCTTGAAGCTGTAAAAAAAACAAACTATTAAGTTACCGTAACAAAAAGATACAGCCAATAAAAAAAACATATGGTATTTTCCGTTGATTTGAATTTACCGTCTTAAACTACCAGTATTAAAATAACTAAAAACTATACATTTTAATTAAATCCCAAAAAATCAGGGAATGCAAGGAACGGCGGTCCATATTTTGAATCGAGTTAACGTCGGTTGAGTTCGTGTCATGTGAGGAACCCGCAGTGGGCTAGTCCGCACTTGTCCGGATTTTTAATGTGTTTTCATTTAAGATATTTTATTATTTTTGTTGCTTGTAGTTTTAGCTGCTGATCACACGTCACTGTATAGCAAAAATTTACACTTTTTGAGTTCGATATTCCCTAACCGGTCAGACAAATCTAAAAGTTGATATTAACTTGTACATAATATTTTTCAAGAGCTACACACAAGTAACAACAGGGGATCTATAAAGGATGTCTAACGGTTCACATCTCTTTACTAGCAGTATTAATTAACTAGACATGTTTCAAAGGTAGATTAGTGGAGGGGCGCCCAGTTTTAAATTAGTAAATTTCTAGAATTTTAATCGGGTGGAATCCGACGTTGTGAATTTAGATTGTTATTGTGTGTTGAATTTCCTTCTTTAGAGGTATTTTACCGTGTCTAATATGTACTCGTATATTTATGCCAAGTTACTTTCTAGTACCAATAGTCTCTGAGCTAGGCTGCGGACGGCCGAACGGACGGACGGACATGGCGAAACTATAATATATATATATAAGGGTTCCTAGCTTAACTACGGAACTCTAAAAAAGAAGAAGAGCCTCCCAGTTCGTTTATTTATACAGAGCTAAATCTTTGGATGATTACCAGTGATACGTTGTAATATGGAAGTCCCGGATAACAGATTCATCGAATATTCCGTCCAAGGAGACATCGGCCTGTTCAATTTCATATTCTTGAGATCGTGTGGCATTTTCTTCGGTGGTATGTATTTCTTATACACAAACAGTCTATCGTTATCCTGTTGGCTAGTGTGTATGCCATGGTTTAATAGAACAGGAGTTTTTGGAAATGATGCGATCTTATAGAAATAGAGTCTGAGAATAAAAAACGATTAGTTATCAAAAAAACTTTTTAGATAATGGAGGAGTGGTTAAAATGTGGCATACCCTAGCGAACGGACATCACGCGTTATACGTATCTGTTGGGTTATCGAACGGCAATAAAACATGTTGTTCGATAAAATTACTTCAACTAGATTTTATATAAATTACCCCGTCCAGCAAACAATTTTGACAACGTCAAACACTGTAGAGTTGTAAGGAGAACTATTTTTAAAAATCGTATGACATATCTAGAAAGAAGTGTTGGGTGCGTTTCACTTACCTAACTCGACTTTTTATAGATTGGTAAAAAAGTTTGAAAGTAATTTCGCTGCCTGAAAGGACTCAAAATGGTAAACGGGCCAACATCAATTCATCATCATTCATTATCATTTTATCATTATCAGCCCGTATTACTATTAGTCCACTGCTGGACAATCACGTATCCCAATGCACGTCACTGTTCCCGATATTATAAATTCAATTCTCTTCTATTTTAATCGGTGTTAATATTTAACATGATGGACAAGACAAATAGCATGGTCATGTCGACATGTCAACACCCATGGAGAAGGCTATGCTTGGAATTTGAGCGATCGAATCACCGACTTAACCTTAAAACTTGCTATAGTTAAGTGGCAATAGGCGGGGCACATCGTTCGCAGAACGGATGGCCAATGGGGTCGAAATGTTCTCGAGTCTCGTTCAAGTACCGAAAGACGCAGCTTGGGTAGACATCCAACGAAGTGTGCAGACAACGTGGTTGTTTGGCTGAAAATTGCATTTTCTCGCTTGTCGCTCAGTGCGTCTCTATCGTTACTAACTAGATAGAAAGGGAGATCCGAGTGACAATCTAGTGGCGGGAAACTTGTGCTAGCCGTACTGGTGTTTGAAGGTCTATGTCGAGCAGTGAACAATGCGAAAAGTAGAAATGAGGATTTTTTTTCATGTTTCGAAGAAAAACACAAGGACAGCAGTGTAGTCGCGTCGCTTTGATTTGAAATATGGCGTCGCAGTGCATCACTTCTCATTCACGTGCCTGCATAGGACACTGGGAAGGAGACGTATAAAAAAAAACCATTCTCAGTGTAAACCATGTCAGAAGCTCTTAAAGATCTTTAAAGTTTTAGCTTAGCACGATGAGAATTGCATACAATTTGCGTCCAAAATCGACATACTTTCTTTATTTTGTAGTAAAGTAACGTAAACAAATTTTAATGAATATATATTTTCCCAAGTAGGTGTACGTTCGAAACGCTCTGTTGACGGGGGAGGTTGAAGCGGCAACTGGCTGTCTGGTACCTTTTTAAACGCCGTGCGCCACACATGTGACCACACCGCGCGCACTTGCATTGCAACCTTTTACATTTTGCAAATAATAGACGGGGCCATAAACTATGACGGGGCGACAGTTGTGTCGCCGGCCAGTCTCTAAACCCGTGGACAAAAACGTCTCCCTGCTGTCGCGTCCATGTCGCGTCGCTACGACATACCCGTATAAATGTAATCTGTGGTCGCTACATGCTCGCACTTTCATAAAAAGGAACAAATTAGTTGCGGATACAAAAAGTGGCTCGTGCGTGCGTGCTATCTAAATACGCACTGCGGTTCTGAAACCACTACATTATTGTAATATCTTATTTCAGTGTTGAAGTGTTTATTTTTTCATTTAATACATTAACTACAATAACATTCTAATTTTTAAATTCACTTTTACAATTTTGTGTTAATAATCACACAACAAACATAAACAAGAGGAATTTGTAACGCAATTCTAAGAAACACGATACTTATATTTGAACAGCACTTATTTGACAGTAATGACAGTTCAGTTCAGTGACAGATGTTCCTTTAACTTGACTTGAGCCGCGCATAGTTTAGTTAGTCTTCAGCGGAAAGCCTAAAATAAACGCCGGGTAAATAAAAAAGAAGATGAAACAAATATAGCACACCACATAGGTGCGATGCTTGGCTTAATTGTTTTAATACATACGACGTGCGATGTTCAGAATAGTAATGACCAGTGCATAAAGCGAACAGTGGACATGGGTCTTAATCTTAGGTCAGTGGATTTCGAAGTTTTTGGTCGCGTACAAGGAGTGTTTTTTCGGAAGGTAAGTTGAACTAGAAAAAACACTTTTTTTAATTTTCTATAATTCTGCCTACAATACGGTTTAGTGGTTCTTGACTACTTATAGAAATAAAGGTGACCCTACTTCAAATATTTTTTCCCAGTTTATAGTTGACAAAAATAAATAAAGAAATGTAGGTATTAGTTACATTTGATTTGAAACAGGAGATAAATAGTAAGCCACTCCTAAAAGTGTATTAATATTTTAACTTTTTGGTCACTACCTCAAAATTCAAATTCAAACTCCGATAATTTTATTTATTGGACAAGGTAAAACAGATGTTACATTTTAATATTATGTACCTCTACATCCCGCCCAAAGGCAAACAACTATCTTACATGTTTAACGTACTTACATCATGGTTGAACACTATTCTAATATAAGTATATTGGGAATTTTTGAGTTATTTATGCACAGCAGTATAGAATCTAGAGATCCTTATGTACCTGTGGATATTATCTTGGCGTAATCAAAGTCAAAGTCAAAGTTCTTTATTCTTCAATTTAGGCATAATATTATGCACTTATAAATGTCAAAAAGCATTACCAGCAGTTCAAAAAATAAAACCTTTGCCCCGAGAAGATCCGGCGTAAGAAATTCAGCACTGAATAATAATAAAAAAAGACATCATACATAAGTGTACAATATCACAGTATTTTGCACAGTAGGCGCACCTATTTTAAGCATAGGTAGATTTAAGAAAAGATTACTCATGTAGGATACACAACTTACTGCCAAACATCCCTACCTATGATTTAATCGATTACTTTATGAATTATATGCTCAAGAAATTAGTTGTTGTTTAATGAAGTTTAGTAGAGCCAGTAAGCTCAGTATTTTTATTTTATTTTATTGTAGTATTTTATACAATTTCCTGAGAATAATTTTGAAGTTTTGGTGTGTCTATAAAATGTGGTTTTGAGTTTTCATGTGCTCCTGGTTGCTTTTGGCTTATGAATGTTTGTTGGGAAATTGTGTAAATTCTTCCTAACAATATTATTGGCCTTGCATTCAATAATACACATTACATCTCATTCATCATTTTCTATTCAACTGCTTATGTACGAGGGTAGAGTGAAAAGTCTGGAAAAAATTAAACAATAATTTTGGTTTTTTCTAAGTAAATATTTATTTTGAAACATTAATGGGGACTCCATTAGGGTTTGCAATCCGGATCCATTTTGTATGGAAGATCCGGATAATTTCGGATCCAGATCCGGATCTTCCATACAAAATGGATCCGCATTGCAAACCCTAGTCCACATGTAACTCAATACACTCGGTGCATCGCTATTCTAGCTTTTCAATTCCCTCTGTATAGTACAATTTCTCCAACCCTTCCAAATATTGGTTTCTGCTATGGTTTCTTCGTTGGAACCAAATCTTTTTCCACCAAGCCATTTCTTCAAGTTTGGGAAAAAATAATAATCGCAGGGGGCCAAATCTGGAGAATAAGGGGGAAGCGGGAGCAATTCGTAACTGCAAAATTGTGGACCCGTGCATTGTTTTGGTGAAAATGATTTTATTTTTCGCTAAATGGGGTTGTTTTGCCGTCAAAACTTCATGAAATCGCTGTAACAAGTTGGCATAATATTTGCCGTTGATCGTTTTACCTTTCTGAAGGTAATCAACATAATATTACACCACGAGCATCCCAGAAGACAGTAGCCATAACTTTATTCGCCGAGAAAACTGCTTTGGCATTCTTTGGTGCAGATTCACCTGAAGCAATCCATTGTTTTGACTGCTCCTTGGTTTCTGGTGTATGATGATGATGAATCCAGGTTTCGTCAACCAACAGTTATGAAACGACGCAAGAAGTCCTGTTCATTACGCCTAAACTTCGACAAACATGCCTCTGACATGGTCACCCTAGTGCGTTTTTGATCCACTGTGAGCACTCGCGGCACCCAACGGGTGGAGAGCTTCTTCATATCCAAAAAAGTGTGAAGGATATTACGAAACCGTTCGTCTGAAATCCTTACAATATCCGCTATCTCACGGACCTTTACTCTCCGGTCGTTCAATACGATGTCATAGATTTTGGTGATCATCTCTGGGGGCCTAGACAAGAGGCAAACGCCGTTTTCGCTTTTCTGTTGAATCGCTGTCAAATGTATGAGATCACGAATTGGTCACGTGGTCTATCGAAGAGAACAGCTAAGTGGCCAGCCAACGTACTTGTTTTCGTTTTTCTGCAATATTTCTAAACGAACAGAAAAACGAAAAGCGCTGTCACAATGACATAATCCATACAAATGGCTAGTCAAGTGGCCCTTTTGACGTGCATTCTGTTCTGTATTCTGCCGTACCTGGTGTAGTCACCTCAACTGGGCGTCCGGATCGATCGGCGTCAGCAGTGCTTGTACGGCCACAACGAAAATCCGTAAACCACTTGTGGATCATTTTAATCGACGGAGCAGAGTTCCCGTAATATTTGAAAAAAAAAATTGTATTCGTAACGGTTAATTTTCGAAAAAATAAATGTTTAATCAACCGTCTACAGTGTAAACGGAAAAAACGCCCGATGCGCCGCGTGACGCTTATCCAAACGCGAAGCGCGATTCCCAGCGTCTCCGTAAACAAGCCCTCACATAGAGCCCGTTCAGACCAGAGCGGGAACCACGTGGTTGATTATTGGTTAGTAAAACTACGAAGTTACGTCTGATCGCCTAGAAGATGTTTAATTAAATAAGAACCGCGCGTATCTACTAGTCTGAACCTAGGGTAATAAAAAAAAAATGGATAGATTCCGAGTGTATAAACGATTTCGAAGCGGAGTCGCGAACAACCGGCAGTAATCCTTACTATCCTTACTAATATTATAAACGCGAAAGTTTGTTTGTTTGTTACTCTTTCACGCTGCATCGGCTGGATGGATTTAGATAAATTGAAATGGAGATAGATTATACCCTGGATTAACACATATGCTACATTTCATCCCGGAAAATTTATAAGTTCCCGAGGGAATACGGATATTCGAAATCTACTTGGTCGAAGTCGCGGGCAGAAGCTAGTCAATCATAAACTAATTGATAGATCAACAAACTTTTTATCTCATAGTGACAACTTTTCTATACTTACGTACCTACTCTTTGGTTCCATACAATAAAATAATCAATAAACATGTCATCTTTTAGACTCTGTCAATTATTTGTCAGAAACAGAATAAATATATTTTCACGAACTGGGCCCTATCTAATAAAAGTTACAATTTACAATTTGTAATTACAATTCACTTCTTACAATTCTACATATTTCTGTTCAATAGAAATAATAAATTACAAAATTGTTATTGAAAAAAAAATACAAAATTGTAGAATTGTAGCTACAATTTTACATAATCCTGTTCAATAAAGGTTTTTACTTGACAGGCATTAATTTACAAATTTGTCAGAAAAAGTGGTTTATTAAACGCAGTATTGTAGTTACAAGTTTACAATATTGTAGAATTGTAATATAATTGTTACAGGCGAGCGCACTCTGTGTAAAACCCGTTGGTGAGTTTTACTTTTTGAGCAATCGTGTCAACGTCATCATCTAGTGAGAGCAGTGACGAACAATATTCGCCAATAATAGTGCGACGGAAGCGAATATAAAAAAAAAACACATTTAATTTGACTTACTACACATTTAATGAGAAGTTTAGTTTAGGGTAAGCAAGAATACCATTGAATACTTAGTAAACAAAATAGGCAACGAGCTTGAACACAAAACCAACAGAAACGCATCTCTTACACCTACTGAACAAATTTTGTGCGCTTTATATTGGATGGGCTGTGGGTCACAACACCGTATAATAGCAGATGCGCACGGTATATGTAAGGGGACTGTACATAAAGTAAGCATCGCATTTACTGAAATAATAATTTTACGAAACGGTTAGTCTAAAGTCTTACTTTTTATTCGGTGAAGTAAACTGATGAGTTGATGACAATAAGTTCATGGTGGTTCGTTTGTGGTTCATTCCAATAATAGCAGCTTATAATGACTACATTTTCTGGTAACTTTTACCTAAAGAACGACTCATGAACTGTTAACTTATATCGCCTGATAAAAAAAATCTGTAGTGGGTTAGTGACCCTGCCAACGAAACTAGCGGTCCTGGGTCCGAATCCCGGTAATGTCCAAAGCTCTTAGTTGTTCCGTTATTTTTTTCCTAAATTTACAAAATAGCACATGTTTATTTTCATATATGAGCGCTAAAATTGTAATTTTGTTGATCTAGACGTTCTAGTCCATTGTGTAAAAAACGTTGAATGATAGTAATAAAATAGATTACACAGCGACTAAATTATGTTCTACCGTAGTTTCATTATTCTTCAATAAAAAACATTACACTTATATGTGAATTGTATCTTACCATGACTTATTTGTAAAACAAAATTGTAATCGAAAACTACAGGCATTTTTTACAATTTTTAAGTTTTATTAAACAGAGTACGAACGCGTTACAATTTACAAATATTTAGCAGTGCTACTTTTACAATTTTTTAGTTTTTAAACAGGCTTTTACCATACAATTCTACAAATATGTCACTATTTTACAATGTTGTCGGATTGTAACGTTTATTAGATAGGGCCCGTCGTAGCAGGAACAAACATTCTCACCAGCAGCACGTGGTCGTAAGTCGTAACGTAATGCAAGCTCTGGATTTCGAGATTTTCGGGGTTGTCCAAGGTGTCAACTTTCGAATGGTATGATTTTCATTGGCCTGTGATTGACAGCCGAATGACGTTCGCTACTGGACCTTCAGAATCCAGTAGATTCCTGTGACCTCCAAGTTTTAACAGTGGTTAAGGAGGTTTTTAATCAATTATATCGGGTTTCTCTTGGGGTTTTTGACAAGATGGTGTCGCTTTCTTAGTTGTTTTGTTTTTTTTGCATATTTTGTTGTTTAATGGATAGTAACTAATGATGTATTAATATGCAGTAAATTAACATTCAAATGTGCAGTCTAATGAAGAATTCAAGAGTGAACACGTAGGTATCGCCTTTGGAGGGATTTCTCCAAGAAAATCCCATCTGGTCTTCGATGCCTCATGTTTTTTTTTTATATATGTAAATGTAAAATATAAACTTGACATTGGCAGAAATGGTTGCTCGATATTGCGACCGGCGGCCATTAAATAAATAAATAATCAATTATATCGGCATTTTCACATTTATAGAAAGTCGGCCCGGTAATAAATAGCATGCCTAAGTTTACATTTCGTCGGTGACACTGGAAAACCGCGTAAGTAACATTTTAAGTAAGGAGCAAAATGCACCTTTTTAATAAGAATGTAAGGTTTATTTTGCTCTATCATAAATTTGTTACCTACGCGGTTTTGCAGTATCACCGACGATTTGTTTTTATATAGGCATTGTAAACGTTTTCCGATAAACTCGCCCATACTAACCTACCAGTTTGTCAAACGTTTTATAAGTATTAATTTGTTCGCAGTACACAAAGGAACAGGCAGAGAAGTTGGGCTTGCGGGGCTGGTGCAAGAACACGTCTCAAGGCACCGTGCTCGGGCACATGCAGGGACCTTCTGAACAAGTGGGAACTATGTGAGTTGGAATTCTTGGACTTCACTTCCAGATTTTCTGTAACATGGTGAAGACCAGGTTTTTTTTTTCACAGCGTCAATAAAAGCTGATTCTTGTAACAAACAGTTCAGAAAAATAATTTTTGAATAGCTACAAAAATAACCATGATATAATCCAACAAAGATTGGTTCCTGTCTCTTTCTAGTAAAACGGAATTTAACATGGAGTTTATATAGCCGGCTAGTTACATGACGTCACACGTCACACGGGTCGATAACCCGTAGATATCTCTGTCTAATGGCTGTCTAATTATTAGCAGTTTAAACTGTGTATTATCCGGGTATGGACCAAAAAGTTGGACCATAGTTAAGCGCAGTTAACCATACAAACAACAAAGCCAAAAAAATAAAAAACGAAGTCGAAAAAAGTTCCGCTGTGCGACGAAAATTATGCCGGCGTGTCACAACGGAAAAGTTTCATAGAAAATTTAATTGAGTGAGCGTGGCCAACTTTTTGGTCCTTACCCATCCCTAGTTCTTGGCCGATTTTAATTTTCATTTAACGGTCGGTGACCTTTTTTACGGTATTTTCATATTTTGTTGAGAATTGCGATTTATAAAATCCATGCATATTCATATGGGATCTTTTGTGTAATTCTAATTACCTCTCTTTGGATCAAATGCAAGACTAACAGAAACAACCTGGGTATATTTCCATGTAATATCAATAACATAACAATGCGACTGTGGAATTAAAATTCTGGGCAACAAACAACGTGACTATAAAATCATATTAACAAGAATTATGCAATAAATAAATAAATAATAAATATCAGGGGACAATGTCACACCAATTGACCTAGTCCCAATTTAAGCTCAAGGCTTGTATTATGGGTACTAGACAGCGATATAAATACTTTTATAGAGAAATTTATACTTAAATACATAGTAAACATCCATGACTCAGGAACAAATATTCGCGCTCATCACACAAATATCTGCCCTTACCGTTATTTGAACCCAGGACCGCTAGCTTCGTAGGCAGGGTCACCACCAACTAGGCCAGCGCGTCGTCAATGTGGCAATGTGTGACTAGATGGACTTTAATACTGCATTATATATAATATAAATAAGAAAAACTATAAAACTCTGGTAGGTATGTAAATGGCATTAAACGACTACCTATACCTGGTAATAATTAAATTAATCCTTATCGACGAGATTTAAGTGAGTACTTAAAAACTACTTAAATTGATTAATAAAATCGATTGATCATGCTGCTGTCGTAACATTAATCATAGGCAAATGAAAATTTCGGTCTAACAAAACAGCGGACAAAAGTTTTTCGAACTTAAGATAGGTAACCGTCAAGATTATATCGGAGGTTTTTATCCATCTAATTGAGATATATCTTATACAGATACTCAAAAATTGGTACATTTTGTAGCTGTATTACGTGCGGATATTTGAACTTTTCGCACTAGTATTTTTATTTTTTTATTTTATTACCCTTAATTGCTGTTATCATTATTTTCTTGTTTAAAAATTTCAGACGCTGTCTTTTCGTATGGACATGTTTACTGTTAAGTATTTGTCTTGTTAGATCATTTTCACAGAAGACATTTTTGTCATAGTAGCGAATATTTCGCAATAGTAGTAACATCTTAATACGTAGGTAGGTTAGGTTAGGTCCGTTTTTATATCAGGCCCGAAGGGCCAAAAACATCCAGACGTAGGAGCTCCGCGCGGAGCTCCGTCGACTCCGATAATTATTTTTTTGGAATGGGCATACTTAATGCGTTCAGAAATGTTTATAGAAAAAATATATATATCTGAAAATATGTCTATAGGGAGAGAATGCGTTCGGATTTTTTTATACAAGAAAATAAAAATATCAGAAAATACGTCTATAAGAAAAGAAGGCGTTTGAAAATTTGTCTATAGAAAAAGAAGGCGATCGGAGTTTTATATACGAGAAAATAAAAATATCAGGAAATACATCTAACAAATCACGACTTTGTTGTTCAGCATCCTTTTCTATTGTTAATAATGTTAGTTACATACATTAAATCACGCCTGTTTCCCAGAGGGGTAGGCACTAGGCAGAGACCACTTCTTTCCACTTGCTACGATCTTGACAAATTTCTTTCGCTTCTTCAACATTCATACATCGAGTCATGCACGCACGTCGGTTTCGGGTACTTAAGATTCGGCCCTTTTCCAGTATTTCTCCGATTTGATTCGAAAAAGTACGCCTAGGGCGGCCCCTTCCGACCCTTCCACTTACTTTCGATCTGTATATTATATCTTTCGTCAATCTTCTTTCATCCATCCTTTCCAAATGACCGAACCATCGAAGCATGCCCTTTTCAATCTTAGTCACTACATCTCTTACATCTTCTTTTATTCCACATGTTATGTTTGTTCATTTATTAATGTTAGTTTCAACTGACAAAGGCTCAAAGGCCCTTGGGTTCGGAACAAATCGGTTGGACTCGTAAAGCGATTGAGAGGGACACCATACTCACACCTGAAGTCCTTTTCTATCTTTGTTTACAATTTACGGAGCGTCGTATGTCGTATGTTTAGAATTAAAATCAGTGCAACAAATTGTGTATAAAAGAAATCTTGTACAAAATGCTACTCGTCATTCTCCTCAAAATAATTGCGCAGTATTTGGAATATACGAGGTGGGCGTAAAATGCGCTCAATATCTTAAAAATCATCTAGTAGATTATTTTCTTCAAATATATAATTCAAAGCGTCTTCCATTTTGTGTTTAACGTAAAAGTGATGGTTACAGTACAATTTCACTGTAAGGAGCAGTTGACCGATGGTTAAACTAAGTCCATTTCTTCGTTTAAGTTAAACAGTCGGTTACAGCACTTAATCAACGGTTAACGCGTGGTTTACACCAAAATATCGTGAATCGGTCGTTTATGGTTTAAATAACCGTTTATTTTATAAACATCAGTTGGTGGACTCGGCTCTTTTTCGTCAAAATTGACAGCTCATACGAATCTGACATTCGTGAATAATTTACCCTGGTTTAACCTCAGGTAAGGTAAAAAAAAAGTAATAATTAAAAGTATGGCCAAAAGTTTGTGTGATGAGCGCGAGTATTTGTTCCTGAGTTTTTTGCCAAACGAGCACACAGGCCACCTGTTGGTAAATGGGATCTGCGACCCATAGACATTTCGTCGGTGAAGCTGCAAAACCGCGTAAGTATCATTTTTAATAAGGAGTAAAATGCACTTTTTTATTAAGTCATTAAGGTTTATTTTGTTTTATCATAAATTTGTTAGATATGTGGCTTAGCAGTATCACCGACGATTGGCATTCTCATTAATACAATCTTAAGACTGCAACTATATTGTCTAAGATGGAATGCCTCATAAGTCGTGGTTTAAGCCAATCACCGTTATGTAGTTCAGTTTACTATATATCGTTCAACGGGCCCTTACGGCCGATTTATTTATCAGTAGTAAACTTAACGGTTAAAATCTAAAATCGAATCGAAAATGTGCCTTTGGTTCAGCTTTAACTATTGGTTACGATTTTTAACTATTGATAAAAAAACTGGCCTGTGTGTTATTATTAAAGTGTGTTATAATATAAGAAACGTACATATAGGTACCTACCTGAAGTTTTTCAGCTTAGTATATAATTTATTTTGCTATGCTTTCATAGTGGAGGCTCTATTAAGGGCATCGAAGTGGAAAAATTCGCAAAGCGGCGTCTGTCTTACCCACGCACTTTCAGCCTATTAATAGTAGAATCGAGTAGGCGTATTTCCGTCTTCATGTGTTACGCTAACATACGCAACCTAACCTTTACTACCTATCTTCTATTTATTAACCATTAAAAAAAAGTGACAAACAAACAACGAGGAATGAATAAATACGCTCAAATAGGCATAAAAACACAAAATGGTCTAATTTCATTGTTTCTACTACTATATTTTTGTCCTAATATAAATTCTTCAGCCATTCAAGAATTGAATGATGTTAAAACAAAACATTTTTAGGCTACGTATTCTAAGTGCCCTGGATCTCAAAAGTCCGGCCTTGTTCAAGACGCGTAAAAAAACGTCAGTTTTCTATGACTTGTATACTTTGATGCGCCTTGAAACTAACATCTCTCTCAAGATCAACGTCAATACGTCCCTAAGTTCCATTTTCTATTCCAGGATGCACTGGCTGAAGACAACAGGGAGCCCAAGCAGCCATATCGACAAGGCGGAATTTAGAAACCAAAAGGACATCAATGAGTTCTCATTTGACAATTTTGTCATCAAGAAAGATTAATAAGGTATTTTAATTTACGACCTGAATGTACGAATATAGTGCCTTAATGTAGGACGAATGGCAAATACGCTAAGTATTCATATTCCTGATAATAAATTCTAAGCCCGCAAACTCCTTTTTTATTCATAACCGTTGTTTTTACGACCGTATTAAACTTTAATTAGGTTTGCCCTACGTCAACCTTCATCTCGTTCATAAAGGTATGCCCAAAACGTATTTCCCCCGACGCTACTAAAAACTCCTGTAATGAATAAAAATTTAAGCACACGCAGAACTCCATTACGGCGAGCGACGTGATAACAGCGGCTAAACAATTATTGCGCGAGTGTCCAGGCCAGCCGAGTCGTATTAAAGTGCCATCAAAGTAAACTGCACGTTTAGATTAGAGCCCGCGCCCGCGCGTATGCACGCGACCGGCACTCGGAATATCAGCAATAATAAACCATCTGTTAGCTAACAATAGACGGCGACCTTGAAGGCTTTTACGGAGAAGTTATCCCTCGAAAGGGTGGGAAATAATTAGGTTCAAGTCAGTAACCCGGGCGTGCGTTATTGATGGGCTCGGGAGTGCGGTAAGTGGGTCAGGGAGGGGCGAGGGGCGCGCAGCCGCCGCGGCACTGCGCCCTCGACCCTCCGACATGGCGGACGCGCCGCCCGAAGTGCTGGAGCTCAACGTGGGCGGCGTGCACTACGCCACCACGCGCGACACGCTGCTGCGCGAGCCGGCCTCACTACCGGCCCGCGCGCTCGGCGACCCCGACCACCCGCGCGACGCTCGCGGCCGCATCTTCTTTGACCGCGACGGCGTGCTCTTCCGCTATGTTTTGGACTACCTCCGCGACGGCGGCCTCGTGCTTCCTGAGTGCTTCCGCGAACACAAACGCCTCGCGCGCGAAGCCAAACACTACAACCTCTCCGGGCTAGAAAACGCCGTCCGGGAAACCGACCCTCGCCCGCCGAATCGCGAGAAAGGATGCATCACCGTCGGATACCGAGGTAGCTTCGCGTTCGGCCGCGACGGCCTAGCTGACGTTAAATTCCGGAAGCTGTCCCGTATTTTGGTCTGCGGGAAGGTGACGCTGTGTCGCGATGTGTTTGGGGAGACGCTGAACGAATCGCGCGATCCTGACCATGGCTTAGCAGACCGATATACGTCGCGTTTCTTCCTGAAACACTCGTTCATAGAGCAGGCGTTCGACAACCTGCAAGAGAATGGTTTTAAGCTGGCGGCTAGCTGCGGCAGCGGCACCGCCGGCGGCGCCGCCGAGCTGAAGCCCGGCGTCGACTCCGAGGAGAACCGCTGGAACCACTACAACGAATTCGTATTCGTACGTGAGTAGCGTGAGTTCGTTTACAGTTCGACAATAGCAAACAGCGCTGGCGTTTCGAAATTTAATTCCAAGTTAAGTCGGCGTGTGATTGCTTTCTGGAGCCGACCCGAATAGAATTCGTATTAGTTTTAAATGCTCGCTCCTGAACTCCGGAGTACGGAGTGGGTTTTCGATGTATTCGAACGCCTGAACAGCTTCTGTGGTTGCAAATGCAACGTTGAGTTACCATCTATTTTATTCGCAATATTTGCGAAAGAATGACTCAAGCTTAAAATTTAATATCATCTACTGAGAGCAAAGTTATTTAAATGAAAATTGTTGCTTTGCTCTTCGTAACTTCGGCAAATTAATGTTTGCTTATGTAGATAAACCGAATAAAACCTTAAATATAATCATGTAATAAATAGAGCATAATATGGAATATTGTAAGATACTATTAGAGTAGTAATAATAAACGTTATCTCCTTTTAGGATTTCTCCCGTGTACTGTGAAATACATTTAAAACGAATTTTCAAATTATTTTGTAACTACTTTTTAACAATTATGTATTTTAAAAACAAAAATCGTGGGCCATCATTTTTGATATTAAATATGCCAAATTATATTGTATCAAGTCAGATACTGGCTTTAGTTACAACAGTTTCTTATTTACACGTATTTATAATATTGTAAACGGTATATCTATGTACGAGAAACGATCTTTCTATTAGGTGTTTTCGACTCTACATTGCATCCAGTAATGTGTTGTGATCCATACATTTTATTGTCCTAGTCATTTTAATAGGAACCTACGTAATGTAGATAAATTATACAAATACTTTAAGATAAAAAAATGATGTAATATTTATTGTGCGCTAATCAATTGTACCTTAATAAATAACAATAGACTGTAGAAATGCAATAGTTATTGTAATGTCAGGCTTGTAAAGATTTGTCGCCTTGAAAAATTACAGATATATTGTAGGAAAATTATTGATCCAGAGTAAATTCCCACTGTTTTAACAACGTGTTCAACTCTCTCAACTTCATCTAAAACTAAAAATTAATACGTATTCAATTTCATATTTTTCCTCGCGTTTTACAATAAACGCTATATTTTTCCTATTGTATACTTTGTGTTCTGGTTTGTTTAAAAAAAAACATATCTTCATTATAAGCTTGGATCTATCAGGCGAATTTTAAATCATCAGTTATTTTTCAATCGCCTTTGTAAATAAACTGCATTATCGAATTTATTGAAGCAGTTCTCTTCTAGGAAAATTTCTATCTTCCAATGAACTTCTTTTGCTACAAATATATATATTAATAAAAAATGTACGATTATTTTCTTTTAATTTTGGATACAGAGAAAGTACCGAGGTCTTACGTTTGTTAAGTTTCAATATACCTACCACCAAAATAATGAAACTTGAAAAAGTAACTTATTTGTTGTTAGATGTTACAGTTTTTACCACAATCTTAGAATGGACAACTATCTATAAGGTATAGTTGCATTTCTGCAATGAATTTCTGAATTACCGTGAAAAAGTTTCAAACCTTTAGAAATTTCGTAATTTTTAAAACATAACTTCGCGTTTTGAACTATTTTTCTAGTCTTATGGTCACAGAAAGACCCATGGCACTAGAAAAATAGAAAAAAAACATACAAGAATATGAATAGATTAGTTTTATTTGAATGTAAAACACGTGGCCCTCTGAACTTCTATTAATATAGTATAGTGCTTTCACATTTAAATCCTTTTACAAACATCCATCTTATCTCTGAAACGCCTTTGACCCTTTTGTATATCTTTCTGCCCCTCGTATGCAACCGTTTCCATTCCGACCTGATTCTTAATTTCAAATACGTTTGAATTCGGAGTGTATTTTTAGGTCAAATGCAAACGTGGATCTAAATAACATAAATTACTCGCGTGGGTTCGAGTAAATGGAAATAAGAACTTGCGTATTTATCCAACGTCAATATGGGCAGTAGAAAGAAAGTGTAAAAGTATGCGAGATTATAAAGCATTACGGACTTGCTATCACAAAAAACCTTGTGCATAATTTTGGGATTACCATAGAAAGATTTTCAGGAATATTCAGACTTAAAAATATTCAGTAGAGCATGCCTCTAAGTATCTTATCTAGACGAGAAAAAGACCTGCAATTTAATTGTGTAATGTTTGCCAGCGTCAGTTTAAAATCTAGATTAAATGGTTAAAATAAAACTAGATTTATCCTTTTCGCGCAAAATGACCGTCAGAATCATATAAGAACTTAAATTTTGTATTTTTTGTGTAAGCTCTTAATTATGTAATTATTCATATATTGATATGTATTTATCTGCCTTTACTATGTGGTCATAGGGTGTTTTCCAAAAAAAATACTCATAATTAAGGATCAAAATTGACAACGGCATTTTCTTCATTACGTCACGTCAATTAACTATGCTGCTATAAAACAAATATAGGCATCTCAGTTAAAAGTCAGGGTAAAACTCTTGGGTAAGGACGAAAAAGTTGGAACACAGTTAAGAGCAGTTAACCATACAAACAACGAAGTCGATAAAAGTTCCGTTGTGCGACGATAATTATCCCTACAATTGTATGGCTAACTTTCGTGTCACAACGGAAAAGTTTAAAGAAAATTTTATTGAGTGAGTTAGCGTAGACAACTTTTTGGTCCATTTTACTAACCATTGAGAATTGAAACGGCTTCGGTTATTGAATGTGAGATACAGCTTATTGGCGTATCACGTATGATGAATGTATGACTAATTGTCGTGACGTTGCGGAAAATTTATCGTTGTTAATTTTGGTCCTTAATTATGGGCACTTGTTGAAATCCATTTACTAGTACATTTCTTTGAAGAAACTCTCTCCGGGAGTTTTCCCGGAATCTGTATGGAACAAAATCTTGTGGGGTCCGGAATAAAAAACTAATATCAAAACTTCCCCGCTTTTCAAACTACAATCCCTGGCAATAAAAACCTATCGTCTTGCCGTGAACGAAAGACAAACAAGCAAAGATTTTGTTAGGATATCAGGGGTAAATGTGAAAGCACTTGGATCTTTTCGAATTAATTTTGATAAATTATACGATCTTCTGCCTAGATACCGAAGTCTCTATCGAATCCATTTGTGAATTTTGTGATGTGAAAATATACTTGAATTTATTGTAGCTATGTATCTGATGAAAAACAGTGTTGGAACTGATGAATACTAATGTAGGGTTTCTAAAAGTATAGTTTTGGGAATAAATTTAGTTAAAAAACTACACCGTGTTTTATTATTACTTAGTCTTATTTGTACCTCATAATTACATATATAAAACTGATTTACCAATAGATTTTCTTGGGCTGTATAAATCCATTTCAGAATAATTTAATACGTTTCATTCTCCCTTAATTGAAAACCGTCTTTTGTTAAGATAATGATTAACAGTGGGATGTATTTTGGAATTATATGGCTGGAATTGTTTACCCATACTTTAGAGACTGACGTTCGTCATTATTTTAGAGATACTTAATGACGACTACACTAATTATCCGCTATTAAAACTGCAACGGATGCGAATGCTTCACAAAAAGGTTGAAGAAACGAAGCAGCATAAAAATATCTCTAGCTTTACGTTAACTCTTATTTACTGCCCGACTACCGAGAAACAAGAGTTATATTTTTAACCTGTATGTATGGTTCTTTTGGACCCTTTTCGAGACTGACCGGAAGGCCTGATTTCGACATTCATCATGTCATAGTATAAATAGAATTCTCTATACTGTGCTATAGTGCCCGGCCGATAAGAAGTCAATCCTGAAACATGAGTCATGACATGACACAACTATGAAGTTTCTGAATATTGACGTAGGCCATCGAATTAGCAGCTTGAAGTGGCAGTGGGCCGGTTATTTGTGCCGCAGAACCAATAGTCGCTGGAGTTATCGTATTCTTGAGAGGAGACCGCGAATCGGCAAACGTATTGTAAGTACGCCCCAGACTAAGTGGAGCGGCGATCTTCGCAAGGTGGCAGGCAAGAGCTCGATGAGAGTGCCCACGAATCGTGCTCGTTGGCGTGCAAAGGGAGAGGCCTATGTCCAGCAGTGGACTAGTATAGGCTGATGAATGGTTTTGTATTCTGAGACATTAACTCGTTCCTTTTTCAAACTTGTGTTTGAAAAATCGTCACTAAGGAACGACTTAATCGTCATTAATGAGTGCGGGCGCTATTCATATTAATAGACGACAAAATTTAAAAAAAGACTGGTCGTTCTAAACAAATTCACCGACATTAGTCACTTACACTAGAACGAAACTAATTTTCCGATTTATATCGCGTGTAAGTCAATGCTTTCATTGACCGCGAGACGTGAAATGGCCGTGACACGTCGGAACTCCAAACAGTCGCACGCGATATGAATAGCTAAATAAAACCAAGCTTTTAATTAGCTTCACCTGTCAAATATAACCATGAAACTAAATTTATTGTACAGTCAGCTGCAGAGGAAACGATACCCCCCTCCTGTTAAGGATTGTTTTTTTTAGAAAACCTGTGGTTAGGTTTAAATGATTTTGAGTTTATGTGTAGACAATAGTAAAATATTCAATTCACAGGTTTTTGAAAAAAATCTATACTTACCAGGAGGGGGGTATCCTTTTCACTGCACCTGACTGTACCTACCTAGTTTTGCTAAATTTGTGCATGAGTAACTAAATCTAAATCTAAATCGAATAACTAAATCTATCTTAGTGCCGAGTTAATTGGATTTCTGCTGTAAAGCGGAACCAGCTAATATAATTATAGGTATTTTATAGAATAAATAACGGAGTTTCGTAGGGCTTGATAAATTTCTGTTACCCCTTATACGCAGGACATGGGGGGTTTACCTACATACATACATACATAAACTCACGCCTTTGTTCCCGGGGAGGGGTAGGCAGAGCTACAGAATTACCAACAACTCTAAAAACTTGTTGATAATTCTGTAACCACATTTTGCACAATCAGGCTAAGATGTTTACCAGCGTATTAGTGGCAGGTTGCAAGCCCATCGCCTAACAGTACTGCAAGCCTTTATTCCCTTAGTCGCCTCTTACGACATCCACGGGAAGACATGGGGTTTACCTATGATGTAAAATATATCTGTAAGGGCCTCTTGCACCAAAAATGTAACACTAGGTTAAGACACTAACTCGAGTTAAAATGACAGTTTTCGTATGAAGCTGACGTTTACTAACTCGAGTTAGTGTCGTACCCCGGTGTTAATTGCTTGGTGCAACTGGCCCCAATACTTAAAAAAAAAAATTGTTGCTTAAGACTAGACTTTAATTTTTTCTCCATACATTTTTCTATTAAACCGAGATTTTTACTTAACATTCAATTTTGAAAAAGAAAAACTGCATACAAGAACGTTTTTTTTTAATTAAAAATCCGATCTGTGTTTGTAAGTTATTGAATAAAAAACATCCAAAAATATAACAAACTTCCTGAGCTTTAATTTAGCTCTCTAATAATAGAGCCAATGTCAATCTTGTTAAATACTGTCTTCATTTATTTACATCACTACATAGTATAAAACAAAGTCGCTTGCGCTGTCTGTCCCTATTGTTACAGGAGCCCCGGGAAATGATACAAACCAGCGAAGATATACAACAGCTTATATTTCTGGCAGTAGGGTTACATAATATTCCGATATCACAGCCGTACGGTCTCATGGGTTTTCTCCGTCTGCCCGGTGGCCGCCTGCGCTTCCTACCGCCATACGAAAATAATAAATATTAACTACCCTTTACTTTCAATAAATAATTTCTAATTAAAATGATAAAATAAATGGCGTTTAGGAGTAATGCTAACAGTCGGCCGTCCTGCAGTCGGGATGCCCCCATTCCGATTGACTCGGCCATTCTATTAGAGGTATGGCCTCATACCTACTATACTCATTACCAGTAATACATTTGTGTTTTACTTTATCTGACATTGTTCATTATCATGAAATCAAACTATACAAATAGATAAATCAACAAAATATTGAATGCCAAAACATGTTATTTGTCATTATAAGAACTAATAAAGAGTACTTTGAACACATTTACTATATTATGTATCATTCCGCAAGTTATGTATTTTAGGTTATTTCATCTCGTTCAGGCCACCCGCAGGCCTTTATAAAACACTTGCCAAAGGCCACCCGCAGGCCTTTATAAAACACTTGTTATAGGCCACCCGCAGGCCAATATTCATTCAGTCTTCCGTTTGGCCATCCGAAAGCCTTGGCATGCCAGTGCATCCTCAATGATTATGTGACCACCCGAAGGTCATATTTTATCTTCAATCAACTGCATGTGCGAGGTAATATCCGATCACCCGGTATCTATGCTGCAACTGGTAGGACAGGAATGGACAACTGTTATTTATACTTAATACCAGATTATTACATCAATCAAATATTGTGTCAAATGCTAACCGTAATAGTGAATATGCTAACAGATAACCTTGAATAAAGCAAAATAGTGAATACAGGCAAATTACTTTTAGTCTGGCACCGACATCCAATTCATTCAATGTCTACGTAATCGTATAATCCTAAAACGGTGTAGTGTTAGTGTTACAATATCTCGTGAAAGCTGACGTTGATGTCTGGTATATCAGGAAACAATATGGTGTAATAACTAATAATATGTTTTATTCATCGTTTGATTCCGTGTCGGTATTGTCACTGATTTCACTAGCAATTGGTGATACGCATATTGTAACCCATGGCTTAAGTTGATCAGCACTATATATATTTTTGTACGGTCTCTGAGCATGTCCGGGAATGCTCGATACTTCGTATCTATCATTCTCTAAGACCGCTGTAACCTTAAAGGGCCCACGAAACTTAGGAGCTAGCTTTTTGCTTTTCCCCTTTTCAGGGTTGTGGTTGGGAATCATTATCAAGTCACCCTCCTTAAAAACTTTAGTTAATGCCCTGTTTTTGTCGAAATTTGCTTTCATTTTGATCTGTCCTTTCTCTATTCTTTCATGCACAATTTTTCTCATTTCTTGTCTATCCATATCTGATAACTGTTCTTCCGTTTCCAGAGCCCCTTTTAGAATGCCTTCGCTCTGACTTGCTGTTCTTTGCCCAAACATAATTTCAGCTGGAGTTTTCCCTGTACTTTTGTTGACAGTATTATTCAAACTCCACTGTAGTTTATTAACGTGAGTGTCCCAGTCTCTCTCATCCAATCCATGATTCATAGCGGATAGTGAATTCAATATTGTCCTGTTATACCTCTCGATTTGTCCATTTGCTCGAGGGGTCGCAACGGCATTTAAAACGTGTTTTGCCCCAATCGAAGCAACGAAAGTTTTGAACTCTTTTGAGGTAAAACTGGAACCCTGATCAGATATTATAATTTGCGGTATACAAAAAGATGTAAAAATGTCATCTAACACTTTAATAGTGGTTTTAGACTTGGTATTTCTTACTGCCTTGACAAAAATGTATTTGGTGAATGCGTCTATAATGCCAAGTATATAAGTGTTTCCTTTTTTACTTTTGATAAAGGGACCTAAATGGTCCATGTGAACCGTGTGAAATATAGCATTCACTTTGGGAATAGGATGCAAGTAACCCGATTTCTTGCCTACCAGTTCTTTATTGTATGCACAGTTAATGCAAGCGTTAACATATTTCTTGACGATGCGTTTCATTTTGGGGAACCAATAATCTGCTTGTATCTTCTCTAAAGTCTTGTCGATAGCAAAATGGCCCGCTTCGTCATGATTGAGCTGACATATCCTCCACCGAGCAGAGCTCGGTACGACCCATTTTAATTTAGAGCCCACGCGTCTATAAACTTTGGCATCGCGGAGAACGTAATTAGTTGTAATGTCCTTAATATCTTCCTCACTAGTTTGGAGAATACTTTTTACGTGCTTGATGCGTGGATCTGTCATTTGTACTGTGTGGAGCCAATCATTGGTGTTAATGTTGAGAATATCTATCGCTTCTTGAGTGTCTGTTGTAGCCGTTGGATTGCGGCTCAAGGCATCCACGTGTTGCATGTTGTGCCCAGGTCTATACTCGATCGTAAAAGTGTATTCTAGTAGCAGCAACCACCACCTCGCTATCTTGGGTATAAGATCTCTCTTTGTCAATGTAGACCGCAATGCATTACAATCTGTGATCACCTTAAATTCTAGTCCAATAAGATAAACCCGAAACTTTTTAAGGGATAACACCACCGCTATCGTCTCCAATTCATAAGAATGCCAAAAGCTTTCTTCAGGCGTGGTTTGCTTACTATAATAGGCGACAGGTCTGAAAGGAGATTCTTCATCTCGTCTCTGGAGCAGGATTCCACCAACACCCAATTTACTGGCATCACAATGAACTTCCGTGATATATTTCGGGTCATACAATGCCAGTATCGGTCTCGCAACTAATTTGGATTTTATGTCTTGGAATGCGGTTTCCTGTTCATCACACCATTTCCAAGGTACACCATTCTTAGTCAGTTTGGTTAGCGGTTGTACAATTGAAGCAAAATTATAAACAAATCGTCTAAAATAACTAGCCAAACCAACAAACTGTCTAATTTGATGTACATTGGTTGGTTTAGGAAACTGTGCGACTGCCTGTATTTTGTTATTTCCAGGCTTGAGCCCCGCCTCCGATATCTCGTAGCCAAGATAATCAATCTCTGATTGGAAAAAGAAACACTTCTTAAGGTTAAGTGTTAGGTTGGCCTCGTGCAAAAGCTGCAAAATTGATTCTAGCTTACTAAAAGCTTCCTCTATAGAAGTACCTGTCGATAATAAATCATCTAGGTATGGAATAGCTAACTCAAATCGCTTAGCTCCAAGTGCCTTGTTGATCATACTCTGGAATACGGCGGGAGCATTCACCAGCCCAAAGGGCATTCGGGTATACTCATAATGGCCGTCAGGAGTTACAAAAGCCGTGATATAACGTGACTCCTCTGCCACTGGTATCTGATAGTACCCGGATGCCAAATCCAAGCTCGTAAAGAAAGACTTGCCACTAAGCCGATCAAGCTGGTCATCTATAACGGGCATTGGGTAACTGTCCTTTATCGTATTCTTATTTAGCGCCCTATAATCGACACAAAGTCTGTAGTCGTTATTTTTCTTGCGCACTAACACTATCGGACTAGCAAACGGGGATTGAGACTCGCGTATGATGTCGTTAGACAATAACTCTCCAACCATTTCCCTAACCTTGGCACGCTCACTATACGGCAGTCTATATGGCCTGTACGTAACTGGAGTATTGTCTTTAAGGCGGAGGGTCATTTCTGCTATGTTAGTTAGCCCTAGCTCTTGCATGCTAAATGCAAAACAATTCCTAAATTTATTTAACAACAAAAGCAACCGATCTTTATCAGCGTCTAATACTTTTGGACCAACATTTAACATATCCGGTGTAATCGGTTCTTTGGCTTGATTATCATTGATGCGTTGGACTTGAGTATCAGCAGTGATATTGTTAACTATTCTATGTTCTGTTTCAGAAAAGTGCGGCTGCTTATTCTCTAATTTAATAGCTCGTCCGAGTAATTTTAGTTTAGACAAAGTGACAGGTCTGGACGAAGGATTAATTACTATACAACGTCCCTTGCCGTTATGAAATTGATAAATTCCTTGCAATAACATGTACTCACTATTTGGTTTCATACAGGCACTCCCCGGGAGAAACAACAATCCCGTAAATTCGTTGTCTGTGTGTACATCGATATCCGTGAGCCCTACAATGTCGACCTTGTCGGTATTTATGACGGCTATACGTTCCACGCTCGTGTCATCGCAATATAATGTCAGCTCTTTACTTGTCTTGTGAACTACTACCGTCGGTAATTCTGTTAAGGTTTGTCCTATCAGGACATCAGTCTTAAGTAAGTGGTCTGAAACAACGTATGCCTCGACGTTGGCATCTACTGCATCTACCTTAATATTAACTATTACCCTAGCCTGAGGAGTAACGCTTCCAAATGCAAAACCATTAATAATAGGGAGATTGGTTTTATTTATTGTTAATCCTAACTTTCCAACCAGTATCTCTTTAATTAAAGTGCACTGGCTTCCAAAATCTACATAACCGGAACACAACATATTATTAATGGTGACTGATTTAAAATACTTACTATTAGCTTGCTCAGTGCTAGATATCTGTAGCACGTTCTGGATATTGTTAGGTTTATTAACCATGGGATTCTCACTAGGTTGTGGCGGTTTATATGTGCCAGCATTACAATTTTGAGAACCGTGCCCGAGGCGCGAACATTTCTCGCAGCGTTTAAGGGGTTTCGTACATTTACGAGCCGTATGCCCAACTTCCTCACAATTAAAACAACGAAGAACATATTTATTTGTTGATTGTTCGCGAATGCCCGACGAAAACTTATTAGTATTATAATGACGACTCGTGCCATTCCCACGTTCTTGCTGCCGCTGAGATTCATTTCTCGTAAACTGGCCCTCTCTTCTAGGGTAGGCGTTATTTCGTTTGGATATACGACGTAAATATTTCAGTAACTGTGCCGGTCTTCTGAAGTTCGAGCCTTGAGCATTGAGGCGTATACCGTGATCAAAAATGCCACTTATTATGCAGTCAACTGCGTTTCGACCTCTCAGACCGCACATTCTTACAAGTCTCGCCTTGTCATGGAAATACTCTTCCAGGGTCTCTTCGCGTCTACTTTTCCTACTGAGCATTTCACCCAAACGGTCCGCATAATTCCTATCATCTGGAAAAGCTCGTATTATTTTCTTTTGCCATTGTTTCCAACCCAAATCAACAGTACTTCTGCCTTGATACCATTGTTTTGCATTCCCAGCCAACTTTGGTATGGCGTAGTAAATTATCTGTCTTTCGCTCCAGCCGTATATTTTCGCGGTCTCGTTTACTTTTCGAATCCAGCTTACCGCTGTCTGTGAGTGAGCATCTGGGTCGAACTGTGGAATAACGTTGTGTGCACCTTCGAAATGGTTTGCTTTGCCTCTTATGATCTTTGCAAACTTTTTAAGGAAACCAGTCTCCTGGCTACTCCCAGATCGGGACCGATATCGCCTTCGCTTTCCATGTCGATGACGGTGACGACTAGTTCGCGCCCGGCTGCTTTTGAACGACGAACTTGACGACCGCGAGACAACCGAATTTGAATGATGACGTCGTTTCCTACTACGATCTACAGGGCGGTAAGTACTATCACTGTCTACATCTGTCAGCACTTTGTAGTGAAGCCGTTTACCTGTGGAACGGCGACCTCGGCGATTACGCCGGTTAGCCTTTGTACAAATTGTATTATCCGAGCTAACGTTGCTAATGTCGCTGCTACTATCACTACTACTCGATGACGATCTGCGGCGACGGGAACGACTGCGGTAGGTCGTCCGCGCTAGTTGTCTCCTATTCGATTTAGTGACTGAGCGCCGTCGACTTCTGTAGCTCTTAGTACGTCTGGAGCTACGTGGCGTTCTGTTAAGCATTCTCCTATTAGGAGGAGGTGTATAACGCGACTCGTCGCCCGAGGACATCTTGCCAGACAGTGAGCGAGTGAAAACTACAATAGCGTATGTGCCCAGATCGTGTTAAACATATTATAAATCAGATTTGTTAATTTATTTGTGATGTAATAATCGGCAGTCATTTATTTTATATTTAGTATAATTCAATAGGTATGATTATTAGTAGGAAGAAACGAGGGAAAAGAAATGAAAACATTGGTAAATTTTTGTAACAGAGCAATATTCCTAACAATTTTTTTTTTTTTTTTTTTTTTTTTTTTTTTTTTTTTTTATATTCTTAGATACCAAGAGCTGTAGTTTTGAACGGCATAACCAGGTAATAAAACATTAAGAAGTCTGAAAACCACATCTTCGCGTTGTTCTATAACTCAATCACACCTATGTTTATATTTATTACATTCTTATTATATATTCGTATATATTTTATCTACGTAAGTATAACACGTCACACTAAGTGTCAGATCGAAAACCACAGAATCACAATCACAATGCTAAGATTAGTCAACACAATTTTAACGTTTTATCAGAAACGTAAACAAAGGAGTTGTAATCATGAACTTCACACAGAACAGAAATCAAGAAAAGTGTTTTTATTTATCCATTTTTAAACATAGGATCTATACCGATGCCTTTAAGTAGGCATTTATTTCGAATGAGATTGAATGTGTATGTAAAAGACTACATGATTTTGCCTTGACACGAAAGTACAGTACGTAATTAATTGGGTACTAGGTACTGCTACCTTTGTTTAAAGTTGAATCTTGATTCTGTACTTTATTTTGTGCGTAAATGCATTGTGAATGTAAAACAGTGACAGTGAAACACAAAACACATTATTATTATTATTATTTTTAATTCATACAAAGAACCAACAACATAAACTGACCAATACTCATCCTTATTTCGTTGCAGTTAGGTTCATGAGCGATCAATTAATTATGTTGTTGATGGTGTTTTACTAGTCGTTCCTTATAAAAAATAAACAATAATAGCAGTGTTAAAAAAAATAAAAAAAAGTTCATACCTTTGGATTTTTTTCAACGTTCTTACCACTTCTGACTGTTACAGGAGCCCCGGGAAATGATACAAACCAGCGAAGATATACAACAGCTTATATTTCTGGCAGTAGGGTTACATAATATTCCGATATCACAGCCGTACGGTCTCATGGGTTTTCTCCGTCTGCCCGGTGGCCGCCTGCGCTTCCTACCGCCATACGAAAATAATAAATATTAACTACCCTTTACTTTCAATAAATAATTTCTAATTAAAATGATAAAATAAATGGCGTTTAGGAGTAATGCTAACACTATGTATGCTTAAATCTTTAAAACTACGCAACGGATTTTGATGCGGTTTTTTTTAATAGATAGAGTGATTCTTAAGGAAGGTTTATATGTATAATACATTCCACGCGGGCGAAGCCGCGGGCGGGTCGCTAGTTGAATATAAACGAATAATTCTACAAAACGGCGTGAATATTCAAAAAGAGCAGAGAAACTGATTATACTCGTACTTACTCAGTTTATTTGCTCCCAGTAAATACGAGATCTGAAAAGCTGTAAATCCTGTGGACGAGTAAAACAGAATTTTTATTAACAAAGTTTCGAGTAGGGCGGAAAAATTGACTTATTTACTGGATTCAATTATGCCCGCGTCGATAAACCGGTGAAATATTAGTAAACTTTATGCATTTAAATAATTTGCAATTTTAAGTTTTTTTTAATTACATTGTCACACCAATTGATCTAGTCCCAATCTAAGCTCTAGGCTTGTACTAACGATATAAATTAGGGTGGTCCACGATTGTATGGGAAAAAATCAAAGTGCAGTTAAAAGTCACGGCACACGCTTATTTGGTTACTTATGTTTCAAAACGAATCTATGTGAACTTTCAGTTCTCTAAACCAAAAATAAAGCGGTGCTCAACGACCTCAAAGTTTGCATATCCGGATTGCGAATATTCAAAAACCGGTCAATCCGGAAATTAGTTACTAAACATTATCGCGTAATTGAACGTTATCTATGATAGTTTTTAATCATATTTAATATAAATAATTTCGAAATACTAGTTTTTTTCATGTAAGAAACTTACTCATTTTAGCACTTTGGCACTCACTAGTAATTAAACTCTTAATCCTAGTCTGATGTTAAAAATAATTTTAAGGTTTTTTATTCAATAGTCCTCTTTACGTTTGGAATTAATACTTTAACTCTATAAAAAAAATATTTTTGATAATTTTGTATGAAAATGCAAATTTTAATAAATTTTAATGTCCTTTGAGCACCGTTTTGCACTTAAACTAGAATGCTATAATTTGGGTATCGTAATAATGTAGTACGAGGGGAGGTCCAAAAGTTCGCGGAATGGAGGGGATGGGGGTGGGGATGACTATATTTTTTAGTATAGTACTAATGGCCAACTCATTAAGAGTATATATACCAACTTTCAGCCTGAAGAGCTCATTACTTTACAAAATATCGTCGAGCAAGCAAGTCAATCTGGAAAAATCCTGGAAGTATGGAGCAAATTGAGTATCGAGCCATCATCAAGTTCCTGACTAAGCAAGGAAAAACTCCTCAGACCATCATGAGTGAGATGTCAGTAGTTTACTGTGATCATTGCCCTGGAAAAACAATGATTTACAAATGGCACGGTCTTTTTAAAATTGGCAGAGAGTCCATTGAAGACGACCCTCGCCCAGGACGGCCTGTCGAGGTCACCACATCAGATACCGACGGAAAAGTTGAAAAATTAGTATTAGAAGATGCTCGCCTGAAGAAGAAACAGATTTCTGCATTAGTTGGAGTATCTGAAACCACTATTTTGCGGATTCTACATGAACACCTCGGCATGATTAAAGTGAGTGCAAGATGGGTGCCGAGAATGCTTACGCCGCATCAGCGACAGCAGCGAATCGACGCGTGTAGCAGTTTTTTAGAACGGTGTGGAGAAGAAAGTACGTCGATTTTGAAGCGGATTGTTACTGGAGATGAAACTTGGGTTCATCATTTTGAACCTGACTCTAAACAGGAGTCGATGCAATGGCACAAGAAGGGTACCCCCTCACCTAAGTAATTTAAGGTGTCAGAATCGGCCGGAAAGTTGATGGCTACGATTTTCTGGGACTGCCAAGGAATTTTGATGATCGATTACAAAAGCAAAGGTGTCACAATTACTGGAGAGTACTACTCTAGGCTACTGGAGCAGTTGCGGGAAGCTATCAAAGAAAAAAGGCGAGGAAAGATGGCTAAGGGTGTGCTGTTACTTCAGGATAATGCTCCAGTTCACAAGAGTCGTATTGCGATGGCTGCCCTGAACAAATGTGGCTTCGAAGAATTGGTTCATCCCCCCTACAGCCCGAACCTGGCCCCCAGTGATTATTATTTATTCCCAAATTTGAAGAAAGAGTTGCGGGGAAGAAAATTTCACACCGATGATGAAGTAAAGGACGCAAATTTGGCTCATTTTGACAGCAAAGAAGAAAATTATTTTTATGTGGGTTTAGAAAAAATAATATCACGATCTAACAAATGTATTAACCTTAAGGGAGATTATATTGAAAAGGAAAAATAGTAACGTCTTTTTATTTAATTATTTAGCCCTCCATTCCGCGAACTTTTGGACCTCCCCTCGTAGGAAGTAATAAATTACTGGGGTGCCCTGGTCAAAAAACAACAAAAATGATTTTTGGACCACCCTAATATAAATACTTAAATAGATAAATGTATACTTAAATACATAGAAAACATCCATGACTTAGGAACAAATAAATGTTTGCGCTCATCACACAAATATCTGCACTTACCGGGATTTGAACCCAGGACCGCTAGCTTCATAGGCAGGGTCACTACCAACTTGGCCAGCGCGTCCTCAACATTAAACCACGTCTGTTTCCCAGAGGGGTAGGCAGAGACTACTTCTTTCCACTAGCTACGATCTTGACAAATTTCTTTCGCTTCTTCAACATTCATACATCGAGTCATGCACAATTAATTAATTTTTTTAGTGTTTTTATTATTTTCGTTGAAGTAAAATTTTGTGTTATTATAGTAAAAACCCTGAAGAAAAACAACAAGTACGAAAAAAATTACAAGTGTGAGTTGGGCTTAAGCTGATTTGATTCGAAATCGAATTAAAATCTGAATATAATAATACTTTACTTTACTGGGCTACGGATCCCTCGGAGTCGGAGTCCGGCTCGCACTTGACCGGTGTTTTTCTGTCATATAATGTCAGGAAAGGTTAGCAAGAAAAAACTGTAAGTTACTGTATTAATAAATCAGCCCTAAGATAGGAATAATAGTCATAAAAACCAAACTTTAAAAATCCCGACTGTTTCTATCCACTTTCATAGTTCGACGAATTTTATTTTTATTTTGTACAATATGGTGTCTGGCTGACGCAAAGTTATTGATTACTGTCATATCTTTAGTGATACTCTAGTGATACTCACAAGATTAAGACGAATCTATTGACATAAGAGTCTTTAAAATCGGTCCACGCGTTTAGCTTCTAGAGCGCCACAAAGGAACAAACATACATATATAGGCTGATAAACACATTACCCTCCTCCTTCGGCAGTCGGGTAACGAACAGATAGTGATCTCTTTCATGAAGTTAATTGTAAAACTAATATCAAACTTACCTAAAACTGATTACTTGTAGAATTTTCATTTACTTCAAGTCTTTCGTACAAAATGAATCTTATAAAGTGAACAAATTGGAAGCAGCAGGTGTCAGCCTATGTATGTTTGTGGCACTCTAGAAACAAAACGCGTGGACCTATTATGAAATAAATGATGTACTACTACAATTTGAAATAAATAAATTAAAACACAGAAAAGAAAAATTAGTATTTTTCGTAATCGTGTTATAATAGAGAGCTTTTTAGTCGAGTACCGTGTTTAGGCCACGAAGCTTGCTGAGTGGCCTAAGTAAGGTACGAGATTAAAAAGCTTAATTATGACACTATTGTGAACAATACTTTTTGTACGAGTTCATTAAAATTAATAATGTAAGTCATTAATACGAGTATATAAGAAAACTAAAAGTAGATTTTTGACAGATGATGCGACGCTGCTACGTTCCGAAACGCCACAGATTGGCAATTTTGTATCGGATCGAGGCTCCTTAAACAAGGACACATATGGAAATCCGAAGATCTATTTTCAAATTTTTTTCGGTTGTCTAGAGCGTATCGAAATAGTTATTTCGGTTGTTTCTGAAGTAACAACGATGAAAAGAGTGACGTTGCAGTATTCTCTATGAAATCTTTATGAATGATGATTTTTATTTCCACAGAGAAAACGTAAACTTCTTGGCTTTTAAAAGAAAAGTTATCACACCACCGGTTTTTTTTAATGTCCTGGATACAGCAGCAAGTTTAAGTAGATTTTTGACAGATGACGCGATGCTGCTACGTTCCAAAACGCCATACAATATTGGCAAATTTTGTACCGCATCGAGTCTCCTTAAACAAGGGCACATATTATTTAAATACGAAGTTCTATTTTCAATTTTTTTTCGGTTGTCTAGAGCGTATCGAAATAGTTATTTCGGTTGTTTCGGAAGTAACATAGACTATTCAACGATGAAAAGAGTGACGTTACAGTATTCTCTATGAAATCGTAATACAAACATTTTAATCGACGAGTACAAAAAATATAATATAAGACACACAAGCTCAGCGTGGCAAGGCCGCGCCATCATCAAAACCAAATAATTTAGCAAGTGGTTTAAATTTATGGACCTATTATGATGATTGTTATATTAATCGATTTGTCTTAACCTTGTGAGTATCACTAAAGATATGATAGTATTATCATAAATATCATAATTCAATACGGCGACAACCAGACGCCGTATTGTAAAAAAGAAAAAAATTTAGTCGATGAACTATAACAAGTGGGGTATTATTGAAAAAAGTATTTGATATTAATAATTTTTCATTATGAATGATAATTTAGGATTAATAACGATTTAAAATTGGTTAACATCACTCGGGTTATTAAAGCTTGCTTTTTGTTATTCATCTTCAGCTTAGCTTTTTCGCTCTCGCTTGGAGCATTCAGTGTTCACACTTGTATGTTTTTTCTACGTGTGTTCTGCTGACCACGATAAGTAGTTTATTCCCGCGGCAAAGCTCCGTAAAGCCCGGACCGTTCCGGGATTATTTTCGCGCGGGTCGAAATAATGTTATGTAGTAGGTTACGTGTTCATGTTTCGTGTGGTCGAAATATTTGATCGATATTTGAGGGTATGACTATTAATAAAATTGCTTTTTATTTGGGTACGAGCGTGAACGAATTTTACGAAATATTAACAATTTAGATACCGTGGTAAAAATGAGTTTTATGACCCTTACCAATTCAAATAAAGGGCATCGGTGGTCTTAGTTTCTTGGGGGGTCGAC
Organism: Acleris emargana; assembly: GCA_927399475.2. Lineage (NCBI taxonomy): Eukaryota > Metazoa > Arthropoda > Insecta > Lepidoptera > Tortricidae > Acleris > Acleris emargana. The sequence goes on from OV656847.1 coordinate 4,924,077, forward strand.
TCGTGATCGTAAAGGTACCGAGTTCGCAAGTTTACTACATTCACTTGTCTATATCTCTTATTCGAGATAGGTACACTCACAGGTTAAATATTTCCGTCAAAAAAATCCGTTTTGGGACAAGGTTTTGTTGCCTGCTGTACTTTTTTTGCACAGTCGGCATCTACACGTCAAGACGGTTCTAACGAGCCCTAACACGACGGGTTTATCATGTGTAATTTAGGATATCCTATGGCCACCCTAAGTCTCCCTCATCAGACCAGTTTGGTGGTACTATATTATTGTATTGTCATCAGAACTAAAGGTGTATGCAAATTTTCAGCTTCATCGGAAACCGGGAAGTGGGTCATATTTAACTTGCAAGATTTGACCCTTACATACATACATTGTAGGGAATGCAAATAATCGGGTTTGACCGGTTTTAACCGGTTATTTTCATACAAAAACGGTTAATAACCGGTTAAATTGCATTCCCTAATACATTGCAAGTTAAATAAAAGCTTGTATAAAAAATGGTGGAAGTGTATAATGCATTAATATGTCAGATTAAAATAATGATCTGAGGTTTCAACGGATTTAGCCTGCTCGGTTTCCCCAACATCTCGGCTAATTCGGAATGCTTACGCGTACCGCATCTTGTTAACATGACACAACTGAAGGGTAAGTGGAATAAGGTACTCGAGGTATTTGACCCTAGCAATGGCATTTACCTCAATAGAGAGCAATATTATCGTATTAACAATGCCCTGAGAAACATCTGACATGTTCTAATGCTTCTAGTTAGTTTTAGTATAGAGATACATCAGATATTTTAAGCTGAATGTTGGCTGAAATGGCGTTAGATATATCTAGGATAATATAATTAGATGAAGAACTGACCAGGGCAGTGAGAACAGACCCAACAGATCATCGAACCTACGTTTGCAAGACTTACCGGTTGTTGTTGCGAATGACAGACGACATAATAATATATTATTTTCAAAAAAGCTGTGAATCACTGATCTTAGGTAGACATAAATTGAGTTATTTTTTTTAGTTATACTTACATCTGGATGATGTGTGTGTTCAGTAGGGAATGCAATTACAGGCCAAATTTGAAAACCGGTAAATTACCGACTTCGGTCCGGCAAAACCGGTTAACCGGTAAATTACCGGTTTTTGTGTTCCTCAAATAACAGCAATAAAAATGTTTGAAAATCCTATATTTTACTTTAACAAGTCATTTAAAAATAATGACAACTTGAAGTAATAATTTTAAACTTCGATATAAGAAAAAATATCAATGTCTTAAAATTAAAAAAATCATTTTAATGACTAACGGTCATTTATCACCAAGGTAACTCAAAGATTTAATTTGTTTCAAGGATGACACAAGTAAAAAATATGATATTTATACTATACTTATACGTAACTTTTAATATATTTATACGTAACTTAATAATAGCTCTCTAGTGTGAATAAAAGTTGTACTTTTAATTGTGTGACTGAGCTAAAGAAACAGTAACCAAATAGTACCTTACCTAATAAGACACATCTTCGGCTGACCCTGGAATACGTAGCGTTACTTTACTTGCTGACTTCGTAATAGTAATATAATTTTACAAATAATTATCAGTTTTGTTCATAATTTGAAAGCCAATTTCAATCAAATACATTTTTAAGGAGTGGCTGAAAGTAAATTGCACTTAAAATCATATTATATCACGTTTATTTTTAGTATTTCACGGTTTTGTAAATTACCGGTAATAGCTATAAATTACCGGTAATTTACCGGCTATAAAAAGGGTCGGTTTACCGGTAAACCGGTATACCGGTTTACCGGTTTGCATTCCTTAGTGTTCAGCAAGCGATGTCAATAGTATTCTAGATACCAGTGGCGAAGCGTCACGTAAATAAATAGGCAAGCCGGAGCAAAAAAAAGGTGTATGGCGTGTGTGCTTGTTGTTTGTATACCTAGTACCTACTCTATGCATAGGAATTTTTAGGGAAGCCGCTAGGAATCGGGTTGTATGGACGCTTCGCTACTGCTAGATACGATGTAGAAACTAAGGTAACATTTACATGCCAATATTTATGGTTAAATATGTGAACAGACCATATACTGAAACACCTTTTTGTTGTACTATGTTTATAGCACATAAATGATTGTTATGTTATGATGTGGTTATATTATTATGATCATGGATTAGAGAATCATCCTTTTACATGTCGATCGTCAAACGTTAAGCCGTAAAAAAACATATTATTCGGTATTAGTACGGTTAATGAAACCACTTCATTCCATTCCATCTTAGTCCATGAATGCGAATGTCTATGAGTCACAGATTCCACAAGAAAAAAAACCGAATTTCTTGGCCAATTTGAATTTCACTTTTAAATATTAAAAAAGACGTGTGGCACTCGGGGACTGCCGCGGTAAAGCTATTGCATGTCGTACAAACGCACACAACGCCGTGTCGAAGACTGCCGAACTGAAACGACGTTAGACGATGCACGGCCTTCAAGCCACACCTCCTTGCCCGTCGGAGTGGGGAGCGTGAGGTTTTTTCGTTACGGAATTTCTGGATTCGGTCCCCGCGCTCAAGGCCCGCGATAGAAGCTATGCAATAGCTTAAAAACTTGAAACATGTACCCATGACACAACACAACTGATTAAGCATAATATACAGTCATTGGCAGAATAGCTACGCCTGCGAAGCGACCAAAATGATCTGCAGACGACTACTGTCAACACAATAGAACGAAAACAATAATTATTAAAAAGGCATGAATGTGGTGTTTTTTTTATTGAACATGTCGCTTGTATATATTAATTGGATCTAAATTAGTTACTTAAACAGGTTTTTTAGTAATTATTATTGTTTGACAGTAGCTCTACCACGTTTTTTTCGACAGTAGACCTACCAGTACCAATAGGTATACTAGTAGATCCACGGGGATTACGGAGAACGTGTGACAGGACTACCAGCATTATACATTCTGTATAGGGAATGCAGTTTAACAGATTACTAACCGTTTTTGTTTGAAAATAAACGGTTAACACCGGTTATAACCGTTTTGCACTCTCTAATTCTGTAGCTCTTCCTAATCCTAAATGGTAATACTTACAAGTACACGGAACACCATTATCGTGCAATGGTTATTACTTGTGTTACGCGTCTATGTGTAAAATGTTACAATATTGGTTTAGGCCGGAAAATCTTTGTTTTATAGAGGTTTTGTGTATTGAAGCGTAAAAATAAAACGGTTATGATTATTGAACCGCGTAAAAGCGTTTGATCTGTGACGTCAGAGGGCTATTTCTACGTGTTACGACTCTTATGACGCTAGCTAGACAGATATCTGTCTTTTCTCTTCGTCTACGGATATTTATTATGGTTATTCCCTAAATCTTTAGACTAGCATGGTGTTCTTCCTTAATTTAGCGATCTAAATCGTTTTGATCTTTGACTTTTAGAGTAGTAAATGTTTCAATACTTTTACTAAACTCACAACATTAATTTGATAAACACATTTTGACTTTTTTTATTATTATTTGAAATTCTAACCTAAATGAATAGGAATTTTGCCTGCCATGGTCAACTGTCGGTTGATTAATCCACGCTTCATACAAATTTGCATCGGTGGCATGTGGTGTGGCCCTGGCGCGCCTGGGGCACAGAAAATTAGAAATCCAAATATACTGGCCTGGAGCACAGGGCTGGAGGATGTACATTATCCTTACTCACAATGGCTTAATGCTGTGTTTTGAATGCAGGAAGTCCCGTGCAATGTTGATTCGAGTAGTGGTGCGCGCCGTGTTGTGGAAAAAAATACAACTGAAATCTGAAAGGGGTAAACTTCCCAATGTTTCGAAATATTCACAGTTATAATTCAGTTTTGTACGTAAGTGGGTAAGGACCACAGATCACAGAAACAAGGGAGATATGTCATGAACGCCAATTCGTACAAGACCCGGTGTCATGTCGCCACTTTTAAACATGTGTGTGTCTTACGCTTACGCTCTATTAACTACTACAAAAACAACCTCCTCATAATTGGTTACAGCTTACGAACTAAAAACGCCGTAACATAGTTTCGATAGTAGCAGAAAATTAAGCTTTATATTAAGTTCTCAAGGTTGAAAAATGCTGAAACATCGTTTTTTTTCCATCGTAGTTCAGTCACTGAACGTAAGGTAGCGCTTACTCGTCACTTAGCTGCCATCTATGCGACGAGTAATTAATTAATTCCTCAGAGCTAGATGGCGCTAAGATAGTAGTCCCTATGTCCAGCAGCTTAAGGGCTACTCACACAGCGACATCTAGTTATACTTTTTTCAAGAGGAGTGCGTTTCTCTCCTGTCGTCCGCTTAGGGATGCCACAAGGAATGTTTCAAAATTATATCGATAAACAACTCAAACTTGTTTGCAAAGTTAATATAGGTACTATTTAATTTACAGGCAATAGTACTATTTTTATTATTTTACTACTAGGTTAATACAATTACATCATTTAAACTTAATATATTATTGTTAGAATAGAATAATATTTTATTAGCAAGAATACGGTTTGCGTAAAGTAAATACATAAGTTTTTAAATTGGGAACGATACCTACATTAGAACGTAACAAAAAATAATTAGGCTTGTAGTACTGTTAGGCGATGGGCTTGCAACCTGTCACTATTATGCTGGTAAACATCTTAGCCTATTTGTGCAAATTGTGGTTACTGAATTATCAACAACTTTTAAAGTTGTAATTCTGTAGCTCTGCCTAGCCCACTCTGGGATTGCAGGCGTGAAGATATGTATGTATGTAACAAAAAAAATACCGCATTTCTATGGTTAAATTTTCTGGAGCTGTTAAAGATTTTCGTTTTGATTAGTAGATGTACATAAAAGTCTAAACTGTAAACTTGGACATTATGATGTTAATACAAATACACTAATAAAATGGGTTCGGTTGAGTGTCACGTCACGAGATCTCAGTTTGGGACAAACCAGTAGTTTACCGACTTGATTATGTAAACTTTATTTCACAAATGGTACAAATTACTTAAAACAGAAAGATAGACTTAATATGACTTCGGTGTCATAGACTTACATACACATCTAAAATCCAATCAATGGATTAAATCTGGAAAACAGTTGAACCGAATCCAGATTTTAGTAAATATTTATGTACGTCATTCAGGATATGTTCTTAAAGTGTAAACTTTATACATATAACGTCGTTCGTTAATATTGTATAGAAAATTTAATTTGGTATAACGTGAAAATTAGTTAAGTTTAAAATTATAAAGTTATTTTTCTTCTGTTTTAAGCGTGTGGATAAATAACTAGAACAATTAACACATTGAATTCTATTGATAGCTGTAGAATAAGCCATTCATCGATAGTCGATAGAAATCACGTCCACAACCTTACGCTCTGAAATCCATTCAAATATAAAATATTCATTTAAAAATATAAATAATGCATACAAACTAAATTTACCGGTGGTAAGTTATGCCCTTTGATTTTATATTAACGTTTGCACTTCGATTTTTGCACACTTTCACGCTGCATACAGTTATTTTATCATTTAAACGGAGCTTCTATACTGACAGCGTTCAGTGGGTGACTGTGTCAACGCTTGACACGCCTCGTGCCGATATGGTCATTTTGACCATATCGAGGCGTCACGAACCACGCCCCCATAACATATCTCCCTTGTTTCTGTGATCTGTGGTAAGGACCGAAAAGTTGGACCATAGTTAAGCGTAGTTAACCATACAAACAACGAAGGCGAATAAATTTCGTTGTGCGACGAAAAGTATGCGCCTACAATTGTAATTATGGCTAATTTTCGTGTCACAGCGGAAAAGTTTCATAGAAAATTTTATTGCGTGAGTTAGCATGTCCAACTTTTTGGACCTTATCCAAGTATCACCACGGTTTTTTTAATAGAGGCGGGGATTAAATGAAACTTCGATGGCGTTTCGTGGCGTCGGGATTGCATGGCAAGAAGTACTAAATCTTGTTCTATTGTAAGTAAGTACCCTATATCTACACTAATATTATAAAGAGGTAAGTTGGCTGTTTGTTTTTCCTTTGTCGTTTGTTTATGTAGGGGGTATAATCTCTGAAACGAAGTACCTGCTGAATATCGAAATTCTTTCTTTTTTGGAAGCTACATTATCCCTGGCTAGCGTTACCAGGCGTCTTGATAAAGCCGGACATAGTTAGACTTTTTGATTGCGTGTCCGGCCAATATAAACGGTGTCCGGCTTGTCCAGCTAGGTATTGTTACGCTTTTTACATTTTGCAAACAAGCAAGCGCCGACCGTGGCCGAGCGCAGGCGAACGTCGACTATCGGTCGCTCCCGCAGAGAACCAAAATCCTCAATAATGTAGGGATTGTAAGGTGTCCGGCCTTTTTACCCCCAAATGTCCGGCCAAACTGGCTGGTCTGTCCGGCTATTAGGTTTGGCGACGTGGCAACCCTATCCCGGGCATATACTTATAGGCTATTTTTTTTTGTAGGAACCGGACCGAAGCGATAGCGAATCGCTAGTCTAAACGTACCTAACCATAGAAAAACCATTTGCAATAAATGCCTAGTAGTTGCAGTCGATATCGAATAGGTATATTGCAGCATAACGGCACACAGTGTAAAGAGTAACAGTGGACAGGCGATATATGGGAATAACAGTTTTCCATCGGCTAAGTTAAGTTTGTCGCGAGGTCTAATTTGTTTGAAGTAGGTAACGGCTTCGGAACCCTACACTGAGCATGGTCCGACATGCTCTTGCCCGGTTTTTTATTTATATCCTGAACAAAGATGTTTACGATTCTCATTTCAAAAATAACCGAACTCTCTTACAAACTTCATTTCACCTCCTTGGGTAGCTAAATATAAATTTACATTATTCTTATTATTACATTTATTTTCATACTAGCTTCTGCCCGCGACTTCGTCTGTGAGGTTTCGATTTATAACCAACACGAACTGCCAAACACACGTAATATTTTATACGGTGTCTGATCTCCGAAGCCGTATTCCCTTCTTTAGTCAAAAACTTAATCACCGCACGCTGTTCGATCTAATTTTCACTTTTTCTTCCGACATGTTCGAAACAATTGTAGGAGACAAATAAACGTGATGCAATAAACAAATGAATGTAATGCATTTTGAAAATAGAATAACAAACGAATATAAATCCATACCAGCCAGCATTATTTTGTATATTTCTGACCAAGGAGATTACTTATCAGCCGCCCCTCGTATCTATAAACACTAATTCTTTCCATGTTTGTTCCTAAGATCCTCGATAAAAACCAGCGGTCGACATTTTATAAAACCATTCATTTGTCAACGGTAAAGGTCCCCTTGCCCCATTTCTAAGGATTTACATCTACGGCGTTATTCTCTACCCGCCTGAAAGGATTATTCGCAGGTAGTTCTTGTTTGTTTGTCAAGATCGTAGCAAGTGGAAAGAAGTGGTCTCTGCCTACCCCTTTGGGGAACAGGCGTGATTTAATGTATGTATGTATGTAGTTCTTGTTTTCACAACCTTTTCAAGGAAATATGACTACTATTTTCATACTAAAAGGTTCTGCCAGCTGAAGGTACTGAAATCGGCTGAATTATCATACGCACATGTAATACAGTTAATTAAGTCGTAAGTAAGTTTGAACATAGGGTTCGGCCGTTATACGTCCGACGTACACTAGCTTACTCCGCTATCAAACGTTGGGAGTGGTGGTCTTCAAAAATGGTTCGATAGTGAATTCGATGTCGACATAGACTTACTTTAGATAATAGCGTACCCTTTAGGCCCTGAGTAATATTCAGTGACCAAGAAGCTCATTGATTTTCAATATTCCTTTGATCTTTCTCCGACCCGTGGCCTCAAATATATTGGTTGAAAGGGCCGGGTTGGAGGCTATAAAGGTATTGTCACTCTATTATCGATGGTCACTGACATTTTAGGGGTCTCTAGTCAACGTAACAGATATTATTTGTTTGAGAAATTAAATTTGATAAAAGTTACGCGTTATAAGTGGAATGGGGATAGCTTATACCCTGGATTACATAGGCTTCTTTTCATCCCGGTAAATTTTAAAGTTCCGGAGGGAAAAACGATAATCCAAAACGCGAAAGTCGCGGGCAGACGCTAGTTAAAAATAAAAATGAAGTAATAGCCCATAAAATACACTCCTCGCGAACGAGCCGAAAGGTAAGAAAACGCTTGTAAGTAAGTAAATTACGTAATTCCAAAGAGTTAACCCCTAAGTGCTTTCATAGGTCGCGACCTTGCGGTTTTTATCGGAATAAATTGCTTTTATATTTAGCCACGGGCGAAGTTACTGAGAGGGTTGGTTTAACACCTCCAGTGTTCACGGGTGGCTGGTTTTGAATGGACTGGGTTGATTTAATACGCACAGTAGAGCAGTCGGCAGAAATTCAGGGTAAAGAGGAAAGGTAAAAGGGAAGGTTTAATCTTCATCTTTAAATGTTCCATTGGAAATGTAGGTGTATAAGGTAAATGAAGTGATTTTTACGTAAATCGCTTTCAAATTCAAACTATATTTTATTTTAGGGCATCTAGAAGGCAAACCACTTCACAGGCCACCTGATGGTAAGTGGGATTTGTGAACCATAGACCATTGCATTCTAAAAAATACTATCTTAAAGGTATCTGCATACGTAACATGATCAGGACGTGGACGGGACGGGGACGGGACGTGGTTTAATACAATTTTGTTTCTCCCGTCACGTTCCCGTCCCGTCGCGTCCGTGTAATCCTTACGTACACAGAACTATATCGAGATAGTTCTGTGCTTACGTATGCACATTCCTATACATTTTCTATGAAATTTCATATGCAGAGACCTTACGACTGCTAATGCGTTGCCAACCCTGAGGACCAAGATGGAATGTCTCTATGCTAATTTTTGGGGGTTATGTTATGATTCTGTGCCACTTATTTGGGGGTTATGATTCTGTGCCACTTGCTCTCTACGAAGTAGTCGAGTTACTGAGATCAATGATACCAATACAACTACAATAACACTTGAATACTTATTATATTATAGAAATAATACTTAAATACTAGTACAGGCGGAAGAAAGAAGACAATGTTTTTGTTAGCCCAAAGTTAGTCTAGTCAAGGTCATCGAAGCGTCTCTAATGTTACCACAGATAATTATTTTTCCTCTACATAAATGATGTAGAGATGCGATAGTGTTGCCACAAATTCACCGATTGTCTTTTACCCACGCCACAAGTGCCACAACACAACAACGCGAAAATAGTTGCTCGGCGGTAGGTTTTAAATAAGATAGTAAGAAGTAGCGATCTGGACGGACCTTGCACAAGGTCCTGCCACCACTGACATTACTACTAATACTACTAAACTACTGAGACTATGGACAAGCGGAGTGAACCTAAGGTGGTCCCTGTAGTAAGCGATCTCTTTTTACCTGGGTTGTACCAAGCGGTGACGACCTGACGACTGACGACGTTCAGCGAGGTAATGACGGTTAAGGAAGCGTAGAGCGGGAGCATTTATGAGGCCAACGCGGTGCACTACCGATGAGACCTTTATAACGTTATGAACAATATCCTAATAATAACTTATCAATATTTGTATGTATTACTTTGTATACGGCTGTTTGTTTTCCTTAAAAAACTAAAAAAAAACGCTATATATTTCGTTAGTTTAAAAAAAGGAGGTAAGATTTGTAATTTTGTGTTATAAACAAAAGAAACCCAAAAACTAACCTTAGGCTATGTTTTATTTTTCTGCGCGGACAAAAGCTACTTTTTCATTATGCTACATCACAACGAAATCAAACTCGTAACGAAACCGGAATAACTTTATAATAACGCTATGAATTGCCCGCTGTTGCCAGTTTGTACCTAAGTACTTTTAATGCGCTAAATCAAAGATTCTTGCCGCTGGCGACTCTATGATGCATATCTACGAGCCAACAAAATTAAGAGAAGTAAAAGAGGTGACCGTTATTAGATCGTTATAGAAAATAATAATTATGAAGAATATACCGCTATGGGTGCGAGTTTGGTAACGTTAAAGCGCGAGAATACCGATATAGTTAGTAGTAGTTAGTAATAATTTTATTTTTGCTAGTTTTAAGAATTTATTGTTTATTACCTTATTACCTTATTATTACTTAATGTAACTTACTTTTAAGTATAATTATGTTTTTATGATTGAAAAAATGACCTTCTGCTGGAGTTTCTTGCGGCGCTTCTTCTCCGCAATGATGGTCTTGTCCGAAGCGCTGGTAGATTCACTCACTGTACATTGCCGACGTGTAAAAGAGCCCGCATGTGGCCAATTTACTGAATAAATTATTTGAATTTTGAATTTGAATAGTTATAACGTTATCGCAAAATAACACTATTTGATGTTATGCCGCCGATGCGCCGCAGGCGAACTGTTTAGCGGCGCATGCGACTATATCGCAGGCCGCGTGTGATAGATCGGGAAGGCTGTCACTTGCAGTAAGAGCTCCCGACTCCCGAGCTGGAAGGCCTCATTCGTGTTATTGGGTGCCTGGAGTTGGTCAGGCTTGCTTGGTTGGCTTGAAGCGCACGTTTAGAGAATACCAAGCTTTAGAGTTTGGAGCATCGGCGTAAAGTGGCTTGTCTCTCGGTATTTTATAGGGTGTATTATGGAGTGTTCCCAAGAACTGCATGTCTGCGACGTCAATTGGAGTGAAGATTGTTCCTTACTAAGGTTAAAGGGATAAGTTCGCCTTGGTACATACTACGAGAGCTTCTCTATCTACTTGTTCAAACTTTTAAAAACCTGCACCGATATTAACGTCGGGATTTCAAGGAAGAGTATAATATTCTGATTATGAATAATTTTGTGAACGGCGCGGCGTCAACAGAAGAAGACAACCCTGGCTCATAGAGATCAGAACTGCCACCAAGTTGCTGATCCCTGGGGAGCTGGGCAAGCACACTATACTGGAAGGAGAGAAAGCGCTGATGAATAATAAGAACAGCACTAGCAGCAGTCAGAGCTACTAATGATTTTATGGATTTATTAATAAAGATTTGTTATTTTAAATTATATAGGTACCTACTTTTCTCAAGCCAATTTAGATGAACAGCCCAGTTGACATCTCTGACGGTACCTACACTTGCACGGCCAACTTATTGTTACTACTACTAGTAGGTACCTACTTACTATTTATAGCTGTCTTACTCTAATTATATGTAATAGAATGAGACGTTAACCGTGTAAGTGCATAGATACCTTTACAATTCTCACACACCTACCTAGGTAGGAATAACACTCACAAAATCAAAATCACCCTCTTTCGTTATTTATTGCCTTTCGTTGATAAAATACAGATACTTTCAGTCCCAATATATTTACAAAGAGAACCGTGAAAGCGATTTCATTACAGGGGTAGTGGAATTGAAAAGAATCGTTGACGTTATTACGTAAGCAGTCACACTGTGCCACAATGCCGCATGCTACATTATTATCAGACCTAGGAATATACGGGGCAAAATTAAATGACAGCTAAGGATTGCCTATATCGATTAACTCAATTATCGATGTTTTTCCCATGTACCTACTAGTGATCGCTCCAAGATTTGTTAGAAAAAAATATTTTGGAATTGAAAGTATGCAAATGAAATAAAATAGCATAATTCTGGTATTTTTTTTTTGGTTTAGGTTAGGTTAGGTTATTCCGGTTATAGAATGAGGATTTTTTAACCTTCACTCATCATCATCATATTTTTTTGGCTTGTGTAATTCCTAATGACCGTCCCATAGCATTTAAGTACTATTGTTAAAATAAACGATCAGAATTTGAAAGGAGAGTAAAAAAAATATGATGATGATGAGTGAAGGAAAAACAATATTTTTAAAATAAAGAATAACCAGAATTATGTTGCTATTTTGTTTCATTTGCAAAATTATTTTTACAAACAAAACTTGGAGCGATCACTTGTATATGGGAAAAGCATCGAGCATTGAGTTTATCGATATAGGCAATCCCTAGCTGTCATTTAATTTTGCCCCGTACATTCCTAGGTCTGATTATTATCATAAAAGTAATAAATTGGCATGACTTTGCGGCAATATGAAGTTCTCATGAACAACTCTGAGGCCCTTTGAAAATCGAAGCTCGAAGTTACGTTAGCTCCGTCCCTTTCTCTCGATTTATTCCCGAATGACGAGTGACAGGCAGGAATGCAGCTAACGTAACTTCGATTTTCAAAGTAGGGTCTCTAAATTCGTCAGTAAAGTTATTACCCGGCGACTCCGGCGAGCTTATGTAGCCAAGTAAGCGTCCAATCCGAGCGTATTATTACTTATGTGGTAAAGAGATACTTACACAACTCCGCCTTAAGTCTGCCCTATAGGCCTCCATCGGATAGGACTGCGTGGCAAGTCAATACGGGACTTGTTACGCTAATACCCCTTCTACACGGTCGGAACAACCACCCAACTCAACCAAGGTCAAGTTGCCTTCTCAACTCATCTCATCACCGCTACTGACACGCGTTACTGACACGGTCGCGGAAATGGTACAAATGTGGACCCAACTTAACGTGCCTATGGACTGCCCCGGATCAATTTTTAGGGTTCCGTAGTCAAACTAGGTTATAGTTTCGCCATGTCCGTCCGCCCGCAGCTTAGCTCAGAGACTCTCAAGTCCCAGATAGGCCCCCCCGGCATGTTACGTGGCTCGGAGACCTTACTCGTCCATTCTAAATGTAAACACGGGCTAGAGAAACTTTTTAGTTCTAGAAATACGTTATTCGGCATGAATATAGATACGTATATTATACCTACCTATACTCAGGACCTCAACCTCCCGTCGTTCTTCCATGCCATCAAAGAAGCGTCCAAGCACTTTTTTGATAGCAACTCCCACAACCCCAATCCCCTTATCCACTCTGCTTCCAACTACACCCCCCTACTTCCCTCCCCTGATCTCGATGTCCTTGCCGCCTTGGGGACGCCCATCAGGCGTCCCAGGCATGTCCTCCTTGACCCCTCCGACCTCATCCAAACCGCAGTGGAGGAGTAGGCGGCTGCAACAAAACTGGCAAGACTTGAAGCCCGAGAAGTCAGGAGAAGGGGTCGCCGGCCCTCCGAGACCGGACAACCGTGCCAACATAAATATCTGTGACCTCACTCCAACATCAAGATGGGACGCCCAAGACGCCCTTAACAATGCCACTACCTAATAATTCGGGTTCGTGCGCCCCCTCACTGGGGCTCTAGCTCCACCCACCGCCCGTGATGACCGCGTGTGACGGCGCATCGCACCAACAGTAACCGTCAAAAAAAAATTAAGTACATTAAAAAAAAACAAGAATCAGAAAAAAATACACGTGCTCATCACGCAAATAGGTAAGCATTTGCCCACATCGGGAATCAAACCCGGGACCGCTAGTTTTGTAGGCAGGGTTACTACCAACCAACTAGGCTTACGCGTCGTATTTCTTCTACGCAACTCGCTTATTAACTTGACGAGCAAATTATTAACTGACGAGTATTATTCTGTCGACGCATTCAAACAATATTTAGAGTGTGCAATATCAATTAGGAATCTTAAAATGCTCGTAAAGGTCGACCATTCGCCAAAAAGCCGTTTTCTCTGCGTTTTGCCGCAATGTGGCACGGTGTAGCATCCCTTATAGAGGTATTTAATGTAATATTAAGGTCGGACGCGCCGCGGTGAGCCATCAGGCCCGTTTGCACAGTTATTATTACTCTATTGACTGAGTCCGTTTGCTCTGAGGCACGATAAAAGATGTTTGAACTAGTCCTTTGTTACGGGAATTCCGATATTGAGGAACTAGGTTATTACGAGCAAGATTCTCCCTCTGACTTTGCCCCTTTTGATCATTCCAAACAGTGTTTAGTTTGGAATAAAAGGTAGCCTATGTGTTCATTCACGGTTTATTTAACACTTTCAGCGCCAGTCACCCACCAGTCACTGCTACGAGTGCTACGGGTGCAAAAAAAACCTGTATGTTTTTTTGCGAACACGTCTTGAATCAGTTCCTTTTGTAAATTCGGTATACATTACAAAGTTGAAAAATTCTTATACCTAATTATCAATGCGAGTCCCCATAAGCTGCGCAATGGACACTCACATGTCACCAGTCACCTGTGATTGTCAGGATTGTGAAATAGGGAGCATCGACAATTTCTGAACACGTAATTGTGGAATTATTATCACATCTTATATTTGAATGATGGTGCTGATTATGCGTAGGGCGACAATTAACCTGTTTACAGTAAACCAATCTGCCCTTCTACATAAAAAAAGATACATGCGCAATTTGATAGTCAAAGCAAATTTAATCCTCCATGTTAAGAAATAAGGTCTATTATTTTATTTCTATAAGACATGAGCCCTTTTTAGGGTTCCGTAGCCAAATGGCAAAAAACGGAACCCTTATAGATTCGTCATGTCTGTCCGTCTGTCCGTCCGTATGTCACAGCCACTTTATTCCGTAACTATAAGAGCTATACTGTGGAAACTTGGTAAGTAGATGTATTCGGTGAACCGCATTAAGATTTTCATACAAAAATAGAAAAAAAACAATAAATTTTTGGGGTTCCCCATACTTAGAACTGAAACTCAAAAATTTTTTTTTCATCAAACTCATACGTGTGGGGTATCTATGGATAGGTATTCAAAAATGATATTGAGGTTTCTATTATATTTTTTTTCTAAACTGAATAGTTTGCGCGAGAGACGCTTCCAAAGTGGAAAAATGTGTGTCCCCCCCCCCGTAACTTCTAAAATAAGGGAATGATAAATGTAAAAATAATATATGATGTACATTACCATGCAAACTTCCACCGAAAATTGGTTTGAACGAGATCTAATAATTAGTTTTTTTTTAATACGTTATAAATCGTAAACCGCATTTTACCTTTCATTCAATCAACTCAAATATAATAAAGAATTAAGAAAAACATTTATTTAGATGTATAGTTGTACGGAACCCTACGTGCGCGAGTCCGACTCGCACTTGGCCGGTTTTTTCTGAGGGCAGCAGTAGTAGTTGTCTATCATTTCACACTGTCTGACAGATGCCAGTGTGCGAACAATAGACAGTACGATTCAGATTCAGATTTTATTACACACATAAATTACTACGTTTTTACTTTTACTTATAAGTAGATTTCCATTTTTGTACCTTGTTACGGCTATAGATGTACTAAATTCAAACCATTCTCACTTTATAACGTTATTGTGACAAGGTACTAAATTGTACAGCTATACGCTTACCGTGTTAAAACTGTACAGTGCTCCCAGCTCCTTATATAGCTATTGCTATCACACTTGGAGTCGCAACTTACTTACAGTACAGTGTTTCATAGAAAAAACGCAGATTGCCGATTGCAATTAAGAAACTGGTGTTACTGTACCCTACTTTATATCCGCTCTTAATAATTATATTATTAAAATAATTTAAATTAAATTACTTGTAGTACTGTTAGGCGATGGGCTTGCAACCTGTCACTAATACGCTGTTAAACACCTTAGCCTAATTATGTTAAATGTGGTTACAGAATTATCAACAAGGTTTTAGAGTTGCTGGTAATTCTGTAGCTCTGCCTACCCCACTTTGGGAATGAAGGCGTGAGTTTATGTATGTGTGTATGTATGTACTGCGCTTCTATTCGAGAGGGTAAACTACAAATGATATTTGACCTGTTGTGGTATTTTTAACTCGGCCACCATTACTATCAACCCATAAGTTTTGTCACAGATTTATTAAAATTTAAAAAGTTACAAAATTATTTTTATACCTTTAAAAAAATCAAAACCTCAAATAATATAGTTTTAAAAGTCACATAATTTACGCTACATTATTACAATAGGTTGCTGTAGAAGCCTTAAGTATTTCTGTAAGGAGCTGGTTAACCAAGGTTAAAAACATGCTCAATTATGATACTATGTATGTATGTAAAACTCTTTATTGCACATAAACAATTACAAGACATGTTTGCATACATACATACATACATTAAATCACGCCTGTTTCCCAGAATAATGTACTTATCCCGTATGGGATCTCTTCCAGTTAACCTTGGAGTAGAATGAGCAAGGACAATGCCGAAGGATAGACAAATTAACAAAATTTCAGGAAATAACAAATAGTACATACAACAGAAATAGGAAGAAAATAAAATTATCTTCCTTAATAAGATACATACCTAAACATAGAAATAATATAATATACAATACATACGTACTACTACACATACGTAAACAGCAGTTAAAACCTACAACAGAAGGATCAACACTCTCTCATCCTGTTTATTTAGCCACAACTTCTTTAATCTTTCCTTCAATGAACCGACAGATACTCACAATCGTTACTGTTTTTGTAAAAGTGGTTGCAGATGCTCAAAATTTGCAAGTCATATTAGACAGATTTACTTCTTTAATTCAGATATAAAGTTGCAAAACACTGAATATCTGCTTATACAATCGCCACTCTTCATAGCTCCCTAAATCGAGTTAACGATTTTGCATCAATTCTGCAGAAATTCAAAATCTCACTATATCTCTTGCTTCATAAGCTGGGATAGAGTCCCCTTAAGGTATCTAATAAAGGGTTAAAGTACCTGAAATGGATAGCTAATGGCCTCTTCTATTCGCCTGTTTTTTTAGACAACGCTCAACCAAAAATCCTGTATATTAGTTAGTTTTAATTGACTAAACCGTAATGACAGAACTTATGGGCCGACAAGTTACATAAGAGCTATCAAAACGTCAGCAATACGATAAGTATAACAGGTCAAAGACGATATTTTTTCTACGGGCCCTGTCTTAAATTACCTTTAAAACCAGAATAGTTAATATAATACGAAAAATAAATATTGCTATTAGAGTATAATAAATAATATTATTATGTACAGTTTATTATTTGTTATGCAAACATTCATTTTACTAAAAACCTATACAAGATTATTCTTTAAATATATGATCTTTATAATACTTGAGCTCTGCAACACTCTCCATGATGTCATTGATGGACCGGTGTTTAAACTTCTTCTGTGGTGTTCTGGAGAAGTCTTTTTGATACCAACGCTTTGCCAGTTCTTTGATAGTGCTCACGTCAATTATCCGGTAATGTAAATACTTGTTTAGACTAGGCATGTATTTGTTTAAAAACAAACGATCCATATAAACGCTGTTCCCTCCCAGCGGGCATTTGCTTTCAGGAACATGACATCTGACAAAATCCAATATCTGTTTCTCAGCATCTTCAAGAGACACTTTAGATTTCCGACAAGCCTCTGTCAGACCACTCTGGAATCAAACATATGAAAAATGAAACACATAATTATGTTAGCATGAAAATTTGTCCAGGGTAGAGTTTAATTTTCTTGACATTTACCCATTTACCCCATCGGCGCCTTTAGACTTTAGTATGGAATGTGCAGCAATGACATCATTGCCACTGACGTCGGAGAGGTTTAATTGAAGTTATTTTAAATTTATACTTACTGATGGTGTCAAAGTGAGAATAGAGTATCAACTTAAAAATAGGCAAGGTGATTTCATTTAGATTTAACAGCTGGTTTAATTTTGACATGATGGTACATTTTTTTTTAGCAGCATGGCTCTTGGATAAAAACTTTGCATAGTAATTTGTTAGGCGCAAAGTTTTTTTTTCTTTGTACAAGTTGGGGTGTCAACAAGGCAGTCTTAAACTATGCTGGGGCCCTTGGGCACACAACAGAATTTGGTACTCTTTTGGAAATGAAAGGAAGCAAATTATACTTTCTAAAAAAAAATTGACAGGTTTTCAGCAGAAGATGCCTGAAGGTAATGATGGTATTGGTTGTCAATTCAGATAGACAGACTGACACAGACATAGGGAACATAGATGTGGGTCGCTCAAGTCTGATCATTGTGGCAATTATTGAGGACTCTCCCAGCAATAAGCCTTAGCTAAGTGAAATCATTATTTAATTTTATTCTCACAATGACAATTAACGCATTTAACAATAATTTTAATCCTAATCTCTAATACTCAGCTCATGCAAGACTAGTTCAATTTAGAGAAGAAATAAAGTAACTTCATCTCATTCGCCAAGGGGTTAGGAGGATCGTATGCCTTCTCTAGTACACTTTGTCAGTATGTTATATATGCAAAACCATTAGAATAACACAATACCTCACCATGCTGTGCCGTGCACCAGTCCTCCATGCTCTCCAAGATGGAGTCAGACTGGTGTATGATGATGTTGGGTCCCGTGGCAACCACGTTTAACTGAGCATCTGTCACTAAGCACCCGATTTCCATGATGTGGTCCTTTTCTATGTCTAATCCGGTCATTTCTAAGTCCACCCATACTATCCGTTTAGCTGCTTCTTTGGCTACCAATACCGCAGGCTTTAACTGCTTTACTGTTATTATAAAACAATATTTTATCACATAAAACAATGGAAAACAAATTGATCATAAGCATAACCCATTTTATACATAACCTAAGCATTTTTTAAACAATGTTATTTCATAAATACTTACTGCCTGACATGGGCCGAGTAATGTATTTTACTGTACTAGTAAAATTCGGCTTTAAATATTTCAGAAAGCTATACATTCGTATAAGTTAAGTCAAAATCTAAACAAAATCAACCGACCGAAGCATGTCTACTTTACTTTTTTCTTTTGCTAACAAAGTAACACACAAAAATCGAATTGGCCCACAGATTGTAAGTAATTTAAAAACTGCTGTGCAAAGTAGCGTATTGACGTGTAAACACGACATACCACATTAACGGAATTCGGTGAAGATTCGTGTTTTTCTCTCTAACTTTGGAATAAAGAAAGAAAGAGATGCCAACTCGAATATTAGTCGATTCTTGCAGAAATGAGTCCAACGATAGAAATACATATATAGCGAATTCTATCTAACGTATAACTGCGTCCTTCACCATCTATTGTTGGTCATCGTACAAGTAGGTGGCGCTGCTTGCAGTAACTGCGCAGCGCGATTTATGCTAGATGAGCTTTAACGATGTTCATTTTGTTGTTTTCTCTGTGCATTTTCCTCACGATTGTCATGGTGTCTAAAGGTTGATTTTGTTATTATTATATTTTTCATTGAATAAAACGATATTATAAATCTTTTGGGAAGTAAACATGAACAGAATAATTTTGTGCCCTTGTCGGTGCCTAAAAAGATCAAGTAAGTACTGAGTTTCTTGAGATGTTATGCCCGATTTGTGGATGTTTCATAACCTCTACGTTCGGTTGGATTAAACTTCAGATTGGTTCACTTATGTTTGTGTAAACGGTACTGTATTTTTCTAACAGCATATATGTACAAGTTCGAATGTAATTTCTAATGACTTAACAGAAAATCGTGATGGTATATTAGTGGTAGGGTTACATTATTATTACAGAGTAATTGATTTGTGCTCTTGCCACTGCTTACGGTCTTCATTCAATTATAATATAATTATACACTCCGTAACCATCACAATCCGTTCCCTTAATTGAATTCCTGTTCTTTTTATAAAGTTGTTTATGATGTAAGTATATCTGATATTGGGCAATGTAAATTTATTTTTTTGTTTTTATTTTAGCTCTGACATGGGAAACCAGACAGTATCGAAATTTTTTGCAACACTCAAGAACTCTAACTTATTATGGGAGTCAGCTGGCTGATCAAAAGTCTGGGTTCACACAGCGGCCAGTCAATGCAATGGTTTTATATACACCACCTCTCTACTTCAGGGGTATAGCCACAACCTCGAGTAAATATGAAAAAGAACCACTTAAACCTTCTTCTAAAGTGGAAGTCACAGTTGAAACAATTAGGAAAGGTATGAAGGAAAATGTCCCCAAAAAAGTAGTTGTAAAAAAAAGTTTGGGGACACGCATAATGGATGAACTCAGACATTACTACCATGGCTTTAGGTTACTTTTTACTGAAATAAGGATCTCTACTGGTTTACTTGCAAAAATTCTTATAGGTAATACTTTAACCAGACGTGAACACAAGCTACTTATTACTACTATTGGAGACTTGTTTCGGATGGTCCCATTCATAGTGTTTGTTGCTGTACCATTTCTAGAATTTACTCTACCATTTTTCATTAAATTTTTCCCCAATATGCTACCATCCACATTTGAGAGCAAAGATCAGAGAGATGCCAAGTTAAAACAGCATTTAAAAATTAAACTAGAAGTGGCTAAATTTTTCCAAGAAACTCTGGATCAAATGGCTCCGCAAGCCAGTAATAGACATTCAGAACTTGCTAAGGAGTTTCAATGCTTCTTCAATAAAATTAAGACTTCAGGTGACGTTGCTACCAGTGAGGAAATTATGAAATTCTCGAAACTTTTTGAAGATGAAATTACTTTGGACTCACTTCAGCGGCCGCATCTTATTGCTCTGTGCAAAGTATTAGGTGCTACTTCTATTGGTACCAGTGCTATGCTGCGATTTAATCTTAGACTTAAGCTGAGATCACTATTGGCTGATGATAAAATGATAGCTAAAGAAGGTGTTCATAGCTTAAACTACCTTGAGTTGCAACAGGCATGCAAATCAAGAGGAATGAGGGCCTATGGTGTCTCAGAAGAGCGACTGAGAAAAGAATTACGGAATTGGTTAGACTTGTCCTTGAATGAAAAGGTACCACCATCACTGCTTCTGCTGTCCAGAGCATTGATGGTGCCAGATCATGTCCCGACGACTTACAAGTTAAAGGCAACCATATCTGCCTTGCCTGAACAAGTCGTCACCCAGACTAAGGCTGCTATTGGAGAGAAGGAAGGCAAACTCGATTTTAAGGTATGTTACATATTATTACTGATTTGAAATATTAACTTTTCTCTCATTTTATGTAAATACACAAGATTGAGGGCCGGATTTAGGGCAACACAGGACTGGGGGCCCTTACATTTTTTCAAATATAGGTTACCAAGAATTTGTGGGGCCCTTCTGTTATGGAAGCCCCAGACCAGGCAGTTGCCCCCCTTGCCCTCCCTTAAATCTGGCCCTGACCAGATTTCAAAATATATTTGCGTAATTTCAGGCTAAAGTGGAGGCAATCAGGCTAGAAGAGTTGAAGATCAAAGAAGAAAAGATTGAAATGCTTGAAGCTCAAAAGGAGAAAGAGATTCTTGATGCAAAGAAAAGAGAGAAGGAAGAGATTAAAGATAGAGCTCCTGAATTGAAGATAGAGAGTGAACTGGCAATGGATGACCCTGCACCAGTTATAACAAGTTTTAGTCCCAAGGCAACATCAGAGGAAGGTCTGTCAGGCAAGGACATTGAGGTCATTGAAGATGCTTTAGAAAAATTAGGTAAGCACACACTCAAATACTCCTAAAAAAATAATCAAAGTTTGAATTTATAATAATTCTATTTCTTTCTCTTGACTTAGTCGCAAGTGAAGAGTGAATGGGATATAGCATCCAAAGTTTTGCTCAATATTTAAGAATACCTCCTTCCACTAAAAACCTTTAGGTCAAACTGTGTAGATTGCAGCCATATTCTATTACAATAAGCAAGCAATGTTTTGTTTATTTGTTATGAGTAGACCCTGCTATCGGAAGTGCAATTTGGTACCTTTACGTTCTTAGGGATGGGTAAATAATGAGTCTTAGACTAAAATTAAACTTAGTTTTAAAGCATGATAGACCTTTGGGGGACAGGAATTATAATATTTTAATATTTTTCGCGTATATAAATAAAAAACATCGATGTTTCATAAATTACAATTTATCAGGATCTTCGTGCCAGGAACTCCTGATACAATAATTCTAAATTTAAAAAAAAAACCACCAAAACGAATTTTGTTTTCGAAAAATTCAGAGTATCAATATCGACATCATAAATATTTTATCCCATCCTTAAGAAATTTGAGCTACCAAATCGCACCTCAGATAGCGGGGTCTAGTTATTTATGGGTTCTGAAAGTAAGGTTAAGTCCAAAGTGGTTTGAGAATAAAGAATTTGTCAGTTCCACAAATATCTTTTACCTTTTGTCTAAGATTGTTCAGATAATTCTGTGCGTGTAACATACCTTTTGGTGAGCTGGTTTGGCATATTGCCATTACAGGAAGTTCAAGTTCATTTCTAATTGTAATGGCAATATTTTGCTGGTGGTTGCCAAAATGGTTTTGAGAATGTTGTAATGACTGTCAGTTATTTTAAGAATTTACCTTTCTAGCCAAGGAAAGTTACAAGAACATCTTGTCATAAGATTTTATCAGTTAGGATTATCTTATCTTATCTTGTTGGTGGGGTCCTTACGGATACACTTTGACCCTATCACATTCACACAGTAAGTGGTTCATTATCTTCGCCTTCACTGCACATTCTACAATCTGTGTTGTCATAAAGGCCCAATGTGGACATTCAAGTTCCTCCGGAATACATACTTGGGGCTTGGGGTGCATTTTATCGTAGCCCTTCTTCAGTATTTTGTCTAGAACAACATTGTGTGCCATTTTAGTCTGTCTGGTTCTAGGCACTGCATCGTTCCACAGGCCAGTCTCTTTCAACCTCTGTAGTGACTTGCACGCCTGAGACTGTATGATAATATGCAGTGGTTGGAGGTTTAGTAGGACCTTTATTTCCACCGTCGGCGTCGTTCTGATCGCCCGTGTTACAGCCATGCAGGACATCCTCTGCACCTTAAATAGAAAGTCCTTGCATGTTCTTAGTGTTGTTCCACCAAGCCAAGCAGCCGTATATAGTTATGGGCCCTACCACTTTACTTTTTTTTTTTCTTAGTACTTCAGTACTTTATGGTTAAGGCCCCATGTCTTTACATATGCTGATCTGCACATTCGAAATACTCAGCGCTTTTGTTATCGCGTTGTCTACATGTTTTATCCAAGTGAGCTCTTAATCTAGAATAATACCTAGATATTTTAGCTCACCTGACAATTTTAGCACCTCGCCAAACGGCTTTAGCTGTTTAATATCTTTGAGGTCCCGTTTCTTAGAATTACTACAGTTTTGCTGGAATTGGTGGAGAGTTGATGGCTAATCCACCAGCTTTCCACCTTTTCCAGAGGTTTCCCCATGATTTCCGATACTTTTTCCGGAAACTTCCCGTTCATAAGTATCACGAATCATCTGCATACCCACCAGTGTGTAGTGGCCCAGTGTTTAGTTCCTTTACGAAAGAGTTTACCACAAGGCTCTAAAGACTTGGTGAGAGACCCTCCCCCCCCCCCCGTCTCCTCTCCTCCTCCTCCTTATAAGACCTCTCGCCCAAAAGACTTGACTTTATTAGCCTACTGTTTAGCATTTTGCCTATCCATTTACATATGGTTGGTTCAATGCCGTGCCTAGCAGCCGATGTGCTTAGGGCTTCGAACGTAGTTCTATCAAATGCTCCCGGGTAAGTAATACGAGATATAAGAACTGATAATATAACACTCATAATATATACGCTCACTTTGTATAAACACGTTTAGTATAACGTTCACTGGATATAATGAACGGAAGATATAATTTCAAAATATCTATTTCCATAAAGTATAACGTTATTAATATATAATATCAATTTATATAACTATTAAAACGTATAACGTTCATAACACCTAAGATTGAAAAGATATATTGATCAAATTATCTAACATCAAAAAACATAATACACGTATTATATAAAAACATGCATATGTTATTTATTTGAAATTAAATTATATTTTCACTATTAAGTGGCCTTCTTAATTAACAATCAACCTTACCTTACTAACTTTACTGGCAGCAGTCTGAATTTTCTGGGCAGAAAAAAAAATAACCTCAAAGGCCTAGGCGGGAGCTTCTAACCTAACCTAACCGAGTCGGTTCTGACCTGATTCGTCATGCTCGTGGCATTTTCTGGTTAATTAAAACAAATTACAAGCAAGACCGTTCTGGTAGACTCGAGTTCATAAATATGTGTACACTTTAGTACCTTGTCTATTTATTTTATGTCATGTTTAAACTGCCATAAGTATATGAATTGTCACAGCGATTAAAACGACTACTACAGGGTACACATATCTATGAACTCGACTGTACCCGCTCCTTACAGTACCCACCCATTGAGTATAGCATACGATATTAGATCTTATAATCCTTATACTAAAAGATATTATGTATTATGATCGCTATATGTCATGTATGTTATACGAACTGTCATTAGTCATTGTGAGTGTTATATTAAAAAATATTATATAAAATGAATATTATATGACTTGACCGTTATTCCTTATAAAAATATTGATTTTGTTATTATAGCTAACGTTCATTATATCTCGTAAACGTTAGTAAGATGAAAATAGTTATTATGTAGTTATATCTCGTGGGACGCACCCAATGCTCCCTCCATATCGAGAAATGCCGCGAGACAAACCTCTTTGTTCTCAAGTGCATTTTCAGCTTTATTCACTACAAATTGAATCGCAGTACCTTTGGATTTACCCGGTCGATACGCGCATTCGGCGCATTGCATTTTAAGCAGTGGATACCGCCTTAGGGTCTCCCCAGACCTATCGACGCGACGCCGAATCGGCTTGAGCCGGTAAGAAAAAGTTTTATGTCCATGCAATAAGAGCGAAAACGTCGTCGTTCCGTTCGCAACGCCGAGCCGAGACGAGCCGAGCGGAGCGACGTCCTTTTCGCTCTTATTGCGTTGACATAAAGCTTTTTCCGTACGCGATTTGCCGAAACGGCGTCGACTGGATTGGGGAGACCCTTAGAGGTCCGTCTCTTATGTGCCTGTCTACCAGCTTCTCTAATGTTTTTAGGAAGAATTATGATAGGCTGTATGCATCACTGTAATCTGCCTTGCCTGGTTTTGGCAGGTAGGTCCCTTTTACAAGCCTCCATACGTGTGGAACGTGCCCGAAGGCTAAGCACGCTCTACAGCCTGTTTAAATGCGGAACAATTACATTTGCGCCCTCTTGTAGTGAGAAAGTGGATAATGCCGACCTTATCTTGCTGTCGTCTACTACCTTCTCAGTTAGGATTAAGTACATTGAGTTGTTAATCCTATGAGTTATAAGATAGTGCAACTTTTACTATATCCTATATAGTCAATAGTGGCTTATGTTTTCTAGTTTAGTTTAGATTGTGCCACTCGAGTATTTTTGTGTTTTTGTGGAACTTATTTCCAGAATAAAAACTACCGTAAACCCGGGTTACTTTAGCCCTAGGGGGTAACATTGCCCACCCTTAAAACTACGACTATTTTAATGGAATAATTAAATTTTAAAGAGGATTTTAGGGGTGGGCAATGTTACCCCCTAGGGCTAAAGTAACCCGAGTTTACTGTATTTCATTAAATAATTATGTATTTTCGTACATAATTTTTAATCCACAGGAAATTTCCTGTTTATTCCATTGCTCTAATGGTTCTGTAAACCGTTTTATTGATCATACAGTACATTGGATGATTCTAAGTTGTATAATGCATATGTAACCAATCATAAGTTATAAGATTGAAAGTGGCTTGATTTATCATCAGTGTATCAGTACACTTCCTTGTTGACGCAACTATATCTGCTTATCAGTATTATCTAGTGTGTTCTTAAGTCATTTTTTTATGTCTTTGTTGCTGGGGATTATTTATTGCCACTGGTATTGTGATTCATATTATTATGAAACTTGCAATTGTTTGGATAGATAATTCAAGTTGATAAGTGCATATATGCACTTAGTTATGTAGATTTCTAATTTGTCATCTTTATTTATTCATTACATTACATATACAGGATGTTCGATAGTAGAGTATAGGAACGTTCAGGGATGGTAGAGGGGTGGGTACCTTTTTTTCTAACCTAATTACTTTTTGATGACCTTGAACCTTCTCACGAAGCTTATATGATTATTATATATTTACTAGCTGTTGTGCGACACTCCGTCCGCGTAGAAGTCATTTTTCGCTGCTCGCGGTAACACGTAAGTCCTATGTCCTGTCACATGTTCAAGCATTCTCCATACCAAATTTCATCGAGATAGGTTCAGCAGTAAGCGTAACAAATAGACGGTCACATTTATAATATTACTATAAAATAACTGTTTAAAGACTTTGTAATAATTATAATTAAAAAAAAAACTATATTTGTAGTGATGATGATTTTTGATAGTTACAAAATAAATAACAAAATGTATTTTTGTTTAGTATATTTTTAATAATTTATCTCAAGCTATTAAAAATAAAAGTTTAATTATAAAAATTAAGTTCCCACTAGCATAGGCTATAATTTTAGCATTTATAAGTAAACTAGATGAAGGCAACCACAAACTACGCGTAAAAAACATTTTTTTCTCTTAACAGTTGAAATTCGCAAAATCCTTTCTTAATGTCCCGCTACTTTGATTCAGGAGTACTTATTTCAAATTTCACTCAGTTGTAAACTTTTGTAAGTATAGAAATGCAACGCATCATATAAGCAAAATGATGTATGATTTTCAGCTGAACAAAAGAAGTCTTTGCTTATCGAGAAGGAAAGCATCCAGGAGTTGAAGGCCGAGCTTTCGGAGTACAGCGAGGATGTCAACGAGATGCACGAAATCGTGAAGACAAAGCAGGCAGACATCAAACTCACGAAGGGTGCTACAAGGTAAAGTTCCACTGTTTAACTGGGGCTTAACCCCCCTGTGCAGAGCCTGCATGACGGCAGAGGAGACTGCTGACAACGTCATCATGGAATGTCCTGAGGTGGCAGCAGTCGTAAGCAACTGAAGGGTCTGCTAGGCTTCCTGGTGGAACTGGGTTCCACCAACCCCCCAAGTTCAACTTGGCATATTATTGTAAACTTGTGACCTACTAAGTTCGAGACAGTATGAGGCACTATAAGACTCATATATCTCTGTCTCTGTCTGGAACAGTTAACGGTAAAGCTTCTGACCCAAAAAAGATAAGTAAAATGAGTTTAAAGGCTGTATTTATCAACACCTAGGGCCTGAATGGATTTATGTATGTATGCATGTATGTTAACAATTTTTTGTACAAATGAAAAACCAGAATATGTACAAACGCGAACTTATCCCTTTAAGGGATCTATCGATGTTATTGCGGTTTTTTTAAAAGCGCCTGTGGCTTCGGGTGTTGACTCCTGAGATCGAACCTTAGCTCAGCTACATACCATTGAGTTATTATTATTACCGACTTAAGTGCACAATCCGATGCTTTTACGCTGAATAAATCATCGTAGTTGAGGTGAGAAGATAATGCGGGTTTTTTTATTGAAAGCTGGGTTGTGCTGGGGGCGGTAGCGAAGTGAAAAATAGACTCCACTCGGCTTGGTAGATGAGACTAATTAGTACTAATATCGCCTTATAGTCAAAGTATAATTATTCATTATATGTACATGGCGAATTTCGCTATGGTGACAGGCACCTAATCAGTAGTGTCATGTCAGGACACGCTTTTCTAGGTGGTAACATGCGAAAATAACACGCAAAATATAATCATAACTAGACAGTCGCAGTAAAATGGAAGTAAGGGCATAACAAACGTATTATGGAGAATTAACATGCCTTTTGATAACTTTATACGTAATGGGCATTTTGCGATATTATGACGCGCGATATTATATTCCATGACGCGCGTTTTGCGATATCGATAAGTGCGCTTTTTAGTTATCTGGGAGGCAGGAGAGTATTTAAAGCGATGTGGTAGGTACCGCTTTTAGATATACTATCTTTGTAAGTTCTTCTATTTTTAAAGTGGTATGAAGTGAATGTCACAGAAATGAAATGCCAACAAACCTTTTCAGGGTTTTCAATAAAATTGACATTGCATTGTTGCTTCAACGCGGGATTAATTCTGGGGTCCTAGTGAAAATGGGTACATGTCAACTTAACTCGTAATAAAAAAGGGTATATAGTACATGAACGCAGTATATAGACTTAAACTTGATCTTCAGAAGACTTATACCCCTTTTCACTAGGACCCCAGAATTAATATTTGTTAGGAAGAATTTACGCAATTTCCCAACGAACATTGATAGTCAAAAGCTGTCAGGAGCACTGGAAAGCTCAAACTCACGTATAGACTGGCCAAAACTTCAAAATCATTCTTGGGAAATTGTTTATAATTCTCTAATGAAATTCCAATAAAAAAACTGAGCTTATTTAAATCTGTCATAAAACAAATAAACCCAAATCTAATTTCCCGAGCATATGATAAAGTAAACTTGGGAAACGATAATATCATGGATAGGGAAGTTTGGCAGTGAGTCGTGCATCCTGCATGAGTAATCTACGATTAAAAAAGGTGCACCTATTGTGCAAAAATACTGTGATATTGTAAATTTATGTACTTATGACGAAAAACTTTTTTGAAGAAATTATACCTTGCTGAGTTTCTTTTTTTAGGGTTTATTTTTCGAATCGGTGGTGACGCTTTTTGATATTCATGGGGCATCATTATTATGCCTAAATTGAAGAATAAAAAACATTGACTTTGACTTTATTGAAAATAATTCCTAACTGATCAAGCTTTATTTTTCTTTATTTGTATTTTTAAAGCAATAAAGAATGCTGGTGATTTCGTATGCGTTAAATTTATTAATTCAACTGCTATTTTCTTCACTGGCTTAAGATTAATCTTAACCAGTTTTTTTTAAATTATTTATTGGCTTACCACAGTACCAATAGTTGCTAAAATATGACATGGATATCCTCTTTGGCCCACCATACATCAAAAATTGTCAATGGGATAGTGAATAAAATGAAAGTCAATTTTCTAATTTGATCATTAAGTTATAATAAAAACAAAAGATATATATTCCACTTGACTTCCTTTTCACTTGATGTTTATTTCAATGGCAATATTATGTACTATTTCAGGAGGGTAAAATAATAACATATTCGGAAAAAAAAAACTAATATATATCAAACTCTTATCTAATCACACAAATTGATTAAAGGACTATTTTTACATCCACTTCTTATATACAGAACAGTTCCAGCGATAATCTCTTATCTTCCACCTTTTAAATAAAGATAACCCTTGCACGTGAAAGTCTATGGGTGGGTTGTGTTGATATCCTTGACCGACTGGCCTTATTATTTATCAATAAGCGAGACTGTCAGTACTGCGACTTTGCGATGATTGTGTGATCATTGTAAACAATTTCAATAGGAAGATTTATATGACTCACCCCAAACCCAAGTACCTAGTTATGTAGAAGAAAGAAAAGTGGTAGTGGTTAGAAAGGTGAGGTTGTGAGTGGTGGTGTAGTCCGTAGATCCGTCCGTAGTCCATTAAAATGGGTGTCTATTCTAGTCGGTAAAACCATATTACTTTTGACATGTCATAGTATTGTGAACGTTACGGTAGCTCTTATTTACTTGACAGTAATAGCAGCTGACCTAAAAACGATAAGTACAATAACACGTCAAAGGCCAGACCCAAATGTTAAGGCAGAGTGAAGCATCCAATTCTTGTTTTACGCCGACCGGTGTGGTCACGTCCAAACAAACGGCAAGCTTCACGATTTGCGATTTTTAAGCCGTAAAAACGCACTTAGCGCCTTCGCCACTCATTTTAGTATGGAAACGCGCCGCCTACGGCCTCAATGCGTTTGGGGCTTTATGCGTATTACGTATTGCGTAGAATTTTTCCTAACGAAATGTTGAAAGGCTCCAAATTTCGTATCAATCATTTTTAAGAAAGCAATAGTTCTATTTTTCGAAATTTTTCTCAACCAGGACGACGCGCTGGCCTAGTTGGTAGTGACCCTGCCTACGAAGCTAGCGGTCCTGGGTTCAAATCCCGGTAAGGGCAGATATTTGTGTGATGAGCGCGAATATTTGTTCCTGAGTCATGGATGTTTACTATGTATTTAAGTATATATTTCTCTGTATAAGTATTTATATCGTTGTCTAGTACCCATAGTACAAGCCTAGAGCTTAGTTTGGGACTAGGTCAATTGGTGTGACATTGTCCCATGATATTTATTTATTTATTTATTAAAACGCTAAAGCAAATTCTTGAAACAAAAACACTTACTTCCAGATTATACCGAGCAGTCAACAACATGATAGGAAAACTGGACACCGTTCTCATCGAACTCGAGAACAAAGAGAAGGCCCTACAGATGTCCCTCTCGGATACCAAGTCTGAGCCGGAGAAGGCCAAGGAGCAGTTGATTCAGATTGATGAGCTGATGCATTCCATTAAGAGCCTCCAGAAGGTGCCTGATGAGGCCAAACTGAAGATGATCCAGGACGTCTTGGGCAGGTTGGATGATGACTTCGATGGGCAGTTGAAGATTGATGATGTCCTCAAGGTATGTTTTATTTTCTCGCTTGTCGCTTAGAGCATGAGAGCTTTTTTACCTTTTAACAAGGTGTATTTCGCCAATGTCAATGTTTAGATAATCACCATGGACTCATTAGAGATACAAGTCCATGGATATCACACGCGAGGACATTAGGTCCACGCGCTTCTGTGAAGTCTATTCAACGTGGTAAAAACCATATTGCCTTTGACGTGTTATGGTACAGTGCGTCTTTCTCGTAACAGACTAGTAAAAAAGTGATATCCGAGACAGAGTCGCGGAAAAACTCTAGCATTACTTTGTCTGAGTAAACAAACACTAGATGTAAACAAACAAAATCACTTGACAGATTATACGGCAAGACAGAATCCTACACGGACTGTAATAATCTTTCATGCAATTCTAATGTTACCCTTCCTGAAGATCGGTTTGTGGTAGTGTTGCATCTGGTCCTATTTCTTTGAATATA
Source organism: Acleris emargana (assembly GCA_927399475.2). Classification (NCBI taxonomy): domain Eukaryota; kingdom Metazoa; phylum Arthropoda; class Insecta; order Lepidoptera; family Tortricidae; genus Acleris; species Acleris emargana. The sequence continues at coordinate 4,954,801 of OV656847.1, forward strand.
TTGTTAAACTAGCTTCTGCTCACAACTTCGTCCGCGTAGATTTCGAATATCGTTATTCCCTCAGAAACTTTATGTGTTAATCTAGGGTATAAGCTATCTCCATTTGAAATGTCATCCAAAATCCGTCCAGCCGTTGCAACGTGAAAGAGTAACAAACATCCATCCATCCATCCATACTTACAAACTTTCGCGTTTGTAATATTAGTAGGATTTGGTGAGAGTTGTTCAGTTCTCAATGTACGAGAGGTTATAAAAGTAAATTCAGTTACCCAATAAAACCAAAAATATTGATGTAACTGAAAACTTCCTAAACATAAAATGCGCGTATCAATAGAATTACGAAAACTTTACAGGCTGTAAAGCCTTATCAATTTACTTATTTTATAACGCGGAAGCTTCTGGTATGTTCAAACTTTTTTTTTCTAATCATTGGTAAATAAAAATATTACCTTCCATATGTCATAATTTAATGTAGCGCATTACACAAATACTTTGCCATAAAGTCGTGAAATATTCATTTAAAGCGTTCAAAATAATGTTTTATCTTGCAATGTAGGTACTAATCGTTGTAAAATATCATACAAAGCTAAATCGGTACACATTTCCATGATAATTACCTCCTTTGGGAATACCTATAACCGACAAAGGATGACGCAGGTCGGAAATAGAATTTGAACTGCCATCTGTAGTATGGCTCGGCTGTAGAATTAACATAATAATTAGGTTGTAAATGATAGTTTATTTTTGTACGAGGAAAAGCAAATTCTACATTTTGCTCTAACGGTACATTTTACCTCACTATATAATATTATAAATAAATGTAGTATGCATACATAGTATTACATACAATGTCCACTTCCCTCCACTTGCTACGATCCAGACAAACTTGATCCACACTCATAAGTGTCTTCATACACATGCGTCGGTTTACTTTAGGGTCTCCTGACCTAGCCCTTTCTTAATACGTCCCCGTGTTTGTGAGTTAGTATGTTTGTTACTGCTTCACTCTTAAATCACTCGAAGGATTTGGACGCAATACCTCTGGTCCCCCGCCATCGCCACCACGTCGTATCTCGATCCTAAATCTTTCACATAGGTACTAAACAATTGCGTTATCAACCCTAAGATCTAAGGTGGAATGCCTCTATGCTAATAATTTCACCGGTTGTCTTGTCGAAGCGACTGCTTGGACATGGTTTCTTGTACAAATACAAGAATGTTTCTAGGCATTTATTTACTAATCAACATTTGTTGGAATACGTAGTGCCTATTTCTCTAAACTTGATGCTCATAACAGTCATACATAATATAACTTAGTCCGATCTCAGTCATACATGAATAAATATCCCGTTCGGACTCGCGTTCAGCTACGAAGTACGAGTAGGTAAACACCAAGGTTCAGCTGAAAACCAGCGCTGTGGCTCCGGCCCCAGCACATGCTGAACTAAGTCCTTTTTAACCTCAAACCACAGCGCAACGTCACTAAATTTGCTACTTGTATGTAAATATCTCTATCCTCTAACCTTCAAGGTTTTTCTGTCAACATGTTTGATTCTTTTTGTTGTGATACAGTGTGGTTTTATTAGGTTGAGTTTGAGTTTGACAATGCCTCGAGTTTAAGTAAATAGGCACAACCTAGTGACCACTGCTAATGTGCATATTGATGGTCAACTTCCAGATGGTGGAGATCATCGGCAACGAGAACGTGAACCTGTCGGAGAAGCAGATGACGGAGCTGGTAGAGATGCTGGACAAGGAGGAGATCCTCGAAGTCGAGAGCAAGATTCAGAAGGCGCTCGACAAAGCGGCCGTCGCGGCCCTCGCGCAGAATGCCGAGCCACAGAAAGGCGGCAAGGTACGTCATCATTAGTGTTGCCAGGGTTAGTCCTACAAGGATCGGGACTGTTAATAAAAAAATCTGGACCTGGCTTTTCAAATCGGGACAGTACGAAATACATTTGAAAAATTGCGCGTATTACAACTGTCTTATAATGACCAACGTGGCGTAACGTTTTTGATCTCCGTGGCCGATCTAGTGATGGGCTGAAAATCTTGGCAAAGATCACGGTTAGATCGGAACGTGTCCATAGTCTGGCAACACTAGTCATCATCATTTCAGCCGCAAAATATCCACTGCTGGTCGTAGCCTCGTACCTCGTGTGTTCATAAGTTTTGAGACGAAATAAATATTACATAAAAATTTAAAGAATAAAGCTATATTTATAAAATTTACAGATAATGATAATTAGACATTAACCAACAACCACAAGCAATTACTATTCAAAATGCCCACCCCTATTTTTAATACAAGCTTTTAGACGTTCCGGCCAGTCATCGATCGCGGCACGAATCTTCTCCAGCGGGATATCCTTCGCTGCTTTGATGAGGGCTCGCTTTAAAGAATCTAAGTTTGGGTGGGACTTTTGGCAGGCCCTGAGTTCCAATTCAGTCCACAAAGAATAGTCCAGTGGATTGAGATCAGGGCTGGAGGAAGGCCATTCTTCCGCCGCGATGAAGCCCGGCAAATTTTCCCTTAACCAAGCTTGAGTCGTTTTAGCCTTATGGGCGGGTGCTGAGTCTTGCTGGAAAATCCATTCTTTGTTGTGAAATAAACTATTAGATAGGGGTTTCACTACAGTATCTAAAATGTCACTTTGATAATTTTTTGCTTTAACCTTGACACCTTGTTGGCAAAAATGGAGCGGAGTGACACCTTCGTACGAAACCCCCCACCATACCATCACACTCGCCGGATGATGAGCACGCGAGACATTTCGTGCTGTAGCAGGAACATCTTTGCTGCTTTTGGCATAAACTTTATTATTTTGCCGGTTAAACTTTTCTTCAACCGTAAAGAATTTTTCGTCGGTGAAGAGTATCTTTTTCGCATCGTGTCTCTTGAGCAGCATCGGACAACGTTCGCGACGTAATTTACGAAGGCGATCATTTAGAAAATGAACTTTTCTACGGCTGTAAGCCTTTACTTTGAGATCATATTTCAATATTCTGTTGACTGAAATACGCGAAATTTAAGTCTGCAGAGCGAGTTTTTTCTGGGTGCGACATGGATTTCGGCGAAGTCGCTCTCTGATTATTTTGATGTTTGCAGCCGTCCTTACGGACCGCGGGCGACCACTCCTATGGCGATCTTTCAAAGAATCAGTTTCCTTGTACCGTTTAATGGTGTAATATACGAAGTTGCGGCTTACCCCAAAACATTTTATGTCACGGAATATCTCCATTGGTTTTTTCCCCGCCATATGTAGTGAAATGACAGTCGCACGCAATTCTTTCGTTCCCTCCATCACGAGAAAAACAAGAGAAATGAATTTTAAAAACATACCAATAGCACACTAACATTCCAAATTCAAAATTGAAAAAATAATAAAATAGGTGCCAGTATTATTTTCTTTATTTATTAAGTATAAAGTTTCGTCTCAAAACTTATGAACACACGAGGTAAGTGGGGCTTACTTGTATAAGTACAAATTAATGATAGTAGTTCAAACCTGACTACTCGCTTCGTGAATTTCGTTCTAAATGGGGTGTTATAGACCCTTAAACAGTTATAAAAACGGGAAAGTCTCAGGCTTAAGTAATTTTCTTAGTATGTTCTTAGATAGTAAATTCGATGATAAGGACTACCGCTTATTGCCGGAGACCAGAATTTTAAATACTAGATTCACAGTGCGCTAGGATCCCAAAACGTAACATTTAAATTAAGGTAACGTTGATTATCTAATCCATACGTAATATTTCAAAGCTGGGGTTTTGGGAATCTGGTAAAGAGTGTGTTGAAATTCTGGTATTTTGGGAATGAGCTCAAAAAACAAAATTGCCCGGCTCCAAGGTTTGCCACTAGGACACCTTGTTGGTCTACCCAAGCTACTCGAGAACCCTTAACCTTTCGTATGCCAAAAGCCTCTTATAATTAATTCCATCGTCTGCCGGGCTGTGACGTCATCGGTGTCACGTGACCGAGTTTAATTGCTCCTAGCTCGAAAGTGATATGACGTTTATAGCAACTGAATGCTATCGTTGGAAGAATGAATTTTTCGTTTTTTGTACAGACAAATTGGAACCCTATCTTAAGATGGTAAAATTCAATTTCAAATAACCCGATTATGCCCCTTAGGGACGAATATGGCACTAGGCATACGAAAGATTAACCCCTATATGGTATCGGCTATCTATTATCATCTTCCCACCTCCACTTAAGTTTAACAGTCCTTAGGGCTTTGTCGGTAAGGGTTTGTGTGCTGGTAAACATCTTAGCTTTTGCAAAATGTGGTTAAAGAATTAAACAACACGCTTTTAGAGTTGTAGGTAATTCTGTAGCCCTGCCTACCCTGGGAACGAAGACGTGAGTTTATGTATGTTATGTATGTTGTCGGTAGGTATTGTCGGTGTATCCGGCAAATACTTGGTCGCTTTGACATTAGTGCAGGTTACGTCACAAGTGACAAAGGACAAGTGTGCAGCTGTGGGAAGCGAGTACAGCCAGCGATCAACTATTAATATTTGCGTCTCCTTTATTGACACGCGATCTATATTTTTTGTTTCGACAAACTAGTGGAAAGCGTTCTCGCCGGCAGTGTGCACAGCCAGCGATCAACTATTAATATACGTGTCTCTTATATTGCCACGGGATCTATATCCTTTGTTCGTTTCTTGAGCGAAAAAATAGTTGATAGCTAATCGCTTCCTCGACCTAGGTGGGACCAGGAGTCTAGTAACGAGTCGACACTTTCCCAAATTCGCTACTTTAGTTAATTTGGCACTTTCCTTAATTCGCTACTTTATTTAATTCACTACTTTTCCAAATTCAACACTTTAGTTCAGTCGTTACTTTAACAAATTAGACACTTTTGTCCATTCGCTACTTTCCCAAATTCGACACTTTAGTTCAGTCGTTACTTTTCCAAATTCGACACTTTAGTTCAGTCGTTACTTTTCCAAATTAGACACTTTAGTCTTTTCGCTACTTTCCCAAATTTGATACTTTAGTTCAGTCGTTACTTTTCCAAATTAGACACTTTTGTTCAGTGATTACTTTTCCAAATTAGACACTTTCTTGAATTGGGCACTAGTCTATATTGATACATTGGTACAGTTAGTAATAAAACAAGAAAATAAGCAACTGAATTTATTTTAACGAAAAATATCACTTCCCAAAGTTGATTAACTAAAATGACTTAACATAACTTATACTAACCAAACTAAAATATACTATAAGGATACAGGATACTTGCCAATAAGTAATAACAGAAAATATTTATCGATATTAAAGCTTAACTAACTTAAGTTTCTCCTTAAGATTCAGACTAATATGACTAGACAAAACCTACTTAACACGCTTTGTTAGCGATCTTGTCGTATTTATTAGGCTTAATTGATTCAAGCATAGCTGCATTTCAATTTTTTTTGTTAAATAATCATCAATTATGCGATTAATTCGTTGGTCTAATAAAATAGATCGCTTTTTTCTATTTTTTTCATTCAAGTAAATGCTTTTTTGGCGTATTCTGAAATCTACACTATTCGCTTCCCTCTTTAAGATTGATATATATAAAAATAAGCTAGGTTTTCTTTCTGAAATATTGTATGCCATTCGATGATGCCATGCTTCGACTAAATTAATTGTTCGATGGCGTTCATTGTAGCAGCTTAATATATCAATATATGTAGTTAACCACGTTTGATCCATATAATTATTAAATTTGACAAATTCAGGTCCTCTTGGTGAATTTTCTAATACGGTAAGCCAACCCTCAGGGATGTCTAATTTAGGCAAAAATGCCAAAGCTGCACAACAATTAATATATTTACGGTTTTCTTTATGCGAAACATATTCAGGTTCCATTTCGATGTTGATATTTAATTCTTTGGCCTTGCGTAATAAACACTGTCGATAATGAAAAAAACATCCGACTATTTGTGCCAAGGGATAAACGTCTTTGACAGCGTTAATAGCGGCGTTTTCGAAGTCAACGTGGAATTTTTCCGGTGAAAAAGTTGGTAATTTTGTCTTTAGAAAGTGCAATACTCTGAGGTAAGTTGATTTTGACTTGTCCGGCAGAAGACAGTACAACAGTGGTACTATATTGGTCTCCGTGTTTGTACTACCTATGTCAGCATGAAACGAATATAATTGTTTAAAAGGCTTTGGTACATATTTGAAGACACCGTCGCAAAAAATGTCCTTAGCTTTTGATAATGTTTCAGATGCGTATGAAGTCATGAAGATTAATATCTTTTCAGTTGATCCATCGTCTAATACTAGGAAATTCTCCGCCAAATCTGCTGATATCTTAACTTCTTCAAGTTTTTTGAAAACAGTATTTTTAACCCTCCATGCATTCCGCCTTGCTTTATATAGCTTGTTTTTAATAGAACTAAAAGATGGAACATCATCGACAAATTCAGAATCCGCGTGTTTTAAATGACTGAAACATTTATCATAAATTTTCTTTATAGATCCAAATTCTGTTTGTACCTTAACCATGCAAGTATGCAAGGCTTCGTCAATAACGTTAGTGGCAAGGTCTGGTTCGCACAGGTGTTCAGATTGGCGAATTATATGAGAATTCGCATTTAATGTCATACTACCTCGACAATATTTCTTATTCTTGCAACGCCACCAAGTAGTCTGGTTTTTGTTTTCACGAACAAAGTTGTAACGATAGCCACTTTTAATTATCATTTTTTTGTTTCGCTCTCTTAAAATAAATGTTAGTTCTTCTCTTGTGCCCATTGTTAAATCATTAGTTTAAAAAGTTAAAACGCAACACGAGTAATAAGTAAATAATTACTTTCACAGAAAAGACAGTTACACTGACTGCTGTTGATGTCATACCTAATACGTATAGGATCTTATAAATGGCCAGTGTTTGAGCAAAGAGATTTGTTATCAGTGCTTGAGACTTGTAAAGAATTACATATGCCTGGGATTACCTAGGAATAGGAATAGATTGCCCCCGACGATATATAGGTAATTCCTCGTAGCATAACCAGTTTGGTAACGGGTAAGAAACTAAAGACGTTAAGGTTTGTAGAATATGCATAGCTTAAGTTAAAAGCTACAGGGTGTCCGTCCGTTATATGTTTGGTAAAATACATAAATAAATTTAGTTGCTTTTTTTGTCTTATCTAAATTATCTATCTATGACTGTACCGATGTATCAAGATAGGTTAGTGTCAAATTTGGGAAAGTAGCGAATGAACAAAAGTGTCGAATTTAGAAAAGTAACGAATTAACAACAGTGACGAATTTGGGAAAGCAGCGAAAGAACCAAAGTGTGGAATTTAGAAAAGTAACGAATTAACAAAAGTGTCTAATTTGGAAAAGAAGCGACTGAACAAAAGTCTCTAATTTGCGAAAGTAGCGAATGAACCAAAGTGTCGAATTTGGAAAAGTAGGGAATGAACCACAATGTCGAATTTAGAAAAGTAACGAATGAACAAAAGTGTCGAATTTGGGAAAGTAGGGAATTAGTGAAGTAGCGAATTAAGGAAAGTGCCAAATTAACTAAAGTAGCGAATTTAGGAAAGTGTCGACTCGTTACTAGACTCGGGACCAGTGCCCGTGCAGTTTTTTTTACTTTTTTTGAAATTTATCTTTTTATTCTTCAGTCAAGTTTTATAACCTCGGTGTTTACTAAATAAGACAAGTCAATGGGTATAGACTGTAGGCCTCTCCATCAGCATGCTACTCTCCCGGTGTTGGGCTATCGACGTTCAGTTTTTTCCCAATAATAGGCTATTTGACAAGGTGAAAAAAAACGTAATAATTATGTATATTCATATAAATTATGAGTTTTAAAATCGAATTAAGGTATTCTTACTTAAAAAAAATGAATCTTTTATCCAAAAAACCACGATAAAACTTGATAATTTTTTATCTGTAGCCATTTTATCGAAAACGGCGCCGAATCCATGATGACGTCAAGGGTCGGTAAATATCACAGATTATAGGATGTCTGTATATCCTGTAATCTGTGATGTCTGTAAATATTGCATCTGTCGTTCATGTCGTTGTCGTTCTGTTCTTACGTTCATTGGTTCTTGCGGTTACCACAGACAGTTGACGTTTGTTTGTTGTTCTGGCTTTGCTATGATTAGCCAATGTCATTTTGTTTATGTATTGACCACTGACGTCACTGATTCCTGTGCGACGCCATCTTGCCCAAGAAAGCGTTTTGGCGGCATATTTTAAAAGTGAATTTTTATTTCCTTTTTTTAGACGAAATACATAAAAGAATTTAAAATTACCACTTTTGGAGTACTCAATAAACACCAACAAATAATCTGAGATGGTTTTCAAAAACCTGTCAAATAGCCTATTATAAAGGTTTCCCCAGTAAGAAGTGAATAATAGATTGAGAGAATAAATCAATATTGACTGTCTCTATATAGTAGATTGTACAACAAGTGCATAAAACGTAACATTTTACCCGAGACGTGCATATAGCCACCCGAGCCGGTACGGCGAGGGTGGATGGTCACGTCGAGGGTAAAATGGGTTTTATGCTCGAGTTTTACACTCTGCTTTTCATTTCGATTGCAAGGAAATAAAACAACGATTAAGCATATACATGAAAATTTAATTAATTTTTGTAATGTAATTAATATGTTCTATCACGCATAAAATGTAATTTCTTCGACAGTTCGTCAAATTTGCTTAAAAAACACACTCCACAAACGTGTTTACGCTTTTTTGGTTCCTCCAAATCATAAAACTTTCGTATGTGCTGAGATAGATTTTCTTCGATTTAGGCGGCAATAAGTATCTGCTCAATTACATTTTTCGCACTTCTGTCCATTAAAGTCTCAGGCGAAATCAATTTTTGATCGTCACTATCACTACTTGAAGACATTGTTCAATTACTTACGAATAATTTATTTAATTTTCAACCGCAACACAACAAATTTAGTTAGTTTTTAATGTTGTTTGAGGAATAATTAGCTTCCCGCTACACAATTTTTCTTCTTTTTTTTTTTAATTTTCAACTATGTGACGTTTGACTATGGACACTATGGTTTGAGCCTTAGGTAATGCCAAGTTATTATAAATATTTGCGTTACTTATATTTTTTTTACGTAAATGCACGCACGTATTAATCTTAAAGTATTTAGATAGTATTACATTATGTCGTAATTAAAATAAGATATAACCTAAATCTCATAAAATATATCAATAAAATGAAGGTGTATTGTGTATGTGGCTGTAAGGCCTTATTGCCTTAGTCTTAAAAGAAGAAATTACTTTATGCACTAGAGCATAAAATACGATTTTATGCAGCCTATACCCAGCATAAAGAAGGACTTTACGAGCATGAGAAGTGAAAATATATTTTTCATTTCTCATGCTCGTAAAAGTATCTTGTTTATGCTGGGTGCACGGACTAAAATAACATTTAATGCAGTATACTGCTCTTAAGGGTACGACAGAGGTTAACGTACTCCTCCTAACCTGCTCACCGACTAACACGCCGCCGCCTCGTTGTCTGAGGGTAATGCCGGTGGCACTGAACCTACTGGCGTGCTGCCATTTTTATGACACGAGTCAAGGCCAATGCCCCTCGGATACACGTCCAATATGTAGCGATTACAGTGGGAATACATACGAATCTAACTGCGCAAGCGGTTTCAACAAAACTAACTTGGCCTACGAAGTTAGCGGCAAATGTATTTGTGATGAGCAGGGGTCGGACAAAAAGTGCGGATGACGTCAAACCACTTATAGGATGATTTCAAATAGTATTTTTGATTTTCATAATCAATTATTATTACCTGTGTGGTCATTGGGTTAGAATAGTGCCACTCCATGTCTTCTCGTGGATTTCGTAAAAGACGACTAAGGGAATAATGTCATTAAATAATAAGTATAATAACATCATTTTTTTTTATTTTTTTTTATTAATCTTACCTACTGTTCCCACCTTTGAGTATTAAACCTATTTAACTGAGGTTCCGGGTGATTTGTTCTAATTAAATTTAAATAATCGTACCTTATGGTTACAAGTTTCGTGAAATTTATTTTATTCACTACATCACCCTACCACTTGTATTATTAATTCCATGGATTTATTTACGGTTATTTTGTTACTTCATTAAAACTTCTTCGTTACTGCATGTCACACGAAAGTTTAAATACAAACATCATCCTGTGTGCAAGATTAGGTACGTAAATTTTACGTCATCCCCACTTTTTGTCCGACCCCTGGTGATGAGACTGATGAACGCCAGTATTTCGTCGGTGATACTGTAAAACCGCGTAACTAACAAAATAATGATTGAGCAATATAAACCTTACTGTTTTATGAAAAAGGTACATTTTGCTCCTTATTAAAAATGTTACTTACGCGGTTTTGAAGTTTCACCGACGATTTGTTTTTTTTATTGTGAAATCTTCAATTAATACTAACAGTCATGCTACACGTATTAATTGTTCAACAAGAGATGGTCCAGTTATATTTATCTATTATATACTAGCTTCTGCGTGCGTCTTCGTCCGCGTAGATTTCGCTTTTAAATTTTCCAGGATGAAAAGTAGCCTAGATGTGTTAGTACTACCCATTTTAAAAAAAAACTATTTTTTCTTCATTCCGTCGCAGTCTGTATAGCTCCTCGTTAAAATAGGCGTCACTGTTTTCTGCTGTGTCTAAAATTTGTGGCGTTACAGGGAGAACCCATCGGTCGCATACCTCTTACTCTGTCATTGCTGTTTTTTTTTCAGTTGTATCGGTCTAGAAGACTTGTGACGCATCTGCGTAAGCTGGTAAAATACATGTTTTTAGTTATCATTGAATGTGCTAGTGCATTTGGGTGATTCTCAAGCCGGTCCTTGTATCTGCATATAACATTTTTAATATCTTCTCGCACTGTTGCGGGCTTAGTATGGTTGACACTGTTGGATATGCATAAAATTTAATACAATGCGTCTATTTTATCGAAAACCCTAACATGGTTAGCAACCATGGTAAAGATATCGCGTCGATAAGGCAACGATAAACGCAGTATGTCAAGAACTACTGAACTAAACTACTATTTAACAAATAAGTTGCCAGTGTTATAAAATTAATAAATTCTTTGACATGTTTGATATTGCATAGCGGGCTTTATGTAATGCTCCTGAACTAAATCGCTTGCAATCGGTATTGAGAGATCAGACGTGACATAATTTTTAAAATGTAAGGGTTATCTTTACAACTTGCTATGATAATCTCTAGTTTGGTGGTATAAATGGTCTATGGATCGATGTTCAAACTTCGCATAGTATTCTATATAGTAGATACACTTAAATTTTTGACATCAAAAGTTGCAGGTAGTAATCATTAATTTCGTTAATATATTGGTATCTAGGTCAACGGAAAAAACCCTATAAATTTTGATTCCTTTGAGGGTGTCGCATTATACAGTATTTGCGGCAAAAACGGCCGTATCTTTTTTTACGTTAACTTAGAAGTTTGTTTTTTTCACAACTTAAGGGACTAGAGCTGAGTAGGTATATGGTTTTAATTTCAACTCGATACCTCCACGTGTTCTCGAAATAAAGGGGTTTGACAGAAAACAAAGTGATCCTATAAGGATTCCGTTTTATCCTTTTGAGGTAAGGAACCCTACAAAATTAAGAATTTTAAAATGAACCCAACCGAAAACCAATGTTTTGTATGACATTTAAAACTGAGTCACTAACATAAGTTCCACAGTCGTGTTTTCTAGTATAAAGTAGGGTTCTTTCTGTCTTTTAAATGTGCCGAAACTCAACCTTTGGGAATTCAAATGGGTTGCTGGCGTCCCTTATCGTTTCTCTGTGAACCTTTCTGTTCTCGTTCTCTTAGAGCGTGAGTCTGTAGGAATAATATCTTGACATCCTACAAGTAGGTAATGTTTACGACGTAATATAAGTAAAAACAATTTTTTTTTATTAATCGATTCCACCATGTTAGCAACCGTCGACAGTGCGAATTTGTCGTTTACATCGTGATAAAAACGGGTTATCATGTCGATATGAGTTAACCATATTAGGCCCGCTGGAGGAACTATGTCTGCATATATATATGTTTTTTGTTGCTAATATACCTGGGTATTTTGAACACCATCCTGATCATATTTGTTTGTTACTTCTTGCTGCTGTGCCCCATAACTGACCTCCATACATCCATACCGGTTTCAGGATAGCTGTTTAGACTGCTAGTTTACTACTTGTGGGTGTTTGTGTTTGCCGACCAATTGACAACAATTCATTTTGTGCTAAGGTAGTAAAATAAAATACCGTTTCTAGATTTTACACTGCTGATTACAGTAAAAATATCTTTGGATTTTTTTATGGATTATTTTTTTTATATTTAGGAAACACAGTAAAAAAAGTTGGATTGTGAATGTTAGGAAATACACTTACTTATAGTGCCCTTAGTCCATTTATTACCAAAGGAATTCAAAAAAATAAACAACTGTCATGTTGTCTGACGGATTACTTGATTCTAACGACACGCTTTCGATTCTACGCAAAACAGTTTATTTATTTTAATGGCGTCTACAAATTACGTAATTAATTAAATTACGCAAAATAACAAATTTGTGAACGAACGGCAGCGAATGATTGACATCACATGACTGATGTTACTTTATTTTTATTTTATATCAGGCTAAGATCACGACATCAGTATTCCTAACTTTGTATATACGGTCTTTTTAATGACTATTTCTTTAATAAATTATTAACGACGAATTTAAGTTATATATAGAAAAACCAAGAAATACGTGTAGTCTAATTTTTAACCAGCTATTATAAACGCGAAAAAACAATAATGCTTTTTTTTTTGAAATGTTGTCAATTAGTCAGGTCATGTTTCTAACTTTAGTGTCGAATGTATCATATGTGTTTCCCCCATATCAGTCTTTGATCTAAGTGCATACCAAATTACGTCAAAATCCGTCTAGTAGTTGCAGCGAGAATGAGTAACAAACGAACACACAAACATTCGCATTTATAATATGTGTGATGTGAGCCGTCTTAGGGATCATCCTGCATTTACCCGAGTATTGGAAGCAATGAACACACTGATATAAAGAAATGAGTACTTGATGCATAGGAAACAAAGACTCGGGCAATGTCAAGTGCAAATATTGTACATCGCATGTCATGTAAAATCTCGGCTCGCATGATAATAGTGAGGTAGGGTGATATACACTGTTGGGCACAAGGACTACAAAAATTACTTCAATTTTGACAACTAATTACAAATATCGTGGCGAATTTGAAAGCTAATTACATATTATTTTAGATCATCAACTAATTTTTATAATGATTTACAGTGAACTACTGGTTAAAAGGGACTTTATATTTTATAAGGATTTATAAACTTAAATAAATGTTTGGCGTTCATACAAAGTAGTAAAGCTTTGTATAAACAAAATATATAATTTACAAGCCACACTTTTTTTTTCAAATCCTTATAAAATTAAAGATTCGTTTTCTAGCGAGATAAATTGTACACACATTTAAACTTTAGTTAATTTATTAGTTAACTAAAAGTGTAACTATAATTCCTTTTTGATTCTTTGTCATTATTGAAGTCAAATTTGTAGGCAACTGTTAATGTATACGAATTTAAAACTTAACCTGTTTGAAAAAAGACGCAAATTACGTTGTCCTTTTGCATGGATTAAGCGACTCAATTTTAAACATAAGAAGTGACAGTTACTATAAGTCTTATCTTTAAACTTCAAAACCATCCTGTACTAAAATTGTGAATTGTGTTGTTTTCCAGGGTCTGTTCGATCTGATCCGAGAAGCGCAAAAGCGGCGAGAACAGAAAAGGATCGCCGAATCGAAATCTGAAGATTTAACGAAGCCTGAGATCCCGCCGAAACCAGAACAGAGCTCACGGCGGGAGAACCATTGAGATCTTTAGATATACTTAGTCAAAGTGTACATATAATGACTGTTAATGTCTAGCTCCGCCGTTAGCCTTTTGCTGGTTTGCGTCCAGAAACTAGCTATAACGGCCTCTCGGTCCATAAGCACAGACAATTTTTCTTGGCAATTTGTAGAGGAGAATTGGCGTCTCGTTCTAGCGAAGGCTATAGTTGCATATAGGGTGATTCCTAGGACGAAACAAATTAATCGTTAAAGTGGTCTTTGAAATTGATTTAAAATAAAATCTCATTCCAAATCCTAACTTTGTAAACAGATCTTTGAAATTAATTAAAATTAAAATGGCAGTACCAAATTAGAACTTTCTAAAATGTATGTTTTAAAAATGAAAGTTAGAGGTTTAAACTTAATGAAACAATTAAGTTTAAACCTCTAACTTTCATTCTTAAAACGTAAATTTTAGAAAGTCAAGTCGAAACAGAACGCATCCAAAACGCAGCGTTTGTGACGTCACCTCGCGGCAGTTGGGGACATGGAGCATAGGGCCGAAAAAAATATTTTTTTTAAAACTTAATGGGTTCCGCTTTCATTTATTGAGGTAAAACAACTTATTTTGTGGGTTATTAACAGGGATCGGAAATTCGGATCGATATTTACCTAAAGTTGGCAAAATCCCGGAAAAAGATAGGCAAACATGGCGTCGGCTTCTTAAAAATATTATTTTAATAATTTAAGTTCTGGGATTCTGGGATTCTACAAAACGTTAATATAATAATTACTTTACATGTAGGATTCATTTAAGAACATTCTGTTTTGCTCCTATAAATTCGTACATTACAGGTAAATTAAATAACATTTGGTTAAACATATACATGGAAAATAACTTCAAACAGTTAATATAAATAAATAATTATGAATTAATGCCGGTGTAATATATTATTTTGAAATCCCGGAAATTTTATTATGAATTATATGATTGAGTCCACCTCCATACAACTGAACAACAAAGCCGGCGCGAAAGTATAGGTAAATATCGATCCGAATTTCCGATCCCTGGTTATTAATTATTAATTAGTGATATTAGAAACACTATTTCACATTTAAAACTAATGATAACGTCCAACAAATCTTTAAATAATTGTTATGACTTTCGAAAATACTATCTCATATGTTAGAATATAGCCTATTGCCGAGAAAAGTGGTTTTTGTAGCTATCTTAACACGTTCACTGCCCTAGAATCACAGGGTCCTTCAAATATGCACGAAAAGACATTCATGAGCAGTGAATCCGTTAAGGTTTTCATTAAATCGAAACTAGTTATCGTTGCGCTTAATACACATATGTACAGCTGTATCAAAACCACATGATTTAGACATAAAAGGCCTTATTATGTTAAGATCTGGAGCGTTTCTTCGGGATCTATAATTTAGCAATGAGATGTCGCGTTTATATGTACCAAACGAAATTGCCCACTTATGTATATGTATAAACAATGCCCAGATAAGCCTTAAAACATACTAAAGGTAGTCATAGTTATTTCCTTGTTTGAATCTCGTGGTTCTGATGCCGCTGCCACGTAGACCATTAATGCATTGTCATGTCATGTTGCACTTTTCAAATCAGTGACGTTTCAACGCGTTTGTCTTCCACCTAATTGATTTCACAAGTGCGATGTAATGTATTTATGTAATTAATGTGTTACCCTAATGACAATAAGCATTTGATAACATGTAATTTATCATACGTCGTGTAAATATAATTTACAAGCACCCTGTTTCCGTACACAGTATGGTACAGTTTTCCTCTTCAAAGTCGTCGAGTCTTATTTATTTCTGGTTATATATTTATTTGTAATTGTTTTAAAAGTTTTATTTTATTGTTTATGCATTTCTGTGATCAATTACTGTTTATGTAATGTTAGTTTTTGTGTTGGTAAAATGCAAATGCACAAATTGTCCGACGTTTCTCAATACTTGGTATATTTTTGTTAGACACTGGATACACATTTCAAATTAATCCATATCTGGATGCATAAATTAAAGGCATAATTTGGTTTTGCACAATTAATGTATAAATATTGTAGCATGAGGCTCACGGATGAGAGAATGAGACGCATAAAATAACTGCTACTTCACGAACTTTTCCAAATTACTTGCTCCAACTACGGCTTAAGTTTCTATGACGGTGAAAAATATAGCATTCATGTATAATAACTACACATTGATAGATTTTATAGTCCGAGGAAGAATTATTTTATAGTATATTATGTACAAATTATGCATTATCCATACATAATATATGCCAAACAAAAAGCTATGCCAATGTAAGCGATAATGCAAAATCACATTAGCAATACTTGTGCCAAAACATATTATGCTGAAAAATATATGCTTACGGAATTGGGTTCGTTTATGTCTTTGAGTATTAAATATTCAGTTATGTTGCATTTAAAATGTGACGGAAATTATGTATATAGGTAGAGGATTTATTATGAAATGTTTACGAAAAACTTCCTTGTCAATAATCCTGGTTAAAGTGGCTTCCTTCTCTATGACACAAGCGGTTAACTTTAAACCTTAAATTGAATACTCTGGTTATTTCTGTCCTCAATTGACACAAAAGAGAACGGAAGCAATTTCAATATTTGATTTATGAAGTAGATCCTCTGGTTGTATGACAAAATTATATAGATTAATGTTCAAAATTATACTCCTTATAACGAATTAAAGTATTATCCTCATTCCATTATTTTTTCAATTATAACTGGCGTTGTATAAATTTAATACTATGTTGCCATTACTCACTAGATGTGCGGGAATACTTTGAACTTGCATTAAAGTAAGAAAATAAAAAGATCATTACATAATCTCCTTGTTTGCTTTATTTAATTAGGTACCACCTAAAATAAGATGACTACGCTTCAATATTTTAACTGCGGCGTACAAAGTTAATAAGATTTTTTTAACCCTTTCAGCCCGGATGGCGAGTTAACTCGTCTTGTGCATGTGCTCTCAGATCCAGTAGACGAGTACGACTATTATATACGTTTAAAAAAAAATGTCATTACGTCTTGGATTAGGGCAATCGACAGTCACTTGCACAACCGGACACGTTGCGTCCTGTACTCTTGGCCTTCAGCCATATCTATTTGCTGCAGTTATTGTGATGTTACCAACTAGTAAATACACTTATTACCCCAAGAATATTCGTTTCGCATTTGTATCTAAATAGTTACGTTTTGCAAAAACAACATGGAGAAAAATAACTGTAAGTAGTAAAATTTCGACAATATTAGCTAACGAGTTATCTCGTCTACCGGCTCTGAAAAGCGTTTTACGTAGCCGAGTTAAGTCGTCTTTCGGACGTCAGAGCATCTTTTCTTTTGACGAGTTAACTCGCCTACAGGACTGTGGAGCAGGTATCATTTCACTGGATCTGGAAAACTGGGTAGATTTTGTGTATGACTTTGCCGGAACGAAAGGGTTAAGCAGAAATCAATTTTACGAATGCCTTCGTAGGTATG
This sequence comes from Acleris emargana, assembly GCA_927399475.2. Lineage (NCBI taxonomy): Eukaryota > Metazoa > Arthropoda > Insecta > Lepidoptera > Tortricidae > Acleris > Acleris emargana. The sequence goes on from OV656847.1 coordinate 4,972,207, forward strand.
TAGGGTAAACCCTCCAGTGAATGAACCCCCCCCCAGTGAATGAACAAAATCACATTTTTTGCCTAAAATAAGAAACAAGCATTTCTACCACTTGTCGTATTTTTTTTCTTATTAGCAACTCGGTTTCCTATGTAATGGCAACACTAGATAAATTTATAATCTACCAATTTCAACATGGCCGGCGTTTGAAGTGAACGTGTTTCTGTTTTTGATGTGTTGTATGGAGAAATTAGAAAACAGGTAAGAACAGTGCATATTTGGAGTAATATTAGAAGTGCTTATTTGATGTATAACAGTAGAAAGTTTAGTTATTTGGTAAGAATAAGATTTAAACCTTCTATCAATGTACACTTTGATGACTGTTTTTGCGATAAAGCCGTTATTTTTAGGTGTTCCATTACTGGCTTATCAAATGTTCTAAAACCAATAAATGAACAGTGTGTTCATTTACTGGTGGTGACTCAATTTTGATTTTCTTCTAAATTTAAATGTAAACGTAATCGTTTTAAGGTTGTTTTTTGAGATTCTGTATAGAAAACGATTCTGATTCTTTGAGCCAGTATTGGAACACTAGTGTTCATTCATAGGCATGAAAAATCTAGTGAATGGACTATAGAAATTTGGCTTTGTTCATTTACTAGATACCTTGTAATCCTATGTATGAACAACGTAACGACAAAGTTGTTTATGTCCATTTTATAAGTTTTAGTTCCTAAATTGGGCTTGTTAATAAAAAATTCTTCCTCTTGTTCTTAAATTAATTATTTTAAGCATGATTTGTTTAGCTAGACCCTATTTTACCAAAAGTGGTTTTTGATAAGATGATTGATTTTTTGATTGGTGTTCCTGTGTTACTGGTGACTAACATTAATTCTATTCCAATTTGTTTTAGATCAATATGGACGGAAAAAAAAGATATCAACGATTCTGCTATACTCAAAAAGACTTGACAACAGCTTTACATGCTATTTCTAATGGCTTAATGACATTAAACAAAGCAAGTATACGGTTTAATGTGCCCAAATCTACTCTTCACAATAAAATCACCCACAAAGTTCCATGGGAGAGAAAAATGGAACCGCCGACTGAACTCTCTAGTCTTGAAGAAGCAGAACTAGTTCAATGGATAATAAATAAAGCAAAACTTGGTTTTCCAATGCATCCAGACGAAGTCATTGATAGCGTGCAAAATTATTTAAATGCAAATAACCGTGAAACAAAGTTTGCTGCAAATAAGCCGGGACCAAAATGGCTTGAACTATTCCTTAAAAGGCATCCTGATTTAACTAAAAGAAATTCAGAAATGATTTCTAACGCAAGAGCAGCAGTTACAGAAGAAGGCATAAGGGCATGGTTTAAAGAGTTAGAAGAATACTTGATTGAAGAAAATGCCCTAGATATTAAAGATGACCCGAGCAGAATATTTAATTCTGATGAAACTGGTGTCGTGATGTGTCCAAAAAGCGGTCAAATTTTAGGTCCAAAAATTATAAGAATGTTTACGAAATTCCACATGGGAACGAAAAAGAATCCATAACGATCCTATGTACCTACTTAGGTGTATTTTGTGATAAGACATTATTTGAATATTAAGTAGATATTGTACCTACTTAAATTTTTTATATGATAATTATTGAAGAAAGACTTAATTTTATGTTAAAAAGATTTTATTATTTGATTAAAAAGATCTAAATAATGTTTATTCACTGAGTTTTACTACCTATATTAATTTATTAGTTTTTTGTTCATTTACTGGGTTACACTATGTTCATTAATTAGATTTTTTTTTCATTTACTGGGTTTTTGGGTACTTTTTCATAAACTCTCCTATAACTCAAATACTATAAACGTAATAAAAAATCACAGAAATTACTTTTTAGTTTATTAAATGAAGATTGATTAAATTCCTTAAAACCATTACAATTATTGATAAATACAGAGTAATAAATTTTCAAAGTTGAAAAAATGCTTAAGTGTCATTCACTGGAGGGTATACCCTACTTATGTGTTATTAGATGACGATTGCGACTGGCAATCCCTCTTGTAAAGTTTTAAAATGTTTGTGCACAAATTTTGTCAGTCACTTATGTTGGCTACACAACTTCAACCACAGTGATTTCGTATTAAGTCACAAATAAACATGCGGCAAATGGTAGCAAACGATGGATTCAAAACATTGGATGAATAAGATTTATTTAAAAATAAGGGAGTAAAAAGAACGATCAAACAGGTATACATAATAATATGTACTATGATATAAAAAATAAACAGTTTCTACTGCATCAACCATACCCGAAGCTTATAATTCGATGAGGGCATCACTACATAGTATAAAACAAAGTCGCTTGCGCTGTCTGTCCCTATGTATGCTTAAATCTTTAAAACTACGCAACGGATTTTGATGCGGTTTTTTTTAATAGATAGAGTGATTCTTAAGGAAGGTTTATATGTATAATACATTCCACGCGGGCGAAGCCGCGGGCGGGTCGCTTTAAGTATAATTATATATTATAATAATACTTTCTCTTAGGCGTCGACCACTCGCCGGTCCAAACGCCGGTCAGCGTAAAAGATGCGTCAAAAATCGTGACGCAGGTAGACCCATCACTGCGTAAAAGTTGCGTCAGCGTAATCGGTGTGGTTTATCGGGTTTATCCTTTAGTTCCTTTATAAGAACATTGACCTTGTCAGGACGTTGTGCCGAGTCTTTGTCCTCCAATCACCGATCAACAAACGTGCCTAAATATAAACCAAGGTAAATTTGAATGTTCCCGGTCCAAGATGGCGCTATAAACATGCATATCCGGCTGAAAAGCCGGCTTCGTATTGGATGTTAGAAGATAGTACTGGCCAATAGGAAACCAGTTCAATATTTCCACCAATAACAAATATCACGAAATATAGCTACAGGCTGCAGGTCCGCCATCTAAAAAACAATTGAATAGTGGAGCCATGCGATTGGCTAATAAGTTGTCTATTACAATCTTTTGACGAGTTGCGCAAAAATTAGCATTTTTGACTCTCACTCACGGCTGCCATGTTTTTTTCTCATGTGGGGTGTGTGTGTATAAAATATATCATGTTAATTTAACCCCATATATACTAATACAGGTGAGTCGCGGTTGTTTTCAGCTGTCCACTTCCTTCAAGCAATACGAATGCGAGTCGCTTATCCTTAGTGAAAGTGCATCATGTAATACTGTCACCTCTTGTGAAATTGCATCGTACATCTCGTTGTGCGATTATGACTCAGTGAAAACTAATTACAATAGAAGGTTTGTCCCTCTGGTTTGTTTTGTTCATAACGAGGACATGTCGTCTTGTAGTAAAGACCGATTGTAACATTTCACCCTCGATCAGTGCGTGACGTTTTGGCGCCATCGACCCATTTAGCGCGGCGGGGCGGCTATATGGCTTTTTACTCTTCGTAGCGATTAATCTCAATGACCTTTGTACATAAATAAACATCACGTGTTAACGACAAAAATAAATAAAGAATAATGTATTGCAGATTTAAAGGGGATGAAAGAGTGCGTCATTTGCTAAAATAGCTAGTGACAATGCGACTGCACTTGAACTAGACGCGGAACCGCTGCTAAAATCGAGCCGCAAGCAAGGGATACGCCAAAGAAATTAATAATGTATTAGTACGAAGGTATTCTTAAGGATCGATTTTTATCACACGGCCCACGGCACCTGTATAATGGACCCTCGATTTTTAAGCATGATGATGGTGTTAAATAACGACAGAGAGTATCCGGGGCAGGATGCGTAAGCACAAGAGACAGAGTCAGGCGCCCGCCTGCAGGCCTGCCACCGCCCGAGACCGCAACCCGCACTCCTTCATATGATATCCGCACCAGCCACATAGGTAAGATCCTTGCTAACATGTTTAATTTATCTTACCTCATGACATGACATAACTTATGAATACAAACAATCAATAAAGCTAGTAAACCTGTGGACCTATTGTAATTTAATGTGTGACAGACCTAAGAGTTGATTCAAGTTTAATGTGTCTTATATTTTCGGAACCTTTAAGCAGAGAGTGGTCATGAAATTAGAGGTAATTAATGTGAAAAGTAATATATCATAACGAGAATGGCTCCAGCACGTAATGACCACCTTCCCAAAAATACAACTTTCTAAAATGTCCATTTCCCAGAATGACTGCAATCAATATAACCACGTCCCATATTGGCCACATTGTATAACCACCACATTTTTAAAATGACCAGCTTCTAAAAAGACCACATTTCAAACTGTCCACTTTTTAAATAGACCACATCACAAGAGGACCACTTCCCACAATGACCATCTCTCACCACACCACACTCCTAAAACAACCGCTCCTAACATACTTACGACCTGTACGACTAGCCTCCTGGTACTGCCCATATTAACATGGAACAGAGGTATCACTATGAACTTCATCTATCACTATCCCTTTTGCTCACTATGTGTAACTAATTTGCAAGAAAGTGTTGGGGCGATCTGAAGTTCAAAGTTAGTCTTATCAAATAAATAGTGGTCTTTCTGAAAAGTGGTATTTTTAAGTAGTGGTCATTATGACAAGTGGTCAAATTGAGGTGTAGTCATTATGAAAAGTGGTCATTTTGAGTTGTAGTCATTATGAAAAGTAGTCTTCCTTAACAGTGGTCATTTAAAGAGTTGTCATATTAAGACGTGGTCGATGTGAAATGTGGTCATTCTAAAACATGGTCATTATAGGATATAGTCATTATTGGAAATGGACAGAAAGTGGTAATTTTAGGAAGGGCGTCATTACTTGACATGGCTATACAATTTTTGACATTAACTGAGTTAAGATAAGTCAAGTATATTCAATGCAATCAGTATGAATCTTACTTGTAAATTGAACAACATGGCCTAAAGGGTATGAGGGTATCTGATAGAACCCTACCTTGATAAACGGTCATTTAAATTAGTTCTAGTTTCAAAATCAGTTTCAAAACCAGATAGTCAGGTCTACTGTCTGTAGCTTATTTTCGCTACATAGCAAAAAAATCTAGACGCTACAGCATAGCTCGCATAGCACTGAATGTGTTAATAGTATTTATACACAAAGAATACATAAGCAAATACATACCACTGCAATATAACCTAGTGCTTTGTTTGAATGATCAAATTTGATGTGTTGTAATACCTCTCTAAATGATATAATTACGTAAAATAGCTGCATGGTGATTAGGCAGGAAATTTTAATTATTCTAATCAGCTAATGGTAATGAGGGTAAAGTAAACTGATGATATTTACCTTCAAACCTTTGTTTATGGGGTACAAATTTTATTTTAACTTATTGTGTTCTTTTTGTCACTATCAAGAGGATATGCAGTGCTCGGTTACTTTGGAAAGAGACCTTAATGGTGGGAATGTAGTGAAGATGGTTAAAAATATTAAGAATACTTGCAAAAAGGTCGGTTTTGCATCCTATACATGGTATGGATTGATCCATAGGCAAATTACGTTGCAATATGCATTGATTATAAGTTCCTTTGTTAGATATCAATTACCATACTGTTATTCTGTTGTACAACAAGGGTTTTTTTTGTATGAATTTAATATCTACATTCATATTTCCTCTAATTTTGCCTATGGAATGGTAGCACATTCTGCAGTTTCCCTTGATTTGGTTGCACCTTAGTTTGGGAGTATTGTTGATTTGTCCCATTGATTGTAATGATGCTGCATATCTAATTTATGTACATATTCCAAGTATGCATCAACATGTGTGCAATGCAAGTTCACTGCATATATAAATTATCTATTATGTATATTTCTAGATAGATGCTTTGTTGTTCCTAGTTTAACACTTATTTAATTTATTGCCTTGTTAGTGTAGAACTCGACATAAAGCTGCAAACATGAAGGTAATTAACATTAATAACTTAAAGCAAGTTGACAGATTTGTGTTTAATTGTACTGTTTTGTGATTATCTTCTTTCTCCAGAGTATTTTCTTTTTTTGTGCTTTACTTTAAGGCTTGTCCTCCAGTTTGCCAGGCAATAAGAAAGCAAGGATACCACACTTTTTTTTAAATATTACATATATATTAATTTCATAGATGTTACAAAAAAAAACATTCCTTATTAATATATTATTTAAAAAAGAGCATGGTTGTTATGTGGTTTAAACTGCGAAAAGTTTAGGTTGATGTTAAATGTATGAAGTTATTAGTTTAAACAGTTTAATAATAAAAACGTGGCAAGCCTTAAGGAAAATTTGCTGAAAATTCCATCAATTTTAAGGAAAAGTTAAATTAAAATTTAAACATGAAATTACTATAATATAAAAATTTAGTTTCAAAAGTTTTTAAGGAAATTGATGAAAATTGACCAATCCCCCACCTCCTTATCTCTGAAACTATTGAGCCCAATAATTTGAAAAAATTACATGAGGACTCCGCGTCAGGGCCCAAAACGTGGGATGGGACTGACTGCATATTTGTACTTTATTTCTAAATCTTCTCATAATCAGTTCAAGATTGGTTTGGATTTGAACTTGGTGTGTCACTGGTACTGGGATTGATATTGGAAGTGTCTTAACACCTCAAGTGCATGGGACTTGATTATTTTCTGCCCAAATTGACATTAATTACTTAAAGTAAAATATTGACTGACAACAAATACTTGAGGGGTTAAGTGCACGTCTCGTTATATTATTTTTTGTAAACCGTGAGTTTGTCTCCTTTCAGGACTACAATCTTGACAACATTGTTGATCAACAGTGCACAAGATTTCAAGACGTGACGGAACAAGAAAGCACGTTTCGTGTAGGCATGCCCACTTGTTCAGTCAATCAAACAGAGGCTGTCCGTCGATATTACGCTGCATTTCCGGCGCTGAAGAAAGGGCAAGAGTCGCCACTGCAGTATTATCTACCTCCCCCAGCCTGGTGTCGCAGAACTGACACAGATTCAAAGTCCACCATGCAAAGTGAATTATCAATAATTGCGAAGGATTGGAATAGCAAAAGTAAAAAGTTCTCTACTGGTAAAGAACGTCGCAACTCTTATCACGGTCAGAGGAAAAACAGTAAGAAGCGCTGCAACAGTTACAGTCGGTCTTTTGAGAGCAAGGAGAGCCTGCCGGAGTGGGTCACGCACGAGGGCGTCTGGGACATCGAGACACAGGACCCGGTGAAGGAATTCATCAGAGCTATGGCGTTCGACGAGGGTTACGGGACCTGCGAGAACACCGTCACGGACGAGCTAAAGGAGATCGGGCAAATTAAGTTCAGATTGAACGAAAACATGGTGCCCGACTGGGACGACAGCCTCGACTTCGATGCCGACTGGGTCGTCGCCGACGACCTCGACCCGCGGATCCGCACGCCCATGGAGGAGGAGCTGTACGCTAAATTCGAAGCCAAGTTCGATCACAGCATCGAAGCTCTGTGGAAAGATCAGAATAATACTCCCGATGACGAGTATCAGGATCTCCCGATAGACTTCCAAGATCTCCTGGCTTCGCCCTCGGACACCCTGTTCGCCGATCCGTCCGTCGAGAAGAGCAGTCTGATTTCGCTCACGGAGAGCATCTGGTCGAACGCGTCCGACGGGTACCCGCCGCGCGAGTCGCCCTCGCGGCTCGCCGACGCGCTGCGCGACCGGCTCGAGCCGCTCAACCTGGCCGAGCCGGAGGCGCCGCCGCTCGATCCGTACGCGATGTACGCCGCCGAGGACATCTGCGCGGCCGCCGAGGACGTCGCGCACGCCATGCGCTCGCTCACCGCCATCAACCACAGCCGCGACCGCAGCGGCTTCGCCGAGGTCCCGCCGCGCCGCCGCCCGCCGGCCGCGCGCGCCTCGCCGGCCGCGTGCGCCTCGCCGGCCGCGCGCCCCGGGCCCGGCGAGGACCTGCTCACCTCCGCGCGCACGCACTTCCGGCCGATCGCGCGCGAGCCCGACGCGGACGTCGCGCGCTACAGGGACGGGGACACGTTCGACATCCGCGCGGAGCCCGACGCCGCGGCCTTCACGCGCAGCGCCTCGGGCGGCGCGTACCTCGAGGGCTCGCGCGACCGGTACCTCGAGTACCGCGGCGAGAAGAGCATCGACTACGGGCGGCTGCGGCTCACGGCCGCGCAGCGGTGTCCCGACCTCGACGATCCGGCCTTCCGGCTGCGCTTCCCGCTGCGCCAGACCGACGCCGGCGTGCAGACCGAGCCGCGCCCGCTCTGGTGCGAGGAGTGCGGCCGCTCCGCGAAGAAGATGCGACCGAGCGCGATGGAGAGCATCTGGAGCGCGGCCGGGTCGTGCTCCTCGTGCTGCGCGCCGGCCGCGGCGCCCGCGCGCGCCGACTCGCTGACGCGCGAGTGGGAGGAGCTGCTGTCGGACATCAGCGCGGCGCACGCGGGCGACCCGGGCGCGGACCGCAAGCGCCGGCACTCGGCCGCGCTGCGCTGCGCCGGCGCCGGCCGCTGCCCGCACCCGCACGCGCGCTTCCTGGCCTGCTGCTCGCTGGCGCAGGACCGCCCGCTCACGCGCTAGTCGCGCGTCCGCCGAGGCTGCCGCGCCGCGTCGTCACCTCTCAATTTCGCGTCGATCCCCGTCGATTCCGCGACGTTCCGGCGGGCGAGTCGCTCGGCGCGATTCGGTTATCGAGCGCTCGACTGCGATGACGCGGCTCGTCCCGTCGAGGGGTAGAGTGCAGATCGTCTATTGCCAGTAGAGATTTCTTCCTTCGTAGTTATTGCCCGCCTCGACATTGCATCGATACGCGGATACTGATCGCGAAATCCGCTTCACCGGCTCCCCGTTCGGTTAGAGCTTCCGACCTTCCGGTGTCGATGCGAGTATCAGAGTTGATGCGATGCCGCGGCGCGATCACTGATCATTTCGAAACCATCTGCATTCTCTGTATATATCGCCTTTATTCATCAAGTGTATTGTTATTTCGAAGTTATTAAAATATGTATGAGATGACGCGGGTTGATGCGGCTTCGAATGGGTTCGAGTCGTCCTCGACTCAAAAAGCTTTCGAGTACGAGGAGGGTTAGCAATAAAGTAGGATTAGAGATGCCTTAAAACTTTACTTCAGTCGGAGTTCGGACAGTGTTACGAGAAGGCTAGACGTGTGCTAACATATCTTACGTCTTTAGATATTGCGGGAAGGCGTATATTGTAACATTATTTTTAGTTGAACATTTTCTTTAGCGATTTCATATTGAAGAGTAGTGGTGCTCTGCGGAATGCTTGGGCTCGCAGTCACATGATCAACAATATTTGGTGTGGATTGATTAATGTAAAGATGTTTAAAATTCGCAATTTCTTAGTCATTGTAGTGTGCTACATTTTATCTTATGTTTATGGCATTCATTCAAATATTTAACTTATTGATTCTACGTTCGTTTAGCCGGCGCAACGCAAAACTGGGTCCCAGCATTCCGTATCGAGCACAAAGGACGATTCTAATATAATTCTTACAATAATATCGTCCCAAATTGTTTAAAATTGTTATTATAAAGTTTAGGTAAAGCAGGTATTTTATTTTTGTTAGTATTTTTTCGTTTACGTTTTCATGCGATCTAAATCCAATTTAAACGTTTAATGGTTTAAAATTGTACTGTTTTCTGTTACTTCATTTTGAGTTGGAACATTTAGTTAACGTAGCGATGATTGTATTCGCGGTTATTGAGTTATGGAGGGTAGAGACGGTTTGTTTTAGCGGTTTGTCCATATGTCTAAGTTATACGCGGCGATTTTATTGAGTAGCCGCATAATGTAATGTTAGGAAGGCGGGACGGACCCGCCCGCTCTAGAGGTAACGAGTGAAGTGCGGACGTGGGCGGACAGTGCCGCCCTCTAGCGGACGGCGGAGAGTTTGCGCTGCCGCTGCTTATAACGCGCCTCGACTCACATGGACTGGAATAGAGTAGGGAACTTTTTCCTTTTTGAAATTATGGTCGTTTGATTCGACGCACCGAGCGCGGCGGCGATTATAAGCACCGGCAGCAAATTGTAACTTAATTTACAGCTAATATGAATTGTAACGGTTCATATAGGCGTAACTGTTATATTATAGTTTATGTAAAGCATAAGAAGTGCATGTTATATTTTCATATATGTTCGTGTGACGCGGGGCCGCGCCGCTCGGGGCGCCGCGAGCCGCCGCGCTCGGCCCCGTCTACACATATTTATTTCATTTATAAACCATACTTAGTTACAATCTCATAAAAGTTTAATGTTCATGCCGATTTTGCTACTTTATATTTATGTCGTGTTTTTATATATTTTTTGTAGTGTGATTTACTTTTGTTTGTAATAACTGAAAACGAAAAAATATAGAAAAAAAAACGAAATTTCCGTAAGAATTGCTAATATTGTATATATATCTTACACTATCGTGGATTTAATGTGTAGTATTTTCAGTTTTATTATGTATGTAATGTTTATAATTTTATATGAATTGGTTCCGGTGTCTTACATATTTGTGGAGATTACTCTTGTTCAAGCGAAATATTTCTCTGCGTATCTCAGCTGCCGGAACCAACCTGTTTCATCTAATCTGGTAATCTGTTTACATTTAACTCATTAGTAAGTCGGAGTATTTTTAAAGTCGCTAATTAACTCATTTTTGTAACGTCACAGTTCATTGATTCCATCACAGTTTTATTTTTTCTGTCATAAGTTTATATATTGTACTTATTAATATTCGCTAAACGATACCTTGATAAAAAAATGTTAAAAAATCACAAAAAAATATATGTTGTAATAGAGTCAAGATCGCATATTATATTATGTTTGATTAGGTATTAATCTTATGTAATGTGCCTATGCACTTGATGCTCGACATCCAAAACATCTGGATTTGTGTCTGCTGCTCGCAGCAGCTAGTCTGCGGGGGCTAGAAGGGGACGATATTATGTTTTGCACGAACACCAGTCCCTGCAGACTGCCTTGCTGTGCCATCCGAACCATCTGTATCACTACAATTGGCACAGCTGGCAAGTAACTTGGCCTCCGAATCAGCTTGCAAGGACTTATATCACCTGGCACATGTTATGCACATCCTCATCAATCCGGGGTATGCGTGTCATTATCACCATCTTTTCGCTTATAATCATCTGACTATAGTCAACCGCTACCCATTTTTAAGTAAAAGTCCGCAAGTCTTTCTCAGGCTAGGTTACAGTCCCCATAATCACTTACACTTGATAAGCCACTATAAAATGTGGCTGAAGAGCTTTTCGTCGTTATTGTAACTGTATTTGAATTTTCGAAATTTCTTTCACAGTCGAGGATTGTTGAATCAAATTGTGTTTGTGTTTACACTGTTATCAGTTATCATAATGTTGAGTCGGGAGTCGTATAGGTTTCTTTATATTTGGACACACCTTACGGCGCATGATTGAGGATCTAAACTGAAAACATTCGAGTAGTGGTGTTTTACCTCGTGATGTGTCGTTACGCGTTAATCTCGACTGACAAGTCCGCTTGCAACCGATCGCTGGCAACCAGCCTTGGTTACATGCATATTTGTTTACACCTCATATCAAACAATATTTTCTTGTCGAACTTTCCTGACTTCGTTAGAAATAAAGAGTATCTTATAGACCGGGGTAGGAGCTGTCTTTACAGGGATTTCACTACTGGCTTCAATTCAAAATTGTGCACTTAACTCATAATTAATCGGCTTTGTCTTTCAGAAACAACATGCATTCAATTTGTATGTGAAGATATAGATAAGAAAATAGTAGTAAATATTTAAAAGTAAAATTTTATATTTTGGTCTTAGAATTTGCTTACATACTGCTAAATTCGGTCAAGCTGTGGGTTATCCCTGATAATAGTTACCATTTTCCTAACGATAGGTTGCTCACTACTCTGGTACTTGCCACCTGTGGGAAGGAAATAAAAAATAAACAATCCAACTATTTTGTTGTTATTTTGAAACTTGCCATTCCTCTGAATTATAGCTTGGGAAAATTTAGCGGCGTTGTTTAGAATGCGAATTTTACCCAATCTTGTAATTACCAATGTGGTTGGTGTCATTTAAAAATATTGGAGTTTCATCTGCCACCACGCCTTACTATTTTGGCAGGCTATAATACATAGTGCACCAGCGATGCGCATTGATCCGAGTTGCATACAATTCCTTGTTGGTAGCAGTGAATGCGTGGCCACCTGCTCAGAGCAGCAATTTCAACGCTTGTGGAGAGGGGAGGGGGGCGCTAATACCGAGATTCGGCTTCGATTCTTAAAAATCGTATATCAGGGGCGGCTCATAATTCAGTTCCGATAATTTGTGGGCCCTTGTCCACTATACGCACGTTAAATCCAACAGTGAAACTAAATTAAGAAAAAATCTTCAGTTTTATTCCTCGAAAGTAGGTAGGTTAGGATCGTTACTTTAGGTGTCTTTCGATGCCCAAAGGGCAATTTGCACGGAAATTGGAGCTCTGCCGTGGTGTGACGACGAGTCTGTACTGCACGCGACATGGCAGCGGTTGAAAGAATTAAACTTTGTATGATTTCGTTTTTAACATAGTGCCACTGTAGGATTAAACTAATTGGATTCGGCGCCAGTACCAAGGCGCGCCCCATTTAATTGACGTTGCAAAATTCTAGTTTATTCCCACTAGTTCAGTTGTCCAGTTCAGTTGACTGAACTAGTGGGATTTTTTTCTCGTTTGTTCAGTTGACTGAACCTGGCCAAAACGTATATCTTAAAAGAGAGGTCGGTTTAGGTTATGTTAGATGTTCAGCAGGCCCGAAGGGCTAAAAACACCCAGAAATAGGGGCTGAACTGAATAACTAAACTAGTGGGAATAGAGGAAAATTCTGGGGTCCTAGTGAAAAAGGGTTTGCCTAGTATACTCCGTTCATGTTTATACCCTTTTTTATGAAGAGTTAAGTCGACTTGTTCCGCTTTTTTCACTATGGCCCCAAAATTGCAGTCTACGGTGCAGACTCGTGGTCACACCATGTTGTCACCACTACTATTCGACGGAGCCCTGCCTGAGGCAGGGCTCCTATTTCTGAGCGATTTGCCCTACGGGCATCTAAAGATACCTAACGAACCTAACCTACCTACTTTTGCGGAATAAAAATGATTTCTGTCGAATTTCCGACCAAAGCGAATAGCCGTGGTGTGACCACGAGTCTGCCCCTTAGACTACGTTCCTTTAGTCTTGTACCTGGTGATTTAGTAGATTGCAGGTCAAAAGTGGCATCTACTGGATATAGACTATTATCATGATATAAGGTCCCCTAATCTCTCGACTAGATCCACCGGTGGTCCTGTCTCACTTGCAACTCCTAGGATCCACCGTCTGCTCCACCAGTGGACCGAACAGCACTCTACCGCGCAGAAGATCTACCACTACGGATGGAAAATGCGTAAGAGTGAGATACAAGAATATTTTGCTCTCAGGCGTAAATGCGCCTCTTACGCTGGCCCATGATGACCATTAGTGCAGGGGCCTTAAAGTGCACTTTTTTTATTTTCTCATTCCATTACACAAAATAAAAGTAGGTAATAAGGCAGCTATTGTAACCGCGCGGCTATAAATTTCCATTAGAAGTTGCCCATGTAAATGCACCTTTACTAATATAATATCAGCGTTTATCGCAATTCCCTCGGGAGGGCCTCGGGAAGATACGATCTAAAAAGTACCGTGAACACGGAACAAACCAAAATACACACTTTTGCATTTTTACTAACAGTAAGGATAAGGATGTGATGCGGGTTACCTACAAATCCTACAATACAACCCAGGGAATCCTTTATCCTTAGGCTATTTCCATAACGACGACGCGCTGGTCTAGTTGGTAGTGACAGGCAGTTCCACATATTCCTACTGGTCTATCCCTCCTGGTAGGGAAGAAAGGTTTTTTTTTCCACATTTAGCTACTAGGGGGGAATACTTTTCCACATATCTCTACTGATAAAATAATTCAGGAAATTGATATCATCGCATTGAAAAGTGCTTCTTTAAGTGTTTTGTTTATTGGTTTATTCGCATATTATACACTTTCGCATTTTATACACTAATGAAAAATTTCAATTGCAGACCCAAGGCACCCCTTAGTGGCATAAATATGAGGTAGGTTTAGGTTATGTCCGGAGGGCCAAACTACCCAGAAATAGGAGTCCCGTCGACTTTCTGCGAAAGTGTATACATATAATGCGAATAAATCGTTTTTTTTAAGGTACCTATAATAAATGATTTTTCTATCTACTTGTACTTTATCTTAGTAGAAATGTGTGGAAATAAAACATCATTGTATCCCCCCTAGTAGCTAAATGAGGAAAAAAAATCCTTTCTTCCCTACCAGGAGGGATAGACCAGTAGGGATATGTGGAACAGGGGGTAGTGACCCTGCCTACGAAGCGAGCGGTCCTGGGTTCAAATCCCCGTAAGGGCAGATATTTGTGTTATGAGCGCGAATATTTGTTCCTGAGTCATGGATGTTTTCTATGTATTTAAGTATTTATTTCTCTATATAAGTATTTATATCGTTGTCTAGTACCCATAGTACAAGCCTAGAGCTTAGTTTGGGACTAGGTCAATTGGTGTGAGATTGTCCCCTGATATTTATTTATTTATTTATTTATAATATATTATGGAATAAAAGGGCGGTTTTAAAAAAAGTGCACGTAGTTAATAACGGTAACTTTCCCATTGCGTCACGATTTCCACACAATATTTTTTTTCTACTGCTATAACACATGGAGTACCTACCTATCTCAGGCAAATCTCTTGTAGCAAGGGCCACCATTTAACTCACTGGTGAGAATTGAATCTGAGGGCAGTATACCTGTGTGGCGGACTAAAGCTAGCAACACTCGCTCCCACCGAGCTTCCTACTTCGGGCTCTGGCTCGGAAGGAAACTCCGACGCTCTCCCGTTTTGGCAGCTCGGTGAGATCGGACGTTAGGGTTAGGACGTAACTCTCTTGTCAATTGTTAGATTCGCTCTAAGTTCTTACACGCATTCACATAATATTGGATCGGATTGCCTTTATTCATAATATACGTTAACATCCATCCATCCATTCTGCCGAGTTTCTTGCGGCGTTTCTTCTCAGCAATGGTCTCCTCTTGTGAAGCGCTGGTAGATTCTTGACGTGTAAAAGTGCCCGTGTGGCCTACTTACTGAATAAATGTATTTTATCTTCTTTTTTTTATCATCTATAGTAAAAGAGTATTTTACTGAAGGCACCCGTTCCCAAACCTGTATTTATAATAAACATTAACCTCCGTGTCGAATTTCATCCATATATCGATTCAGCCATTCAACCGTGATCGAAAGACAAACATCACCTATTCAAAATAAAGCGCCCAAATCACCATGCGACCACTTTTTTCAAACAATTTTGAAAAGCTCGGGAGCAATCACCGTCGGCTCCGAGCCGAACTCAGTCGTTACTCTGCTCCTCTCACATCCGCGCGTGAGCAAGAGAGCGCTATACAAAAACCTCGGTTACACTTTCATCCACTGAATGCACGCGGTGCCTCGGCCAGAACGAGACACGCCGGTTTGTGTCTCAGTGAACTTACGAAAACATTATTTGGACTTAATTTCCAGTGTTGCGAACTTTTCGACGTGATTTGTGGAAAGGACGCTCGCGTTACGTGCTCAAACAGTGGGTTTATTATTGCGGCATTTTCAGGGGTAAGTTTGTCTTTTAAAATAGGTTTAGTTTAGTGCTAATCCAAATAAGATTTATTCATCTTCGTAAACATCGTTGTTTTATGAACTTGAGTAACTTGGAGAATGAATAGCTTTAGAATCTCATTCATAAACATTGAGGTAATCGAACCCCGTCTCGCAAACGCAAAGTGGTTTAATGTCATTCATTAAACTCATTCATGCTGCCCTAGTTACCCCCGACGCAAGAGGAGGGGTGTTATAATAATATGTTTAATGTGTTTATCTGTAGATCCCAAACGATTGGACCGTGCTTGGACTCGTTTTGTTTTCTAAAGCCTTTTAATCGGAAGGTTCTTAGCTAGATTGAATGAAAATCGGTTGAGCTGTTGGATTGGATATCACCTTCGAAAGTAGACGTTGCCATTATATCAGGAGCTTTTGTTAGAATACAAGACATTGCCAAGAAATCCTTGTATTAGGAGACGGGTTGCGTTATTTTTGTAAGGCAAATTATTGGTAGTTTCTTGTGTTTTCATCGGTTTCAGTTACTTACCTAGTAGGTAAGTAGGTAATTTCCACTTGATTAATAGTTTTTAAAAAACCTTACTGCGTGAAACTTAAAAGCTTATGAATAGGTTCTTATAGGTACATTGACGTACAAAAACTTGACATGAGGCATTTAGTCTGTAATGTAGTGTAGTAGCCTTAATTAATTATATAAACTATTATATTCCCGTTAATTAGGGGACTTTTAACCGTTCCTTCTATCCCGTTCCTACTATCTACTTTATCTAATTTGCTCCTCTTTTTTGTAGACCAGCAAAACCTGAGATGAATAGATCATCTGCTGCATGTTGTTCTCGGGCAACAAGCTTCTAGCTTACCTTAAGTCCTTTTTATTAATTTAATTATAACTTGACAGATAATTTTAAAGGCCCGTTAAAAACAAGTACCGTAAAACTACACAACTATGGTCCTGGCCTACAACAATAATCCAATTTTACTTATCACATTATTCTAAAAATATGGTAGTTTTAGCTATAGCTAGAGTTTAGAGCAATTGATGGCCAAACAGTACATATACCCAGCAATAATGGCGGTAAGGTATCATATTTTAGAATAATTTTATGAGGAAAATTGGACTATTGTTGCAGGTTGTGTGCATAGTTGTGTAGTTTTACGGTACTTAGTATATGATGATCTATGAAAAAACATGCCGATGATAAGGTAGTTTTCTAACTGTTGTGATTTTCCGTGCTTTCCAACTAAAGTCGCACGTTGGCCGAGTCAATGGGAATCTCCCATCGAACTGAGGTCATTCAACGTTATACAAAGCGGCCTGTTCAGCCTCAGGCATTAGGAGATGGCAGATAGAGCCCCTAAACATCTGGAGCCAACTTTATACAGCTTAACTCCTTATTCATAAACGCACTAGGTATAGCGGTATAGGTAATGCTATTTGAGTTATAGTATGCTTTGTCACTTTTTGTTAAATGAAAATGTCACAATGACAAGAACAAAGCATATTTTAAGCATGTTTTAGCTATTGTGCGTTTATGAATGCGGTGCGGTATTGTTCACAATCTAAGAAGATGCACCCGACTACTTGCATTTCACGTTGCACGATAGGTAGAAAGGCAGAAAGTATACTCATCTATGAATTTATGTAAATACTTTAATGTACCAAGAAAGCTACACTACACCAAATGTAATATTAAATTAGTTACAAGCGACCTGCCCTCGCTTCGCTTCGGTTTATGTAAGTTGTCTGCAACACCCGCACATAATTCAGAATTTATTATACGTAAAAACCTTCCTCTTGAAACACCTTGTTGATGAAACCGTATAAATTGTGTAGTTTGAAAGATATTAGCGTACCTTCATACAGAGCGACAGACGGCGGGAAGAGACTCTTTTATACTTGTATTACCTACTATACTATACCTATGTACCAAAAGATTACATACTATTTACGGAAATAAAAGTAGAACAAAGGCAAATTTATCCCTTTAAGGAATCTCATTTCAGCCGTGCCGTTAGCTATAATAAGGCACTCAGCACCATACCAAGGGTTAGCTAGGCAATATATTCGTAAAACTTAGTACTTCATGGTTTAAAACACTATTAAGTAGGTAAACTTATGAACGCCGGTAACTTCGCTACGCTTAGTTATTAGTTTCTTCACGTTTGGGGTCGATTTGTTAAAAAATATTTCTTATTAATCTTTCTTACTTCTTTCTAATCTTTCTTATTTCTTTTTGGGTACCTACCCAAAAAATATTAAGTTCCTAGTGGATTAAGTCTATGCGTTCTCAAAAATACAATCTCTTGACTAAAATTCTTTCTTTCAAACTAATTATGAAAAAGACCCCTTCTTTTCAGACAGCCTGCCGTTTCGCCGAAATATGTTTGCCAAAAAGTGTAGTTTCCGAACCGTTTCATTTGCCAACCCATTTTTTTTCCTGTAATGTAAATATTTCAGGAGTTATTTTAGTACCATTGTGAAGAACCCTATAGGTTAGGTTAGGTTAGTTTTTGTAAAATTAAATTACGGTTACAGAAAACAAAGCGGGTTGGCAAATGACACGGTTGGGAAACGATACAATTTGGCCGAAACAAAGGTAAACGGAAAAAGAGAAAAAACCTTTAGCAATTTAATTTACCAATTTTGAAACGGACTAATCCTATATTCAAGAAACGACTCTTGAAATGACATTTGCTACGTACAAAATGTGTAAATTTTTAACGAGACGTCACAATGCAATAAACGAATATCAAAAAAAAATAAAAAAAATATCAACTCTACCATCGGTTTTGAATATAGGAACGCACCATAAGGTGAATTGATATGATACCGAAAAAGACGTCCACTGCTAACAGCCTATCCCAGGCTGTTTCCCGCTTCCCGCGATCCTTATCAGATCGTCGGCCCACCTTGCAGCAGGCCTGCCAACATTGCGCCTTTAGGGAAGAACTAGGTACTCCAAGTCCTTATTTCCGCTCCAAAATACATTAGTTCTATAAAAAATCCACCAGAGCAATTTCGCTTGTTTCAATAATACCAGCCCCCTATTTCACTACCCTGACAATTGACAGGTGACAGGTGACATTTCAGTGTGTGTACATGGCGCAGCTTGCATGAAACCCAGTGATGTATCAGCGTGTTAACTGAGCCATGTATACCGTCTATTGATAAAAGGTGTCTGGTCTATCAGTATATACTGTCAACGGCATAAATAAGTGATCATTTATGTACCTTGTCGCGATCAATCGTTGCACAATTTTGTATAAAATTTTAAACACAACGTTAAAGTGAAAAGGTACGTAAATGATCACTTATTTATGCTGTTGACGGTACGTTGCGTATTATTTTTTAGTTTTGTTGATAATGTTTAACGAAAAGTTAACATACTGTAGGATATACCTAATAGGTAGTGCTCTGAATGACATAGGTAGTATAGGTACAGGTTCATTCAGATTCAGATTCAGATTCTTTATTTGCAATAAACGTGGTACAAATGGTCTTAATTTAAAACATAATCCGACACATTTAACCGTCGGTGACAGCATGCAAAACATGACTATTATAACTAACAATTTACAAAAGTTCTATAACATTATATTAAAAATTAAATCATTACAATGGGAAATAAATTAAATTAAGTACATGTTAATGTTTCGTTATTAAATATTCATTTACGGAGTAGAAGCCTTTCTCAACCAACCAGTGGAAAAGTATGGTTTTAAATTGATTGTATTTGAGATTTTTTATTTTTTCTGGTAAGTAAGTTATTGAATATTCTAATCGACATTGCATAGCAGTTTTTGTTACAAATGTTTGTCTTAATTTTTGGTGCTACCAGTCTGTCGAGATACCGTGTATTAAAAGTGCACACTTCTTTTTTCGTAGTAAAGAAACCAGGGTTCATCCTGACGAAAAGACACATTTCAAACAAGTAGATACATGGAAGAGTCAGCAACCTCAGCTGTCGAAATAGAGGCTTGCAGCTTGTGAGGGGACCTACTTTACATATTGCACGAATGCATTGCTTTTTCGCGATGAAAGCTTTATTGATTGTTCCAGAATTACCCCACAATATGATGCAATATCACGATGATGATGTGATTCACTTAGACATGCAATGATTTATAATAATTTACAGAAATACTCAATCATTTAATTCTACTTCCACTTGTTTATCATAAAAAGAACGAAGGTACTTCGCGGGGACATGTTTTATTGTACACTTCATTATAATATAAATCTTGTTTGATTGAAATATTTTTTCTATATTGGACCCGGTGGTAAATACAATTGGGCAAATATTCGGCGTTACAACTGCGAAAATTATTATCGGGCTATTAAAATGCCAAAGATACACCCAGAGAGGTATTATTAGCCGACGAATGCTGGACTTCCTTTCCCTCGTAACATGAAGCCACTTTTGGACACTTGTAAGCCCTAATCTGCTCAGTGAGAAACCTAAAATGTGCTAACAGCACCCAGATTTATTTCATCTTTTCCACACATATACTTTCCATCTTTTGTCCTAATTGGTTTAGGTTGGTTAAAAGACTTACAAGTTTTAAATACCAAGATTTAGGCATTGAGGTGTGTTGGAAATGCAAATCAAATACGATTTGAGAGCGCGTTAAATATTGAACTAGGTATACTCGGCACTTCACTGTAACCAAGTGGTTTTTATATAACACGTTGTTGAAAATAATTGTCCCTTCATTTGAATTTCTTGGGAGCCTTTCGTTTCGTCAAAAAGTTTTTGCCAAACTACTTTTTTTCCGAAACTGTAAATATTTCAGGATTTATTTCAGAACCATCGAGTAGAATCCTATAGGTTAGTTTTATTTAGTTAGGTTAGTTTAGTTTTATAACAATCCAGAAATATTTACAGTTTTGGAAAAAAAAGCGTTTGTCCAAATGATATTTTTGGGAAATGAATCAGTTTGGCAAAAACTGTTTGACGAAACGAAGGTAACCCGAATTTCTTCTTAAATTTCTAAAACTTATCGGATATTTTTCTACTAGAGTTTACATGTGTAAAATTTGGTTAGCATATGAAAAAAATCTGAAATACATCGAACAATCTTGAAATTCCTCGATTCCCAAATCGTGAACCGAATTTCTGCATCCTTAGTACTCCGGCCCAATATGGTTGCGTTTATCGCGTGACATAATGTGGATAAAGCATCCATCACTCTCGTACTTATATAACTTTTCATCCACATTTTGTCACGCTATAAACCCAGCCATATGAGGGCCCCTTTTGCCAGCTTGTGCTTTAATTAAGATAAAATCTATATCCAAAGCTCAGGCATAATCCTGACCCAGCCTTCAAATAAAACCGTAACACGTCGGGCGGAAACCTGACGCAGGTATGGCAACATTTACTTGATGTGTTCTATCTTCTAGTCGAAACGTATTTTCAGCGCCGCCGGGCAGAAAGTTAATTGAACTGCTCTAGAGCAGACGTTTGAAATGAAAACGTTCGCCACTGAAGCCTTGTCGGGTTGTGGAGGCAGTTCTGCCAAGCACACGACCGACAGGAACATGTTGTATGAGCTGCGCGAAATGTCATGGCTTGTATAAAGTTAGAAATCGTCAGTGATACTGTAATAAGTAACAAATTAAAAAAGGTGCAAAATTCACCTTAGCAAGTAAGTCAGTAAGGTACTTTTTGCAACTTATTAAATTCGCTAGTTACGCGCTATTGCAGTATTACCGACGAAATGTAGGTCTAGTTCTTATAAAGAATACATTTAATTTTGTTCTGAGCGATTTGCATGATCAACAGACTGAGTTGACATATTCTTACAGATTTATGTTTTACTGTTTACGCTAGGCCCGATGTGAATCATGCAAATCGCTCAGAACAAAATTAAATGTATTCTTTATAAGAACTAGACCTACATTTCGTCGGTAATACTGCGTATTTATATTAATTTGAAATTGTTGATAAAATATAAAGCGGTTTTAATAGTGCTAATGTCTGTTTGTTTTTTGAAATGCACACTGTCCATAAATAAACAGAATTGAAAAAAAAGACAAATCTTAACACAATGGCAGATAAACCAAGCAACAATGCAGCGTTAACAAGTATAAGACTAAGCCAGAACAAAGTTAGCACAAATCAGGCTTATTAGTGTTCTTAGATTGGGAGATAGCCTCAAAAGTGGCCCTGCGACCCACGTCCTGTAATTACCCATTGTGCACCCGGACCATAAACACGATATGTGCTTTCCTTTACCCGATGCGGGTGATATCGCTTCGATATTTTGTTTGCTTATCAGCCATCTTGACAACTGTGGCGTGGTCTCCGAGATAATCATCAGGAACCACTGAGATAGATACCCTAGCTAGATGTAAGAATAAATTAATGAAAATTTGCTTACAACCAGACCAATATACTAAAATGGGTATGCGGCTGGCTTCCCGGAAACAAAGAAATATTGAAAAACCGATATGTATTTATCAATTACAAGCGTGTGCGCAAACACCCGATGCGCAATTCATTGTTTAAATGGCATTTGAACATAGGTTAAATGTTAGTCATTTTGACTTAAGAAGCTCTCTGTCGAATGTTCTTCATTTGAACGCGATTACGTTAAAACGGATTTAACATACATACACACCTTCACGCCTGTAACCCCAAAGTGGGGTAGTCAGAGCTACAGAATTACCTACAACTTTAAAAATTTGTTGATAATTCAGTAACCACATTTTGCAAAAATAGGCTAAGATGTTTACCAGCGTATTAGTGACAGGTTGCAAGCCCATCGCCTAACAGTACTACATGCCTATATTCCCTTAGTCGCCTCTTACGACATCCACGGGAAGACATGGAGTGGCACTATTCTAACCCGGCAACCACACGGGATATAACGGATTTAATAATTCTTACAAAAGGTTAAAATTCCAATCTAAATCATTCCCCCAGTTTTTACATGGGCACGCTATTCATCAAGACCTCTTGCTATCTTTCTGCCGAAAGCACAATCTAAAGTTGCGTACGCTACGCGTTGAAACTGCAATCTATTTCCCTGCCAAGCATCGACCACGAGGACTCTCCATCGCAGCTGATCCTTATCTCTACACGTGAAATAAAAGATTTGTGTAACCTCGCTCACTAAGTCTTCTTTGAAAAGGATACCTTTCAAGGATTAACTATAAGTCGCTGGGACAACTTATGAGTTTGCGGAGAAATCTCAGAAGAAGTTGAAGCTGTCCTTTGTAGTATTATGCCATTGTTGCCAAGTAATCCTCAGTAAGTGTCTTGCGTAATCAATAAGAATTGTGTCGAAAGGAAAGTTAATCCGCGATTTATTAGGGATGTTATCGAACCCGTTGAGTGTTATTACGCAGGATGTAAGTTAATGGTGTTCATTATCTGAGTTGAATGTTGCCTGTCGTAACTATAATTACAAGTGTTACCAGTAATGTGTATATTTTTGCCATTCTACCGAGTGCCTTGAGATATGGAATGATAAACACATTATACAAAACATATTTTGCTCAAAGGGTCTGCGCACAGAAATAGAAGCACCGCAAAACGTGGTTTTGCAAACCTAACCTAACCTTCTTATCAAGTAAGTTTAGAAAGACCGATTCCAGACAATTATAAGCACTATTTCCGGTATATTTTCGGTTCGTTTTGCACTAACGTTACGAAGTACAGCTTTCTGTATCGAGTTACCTGCGCGTACGCATATCAAATGGCCAGTTTGAATGGCCGCGAATTATCCGTACCACCAAAGCGTGGAAACAAGAACCACTTTTCAAAACGGCTCATTAAAATTTAGTTTAACTATTATTTTGTACTTAAAAAATGGAAGTGTAAAGTCTGAATTGGAAGAGCAAGCGATGGACGTAGGTCGTTTTGCAAAAAAAATGTTAACACTAGGCTTTGATTGAAGCCGCTATTTCTAGAAATAGGATTCGAGAATGTTCTATTTAAATAGACTTATTATAATATTCGCTCGACTGGCGCCATGTTTAAAGGTGAATGAGCTATAAAGGCATTTGGACTGTTAACAGTTCCGCGAAGATAATCTTTTGTTCTTTCGAATTTTAAATAGGAACACTATGTAATATTTGTTTTTTAATTCGCGACCATGATTTTACAGTTGCATTATGTTACCACTGGATTAGATTCTGGCAAAGGTTGATTCTTGTTTCACAAATAGTAATTGCGATTGTGCTTGGGGTCTGATTGTGTGTCTCCGAATCCAAGATATCCTGTCTTGCTTTTTATTTGTCTAAATGTTTACAAATTGTTGTTTGAACAGAGTTCAACTAAGTACAGTGTTCAAGTAAACGCCAAAATCTCACGAACTCGAGACTATCTCAGACGGTGGATCACGAGCGATGCGAGATACGCTCAAATTGGACCCTTTGTCAAGCCGCTACACCAATTTAAAATCATTTATCAAAATCAGTCCAATTCAAAATTCAATCTAAACTCCACATTAATAAAGGTCATGGTAACTTTAGTGAGGTGATTCGGTAAGCTTGTCGATTGTGACGCGATGGCATTCGATTTGTGTTCGGCGATCTTCGGGTGACGTCGGAACGTTACTGGCCATCTATAACAACAATAGAAACTTTGGCAACTGTGGTCTTTGACATTGATGACTACGATGATCCTAATATTTTGTACCTCTTTTTTATCAGGATATTTATAGCACACGTTTTTTCATAGTCTATGAATAACAATGGAAAATATTTTACTAATTTATACCTTAGTTCCTTGAAAATGTTTGTAAAATAGCAGCTATCGTCTATTCTTATATCGAAAAGAAGGATTCAAACAGAAACATGCAAGAATAAGATTGAAAATAATCACATAAGAAATGTCTAGATTCTGGCTAGAACATATTTTATAGTATCCAAATAATTATCAAATATATGTATTTCCTTGTGGGAGGACCTTGTGCAGGGTCCGTCCAGGTTGGTACCACCATCTTATCCATTAACCTACCGCCAAGCAGCAGTGTTCGCATTGTTGTGTTCCGGTTTGGGGTTAAGACAGCCGGTGAAATGACTAGCATAGAGGCATTCCATCTTAGTCCTCAGGGTTGGCAGTGCATTTGCAGTCTTGTGAATGCGAATGTCTATGGGTCACAGTTTCCACTTACTATCAGGTGGCATGTGTACTCGATTGCCTTCCTATGCCATAAAATAAATAATAAAATAAAATATATAAATAATTAAAAAAATATTAATTAAGCTTGAAAAGTTCAAGTTGCAATGCCAAATAAGACTCATAACCATAACTGATTCTTACTTATTTAGTTACTTAAATAAAAACAAAATAATTAAGGCTAATACGGTACATCAAAAACATATTTTATTACATACTTCACGCTCTCGACTTCGTATAATTTAGAAAGTTTTTGTTGAAACAATTATACGTGTAACGTTAGTAGGTAAGTAAGTTGAAATCAATCCCTTCTCACGGCGCGGCCGCACACTGCGCCTGCGATCGAGATTGTACTTATTTATATTATTTATCTGCCTCGGCCACCGACAACCTAATCACCCTGTATCCGGTGTACAGGGTGATGATTTTTCTTGTCCAATGTGTCATAAATAAGGATAAGTCATCTCTGAATGTAAATAGTAAGTCCGTTCGTAATTCCTAGATTCAGAATTGAGTTTCGTGTTCTTAAATAAAGTATCATAAATATCAGAGGAAAATCCCACACAAATTGACCTTGTCTCGAACTAAGCTCTAGGTTTGTGCTATGGGTACTAGACAACGATATAAATACCGGCAACCGAACCCAGGACCGCTAGCTTCATAGGCAGGGTAACTACCAACTAGGCCACGCGTCGTCTAAACTTCGTCTAAATAAATTAAGATCCTATTTTAATTTTATGTGGGTCATTATTTTAACTCTAGTTTCAAATGTTTTTAGTTGAATTTAAAAGACGTTTTACTCACCGTTACATTCACATAACGTTTTAGAGCTATCTGCAATTGGAAGATACAAGAGGTTTTTTAATATTAATCCGTCAATGAATATAAGTAACATAACTCACACGAGAAACAGACAATAATGCACCGGAAGGAAGTTTTAACTTTTAACCCAAATTACTTTGACTTTAACCTGATTTTACCCGCGATGCGACACAAATATCGGAGCAGAAAAACTTTAGTAGGCCAGTGGGTGTAAGTAGCACCCAAATTGAAGAAAAAAACCCAAACTCGCCTGTGACATGTGTGTGTGTGTGGCATTGACTACTTGCACCTAAGAAATACATTACGAATGATTACAACCATTAATTAATAAACTTTTGTTGTACTAAATTGCTCGGATTTTTTTACCTGATTGGCAAATGCATTATAAAAATAGCAATAAGAAAATTGTAACGCAAACGCCGACCATAGATTGATGCCCGTGCAATTACGAACCGTCTATAGTCTATGGAGTACGTTTTTATCTGCATTTATTACCTGGCCAGCGCTGGGATCTAACGCAAGAAAAAAAAGCTGAACAACTTCATGAGTCGTGCTTCGTTTAACTATAGACAATCCCTCTATAATTTAAGATAGTGTTTATAAATAGAAGAATGGAATCCGTAGGGTTCTAGCGTCTAGGCTGACTTATAATTATGAAGTTTAATTACTTGAGGGTGTACTGTAATTTACTGTGACGTAATGGTGTAAGCCGAAGGTGCTATTATTGTTTATTGCCGTGTTGGACTTGATTGGAGTTTGTATTGGCGTGTTATTATATTTTTATAAAACAGCTTTTAACTTCATCCACGTAGAATTATTTTGTCTTTAAAAACTATTAGTTTTCGGAACATAGGGATAATTATGTGCTAATCCAATGCGTGGACTAAGTATAAGTGTTCTTATATTCGTAAGATTTTTATTCACCTACCTACACAAAGTAGGTTTATTTTCTAAATCGTTTCATTGTAAGCACTATCTATTATATCTACGGACATTAAATATACGTACAATGTAAGACGTATATGAGTAACCGACCAACGGTATCATGTAATAAAAGATAAACTACACCCTTTACATAACATTGCTCTGTAATACATGCTTACTGTAACCTGCATAACGCAAATTATGTTTTTGTTCGTGAGCAATTTCGCTCGGTATTAAATAGGTGGGATGGGGGTACGAATCTTGGGTTCAGTGTTGTAACGGAGGATAATGCTTGCCGTAAATCTATTGGAGATCGTCCAGGGTTTCAACATGCACGGAAGAGTATTGATAGGTAGGTACTTAGTATCCTGATTTTGTAAAGT
This sequence comes from Acleris emargana, assembly GCA_927399475.2. Classification (NCBI taxonomy): domain Eukaryota; kingdom Metazoa; phylum Arthropoda; class Insecta; order Lepidoptera; family Tortricidae; genus Acleris; species Acleris emargana. Next base: position 4,999,113 of record OV656847.1, read on the forward strand.
TTACACACGACCACGACACACTGAGATAAAAACAGTACCTAAGAGAAACTAAAAGACGTACCGTTTTCGCTCTTGTCTCAATGTGAATAAGACATAAAAATTTACGTATCTCAGTTTCCCTTACTACATCATGAAAATGAGGAGACTTCTGCCCGTCAAAATTTCTCGTAATTCGTTAAGCTAGAGACGTGATTAAAACTCTTAATTTTTCAGTTGCAAGAGCGTCACACTGATCAAAATTCTGTTATTGACTTAATATAGTACTTAAAATACCTACATGAACAAAATTTTATGAAAGCAAGTTTTTTTTACTTGTTATTTAGTGCAATCTGTCCTTCACTTTGGGACAGTAAGCTCTGTTTTGGTTATCTTGATCCATTCAGATGTCTTGCGGAGTATGCTCCCATTGCAGTGTGTCACTTTTTTAATGTCAACTGGGGTTTCGCGCTTTAGCCTTCTAGGCGGTGGTTGTATCACTGAGCAATTTGGGCGGATTTGGAGTTTCAGCATTATTTTTGTCTCTTCTCTATGATCTCTTCCTTGACCAAATCCCCAAGTCTCGATACCTACATCGGCACCATAGTCTGGATCATAGCTACTTCTGAACAGAACTTTATTCTGAAATATTTGTACATTTATAAGTATAACAAACATAGATGATAATTATACATACTAACATGATCTAATCAGCCTGGTTTCCAATATGTTGCGGATGTCAGAAATCTCTACAGTACCTACTTAATAAATAACACGAACTAAAGAGCTATTTAAAAAAAAACTAACACTAGGTAGGTACTTTAAGTAACTTTGTGCAGAGAAGGTATTTTTCCTAGCTACCTATGAACTAAATTCGAGGAAAATCAATCACACAACGGGATAACACTTGACCCTACGTTCGTTCAGAAACAGTAAGTGAAAATGGAATAGTTGTAAAACTTTAAAGGATTTATTTTATCACAAAACACTCGTAAAGTATGAAAACGAGATTCTTTTAACACGGGAAACGACCCGCGACGGATTTTATTTGTTTCTCGATTAGGTTCGTGTATTGTAACCGTTTATTTCTTGTTTATTATTTTGTTGTAAGTAAATGTGGGTCACACACGATGCAATAAAATATCTACTCCAAATATAGACATATTCCTTTATTTCACTTCTTTATTAATCTCATTATCTATAGATCATCGATTCGTCATTGGAGCGGGTGACGTATAATAATAAGAAGCTGTCACCTCAATTTCACACCCTTAAAATATAAAGTGTGAATGGACACCTTGCTTAAATTAGTTACGTCATCTACAGGATGTCTACAAAATTTATGTCAAAGAGCGCTGATTGACGTTTTCTTGTTTTTATAATTTTGGATTTGTAAACATATCACCGTGATATTCTGGATATTTAATAATAATAACATTCGTGCACATTAATTAGGACGTAAAATATGACAAAGTAGACAAAAGTGCTAAGTATGACGTGGGAAAACTGATACTATGCTATAATGTGTTAGACTTAAAAAAGACCAGTTTTATTTAAAAATAAAAAAACACCTTTCAAAATATGTTATTTCGCGTAAACAAGACCATTAAACAAAAACCACGCTTATTCTGAAGAGTATCACGAGGCTTTAAACTAGCCCCTAAGTTCAAAGGTGTATTGGCAAAACATTTAAATTCATGCCTAATATAATCGTTGCGAATTCAACCGTTGGACAGGTAATTTAAACTTATTTATTGTTTGGCAAATTAGTGTCAGCGTTCAAGGTCACTTCATTGTCGTTAGCTTGCTAGATTTGGTGTCGGTGTGGGAAGATCGCTCGTTTGTGTTGCGAAGCGTTTCACCCCACCCACTCAAGTGTAAAAACCATATTGACTAGATCAGCTTTCTTAACGTCTTTTAAACTAGAGTGAGGTGTGAAATATAGCTCATGGCTTCCTTGATTTGGCGTCATAGGTGACTGTGTTTGTTTATCCAAACCCATGCACTTAATCGATTTTGCCCGCGATTCTCCAATAATTGAAATTATACTTTAAATTTATATCTTATTTCTTAGATTAATTCATTGATTGATTATAATTCCAATATTATCCTTATCAATTCTTAGCATATGAACCAAAATCACATGAAAATCGGTTCAGATCCCCTTTCTGTCTTTCTGACCCTAAACAACTAATTTCTTTAGGTATATTATAATTCGATGTTTAACATTTGCAATTATGTCAAGTATCCCATTTCAATTTGTCCGAATAGCCATTTATAAACATTACTACTTGTAAATGCACCTTGTAACGTGCAAAAAGTTGCAATAGGCTGTATTAACATTCAGGATTGCACAAATGTATAGAAATTTGTTGATTATGGTTGAAGTACATTAATAATGTACCATTACCATACAGGCTGCTTTATTTAGCACAGTTGTGCGAGGCAGTTAAGGGGTGCGCTAGGAAAAATCACCACTAAGGACTGCACTGTGAGAAGCTAAGAAAATCAAGTACCTATTTATATGTGATCTGGTAGATAAGCACGTACCCTGCTCATAAGGCATAAGTTTTCTGTGGCCAGTATACTTTTCGTTCTGGAAAATGTGATGGTGCCCAAAGCTAAGGGAGCTCCCACCTTATCCGCACCCCTTCCGCCAAGCGGCACTGTTGTGATATGGGTTGGTAACGAGATCGCACACGAGCACAGGCTACCTGATGATGCGGGCTCTGAGGTCCATAATTCTCAAGACTACAATCTCAAGACGCAATCCTAAGACTTCAAATGCGTCGCCAACCCTGAGGACTAAGATGGATTGCCTCTGTACTAGTAATTTCACTGGTTGTGTTATCCCCACACCGGAACACAACAATGCGAACTGCTGCTTGGCGGTGGGTTAATGGATAAGATGGTGGTAGCGACCTTGCATATGACCATCTACCTCAGACTCCACTCCACTTACCATCAGGTGGCTTGTCTGCTTTACTCCTTCTCCGTGCTATAAAAAGCTGGTAGATTACACTGTAGAGCTATTGAGTTTAGAGAATCTACGCTTACAATTTTATAGATCCGTCTTAACAGTTTTATACGAAATGCAAATGTCTAACGTTTTCTACAATAAAACAAGAAAAACACGATTGTCAATAGGATCGCGGATGTATTGTATACTTGGGCGTTGGCTCGAGGCCGTTTGTTCACCTCCTAAATATATGGCTGGCGAATTATTATTATTATTATAGTTTTTTACTTTTAATAAAGTTTACCATTAAAATGTGGTTTTTGTCCAAATTTTGCAATATTTGCAAAGGATATACTGTTCCTTAATAAGTACGATGAAATTTAATAGAACTCCCAATCGAACTTTATAAATTTTAAAGTATCAATATTAGTTATGCTTATGCGTAATCTTTTACAGGTGTCCTGACAGTTACAAGTTTTCTGACATTCACACAGAAAATTTTGCAACAGCCTGTACTTAATATTCCAATTTCTTTCATATCAAATTTCATATCAATTCTATGGTATCAAATATAATACAGAGTGTCCTGTTTCTAGAGCCAAGCTTACCTATTAATTATACTGATTATTTGTTTATTTGTGTGCAGCATGGTCGACGCGTGACGTGATGGGCCAGCCGGAGCGCGCCTCGCCCGAGCCGGCGCGTGCGCAGCCACCGCCCATACAACCCTGCAGCGGCTTCCTCGGCAACGTATGTACAAACTCATAATTAAAATAAATAATAATATTTACACTATTTCCTAATCAAGGGCGAAGAAGAAATGGAGTGGTTAATATATGCCCAAAATATATATGTACTTACCTACGTTCTCATACCTTACCAACTTAAGCTATAACATATTATAACGTTACGTTTGGTAGCATTGACATTTTTAATAGTCTCCTACAGTATAATATGTCCAGTATATATATGTTTACTCAAAGACATACAGAAAAACTATAAGAAAAAACTTTCTCCCAAAACAGCTTAACTCTTCCATATAAGTCAGTCTAGCCGCTTCTATCTTCCATTATTAACTCATAAATTGTTAACACTCCAATACCGCCATATGAATTTAAACGATCTCTTATCTCTAAAATCGATGAGCAGGGCAATTATATATTTATGTATTTTAGTCACATAAAACAAGAGATATGCGTGTCGCATCTGAAACGGAATGGCGGCCACTTTGACGATCCCGATGTCACTGATAAATAAATATAATTCGGTTTTTTAAAGTCTCGGCCATTGATATGGCGTACTGATACCCTGTAGTTATCGTTTTCATACATATTTAAGAACATAAAAAGTCCGAAGCATAACGAAAAAAGTCGTACGATTTATATTATTAGTTTTCGTTAAAGAACGAACGTGACGTTTTTGTAACACCCTGTTTATTTATAGTTCGAAATCATCTCTACATTATTATAAGTTTAAGACCCTTTGTGTAATTATGTATGTATTTACGCGGGGTATCGGGGTCTCCACCATAAGTAAGGTTTAGTTTTAAAATTAAAAAGTGAAAATCGTGGTTTTCTTCATACAAGAACAAGTTAATTACCCAAAATAAATAAAGCACCGCCACCAAGTTATTTTAGAAAATGCCTAAGTTATATCGATTGTTGGCAACATCGACTCCTAATCGATAATGCTGTGGGTGGCGTGTTTTGCGGCGAAGTCCATTTTACACACCAGTTTAAAGCCCATTAGCATAAGATTTGAAGAGAACTCCGTTGTTCGCAAATTTTACATGGAATTGTGATTAGGAAGTCTGCGCCCGTTTTTGACGTTTTATTTGGATACCAGCTTTTTTCTCGCGACTTCTTTCTTATATTGTGATAAAAAGATTTGGTGACAGTTGTCTGCGTAGAACTCGTCTATCATTATATACGTACGCTAAATTGTATTTTTCTGCGATGAAATAAAGTTCCTAGGAATCAAGCTGTCTTTTCTTTCCATGCCAAATGTCATCAACATTGGTTTAGCGGTTTTGGTGAAAGCACAGCAAACAGACTGCCAAACTTTCGCATTTATTATCCTAATAGGGAGTTCTTATTAAAAATAAATAGCTCTTTCTTTAAGGCTCGTGAGCATTATTTTTAAGCGGCACATTTAAATAAAGGTACTTAACGGTTTAAGACAGGACACCCTCTATAAATCAAACATGACTTTACAGGGTGATCAATGGCGGCGTATATGAAAGTTAATCTTTCATCTTTAAAATTATGAAGGAAGACGCATTGCCTGTTGAGGCATGTTGCTGTGATACTTCGCACCCGTAACGAAATATCGCAGCTCTCTCCAGCTATTATTATCTAATCCTATATGGTGGTTGCTTAAGCTATCTTATGCCTCTATCTTTGACTGGGACGCCGGAGCCGGACGCTCTACCCTGTTCTTCTCTATATCTGAAGATAATATTTAGTAATCGACAATAAAGTAGTATTGACGACGCTGCTTTAGCCTAGTTAGTAGTGGCCTTGCTTACGAAACTGGGGGTCCCGAGTTTGGTTCCGTATTCGTATTACGAGCGCGACAATTTTTTCCTATGTTTAGATATTTTATGCATATGTACTTTTCTTACCTATAACACATTTACATTTTGGGACTATGTTCATTTGCGTGAGACTGTACCCTTATATTTATTATTATTTAATGATTATAAAAAAAAAACCTACACTCCGGCTGCACTCTACTGCAATCTTGTTGCATCGGCCGGCGATTTGCCTAGAGCGCGCCGAAATGTGCGGTTGACAGCTCGTAAATCCGGCTGGTACGATTTGCCGCTATAATGGCGGTCGCAGCTGTAGCTGCGCAAGCGCATATACGAACGATGGTTCAGTCGGGAGTAAAATGTTGAGCTTGGTTAGAACTTTGTGTCAATTTTTAATTCTTTAGTAACTTTTTTCTTTACTTGTGGGAGGACCTTGTGCAGGGTCCGTCCGGGTTGGTACCACCATCTTATCCATTAACCTACCGCCACGCAGCAGTGTTTGCATTGTTGTGTTACGGTTTGGGGATAAGACAGCCGGTGAAATGACTAGCATAGAGGCATTCCATATTAGTCCTCAGGGTTGGCAGTGCATTTGCAGTATTGTGAATGCGAATGTCTATGGATCACAGTTTCCACTTACCATCAGGTGGCCTGTGTGCTCGATTACCTTCCTACGCCATAAAAATAAACTTTCTTTATGGAACTGTCTATTGACTTGAGCTACGGATTGAAAAACTCAAACGCAATTAGAGCCACCAATTTTATATGAAAATAAGTACGTTTCCAAAAAATACTTAGATACGTAGAAAACATGTGGATCTTAAATATAATTACGTGTAAAAAGTACCAGAATAAATTGTCAAAACAAAACTTTTTATATGATTGGTTATTCCACTAATTTATATCAGGGAGGGCGAAGTAGGACTATTTTGTAGCAAATAAGGTAGTGTACCTAGTATCCTGTCCCACGTCGATCCGTCGCTTCGATGCCGCGTATAAAAAGGACAAACTACATCCTACATCCTAAATATTATGATTATATTAAAATGACTCCTCCATGACTAAAATCTAAATGGACTAGCTGAGTTCTCTACTCCAGCGTCGCCGGCGCAGCTAGTTCGCAACGTATAATCTGATTCTATAACGATTTGCTAAACCCGGCGATCACAGCACGCTGCAATTTATGGAGGATCGCCCGCCGGCGCCCCGCTTCGTGTGCCGTAACTCTATCGTTATTGCTTTACTTTGACGTCTAGATAAAAGCGCGTTTAGTCATGTTAAGGAAAAAAAATCGTGAATTCGCATGATTTTCATGTGAATGAAGCGGGTAAATCGCATGATAGTGAAATAACTATTAGGGCGGTTTAATGACCAGATGCATTATTGTGAGTTGCCTCCGAATACATTTGAATCGATGATCGATCGATGATCGAATACATTTGCCAAAGATAGGAAATTATGCAGCGTTTATGATTTCCATTTACATTTTACAAGAATTTAGTAATATTTTCAATATGCGAAAAATCTCTTTACTTACCTTTATCTACGCAACAATGCCTTGGCAATTCCGATAGCGATCGCTTACTGAACGCAGCAGCTTATAAAGCACTCTTGCGCATAAATTCGCCCGTAAGCCCTTATTAAGGAAGCGCGGATCTCCGGACTCGCGGGCCTGAGCTGACACGCTGAGTACGGAGCTATGCCACCATAATCCAAAAAGCCTTATGTATTGCTAAACTCATATAAAGTACAAACTTGTTGCTAATAGTGGAGAGCCTAAATTGCCTTAGCTTCTGAAGATACGTGCGCTGATTTGGATTAGGAAGACGGTATGAGAATAACGTAATAATATTTATTAAGAATTAGTTATTTTGACATTATTGTATGTAGCCTAATACGCTAGAAGTAAACTGCGCATCAACACTGTTGTATACTTACTTGAAAAGATTTTTAGGAAGTCTGTGGTAGATGAAACTAAAATGGCTTACTTAATGATGATGTTCCTTTTTTTTTTGTTTTGAATTAACAAATTACTTATTTGGATATTCTGGACGGAATAAGGCACGCTTCCTACAAATATATGACATGACTTTAACTTCGTAAATCCCCCTGTAAAGAGAAATCAAATTACAAAACTCCAGGATAATTCCACACGAAGATCATCCACAACAGTTAATCTCGATGGTCATTGGTCGGGACTAACGTAAGAACTCACTGCGAGGGCCTCTAATTGGGGACCAACCGTTAGCTGCACTGTTTTGCAAGTCCAGGGTTTTTAATTAAAGTACAAAGCCAATTTTTAACCGACTGCCGAAGGAGGTCGGTAATGTGTTTATTAGTTTATATGTTTGTTTGTTCCTTTATGGCGATTTTGATGATTCTTATGTCAATCGATTTGTCTTAATCTTGTGAGTATCACTTAAAGATATGATAGTAATCAACATTCAATATGGCGGCCACAAGTCACCATGCAGTAAAAAAAAATAAAATACAACGGACACATGACATATACTTTACTTATTTGCGAGTGATTCATTCGCTAATAAATTATCCACGAATGAATCATTAGACTACTTTTCGAATAACGAATAATTTATTCGTTATTTTATTCGGATAAATACACGAAAAATATTTGACGTGTTTTGGTTATTCCATTCAAATAACCATCACGATTTAGAAATAAAGTGATTCGTTTATAAGTAGGCTGTAGGTACCTAATGCATATTTCAATACCGTGAAGATTGACAATAAGGTAAGGGAAACAACGGAATTCTTGGCAAATTCATTTAACTTATAAATTGACAACAATTCATTTTGTGCTAAGGTAGTAAAATAAAATACCGTTTCTAGATTTTACACTGCTGATTACAGTAAAAATATCTTTGGATTTTTTTATGCAGTACCTAGTTTTTTTTTATATTTAGGAAAAACAGTAAAAAAAGTTGGATTGTGAATGTTAGGAATACACTTATGCCCTTTAGTGCCCTTAGTCCATTTATTACCAAAGGAATTCAAAAAAATATACAACTGTCATGTTCATTGTTTATCTGTCTGGCGGATTACTTGATTCTGACGACACGCTTTCAATTCTACGCAAAATAGTTTATTTATTTTAATGGCGTCTACAAATTACGTAATTAATTAAATTACGCAAAATAGCAAATTTGTGAACGAACGGCAGCGAATGATTGACATGACATGACAGTCAGTTTTGTTTACTGTTTAAAGTTACTTTTTTAAACTTTATATCCGGCTAAGATCACGACATCGTATTCCTAACTTTGTATATACGGTCTTTTTAATGACTATTTCTTTAATAAATTATTAACGACGAATTTAAGTTAAATAAAGAAAAACCAAGAAATACGGGTAGTCTAATTTTTAACCAGCTATTTATAAACGCGAAAAAACAATAATGCTTTTTTTTTGAAATGTTGTCAATTATTCGCGTAGGTACTTATATATGATTCGACGAATAATTTATTCGAATAAGACTAATCATTCGATAATTTCATTCGTTATTCGCGAATAATTTACTTATTCTTATTCGTTATTCCTCATTCGAATAAATTTAGCCCATCTCTGATACAATACACACGCTATGATAAAAGCTCTCTGTCCTATTGTCTATAAAATTGTAGTGAAAAATATAACATAGAATAAAATACGACGCCATGAATGAATAACGGGTTAGTTTTCATTATTGTTCTGTACACAAAGCTTGAAATACGACAAGCGTCCAGCAAATTCGTGTTTAAGCGTAAGCTTCCCCAACATCTACACAGGCAAGAACTTGGGTAAGGTGTCATCATCTTCATCACACATTGTTTTGAGTATTATATGTACGTTTCATATGAACATATTATTATTTATGTATGTACATTTATACAGTCTAATTCTATGGAACTTGCTAACTATGTAAACAAACCGCCATATTGAAATTGTCTCTGAATGATGAATTTACTAGTAATGGGCAATACTCCTTTACTTATGTCAAACCATATCGAATCATAAAATACCGAAAGTGAAGAACAAGTAGTTACTTCTTTCTAATTTGTTTAATCACGATCTGAAGAAAAATCGGTACTTGAAGATGATATATCACCAGTATTTATTAAAAAAGGTGCCGTTATATCATCTGTGAGTGTGATCAGCGTGAGTTAGGTAATGTGTAGGGGCCCTAATATATCGCCAACTTTAGCCACAACACTACCCATCATAGACAATTGTAGAATTTAAAATAAACAAAAACGTCATTCCATCAGGTCCTAATAACCTAACTTATGAAACCATTTAAACTTTTAATGAAATATCCAAGATAGAGTTACATATTTGGTGATTTTGTATTTTACAGTGACGACCGTTTCAATAGTATATGGTTTCAATGGTGTTTGATGAGGTGGTGTGAAAATTCAAGGAGAAACAGTGACAAAACAAAGTTAAGTCTTTTGTTTACATACGAGGGTGGATTGAAAAGTTCTGAGCCTGGTAAAAAAAAGTAACGGGCTCACTTTTTATAACAATTTTATTTTTCGACATATTCTCCATGAAGGTCAATGCACTTAGTCCACCTCACCTCCGACTTCATTATCCCATCAAAAAAAAAAGAATCGCTGAGGTCGTTAAAATATGAGTCTACTGCTTCTTGTACCTCCATATTTGTCGAAAATATTTGTCCTCCCAAGTGTTTTTTGAGGTTTGGGAAGAGATGATAATCGGGAGGAGCTAGATCCGGCGAGTAAGGGTCATGCGGCAGCACTACAAATCCACAATCATATATTTGTGCCATTGATTTCGCCGAAGTGTGAACGCGAGCGTTGTCTTGGTGAAACAGTACTTTTTTCGACAGCATTCCAGGTCTCTTTATTTTAATTTCCTCACGCAGACGACGTAAAAGAGCACAATAGTAGTCCGAATTTATTGCTTTGCCCTTTTCGAGATAGTCTATCATGATATTCATGATAACCCCCCTGCAATCCCAGAAAACTGAGGCCATTACCTTATTAGCTGACAAAATGACCTTGGCTTTTTTGGGTGGTGGTGAACCTGGTCTTTTCCATTGCCTGGATTGTTCTTTCGATTCTGGTGTACTGTGGTGGACCCATGTCTCGTCCATAGTTATAAAACGATTGAAAAAATCGTCGGAGTCACGTTGAAACATACATAAACAATCTTGGGAAATTGTAACACGTACTCGTTTGTTCTCGACTGAAAGCAGTCTAGGCACCCACCTGGTTGACACCTTAGAAAATCCAAGAACATCGGTGATGATGTTCTGTGCCCGCTCATAAGAAATACCCATTGCTTCCGCTATCTGCACAATCTTCAATCGCCTATCCTTCATTATCGCATCTAATATATTATTGACATTTTCGTCCGTAGTAGCCGTCAACGGCCGCCCACTCCTAGGCTCGTCTTGAACAGTCTCCCGGCCACGTTTGAAACCAGCTACCCATCTTTTTATGGTAGCATACGATGGAGCAGATTGCCATTATGTTTGATTCATATCTTCAAATGTTTGTTTTGGTGTTAACCCCTTCTTTTGCAAACATTTTATGACAGAACGGTGCTCAATTTTATCCATTACTTGAAAAATCAGTGACCTTATGTAGCAGTTCGAGCATAAAATGCAAAATTGTGACAGGAAAAAAACAAAAGATAGTGCATAATGGCGACTAAATATGGCACTTTGACCTGCCAGTATTTATTTGTTTTTTTTTTATTATATTCAACCTTAGGCTCAGAACTTTTCAATGCACCCTCGTAGTTAGCAAGTTCCATAGAAATACACTATAGTATCAAGTAGGTATTTTTTTAAGTTTTCAACACTGTTTGCACCATGTATTCTCTTTAACCAAGAGGTTTACTGGTAGAGAATGCCTTTAGGCATTAAGTCCGCCATTTGTACTTCTTACATTTGTATTGTGGAATAAAGTTTAAATAAATAAATAAAAGTGGCCAAGGGGTCCCTATAACTAAGCCTCGTTTGTCAGCGGGCCGTATCTCTTGAACCTCAATAGTTAGAAAGTTGTCAACAGGGTGTATATTTCTATTGCCGCTATAATAAAAAATAACGCTACGGGACCCTTCGTGTGAGAACTCTTTAAACATCCTGAAAGATTTATATGTCTCTCTCACTCGCTCTTATACGTTCTTATGCTAGTGTAAGTGTAACCCAATTTACCCTAACCCGAAACACTTTTCACGACCTCTTGCACTAAATTGTGCATCGTGGCCTAGATTCTAAGAGAACTAAAAATAACCTATAAGTTGCCTAGACTTCTTTGTAAGTGATGAATGAGTCTATTAGAAATAGCAGTAAAGTCTTTTTTACCTGCGATTGTGTAGTTGGAATGTCACTTTTTATACAAATCAGATTGAGACGATGGAACAGTTAAATTCTAACTAAATAACGTACTAAAATAGGAACTGAAATGTTTATGTAAAAATTTAATAAATATTGTGTTAAGAAAGTCGTAATAATGTGATCGGATTTCCGATCCTCAAACTAGGTAACAATTGGTCGTTTTTTGAACTAACCGTTCTCTAGCTTTATAAATTAACTTAAAACACTCATAAATTCTTCATTAGGTGCCTATTTCATCGTCTGGGCAGGTACTCTTTAAACAATTAATTTCTAAAAAAAACCTGAACTATTAAATATAAGTAGTTAATTCGGAAGATTTTGATAAAAGTGTCACTTTAAATCTATAACCACTTTAATATGATTGAAAATTAATCAATAAATATCTCTAAATATAACCTCAAAGTTATGCAGTTATGTTATAAAATCACCAGAAACATTATGCAACACGCTGTATAAAATTCCAAGCTAGCCATAACACTTGACTTTTATTTACAATCACCCTTTGTTGGCTGACCTCGCCTCAAACTGTTTGGGTCAACATCAACAGGACCCGCACAGTACAAAGCCTCACTGTGCCTCAAAACACGTTTTTATAACTTTTTATTAACACTTTCATTTTCAGGGTCCCTGGTGTCTATCTTTACTACGACTATAAATGCGATAGAATAAAATAGTATAAAATACGTATTATGTAACACAAAACCATTATTTATGTACATTAAAAAACAGAAACAAGCAAAAAAACTAAATGTACGGTCACGGAAGTTAATTTGCTACCCTTTTCAAAGAAAATCTGATTGAAGACGTCATTGTCATTCATTTGAGATGCCAAGTCATTTGTAATTGATAGGAAACTCAACCTTATTGCTGTAGAATGTCAGATTGACTTTGGACCTAAGGTGGGTAGCAAATTTAATTCTTTGACTGTAAATAAAATTCAAAAATTAAAAATGCAATTAAAAGACCATAGACTTAAAAGGGTGAAAAATACAATAAGAACCACTTAGAACAATATTTTTAAACTGCCATCCATAGACAAGGAACAATCAACTACCTACTCAGTTGTCCGGCAACACTTAGGGATAGAGTCAGAAGCCCTACTTTGAAAATCGAAGTTCGAAGTTATCTCCATCTCTTTCTCTTGATTTAGTCTGAAATGACGAGTGACAGGGATGGAGCAAACGTAACTTCAAACTTCGATGTCAAAGTGCGGCCTCTGTTTGTAGGTACGATCCGTATTCCTCACCCGATGGATGTAAATTATTGGTCAAACACTTAGAATATGTACGACATGTACTTACTTACGTACAGCTCCGGTCTACCTATAGACTATTATAGCACGTAGACGTATACATATATGCTACTTTTTATCCCGCAGAATAAACATTCTGGTAAATAAGTAATTCTCTACAACTCGCTCTTGAACTCGACGTGTGTATTATTTTCCGGCGAGTTTATGTTGTCCTGTCTTCAGAACGTATTTAAAAAAAATACGACATGCATTCTCAATTGGGTTGCTTTGCCTATCGAGTGAGTCCGCTCGTATGACTTTGCTCACTCGATCGACCGTTGGAATAATATCTTGCATTGGCGAGGCGCGTCTTTATGGATGGAAACCATTATAGTCACCACGCAGACGCCAGAACGAAGTGATTGAACCAAGTGCCCATGACATAGGGACGGCAAAATGACAGGTTGTTACAAACTTGTAAATCATAGTCGTTGCAAACTCCGCTACAAAGATATTTATGCAGTTGAAAAAAAAATACAGAGCTTTTGTAGGTCTTTTAAAGCTTGCGGCTCTTTATCAGCTACATAAGCTCGCAGTAAATTCCTTTTAGATACAAAGTTGAACAAAAGCAGCGTTACCCATATGCGACAATTGGGTCTTTTATAGTCCCTCTTTGTTCCATTGAAGCCATTACTTCAGCTGGAACGATGTCCCTTTCTTACTAGTTATTTTCCGAAAGAGACAGATCATTTATGTCCTGAATAAAGGCTTGGGAAGACAATGCGGTTCAGCCACGCCTGACCTCACGAGATTATACTTATTTGCCTTTTATTTTATGGAAAATGGCGCGGCGTCTAGCCTTTTATTGTAATGATGTGTTGCCAGTATTCTTCGCCAGTTTTGCAGCAGAAATATAAAATTGTACTTGTTTTTTTTATATCTAGTTAGCAGAGTTTCATTGCGGTCATAATTTTCGAATTTTTGTTTGTACTAGTTGAAGTACTAAGTCAGACTAGCAAATCTATTTCCTCCCAGGAGTATCATGTGCTGACAAATGTACACAAATTCCAGGCAGTGAAAGGTACACAGATATATGACTCTATCCTTTTCTGACTGACTGGAACTTGGCAGGTTTTACAGGCTCTTAATATTTATATTGTCCGAATTGGCTCGAATTTGGCACACATGCTCTGAAGTCAGTGCAATAGCATGATGTGTATCACTGTAATGGTCAGGATAAAAAAATAGACACATCGAATTAAAACACTTTAGATTAGCTACAGAACTATCATGCAATTTACTTGTGGGAGGACCTTGTGCAGGGTCCATCCGGGTTGGTACCGCCATCTTATCCATTAACCAACCGCCAAGCAGCAGTGTTCGTATTGTTGTGTTCCGGTTTGGGGATACGACAGCCGGTGAAATGACTAGCATAGAGGCATTCCATCTTGGTCCTCAGGGTTGGCAGTGCATTTGCAGTCTTGTGAATGCGAATGTCTATGGGTCAAAGTTTTCACTTATCATCAGGTGGCCTGTGTGCTCGTTTGCCTTCCTATTCCATAAAAAAAATTATAACGAGTACCTATAGACAAAAACCTGTTTTTTTTTTCAAAAACTTTTTATAGGCGCTAAGTAACTAGGTACTTACCACTGTTTTATTCACGATTAAGTAAAATGGACATGCTTTTGGCGTTCGCAGTTCGCAGTCAATGGTCTTGCTGATGATAATTTATGACGACATCGATAAAACGTTATAGGATTCCGTAAATAGAAACCCAGTTACATAAAGAAGAAATTAAACAGAAAATTATATTTTAATAAGTAAACGCGGTAAACTTGCGTCCACTTATCATATCGTTAACGTTGTGGTAGCTCTTATTTTCTTGACAGTAAAAGGCGGTCGCATGGCATTAAAGCGATATTTTGATAAGCAAGTTGGGTAGAAATCACGTGAAATAGAGGTTCTATTTATTTTATGCATCGAAGTAAGTAAACCGCTTAAGGATATAAATATACTGCTAAAGATCATAATATTCATTATAGGCACTTAAATAACGTGACATTTATGCCACAAGCTTCCGTTGATAAAGTTATTTACAAACGGTTTTCGATTTTGTACCACATCTTGTGGTACAGACAGGCAGTAAGTACTGAAATAAAAAAGTTCGATGAATGCGCTGAGAGTGGAATCTGGAAAAAAACTTAGTTGGAATGGAGATGTTGTATTGCGTACTCGAAACTTAATGCATTCTGGAAGATTCCCGTGCGTGGGTTTGTACAGTGTTTGTTTACTAGAAGGTCTTATTGCCGTCGAAATACGTAGAATGCATAAAAGAAGAGGATGATAGTATTTTTTGAAGTTCTTGGCGACGTTATGCTTTACTTTAGGTAGGGATGATTGTATGTCACGGCAAAAGTAAAAGGCCATGCAATTCATGCAATTATGGTATTTTAATATCCTTCCGCATCTTTGATCTTTATTGTAGATAATCTACTGATAACATTTATATTTCCAACATTTGAATATTAATAAATTAGGTGTGAATATAGTTTGAAAAAGGACACCAGATACGTTAAGTTTTAAGATAGATCCCGAGGGAACAACAAGTTCTTCGCTTCTGAAGTCATTGAAATGAGCTAGTTTTGATATTTTGATGACAATAAATTACAATTTATCTCGTTTAAAATGGAAGCACGGGAAAGCGTCCGTTCCAGATAGAAGTGGAGCGAACAAGCGGCCATATTTCAAGAAGCGCTGCGTGGGCGCCACTAATTTACAACTATTAAGCTGTTTGGGTATATTTTATGACCTCTTTGTGTTTTACCTAGTTTCCTGTTATTTGTAAACATAGGTTACTGTGACAGTTTGCGAATTTACTAGCTCGCTCCTATTTTAAGTACTATTATTAATTTGCGTTCCCCGTCAGAGGAGGACAGCAAACAGCATGTTAAGTATGAATATGGAAGGCAATAAAGTAAACCTAAATAGAGGTAGATTGAAGATAAAGACATGCTCCACCTACTCTAGATGATCAATATACTGGCTGCTGAGTTTTTTGCGGCGTTTCTTCTCAGCAGTGGTCTCCTCTTGTAAAGCGCTGGTAGATTCTTGACGTGTAAAGTGCCCATGCGACCTACTAGCTGAATAAATGTCTTTATATCTTTTTATCAATATATACGCAGGAGAAGATGATGAATTAAAGGGATAAGTTGGCCTTCGTACATATTTTTATAATAATTGTATTGTTCTGGTTTTTCATTTGTATATTAAAGTGTTTACATACATACAAAGATCGTGTAAAATTTCGTGTTTTCAACCTTTTGTTTCATATGCACTGGCTTATGCGTGTTAAGTTTCGAAAGCATTCCGAAATACTATTGTAAACGGAGAAAGTTAATCGTCGATATTTTCGGAAATTGGAAGTTTACAACCGCCTGGGGAGTAAAATACATCCTGCGATATATGGCAACAAAACGTTTTCGAAAACTTCTGATATCATTCACGGCGTTTAGAAAGCTGAAGACCATAGTTAGCGTCTTAGATTACATTTAGACTGTTTAGGAATCTTCGAAATGACGATAAAGTCTAAAAGCGTTGTATCGTCGATGTTGTGGTGGAGGGTAATCCATCGTTTTATAGTGTTTCTCTTCATCGATTGTATCATTTCATCGATTGTATCTCATTGCTTAAACCAAGATGCTGTCTAGATATCTTAAACATTAGTTACCTACGCTTTAAGCGTTACGCTTGTGAATTACTTTTTTTTAAAAAGAAATGTTTTCAAAATCTTTGTTATGTAGGTAATGATTAGGCATCGGAGTTTTTGTCGCACGGTAAGACTAATAGCAAGCTATGGAGTCGTCATTAGCCATAAATCTAAAATCTTATTCATATTCATACTCATTTATTTATTTAATTATTTAGGTTTTTTTTATAATATATTACGTTGACGAGTTCAGAAAAGATTATTTAATGTTATACTTATTTGGAAAATAAATATTACAATAAAAAATAATTACCATTTTTATACTGATTTAATTACGAAAATTTAAAAACAAACAAAAGATACATTAAAACACGGCAGAAGGAAATTTTTTAGTTCACACTAGTGGCGAATTGTATGTTAAAATAGTTCAAGTTATGAATTTGTAATCTAATAGAAAATTATTTTTTTATATAACTTGACTAAGCTAATTATACACGACCGACCGCTATAGAGGCATTTTAAGATAAATTAAATAAATGAGTATGAATATGAATAAAGTTTAGATTTATGGCGAATGACGACTCCATAGCTTGCTATTAGTCTTACCGTGCGACAAAAACTCCGATGCCTAGTAATGATACATTCGATAAAATTATTGGTACATGTGGTGGTACCCTATTGTTGGCACCTTACTGATTATTTGCACCATGACTTTTTAATAGAGGCAGCATTTCTAAAATCACTAGGTGTGAATTACTGATATTTTGGAAACGAATAACTGGGTGGCTAAAGCCTGTTTTTGTGGGTTTTTGTATTTTATTTAAGGTTAAATCATACACACACACATTAGATGTGGGATCCAACCTCGATTGCCCCTTTATGCTCACACCCTCAACTTGTTTAATGTTGTTTTTACATGTTCATTACCAAAATGTACCCAAATGCAATGAGCGCAACTATTTGGATGTTTCCTATGTATTTCTCTTTATATACGTAAGTTTATCGTTGTCTAGTTCCCAAGCACAGTCGTCTACAAAGAGCTGTAACTTTATTTTTTATATTACCATGCAATAAGGTGATAAAGTGGGTACCGTAAAACGGGGTGTGTAGGGACACAACCTAAAATATGTCATGAATGACTTGTTACAAATAAGAAGCGTTACGTCTATTGGAAATAATTTCAGTCTTATAATTAGTAACATAATATGCTTAATTTTAGGTTGTATCGCTACACACCCCGTTTTACGTTACATCTCTTTGTAGTCGACTCTACAATCCTAGGGCTTATTTTGACACAAGGTTAATTTGTGTGAGGTAATATTAGACCGTCGTCTACTGACTAGTCATACTACAACTTAATAAAGGATGCTAACTCTTCTCTCTTGCAATCGTATGCCCTCTAATAGCACGACCACACATGCCATCGGATAGTGCTCATTAGGACGGTAAAGCTCGGGGGGTCCATGCAAAGCGCCAATTAGGGTCCACCTGCGCCTGCGACGGTTCATCTATCAACGTCGGTGCTAGGGTTGCCACTTAAATTAGTTTAGTAAAACAAATTACGATTGATTTGTCTAGTAGGTGCTTACAGGGTGTTCCTTAACGATGAGTATTTTTTTTGGCATAGAGAAGGCAATCTAGCTCACAGGCCACCTTCGCATTCACAAGACTGCAATGCACTGCCAACCCTGAGGACTCTAGGATTGTGAGTGACACCTTAATTTTAAACATGACAATGTGTGAATTCTGTAAGAGGTCGCATATGCTGTCACGTCTTCACAAGAATCAAAAGGGATGGCTTTATGTGCTTCCGTGCGAAGAACGGCAGTCAAGTCAAGCGTGAGCGTCAAGTTGTAATAATTGCTGTTTGTTTACCTTAGGTTATAGGTTATAGATTAGAGTAGTTTTTCCCAAACCGACGACTTAATGATCGCGCCTTTTTTGCGTGCTGGGTCGCTGGCACTACTCTTGCCAACCCAGTTCCACCAGGAAGCCTAGCGGACCCTTGATATCGTCGATGGCTTCTGGTAGCGACCTCGGTATTCCGAGTGACCTGCCAGGTATGTTGCCACCTCAGGGCATCCCATGATGACGTGAGCTGCGTTTACTTTAAAACTACAACCATTATAGAAAAAAGGTTCATATTTACGTTGCAGCAGCGGCTGTTCTGTCTGTGTAAGGTTATCTGGGGGAGATTTTGACTGTTTTTTTATGATGTTTAATACATTCACTGTATTGTTCAGAATACAATACAGGGGGGTTATTATGACATAGCTATGCAGTTAAGTCTAACCAAAGAGAAAGGGACAAAGCTATATAGCTGTTATAGCTCTGTCCTTTACGCTCGCCGTAAAATGAACTGCATAGTTACATCATAACCATCATACATGTGGTGTGACATTGTCCCCTGATATTATTATTATTATAATAATCCCCCTGTATTGTATTCTCAACAATAGTCTATATTAGAATCCCTAACAGTCATTTGTCCTAATCGTCATTATTCCTAATTCTGCCGTCCGACCACTAAAAGGCCGTTAAGTAGCATTTTTGTCAATTTTGTGTTAAATATACTAGTCGATAGAGAAAAAAAAACTCTTTTGCGCTATATATAAAACTCAAAATTGACAAAAATGCTACTTAACGGCCTTTTAGTCATCGGACGGCAGAATTCATCGTTTGTGCTAAAGCCATCTGCGCCTGATGATTAAAACTTTTTCGTGTTTATATAACACAAGTGTAACCTAACCTAACCGCAGGTATATTTGGAAAGCTTAAATAGTTGTCTGATTCAGCTGAAAACCGGTTTAGGACAATCAATGATGTAGGACACGAACTTTAGGACAAACGATATTATGGATCACGAATGACAACCCTTTAAACTACACAAGCTAGTAAATTATCATAAATAATTACGCAAAAATATCATCAATTAGGTTTTTAACAGAAGCTTGGTTTTTGTGACATAATATGAGTACCTTGTCACTTAATCATTCAGAATTGCCCCCATAATAAATAGTTACACGAGTGAATACAACCAAGTACAAATATAATCATCTGGTTATGAGAACGTTGACTTTAGATACAACCATATCGCTCAAATACACCTCGTAACGTGTTTGATAGTTCGTTAATTCTCGTGTTATTAACGTTACAAGGCCGTAAAATAGCTAATGAGAGATTTGTCTCTATTGAATTACTCATACAACTCAATGACTACCTCGATGTTAAAGAGATGGTGTAAAACTTTTACGGCGTGAAAAAAAAAGATCCTAAAGTTTATTTGGTTTTAATTGTGTTTTCTTTTCGGTTGCTATAGAAAGTATTTAATCAATCAAAAAATTAATTAAACTAAGAAGCATAAAGTCATAACTAAGTCTTAACTTTTAAGTCTAAACTAAGAAGCATAGCATACAGTCGGTGGATAAATTGCCAAATTTCACTATTCTCTGACAGTTTCTCTTAGTCTACGGTCTCTTGTAGTTATTGGACTTTATGCAGGTTCCTTCTGGATCGCTAACCAGCTTGATTTGTTTAATGAAAACAGTTAATGTGACAGTTTAGCTTCTTCTGACCAAATTGGCCTGACCAAAAAGGTGTTCTGATAACAATCAGGCTTATAGAGGTTTGTCTCAAAAACATATAAGGGAAAAGTATCGAATTGCAAATCACTCTGTATGAATGTTATCTTATCAATAAATCTTATATTTTCTATATTAATTTTATAGGTACTTTACTGTATTCTCTATATAGTTCTGGATATAGTTTCAGAATCACAATTATGTCTTTCATTCTTCCTTGAATATTTAAGTCAAGATCTGGACACTCTGTATATCCTATCCAAACGGCAATATTGTATTCGCCAATCAATACTGATTGATCCCTTCACAATGTGTCACGAAACGCATTGCTTCAATATCAACCTTATTTTACTTTTAAAAGGTCGACAACCCTATTAAAAACGTTTCATTCCACGCAGGCGTCAATCTGGCTCGTCCTTGTCTCGTCAACACTGATTTCGAATAGACCGCATCTGAAAAGGAACGCGCTGTGTCAACGATAAGTTTTTTTACTTTTAAAAGCATTGTGTGTAAAGGTCACAGTGACTTTAATTGGCATTGAGATATTAACTATGGTCTCGTTAGTACTGTGGGACAATTAGTTGGGTGCTGTTTTATTGTATTTGTTACATTGAAAAATGCAGCTGAATAAAATTCAGTACTTAAACGGTCTTCTAGTTTATTTTCTTTTTCGCTCGCTCTCATCTGCTCTTGCGCATAGTGCATCTCACTGGTGCAATGATTTTGTAGTTGAGTAGTTTAAGATATTAAAAAAAAACATTATTTTACCTATGCATGGTCTAGATTTGTTACACACAACATTGTTGAAGTTTATAATAAGAATGCAGTTTTAAATTATTGGCATTTTTTTTTCGTCACATATTCAGTTCAGGCCAAATGTATAAATTTGATATGTTGTGAATTCAGCACAAAACGCACTCGTTACGGTGTTTCAACTGCATTACACACTCATGACGCAAGGCAAGGTTGACCCAATTGATCTACACCGTGAGTACCATGCCCTAACTATTAACCTCTTCAAACCCCAAGCAAACCCGCAGGCACTATCTAGCCAGCTTTAAGTGTGCCAACGAGTTCGTGCGGCCGTCTGTCCCACTTCGACAAACAAAACTACACCACGACCAGGACCATACCCCGCGATTTCCTTCCAAAACTGACCCCATATTGCTTCCATGGCACTGAATTTTGTAAACATGTTTCTAAGCAAAAGGCGGTATGAATTTATGTAGTCCATAGGCACTTATTGCGTTTTGTTTTGGACGTGTTTCATTTGTGTTTATTGGTTCCCACAGATTCCGGATGTGAAGATGTATGATTGAATGGGATTTGAATTTAAATCTGTTGGGTATATTGGAGAACGTGAAATTAACGTAATGTGCTAATAACTGTTGTTTTAAAAAAAAAGTATAAGTAATAAAAAATGAAATTATTTGAAGATAAAAACGTACGGTCATGGCATGGTAGATATAAATTGCATATAACAATAAAAACTCTTGCGTCACTCATTATTTATACAGTTTTAATTTGTATGGACTACAAATAGTCCGCATTCCCATTCAAATCCTTACACTGATACTGCAATGAAATTACTTTGAATAGCCATCTTAAACTGGACAAGTCCGACGCCGTAAGGTGCGCCAGAGCTTTAAGAACGTGCGAACTATCTCGTAAAACCTTAACGGCCGAACCCGCTATGTTATTCGCTTGGAAAACTACATCACTCATTAGAATATTAGAACGACCATCATCCTTTTCCCATTTCCTATCCCAATCCTTCCTATTTCTTAGGTAATACCTCCACCCCACCATAGAAAAATATAGTTAGTTCCATGAATGGGACACGAAAATATGATACAACAACGAGTTAAAAAAACCATTCGTACGGAATGACATTTAAATAAAGAAGACGGCATATTTACTTCTTATCTCCATCCGCGTTGAATTTTTGTCCAAGGCTAATTTTGTTTGTCACCAAAACTGGTGACAAGCAATGGATCGAATGGCTGCTTTTTACTATTTTATATGGGTGCTGTTTGAATTTATGCGTATTTTCGTAGGTTTGGTAGACATCTTTGATCTGATGATGATGAATGATAAAAAGATGAAAACATAACCATTCACCGGTAATAATTTCTCATGGTAAACCGTTTAAATAAGGTAGGCACTCAATGACAGAAGCTTTTTTTGCTAAATGTGACTATATTACTTAGACCCTCCATGACGCTTTTACGGTTCAATTAATTTAAGTGAAATTTGGAACACAGGGTACATTTACTGGATTAAAACATAGAAGGGTCGTTTGTAAGTATCTTTGCTCAATTGGTCTTGCGTATTTTAATACATACTTTGATTGAGGATACATCATAGCTATTTTATTCAATGTAAGTAAGTACCTTTGTCAACATAATGCAAATATTTTGAGCTCTCATTTCTTTGATTGCAATGTTGAATCTATATCTAATAGATACCCACCATAAGACATATAATAAACCTAAGATGGCCAAGAGGATAAAATAATATTTACAATAACAAATCCAAAAATTATCACAAGGCATGGTCAATTCTCTGGAAAGTCAAATTGCCCACTCATGGGTCACATGAATTTGTTATTCTCCAAACCCGGACCCATAAAGATCGTATCACAACACTTTATGCGGATATCCCACGGCGAAACACTTGATGTCAAAGGACACGAAACAAGAAGTGAAATTAGAATGCTTTCTTATGCAACTGTAGCGCCATTACATTACACAACAAATCATATCCAACAAAAGACTGCACAAATGGAATACTACAAAATAACCAACTTATTAATACCGCTATATAACAACTTAGTTGGTGTAGAGTAAATACAGATCTAGTTTTGGCGAGTGTATTGTTAAATTGGTTTTGTAGTAAAGAAAAATCGCTTTAGACAACCTTTGAGCTGTGGTTACGAACGTTTCGTTACGCGTCGTCATATCAAACAATACTTTCGCTGTTCTTTGGCTTGAAAAATTACTTTTGACGGCCATTTGTGGCTGAATAGGGATGACGCTTAAGCTGTAGACGCTGTAGTAGGTAGTTGTTAGGGTTGTCAAGTTTGCAATTTTTAGTCTTGACCTAGTTTAAAAACCCTTTATAGTTAGTTCTGTATGTCCTAATGACACAAGTAAGTATATACTTACCTAATTTTTTTGCAGCTGTATTGAGTTTGTGTTAAGTTTATTTCAATCCAAATCCAAAAATAAATGCAAATCTCTGTTTGTCAGTTTGTAAACCTTTCACAACTAAGCGGTTAAATTGATTTTTATGAAATTTGATGTGGAGATAGCTTGAATCTCCAGAAGGACGGCACAAATGATGGACACTTTTAATTGAAAGGCAGACCAGTAATGGACACTTCACTCTTAATTCAAATTTCATACGTTCCTAAATTGATTGTCGCAAAACAAATGAATAACCCTTATTTTCTGTAAAATAAGAATCAAGTGTCCATTATTGGTGCCTTGTCCATTACTGGTTCAATCACCCTAGGGTACTCTTTATACAGGGAAAATTAGACAGTTCCCGTGAGAATGTCGTTCATAAGCCCTGTTAAAGCCATCATAAAAAACTAGTTTTAGTGTCTACACTTTAGCATAAAGATGAAGGTAGGCAGCTGACAACTTCTTCACGTTTTATTACTAATGTAAACTCGACTAATTTAACTAACAGCGCCGTCCCAAGATTAACAACGGCCCTATATCCCCATAATAGCACTTATTGTGTTATTCTACGTGGCTATAACTCCTGGCTTTCACTCAAGGGTTCTCTGAGAGCTTTATACCACTGGGTCAAGGTTTTATTGTTTCTCAGGCGAGTATATCGGCTATTCTGGCCGTTTACACGTGAAATAGGTAGCAATTCGTCATTGCTTTGAAAAAACCGTGTATCTCATATTTCGTGACGTACAACTTTAAACTTAAACCTGAAGATAATAAAGTCCAAACACATACATCTCGAAATATCAGATACGGGTTTTTTCTAAAGTAGTAACGAATTGTAATCTTCAGTTTACGGTGCGTGTGTACTGTGTAGGTGTTTATGACTGGATCTGAGAATCGATTTAGAATTATGGTGTTAGGTTACATGCTTGAGGGATGAGGTCTGTGGTCTTTGGCCTCGAGAAAACAACAATGACTCAGTGGGAAAGAAATGGACACACGTCACTGTGATTTGGCACAAGCTATAAGGTTTATTATGGCATGAAAAAAGGCAAACGAGCCAATATGCCACCTGATGGTAAGTGGGTTCTGACTTCAGACCCATAGACATTTTCATTCTCAAGACTATAATCACAAGACTGCAGTTCTAGCACTGCCAATTCGTTGCCAACTTGCAATTAGGTGGAATGCTCCTGTGCTAATAATTTTGCAGATTGTCTTAACGCCGCTCATGAACATAACAATCTAAACACTGCTGCTTGGCGGTAAGTATGTGGGTACCTACTAAGGAATAGATGGAGTTTAGCTAACTAGGTAACCACGTCACCTGCTTTGATTTCACAAGTTAACTGTATAGATAACGTTAATGGTTGAGACACCATGTCAAGGGCCTTGTGTAACGATATTTATGTCACTTGTTCAATGATTAATTATGTACTTAATGACCAACACTTGTCGCCGACGTGCTGATCATCCTTTTAAGTATACTGTCGCAATGGTTTTTATTAATGTTTAAACTGACCTTATTTATAGAAATCTACGGGCCTAGTATAGTTGCGTTTATCGCGTGATAAAATGTAGATAAAGCATCCGTCACGCTCTCTCGTATTTATATACTCACGTGTCAAAAAGTGACGGGTGTCTTATCAACATTTTGTCACGCGGTATACGCAGCCATATTACTCCCTTACGCACTCTGTAAGAATACTGCAAGGTCTGCGAGGGACAGAGTATTCGACCCGCTAGCGAGTACGGTAATTGTAACTCATGGTAAGGACTGTTGTAATATTAATCATAAAGTTAACAATTTAATTTGAAGACAACACTGGATGTAGAAAAATAGTGGAGGAAATAGAGGCATTCCATTATTTCTCAGAGCTGGCAACGAATTTATAGGTACAGTCTTGGGATTGTTGTCTTGAGCTTGCCAATGGTTTGGGTCTCAGACGACACTCACCATCACGTCTGTTATAATAATTATCCTCCAGGCCTAACACATCTCCAGGATGAGAACAGACGTTTCGAGGTTTGCCGTTTGTTTGTTTGCACAAGGACGTTTTGCTTATAAATTATATTGAATTAATTCTCATCTTAGATATGTGAATTACAACGAGAAAACATCTAACTGCGTAAGACGTGGTAACTGAATAGAGAACTTCTTTCTCCCAAAAATCGCCACCTTCACGGCCGGGTGGAAGTTATTTTATTAGCGAATAACTCAAATTATTAAGAGTTTTGTAATGCATGTGGCACACCATTAAAATTGGCATAAACTGGAGATGTTTTTAGGAAATTGGAAGAGTTGTAATCACTTTCGTTTTTTTTAAATTTCACTGTGAAGTTAATCTTGAATTTTTTTTTTACTGATTTCTGAAACTTTGAGAGCCCCCATTTTTTTTTAATGTTGCTCTACGCTTCCAATAACACTTTTATTCGAACACCACAACATTTAACTTTCTA
The DNA here is from genome assembly GCA_927399475.2 of Acleris emargana. Classification (NCBI taxonomy): domain Eukaryota; kingdom Metazoa; phylum Arthropoda; class Insecta; order Lepidoptera; family Tortricidae; genus Acleris; species Acleris emargana. The sequence goes on from OV656847.1 coordinate 5,025,112, forward strand.
ACAAAATGATAATTTTGTAGATACCTAATAGTTCCTTTTTTTCGGGGTTTCAAGGTCGATTTTTGGTAAATTTTAATAAAATTAAAAATAAATCGGTATTAAATAGCCCCTAGACGAATAAAGGGTTAAAGTACCTGAAATGGATAGCTAATAGCCTCTTCTATTCAAACACCCTGTATAAACATACTTAACTAACGAAAGATGATTGACGAAAGAGATATACAGATCGAAAGTGAGTGGAAGGGCCGGAAGGGGCCGCCCTAGGCGTACTTTTTTTAATCAAATCGGAGAAATACTGGAAAAGGGCCGAATCTTAAGTACCCGAAACCGACGTGCGTGCATGTCTCGATGTATGAATGTTTAAGAAGCGAAAGAAATTTGTCAAGATCGTAGCAAGTGGAAAGAAGTGGTCTCTGCCTACCCTTCTGGGAAACGGGCGTGATTTAATGTATGTATGTATACTTAACTACATAGAAAACAACCAACAATCAGGAACAAATGCTCGCTCTCATCACTCAAATATATGCTTTTACAGGGATTCGAACCCGGCACGCCAGCTTCGAGACCCACCTATGCCTAACATAACTAGTTCGATCGGTCGCGCTTACTTATCGATACAAATTACAGGAGAAAGCATCAAATAAGAATAACCAGGCGATTCGCGGGCTTTGTCGGATGAAAGCGGACGCACAGTAGGTCAGGCGGGCTTCATTCTACTCGGCATAACTATATTGTCAAATTCAGGGCTCGGATACCGGCTAAATGTTCAAACCGTTATGCGTACTTGACGTAAAACCTTTTCATTTCGGTTCTGTTGGCATATACCGGTTTTTAACCGGTTTTTGGAGGAACCTTTATATAAAGTTCTTTTCGAATTAACCGGTTTCATTCCTCGCGCGTCTTCACATACAAAAAGTAAAAAAAAACAACTTGCATCGAACGCGTTGGTATCTCGACTCGCCGCTTGTGGATTAAACCGGTTAATTTTATGTATTAAAAAAGTTCGCGTTCGCTACTAAAGTTCGGAGGAAAACCGAAATAAATCGGTACTAACCGGTATTTCTAAAACCGGTTCTGAGCCTTGGTCAACGTTTACAGTAATAGCAGCCGAGTAAAAAATGATACGATGACATGTCAAAAGCAATATCATTTTATTTCTATCCGCGCCGTACTGAGAGAGTCATTCTCATTAGAGACGATTAACTCGTTCCTTTTTCAAACTTGTGTATGAAAAATGGTTACTGAGGAACGACTTAAGTTAAGTTAGGTTACCCCTAACCGTCACGGACATTCATAAATAAATGCAATATTTACCAATGTTGCGCTAATTATTTTCACAGTTTTTTTTTATAGTACTTTAGTACTTACTTATTTGATATTTTTATTTTACTAAGTGTCTCGCAAGTTGCGTTACAATTTGTTCGACAATCGCATGAGACGCAATAATAAACATAATTATAAAAATGCAATTAAACAAAACGTGACCCCCGCAACGAACATTTAGAATATTACGGAAAAAAGGAAACACTATTTGCAGATAAAAATAGCTTGATAATTTCAGTTCGCGCACTGTACGTCTGTCACCATTGCAACACCTATGCCTGCTTTACGATCATTTCTTACACAATGATTGATCGTTTTATAATTTTATAAAGAAAGTCCACAACGACAAATATGGTACTTAACATTAAAAAATCCTTTCTAAACACCAAGTTTTCTTACTTCTCACATATTTACTTGTGGGAGGACCTTGTACCAACCCGGACGGACCCTCCGGGTTGGTACCACCATCTTATCCATTAACCTACCGCCAAGCAGCAGTGTTCGCATCGTTGTGTTCCGGTTTGGGGATAAGACAGCCGGTGAAATGACTAGCATAGAGGCATTCCATCTTAGTCCTCAGGGTTGGCAACGCATTTGCAGTCTTGTGAATGCGAATGTCTATGGGTCACAGTTTCCACTTACCATCAGGTGGCCTGTGTGCTCGTTTGCCTTCCCATGCTATAAAAAAAAAAGTAATAGCGGCCGGGTTCAAATTCTGGTTAGGCCAGATATTTGTGTGATGAGCGCAATTATTTGTTCCAGAGTTTGAATGTTTTGCGCCTTGCGCGTGCACGTTAGTTTAGATTCTATTGGTTAATATTGGCACAGCTCCGCTCCACTCCGCTCATCTCCGCCTCAGTGGAGCCGCAGCCTAACGGCAGGCTCACTCAGAGTCAGTTATTCGGCGGGCACATTCAGAGTGACGACGCGCTGGCCTAGTTGTTAGTGACCCTGCCTACGAAGCTAGCGGTTCTAGGATCAAATCCCGGTAAGGGATATTTGTGTGATGAGCGCGAATATTTGCTCCTGAGTCATGGATGTTTTCTATGTATTTAAGTATATATTTCTCTGTATAAGTATTTATATCGTTGTCTAGTACCGATAGTACAAGCCTAGAGCTTAGTTTGGGACTAGGTCAACTGGTGTGACATTGTCCCCTGATATTTATTTATTATTATTATTTATTTATTGAAGATTAAGTCATTCCTCCGTGACGATATTTTATACACAAGTTTATAAAAGGAACGGGTTACTAGTCCCTAAATGTATCTTAAGTACGGTGGATGTTATCCCGAATTGGGCTTTTTCGGATACACTTCAAGACCCTGGGGGATCCTCCCGCCCTTTTTAGGATATTATGTGCAATTACCCCTCTTACGCACTCAGCTGTTTGAGAAAAACACTGAGAAAACTCATTGGCGCACTAGCTTCTGCCCGCGACTTTGTCCACGAAGATTTCGATTATCGTTATTCTTTCCGGAACTTTTGAATTTTGCGTGGTGTAAAGTATAGTATATAGTGGACCCGATTCTACGTGCACATCGCTTATTAAAACTAATGTTTCTAATTTTAAGACATAGCTTAGACGGCAGATTTAGGGTGCGGCTCCACTGAGGCGGAGACGAGAGCAGCGGAGCGGAGCTGTGCCAATATTAACCAATGGAATCTGCGCAGGGCGCGCTCGACGTGACCGCATGCGCCTTTTATTGGTTAATGTTGGCACAGCTCCGCTCCTCTCCTCTCGTCTCCGCCTCAGTGGAGCCGCACCCTTAACCAGTGCTATTGCAGAATGTCAAGCTGACAATGTATCGCATAAAATAAGAAGCGTCAGATTCAAATTAACGCTGTCATGGCGCTGTCATTTGGTTATGACAGCTGCTCATAGAATAGCAAAGTGTTTTAGCGACACCTAAATAAAATTAGGAAGTTAAGAGGCCACTGTAGAATCGGGTCCAGTATATGTGATAATCCAAGGTATAAGCTATCTCCTTTCCTAATTTCACCTGATTTCGTCAAGCTGTTTCAGCTTGAAGGAGTAACAAACAAACACACACACCTGATGGTCACCGCTGGGGTGTAAACTCGGTACCATACGATCACGAGTTGACATCGGCCGCTGAGCTGCTGACTATGTTTAATATATATACGTACCTATCTAGCCAGCTAGATATCAATAATATTTATTATGTTCCAATCGGACAAAAGGCGCGATTTGTCCAGCGATCGGTCGGGCGATCCATCGAGAAAGCCGCCCGCGGCTGTGGTCCGCGAATGAAGGTCGCCCAGCGAAAGTTTATGGAACAGTTCGAGTCGCGGTCAAGTGCAAGGGAAGCGTGAAAGGTGCAGTCGGAGTGGTGACCACGAATTACACAATCTTTAAAACATGTTCATAGCCCGGAACCCAATCTGGGGTTCAATTTGTATGGAAATTTTGGGGCTGGGCACTTAATTTGGTACAGGCTGACGAGCTTACGATTTATATGGTGTTGCAGTGTTTATTGGCTAGATACAGTCGACTACAAAGAGATGTACACTACTGCGCCTTATTGCGCAGTAATAAGGTCCAAAAATGTGTAAGGACCAAAAAGTTGGACCATAGTTAATCGCAGTTAACCATACAAACAACGAAGACGAAAAAAGTTCCGTTCGGCCACGAAAAGTATCCCAACTGTATGGTTAATTTTCGTGTTGCAACGGAAAAGTTTCATAGATAATTTTATTAAGTGAGTTGGCCACGCTAACTTTTTGGTCCTTACCGTGCCGCTTACTTTGCCGTGCCTGGCCACAAAAGTAATAAATTCCTGACATATCAGGACAAATCCTGACGTACGGCAACCCTATGTATGTAAGATGTTGAGAACGGTAATAATAAACAACAAAAAGATTCCGGCAGATTAAAACTCTCATAACTACCCTAATAATTATGTAATATTTACTCTTAAGTACGTATCCGGATGCTGTTAGTAAAATCACAAGAAAATTTACGGTTTCATAATTTTGCAATCGATCAAGCTACATATTTGGTCTTTATATGGATGTGAACTTTTAATAGTGATGTAATTTTTCGCGTAATGAAGTAAATTCAACGTAATCTTGTTTTAATTCCAAATATAAATGCAAATGAGTATTTTTTTAAAGCACATTGAGGTTTAACTAGAATTTTAACATGCAAAAATCAATGGTTGTGTTATATGCGTGAAACCATCCTCTTTCTATTTCAGGATGATCATAATCTGCATTAAAGGCAAGGTCACGTCAAAGGTCAAACTGCTTAAATTTGACACAAATTGATATTGTTCAAATCACTAAGGCAGCCAAACCCATTTATTAAAATCGGTTTTATAGTCAACAAACTAGAATGTAACATCACAAGTGCATGAAAAGCCATTTAACACGTGAGTTTTGTCACATTTTCCTGCTCAAGTACACATGAATATATTATTTTTTTGTTTTACGTGAGATTCATTGTTTTATATAATGCTAGGTTAAGTTTATTATTGTATAATATCATAAGCAATATTTAAAAAACGACTGACTGTTGAGTTTCTTGCGGCGTTTTTTACACAACCAACCAAACCAAGAACAAGCCAAGAAGAGCTTTGCTGGCTTTACGGCTGGAGAATGCTGAGTTGGGACCGTTTCGCAACAATTTATCTGTGTCTATATGTAATTTTGTATTGTTGCGAATAAATGTCTCTTTATATTTATATCTTTTATCTTTACACACTCAGCTGTTCGGTGCAGGTTTCCTCAAGATGTTTTTCCTTCACCGTAATATCATCGGCTAATGCACTTAAGTTAGAAAAACTCATCGGTACATGTTGACCGCGGGGGTTCGAACTCGGTACCTTACGATCACGAGTCGACCCCCTAAGCCACTGGGCCATCGACGCTCTCTATGAATCTACAGGATGCCTCTGACCTTGGGGCTTTAAATGCATAGATCATTTCTACTCCTGAAACTAAACTTCTTTTGTTCTGTAAGTTGTTAAAAATATGTTCAGTTTAAATTTATTTTTTATCATACAAATTAAATCTAATTTTCAATGTTCGCGATCCAATTCTCCATTTTCCTTTAGCCCCCGTACCAAGGTAATGTCGCCCCCGTACCATGAGATAGTGATTACATGGCCAGTATGTAATACACTGATTTTACAATTAGACTTTAACATCAATTAGTTATCTAAATTTAAGTTATTTTTTCATGTTGCAGAACAAAAGTAGTTCAGTTTAGCGAGTAGAATCGATCGTTGAATTTAAAGCCCCAAGGTCAGAGACACACTGTAGATGCAGGTAATAGTTTTAATCCAACGTATTCCAACCACAAAACAAAACGCAATCACTCTGACAGTTCTATCCGGCCAGTGCCAACGCTTTTTTAATCTGTTCTAGTCTATGGTCACCGTATTTCTCCATCGCACGAGGCCACAGCTTGCTTAATTAGATCCTTTGTCCCTTTGAGTTGGGCCGACTGTCAGTTATAAATGGGATGGGCGCTTTCTTTATTGTGTCTAGCTTTAAATTATGTGCTGACTAGTTTCTTACAAAATTATATAGGTACGTAGACGGTTCAGAATTCGTGTTTAAGTTCCAAAGATTATAATATAAGTAAGTACCACAATTATTACCGTTAAGGTTAATTAGAGAAGATTTTTGAAAAGGGTTTTTGAAGAGTTTGGAGTTTTTTTTTGGCTATTTTAGTTCATTTAATAATGTGCAAGCCTTGTCAACGTACATAAATAATTAAAGCTCAAGTGCTGGATGAGATCCAAGAAAGATGATGTATTTCAGTTTTTATAGCTGAATTTCTTTAATTAAAAAAATGAAACGTCCGCAACGTTACGTAACCTGATCCTTCTGACCTTTCTGATCAAGGTAATATTTTTCTCCAATGTAATTGACCTTAAGGGTTAAATGATAACTGCTAGCCTGGACGTACTCCATAATTGAATAATTAAAGAAGCCCCTGGGATAGCTCAGTAATTGTACACTCACACACACCAGCACAGACATAGACAATAGAGGCACATAAAGATAGAACGAGACTGCCTTGCGAAAAAAAAAACACCGTTTATTGCAGACGAGATAAAGTAAAACAATCCTTAATTTTGATCACGGTAATTGTACCTAAGACTTTATAGCTATTGTATCTATTGTATTGTCATAAATCTGACTTTGGCCTAGCCAGGCCAGGTAGTTTTGGCCCTAATTTAGTAGCCGTAGGCTCTGTAAATTAAAGATCGAATTGTTCGAAGATTTGTTAGGTTTTTCTTTCGATTATATCCCGAATGAAGAGATGACAATGACTTTCATAGTCCGAATTAAATGACATCTAAAAACACAAGACATTTATTTTTTTAAAGGTAGTATAGGTTTGACATAGTCCAAAATGGTCTAACAATCAATTTCCTTGACTGTACGTAGGTAAAGGTACGAATTTCATTCATTGTGAAATTCTATGATTAAAATCATTTATTCACGTTTTCAATTGCATTACTCAAGATCAACTAACTATTCCACTACATAAAAAACAAAAATCATAGCTGTAAATTCAATTGTTTAGATTAAATTAGCAAAAATAGTCAGTAACATAGGGTGCTAGTAATCGCTGTACATACATGGGGGTGAAATCGATAGGTCTTGACGTCCTCTATCGACCTGCTTCATTTGATCCACTCCTTTTACACCCTGTAGGTTGTATGCTGCAAAGTTTGGGATGTTTTTTTCGGTATAAGTAAAGTAATAATAATTTTTTGAAATCTTAAATTCAAATATCTTTTTACATAAATGATATTTCAATTATCAGATATTTTAAATATTAATAATCCTTTTCCCCGGAATGGTTTTTAAATGACCATGATTCATTCTCAAAATACATGCCCATTCATTGTTTAAGAAGAGGTTTACCGTAAAATGACAAAGTCGATTAACTCCCACGTTCTATCCATGACCTTCCAATGTTGCAAATTACATCTAACTAACACATTCATAAAGACTATGAAAAAGCGAAAAGAAAAGCGAACAATGCTTATTGTCCAACGATACGCGAAATTAAGACGTAACTGGAAGCGACTGTGAGATAATACATTAAAACGTGGAAACTGTTTGAATGCATTGTCCTATAATTATTAATAATTATGCGGAATATGTAGTTGAGAATCCATTTGGCAAGCTTGACAATGGACAGTGCGTCTTTCTCTCGTTGATTACATGCTTTTGACACTTCATCTGAAATTAGCTGAGTGCATTAGTTACAGAAAAAACTTCACGTAGTCTTAGTAGAGTTGATGTTTTGACTATAAGTAATGTATTAGTTATTTCGGTATACCTACAGCTTACAAAATATTAGCTAGTACCTATTGATTATTGTAGTAAATGTTTTTCAAATTTGGCATGCGTTTGTGTTTGTTTGTAAACCTTAATGGTAAAATTTTCCAAGATCAAAATACGAGTTACTGTTAAAAAGTCTGGCAATTTCATTGTGAGTCAGTAAAAAGGACTTCCCAAAATAGTTTACGTTTGACATAAAAAAATTGAAAAATTGAAAAAGTAGTAAGTAGTATTTATTATTTTTAATTGTACTAATAAATTTTCATAAAAAAAATCTTCATCTATTCTTTCTTTAGTAGAGAGCGGATTTTAACACGCAACCAAAATTCCTTTTTGATTATGGTTAGTACTTACTATCCATCTCATCAGTCATCACTCATCAGTGATATGTAGATACTGATTGTACCGGCTCAATTTCCTCCTAGTCTCACATTAAACTTTTTAATTGGCCTTCTTCGTGTTATCTTCATCACTTAAAAGATTTCGTGTTCCATTTACCCTCACAAATCCTTCCATTAACTCCAATCTCTCTTCCAGTAAGCCATAAGTCCACGCAGTTCACAAGGAAGCGATCTTGACTCGCTTCTGTACCTTCTGTGTCGAGATGGAATACCACGTCTATTGTTATCCTGATGACGTTGATGATTATCAGGCAAGCCTTATCATTTACAATAAGGATGGTCAGATTGAGTCTGTCATCGGGTTTGAGTAGGCGTCTTCGTTATGACACAGGAAAGGTTTAATTTCATTTTCTTTTTAAATTACTTCATAACTACATTCATTGCCAAGTGGCCCATCAAGCACCCATCTAATAAAAAGGAACTCGACAATATTTTTTGATATATTTTGAAAAAAGGGTATCTAGGGATATTTTCGATCCTTAGAATTTTCGTTTCGATCCTTCGACCACGTAACAATCTTAAAACAGACTTAAATGATTATGTTTGAATGCATCTACTAGCTTGACTTCGTGACTCTGTCCACGTTGAAGTTGTTTATCGTTATTTCCTCGGGAACTGCCCAATTATCTGGTATAAAAAGTAATATTATTTCTTCTCCAGGATAAAAACTACCAATATCGATTGATTGGGACGTTGAACTTTAAATAATAATCAAACATCACACACATCATATTAATAACATAAGTAGGAATAAAGATGGAGGGGAACTTTTTACACGAAGTAAACACTGCGTACGTTAGAAAAAGTCTTACGGAACTATCATTTATTGAGTCACATAGATTTTCTGTTTGATAGATCAATATCATACCTATGAGAGATGTGATTTATATTAATCACAACCCATATAGGGAAGAGGAAGTCATAATGCTACTTGATATTTCGAAAAAGTGCCACAGATGGTGATAGAAAAAAGGCATTTCACAACAATACAACGATGGGAACTACCACAGATATCATCAAGCTTCTTATAAGTTAAAAAATGGTTGGCAATTTGTTTTTCTATCTGTATTGTTTCAGATTCCCGGTGTATGGCCAATTTGTCTTGCCCGATGCGATCAGTAGAAATTGCCCTATTGTTAGGAATTTATTTCAGCTATTTTTAAGTGTTTTGCGCAACGCTTTTCTATTGTGAAATGGATACTTAAACTCACTTTCGTGTTTCGGGTGTTTATTTTTGGTAAAAATTATTGGGTAAAAACGAGAACTTTAGTGGTGGTAGGACCTTTGCATTGTTATGTTCCATTGCAGTGTGGGAATAAGACAACCGGTGAAATAACTAGCATATACCCATTCCTTTTTACTCCTGGGTCTTAGATCCCACTAGCCATCAGGTGGCGTGTGCGCTGGTTTGCCTTCTGCTTGCCATAAATCTAATTAATCATTCTCCAAACAGAAGCTCAACCTTGCAAATCACAACATCGTAATGGACTTGGCCTTACGATTGTTTCGCTTGTCAGTAGCATCTACTTCTAAGTACTATGCACCGTCAAAACAATAAATCTTGTCTACATTGTCACCTATTATAACGGTGAGAGCAATATCAATAAAGGGCTAGACAACAGTGCAGGGTTTGCGAGCGTGCCCCACTTAACCGACCGTTATGCGGCGAGGGACAGACGGACAGTTTAACGGAAACTGGCTAGATGGGAAAAGGGCTAGGACTAAAGAAATACTAAGTACATGATGAGAGAGTCTACGAGTTCTTTTACGATTACACCAATGTTTATGCAAAAGTTTTCAAGGCACATAGAAATATGATGATAATATGGCATCATTTTTATTTTGTTCGAAAATTAAATAGGTAGGTACTTACACTTTATTGTCATCATCATTTAGTTGAGAGCTATGCTCTTGTCGGTGGAGTAATTTCCATTATTTCCTATTCCTAGCCTTTTCTTTAACACTCTGATACGGCAGGACGCCTACTTTTTAGGGTTCGGTAGTCAAAGTAGGAACCCTTATAGTTTCGCCATGTTCGTCCATCTGTCCGTCTCCGCAGCCTAAATAAACATATTAGTCACGCCAACAAAGTGATAAAATATAATATAAAAAAATATTTTTTGTGTACCTCCCTACCCTACACGTAACGTGGTGATGTAGTTTTTTGACAATATTTAAATTCTAGTACCAAATGTACAAATGTGAAATTATCCGGTTTAGGCATCTTTACAAATTGGTCAATGTATTAAGAGGTTTCAAAGCTTTGATAATAATATGTATTGCTTGGGTTTAAACGTATCAGGTTTAAAAAAACCGATGTTTTCAAATCTATATAATAAGAAGCAAACTCGTCGATTCGATTTCATTCGCTTTAGTGCCGTGAAATACCTATTAAATTTATTTGCTGCAATCTAATAAACAAACATTTTAAAGGACAGCGAACTTCAAAAATGCCATGTTTGTAAAACCGAATGTTGTTTAATTAAGACTACAAATTATTAGCACATGCTTTAGACAAAACACGTAACTCGAAAAACGCGTTTACCGAACTCAAATCTTTAGTAACTAACTAACTTTGGCTGAAAATAAAAAAAAACGCAATTTTCACTGGCGGTGTATTTTTCAAAGCGACATAAAACTCAAAAGGCAAGTAAAATATCCCTATTCCTTATCCTATATCCTTATTCTTATTCTTAAACTTTGCTAATATATGATAAGTTTTAAAATGCAATGGATCCTTGTACACTTGTGTCATTTTGCGGCGTGCATTCATTTTGCGGTCCTGTTAGCAGGTCCAATATTGACCGGACTCGGGGTCGTGAGAGCGCACTCATACTGAGTACTTGAGTTGAGTCCGTCCATTTCGCACAGCTGTTTTAAGCAGTTAAATGTTTCGTTGTTCTTTCTGCGTAGGGTTGTCAAATGGTCAGAAACCGGAGTTGAATAGGTTACTAATGCTTACCTATTGTTGCTATAAGTGTTTAACTCGGGTAAAATGTAGGCAAGAATCAGAATTAGGTACTATTTTATTCGTTACCCATATCGCAACACAACATTGTGAATACTGCTGCTAGGTGGTAGGGTAGAGGATAAAACGAAAGGGATAACCGTTTCATACCACATTAAATTGTTAAAGACGATCATAAAATAATCATAACTTACCGCACGTTGTTTTATGAACTTCAACAAATTATATTCATGGTCATAAACTAAAGTATAGTTAAGTGGTAATGACCTCTTGGACCGTTTTAATCGCCCCGGTCTTTCACTTAGAAGGACAATTGAGTTTAATTAAGTTTTATTAACTAACAGACTTTCATGCGGGACAACAATTAGTAGATAGAAAATACAACTAATCAACGACCTCTATTTTCATTACTATTAAAATAACGTATACCGTAACCTCGGGATACTTTAGCCCTAGGGAGTAACATTGCCCACCCCAAAAACCATCGTTAAAATTTAATTATTCCATTAAATGTTACATCAGAACCAAGCTATTTACATAGTTCTAAAATTATTTTAACAATTTAAGATGATTACCACTGAAACAGATACTTTCAAGGGTGGGCAATGTTACCCCCTAGGGTTAAAGTACCCCGAGGTTACGGTACCTATTACCTATTATAGATACTCTGTTCAATCCAAGATGATGCCTGTGACAGCTCACGTAAACACGTATTACACTTGTTTCTTTATATTTACATAAATATGTATTACATTGGTACAAACGTAGCGACGCCGCCGTACAGGAATTTGAATAATTAATCACCTATTTGTTAATACCTCGACAGTGAGTATAGTACCTAAGTGATTGAAATTACGAAATACGGCTGTCACAGGGTTCACCCTAGATTAAACAGAGTATAGTCAGTGATAATAGAGCTTTATGTGTTTTTTTTATACAAACAGCAGAGCGCACAATTTGTACCTGTTTACTGTTTACTGTGTTGACAGTAAACTCCGAGGCTAAACGGCTGAACCAATTTGAATGATTTTTTTTGTGTGTGTTCAAGTGGGTTCGAGGATGGTTTAGATTCACAAATAAACCCGGCAGTTGGCGTTGTCCTGCATGGCAGATATCATGCAGGACAACGTCTGTCGGGTCCGCTAGTGTAAATATAGATTTCGATGAGCAAGCGAAAATTCCTCTTTATTACCTCTTTTAACATGTCTCGCGGACGTACAAGCAAAAAAGCTCGTTTTAAACATTCAGTAAAATCAACAATGAACTCCGATAATACCGTTGCCACTTTCTAACAGTAAAACCTCGTTTACACACTTCAAGTAGGTGTAATAAAAAGTTGTATTAATCTATGAAATGGTACAAGACAAACCAATGAATGAACGCAACCGGTTGGTGTAATAGGCCGGGTGTGGCCGAAAATGGTGGTCTACTTACTAACATGATGTTATGAGTCATGGACGCGTCTACGTACGATGGATAAGAAAAAAAAGTTTTATTTTTGCAAGTGAATAAGGTCATAATTGTAACATCAGTAAAGTCATTATAGTAATTTGTTGGTCAATTATTTTTAGTTTTATTGGTGACTTAACGAAAAGGCAACATTATTTTTTTCTTAATCCCATGGAATAATTTGAATTATTTTGCCTACGTACGATTTATAAAAAAAGTTTCTATTTTTTTATTTTGAAAGTGAACAAGGTCGTATCATCATTTCATCATTCTAGTCATTATAGTTTGTTGTTCAATGATTGTAATAGATTTATTGGTGACGATACTAATTAAAATAGTACCTTTACGAAAACTAGATTAGCAAGCTGAAATCGCAGTGGGCCGGTCACATCTGACGCAGAACCGACAATCGTTGGGGCAGACGTGTTCTGGAGTGGAGACCACGGTTTGGTAAACGTATAGTGTGGGACGCCCTCCAGCTAGTTGGAGCGACGACATAAAAAACAGTGGCTGGCAGCGGTTGGAGACAAAAAACTCAGGACCTTTGTCCAGCAGTGGACAGAAGTGGGCTGAACATGATGATGACCTTTAGCAAAACCGAATTTGAGAAAAAGACGGTGCTGTTTGAGTGTGGTGGATAGACAACCGGTGAAAAAACTTAAGACATGCCATCTCAGTCCTCAGGGTTAGCAATGCATCTGCATTCTTGAGAACGCAAATGTCTATGGGTATCAGATTCCACTTACCATCAGGTGGTCGGTGGTCTCGCTTCCCATGCTATGCCATGAAAATAAATCAACACTATCCAATTTTTACCTATTAGCTAAAACATGAAAGTTCACTTGTCACCGTTAAACTTCAGTGCCATACCTTAATTAAGTTAGGTAATGTCATTAGTGCTTACTTATCACTGATAAAATGATAAAATGATAAAATGATAAATTGTTTATTATTTTTATTTTTTACATAGCTATGGACCAGGTTGAAGGTCTACTTCAAATTATAACAATGCCTGTGTCAGGAGATGCCGCTCTCTCATTATTATTCTTAGTACATTTTAGAACTAAAACAAAAAAAAATAACCATCATTTGAATCCCAATAAAATAAAATAAATATATTAATTAAAAATGTGTGTGGTAATTAATAATTATACTAATAATGACGGGTGTGCATCAACTTAGTTAAAAATAATAGAGTACGCCCTCCAAATAGTCTCCGAATAGTCCCTCCAAATATCAAGTCCTTAGGTCGTGAGTTGATCGATCAGTCCGTCAGTCAGTTTCTTCATCATTAAGTCCAGCCAGAGCAGTACGTTTAAGTTTCTTCGCGCTATAAAAGTTTTTTAAACCAGGTACCTTTACCTAATAATTTCTGTGTCTTACCCAAATGATAGCAAACCAATTAAAATCCCCATCTATTTCCCATTCGCATAAAAAATGGCCCCGCAGTGCACTCGATAAACATTGCATGCGCGGCAATTACTCTCAGCTACGATAAAAATAATTAATGACACCGAAGTGAACAATTTGTTGGAGATTGCACAGTAAGAGGACCACAAATGTATCTGGTACCATTTATTTATGTCATTATCTAGGATACAAATGCGCCAATTTTATCGAGGTTTATGTTGGGCTTACACACTGGTTCAGTTGAGTAAACAATACAATTTAAGAGGTTTTTTTTCATACAAATTAAGCTACGATTTTGAATACGTTGTAGTTATTATGAAAGACTAGGTTTCTACGTTTCTGTTTTTTTTGTACGTTACAATTATTTTTTCTTGGAAATAAATTCGTACTGGCGTAGTTTTTCATTATCTCTATCAACATAATCTAGATCATATTCAAAAATCGTTAAACTCGGACTAGGTTTAAGAAAAGATAATCGCTATCGCAATCTGTATGGAAATTTTTAGCTTCACTATCGTCTCACCAATCGAAAACGTATGAAGAAACTGACTGCCATAGTCGCTGGACCTAAGGACTTGAAATTTGTAGGGACGATTCCTTGGATATCCTAGGGGTGCACCAAGTTGATGCACACGCGTCATTATTAGTGTGTTTTGGTAGGGTTTATTTCAATCTTGAGATTGTTGTCTTGAGACTGCAAATGTTTATGATATCAGATCCCTCTTAATATCACTGTGTTCTTGTCGCACAGCTAGTTCAAAACAGTAGTAGCTCAAAATACAACTGTATTTTAAAATCAAGTTTAATACAACTTCTATGAACTTGAAATAAAACTAGCAAAGAGTTTGACTTGATACTGCTTTGGTCTGGCAGTGCGATGTGTGCCCTCAACATGACATTAAAAAGTACATGGACAGGGCAAAGCAAACGAGCACATACAGGCTACCTCATGGTTAGTGGGTTCTAACTCAAACATTTACAATCCTAAGCGCCAATTAAAAAACTAATCTTAGCTGGGATGTCCGTCTTATGATACGTCGTGTAAGTATGACATTTTGTAGAATCACATTTTTGATTTTATGGATTTACTAGCTTTTGACTTCGTCCGCGTCGATTTCGAATATCGTTATTCCCTCGAGAACTTTTAAATTTTCCGGAATTAAAGTAGCCTATTGTGTTAAGTTAATCCAGGATAAGCTATCTTCATTTAAATCCGTCCAGCCGTTGCAGTGTGAAGGAGCAACAGACTAGCAAACAAACTTTCACCTTATTTATAGTATTAGCAGGATATTCTGCGGTTAGTGCTAAATAAACTAAAAATGCTACGAGTCAAATATTAAAAACTGAGCAATTCCTCACTTTTGTCAGTTTAGTTTTTTATCATAAAAATAATTAATTCAATTTATGCCAATTTTTTCGCATCATCGACATTCGATGTATTTTTATAACCCCTATTAAATTCCGTTTCATCAAGGCGTTGCCAGCCATTAAATTTGATGACTATTAAATCAACATATAAAAACTTGACAAAGCAGCAATATTGACGGGAAAACCAGATTTGACATCAGATAGATTTTGGCATTTCTCATTAACATGAATCTTATATTCCTACAACACGAACCAGCAGCGGCTGCAGAGTAAAGGCAGAGGGCCATGCCCCCTAAAACCGAAAAATTCTTCAACAGAAGACCATATAAGGCTGGTTTACTATGAAGTTAATGCCCCTCCAGGCCCGATGGCGTATTGGCGTCCTCCCTGAGACCCCCCTCCCGAAAGCCGCATCTGTTGGTATTGATACCCATGCTGGAAAATCCTTGACCAGCAGAGGATCTTCTGGTAACCTTCGGGGAGGGAAAAGGGGATTGAAAGATGTCCGGCTTTTTACTTTCGATATATTATATTTACTGATTTACTCTACTCACTTGAATCTAGCGAAATCAGTGCGAAATACCGCGGTGGACCGCCATTATTAATAAAAAAAGAAGAAGAAGAACATTGAGCAGGGTTCATCCGGACCGCTACCGCCATCTTATTCATCTTCTGTCAATGGGTCACAGATCCCACTTACCATCAGGTAGCCGGTATGGTCGTGTGCCTTCTCCATTCCATAAGAAAAAAAAACTTACCCATCAAACTGCCGCTAAACAGATGTTTCAATCTAAATCAGGGTTGGCAACGCATTTGCACTCTTGAGAGTGTCATCCTAAGATTGCCATCTTGAGTCTATGGGCCTCGGAGTTCACTTATGAATCATAAGTCTCTAGGCCAGGGCCGGATTTAAGGGAGGGCAACCGGGGCAACCGCCCAAGGGAGGGGTCACCACAAAATGTATATGTAATCTATCTATTTGAAAAATAATGAGGACCTCTAGTCCTTGGGGGAGGCCTATGTCCAGCAGTTGACGTCTTGCGGCTGAAATTATAAGGATGCCTTCTTTGTTGCCCCAGGGCCTCTACACCTCTAAATCCGACCCTGCTTATGATCAGGTGGCAAAGCATGTCATAAAAAAGTACTTGATGGCCTGTTTGCTTGTTTGCCTTTTCGAACATGAATATAGTAGAGTGTTCCCACTTTCATGATATCCCTATTGCGGACCCGATGTTGTCTTGGCACTGAATTTAGATTGTAGATTATCCAAGTAACATTTATATTGCGATAGCGAAACGGGAATAATCCCAACTCAAGCGCAGGCCGCCCGCCCGAATCGTGACGGAAAGTCACGAATTTTTCACGAACGCGTGTCTTATAGATCAACTTGCTGTCTCACTGAAAATTTAGACATTATATTAGGGTTGCCGTTCAAACGTATTCAGTTTTGCTGCACTTTTTAAATGTAGGCGATTGACAATTTTGAGAACGCTCTCCAGAAAACAAATTTACATATTTTTTTATCCAAAGAGCTCGTTTAAATTGCGACTAATGAAGTAACTTTTATTTGCTACTCTATAAATGGACAGTTATATAATTACCAATTAATCCACATTAAACAGTTGGGTTAAATTGTACAAGTTTTGCTAAAAATGTACTTGAACTACTTATCCGTCTCGATGTTTTAAAATATTATCACTTTTCCAGAGTTTTCTGAAAAATATTACATTTTGAATACGGGCAATCACTACATAGTATAAAACAAAGTCGCTTGCGCTGTCTGTCCCTATGTATGCTTAAATCTTTAAAACTACGCAACGGATTTTGATGCGGTTTTTTTTAATAGATAGAGTGATTCTTAAGGAAGGTTTATATGTATAATACATTCCACGCGGGCGAAGCCGCGGGCGGGTCGCTAGTATAATATATATAAATACGGGCTTCAAAACTCTAGGTTTTAAATCAAATCTAACAGTAGGCAACCCTATGTTTGTCTATGCCACACACGATTAACTTGAGTTGATGTTTTATGGCTTTGCGCAGCAAATTTGATCGTGATTTGTTTTTAAATTCAGAATGCTCTATGGTTTATGATTTCGTAATGAGTTTACTTAACGCAACGACAATCGTTTTGTGTGGCTATTATTAGTTATTAGTATGGCTAATGGGGCTCTGAAAATTGAAGTTTGATGTAATATTGTTATGTAGCGGAGTAAAACACAGCTTGACGTTTGGGAGTGAATAGATTTATACGACTACAGTAATTAGTAATAACAGTTAACTAACCTATTAAGCGAGTAAACAATTACTTAACTATAAGAAATGGAAACATCGATATCAAGATTTTCAAGTAAACAACTAATTAACATAGACATAATCCTAGAGATGGTGCTTACCTCTCCCAAAGGATTTGGAGCTATCCAGAGAGGTAATGCAGCCAGTGTCTTAGGAACCATGCAGCGAGCGGACCTGCTAGAGGGGGTGTTCTTTTTATAGTGGTGATTATTATTTACATCTTTAATATTTGAGTAGCTTAGGTTTATTTTAATTTAGGTAAATAAGATGAGTAAAGAAGTAAATAACTAATAAAAGTCCTTAATGTAATGAGTAAACAATATTGTATCATCATAAGACTAAGGCTCAAGTTCAATATTTTGAATATGTAACAATGTATATAACAATATTAACATATCTCTTTCTCCCGATTTAGTCTCAATGTCGAGTAAAGAGGATGAGGCGCCCGAAGTTTCAAACTTAGTGCTTCTTTGTAAAAATACATAGTCAAATGCTTTACTCTACATCTTCATATCCGAAGCCACCTCCTTTATTAATAAACATACTTGTTGTACGATTTAGTTTAAGATGCTTTGTCACTTTTAGTAAAATTCGAATGTCCCAATGAAAGACAAGGCCAAAGCATATTTCAGGCATACTTTAACTATTGTTCATTTATAAATAAGACCATTGGTCAAAGGGAAAATTATACTCTAATTCACCTAGTTTATTAATTGGGAATAAGGGCTGGTAGTACTGTTAGGCGATGGGCTTGCAACCTGTCACTAATGCGCTGTGAAACACCTTAGCCTAATTATGCAAAATGTGGTTACGGAATTATCAACAAGGTTTTGGAGTTGCTGGTAATTCCGTAGCTCTGCCTACCCCACTTTGGGAATGAAGGCGTGAGTTTATGTATGTATGTATGTATTAATTGCTACTCATTATTGGTTTCAGCGTGTACCTACCCAAGCCAGGGTACCAGTCGTGATAATCCATTAGCGCTTGTAAGGCTGCCGGTAGAAAGTGTTCGTAAACCAGATCGGGCCCTGCTGGCAGTGCCGATTTGAAGGGAAACCCCGCAGGTGTCGCCAGTGTGCTGTCGAATGTGTGATGCACATTCCTTAGAATTAACCACTTTTTGCATACTATATATTTATTTATTTATTGCTGTACATAAGTACAACCCTGTGATGGCGTGGTATAAGTACTTATGAATGAAATAATCTATTCTGGAATACTTATTCATAACATAAGAATAACACAATTTCAGAAGTAAATTACATAAATTAATATTTGTTATTGTGGCACATTTGTTTATTTCTATATCGAAGGTCCTAACAACTTATATCACATATTTTTATCCATCAGGAATTCCTCCATCGTATAGTAGCTTTTTTGGATAAGAAGTTTTTTTAAGTTTGGTATAGAATGCTTTTAACGTAAGTTCCATAGTAATTTTTTTTGGTAAGTAGCTTATTATACTTACCTATATTATAAGAGATCGATAATGTGGGGTATTTCTGAACATTTCTAAGTTTGGTTGTGGTGAAAGAATCAGTCTATCTTTTTACGTGTTCAAGAGTTATGTGTTTTTTTACAAATACAGCAGTTTCGAGGATGTATATACAAGGGAGATTATAGTCTTTACTATTTGAACTGAGCTGATCTTCTACACAAAGGCCATTGTTTGTAAACAATACCATTGTCTTTCTTTGTGTCCGTAACACCAAGCCGATTACATACAAAAAAGTTAGAACTACATTGAATGTACATTGAATTATAAACCCTACCCTCTTAGTCAGTAGGTTTAAAATGTAAAGTGTCAGGATACAGATATAAGTCTTTATTATTTGAACTGTGCTTATTCTTTACACAATACTATCATCTACACAAAACTTGCTTGGTGTACCGGACACAAAGAAAGACAATGGTATTGTTCACAAACAATGGCCTTTGTGTAGAAGATCGGCTCAGTAGAAATAATAAAGACTATACCTAAGTATGTTTTATTCAATGGAGTGTGGTCGGCAGCTAAGTTTTAAGTTCGTAACTCCCCATTTTTGTCATGTCGTGAAAAAAAAAGAATAGTATAACCAGTGTCAATTTGTTAGGGAAGAGCGCTGCTGTCTGAGGTACAAGAGTCAAGAGCTTAGTTCAGGCGCAGAAATTCTTATTAATGGGATCCCATAGATGTATTTTTATCGAATGTATTGCGTTTGTCATACTTACCGCCTATTTCACAATAAAATGTGTATGTATGCAACGGTTCATAATTATTTTTTAAGGTACTCGTACCTGTAATTAGTTGATTAATTAGTACCACTTAGATCTAAGCTACAAACTACTACAAACATTTTTTTATTTTTTATGAATATGAATGTATGGCCTTATGTTGTCTGGAAATAATTTATTTATTATTATTATTAGTCTAACCTTACCTCGGCACTCCTACCTTAAGAAGCTTCATTATGTATTTATGTACCAGTTACATACATAACTATTTTAAGGGTATTGGTACATCCCTTTAGATTATAACACACATTTAACATTATGATAATAAGGGTATTACCTATACCGGAAGCCTTACAATATTGCAACCGTACGACGTATCTAGTTTCACAAAATTTCGCAAGAATATCCAATCCATTTTTTTGAGTATTAAATTTCATAAATCCTCGAATACTTATCCGTACTATAGTTGGGTCATTCTAGGATGGTCCCCGTGACAGATCTCATAGTTATTTTTAACCAATAGTGCCACAGGTGTATCACAAGGAAGTGCTCTTTACCGGTATCATTATAATTAATAACTCCTAAACTAATTAACATATTGGAAAGTTTAAACTATATTCTGGACAGGTATAGAAAGGGCTTTCTTATTCCTTATTATTAACGTGAAGTTCTGGGACACCCTGTTTAAACACGTATGTCACTAGTTTCTTTAACATAAGAACCTTTGTTTATTTAGTAGATACTAAAGGTTTGCCTTAATTGGCTAGCAAAAGGAGTCACGTGATTTGGTTTGTTTACATTTAGTTTATTACCTATAAGTACAGATAAGCTATAGTGCTTAGAAAAATCATTAAGCTATAATATTACCAAAATGTCGAAAATCAGATTGGTCCACCGAGATTTGAGTGTCTGTCTCAATCGGACCTCGGACCGCAAGTAATGACGTTTTGCAACTGAGTTTAACGACTATTAACTTAATCCACCATAACATTGTTGCAAACACCAACTTCGGCACTTCCACCGCTAGTGTTATAAAGCTACGCAATTCGTATTAAACAATAGATGAATAAATAATAATAATTTAAACTTATTAATTGCTATACTTGCTAGGTGCCACTAAAGTCAGTGAGTATTTTCTTGAAGAAACCAAATTGTTTTAATCGCACCACATTTCTTGCAAATATAATTTAAATATGAAACAGAGTATGAACATCAAATGCATTCACAGTTCACAGCACTCCAAATGAATATTATAACCGACATCTTAAGAAAAATGCGAGCATCGACTTGTCTTCGTTTTTTAAACGGCATCTCCGGTCCGCATTAGGATTTATATCTAGCCAGTCTTGTACAAGCCTTTGTCTATGCCTTCGGTCTTGTTTCAATAAACATTAATGAAACCGCCCGGCCGTTTATAATGAATTGCCATAGATAATATCCTGTTTTTTCTTCTAAGCGGGTGATTTAGAATGGTCGTCGTGGCGCCATATTGCGCGGAGATGTGCCGATAAGAGTAGCACGCGCAACGCTTTTGAGATGCGGATGCCTTTTTGGGGAAGCATATCGATGAAAGTGGAAAGCTTTAGTGGTTGCTAAATTTATAGGAGTTAGGGTTTGCTATAAATGGCTGCTTTAATAATGATGTTAACTCTTTCAACAACAAACAAAAAACAAAAAAGATTTGAAGAGGCACTGGAAGAAGAATACGGCCCCAAGAGTCTTTACGAATCATCATAGATGATAAATAACTTGCAAATATAAAGCATCTGAAAAAATTACGTTAATATTCAAGTAAGTTTTTGTATTTGATCGTTTGGTACTTTTGTATGCCATTTTTTGTTCCTACTATTTGTAAAACATTTGTATTTTTGAAACACATCTTGATCCAGAAATTGATGTGGTATTTTTTAAATATCTTTTTCTCAAACATGCTATGTAATGTCGGCGTTATGTTAGTTATTTTAGGCTTCAAAGTGCCACGTTCCCGACGGAACAACTCGAGAGAACTGTAAAGGAATTTCATACAAAATTGAAGGCCTAGGCCGGGAAGTATTTTTTTTTTAATTTTAATATGGCCATGACAGCTGGTTTTATGAACAGGCTGAATAGCTGAAAATTGTTTTTTTTTTGTATCTGTGTGGTTCGGACCAAAAATATCCGCGTTAATGCCTATTACACAAATGTTTTTTGAGTGATGTTTTTTTTTTATTTCATTGCATATGTTTGAGAAAAGCACTATACATACCTCGCCGTGAAAAGGGGTTGCCAGCCTCGTAACTATCCGACCTCGCTTCGCTCGGCCGTCTATATGAACTCGGCCTGCAACCACCTACTTCCCGGCGTCTGTAGTAATGTACTATTTGCCGGTAGAATTCTGTTTTCAAATTGTATTCCAGACACTACAGAAACTCTACAAAGTCTCTCAACACTGCACTGGTGGCGCCACTGTTATCGTCCTATCCATCAAGATTCCAATCTTAAATTCAGTTGGCCAGCATTTCCCGACACTATTTATATGGATATCAGGCGACATTGGCAACCGCTGGCGGCGAGCCTTTATGTTCTGTGGGAACGTTCGGGTTATTGTTAGAACTACGATAATTATACACTTATTTATTGAGTATATTATTGTTTATGTTATGGGTCAATTCCCAACCGTATTTCCCTTTACGGAGACACATTAAAACTGCTTTGCAAGTCCTGGACCCGTATTACGGTCGCCTTTATCGCGGTGTGTAAATGCATCCATCACTTTCACACTTACGTACTGGTCAGAAAGTGACAGATGTTTTGTCCACGTTTATTATAAAAACAACCATAAGAAGCCCACTGGGGCTCTATTATACTCGGTAAATCTATACTGCTTTTGACATGATATCGTATTGTCAATGTTATGATAGCTCTTATTTACTTGATAATAATGGCGGCCGAGTTAAATACAATAAGATACCGAGTTAAAAGCAATGTGGTTTTACCGAGTAGAAGAAACTGTCCTGTCAATATTGTCCAAATTCCAATCAGTCAACTCGACGGGTGGGCTTTTACCGGATAAGCCATCATTCTATGGTGTTCTTGCTATTAAACTAAAAGACGTGCCGAACTTTTTTACTGTTAAATATTATCTATGCCTCGTTTTTTTTTCTTGTAATGGCGTAATCTTATCTGCCAAAATTCTAACGTTACGGGACGGACAATCAAAATGTATTTTTATGTAGGTACAACCATCACCATATCGTACGCACTTTTATATGTTAATATCTGTATTCGGACCTGTTTAAGTACTGAATCAACATAATAATATAATAAGTATTTACATAATTGTTACGAGGTTTAAAGTAATAAATGCGATTATTTAATGGCCACCTTTGATATTTTTCATCACACTTGCACGTAAACATTATCTAAACATACAGGTTAACTTGGCCGCAATGCCCCATATAAAACCCACGACCTTTCTTTTTACCATGAAACCCAAGGTCGGTAAGTATTTTTTTTTTATTTTTTAGCACAGCACACAGGTCATGCAAGTTCAAGCAAAGAGTTTACACGCAATTGAAACATTGTCTTAAAATGTTATTTAACCAGGAATTTCATTGCAATCTCGCTACATGTTACTTAAATACTCAATTAATGTTCTTAATAATCGATTTTAATAGTTTCCTGTATCAAAACGTCGTTTTTTTTACACTCCTTCAGGGCTGTATGTATACCTACGTAAGTATTTGCCCTTAACGTTTCTGAACGAAACATTTGTATAGTCTGTTGAGTCCGCCCGCCATTAATTTTACTAATTGTACAGTGACTATAAATTTTAATAATAAGTTTTTTCTGCCCTATAATTTTATTTATTTACTCGCAAATGTGATGAAAAACATTGTATGTTTCACGGGCGGTACGGGAATTACGAACCTCGACTCAGAAAGCCCTCAGTCTTCGACTTCGGGCTTCTACTAGAGCCTCGATCGTAATTCCTTACTTACCGACCTTAATACACAATGTACTATTATAGAAGGTTCTGTATCGCGTACGGCGTAACAACAGGTTCTTTGCGGTTTTTACACGACTATGTGAAACAAAACAATGGTTAAACTAACTGATGCGTTACGTGCGGTAATATCGTTAGCGCAACTTTAACATTGTAACGACTTTACGATTTACTTGGCAAAGGATTAAAATAGTCTCTTTCATGACCGATTTAAAATCGTAAAAAATATTGCTTAACAATTCTAACAGTGAAACATAATTGATCGATATTAAAAGACCCATTTGCGCGTGAAATAAATGCAGATATTCTACACAATTTGTCGATTTCAAATCGATTGGCATCTAGGATTGCACGAAACATCTCGACGTGTACCGGTTCTATGACAAATAAGATCTCTGTCGACGAACTCTGTCTGACATCGATAAAAACAATTCGGACGTCGCAGAATCATAAACTTTAAGTTATTACGCGAAGACAGCGATAAAGCCGTGATTTAAGATTGGATGCAAAATTTGGTAAGTTACTTACACGTTTAATTAATTTCATGTTCTAAGAAACTAAATTCTTAACAAAACTGGTTCTCACCTTTGAACACAGGTATTCTAGGATGCTTTGTTGACAAGTATAATTATACCCTAACAATACTTATTTTTTTCCTTTTTGCATCCTATTTTATTTAATTTACAACTTGCTAAGGCGGATATTATATGGCAAATATATTTATAAAAAAAGTATTCGTAATTTAGAATCGATGATGTTTATGACTTTAATTGCATAGTTCTCGATGCTTGAGCAAAAGGGTCGGGTCAAGAAGAAGTGACCTCCGCCCCGAGCGGTTCATTGAGCACAGTTGAGCAGCTGAGCGCAGCCACTGAGCGCTCGCTGGGCGCCCGTCACTCAGAGTTCAGACTCAGTGCCGCTCCTAAGCCCGGTCCGCGACACACGCTCCCCAGCCGGCTGCGTAAACGTTTACCTTTGCCTTTTTACTTTTTTTCACACGGCGTTCGGCGGGAAATTTGACAGTTCATTTTTTAACGTGATATTTATTTATTCAGCAGCCATCTTATTGTTGACGATTGTTAAAAGTGAAATGTGTTTTTAGTTTTCGTGAGTAAAAACAAAACATTGTGGTGTAAAGATGACGTCGTTGTACCATGAGGTGAGTGCTCGACATTTTACACTGGCATTTCGTTTTTGCTGAGTAATTTGCTTTTTAAAAAGACCTTAGCGTTGTGGGCTGTTAATTTTTTGCACAAAAATGTAAACAACAGAAAATTATCTCTGGTATTTTTTGCAAATGAGAAATTGAGGTTGAATGTTTTGAATAAGCGACTGAAATGAAATGCAGTGGCTATAAGTTGGCTATAAGGTGTTTAATTCTTTGGTGTGCTGCTTATAACACTTTCCGGGACAGGTTTCTTAGGATGATTGTCTCTCCCACTTTTGCGGATTAAGAATTTATTCATGTTAAGCTAGTTTTGTGTTCATGAGTTAAAAGCTTATTTGATTCATGCAGTAGGTAAGTTTATTAGAGTTAATCATGCTAAAATTTTATTTTAAGCCTCAATGTGATGACAAATAATATATAAGTACTTGTGCTCTAAAAGTTGCGGTTTCAACTAAGTATGATGCCTAATAAAACTATTTTACACACAAAGTTTCTCAGCAGCTTTTAGGTACTAGGACATACACCAGGCGTTTGTAATTGTCTAAATCATGAAACTTAATGAAGAAGTTAGTCATTAAATACCTACTAATAAGCAATACTCGTACAGAATACGATACGATATACGGCTTTATGTTATGACAAGTTAACAGCATTAACGACCAAATGGTACTTTCTCGCAGCAATATTAGTCGAAAATGTAGAACACAAATCTTAGCCATCACGTCATAAAGTAAGTACTTTTGGCTTTGGTTTTTTTTTATATCGTAGAGCTTCGCTCTTTATTTAAACTAGACAAATCAGTTACATAACATTCTTACTATGTTCTATATCTGCCAGTGGTTGTAGAAAGGTCGTACAGCGAATTTCGCTAACGCAACGACCTTTTAATACAGAGTGAAGCCATGCGGGCGGTGCGATTTGCCAACGCATGTAAATAGGTAATACCGCGAAGGTTTATCCACGTGTTAAGCTCTGTCTGTGCAACGGGTCATGTATATTTTTTACGGCATAGACAATGCAAACACAGGACACGATGGTATTAGGTTCTGCGGCTCATGGACATTGGTAATCTCAAGATGACGATGCCATGTGCCAACCCTGAGCAATGACTAGAATGTCTCTACGCCGAGGCCCTAGAAAAGATGCATTCGGCGTTCGCTTAACATTATCAAAAATGTATAGGATTGACGTAAGCTGTCAATGGTCACGACGAGCGACTACGTCAATTTCATATTTTTTGTCAATTTTCGAAAATCTTTTACGGTAGCGTTAAGGCGCGATAAAATGCGATAACGTTTATCTACCGTTTAACCAAGTCCGATATTTACGATTTTTTAATATGTTGTAGATATCATGAAAAACCATGTCTTACGTTTTCCTTTCCTAGAGAATATTTATTAGCATTAAGCAAATAAAAAAACAAAAAACAGAGACGTACAGACCTAGTTCTTTGTAATAACTACAACATATTCAAAAATGGTGGAAATATGATTTGATTTAGGGGGTGAGAAACGTTATCGTCCGGAGCTAAATTTGTATGGGATTTTCGACAGCCACGTGATTTTAGCTTGTCTAGCCTCACTAGTAATTTCACCGACTGTCTCACCCCTAAACCGGTACGCAACGGGGTGAACATTGTAGCACGACGTCAGATTAATGAATAAGATGGTGATATCGATCCGGGATGGCCCTACAAACGTCCAACAGAAAATCGTTCTTTTGCTGCAATTGTAACTCCTAGAATAAGCGCAAGCAAGCATTAAGCAAGTCACTACGACTTGGCCCCTTAAAAAAATCCGCTGTGATGAGATGATAAATAATATAGATAATTTAGAGATATATATTATGTCGAAACAACAATCCTAAAGTATTAGTTATATCCAGCAGTGGATTACGTCTGATGAATAGGATTAAGTTAGAAGGCCGTTAAATAAATAGTCCTGATAAAGCATTTCGCTCACAAACAAAACTAATTAAAATAATTTAAAAATAATTCTACCCATTCAAACTTCGTCACTTTATATTATTTTTGGTACATAACCTATCAAGTTAACCTCAACAACTTTTACCGAGCAACCAAAGTTATATCTGTTCCGCGCCTTTTTTGTCCGTCATCGAAAGTTAAACGTAGAGTTTATACCAGTTTTTTGGTTAACACCAATGCGGTTGTTTACTTGAGCTACCAGAGCAAGCGGAGCAGGGTGCTATGGTCTAGCTTGTTAACGGCCATGTTTGTTTACAATGCGCCGGAGTTCCATTGAGTTTTTGGTTATTTTTAACTTTTGGTTTCAACTTTGTTTAGATTCGAAGAGTTTTAGTCTACATATTTACATGTTTTCTACTGTGGATAAGTTTGAATATGCGTAACATTGTAAGTTGGCAGGATTTTCGAACGATTACTGCTTAAACTAGTGTTTTCACCAATGATTACCTACTTATGCACTAACACATAACATTTCTTGGTATAAAATCGATCGTTAGTTATACGTTTTAGACGTAATTCTTGGTAAGAAATGTAATAGCAGAGTTATGTTATAATTCGTTCGACTTAATAGGGTTTTTTTCTACAGTAAAACAGTTTTCTTTTTTAATCGGTACCTGGAGCCGATATTCGTTTACGATAAGAATACTCTTCATATCGGCTATTAGCAAACATAGTGAGTCGTAATACTTTGTGTAAACATTACTTACTTTTAGTAATATCAAGAATGTTTTCTATTCTTTCCATGCACTAGCAGTAAAAAGATAAGTATAGTTATAGTTAATAATAGTGTTAATAACAACTTGATTTCCCAAATCGCACATAGTAACAAATCTCAAGCTAGATATGTTAAAAACAATCGAACATCTGTTAACATCGCAAAACAGAAAGCATGTAACATTAAACATCTGATTAATGAACTTAACATTGTATTAGAAACTTTCTCCGCACTAAATTGTGATTATGTGTGCGATACCCGTCATTATTCGTTGTTTGAAAGCTCATTGGTTACTTTCACCGGTTATTACTTTAATATTAACAGAAGAAAGAAACTGCCAAGTGTAAATAGAGGCGTTGCACGCACTTGACAGGTTAGCTATTATAGGCTTGGCTAGAAGCATGATTCTATTCGCAACGATATTTTCTATTAGATTAGACCGTTACTTCCATCGAGATTATCAAATTTTGAATGTGTTTCATGATTTCCTGGTTTATTTACTACGGCTTCTAATTCTATTTAAGTACTTAAACCACAGGCAGGGAATAGCTTGATAAATAGAAAAGAAAATATGTAATGGAATATTTTTTCACTTTTCGTCGAATTGGACCTAAGTACATACCTATGTCATCTGATTTGGTTTGCCTTCTGCTAAACCTATATTCAAAGAAGTCCCTTTTAATAACCCTGATAATGTTAGCATCGACTCAAAACAGTGATTTGTATTATTGCAGTTTTAGATCTAAATTGTGCTTTCTGAAAATCTTAATTATGTTGATGATTTTTTAATGAAATTACAGTTATTGCTCATTTAGGTCAATTTGTGTGAGATTGTCCCCTGATATTTATTTATTATTTATTTCTCAACGAAAATGAAGATGATGGCACGTATTGCGAAACAAAAGTTAAACCGTGGTTAAAAGCTTGTAAACACGGTAGGATCGCACGCGCATGCCCCACTTCTTATCTCGTTTCTTTACTCGTGGAATTTGGGGCTACACATGCTTCTAGCTTCTTCCGGTTTCCTTCTGTCCCTTTTTTACACACTGCCATGTCAAAATACATTTGCTATACGTATATTATTACTTGTGTGTGATCACACTGATCACATTTTACACTTAATATAAATAAAACGTATTTTCCTTTCGTTCTATTTATAACTTTATACATGGTTCTAACTATGTCAACGATGCATCACCCTAGTTTCAAAATTCATTTTAGACAGTGTCGGTTAATATATTCTTGTTTAATGTCACAATTAACCCACTTTTACCGTCCCATAGTGCATTTAACTTCAATACTTAATATTTGTTATCGTAAATTGATGAACATTAACGACTTGTTATGTTATGACTACTTAAAGGTGGATTCTTTGTTTTATGGGAGATTATTTTTATAGAATCGTGAGTTTTTCAACATGGACTGTTCAATGTCCGTGTAAAACTTCCCAGATACTAAGTACCCACGAGTAAGTCTGGTCTCCTTAGTATAGTATCTGGAGTATGCTTATTGCTTACTAAGCTTATCATTATTCTTTAAACTTTCTCGGATAGAACTACCATAAACCATCCCAAATTTACTTTGAGTATTTATGACTCATCATAAAATCATATTTATAATCTATCAGCCGAAATTCCTCTCCTCGGTTGCAAACCTGCGCATACGTCTGACAAAAGTCTCGGGCGATGACGCCATTCGGTGACTCACGCGGTCCAGCCTTCGGAGGCCCATTCACGAGCCATTTAGGGCCCCGTCAGCCTGGATTGTCAGAAAACTTACCTATGACCCTCAAGACTTAATTGTTGGCAACTGCAGTATATTTAATCGGTTTACGAATTAATCTTCAAGTAATCGCCCCGTTTCTCATTTCATTATTTATCCGTTTTTCAATGTCTCCCTAATGTGTGTACTTACTTATAACTACTTCTACATTCGGATTCTCTTTTAACTCTTTCAAAAATTTATCCAAACTCCAAATCACTCATAAATCGTTTCCATTCACCGAAACATGCTTTAATGATTTTCTTCGCTAAAATTAGTTCCGCCATCCAAAACGTCTCGAGTTTCATCAGTGTATCCCTTTTAGATTTATATCTCTCACAGGGTGACAGGTTAGCCAAGATTTAATTACGTATGACAAAACGGCTGTTGCAAAATGGTGACTCATGCCACAAAGGTCTATTCTCTATTGTTTGGGGTCTGGATGCTTGGATGCGGGTCCATTAGGAGTTTCGTAATGATGCATCAGTGACTTAAGGTTTTTAGATTGTTAGCTTAGTAATAAATAAGTCATCAATGGAATAAAATATCTCTTGAGGTATTTCGTAACATCCTTACTTGACATTAATGTGATGAGTTGTTCCAATGTTATTATTTCCAACCTAGGAGCAAAATTCAGATCTAAGTAAAGTGAGATTGGAGATTATTGTAACGGAAACAAGACTTATTTATGACTCATCACAAAGTTTTATTGGAGACATAAAACTACTAAACTAGGCAAGATTTAGATGCTAGATTTCAATTGACACTTAACAGTTTCGAAACATCGCCGAGCGCATGCTGCCATCTCGAGCTTGTCCTCGATTCCCCGCGAATTGTCCCATTGGTATTTAAAGGTAAATATTTTTCTTCAATTGTATTTATTGTATAGATTTATAACTGTTTCTATCGGGACCGTGACACTTGGTAATGACTTGAACGGTTCTCTTTCTATGAATGTATTCTTCAGTGACATTGTCTTGTTATTGTTATTTTTTTTGCCGTGTCCTTTCGTCACGGCATTAGATTCAGCGAGGTCGAGAGGCCCCGTAACTATCTTAACATTATTATTGCGATTGTAATAGTTATATTCGCTAGCAACTGTGTGGTTGACTTCCTTGATACTTTAACCAAAAAACTAAATCGTTTTGTTATTGATAAAAAATTCTTGCTACGAAATTGCAAAAGATCATTTGGATACGGATTGTTATTATTACTGTAATCGTACTAGCGCAGTTATTTCTTTGTTTAGTTTATTATCTCTTATAATATTTAAATCAAATCCTAAGTTGGAAATTTCGGAAAAGTGAACAATATTACCACGCGTTACACCCCAAAGCTTTAAATCTGATTTTCTACCAAAAAGTCATAAAAGTCATAGTCAATTTAATGATCTAAAAGTTATAAATCATGACGGATAATTAACCATAAGACTTTCGAAATGAAGTTATCCTAAATATAAGGCTGAGATTTGAATACCGCGAAGTCAAAAAGAAGTAATCAAGTTTTAAAATAAATGCAATTATCGCTTAGGGTCAGGTGGTAAACAATGAACCGGTGGTACACAACGAACCAACGCTTTTTTTTTAAAACGCGACGTTGCCAAACCGTGCCGAGAGTAAAAATGTACTTTAATTTGGTGGCGCCCCTCGCCCCCCAGTCGGCGTCCAGCCAGCGTCAAAACCGCACGTGTGACAAGGTGTTTTGTGATTTTCGGCACAAAAACAAGGAAAAAAGTAAGTGTTTTGAAGTTTTATTGTACTTATATGTTGTCAATTTTAGAACATTCAGTTTTTTAGCTGTCTTGAGTAACTACTTGGCTATCGTTTAGAAATACTGTGACGTCTCCATCTTGTTTCGTATTTTTTTTAAATAACCTACAACAACGAAACGTGTAGATGGTACACAGTGTCTCACGAGGATAGGGTACACATTGACCCAGCGCAATGTGTTACAGCTATTGGTACACACTGTACCAGTTTCTTAATACCTAAACAGGTTCACTGTGTACTACCAGCTTTTTTCTCTTACCTTGTTTGTTCTATTGATAGGTAGTATTTGCTACAAAATTAAAATGTGTAGTTTTTTGATATAATATAGTAATTAAGTACTTTTTAAACTTTAGAATGGGGCGAACGAAGGTGGAGGAAAGAAAAAAAGGAGGACATACTAAAGAAGCGATGCAAATGGCTCTCGCACTGGTGAAACAGTGTGAGCATCCGAAAAGCTGCCAAAGACTGTAAATTGTCTTACCCTACACTAAGGAGGTATGTCATAAAAACTAAAAATAATGAAAACCTAATATAAAAGTATTCATTAATTACATGTGTTTGTTAGGCTTATTGACAAATACGTAAAATATTTTGTTATTAAATGATAGATAACTCGACCATTGTGATATTATAATTTCATTTTGAATGATTCGATGTTTATTTTTTAGTTTTAATAATATCAGTCCTACGCCTGATTTCTAATTAAGAAAGACTGAAACCAATTTGACTGTTTAAAAGATCTCTGTAAGTCTATGCTAATTATCCAAGTGTTAAAAAGCTTAAGTTTTACTGATATATGTTAAAGAATTAGATATATGATTATAGTTAAAAATTGTGATGTTATGATACTAAATTAGAACTATCTTGCAATAATTGAAGGCATAATTTTGTGGTTTAAGACAAATATTTAGATTTATATATTACGTTACGTTGGTTTGCGACTATTAATTAAAATAAATATAACCTTTTCTCAAAATAAATATAATGTTTTTCCGAAAGCAGTTCACATAGAGTCCGCTAATTTAAGTTTAATCTATGCAATGGTTCACTGTGTACTCGGTAGGTTCATTGTATGCCTACCCCCGGATCATTGTGTACTTATTGTTGGACACAATGAACCATTTCTCATGTTTTTAAAAAGTTGAAAAATCTCTACTTCTATTCAATTTTATGATAAGATTTGAATGCAAAATTAAAGCCAAATAAATAATGAATCACCGAGCAAAAAAATATTTTTAATACTTTCGCATAGGAATAAATTATGGAATTTCAAACTTTTTGTGGTTCATTGTTGGCCACCTCACCCTACATATGCCTAAATCCCCGAAATAATTACTTAGTTCAAGCGGTGATGATTTTCAAGTTTTGCCTTTATAACTACAGATTAATTCTCACTTACATCTGCTATGGTGGCTGGATATAATTACACGGAAGCGAAAAAACAAAAATGAGACAAGAAGTCCTAGCCTAAGCAAAAAGAGTAACACGAAATGAACGCGGTTTACTATTAGAGCAGATCGCTTTATGTTACATTAGATATAACCTTGGCTTTGTAATAGAAGCATGACAATCAATTTTTTGTAATTAAGGCTTCAGCGTATTTGTTAAAAGCTGAAAAAGTCACTCATCTGTTTAAAAAAATGTCTTTGGCATTACACATAACCTTTAGATTCTCATATATGGGCTTCACGCAAAGTTCATTCTCAATTATCTCATAACCCCAAAAGTGACATTTATTTTGGTCAACAGAACTTCAAATTTTAATTCCTTGCATTTACCTTCTTTAACGAGCTGAAGGTCGTGACTCCGATGAACACGGGTAGTGCAGAGCTTGAAGTTGCATTGCAACTGAGTGGTAACTCTCTGGTTTTATGGCCATCAAAATGTATTTCCATGTAATGGTGATAAATTATCTACCCGTGATTGATATTAGTGAAGCAATGTGTTTTCCTATTCATGTAAATGACCTCTTTGTGTATCCGTGTAACAATTTTCACATATTATTGGGTAATACTATACATACATCGATCAGAGTTTGCGCTAGGATGGCGTGGGAGCTCCCGCTTGACGCTCGACTGATGTTACCGATTACAAATAAATTAATGAGTGCTCCGTGAAGCAACGAGAAAAAAGACAATGAACCATCGTTCAAGTAATTGGATGGAAGCTTTCAACTACCTGAATGAATATACATATTAGCGTGGGATCTACGATAAATGAACCGTAAAGGGTCACGGTCAATCACTTTATCAGATATTAATTTGGGCAAATCTATATGAATGGAACAAGTGTTATGACTAGATCGAAACTTCGCACCTCTATCTCGCCCACGGCAAAGATAACCGATCTAAATGGGCGAGAA
Organism: Acleris emargana; assembly: GCA_927399475.2. Classification (NCBI taxonomy): domain Eukaryota; kingdom Metazoa; phylum Arthropoda; class Insecta; order Lepidoptera; family Tortricidae; genus Acleris; species Acleris emargana. Next base: position 5,058,614 of record OV656847.1, read on the forward strand.
AATTTTATGGGCATCCGATTGACCTGGCCTCTGCTTATTAAAAGCCTAAATTTCGAGCTCGTCGGTCTTCCGAAGCCCACAAATCACTAGTTTGATACTTTGATATTGATAATAGAAGTAGCGCGGTTTTGGTATTAGAAATTCCGGGTGATTAACATAAACCGGCTGAGTAAGGCGATTGAGACGGCCAACGGTTTCACGGTCGAACACGGTGTATCCGATCCACTGGTCGGTTCCATTTTAATTTATTATTCAATCTGAAGACTTCATTGATTTCGCAACTTCATTTTCTGTGTAGGTGTGTCTAAATAGTGTGGCCAAAGAAATTTGTCGAGCTAAGTGCACCTGACTTGGGTGCGTAACGGTGAAGCCATAAAACAGGTTATTTTTATGAGTTTTAACGTTATCTATTTTGCTACATTGTTTTGGAACAGCAATATAACTGAGCGTTAAGTAACCGATACTTTCAAATCTGAATTAAACTTGTTTTCGTGATGTTCTGAATAAGTTTTCCAACTAGTCAATAATGTTGCGAGATCTTGATCTTAATCAATATCATTATTTAGCTAAATACTATCATTAACCATTCAATTAGGTAGAGATAAGTATCAGAAGCATCTAATGGTCGGTCCCACAGAACAAAAGTTTAAAACTAGCTTTCCAATTGACCTTTACTGGAGCACACAAAGCTCATGGATATAGTCCAAGGCCAGCTACTGGTGGCGGATTCGAATCATTTGGTCACGACTTGATACCTAAATGTTTGATAATTGGCGTCTCAACCCCGCGCGTGATAAGGAACTGGTTATCAAAGGTAATTGCAGCAACAGCCTGTGTTTAATGTTCTAGTGCAACATTATTTAGATTTATTGCTCTAAAGTCATTTTCTATTTTAATGTCCTCAGAATTATTTTCTCAATGGTTCGTTTTCAATTCGGTATTATTGCCTTCGCGTTCATTTCTTCGCCGTGTTTCAATACTTCTTTTCTTAGGATTAATTTTCGTTCACTTTATAATCCTACGTGACATCCGGTTTACGATGGATCACTGTCTGGGACCGATATGTACAATCTTAATGGCATTGTTTTGGTTTGTTTGCACCTATCAACCAGTTAATTCTAATAGTTTAAGAAGGCAGTGGTCGCGTACTCAATGTCGATTTAGACAAATGCGTTTATTTATGTTATTTTTTTTCAAAAGAAGCAAAGGTTATCATTTCTGCTTTACTCCGTTAACTTCCTTAGAAAACACAAAAGTAAATTCTCTGTAATCTCAAAGATGCAAGTTGCCGGGCAGGTATATGCAAATAACTGAAAGCTGTCCGTGTGACCCAGAAAGGCTGAAGAGATTCCCAGCACAGATAGCAATGTTTTATTGAGCGGCCCCATTGTCCGGTGCGCCAAACGTGGCGTGCTTGACTATGCATGTGCAGTGCAGTGCAGCCGGCTCCTACTTACCATTACCTAGGGCTGCCATCGTTGCACTGGCAGGGAAACAACGGGATAGAAGGAGGAAAACAAGGAGAGATTATCTTCCAATAGACATTATAAGTACGTGGAATACCTGCCTTCTCCTTTTGAACCGAAGGTGGCGTTTCATAATTTGTAAACCGCCTTATTTGTACGTTTTTTTTGGCGGATTCCAAAATAATACAGAATTTATACAAAATCATTTAGGTCTCATTTGGAGACTTTCCTCAAATCCCAGTTTTACCAAATATTAGCAGCCCTCGCATACATTACTCTTAGTAATAAAATGGAATATACCGAAAGCAGATACTGCTTTAATATAAAACTCAATCTAGTTTAATCTAGCTTTTTGTCAGTCACGCTCAATCTAAAAGGTTCTCCGTAAATTCGCTTTGCTTGATTCATTTTAAGGTCTTCCGTTATAATTTTTATTTCGGAGCGCAAGTAGTCAGGTATAAGGATAATGCAATCTTTATCTCTCTTACTACCGCTAAGCACCTTTGGATTTCCTTAAACTCTTTAACACTCATTTAACTCTTAATTACTTTATTTTTTTACTGCTCTCACGCGGCCGAATCCAAACAAATCTTTTCATGGTAAACTGCAACAAGTTTATCATGAATAGGGATTCGTCTAGGAAGAACCGGTCCGTCCCTTCAAATCTTTTAGCTTAATATTTCGTTAAGTAAGTCATTTATTTCAATTTATGAGTGTGAATAAGACTTACGATTACCCGTTGGATACATTTGTATAATGGAACTGCCACTATGCTTTAAAATATTTTCTAAAGATACAAAGCAACTTAACGCCAAGCCTGTGGAAGTTACTTCTGCTTGGGTAGATATAAGAAGGCTAATGCAGTTAACGGTCCCAACGGATTTAGGTTTTGAGAATTGAAGCGGAAACCTGTTCAGCTAACGTTGTGATATTTGTGAGACGTGATGTGATAGACAAATTAAAACGAAACGTAATGAATTTAGAATAATTATATAATGTTCGTAATTGTTTAGTGTTTTTCCTCTAAAAGTTATAAAAGAAAGTTAGTATCCACATTTGATTGTTTTTTGGTCGCTTATTTCTTCTAAACTACACAATGGATTTGGATGTAGTTTCCAATATTATTTAGAGTTTTTTTTCTGGAAGGTACATTCTGATTTATGTACTTGTGTTATGGAAAAAACTTATAAATGCAAAGCGAAGCGAGAGCGGGTTGTTAGTAATTAAAAGCTGTAAAGAAAAAGATGAAAGTGATCAATTCCACGCTTACGCGCTGGCCGGCATCTACCTATATTCTACAGCTGATCTCTCTCAATGAGCCACCATCGACCAGAAACTAACTCCGTCCGCGACAACGCCCTCTATTTGCAGTTTCCAATAATAGCACTGTTGCTTTAGCCACTAGTCCCCTGTACCTTGCTCTCACACACATCAATAACACCCTGCTCTTCGACCCTACCCTTGACTTGTTCTCCCAGTCGGAACCGAGGTTCCTGGCGACAGCCGCGCGGTACCTGGGGCCCTAGACAAGATGCATTACGCCGAGTCGCTTTTCTATTCGTTTCGTTTTTAAACCAATCGCGTCACTGCTAGATCACGTGACTTTTCGTATTACAACAAAACGAATAGAAAAGCGACTCGGCGTAATGCATCTTGTCTAGGGCCCCTGGAGTCGACGGCCACCCCTAGCACCGTGTGCGAGTGATCCACACGGTGTCGGTGGTGACACAAGGCCCTAGGCCGTGTTGTTAATTTTAATTATTTTATGTTTTGTCTATATAACAATTCCTTTTAAATTTTTACTTCTAATTTGTATTATTTTTAACATGTGAATATTATACTGTATGTAAACCTATAACTTATATGTGTGGCATGTCTGTTAATGTAAGTTGGTTATTAAATAAATAAATAAATAAATGTCAATTACACAAACAAATTTTAAGATAATTTATGTAGATGTTATACTCGTAACCCTTGACTTTTTTTAATAAGGTTAAAACCGGCTTGAGTCTAAAAAGGAAATTTCACGCAAACCACTTTTACCCGAACCCGAAGTGACACAGACCACCAGGCAAACGATTGTGTTTCAGTATGAGCTGTCTCGTGGAGGCATAACGATGCAGCCTTATTATCGGGTCGTTCATTACGGTGTTTAGTGGCGGTTTCGCCACCTTTTGATTGCGTTCGTTTAACATAAACTGCATCGATAAGAAAATATTTTGGACGTGGATTGCATATCTGGCATTGGCACAAGATTGATATAAAATTTTCACTTGAAATTTTCACTTTCACTTTAAATGGTAATTAATGTATTTTGCAACACACATCAGATATGCAATGACAGCAATTATAATCGTTGTATTTGCGATTAGCGAAGAGACAGAGGGCATTATTAATAAATAACTAAGATAATACGAAAGAGATTAAGGACGTCTTCAAACAGCCCGTCCTACTCACTATATTAACTAATAAATAATTGATTTGTATCTATCTGTGCATCTAGGACCACCTGCGCGCGCATTAGCATATACTCGGCGATCGGCGTTCGCGCATGTTCGTTAACCGTTACGTCCTTTTACCAACAGCGGCCAGGAAACACGGAAATTATTTTAGGTCTGTTATGTGTGGGACTGGCTTTTGCCCGCGTCTTGGTCTGCGGTGAAATCAATGGATGTTATTCTTCCCTTTTACTTCTTTACTCATTACTTTATTATTATTACAATTATTTACCATTTTTATTCCAGTTTTCAGATCTAACACTATTGTGTGTTGATATGTCACTAAATTTGTTCGTTTATATTATACATTTAAATGTTATTTTAACCTTTTTATCATATTTCTTTGAAGAATTTAAATGTCCCCTGTATTCAAATGAAAACATATTATCCTCATCCTTTTCTATCATCGTAAAAATAATTTACGTTTCAGAATTCCGTGAAGTAAGCTTTTATAATACATTTACATTCGATTATATCGGTGACGAAAAACAAACAGTCAAAGCAATACACGAACAAGGTACTAAAAAAAGCCAAGAAGGATCTAAAAGCCATTATCTTGACAAGTAGTCAGAATCAGGAGTGATGGCTAAGACGTTGGAATTTAAAAACATCCTTGTCAATCGATCATTAGGAGTCTCATTGCGTTTAAACTTTAAAGCTGATATGAATAAATCTTCAGATTAACCTACCGTAACTTTAAAGTGGTTGGTATAATAGTAAATACAAAAGCTCTTTGATCCAAAGTTAACGTAGTTTCGGTATTAGAAGATGAACGCTTAATTGTATTTAATAATATAACAGGTAATATCACGATAACCACATTACCAATGCTTGTAGTCCAGACATGAATACAACTCAGAAATACGTCCATTAAAAACTCGTCTAAATTGATGTTTCAATTTCAATTCTCTAACGAAAGTTTCAGAACTGCAAGATTCAAATCAAGTACCAGACAGAATATCATTACGTCGCTCAATATCTAATTAACCATCTCTATTCTTAACACATTTTTTAGTCTCGCCATTCACAATCGAATCAAACCAACATCACTCTCACTTTCACTGATTACAATTCATAAATCTCGTAAAAAAACGACTCTATTACTTTTTGAGTAGTCTTTCCTTTCTTATCCTTTTCTTTCTTAGCGGGATACTTTATGTGTGATAAGGATTGCACGATTGGTCGACTTAAGAATGAGGCATAGTTTGGATGCCAATCAGGTATTTACAGTCGATTGACAATTCAATGTCCACCTTTGTTATGTGACCGTGAAACTTGAGCAACGTATGTATTAAAATATGCCTGTATGAGAATGCTACGTGTTGCTATGTTAAGAGCCTCTTGAGAAGGAATACATTATGTGACTTTGCTGATTTAAAAAAAGGAATTGTTTTTGTAATCAATGTGTTCCGTAAAGTTTTAATTACGGAACCATGAGCTTCGTGTTTCAATATTGTATGAACTATAAAACGAATGCTTTCCTTGTAGGAGAAGAAATAAATTAGTGCCTTAAATGTAAGAGACCAGCTTCAAAAAAGACGGAATCGATTTTATTATATACTGACTTCTAATTCAAAGCCTTCGTTCAGTTTGGAACAAATCCATTAATATCTCTATTGTTTAACATGCTTCCTCGAACGGAAAATTACATTACACGCACAAACTGTTAATAAGTTAAGTTACGTTCAAAAGGATATTACGTTAGCATATCATGTATTTATTGTTTTACTATATTATTGTTGAACGTGTATTGCTTCGATGATCGTGGCTATTAATGCAATCGCCTATGGATTGTTAAATATAAATAGCCCATACGTGTGTTGTGAAACGAAATACCAATTATCGATTTAGTTGTTTGGAAAGAGTAAGTCAATATTTTATTATTTTCGTGAAGTGTAAACAGCGGACCGATCAAACAACACTAGGTATTTGTATCTTTGTATTCCAATCCAACTATTTCAAGTGAGTTGCACATATCCTTAGTCTTTTGATGCTAAAGGGAGATTTCGTTTTAATAATTTAACTCCTTCATCACTTCCTCTTCTTTTTATGGTAAAATATTTTGCTAATCTTGAAACTTTCAAACAAGAAGCAACGCAACGGCTGATATTTAAAACATCAACAAAACAGACCAATCGAAAACTTGGAACCTGTGAACAAAGATCATACAAAACAACCTTATCCATTACATGTGTGCTGACGCCTACAAAGCTTAGAAAATACTTAAGCTAGTTGTGCAAAACGGCGCGCAAGCGTTTCTGCACAATCTTCTGATGATTGATAATGATTGCCGGCGCATGATCGCTGATCTTTCGTCATCAGTGCGGCTTTTTGTCGGTTTGTGCTATTAATGGCTTATCGATGACCTATTTAGTTAAGTGCCTTGGGAAATTCTGATAGGCTCGTATACATGTAGTCAGTTTAAAGTTAGTTTATGGTTATGTTTTTATTGTAGTGTAATTTTAAGTGTATCTGGTGATTTAGCAATTTGTTGATGTTTTAATTTTTTTTTTATAGCATGGGAAGGCAAACGAGCACACAGGCCATTTTGACATTTTCACTGCTGGCTGTTATGGTATTATTCCTTACTATCAGTAAGATGGATGTAATAATTTCGCTCAATGAATGAACATTTAAGATAGAAATACCTACCTAGTGATCGAATCGTTCCGAAGATCTCAAAATATTGTAATGAAGCTAACTTGCCCATCGGATGTACAGTTACCTCGTGCATCTGATGCACTGGATACAATTAGCAAACGGTATCTAAGCCGAAACAATCGTGACTCTTTCTGATCGGATTACTCCGTTCGTCACGAAAATTAGACCGAATCCGTGCCAAGGTCCTCCTAATGTGCTATTCATAATCATAAATAGCATTACATCCTTTTGATACACATTTGCAGAGTAATTTTTGAATTTATTTTTTTATAATCATCATTAAAAGTTGTGAGCATGCATTCAAAATTGATTACAATAACGTTTGTAGAGGTTTTTGGCTTTGTTCGATGAAAGGACACTTCAAGGGGGGCATACTTATAATTGTAAAGTCTAATTAATAGAAAGTTTACAAAGTTACCCTTAAAGTGATTGAAGCAATAAAATTGCTGCTTTATTAAAACTATAAATTGTGAACAGCTGTAAATTTTGTTGGGGTGAGCTTTTATTTATTTCTGTACTCTTAGATTTTCTGTTATAGATCATTTTTTTTTAGTTTTTTGTACATAGGGACAGTGAGACAGCAGTCAAAATTTGAAAATTAAAAATAAACATATAGATGTTATAACCTAGATTACAGTCCAAAACAATACATACACAGCATGGTCAGTGACAGTTGCATAGATTAAAAATAACTGGAAATAAAGAAAAATATTCCAATTAAGTACAGAAATAAAAGACATTATTGAAGCTTTAAACAGAACAGAAGCAGAACAGTTAAATCTGTTCTGTTTAACAATCGAGTTAAAAACATCTTAAGTATATGAAATTTAGACCTAAGGACATCAAGATCGCAATTGACAGCTAGCTACCTACACATGTCATGAGAACAATGGAATTGTAGGAAGAAGTATTCCTGAATACAGACATAATAAAAGTGATAGGTGCGCGGATCCTGTGATTAATATTAATGTTTAGGAGAAATAAAAGATATGGAGAATCGATGTAAGCGGAGATAATATATCTTCTTCCACTTCATAATTCATGTTAACAATGAAAATATTATTAAGTTTAAATTGATCGTCAAATTATAATAAAGGTTTTCAAAATCCTACTCAGTATTGTGTTTCTCCATAAATGGAACCACGGCCCTTTCTTTGTCACGATTCGAATATATTTCTCGTCAGTGGTTCTCGGCTATCGGGCCTATACGAGTAGGTATCGATTATACTTTCTCCAGCCTACAAAAAAGTTGAAATGCAACTGTGCCCATTCTACTGATTGTTGTTATCAGACTGTAAGTAGGTGTCTTGCCGTCTAATAGTTTAGCAGCTGTGTAAGCGGACCGTCCGGATTCCGGGTATAAATAGTCTACCTAAATTGTAGATTTTTAACCGCCATAGTCGACAATAGGCTATTGTTAGCTAATTTTATAATGGTGTTTGTTTTATTGACCTATAGTTGTTATTGTTCATTTGCGATAACATTTCAGGTTTATATACACGTAATTCAACATAATACTTTTTTTAAATGAGTAATACAGTTTCCACCACAAAAAAATAGTTACAAATCCTAGAAAGTGAAATTAAATAGAATCATTTTATTTACCGACAGATAAAAAATACTTATACTTATTCTGTCCCCCTCTATAAGCGGTGAATAGCTTTTTTAAAATAACAAAAGTTCATCCATAAAATGCTTGACCTAACATTACCCTGTATCAGATAACAGGGTATAGAGTTACTTTTACACCCCACTGTTAAAATTATTATTCCCGTTCCAATAACAAACCATATTTTTTCTTTTTTAACAAAAAGCTTATCTCCGAAAAAAAATACATTCATCTATTGTAGAAGCGGTCTTATTAATTGTCGCTTAGTCCTACATCGAATACATTCAACTTAAAGCTTCACAAGTTTCAGCAATACTGCAACCAAACTTCAACTCTCTGTTTTCGAGTAGAGAGTCTGAATTGCATTGTCAATTTTATTTATTTATATCGTTATAGAATGAGCATGGTTCCTGACCGTGCACTATTTGTGCACATCTGCAGCACACGTGCCCTCTGCCCCCTAGCATATTCGATGCCAAACGGTGAGGTTATCATACAAACAAGACTCCGAATCGAGCCGTTGGCTTTGCCCGTGTTAATTGATATAAATCCGACGTGAAAAAAGACGAGGGTGTGGAACCGGTTTTGAAATGTGTGCCAATAAATTAAATTATCTGTAGCATTCCGTGACAGGGTGGATAACTAGTTGTATTTAATAGAGAAATTGGTAAATATGCTTCGAATTGTTATTTAGGACAAGCTGCTAGTATATGTACATTATTATTATGATTTCAAAAACAGAGTAAGAAAATTACAGTTTTACGCGTTTGGTAACCTTTCTGATATGATAGAGCTTGTGGCACTGAAAGTGTTGTACATGCAACTTCTTATATGCATTTAGAAAACCAAACAAAAAAAAGAGCCTTCAAAAACGCATATAATACATATAAGAAGTTCCATCCAAGATATTCATTTTATTTTTTACTATTTAGTTATCATAACTGAACAACACACTTTTTGAAGTTGTAATTCTGTAGCTCTGCCTACCCCACTCTGGGATTACAGGCGTGTAGGTATGTATGTATGTATGTAGTTATCATAATAAGCTTATATGTATTCCCACTTCTTAGTTGATATGAAACTTTGAGATATTTCGATCTCGCCGCAAGCAACTCCGCGGGGAACTCATTGTCATATTAAAACAATTAAAATTTTCTTCGTTATAGTCGCTCAACTATCTTAATCGAGATATCTTGTCGCAACCCTTGAAATAGGCTTAGACGAAATAGGTTCCATTGAGGAGTCCGTTGGCCACCCGAGGTCTTCATCATCAGTTCCACTTCACCACCACCTCGGATGCAAACTCTATCAAACCAAAAAATATTCTTTAAAATCGGTCCCTACTTGACGGAGAAATTGTTGAACAAACCGCACCTTCGGTAGAACAAGGGCACAATGTACTATATGATTATAGGGGCAATTGTGCCCTTGTCCTACCGAAGGTGCGTACATAAAAAAAAATACATGCAGTGGAAACCTCCTCCTTTTTTGAAGTCGGGTAAAAAGCAATATCAGTTTCTGACTGACAAGATGAAGATTGTTACTTGGTGCCGGGAAATCGAAGTTTAATAGAAATTAATGAAAAACAAAAGCCCTGGTACAGTTCCTATATATATATATATTAATTATTAACTGCCCATTACAATTTATTCCTCACGGGCGTTAAAACCTTACAAATCCTGGAAAGCAGTAAAATAAATGTACTTTCCCCTCGATGCATCCTCAATGGCCTTGTACAAGCGTCTTCAGATGTTAATCTTTATTTACGAGCGTTGTTACAATGTTACACAATGGAAGTACTACGTGTTGACTTTATGCATTTGTTGAATTAAGTGCACTTTGGTTATTTGGGTTAAATGGTCTACGGGGAGGTCCGGTGCAAAAGACGTCTTTTTGCAATGGGCATTTTTTGTCATCATAAAATTTTGTATCTCGTGCATGATTTATGCCTACCTCTGAGAGCTCAAGTTTCTGGCATAAAAAGTGATCTATGTCCATAGTAGTACCGCCATATAAAATTTCAGGATTTAGAGAAGGATTCTGTTTAGTTAGAATTTGCATTTCGAGTCGATACTTACCTACTTAAGTTTGAAGAACAAAGAAACTCAAATAAAACCAAATTTATGAAAGCATTCAAAGGATCCAATACATGTTTCCAAGAAACCGAAAGAACTCGGAGAACACAGTATGTTTCTTTAATAACCGCAAATCTCCTAAACGTACTCGCTTGTTAACTGCCTAATATTCCGTCAATTTCGGCGTCTCGGTATGGCATGCTGCAGTAAATACCTAATTAGGCGAAATATTCATAATTCCGCACATTGGGAGTGATTCAGGTTGCGGCCTGGGATTCTGCTCGAGGCAAATTCAAAACGGTTCTTCAACTTTTCTCCAACATGCAACGTTGTTGTTTTGCTGCGTGTTTTCTGGAGCAAATCGTTGGCTTAGAAATTCTTGAAATAGAAATAACAGATATTGCATAAGTTCGCAGTTTCTTCTTCTAACAAAAGGTAATCATATTTTATTTGTTTTGTTTAACAGCTGCTTGTAGCCTGTTAGACATGTAGTTTGTTCAAAATATCTCGCATCTTCAACATGGACATATCGTTACTTTTCTACATATTTATTGTACTAAGCCAATTTATTTTGGCTATTTCCTAGCCCCAACTCAATGTTTATTATATCTTTATATTCGCACATTTTTCTTTGCCATTCAATCTCAATTGGGTACCCATTAGGGAGAACAAGACCAGCAATCATTAGACCACGTGGTCCCTGCGCGGTCGGACCGTGGGAGACCGCCCGAGGCATCGACAATCTGTTGTTACCGATACCTGCTCCCAACATGCAAAACATTTTTGCAATGTATGACAAATTAAACTAATGCCTACACAACATTCCTTTGAACTTATACAGATAATGGAAGTGGGCTGAACATCAAACGGTGCTAAATCTCGAATGTTATTGCTTTTTTAATAGTAGGGCTACATAGCAATTCAAACAGGTATAAATCTTGTGAAGCTGCGGCAATCATAAGATTCGGAGATGTAACTGTACACGTATTGTACATTTGACCAATAAAGTAATATAAAATGAGGTTTCGTATCATATTTACCTCTATATGCGTGTAGTGGATAAACAGGTGTGGGTAATAGTATCTAATATGCCGTAGGTTCCGCATAATAAATCAAAGAGCCACCCAGCGAGTGCGCCGATGTGGGTCGACCACAAGAGCCTACATGTAGGGCCCAGTTTTGACTATATTATCATGGAAATTATGGAATTGATGATGAAAACAAGTTTGATGGGAAGTGAAAACAGATTGTTCGTTTCACACCAACTCATTAAACAATAATAGAAGAAATGTAATTTATCAGTTGGTACTTTTAAAAGTGTTCCTTTTATCGGTTGTAGTTAAACGGGCTGCAAGATGGAACTTAGCCTAATAAATAAAACCAGGAGAGAGAGAGAGACTTACCATTGTTGATCTACTTAAGTGATGAGGTAAAATTAATTTGAGATTGAGATTAAATCAAATCATGATGTTTCTTAATAATGGGGTATCTGTCTCTCTCAACACGATCTTAACGTTGACATGAGCATAGCATCGTCCTAGACTTTTATTCAATTTAACTTTCAGCGCGATTCTCACTTACCTTAGAAAATACGACACAACAATATCCTCCATTATCGAATTAAATTCCTAATTTTCTACAATTCTATTTTGAAAATACCGTCCGTTTCCGTCTGAATTAAAAACTTGTAACGGAACCATCATGTTTAGAAACTCTAGATTAGGTCGGTGAGTTACGAGTATACATGTCTAAGCTACAAATAAATGGCAGAGTTTAGTGCTTTCCCAGACCTACGCACCTCAGTTGGGTTTGTGACTAACGGGGCTAAAGCAGGAAATTACACAAGTGATTCCCACGGACTTATTGATGAACTAATCTCACAATACCATCTTGGGTAGACTTGCGTTAAATCTACTTTCGGTTATTGCTTGCTAAACCCCGAGAGCACAGGATGCTTGGGCAATGCGGGATCCTAGTCAATCACTATGCAGTGCAGTAATTACTATGTTTATCAAACGACTGTGAGGTATGTTATTGTACTCAATAATTGTTGTTTTGATGGGGTAGAAGCATTATTGCAAATATGTGAAACTTGTTGAAACCCTTGTGGTTACCGGGTTCGAATAGTGCCACTCCATATCTTCCCGTGGATGTCGTAAGAGGTGACTGAGGGAATATGGGCTTGTGGTGCTGTTAGGCGATGGGCTTGCAACCTGTCACTAATACGCTCGTGAACATCTTAGCCTGTTTGTGCAGGGTGTGGTTGCAGAATTGTCAACGGGTTTTTAAAGTTGTTGGTAATTCTGTAGCTCTGCCTACCCCACTCTGGGAATGAAGGCGTGAATTTATGTATGTATGTATGTTGTGTTATTATCTATAGTTATTTAGGCAACGACGGTGTAAAGATTTAGTACTATGATTAGACGAAGCTGTTAGTTTTTTTTTTTTTAATAATGTAACCAACCTTAATTTAATAAATAATTACTCGTATCTTTATTAATAACCGTCGAGTATAGCCATTGTTTAATACACAAAGCCAGTTTTATCTCTGACCGATGGTCATCCGATAAAAGAGAAAAAACAATTGTTATGACAAACTTCCAATCAACTAAAGCGCAAGACCAGCATCTTTTACTTGTAGGAGGACCTTGTGCAGGGTCCGTCCGGGTTGGTACCACCATCTTATCCATTAACCTACCGCCAAGCAGCAGTGTTCGCATTGTTGTGTTCCGGTAAAAGTGACTTACGTGTAAAAGTGCCCGTGCGGCCTACTTACTGAATAAATGTCTTTATCTTTATCTTTTATCTTTACCGGTTTGGGGATAAGACAGCCGGAGAAATGACTAGCATTGAAGCATTCCATCTTAGTCCTCAGGGTTGGCAACGCATTTGCAGTCTTAGGATTGCGGTCTTCTGAATGCGAATGTCTGTGGGTCTCAGTTTCTACTTATCATCAGGTGGCCTGAGTGCTCGTTTGCCTTCGTATGTGATAAAAAAAAAAACTTGTGCACTTCATAAATGATAACAATATCATTCATTTCAATGAAAGTCTGATAAAAGAGATGATAAGAATATAGATCCCTTGATACAATTAAGATCTGATAGGTAATATATTTTTCCCCCTGAGTCTTACCGAAATCTGATCATGACTGATTGTTATTAGATGTTCTAAAATTATTATTGTACATAAATCTATCTTAACATATTGCATCCTTCTAACAGTAGCAATTGGGTTTTATAATGAGTAATTAGTATTATAATTTACTACAACTGAAGGCCGTAAACTATAACTGACTGACACAGCGTTAATAAACCCAGTTATTTAATTAAATATCGTTACATTGCACTATCATTAGCTATAAAATCTGTTTTTATACTGTTAATTAATAAGAATATTACCTTACTTTAATAATCATAGGGTAAAAAAGGATCACTGTTTTTTAATCTGAAATTGTCATGAGACCCAGAATAACGATATACAGATCGATCCGGGTCTCTATTCGACACGGTAAAAACCATATCGTGTACCTGTTGTCGTATTGTCACCGTTTTGATAGCTCTTATTTACTAGACAGTAATGACGTCTGACGTCATAATACCATTACAGGTTAACTACGACATCGTTTTTACCGCTTAGAATACCGGCCCAGTTTCTTTAGTTCTGTTGCTAGGATACAAGGTAACTCTACAATTATTGGCATGGTACCGATGAGAAATTCCTGAAACGGTAAAAGTTACTTTTGATTTTGTTTGTATGAACAAAGAACCTTTTTCGTTGCACTCAAATGTTACAAAGAAGACATTCAGAGATATTTAAGAAAATTTATTTCCTATTATTATTTTATTATTTATATCTACAATTGTGATTTCTGTAAGTGGGCAGTGTTCCCTTAGTTTCACCGTTTAGCGGTTTGAGCCGGCCATCCAGTTTTTGTCCCAATACTTTGTTCAACATCGCTGCTTGTTAGGTATTTCTGTCATCTGTCCGTCGACAATTCATTCCGCTCCAACGGTCTGGTGGAACCTAAGTTTACTTGGTTTTGGAATTCAAAATAGAAAAGGTGCTCGATTTTTTTGCCGGTAACAAAATTGGTAGCGAGAAAATGAAAATAAAACATAGTAAGTAGATACCTATTCCTGGACGGGTAGTATTTTTCAAAACAGCAGCGGTTGGTATTTCGTTTATAATTAAATTTCGTTAAATGTTTTTCTTTTGCTTAATTTTGGACCATTGTGGATTGTGCCATCAATTGAATTTAAGACGTGACTGAATTTAACGCGCGGCTTCCGGATTAAGAAACTAATTTGTTTTCTGTTTTGGATGTATTCAGGCATTTTCTGGGAAACTAAAATATAAAGACTATTTTGGGTATATTTTTTGTTAATAATCTTCTCAATTGTTCTATTATTCAAACAGCTCAAGCATAGCGGTTTAAAAATCCTATATGGATGATTTTATTCTCGCAAGTAACAATACGTGGTTTTGTTTCTGGAAGAATTGATTCTTAACCTCCTGAGGTTCCTTGTACTAAAAATAGTTCATAATACGGTCATTGAAATAAAGATCTAGTGCAAACGAAGTAAAGTGGAATTTCCTTTGTTTTTATGACAAATAGTCAAATTAGAAAATTGACTTTACTTCATTCACAATAGATTCATATCCTATTGACAAATTTCGTTGTATGGTGGGCATTAGGAGGTTAACCGACTACAATAGCATTAATCACCAATCGGAACTGACTGAGACAAAAACTTAGTTAGGTGTTGTGGTCGTTGCCGTGGGAGTAGCAAAAGTTTTCTGTTCCTGACTCAACTATATCTGACTTGTATTGATGGGAATAGCCAGTTAGTACAATATAGGTAGTTAATAGCAGCAAAAAGTGAAAAAGCCCGGTGCAGGCTAGTGCAGTCGGAACGGGCAATTTATTGTAAATGAACATCAGATCTCAGATAAGGATAGACCATTATGGCGCCAGCACGGTTCGCTTTAAAAAAAAAATTGTTGTTTATGGAGCCAAACCACTGTAAATATTTTTTTTTAATTTCAGTTGTTTCTTTTACTTTTTAAGAAAATAGCATGGAATCAGATTCTTTTACTACTTACCGCACCTATCTCCTAGTAAAATACAAGGTTTATTATAACTTCTTTAGAGTTTGACGTGTGCAGAAATTCTCACATTAATAGCGATTCGAGTGTTTCTCCTCCCATATCTCAATAAGCTATTGATCTTGAAACAATGCTTACGTGTTCTCTAACTTCATTAATTCAAAGTTGAAGGCGACAGTTAGTTTCATATGCAAAAAATTGCATTGTTGCTGCATGCATTTAGTCGTTTAACTGTGCGTAGCGTTTTTCTCGTCGTGCATCTGTTTATTGAACCAAAGTTAACTGTAATTAACATAATTTGATTGAGCGTTTTAAATTATAAACTAATTATCATGGTAGATATTATTTTTAATTTAAAGTAACAACTAAAACAAGCACAATGCGGTAAAAAGCAAGTGAATGGAAAAAATGGAATGGGGTAGAAAAGTCAAAGTTGCCAATCATTCCCGAATATTGGGGTGTTAAAAATATTCTCTTTTTTTACCAAGGCATATTCTTAGAAGTTATCGAGATTTTTTCTGAGGAAACTATTAATTAGATTAATTTCTCGTCGGTATAATGCTACAACGGGGTTTCTTATCTCAAATACAATGACTTAACTGTTACTTATAAACGTGGAATACCCGTGGGGTAGCTAAACCATGCTTTGTCCTTATCTGTCAAATTCAAACGTCACAATGACAGATAAGGACAAAGCATGGTTTAGTTACCCCTCGGATATTCCACGTTCTAAGTAACACCGTAAGAAGCCACATGTGCCAACCAAAACGTTGTATGTATCTGTTGTTTGGGTATAGAGATATTTAACTTGATCATTTTCCTTTGGAACTGTGAAACGTGAAAGGACGCTTAGAAACCAAAACACCGACAGTTTATTTTTTTAATAACTCCGTCTTCGGTTGAATCTTCGAAGCCCTACGATCTTAACAATGACTTTTGATGTAAACCATTTTTTTCAAATATATTATTTCAATTTAATGCTACAATTAAGGCACTCGCTAGCTTCATCTCACGTTATCGCGAGCTAGCTTGGCAGCATTTTATGTGCCCTCTTAAGCAGATTCGATACTCTCCCATTTAAATTCAAATTCAAATCATTTATTGCGTGTCACATTACGCTACAACAGGTGGAACGACAACTACAGGCATACATGTGAAGATATGAAAGGGCTACTAACTACCCATTTAATTATCCTTATTCTAAGTATTAATATTGCCCATTGTACCTAACAGTATAATGGCACAAATCAATACAAATTATTAAGCCAACTTCTTACAGGGTCATCTAAGTATCTATGTCATTATTGGTAGGTGACATCAAAAAAATCGTTTAGGTTATAAAAGCATTTATTAATTAAGAATATTTTTATTTGTAGTACGAATATATTATGTATATCTAGGTTTTTAATGTTACTGGGTAGGTGATTATATCTTTTAATCATATTATTATGAGGGCTAGATGTGACTATTTTTAGTCTGGAAAAGTGTAATTTTAATTTATTTAATATAGCAAAATTAAAATATTAAATATATTATTATTAGTAGTATTAAGATGTCTAAATTTACAACACAAGTAAATACGACAGATGTTTTATGATGTTTATGAGATGTTGCTATTTGGCCTAGCGGGGCAGCAGGTACAAATTCTATCTCTATCGTCTTAAAATATTTTACCTGTACTTTATTTGTTTTGGTATTAAAACTGTGTCTGACACCTCAGCATTTTGCTGAGCCAATGTCTGTTTCACTGTTACGAGGACAAGCCTTTTGTTGTCTTCATAGTTTTCTTTTATTTTCTTTATGCGTCCCTTATGACTTTGTGAATAAATGTATTTCTTCTTCTTTTTAAAAACTAAACGTAAACAAACAAACCGCGGCCTGTTAAATCAATCAAATGCTTTTTCAATCTGCGCCGCATCTTTGTTCTGCTTCTATTAGCTGACACTTTAGTTTTTAATCAAATGATACACTTTGACATTTAATCATTTAACCGTCGCTTCTTCATTGATATTATATTCTAACGCTTAAGAGCCCAATACGTTGCCGTACACTTTAATGTCGTAAAAATGACCTTTGTCGTGTCGTGGCATTTACGTCCGCTGCGTACTGTCATGCTGTACGAAATGCCAGATCCGTGCATGCGGCTAACGAGATATCTTTATGACTTAACTAACTATTATAATTTAAACTTGATGTGTTTTGATTGTGTATTATAGGTAAACTAATCTACATTTTATGGTTTAGTGAACTACGGACCCCTAGCTAAAAACTGTCACCTATGCTATGCCAATTAAAGATCATCTCCTCAAAGATTTAGGTGGCTTATCAATAATATCATTGTTGATTAATATTGTTTAAAGAACAAACGGCAAAGTCACGTATAATTACTTTTCATTAACGCAAGGTTTTAGAGCAAATTACCGTTAAATAAACTTGCGAGCACGTAAGGTTAATCAAATTACACTTTAATGAGTAATTTATGAATATGAAGGACCATTTATTACTGCTTAGTGAGTACAGTAAGCAACTAACGTACCGGTCCAGTATCCCCAGTCAAGTGGCATTCTATTGATCGTATCGTAACGTTTGCTAAGTCGTTGGCTCAATTAAAACATCTTTCCTACTTTCTTCTAGTATTACTGCCGAGTGCCGACCAGTAGGGTGCGATTATCTATGCCGGCATTATTGCTTGGCGGTTTAAATAGGGCATACAAAACTTGCTAAGCCTTCCGTAATCCAGTACACGACAAAAAATACTGAGAGAAAAACGAGAAAAATCTTGCTTAGATTGTAAACGTTTTGATAGCTCTTAGTTACTTGAGTCAAAGACAATATGGATTTTACGGCCTAGAATAATATAGGCCCAGTTCGATCATCGATCATACATAATGTCCTTTAAGCGGGCCCACTTATAATCCGGTTGGAGTTTCTTAATAAGCCTTCTCTATACTTACCATAAATAATACCTTGTTCTCTGATTATGCCCCTACTTGTTCATGTGTTAATTTTGGTATGTCGTTGTTGCAGGGCAAATCGGTGATCCGTCCGATCGCGTTCAAGCCGCTGGGCGGGCGGCTGTCGGCGGGCGGCGAGCGCTACGGCTCCACGCCGGTGCTGAGCCGCCCGCCCTCGCACATGACCCTGTACGGCAGTAAGTATCACCTCTATCATGATTTTGTAAATACTAGCTACTTGCTACAATTGTACATTTTGATACAAGTGCGTGTACCTACCAAACGACGTTTTTTAAATATATACATTTGCGAAAAAATGTGTATCTGTGTATTTGTAACAAAATTATATCGTCAAATACTAGGAGTGCATAAACATTAGAAGTACCTACTTAACCTACAGTCACCCGCGCTGTGTCGGGCGGGCGGCGCCGCGGTGCTACCTCCTAATTACCTCTGCGCTCCTGGTACCTACTTTATTTAAACATGCAAACTCTTTGGTTTGGTCTATGGCCGACGCGGCTTAGTATATAAAAAAAATTGAAAGACGCACTAGTGCGAATAAAAAAAGAAAAAGCACTAGTACGAAAAAATCCAACTTTCCGCACGATATACAGCAACGAAAAGTACCACTTTTTGAGCAACTGTATTAAAAAGAACTTTATACCGCATTTTGTATGTAAATTAATCAGTGACCTTGGCAGTGATAGTGTCCCATCATGTTTGCTGTTCCAGGCTCTTCGGATGTAAGGGAAGCCCGTTGGTGCGGGTCGCCGCAGCCCGCGTCGCTCTCCGCTCTGCCGCCCGCCTCGCTGCCCGCTCCGCTGCACCAACGCCACCACTCGGCCATCGTGTGAGTAGTCTTATTAGAGGAATACCTTTTTATTTTAACGTGTATATATCACAGATCCAACTTACTATGAAGTGACATGTGTGCTCGTTTGGCATAAAAATGGTCCGTGAATTTAATTCCCGATCTTCCTGTTCCCACGTGTTGGCAGACATAGGGAGAGGTGAGACGACACTATAGGTACTCTTATTTGTCTTAGTTTTACGCACTACACAACGGCTTCAACAGTCTTTAAGTCACGGGTTATTCATATGTCGGGAATAAACGAAAAACACAAGATAAATAAATAAATAATCGTTTAACGTTAGCAATGAACGGAGACACTCCAGTTTCCTTCTTGACTGTTATATTTTAAACATTGTATAAACTAGTAATTAACTTGACTGTGCAATATTTCTCGGACAAACCGCAAATCGACGGGCTGAGACAACAGTAACTGTACTTCCCGTGGTCTTGTAGATCGTCCCCGTAGAGCGTAAAATCACTAAGTCGTATTTAGCTGATTTGAGATACGGAGGTTCAAAGTTATGAAATTAAAAAAAAATCTAACGTTTCTTTGGGATGACATATTTATCTTATTATAGTCTCATCGCAAGGATATTAATGTTTCGGTATAAGCTCCAACTGCCAAATCGAAGCAAGTAGCTTATTTTGCAAGTGATAAGCGATAATTACTACCTATTATCTTTTAAATTATGGACCTAAATCTCAGTTAGTGATTTTTAGACTAGAGTTAGTGAATTGTCATTCATTTTTAAAGTATTAATAAAGAAAAAAAGATTATCGAAAGTTCACTAAAAATACTTAGTTAATTTTCGATTTCATATTTAGTAGCAAGCTTTGCAATTGTCAGGTAACTAAGTTGATTTAGTGAATTTGGGAATAAAATTGTGCTCGGTCAGAAGCATAACTGAATAAGGCAAAAATAACTAAAATGAGTTAAGTAACCACTTTGGCCGATTTTATTTTGGTATAAATTCATTAAGTAATTTAATTAATTTTAACTTCAATTCATGCGCAAAAACTTTTCGCTCTACGGGGACGAGATTTGAAATGTTTGTTTTATCACCGTATTTGTTTTAGGGCTTAAACGACAGACGAACGGTCAAAATGCGTACTTCACTACGTCACATCACATCCAACTCTTATTTCGAAGCCGACTTACCGTCAGCATACTAACGTTTTTTCAACGTATTTTTATTTTTGTTGTAGTTATCGTAAACACGGTCAAGCTTACAAGCACCATATCGTCCCCGTAGAGCGAAAAGTCACCAAGTTCCAAAATGTCGAAATCGACTTTTTAATGCCAACGATATTGCATTTTTTTTCTGCAAATTTCAGTCTTATTGCTATGTGAATAGCAGTCATGGATCCAATTTTAGAAAGTTGGTAAATTCATTACTTTTTTGTTTTTGCGCATGAATTGAAGTTAAAATTAAAGTAGGGACACCGAGTGATGGCACTTGACACATCTGAAAATAGTGTTGTGAAACACTCCATTTAGTTAAATTAGTTTTTTTTTTTATAATTAAATTACTTTTATGAATTTATACCAAAATAAAATCGGCCAAAGTGGTTACTTAAGTCATTTTAGTTATTTTTGCCTTATTCAGTTATGCTTCTGACCGAGCACAATTTTATTCCCAAATTCACTATAACAACTTAGATAGGTACCTGAAAATTGCAAAGCTTGCTACAAAATATGAAATCGAAAATCAACTAAGTATTTTTAGTGAACTTTCGATCATCTTATTTTCTTAATTAATACTTTAAAAATGAAGGACAATTCACTAACTCTAGTCTAAAAATCACTAACTGAGATTTAGGTGCATAATTAAAAAGATAATAGTAATTATCGCTTATAACGTGCAAAATAAGCTACTTGCTTCGATTTGGCAGTTGGAGCTTATACCGAAACATTAATATCCTTGCGATGAGACTATAATAAGATAAATATGTCATCCCAAAGAAACGTTAGATTTTTTTATTTATTTCATAACTTTGAACCTCCGTATCTCAAATCAGCTAAATACGACTTAGTGATTTTTCGCTCTACGGGGACGATATTTGGTTTGATTATATTACAAACCCTGAAGAATAACAACAAATACTACAGAATAGTCAAGATTGAGTTGGCCGGTTTTTTAAAACCCACCCCTGCTATACATGTAGATGTAGATAGAACTATCTTATCGTATTCTATCTTATGTTTTCTATATTTTCTCTACTTGGGCAATGGATGGTCATATATTATCGAAAGTATGATAGACCTTACACGAAACGACAACGAGGCCTAACAAAAACTGAAACAATCGTTGAAATTACAAGTGATGAAAAGATCTATCAACTGACCTCTCTCTCAGTTCTATTTAACTGGGTAAAACCATCGTCTTGTTAAGGTTACTATAACTCTTATTTACTTGACATTTATATCGACCGAGTTAAAAACAAAACGATACCCTGTCAATGGCAATGTGGTTATATCGAGTAGAATAACCCTCGAGCCTTATTCTGCTATTCTTTCCCCTGTTGTAATCGTATTGTTTTAGAGTTACCGTCAAGTTAATAACAGCTATCATAGCGCTGACAATACGATAGCAATATAGGTAAAGACAATGTAGAATAACACCCCTGTATTTAAGGCTCGTGTTATCAGAGAACATAGTTTTGACATTAGTTAGACTCTCTGTATACATCTCACTCAAGATTAGTTGTTTAGAAGGCCTAAAATGTGATTTTTCTAGTAAGACCGGGGATGTAAAAAAAACAACACAGACGAAAAACATTGCGTCAGATGAAAAAACACATCAATCATAAGATTTAGGCAATTTTCGCCAATGTCAATGGCATAGACAATCAAAGAAGTTACGTGTTCTCTATGGAATGGCATAATTAGAGCTACCACGGGGCGCCTAAACAATTCATGAATGAGCGTGCGCAGCTGGGCCGCTAAAATGCTGCATTGTTCGATTTAATATTTTTTTTATTGCAACAGCAACCACAAAGTAAAGGAAGTGAATTGTTTGATTTGATATGTTGTCCTCATGGTAATTTTATACTTATAAAGAAGATAAATTGGCTTTCAACTGCGCAATCAGGGCTAAGATTCTACATGCTAATTCCGTTATCATTTTTTATGTGTTTCCGCATGCATATTGATAACGTAAACGTCTGTCGAAAACTGTCAAAATGTACGGATTTGACATAAGCGCTCGAGGCGACCGACTAGCTGCTTACGTCAATGTTATACTTACATTTCCATAACGATAACGCTCTCGTAAAGCATCTTGTTTAAAGCCACTAATGTTGAGTTTAACACGTCTCGGATTATAAGTAATCATCATCATTTGGGAAGCAGTTGAATAAATAAAACACTTACATGTACTTGTTATCATTCTCCTTGATTCAAACATTCTCAATAAATATAAACACAACAGTGACCGAAGCCTGCCCTTTACACAAAACAGTAAAGTTTTCAAGTACGAATATGTGTCCAATGCTAGACAAATATATATCTAATCTCCCAAATGAAACAATAAATTCACACCACAACACGTCAAAGTATAAAGTAATTTGTACTTACAAAAGTATAATATTCATAACTTTATCTATATCGATTCGTGGAGCAGAAGGTTACGGCACTGAGCCAGACGTAGTAGGTGCTCGGGCGAGACCAAAGAGGCTGACAGACTGGACGCTCGACGGGTGGCAAGTCCCTTTAGCAACTGAGGTTCATAACGGCTTGGATCACGTCTCGCACTGCGCGACGACCTCTTCTATCTCAGCCCCCCTACTCCGCCACCAGCTCGCATCAGCCGCTCGTATTTTACTCCTTTCTATATCCAAATGCCCTTCCTGAACCAGCTCTAGCATTTCCTTACGAAGCGATAATGGGATGACAGTTTTACCATTTCTAAATAAAATACCATTAACAATGAGTAACTCTACGGTTATTGGCCAAAACGCGCGAGCTTCAATTTTCGCTACCATTTTGTCGTCTGGTCACCCAATACGGCAGTAATTCATGATGCACAATAATATGATGTCCTTGCCAATTTCTTCTTTAATTCGGTTTTTCTGGCGTCGCGCGCGCAGGCAGCACAGAGCACTTCGCTTGCCTGCTGGCACTTTCCGCCTCTTGACACCACACCACAGCTTCGTTCAAGCTCAAACCTTGCTTCTCCAATAATTTGTCACGCAAATCTAAATCATCTTATTAATATCGTGAGAATCAAACTGTTGCGCAATTCTCCGAACTCATAAGACTGACTTCTAAGCTTTAGGTGGCGGAGAAATTTATCAAATCCATCATCTCTATGAAAGGTCTCAAAATACCTGTGCCTCATAGTGGCAATTTCAAGCGGGGTTACCAAAATTTGACACTTGGTCTTCATAATTGGTTTTAAATTCGTCTTTGACATCTGCGGCCGGCTCTTGGATATTCAAATGCATCGCCCCAACTAATTTTCTAATTTGAAACTTTCGATCATGATTAATTCAATTACAAGTTCATTAGTTTTAATTTATGTTAAGTACGAATATGTTATCTAAGTATAATTACGTTTACTTTAACTTCATACCGTCATTAGCAATAGATTTCAAGAAAAGCACCAATACTGATAACCTAATGACTACCTATTTTAAATGACTTATCGCAACTACCAAAAACGACAAATATCAAATTTATATTTTTAATCTTTGTTTAGATGCTTCCAGACAAAGAGCAACAATACCATCTCCCGTATTTACCTAATGAAGGTAAACAACTTTGTTTTCAAAATATCCAAATGACCAAATAAATGTTTGTTTGTGATTTCACTAACGAGTCATTGTAGCGTCATTTTAGCGGCGCGGGCGCATCTGCTGCGCAGTCCACACGTCGCGCCGCGCCGCGATACCACGCACGTGTATAGCACCCCTTATTTGCCAACGGGATTTATTTTTAAAAGTTTATAAATAAAAAGTTTTTGTGATTGTTATGTGAAGTGAAAACGGAATTATGTACAGGTAATGTCTAGCTTAGTTTTAGTTAATTTGGTTAAATTATCCTTTTTGATTATATCAAAGTAATACTATAAAAGTTTTGTAGATAATTGGTTTAAGCATAATAATATACATAAACTTTTTTCTTTATTTTAAAGGTGTTCCTTGAGCAGTTAATATTTTAAATATTCATTCGGTTTCATACTCATTGTATTATTAACGTAGTGCGTAGTTGCGATTGTTGTAGGTCTGTACCTTATTTATACATTAATGGGTGTATGATTTTTTAGTCTATTTGGTTTACATCAAGCATAATTTCGAAATATTATTTAAAGGCTCCATTTTGGCTGGTTACTAGAAAACATGTTCATGGTTCATGTGATAAATATTAGAAATCCGTCAATACACTAGACAATCAATATTTATTGAACGTGTAACTTATGGTTCTGGGACACTCCAATAAATGCCGCGAAAATTCTCACACAAAGATTTAAACTAGCTTATCAAATGACCGTTATAAGATCGCTATTGTCATAAAAAATAACCAGAACGGCCAATAAAGTGACGTGGGTGTAAATAGAGATATCAATGAGTACACATAGTCAGCGATATATATTATGCTATGATTCCAAGCAATGTTTGCTGTGGGCAAACTGTGGTTTGACATATAGGTACTTATATATGTATTGAAGTAAACAAGACGGTGAGAACTGTCCGATACCATTCGTCTAGTAATTGGGCGGCTGTAAGTATTCCATGCTTATGGTTTGCCCTTGATGGTTTCTAAACGAAACATCAACATTTGATCGACGCGAATCATTAGACAAATCGCATGTAATAGCCTCGTTTTGCTTAATAATTTGTTACTATTAGGTGCTATTAGTTAACAATACGTAGAAAAATTTATGCAACGATCGAAAGTTATCATTGAGTTTCTCGCAATAAACCTCCTTATTGTTATTTTCTCTAAAATAAAAACAAACTATTTTGAGCACTTTAACCGTCGCAACGGTTAAGAAATCAACTAGAGATCACTCGTCAAGGAGCAATTTCACCACGGCGATATCTCTTTAGAACTTGTTGAATCGTTTTAAATTGTATGAGCATCATACTCGTAGGTACCACTGCAATTGTACTGCATCCGGCGTACCTATCTCGCATCCGTCGATTGCACTATCAAGGCCTGCATTGACTTGCATCCTTAGTCTAGTATTAGTGTTAGATAACGCTGCATTGTGTTTTTAACACGCGATGTAACTGCTATAGTTACTGAAGTCTGTAGAAATGTTAGAAAATCTCAAATCTTATTGAAAAATTAAAGCAAATATTTTTTTGATATCCTGACTGTTCCTCTGGTTTTTCACAGTTTGATATAGAAATTAAAATAGCTTATGAGGTACTTAGTAGCCAGAAAAAAATAAGTGAAAAAACATGCGTAGGTAAGTATTACTTAATCTTGCTGTCTACGTAATGAGAACATATAAATTTGCTCGTGAATTTCAAACAAAGATGTTTTAAACTGACGCATTTTTTTTGTTTTTCTTATAGATGTTTTGTAATTTTATTTTTATAATATTATTATACAAATAACTTGGCAATAATAATCAGAACGTAAATATCAGTTACTTCATCTTTCGTCCTGTTGATTAAGGACTGAAATAGATCAGGAGTGACTTTAGACATTTATAATAGATGTAAGTTATACTATTTGCTTAGTGATCTATTATTTATTTTCGTGGTTAACCGAAAATCTACCGAATTATAATAGTAGAAATAATGGCACGCTATTAAAAGAGCCCATGCGGTCTGTTTGCGGAATGAAGTTCAGGAATATAATAGACACTGTAACCTTCACTTAAAATGGCGTTGTTGTTACCAAAACTACAAAGCAAAGTATCCATAATCATTACCAAACATGAAAAATAACAATAATTGAAGTAATTTAACGACGAGATGTGTACAATGGTATGTTGCGGAGAGGAAACGCGGCTGGCTGCGTGCCTTATTTGCATACGATTGTACAATTAAAAGTGGTTAGCTAACGCGTTTCGCAAACGTATGTTATCTGTGGCAGTAGGGACAGATTACACTACATTAAGTTAGAAATTACCTTGAAAAAGGTCGAGTACTACCGAGGACTGACATGTTTCGTACAGAACTTGCAGTTTTTCATTTTGCGCAAGGCTTAAATATTTATGGATAAGAAAATTATTCGGAATAATAACCTGTGCTCAAGGTCGTGACGTGATTACAGGTACTTAAGCAGGCATTTAAGTACTGTAAAATTATTAAAGTGAGGTATCAGTAGCGAATTCTACAGTGTTGTTCTAACTTGTATAACTAATGAAAGTTATTCCTTTGTAAATAATTAACGTTTATCGCGTTCAACTGGTCGTTACATAATAGAAAATAATTGCTTATGTATTTTGTATGTCACGTTTAAATATTTTAGTACGTAAACGGTCGCACTTCCTTACTAAGTAGTACGAGTATGTATATTATATTCATTCCATCATTGGGACGGAAACATACCTAGACGATTGTTTCAACTGACACTCAATCTGACACAAGCACTTGGTGAGTTGGCGTTACTCCCACACCCAAACTTACTTATTATACTCTATTATGTATAGGTACTTAAGTAACTGATAACAAACCAAACAATATATTTCCGTCCCTACGCGAGAACAAAAACCCAGTTACTATACAACTCTTTGCCTAGAGTTGACCAGCTTGATGTATAATATGCTACGATTCTCTCAGCGCTGTAAGGCTTAGTTTACTAGTTTTTTTTGTAATCATAAGCCGTTGTGGTGAAGTTATAAAATATTTGGTAATTTTATTTTCTTTGTAATTGTATAGTTTTATTTTTATTGATCCCTGACTGTGCTAATAAATAAATATCACGGGACAATGTCTCCCCAACCTACCTAAAACGAAGCTCTAGGCTTGTACCTTTTACTATGGGTACTTCTACTAATAATAATCACAAATGTACCTAATTGGTGCACAAGCAGGACTTTTTTAAATATCGTTTCTCACTATCAATCAGTGTATTACTTGTGGATTGTGTTACTGTTGTTGCGTCTAATTTAATAAATAAATGAATAAATAATCCACGCGGCTCTGTTTAAGAGCCAATGAAAACTGTTTTGTGGAGCTTGGACGAATCTGTGTACTGTTTCTATTGGCTGACGTTTCTTCACGTGGTTATTTGTTTCCATTTTGATAAGTACCTAAGTACATTTTATATGAAAATTTAGCAACCATTGATTATGCGAATCATACAGCATTCAAACTTTACATAACGCACTTACATATCCGACGGCCCAAACAAAGCTAACTTTATGTTGTGCGGTGTAAGGTTATGCGAAATTAATTTTTATGACCGGAATTAGCATAATTTGCAATTGAGGACGTTTAAGTGTTCCGCTTTGGCCTAGTTCGTACACTAATTACCTAGATTAGGGAAGTACTTAGGTAATGATGAGTTCGCCAAATCACTCTTTTAATATTTTTTTTTAAATTATTGAACTTTTTAGTCCGTTCATACAATAAATAAAATAAAATCAGGATTTGCCGTAAACGATACCTAACCTCTATGTTTACAACGGAATCATCATCAAGACGACGGATAATCCAAACTAATAAGTAGATATATTATTGTAAATGCGTAAATTTGGAAGAAGTAAATAGAAGAGCAACGATCTCTTGGAATAAATACTGGGCAAACAAAGAGATATTCAAATCCCAGCTTCCCGTAACACTTAAAAAGATAGCCTATAATTCCATAATACTACCTAGTTTAACTTACGGTTGCCAAACTTGGACATTCAACACCATGTCTCGCAATAAGATCCAAACAACACAGAGAGCGATGGAGAGAAGCTACTTAAATATCAAATTAAGAGACAAGATAAGAAATGCAGATATTAGAAATATAACTAAAGTAACGGATGCTCTACTGTTCTCACAAGGTCTGAAATGGAGATGGGCGGGCCATGCTGCTAGATACACTGACGACAGATGGACATCAAGAGTTATTAAATGGAAAGGACCCCACGGGACGAGAAGTGTTGGGAGACCCGGTTGTAGATGGCAAGACGAACTAGCGGCAGTAGCAGGACATAATTGGGCAAAGATAGCGAAGAACCGAGAGAAATGGGACTCTTTGGAGGAGGCTTTTACCCAGAGGGGGTCCAAATAGTTAAATCATATATTAAAAAAAAAAAAAAAAAAAATATATTATTGAATCATTAAAAATATAGAATGCATGAACTCCATTAATTCAATGTAATTAAAATGAACTTAAAAACATTAAATTTGCATGAACTTTAAATTATTATTAAACATTGAAATCTCATTATAATAGCATGAAATAATTTGTAAATAGCAAATGTATTGTGATTTAAAATTTGGAATTAATAAAGCTATATTATTATTATTTGTATGTCTTTACCATTCACGGGACTATGGGAGTCCCGGACCTTTGGAAGGCGTACATGGAGCCGAAGCCAACACGCAGAGGCCCTTTAGACAAGTTTATTTTAGTAAAGTGATGGGACACCAACCGGCGATTGTCCCTGAGTTCAAACTATAAAAGTATGCTCCCACGGACAACCAACGGTTAGTGTAGGACTATTTAAGAAGGATGGAAGTATTAACAATAGGCTCTATGAATGAACAGATATGGATTGGTGAACTAGGCTATTGATGAAACTACGGCGCCTGCCTGGCCAATGCTAATTACTTTGGTTGAAATGGCAGGCGGTGACTCGCCAACTCAAGAATGGGCCTCCCGAAATAGCCGCATATATATAGCAGCAGGGAGGTAACAGTTCCAGAGGGGCTAAGGGTGGAGAGGTGCTTCTGGACTTTAAACGACCATAAGGTGCCCACTCACCACTTATGCAACACATCCACCCTTCGAGCATATAGCTCTTGCGACTCCACTCTGACCGGCCAATAAAGAGAAATAGGATACTCTGTATCTCGGATAATCGGCAGTTAAATAACTTTTTCGTGGCCTCAAGTCGCAAGTCTTGGTCAAAAGCTTTCAGATAATAAAAGCGTTGTTTTTTCTACTGTTACGGTGTAGTTTTGTTTTTAACCTTTAATTCTATACTATTACATGAGTAATTGTATAACATATATATCTGTAATCGATTTTAATGAAAATTGCAGCATAGGGGTGTGTTTCTTGTCAAGAAATCTATCTCTTAAGTCGTCTTTGGCAAAATTCGTTTTCTACCCAAGCGAGACGTTTTGTCTCCCAGGTACTTATAATAAACATATTTGGCTACAGTCGGTAATACATTAATATCTACCAACACTTTTTCCTCCCTTGGGTAAGCCAAGTAGGCATTATCTTCAAATTAAGTTTCCTTAAATGTACGAGATTTTTTCAGGTGGTCTCCAAACCGAGCCAGAGGCCCTATCCTAGATACAAACGCTACAACATTTTTTCGTTTCTAATACTCAAAATGTACGGGATGACAGCTGACCACGTGGTTTATCGTAACGCACGAGCATGTCAACCCGTTAACGTCAGTAGTGCTGCATCGTGGCCCCGCAACTGTAAATCATCTTCGCTCGTCTTGAAACCGTATGCTACGAGGAAAGCAGCACGGAACTGGCTGGCGCTGCCGACCGGAACGCGCTACTTCATATTTTAATGATATTCCACTCTTACACAACCATTTGTGTTTAGAAAATCGTTAACCTTGTTAACAATCGCTAATAAGTTGTAAAGTATCAACTAGTCTTGAAATGGAAACACTTTGATACTTAGCCGGTTTATTCGCACTGGTTTTTATTGACATTCTTACCCCGTGTCTTAAACGGCTTCAGGTCTACTAATAAATCTATTTTACGGTTTGATATAAAACGGTTGTAATGCTGTCATTCTTATTTATACGTAGTGTTTTTAATGAAACATGTACTACGACTATATTTATTCATATTAGCTGCATTAGAAGGTGAAGGAATTCTACTCGGTAAAAACATATCGCTTTTGACATGTTATCGTAATGTTTTTAATTCAGCCGCCATTACTGTTAAGTAAATAAGAGCTATTATAACATTAACATTACGATAAAATGTCAAAATCAATATAGTTTTACCGAGGTGAATAAAGCTTATTATAACAAAGCAATGTAGTTCAATTTACACTAACAGAAAAGGACAGAGCTATATAACTGCTACAGCTCTGACCTTTACGCTCACTGTAAAATGAACTGCATAGAGCTATATCATAATAACCACGCAGTACGGCGGTAAACAATATAAAACTCGAAAAAAAAAGAAACGACGCGCTGGAGCCATTTCTAACGCTGCAGCCACTGCAGGATTCAACGATCATTCATGCTGAAATCTCTTTCTTTGTATGTGATAATGTAAGAGATGCCAACACGGATTTCGCAGCCCGTAGATGTGGCCGCAGCGCAGCTATTTTCTTCACCACCGCCGCAGTTGCCGTCAAAGTCGTGGCCAAGCCGTGGAGCATACTCCGGAGCACCTCGACACGCTCGGCCTGCGGAGCAAGACGCGCTATCGACCGCGACCGTCATACACACAGTACTCGTTACGGAGCACTTAGATGAATCAAACAATTATAACGCTTTGTGAATGAGTGCTCTCCAAAGTTAGAGGTTTTATGACGTGAAGATGTCTATAATGATGACGGTTCCGCTCTGATCATGAGGCATAGGAAATATGACGCATCAGGTGTCTTAAATGTAGGCTCGTTTTAATGTATAATCAGGTCTACGGAAATTTACTATCCCTGTGGTGCGAAGATTAATAGGTAGGTATAGGTACAGTCACCAGTCACCCAGTCACCATTATCCAACATTGGACGTAAAAATATCTGACACTTCTGATATTTTTGGCGCCCATGTTGGATACGCGGTGTTGTGAACACAGCAGTTCTAAAGAGCAGAATTTAATAGTTTCGTTATGTTTTTCGACACACTGATCAATACTCATACCTCATCTCGCTAGGTGATGGACGTTTCCAAGGGGGTTACAATAGGGTTCCCCTTGAAATATCGACAATCATTTCATCGAATGTGTCATTTCACCGAATTTCATTTCATCGAAAACTAATTTCTGCTGAATCCTTATAGTTTTCAAGTTATCTTAAGAATTCGTTACGTAGGTTAATTTAGGTTAGACTTGTGACCACAATAAAAATAAAGCTCCTGCACGTGGAAATGCCTGTCGATGAAATGAAAATTCGGCGAAGTGAATTGTTCTATGAAATGAGTTTCGACATGTCAAGGGTAAACCTTTACCATAGCATACTAAAGGTGTTCAGTTTAGGTTGAGAAAAAGGGACAGCATATAGCAGTTATACAGCTCTGTCCCTTTCTCGCAACCTAAACTGAACTGCCTTAGTATTTTATGGTAAAGCAGTTCAGATGCTTTCTTTGTAATTTATTCTCGAGTGAAGATTGCATACTTTAACAACTTCAGGTAGAATAGTAACGGTACGAACTCATAGCTCCTAGTTGCAAATTAAATTTCCTCGTATGTCTCCACATCCATTAGGAAAGTCACCGTAACTTGCATCAAACTGTCATTGAGACATCACCCCGAGTCGTGAACCTTTCTCGTCGTGTCGTGACATCGTTAATGTTCACGATTTATTTGATGCTTAGCTCATAACATAAAACAATTCACTATTTACACGTTCTTACCCAGTTTATATTACGTGATGATAATTTTAAGTCTTTATTATATCTTTAGCTTATTTCATGTAATAGTTTACTCAAGATTAGGAGCTTAACAACAACATTGCTTGGTAAGTTTTTTTTTGGTAGCCCTGGTCCCCTGGTGGTTATTATGACTTGGCTATGCAATTCATTTTACCGCGAGCGTAAAGGACAGAGCTATAGCATTCATATAGCTCTGCCCTTTTCTCTCAGCGTAAACTGAACTGCGAATTTGGGTCATAATAACCCCTCTGATCTGCTTATCACGTTGCTTAGTAGATGGGGATACTAATAAAATTCATGCAATAATTACTCTTCTATTATGTTAAATATTTGCCGCATTTATTGCAAATGAATCTACCTTGGTCTTATTTCTTCGCCATTTTTTAAGCACAATGATGTTGTTGTGCTTCTTTGAGCAGTTTACGATTGTTTATTTTAAAGTATAAAACCCATGTTTTATTAACTTCCTTACGCCCTTATCGGCCTCCAAATAGTCAACGAATGCAGCCAAACACGACGACAAAGGTATTGCTTTAGAGTGAGATGTATTTATCTCTCAATCCCCGTTCATACCCATCTAACTCTCCATCTTACTCTCATATTGTATATGGTCCTTCGAACCGTACGTACTATCGACAGTATTCTAAGTGGTCATGGGAACTGTTTATCTTTTCAGGACGAAGTCGACTTCGGGTCTGAGCGTGTCAGAGAACAAGGAGCCCGCGCCTGCGCCGTCGCCCGCCGACTCTGGCGTCTCGGAGCTGGAGAGAGATCATCATGATTATGGGTAACTTACCAGAAACTTGACCAATTGGGATAGACCAACAAAAAATACTCAC
This sequence comes from Acleris emargana, assembly GCA_927399475.2. Classification (NCBI taxonomy): domain Eukaryota; kingdom Metazoa; phylum Arthropoda; class Insecta; order Lepidoptera; family Tortricidae; genus Acleris; species Acleris emargana. Next base: position 5,091,371 of record OV656847.1, read on the forward strand.
GGTTTTTACATCCTAATTCGAAAAATAGGTAATTTTAAGAGACAAATTTCATTAATTTTGTATTTGACCCAATCGTTTTGTTGTGGTGTAACGTGTACGGGGTAATAGTTACGCGAAGGGAATCAGGTGGGGTGATAACGCTGTTGACACACGTGTGACCAGATTTTATTCGAAAAATGAAAACGAACGTTTCTGTGGCTGTCGAAATGCATGCCACAATTATGTAACGGTTCAACGTTTTTATCGAAGTTTTAGTTTACTTTACAAATGAATAAGTAGTGAAATTTTATACATGATATTAAGCTACTTCTTCAATTTGATATTTTTTTGTATCTTATGACAAAATAATTATTGGTATGGATAATTTCAATTACCAGGCAGAATGTACTAAATGTAGTTGTTCTTATTAAAGAACATTAGGCAGAACGGAGATATGCAAGGAATAAAATTGAATAAAATCACAATCAGTTACTTATATGAACGTATCTTATACCTTAGCCGCAGCCGTACCAATAAACTCGCAATACTACATTAAATTCGACATGATTTTTTACTAAAAAAAATATGTTTTGTTTTGTTTCTGTGACAATCATAATATAAATTCTGTAAAATTGACATGGTGTGCAATATAACTGTAACTTATATTATGAAATAACTAAATCTATTACACTTTGTTGCGTATGCAACAGTTTTTTATTGTATAAATTTTAATTCATTTTATGTTATTCTTTTCCCCTATTTTTAATTGTTTCCAAATTATATAAATATTAAAATCATTCATCTTATAATCTTAAATATGCTCCTCAAGCAATATCAAAACGTTTATCCCCACTAAAATAGTCCGTTGAGCTTAAACGAGAAAAAAGTGGCTAGTCACTAGCTTTCTAAACTTCCACTTAGCTGCGCACAATTTGGGCACTATTTCTGTATACCAGTAACCTATAATAAATGTACAGTATCAAATCGAAGTTTTTAATTAAATTAGCAACGCCTTCAAAACCTCCTCTTCAGCGGTCTGGTTTCGGCAGCTACATATGAGGGTGCGGTAGGTCAATCTTCGGCAGTCGGACAAAGTCGTGCCGGGCTCGCTCGACGCGGGCCCGTGCCCCCCGCCAGCCTGGACGGTACGAGCCGACAAAACCCGAGCAAGCGAAACCAAGGAGAAGTACTGCTGCTCAAATTGCTCCCGCTCCACTTCGTCTATCTGATCCGTGAGCACTTCGATTTCGATCTGAAAAGCATCGAATTCCGAATATAAAGGTTCAATTTTTCCTAGACGGCACTCCAATTCGGTAATTTGCACCTCACTTAATTTTCCGATATGACTTTGCAACATTTAAATAATTGCTAAACTGCGTTAACTTAGATTTTAACCCGCCGCGCCTCTTTACTAACTCTTTAATTTTTGCATCCGCCATCTTGTTGCAACTTTTTATGATGCTAAGGGATCGAACAAAAGATCGAATGTGCAGGAATGCAATTTATGATGATAAGCGAGTAAACAAGTCTGATGCTTAGGCGAAATGGAGACGGCTTGATTATGTAGGCGGGCGTTTTCACTAAAAAGTGTACCCAATTAAGGACTGAAATTAAGGAACTTTAACTTTGTCAGTTTTGTGACGAAAATTAGCCATACATTGCGGCCGTCAATATATAGCTAATTTTCGTCACAAAACTGACAAAGTTAAAGTTCCTTAATTTCAGTCCTTAATTGGGTACACTTTTTAGTGAAAACGCCCAGGCACAGAAAGTATGGAAAGATTTAAAATTAATTAAGTTTGGAATTAAAAAGGTTGCATGAGATTTAAGTTAAAAATATATTAATTTGTATGAACGATGATGATGACTAGGCTTAATTCGTATAGGGGTATTCTTTATCCCGTGAGAAATGGGGAAATTAAGTAAGAAGGTAAATGGAACGGACTCACTCTGTCTATCCGTTAGTTGGATATACTCCGATGATTTTGCAAGCTTCTTTATCGATCTTCGGATCTCCGACGAACGTTCACCCGACGGCGGCACACGCTGGGAAACCTCTTCTTAGAATGTGTTTCGTCTTCTAAGCGTTCTTCTTATGCCGAAGAACGTAAAAGCCGGCGAAACGATGAAATGTGAAAACTCCAAAGTGACTTTTTTCTTTGTCTTGGGAGCAAAGTCCACTGCTGCGTCGAATATGAAGATGGCGAAGTCTATTTCTTCTTGATGGAGAGAAGGACCATATGTCGCTGCCGAAACCAGACCGCTGAAGAGGAGGTTTTGAAGGCGTTGCTAATTTAATTAAAAACTTCGATTTGATACTGTACATTTATTATAGGTTACTGGTATACAGAAATAGTGCCCAAATTGTGCGCAGCTAAGTGGAAGTTTAGAAAGCTAGTGATTAGCCACTTTTTTTTCGTTTAAGCTCAACGGATTATTTTAGTGGCGATAAACGTTTTGATATTGCTTGAGGAGCATATTTAAGATTATAAGATGAATGATTTTAATATTTATATAATTTGGAAACAATTAAAAATAGGGGAAAAGAATAACATAAAATGAATTAAAATTTATACAATTAAAAACTGTTGCATACGCAACACACTGCATCAATCATTAAATCGTATAATTTCATTGAATTTCATTTTATCGATCATTTCATCGAATTTCATTTTATCGAACGCTTTTTTCTGCTGAAACCCTGATGTTTTCAGATTATTTTAAACTTGAATAACGTATGTAGGGTTAGGTTAGACTTGTCACTTTTTAAAAAATATCTCATGCGGCGAGAAATGCCTTTCGACGAAACGAAAATTCTGCGTACTGATACGTTCGTTGAAAGTTGTTTTAATTAACAGGTACCCAATAACATAACCCTTATTCCTTCCAGCACAACGGACCGGCTGCGCGGCGACATCCGGCTGCGCGCGCCGCGCGCGCTCATGATGCAGTCGTACGCGCGCCGCGACGAGCGCGACGCTGAGCTGGCGCGCGTGCGCCGCGACCGCGCGCTGCTGCGCCAGCGGCTCGAGGACACCGAGTGGAGCCTCTGCCAGCGCGCCGGGGAGATCGCGCTGCTCAAGACACAGCTTAGAGATGCTCAAGTAAGAACTTTTATTAGGAGAGTAACTTATCGCAATTGAACCAAAAACATGGCACCAGGTCGGTAGCCGCGGGTAAGTATGCTGTACCCAGAGTAAGCAATTACTATGGGGACAGGCTTATTGAGAAGCGCTTACCGTACATTCTCAACAGCTTGCCTGCGGCTGTGAGACTGGAGCCTAATAAAAATAGGTTTAAGAAAGTCCTTTATTTTTAAGTTAAGTATTACATATTTAATTTCTATGATACATACCCACCACATAATGTAAACAAAGACTCACGGATCCCACAGTCAAACTGTAAAAACAGTTTTGTGGGACATTGTATTAAAACAAAATTTGTCAACATGTCATAATAAATAAATTAATAATTAATAATAATAATTTACTGGCTTTGAGTTTGATCATAATCTGAGGCCCGAGACAAGATGCATTTGAAGTACGTTATCGTTTTTAAAATGTGTAGGATTTACATGAGGTGTCCGACACGTCGAGCGCGGACGTCAATTCCATAAATTTTGACAGTTTTCGAAAATCGTGTACGTTAGCGTTAAGCAACTATTCTAACCTCACAGATCCTGTCAGTCCCTTTAGCTACCTAAAGAGCTAAACCTAACAGGATTTAATATAGAAAAAAAAAAGAAGAAATTTATTCAGCCACCAAAGATAATAACAAGTATTTATACAAAAAAGGCAGAGAAAAGGCTCACCAACCTGTCACGTATAACTTCGCGACGCTGATATTCTGCCAGGACCTGAACATCCTGAAGAATTGAGGTTGGAATGTATGTTACATTTGAATATTCCATGAGCAAGTCAAAGGCATCCTCAAGTATGTAGTTGGGGGTAAAAAGGTGATAGGATTACAAAAATGTAAACAACACTGACTTCCAATGATTTTGCGCTATATAAAACCTAACTAAACATATTTCGGCAAAGCATCAAGCACATAAATGTTTTCAAGATTTAAGAGTTTGTAGAAAGAACCTAATTTTGCAGTGATTGTTGTTGTTAGATATGGCCTTATATTATTTTTTTCTATTTCAGAATGAGCAGACTGCCAAAGGCCATGAGTATCTCACTTTGAAAGCCGACAGCCGCCAACTAAGAGAGGCACTTGACAAGAAAGATAAAGAAATCATGCGACTACGAGCAGAGTCAGAAGAGAAAGAGAAAAACACAACTCATCTACAGTCCGAAGTCGACCGTCTTACCAATGACCTGATGGAGAGTATCTCCGACCTCTCCAAGACTAAGGAATCCAGCAAAAGCGAGATAGATAAATTAAAAACCGAACTAAAGGAACTGAGACAGGAACTGTCGGATGTTTCCCTCAGCGGTTACGAAGGTATCGAGTGCGGAAGAACTATGAGAGGAATTTACGATGTGTGCAAGTCAAACGAGTACCATTGGACCTCGAGCGACAGCGCCTTAGAAGACGCCGAGGTCCAAAGACTGAACGGGGAGCTGCCAGACTCCTGCGGCGAGCCCTGCCACGCTAGTGCGATGGTCGACAGACTCAAAGGCGAGTTGGATTCGAAAGAAACACAGTTCAACAACGAAAGAAGAAAGTGGTCTGAGGAAAAGGACAAGGTTCTGAGATACCAGAAGCAATTACAGCTGAACTACGTGCAGATGTTCCGCCGGTCCCGCACGCTGGAGGCCGAGGTGGACAGCCTGCGGCTGGAGCTCGACTTGTGCAACAAAAACATGAAAAACGTTAACAACCACGGGAAAACTATAGAATTGTAACAGTACCAAAATATTTAGAGTTATTATTTATACGAATACGCCTATTCGTAAATCCTCCGTTTGTAAATACTCCACTTGCCTGGTGTTTCTTGCCTTTTGCAGTAGATTTGCGATAATACGTTGATTTTAACATGAATACTCAATCGGCAAAAGCTTAATTTCAGAATTAAGTTACTACTGTACATTGATTAGTCCATAAGCGTAGATAGATTCATGCATATTATGGGAATACGCGTATTTTACATAAGAGAGAGTTTTAAGTTATTTTAGATCATAATAAAAGTATTTTAAAATATATGTGTCTTTTCATAAACGCTCTGCTAATAAATTAATACAAAATACATACATATGTACCTAGTTAATAAACATGCAACGTCTTAGGCAGCTTTAGTACCTACACATTAATAAGCTAATTGAGAAACCAAGGCGATTACGAACTTATTCGACTGAATCGAATTACGTCTGAAACTACCCTATTCATCATCATGATATCAGTCGAAATTCTTCCAACACCTTTCTTTACATAACACAAAAAGCAAAATATGGTCCTTCCAATTGAATGCAGTGACTGATTACCAAATTGTCACCAAAATCCTGTGTATTACTGTGTAAGGAATCTCATGGGCAGAGACCGAAAACACATCTACATACAATATGGGCAAATAAATTACACCAATAAATTGTGCTAAGTGTTTATTGCAGACACACTTGCAAACTTACTTAATATGGAGCAGAACCTACCCTAAAGCTAATTAAAATAATACTTTTGAACACATGAAAAATATCTCTGACAACTTAATCAATAAGTACAAATTACACCATAGGTCAAGGGTTATAAAGATTGTAATCCAGTTCGAGGTTCATCTTAATCTTAGCCTAACGTCAAACATCTCGTCTTATTTCATCTTCGTCTTCTGAGATCATGTTATAATTGAGATCTGGTTTAGAACTTGGATCTTAAGTTGGCCAGACCCAAATTCCTGGATCGGAATATGAAACCTTGTCCAACTTTTGTCGTTCCATGCTCCGTGTTGTTCCGGGTCGTTTTCGATGGCTCCACCTACACCACAAAATATTATATAATGTCAATAACACTTGGTCGTAAATCGTAATAAGATCATGTTTCAATAAGTACAGTCACGAATTTAGCCGTGTATTCAATAACCGATGTCAACGACTGGCTGACAGCTATTCGATTTGCATTACATAGCCAAATTACATGGGTAAACATGGGAAACATGGGTAAAGTGGCTCAACAATCCCGGTTTGCTACTGTACATGAAATTTTAGGTAATAAAAGCTTTGAGTGAGCAAAGCACAAATAATAACTCTCCTTCACAACTGTGTAATGAAAGGCAATAAAATAGCAACTAATATTATGAATGCGATATTGTGTTTGCTTGTTTGTCTTTCGTTCAGAGAGCAGCGGACCACCATGATTTATTGGATAGAGTTAGTTCCAGGGCCAGAGAGTGACATAGATATATACGTGTTGTGTCGCTGGCAAAAGCAACAGCTTGCAATAAATTAATAAACGGAAAGCCAGTGATCTGACTGGGTCTTTACCTGCGTGACATCCCCAATTACAGGCCGTTTCCTCCATTTATACCACCAGTACTCCACCCCCAGCGTGATGCAAGCAAGCCCAATCCCCATGAAGATAACTATGAACACGCCACCGATGTTCTGAATGGAGATCCCGTCGGACTGGTCGTCCTGCTTCTCGCACTTCATCGCTTCGGGGTTGTTGTTCCACCAGTTTTCCTTGAGCTTCTCTAGTTTGCGCTTGTTCAAGAGTTGGAGAATGCTGGTGAAAAAGTAAAGATTATTAATAAATTGGTATGGTGAGAACTTTTCTAAATGGCCCTTTCTGATAAACACATCTCTTTGTTAATCGGCGTCACTTCATAAAATTCATACTGTTAATTCTGTGGTATATACAGGGTGTCCCAGAAACCGACGTCAACCCGCCTAGGGCTGATAGAACAGCTCATAAGCTATCGATTTAACCCCCGTGTATGTTCAGCAATTGTTATTAGTTTCCGAGATATTGATCATTGAAATCAGAGTTTTTGCCATTTTTCCTTATGTCCGTGCTACGATAAAACCCTAAATTCATGTATTAATTCATATTTTTTTAGTGTTTTCTTGCATGATTAGAATCACTGTGAAATAAGGAAGTTTTTAAAGCTACATGCCAATTTCTTTTTTATTACAACTTTTTGAGTTCAATATCTCGGAAACTAATAACAATTGCTGAACATACATGGGGGTTAAATCGATAGCTTATGAGCTGCTCTATCAGCCCTAGGCGGGTTGACGTCGGTTTCTGGGACACCCTGTATACTACTGTGTCATTGAATTGATTTGTTCGAAGAGGAACATAAGGATTTTTTTAAAGAACAGCGCAGGCATTGTGGGAGCCGACCGATACTGACGATATCCGTGATTGGTAGTTATTTCTAAAAAGGCAATTCAGTAGTCGAAGTCACAAGAGCCATCAATTGTACAGGGCCCGATTCCCAAAGTTTAGCCGAAAACATTTTTGTAATCTGAGCGATATCTTTAAAATAAATACGATCGGAAATTTTGATCCTAAACAATAAACCCGCAATTTCTCACTTTAAAAAATTTTTGCCCGCTCGTTTTTAAAGGGGGAAAATGTTCTGCTCAATTGTTTTGGCTTACATAATTTACGACATTTAATGTAACACTTTGTTTTACAATTAAGTAAGTAAATCCGTTAGTCTAAGCTGGTGTGAATATTCTCAAAATAAAACGTTCTCCGTTTTGACACTGGTCTAAGGAAGAACGTAACTTTTCTCCGTCTATTACTGCAGATTTAGTCTCTAATGACAAGTGAAGGTTATTTAGTTTCGATTTTTTTGTGTTAGGCCGCCTTTACACCTGTAAGTTTTACTTACGTAAGTGACTTAAGTAAGCAACTTACGATAAATTTTCAAGTGTAAACACTCGTTGTAAGTGACTTACTGTAAGTTCTTACAACTTACGTAAATTGGAAAATTGCAAGTCTAAACGCGTTCGAGTTTGTTTACGGAAGCGACTTACAACTTATCGAACTAAATTGATAAGTTGAGAGCTTACAAAAAAAAAACCTCTAAACAAAAACAAAATAAAGCCTGGTCTCCAGACGAGGTAGAAACTTTAATTACTGCTTTTGAGGCACGTCCCATACTATGGGACTACAAAAATAAGGAGTATAAAAATCGAAGCTAGAAATCGAAGAGTGACCATAAGTTTCTCAGGTGGTGAAATTGCTGGTCGAAAATATGTATCTTTTTTTTTTTAAATTGGTGCAACTTTTTCCAAAAAATATTCAAAAGTTGTCGAATTCTTTCTTATAAAATTGAAAAATTGGTCTCGGTCTTCCAATCTCAACTCCTGTTGACAAGTTTTTAAAGTCGTAGGTAATTCTGTAGCCTACCCCACTCTGGGATTGCAGACGTGAAGGTATGTATGTATGTATATATATTTTATTCCAGTGTCACTTAGCATAATCATTAAGTTGTAATCAAGTTAGATAGTGGCAATACTTATAAAATCGCGTGTCACAGCGCGTGTACTCAGCAAATTTATAAATAGGTCGCTTGCATTCGCGGAAACAATGCAACCATTACAAAATAATGAATGAAATTTGATATCCCTAGATCGGCTCGCGACACTTACATAAATCGTTACTACTTAAAAAAAACTCGTATCTGATATTTCGGGATGTATGAGTTTCAACTTAATTATCTTCACTCTTAAGTTCAAAATCGTACGTCAAGAAATATGAGATAAGAGGATTGTTCAAAGCAATGACGAAATAAAGTTAAACGAGTGAGTAGCCCTAACTGATAGCCCTCTTCGCTCCCTCTCCGTATCGTCGTCTTTGAGCTACAGGAGTTTAGCAAGAGATACCGCCATTTTTCTAAGCAGGTTAATTTGCTATCCCTTATATTTATTTAAAATGTATTCTTTTTTCTAGTCAAGATTTTACCCAGCATTCTTTTCTTTTGCTTTAGTTTGGATACAATTATATATGCAGCAGCTGCTTGAACGTGGCGACTTTGAGAAGGCATTTTATTTACTGATTTAGTAAGCAATGTAAATGGGCGTGTAATAACTTATGCAAGTTTAAATTCACAAAATTTACATAAGCATTTTTTACTGTAAGTTTATATCAAGTGTAAATGCAACCGTAAGTAAATTATGTAAATATTACGTAAGTAACTTACAGGTGTAAAGGCGGCCTTAAGGTAACTACCACCGTAACCGTTCCCTACCTTTTGACGGACTATGAAATGCTTAAACAGTACAGTACACATAGCGCCATCTAGCAGCTTGCAGTTAAACATAACCTTGTTTCCTGGTCAATTATTACTTCCTCTCGCCACTAGATGGCGCTACGAAGTCATAACGTATTGCCATTTAATCATTTCCACATAGTACATTATCCGACATTCTATGTCTGCGATACTTTAGCTTCTACAGTCACGAGATTAAATTTGATACCCACCGCACCGTACTTATTCTGTGACTTTAGCTATATATCTTTTTTATCCCTATATATATGGACGTCTGATTTTTCTGCCCATACTAAGTACTTATTGGTGAATAAAAAACCAACTTGTTGAGTATTTTTTTTGCTTTGTCAAGAATACTAAGCGTTTTGAATATAATTTTAAGAGTTTGGTTGGATTTAGTACAGAGGCAGCATTTTACCGTCTCATAAATATGATAAGTGTTTGTTATTCGAACTGTGTCGGTCGTAAAGGTAATTGTGACTCTCCAAAACAAGAGAAGGCCTCAGTGAGAAGAGCACATACCTACCCATTGTTCTATTATTTATTTATGTATGACCTGCTCGAGCGAGATGACTTATTTAAAAATACTTTAACTAGGTAAATACCCATTATTCTATACGCGTCCACAGTCAAGATCGAAAAGCCTTTATTGACCGGAAAGTGCGTAAGGATATGCTGGATTTTATCAACGACTTTGGCATAAGTAATCAATATACCTAATTATAAGTTGACAGGCCACGGCATCCTAGCCAGTATACCACAGTTATAGCGCCAGCCGTGGACAGACCCAGTTTGTCAACTAACCTACGGCCTACCGCATATGACCAAAGTTTTGCTGTCCAACTGTTGCATTTGTCGGAATATTCATAAGAGAAATGCATTTTTTTACTAATATTTCGAAACGTTTAAAATATCTATAGGTTAGTTCTGTTTATAACAAACCTAGAAATAAAAATACGGGCAAATAAAATTGTTGTGCACGTAGATTCAGCATTGTCATAATCAAGGATTTACAACCTATAGGTAACGCTCGTCTAAAAAGATCCACTAAGCCTAAACCTATGGGAGGTTATGGTCAATATTAACAAAGAATACAGAAATATACGTACACACACATACTTGTTTCACGAAAATATCATAACGCAGGCACTTGCTTTTTGTGATACTTGTTAGTTGTTACTTGAAAACGTCCCTTTTACGACAAAACCGCTATAAAAAGCAATATAGGCACTCTTGTTGACGATCAAACCGCTTGCAATTGCTGTGACCGTGTCACCTTTCCGCCAATTTACATACAACATTGACCGTTTTATTTAGCCCCTATAATGCTACTGCGTTCGTACTACGCATTATCTGTTCAGCTGGTCTAGACTAGACAAAACTTGTATGTTCTTACAGTTTCTTCGTAGATAGTAAATATGAAGGACATCACCGTGAGTTGCTGAGCCATTAAGTTCAGAATGAGTGTGAGGGACAGCTATAGCAGTTACACGACTCTGTCTCGTGCTCTCACCGTAACGTAAACAATGTTCGAAAACTGCCCAAATGTATGTAATTGACGCAGCCGCTCGACGCGACCGTCTGACAGCTTACGTCAACCCTATACATTTTGGATAACGATAACGAACGCCGAATGGATCCTGTCTAGGACCTCAGGGAACAATTGGGATAGACCAAAAAAAAAACATTTATTTTGTATTTGACCCGATAGTTTTGTTTTAATATATTTATTTATTTAGCAGACATGCCGTGTGGTTGCCGGCTTAGAATTGTGCCACTCTATGTCTTCCCGTGGATGTCGTAAGAGGCGACTAAGGGAATAAGGGCGTGTAGTACTGTTAGGCGATGGGCTTGCTACCTGTCACTAATATGACACTGTTAAACTTCTTAGCCTAATTTTGCAAATTGTGGTTACAGAGTTATTAACAAGTTTTTGGAGTTTGTTGGTAATTCTGTAGCTCTGCCTACCCCACTCTGGGAATGAAGGCGTGAAGGTATGTATGTATGTATGTATTTAGCAGACATTTTATGGATGACATGATTATTTTAAATTTGGGGTGGCGTTTTCTAATAAATAAGAACAATTAAATGATAGGTACCTAATGATAAAAACTCATTGTAATAGGTAGTGTATGAATACATACTATTTCAAGCGGTTTTCGCCTAACCCGTAAGATACACCTAGGAGGGCTTCAAGCCGAAAACTAAAGTCAAACAAAGGTTAAATATACATACATACATACATGGGTCATTCTACTTTTCGATACCTAAAATAGAAATCATAATTTAAAATCCATTATAAAAAATCGTAGATATTTTGAGATAATTTCACAGCAGTCCAACATTAATTTTCAACCAGATCTCACGTTATATTGTAAATTTACCCACTATTTTTGTCATTTTTGTATATAAAACACGAATTTGCTGCTCAAATTACCACTTCGTTACCAGCCTCAGAGTCCCTTTACGAATAACGACCACTGCGTTACTATTATTGCCTTTTTTTACACAGCCCAACCCAATTTAGAAATAAAAAATATTCAAGTATGTCGATCAGAATCCGAATATTGTGTGCATTTTTAAGATTATCTAGTTTTGTTGAAAATTATGACTCCGAATTTACGTTCACGTTAAAGGACGTTTTATTAGGCATCGAAAAGTAGAATGGCCCACATACCTTCACGCCTTCTTTCCCAGAGTGGGGTAGGCAGAGCTACAGAATTACCAACAACTCCGAAAACTTGTTGATAACTCTGTATCCACAATTTGCACAATTAGGCTAAGATGTTAAATATACTTTTGTCAAAATATACCTATAGTTAAAATGTACTGTCCGTGTTTTGTTTAATTGGTGTTCAATAAAGAGTATTTGTATTGTATTGTACCCACGGGGTCCCAAGTATCTACGTTTGACAGTACCACAAAAATATAGTAACATCCAAGACTTAGGAGTAAATACTTGCACACAAACACACACAAACATATTTCCAAACCAGGAACCGGGACTTCTAGTTTCATAGGAAGGGGCTACCAAGCAACTAACTAGGCCAATCGCCTCATCAAAAAATTTGCAGCATGTGTGTAGGTAGTATTTATTTCACCATCATTACTGTCAACGTTAGTACACAATAAACCCTAATAAATATAATAATTGGAGCGGAGCGCGGACATATTTATGTACAGCTAGTTAAATTCCTAGATATAAATAAAATCGTGCGCACCTCGTCATGTCCTTTACCAGCTTGACTTTGAGAACTAGTTATAAAGAATTTTAAATCACAGTCTGGTAGATAGTGCAGCGTGTAGACTTTTCGTTCAAATACTTGATTATTTTTACCTCGACGTTTTAATAATGGCCTGTATAACAACAACTAAAGGGGTAACCATGACATACTTAGTTTAGCAATTCGTTTTCCATCGAGTGTATCTATAGCAGTTATATAACGTAGCTTTCTCTCGTCATGAACTCAAATGCTTAGAAAGATTTAGGTAGAAAATCCACAAAAAAATTAAAGTCACCGCTTGGGCTTGAACTCGGGGATACTCAGGGTATATGAGCACTAAATACGAATGAGTCATTCGTTTCTCCCTTTAAGTCGGGAGTAGAGATGTAGTTCAACATAACTTTGAACTTCGGTCAACGGAGGGCTCCATCGGACCAAATCATTTAACCACTTCAGCTTCAAGCTTTTGAAATGCTTGCGCATGTCCAAAATCCATTGACGTGTCTTCGCAAAATGTACTACTAAGCTTCCATTATCTATAAAACACTCACGCGTTATTAAACTGGTCCTTGAGCGGCGAGCCCTGCTGCACGGCTATTGCGTAGGGCTTCCTGGAGAACTCGTCTCCAACCATCTGCAGGTCGCAGCTGGTCAGCACGAAGTACCGCACGTCGGTTGCGTCTCCGAGCCAGGCAAAACCCTCGCTGGAGCTCTTGGAGTCACGCACCTGGAGGAAACAAGTTTGATGGTAAGTTGCCTCTAAAGCAAGACGTTAGCAGTCTTATAACTTTAAATGTGTACCAACCCCGAGGACTAAGATTGAATGTCTCTATGCTAGTTGTCTTACCCCTAAAAAGGTCATGCTATGCGGCATGTTGAAGGCTAATGGGGTGGTAGTGATCCGACCTTACGTCCATGACTATAAGTGACTATAGATAGTGCGAATTAAGGGGCAGACATGCAGCTTGGTAAAATAATTTTATAAGGGGGAAACTACACTTTATTGTAAGTGGCAGCATCATAAAGTAACAGCGATTGAATGATTGGATGATGTAGCCAATGTTCTCTAAACAGAGGGCCAATTTCTGCCAAGCTGTACTCGCCACTCGGTGTCTAGGTAACACAGTTTATTGTTGTCTATACAGGAGGTTTCCAAAACTCTTAATGCACTCTCCAGGGGTCAGATGAAAGGCTGCACGTCTTTTTAAGGAGAGAGGTACACAATCTGTTAGTTTGGGACAACGTCAAACATTGTTCTTTGTTATTATTATTATTTTCACAGATAAAGTTTCTAGTTGCTTACTCTCTGTACAGCCTCTTCGACGGAGTTGGGCAGGCCTGCCTCCTTCATGGCCTGCCACATCTTGCTGTACTTGTCACTGACTGGGTAGTCCCACACGGCCAGCTTCGCTCGCTCCACGTCGCTAAGACTGTCGTTCAGGCTCATCTCCTTCCAAATCCTAAGACGATAACATAATTTTAACAGCCCTATAACCCGAGCAGCGCTATTGGCTACCCTAGCAAATATTGTAACCATATCAACTGACTAACTAGACTACCAAACAGAGTTTGTAAGAGACAGGATTTTGGATGTAAAAAAACACTTTTTAGTAATAAAAAACATGTTCGGTCTAGGTGATCGCCCTCTACTCAATGTAAGAAAAACAAAATTAAGATTTCGAAGGTGTTTCTTTAATGCATCGCATCGCAAAGGCCACAGGGGACAGGTTACTCAATTTTTAACGATTAGGCAAATCCATCAGACAACGTGGAACTTAATAGAAAACAGCAATAAGACAATAGGGGTCATCCATAAAGTACATCACACGTAAAGGGGGGGGGGAGGGGGTCGACAAAGTGTGACATGGTGTGACAAGGGGTGGGAGGGGTCCTAAGTTTCGTGACATCACATTTCAAAATCTAATATATCTAGAGGTATTCATTTGAAATAAGTACTACTACTACAAAAAAGTACTTAATTTAAATGGAAATAAAACTAATTTCGGAACTGCTGTTTTAATTTAATAATTTTTCGATGTGAAATTTGCCAAACATGTGATGTCACACTAGGGAGGGGGGGGGTCTCATAAATGTGACCACCTGTGACAAGGACGGGGAAGGGGTCAAAAAATCATGAAATTCGTGTGACGTACTTTATGGATGACCCCTAAGTGTCCTGCACACCACGTCAGAGCGCCCAAATGTATCTTTAATTTGGAAACACTGGAGATCAAGTTGCCGTAACTGGGTTGAAAAATAATGTAGTTTACAACTAGATGAAATCAGATCTACCAAATATCTTATTTCTGTAGTTAAGGTTCTCTAGCTTAGTAGGTAATTGATGTAGGACTATACTTCAATAGTAAAAATGTTACCATTGATATGATTTTGATTACTGTCCTAAAAATAAAAATGTTAAGATATTATTTATTACCTAATTGAGAGACTACATCGAGTTAAGATTGAATGAACTCTTCAATGTCACTTTAATTTGCACCTGAGTTTTATCATGAGCGGAGTCAGTGACCGATAACAATTGATAAAGTCAAGTTGTCGAAAACCACATGAGCAAATATTCTTACATAGTTGTTTCTACGCCGTGAGAAATACATAGCAACGCAGCGGAGCACCTTTGGTTAATGATTAATTATTACTGTTAATTTAATCATTATTTTTGACATTGTTGAAGATATAATAAAAACGGTGATTTCTACTTAACTTTGAAACTATAGTTTAGCTTCAGCAGTTCATCGCTGAACTGAACATGAAGTAGGTTATATTATCTCGTATCGTGTAAAATCGTTTCCTTGGAAACTTTTTACCCTTACTATGTCTTGGGACAAAATACGCAATTAGCCGTACAATGGGACTTGACAGAAGCGCGTGGAGCTAACCCCGTGTGCTTGCGTTTAGTCCACAAGAGTAATTGTACTCTTTAACTCTACAATTGTCCTCGCGTGTGATATCCAGGACTTGTTTGTTTCTCTAATAACTCCATAGTTATTGTCTATAACTCAACATTATTGGCGAAATATACTTTGTTACTTGGAGTGAAAGCCATTAGGAAAAGAATTGTCGGTACAATAATCATAACATTACATATTTTAAATTGTAACAAAACACTATCCACCGCACTTAGTCACTTAGGGCCCGTTGTTTGACCAGTAGTTAGCTCAATTAATCAAAAAAAATACACATTTCCTTGAGATTGAACCATTACTTACGGTTTTTAGGCTTTTAATGATTACTAGTTCCTTAATGACCATTTCTCATATACAAGTTCGAAAAGTTGTTGGTAATTCTGTAGCTCTACCTACCCCACTCTGGAAATGAAGGTGTGAGGGTATGTATGTATGTAAGATCGAAAAAGGAACAAGTGAATTGTTTCTACAATGTCTTTACACGGCGCGTTAGCTACGCTAAGTATCTATATTTTCTACACAAATGTTTTTATAAGCCGTATGCTCACAGTTACAGTTAAAGAGTGTAGTGGTGTAATTACTAGCGAGACTGGCGCTGCATACTAGGTTTTCATAGGAACTGAAGACGTCAAAAGAAAAACTACTTAACACACAATGAGTGGGCGTGCCCGCTAACGAGTCGAACTGTTCGTTTACAATAGTCGGGTCGGTCGCATTCGACAGTACCTAACCTATATTAATAACAAAAAAAGACTATTTGTGACGGAAAAAATCAGAAGTCCCATTGATGAATGTTCCGCATTGCCAGCGTACAGTCTGGTAATTCTGAAGTGATTCTAAAATTACTTATATTCCATATCCACGATGGCTGCCTAGTCTAGAATCACTCTATCGATTGAAAACTGCATTAAAATCCGTTGAGTGGTTTAAAAGATCTAAGCGAACAGACAGCGGAAGGGACTTCATTTTATACTATGTAATGAAGTACAATGAACAAATGGTATTATTCCATATCAATGTTATACAAAAGGTTGTCTGTTACGAGTATGCTAAATGAGTGTTATATTGTGACTGTTATACATTTAGGTTTTATACTGGACGTTTGTTATCCATTTCGTAGTTACATAAATGAAATTATGCAAAAAGTTTTTAATTTTTATACTGATAGAAAAGCACCCGTTTTGAGGAAATCTTAAACGTTAATTACATTTAGAGAGGTTGCACATCCTAGAGTTTAATAAGAGCTACGTCATTCCGGCTACGACGTACAATTCTGAAATACGGAGCGCTGACCAACGCAAACGACCGCGACGAGACGTCCATAAAAAATGCTATAAATGCTACCTTTAGCGGTACAAACGTTCATTTCATATAGATACTTACTCATAAAACTTAACTTCAATATGCGCCATTCGTTCAAAATACGTCATCGCAGCGGACCCATTGAGCGGAGCATACTGGATCTTGTACTGCTTGGATAAATCGTCCAGGGACTCTATGGGAGTGTCGAGGCGCGACACCGTCAGGAACGCGGCTAAGTTGGCCGTGTATGAAGCTATGATGATGAACCTAGGTGAGGAAGATTATGAGGTTAGCGTTCATTTGTTTCGCACTATAGTATCAGAAAGATAAGAAGTCAATCCTGACATCAGGACCTGCCATCGCATTAGGTAAGTACAATTTATAACCTATATTATAGGGTTTGAGGTTATTTGAACTGGAATGACACGTGTCAGGCAGTAATACTGGCCAGTTTAAAATATATGACTCAGTATTGACTTCTTAAAAAAACAGAGGCTTATTCTACTCGGGTGAAACCTAATTGTCAACGTTATACTTTTGAATCTTATAATAGCTTCTATTTTTGTAAGTCATCATCATCGTTTTAGCCTACATCCACCCACTGCAGGGTAAAGCCCTGTTCATTTTCACGTTACTTTACCCAGTCTCGTGCTAATGCCATCCATATTTTCCCAACTGTCTGCCAAATGTCATGAGACTAACGAACTGATAGTCTGCCTACCGATCTATAATCTAGTACCTAATGGTAAGTACGTGACAGTAATGGCTGCCGAAGTGCCGAGTAAAAAACAATACGATAGGAAACATGTCAAAAGCAATTAGGTATATCCCGATTAGTCAAGTGGTCCATGCAGTAGCTATACGTAATGTTATGTATTGTAATGATAGCACTGGACCAAAATTAAATTAAATCTTATTGGGGTTCCTATCTGTCACTCTAATTTTCACCAGATTAAGAGAGAGATGGGTAAAATCACGAGGGTTGACGGCAAAAACGTATCTGTGTCTTTGGCAAACATACTTATAAATGTGTAAGTTAATGAGTGTACAATACCATCAACTCTGCACCTACCTACAACAGTGGATCTTGAAAAACAATACAGGTAACTAACGATTCTAAAGTCAAAGATACTGTATGACGTTACTTTAATAAACAAATAAAGAAACCGGAAATTACAAAAAATCCCGAACAGACGCAAAATTAAATGCTTGACAGTTACTTGTCAAACGAATATGCAAACAACCATCGAAGGACAGAACGTTTATAAAGACTGAGAATAACGTTTAAAAACCTACTGAAGAGGGCAGTAGACATAAGTAACATAAGAATATTTATTTTCAAATGTCGTAAAATATAATTAGTCACCTAATTATTTAAAAGACCTTGTAACTCGCAAGTCTCTAACTCAAAGATGTTACTTTTTCTTACACCTAACCTACCTAACTACCTTAATTGAAATAGGTATGTCCTAACACTTAATTCGAATATGAAATCAAACCTATATTCATAAACTCATTCCTGTTTAGACCTTGAGATCTTTATACTTTATTTATTTTATTAACGGTGCTATGTTACCCGAAAAGCCACCACGTAGCGGCCAGTAACCTCCCCGATAGGTTTTTCGGTGCCTCCCCACCTCCTTGGGGGGTAAGTGACGTCATGCAAAACCATAGACACTCCTTCAGATTAAATTCTCGCTTCTCTTCATCATCTTTGTATTTTTCGCGGTTATTTTGATAGCTGTATGGACTCCATTTGTCAAAAACCCACATAAGAAAACTGAAAAGAAAATAAGTGTTACATTTTGATAAGTAGGTATGTAGGTACGTAACTTTAGTTGATAAAGATATCTATGATTGATTATCTACTATCTATGGCAGATACTGAGTGAAAAAATGAATTCCAGTCACACTCTATTTACCTAAGCCAAAATAATAAGAATTATAACTTTTATACGGACTCAGATTCATGTAGATAGGTACAGGTCCATCGTTTGACCTCGTTTCATAAAATCAGATAAGGTATAATGGAGGCAGGTAAGCGACGAGCATCGATCGCGCACGAATTGTAATAACCAACCAAATGTCACGGATGACCGCCATGTCCAATTTAATACACGCCATCAAACCAAGTTCACTGCTCCAAGACGAAATCGATTAGTAGCTATCGAGAATTCCGCTTTTAAATATGACATGCTGCTTAATCAAACAACTTTGTGAACCATGCCACAAACAGGTTTTCGCATACGATTTGTAACTTACCTAGTAAAGAAATATGCAGCCAATATGGACAGCCAGACGTCGTCTTCCAAAACCGTTAAGAATTTGAAAAGGGAAGTTGGCGTTCGAGGCAGTTTCATTAGGATAGTGATACCTACTAGATCGTAGTAAGGCACGGTGAAATCTACCACGTTTTCTCTCTCCGCCATAACGGAGAGTGAAGTCAGACCGATGTCTGCCCGCTTCTCAATCAGCTCCTTAATAATCCCATTCCAGTTTCCATTTTCATCCATAGTTCCAAAATTACCATCAGGCGCCAATGTTATTTCGTAGTCGAACTTGACAATTTGACGGATCTCCTCTATGAGATCGATACAATAACCTTTGAATCCCTTTGGAGCATCGTCGGCCCTCATAATGAACGGTTCTTGCTACAAAAAAGATGCAAAATCTGTAGCCAAAAATAAAAACGTCGTAATGTATGGCCATATAGGCCCACGCTGCTCCTGCGAATATAAACCAGTGAAAAGCAAAGAATTACTGACGTGATTGTTTACACAACTGTAGGAACGTGAGTTTTTATTTTCAGGCAAAAACATTTAGAACAATGAGCAGGGTTCATTTACCCACGCACCTCTATTGTGACCACTCTGTACACGAGCTGGGCGGAGTAGTCGCTCATATTCTCGGGATCGGTCAGCGTCAGAGGGTTGGAAAGACCAGCCTTCCAAGAACCAAGGGCTCGACTCCCTATAGACGCGCCATCTTTCACGGTAACAGCAGTTAAATCTGTATTAAATTCCATGTAACTTCTCCCATTCATTGGATCGTCCTCAGGAATAAATAACGGTGCATACGTCGGTGTTTCTTTTATCTGTAAAAGTATATCTTTATCGCCCACACTTTCGCTTTGTTATATTATGCGTAATGAATGGCCAGCTATAAACAGAGCGTACGCATTGTTCTAGGCCAGGTAGCAACTAGCCCGGCGTCACGTACCTACCAACACGTACCTCTTGAAATGCCGACTTCAGATCCAAGGTTCGGTTAGGGGTATTCTTACCGTCGTACTCGTCACACGTAATATATCTCATATCATTTGGCCACTTGCCAGAGTCCAGGAGTGATCTGGAATATCATAAAACCCAGTCATGAAACAAGCTGCGCTATAATTAGATTCTACCTACATTGCACGTGATGAACAGCTAAATTTACGTAAATAGGTGCACTAGTAGTGAGAGTTTATTACTTGACTGTCAGAAATGTTCTTAGGGAGAGGTCGAAGTAGAATGCGGCGGTGATTTCAGGTTCACCGTTCATGCTGTAGGTTGTTTTTATCTTTCCAAGGCGATCTCTGCTTTTTGCGTCAGGAGTGGGTTTCATATACACTATAGTAGCATCTTTACACCCGCAACTGATATCCCCTTTGTCTAAAGACAACGCAAACCATGCAGTTTTCCTTCCGAAGTACTGATTCTCATCGGCAGCGTCTAGAACATTCTTTATAGTCCGTAGACTGCCGACAACGAAGAAGTTTACTATGTCCAACTCTCGTAAGCTTCTGAGTTGAGATTTTATTTCGTCGCGGTTAAAACTTTTCACTGGTGTAATGACGTGCCTTGTAGGAATGTTCTGCAGAAGTGATTTGTATTTATGGTCCATTACTGAAAACAAAATATTACTGTTTTTTTATCTATACTTATAAAATAAATAACGCCTACTAACCTGAATATATCACCAAATACATACCAAAGAACTCATCAAAAATTATGGCAGCGTTCGTAATGTCTTGCTTGGTTACTATAGCTCTGATGGACTCCGGGAGAATATCTGCTGGGGGCATGACTTGCAGAAGAAACTTGGACTGGTTGGCGTTTAGGTTGCGCCACTGACGAAGGTCGCCGGCCTGGCCGAAGGAGCCCGAGATGGTGGGCAGGCCCAGCGCGGCAGTAAACGACTTGATAGTCTCAGAGCCTACACCGGTCATGGTGAAATCCAGGACAACGTGCGGTGTCTTCTTTGCTGATAACATATCGTTGTATTTTCTGCAAACTATTCAGTAAATAATTACAGGTAATTCTCACCGTAATTTAAACTCAGTTATAGCTTATAGCTAGGCAAATGAGTTGTGTGAAGTGTCTCAGGCAAGATCTAGAACTAAGGATAAAATGTGTACATTCTTCTCCAATAAACACTCATTTCCATTTACATTCTGCAGTTTTGAAAAACTACTGTGGTATGAAATATGATAAACATCAGGGATCGCACAAATAAATCCAGTCGCAATCCAAGGTACCTATAGGCTTGTATATTAATTATAAAAACTAGAACTCCTATACAACGATAAACCTATTTAAAACATACTTTATTAAAAAACATCCAAAACTCAGGAACAAAATACTCGCGCTCATCGCACCAGTTTGTCCTTACCGGGAAGCGAACCCGGGATTCCTATCCATACTAACTAGGATAACCGCGGCGGTTGTACATTCAACATCAAAAGTAGATACACACTTCTACTTTGTCGCTTTACAGCCTATTATGAGCAGTCAAACAAGATTGTCACATAATGTTAATGCGATAAAGTACAAAAGTGAGTATCTACTTTTGACGTGTGAAACTCTTTTTGCCAAGCTATAATATTTGTTAAGTGTCCATGGTCAACTTACCATTTTCCAAAAATGATTTAGCATCAGTCCTGTTCCCCACCACAATCATAGGATCGACGGCCAACCCTAAAGTGGGATTTCTCCGCACATATTCTTTCGCTACTTCAAAAGACTTCTCAGCTAATGCGTTATTCTCTTCATTGATAAGCACTGAAATTATTAATGGTCAATAAAAATCACCATTACGTTGATTAAGTAATTAATAAGTGTAGGTACAAGCACATTTAAACGGTTTAATTACTGACTAACTGACAGACCGAACGGAACGGAACGGGGAAAACAAGATGGGAACAACATTTAGACGAACGGAGTCGCGGTACCCTCAATTTTTTAATAAGGCACATTCTAAGCAAAATCAAATCATCCAAAAACCCAATACGCCAATACGTGATATGAAAGTAACTGGGATTATCAATAACATATTTCAAAATAACAGAATCTCGAAACTTTACGCTGTGAATTTATTTACTTACAAACATTTATATTCTGAGTCGTCTGAGAAAATGAAACGGGCACAAACAGGAATAGAAGCAAGATTGTGAGTGAAGACATTCTAATAATTTATAGCTAGCGTTATTTTATTTTGGACATGCCGTGTGGCTGGGCGAGCCCGCTCTGCCCACTCTGCCCAGCGGCCCCTTGCAGCAGACTAGATAGGCTGGGCTGGAACCATGTCAGTCCACACGTGCGGCCTTGTTGTGCCTGCGTTGCCAAGACGACGTATGCCCTTGGCCGGCACCGTATAATTCATGATGTTGTCAATGCTCATCACTATTTGTTTTCCAATGTCGCTAAGTACGTAATGGTTAGTAAACGACAATAATGTTGGTAAATATAAAATATACACAATTACCTAACATTCGTATTCGATTTTACGTCACTAGGAATCGTCGAATCGAGTGGCTTAGTGCAAAAAGTTAAAACGAACTTGAAAAAAAAACGTAGTTTAAAGGTACGTTAGTTTATCTTACCCAATTATGGAAACATTTAGAATTAAGGGTTCGTTCAGACTTGCGGGAACCGTAAAAACGAGTAACACTTTTTTTTTAAAGCGTATTTTGTTTCCTGCTCAGACTCCTGTGGCAGTTAGCGTTCGTTTCTATAGAACTTAAATCGCGCGAGTTTGCAAAATCCGTGCGTGTCTGAAATCACGCGGTTCCCGCAAGTGACGGACCCAGTGGACGCGCAGCTTTATGCTTCTCATATGTATGTGCGCTGGCGCTTAGTGTTCGTAATATGTAGTAACCACCCAGTAAGTCCCTCATTTCGACCATCGTCACAGACCTTTGTGGTGCGTCCAACAGACCGAGCTCGAAGAGATGGTAGCAATACATTATGACCAAAATGTCATAAAGATAGATTAAAAAAACACATTAAAAATTACAACCCTGCGTACATATTGATAAACAATTAGCTTCGGTGAATTATCAAGAGGGCACATGATGCTCAAGTCGAAATGGATTCATGGCCCAGTATTTCAATAACCATAAAAAACATATATTTTTTTAACAAAAAAACCGCGTTCAAAATCGCAGAAAATAACCTATGAAAATGATAGGTAATAGGTTAGTGCAATTGAAGTCGGCTATTGGTTGAAAATATTATGAGTCGCCGACTTCACTTGGACTAACCTGTTTACCTACCTATCATTTTAATAGAAGTTATTTAGCGTTTTTAAAGGGTTCTATTGTTATTTACAACATTTATTTCATTTTATTATTTTTAGTGACCACAATAAGCTTATGTAGTCCGACTTCTTAGTGGATATATGTATACTTATGATGACACTTTAATACTTTTCAAGCTCACCGCAAGCAACGCCGCGGGAACGTCAGTCATATTTAAACAATTAAATGTTCTTCGTTGTAGTCGCTCAATCGAATTAATCGAGATATCTTATTGCCACCCTTGAAATCGGTACCGTTGAGAAGTTCCGGTGAATCTGGTCGCCGGTGGTGGAAGTTCCACTTCACAAAATGATACTTTATGAATGCAAATGCTAAAAATACTAAAATTGCCATATGTTCGCCTACAATATTTGAGGAGTTCCCTCAATTCCTCACTGATCCCCTCATCAGATTCAGATTTCGTGACAAGGGAACCACCTCAGAAGACCCTATCAAACAAAAAAATAATTGAAATCGGTTCACAATTAAGGAGAACGCGAGGAACATACATAAAATACATACAGTGGAACGCATAACCTCCTTTTTAGAAGTCGGCTGTTCTCTGGATATATTAAAGAGGTTAATCGTGAAAACTCGATAAGAAACATAATGACACCTTTTTCTCCTGGTTTTTATTGAATCTTTAAAACCCTACTTTAATGATGATTTTTAGTTTAATAGTCGAGTTCTCATTAATTCTCAATTCTGGTAAACCATGTTTAGGGTTCCGTACCTAAAGGGTAAAAACGGTACCCTATTATTAAGACTCCGCTGTCCATCGGTCCGTCCGTCTGTCACCAGGCGGTATCTCACGAACCGTGATAGCTAGACAGTTGAAATTTTCACAGATGATGTATGTATTTCTGTTGCCGCTGATAATTATTGTTCATAATGGTACGGAACCCTTCGTGCGATAGTCCGACTCGCACTTGGCCGGTTTTTTAATAATATTTGGTGGTTTTAGAGTAAAGAGGAAGTATTTGAATTAGCGCTGCATAAAAGGTGCACGTAAACTATCTCAGTCTCACCCTATGCGCGAAACTCGCGGGAAAAGCCATAAATATGTAGATAGCAGAGTAGTTTAGGACTCGATTTACCTAGGTTTTTTTCCTTTGTATGACGAAAATTAACCTAATTAAAAATTTCTTGCATTCGACCTTTCGGTTTTGAAACAAAATCAAACAAACCTTTAAGTCCATTCACGGAACAAATAGTCCACAAAAACGACAAGCTAAACCCTGATTTTTAATTGCGTAGAATTCTGACGTTTCTTGGTCTTGCCAGACTACAAAATATTCCTTGAACGTGTGGTGCAAAAAAGTAAAAAAAAATCTTTAGAATATTACTTATATGATTTACATATTAGAATTTAAAATGAAATAATAAAAAGTTAATTAATACAAAGTAATTTTATTTTAAAATTGCACAATCCATACATAATATTTTGTTAAACAAATTTCAGAGGAAAAAGATAATAGTTGTTGGTATCATTCAGATCATTGTCATGTATTACAAACCTTTGGAGTTAAATTATATTATTATATTTAATCATTTTTGTTTTGTGTTTTTATTTTGGAAAAAATAGACTTTAAAATGACAGTTGTCGACTGTCAAAATACTGAAACAGAATGGCATGTATATCACATACAATAAAAGAAGAGGACAAATTTTGCAAACTTGACCATTTAATTGATGGTGTTTGCGACAAATTCATTATACATGTGGGGGAAAGTGATGACAGTGACAGCAGTATGCCTGAAGAAGATTCTGAAGATACTGAATAAAAAAATGTGTTTTCGTAAGTCATGTTTTATTTATTTCCTCCAGTAACTAATAACACTGTGACTTGTAAAGATTTCAACTTATTTAGAAGTCCCAATTTTTTTTTGGCGTATTGTCTTAAATCTTAACAATATAATTTTGCATAGGTACTTCTCAAAGTGTTTAGTATTCTTATCTTAGACACGTAGGCTAATGATTTGTTTGGTTCACTAATGTTTTACCAAATAATCATTTGACAAACTATATCGTTTTACAAACTTTCATTTCACGAACAGGTACTTCCCGCCGGATAATTTTGTATTTTTTTGTGGTCAAAAGTATAACTCAACCTAACCTATTTAATAGCCTATGCAACTAATGTAATATGTAACGGTTAAAGCACAAATACATTTTTGCGAAATGAAAGTTTGTAAAACGATATAGTTTGTCAAATGATGATTTGGTCATAAGTCGGGATACCGATTTGTTTACTCTACCTTATGTATGTGGAATAGCAACAAATTTAAATGAAGGCCAAAAACGTCAACCATTAAAAAAATGTTTGTTACTCCTGAAACGTCAGAATTTGATAGCTGTCAGAATTCTACGCAATTAAAAATCAGGGTTTAGTCAGGGGGCCTAGCATGCTGCAACGGGAACTATACCTGTCGCAAACCAAATTGGCACACTGGGTCATACAGGGTGTCCCGTAAGTACCACGTCAAACTTAAAGGGGAGGTAGGTGAGCAAGCCACCTCCCTAACATGAAAAAATCGCCTTAGTAAAAGTCGCATCGTTTTCGAGATATTTGGATTTTTCTAATTTTTAGAAAAATGTACACCCTTACTGAGTTTTTGATCTGTGGTATTCGGAATTTATTATTTTTTAATTTCTTTTTTATTGCAAAACAATCTTGAATAGTTGTGTTATCAAATGGTAAAAACTATTAAAAAGTAACTGTTATAGTTTATTTTATTTTTTAAATTGAATTTCAAATTTGCCTCTTCAGTTTTATTTTGGTCAAACTTTAGCCCCTCCTGGTGAAAAAAAAATACATGACCACTAGTTAGCCAATTAGATTAAAAACATGCTCGTTTAATGGGCATTTAAAAATGATAAATATTTTATCATCAAAACACTTATAAATATTATTTTTTAAAGAAAAGCGTAAAATGCACCTCAATTCACGTTAAGCCAGTACTGCCAGCCAAGCTTACTTGCGACGCGAGCTGTATCAGAATTCCATTCTAGTTTAATTCAGCAGCAATGTAAAACTAATCGAACAAATTAAAATCTTTAAATTTCGCTTAATTTATAAAAAAAATTATTAAACTTTACATAAATCTGCAATATTCCAAGTAGGTAATTATTCGATTTGGGCTTACAACCTGCACAATGCAAAACTCTTTATTAAAAAAATTGCTGGCCTAAAACTATTCGAAATTTAAAAATAATTTTGTTCCTCTTTTGTTTATTGTCACATTTGAACCCAATCTTACTGTTTATTCGGTGTGTGGTTAAATATTATTACTTACTTTTGTGATTTAATCCACAGTCACAATTGTCACAAAGGCCAAATCGTTAAGCAAATCAGAGTCCGAAATACAAGCAAAAACAGTAAGTCCGAAAAACATCAAAAATAAACGGCAAATCACAAAAATAAGTAAGTAAGTAATTAAATTTAACCACACACCAAAGAAACAGTAAGATTGGGTTCAAATGTGACAATAAACAAAAGAGGAACAAAATTATTTTTAAATTTCGAACGAAGTTCGAATTTTTAGGACAGTATTTATTTTTAATAAAGAGTTTGGCATTGTGCAGGTTGTAAGCCCAAATCGAATAATTACCTACTTGGAATATTGCAGATTAAAACTTTTATAACTTTTTTTTTATAAATTAAGCGAAATTTAAAGATTTTAATTTGTTCGATTAGCTTTGCATTGCTGCTGATTTAAACTAGAATGGAATTCTGATACAGCTCGCGTCGCAAGTAAGCTTGGGTGGCAGTACTGGCTTAACGTGAATTGAGGTGTATTTAACGCTTTTCTTTAAAAAAAAATATTTATAAGTGTTTTGATGATAAAATATTTATCATTTTTAAATGCCCATTAAACGAGCATGTTTTTAATCTAATTGGCTAACTAGTGGTCATGTATTTTTTTTTCACCAGGAGGGGCTAAAGTTTGACCAAAATAAAACTGAAGAGGCAAATTTGAAATTCAATTTAAAAAATAAAATAAACTATAACAGTTACTTTTTAATAGTTTTTACCATTTGATAACACAACTATTCAAGATTGTTTTGCAATAAAAAAGAAATTAAAAAATAATAAATTCCGAATACCACAGATCAAAAACTCATTAAGGGTGTACATTTTTCTAAAAATTAGAAAAATCCAAATATCTCGAAAACGATGCGACTTTTACTAAGGCGATTTTTTCATGTTAGGGAGGTGGCTTGCTCACCTACCTCCCTTTTAAGTTTGACGTGGTACTTACGGGACACCCTGTATAACCCCGAGACTGGGCCTAAATTTAGAGATGCGCGCGTGCTATCCGTTGCATTGATCAAGTGGTCTATCATATTTTTAACGGATGATAAAATTACACTGCGACATCTTAGGTTAATTGGTAGGTACTCAATATTGTTACAAAACCCTGTAGACTCCATAGGACCTTGTCATAATGAATGTCAAGTCACAAGAAAGAAATAATGTTAATTCAACCTATAAAACCCCGTCTGTCGATACACCATGGCACCTTGTCATGATGACATCATCAAGACTCGAGAAAGGTTAGTCAACCTACCGATCCCTGTTGAGCCACTATAGAACCTTGTCATTATGAGTATGAAGTCACGAGAAAGAAATACTTACCGCCTATACCTCAACGACTGAGTGAGGGTTTCACCGTCTCTCGGCTAGGCATTAAGTTGTCGACTATACAATACTGTACATTCAGTAAACACAATACCGATAAGATTATGAAAGAAAGCGCTTTCCGCATCGGCTTCTATGTGATGGAATGGGGTAAACAGTGACACAAATTAATTGATTGGACTATTTTATTGCCGGAAATGTTTTACAAACACTCACTCCACTGGTATGAGAAGTGTTAAAACTGTACACTCTACTATATTCTAATATTCTAAATGTACTCTTCAAAATTTTAAACATGAATGATAAGTAGTCAAAAAGTTAGTTGAAAATCTATGTTTATATCTAGTACAGAACACATTGTGTTACAATATAATTATTTGTTTGGCAATAAAAATGAAGATTCTTTTCCAAGGGTTATCTTACATTCGAGGTTTGTAATCTTCTATCACATATCAATGAGAAGAAAATAAATTAGAAAAACAGGATATAAGAAAAATAAAGACGTGTCCATAGAATCACAAAATAGCTCAGAAAATGTATGTCAATATGTATCACCTTATTTGTCAACTTTGAACTTCAATTAATTTTCGTATCTTAAAATTACGTGTCGCAATGTGAAACGTTTTAAATAATTCGTTGACTTCCTCAAATGACCGAGGAGCTATTTCCGCCCACAATGCAATACATGACCAAAATGTCAAAGGAATGTTTAAATGGTTAAGTAATAATGCCTATGAAAAATAATGTGCGACATAACTGCTAACTTAAATTTACAACTGAATTATCATAACATTAAAATCTTAATTAATCTAGGATCCTTGTTTCTCGGAAGCTGTTTATTAAGCGCTTCGTTCACAGAACGGATTGTGAATTGATTTCACACAGGGTGAATTACTTTGGCAGTGTTTTACTGGCAAAAACGAATTATTTCATTACCAAACCAATGCAAGTTATAGCTATCAATTCAATAAATCCATCTCTACAAGTGTGTTGAAATAGACACCAATATGCAAAACAGCACAACACCTAACCAACTCATGTAGGTGATCAGTTCACTGCGATGCACTACACAGTGCATGACCAACTGTTTTAACATTAATTTACACTTTACAGGTACTTCACAGGTAAGTTTAATACGCAATGTATCATAAACCTAAATTTAAGTGTGGTTACAAAAGAGCTCAACTCTTATAATTTTATTGTCCTATTTATCAGATCAGTTATCATTACCATAATTATGAAAGTTATCTGTAAATATGTATAAAATTCTATTAGTTACTAGATTATTGCTGACAGTTTGTGCAAAGTTATAGATATGTAGTAGTACTCAGTCTAAAGAGTTGAGCCCTGATGAACTTGGATGCATTGCAGTAAACCGAGCGTGGTGCGGAGCGAGGTTTAGGCAGCAGCCTCTTCAACCTCTGCAGGGGCCTCTTCCACTACTTTCGCCTTTTTCTCTGGCGTGGTCTTTTCGACGGCATCACCGTTGTCGGCGGCGGATTTCCTCTTCACGCCGGTTTCCTTCTTATCTGTAGATGATAGACAAAGTATTTTAATGTTTGGAAGATACAAATCGCTGCCTTTATACAATAACGCACTATTGCAAAATACTACGATTTCGAGTTAAGTATACAGCGACGTGCAGAGTAAGCGAAAGTTTATCGTAAATAAAGCAGCCATCATCTTACGACATTTTTTTTTTTTATCGATGATGGCTGCTTTATTTACGATAAACTTTCGCTTACTCTGCACGTCGCTGTATACTTAACTCGAAATCGTAGTATTTTGCAATAGTGCGTTATTGTATAAAGGCAGCGAAATGTTAAGATTAATGCACAACTGTTTATATTTATATCCCATAAACAGCACAGAACAAGTTTGGATGATATTAAGCTTATGGTAGTTGAATATAGGACAAAAATCGAAAATAATTATTTTCTACAAAGATATGTCGAAAATCATTAATTTCACTGTAAAATGGAAATCAAATGTTTTTTTTTTTTTACAAAAAAAAATTATATATTAATTAATTTACAGCCTCTTTTACTAAGTCTATTCGGTGAATGAGTAAATGGAACTTGACTTATAAATAAGATTGACTTTTAAATTTTTTATGTAGGTAGGTACTCAGTAATTGTGTTGACTTTTACTATTATTATTTACAACCTCAATCTGAATATTCAGAAAAAATATATAAAATTCTTACTACAGTAACCACATGTTATTTATATTTCTGTGTACCTTCTGGCAAAGGCTTTCATAAATAAGCAAATATTATTTAACAATAAATGACAAGCCTAACCTGAATCTCCATTCTCAGTGGCGTCATTGCTTTCATCAGCATCACCATTCTCAGCAGGGGTATCTTCTGGGGCATCTCCGCTACCATTCTCCTCCTTGCCGTTGCTCTCAGGTGCCTCTGCAACCTTCTTAGCTGGGGATTTCTTGACGGGAGATTCCTTCACAGCCTCAGTAGAGGTGACCACCTCCTCGGGAGCGGCGTCCCTGTAAACAATAAGTAGGGAGTTATCAATATGTAGAATTTAAAGTAAAATTTATAGCTCTGTTAAGGTCCTACTAGGTATAGCTTGCCAAAATAAGTTTGAAAATACTGTTCTAAATGTTTTTTTTAATATGATCCCATTGTTTAAAGCACGATGATAATTAATGTAGATCAATCTGTAACATCACTCTTTTTTACCAAGCTAATAAGAATCGACTTGTAGAATAGAATGTGGCAAGTATATACATTATGGTTATGACTATCATCGCTTACGTCGCGTATTGTATAATAACGGAACTCTCAGATAAACGCGATGTAAGTAACGACTTTACGGTGCACATGCTCGGATAAGTGGTAGGGGTATAAAAGGAAAAGTGTGTCTGAACAAAAACAAGGGCCGTTGTTTCGCAATGCTGCTTGTGGGAAAGTTGCAAGAGCGGAAACTGAACGTAAACACGATCGGTGAATAAGTTATTCGCTCCAGTAGATCGAAAGACGCAACTCGAAAGCGTTAAAAATAACTAATGACAACATACGTTGCCGTACGGTGCTTGAGGCAACGTAATCGAGTTGCAAAAGCCGCGTTGTCACCCGTTGGTGTCACCTGCCAATAAATAAATGCGCGGACGAGTCGTCGAAACTATTTTAAGTTCATCTTTTCATTTGGACGACTTACCAGATCTAACTTTAATATAACATGAATCATCAGAGGTTACGCGCCCTAATAATACCGAAATCCGAAATACTACAGGTAAGTAATAAATAAAAACAAAGCAAATAACGCGTCGTGTGTGATCAAAATAATTCATTTTTTACAAACTACATTTGTAAAGGCGCTCCGGGCCGGCCATTCTGGAAAAGTCCGCGTGAGCCCATTCAAAATAATGTTTGAAAAGAGCGCGGCGGCGGAGGACGCGGAGCGGCGCGCGCCGGCACGCTGCGCACCCAGCGCCATCTTGAAGTTCTTGAACCAAGCGGCCCGACCCGGCATGCTTCAATAATAAGAATGTACCGAAACGACGCTACCAGGAAAACCAATACTATATTTAAATTATTGATGATATCTCGAACAATGTTGATAACAATACAAAAACCACTGCAAATGAACAATAATAACACCAAACTTCAATCAAACTGACAACCTAACATTTTCCCGCGTGTACTAACCGACGGCGTCAGATAGATAAGTGCGACCAAACTATCAATGTACAGTGTAAACATAACGAACTGCTATAATATAGTCTAGCAATATTTAAAACCTATAAAATGCTTTGTAATAACGTATTAACACGTACAACACGAAGTTCACAATATAATAGGAAGCCATTTTGATCACGTTTCCTAAAGCCGCCAAAACTAGAATATGAGAAAACTTTTTAACGAGAGAAATATTATGTAAAAGCACTTACTTCTTTTCAACTGCTGCGTCTGCCATTATATTTTTTGAAGAATGGTATTTTTTATTTAATAAAACGAGCACGTGTTACGCACTGTACGACACTGTTCACTGCACAAACACCGACGTCTAAATGAAGGAGGGGAGGAGGAAATTGAAAATATCATGCGCGTCGCTTCGCGGGGCCGCAAATTGTAGTGAAGTTAGCGCGGTTACGTCATTGCGATGCGATAGCAGGATACGATCGTGTGAGCTTCAGAAAAAGATGTCATTATATTTCACAGATCCAGCTCGGACAACCTTGAATTTAGGTTTAAAATGAGGCAAAAACCAAACAGGCAATAATTTTATACCTTGCCTTGCCCTCTTTTGAAAATAAAATAAACACTGACAAATTCAAATGCTATTAGCTACCTATAATAAGATAGGTATAAGTCTGACTAAATACTTTTTACGTCTTGACATCTATAGATAAGTGGGTTGTTTATAGGTACCGAAAAAGCCGGGAAGCAGCGGTACGAAAAATCGTCGAATTCAGTAAAGTAAAAATACTTATACCTAAGTTCATAGCGTTCATTAAGGTAGATGCTTTTACCTAGACCTGATCCAGGATGCGGATTGCGGATGCCTACTACCTTCCTACATCACAGCATTCACAGCCCGGTGTGTAATACTGCGTTGAAAGTAGGTTATAAAATAGGCCAAGTCCTCCGTTGCGGGTTGCGGCCATATTAACGGCCGTAGATTCGTGGCGTCTATTTCTTAACCCTACCTAAATAAATAATAGAGACAAACACGAATATTCGACATCGTCAATTCTCAGTCCCACTAATGTAAATGCAACATAACATAACATGGGTACTTAAAGGCCTGTTCGGACTACATTCGTAATTTATTCGAGCAGCGAGTAGTTTAGGTTAGAATATTATTATCGATTATATTACGTAGGTACCTACTAGGTACTCGACAAAATTTTCGTTGTTCACACACATTTATTTCTCCATGGAGCAGTTAAATTGCCTTGCGATTTGTCTCTTCGGAGTGAAAGGGTTTCGAGTGTAGGTGATCCTCAATTCCTCTAAAAGGTCCGCATTTATGATTTTAGGTTTAGGAGGGCGACCTCTGGTTTCCACGTTTCCCTCCTCTTTGAACCGGCGAACCCATTTCATGACAGTGAGTCGCTACAAACAAAGATAAAGAAACAGCATTAAGTAGATGTAAAATATTGTTTATCTTTTATTAATCGTATTGGTATTTGGTTTGATGGTAAATGTGGATGGAAAAAACAATATTGTATGTTTGTTTCATTTGATTTGATTTGATTTGATTTCATAATGATAAGATAATAAATAACCGACCCTTTGGTTGCCTTAAAAGAAGGCGGCGGCGTGACTACATAAACGGGTGCCTATACACGATTTTATTCCATTTAAGTCAAACTAGGTTAAAATTTGACTTTCATTTGAGTACCTACCTATTTATTTTTCAAAGCGCATGTAATAAAATGATTATCCTAGCATCATTTTTGTTGGATAGAATTGGATCTTGTTGCCAATTTTAACCCGAACTCCGAACAGCGCTCTGATCTTAGTAAACATTTTTTTTAACCAGTCATTACTGAGGTAGCCTCATGCAAAGCTTAAAATTCGGAACTTTTAATTTTTTATGCCATTTTCCCACATCGCCTACCTAAATAGGGCGTGACAAAGGACTAACGTACTTAACTTTGAAATTGGGGTACGTGCGCTTAATTCGAAGAACTCGGCTGTATCTACTACCTACTCTGTCTGTCTGTTAATTATTATTTAACCCGACAGCAGACAAACGCGTTTTATAATTTTAAATGAATTTAAATGAGTACACCATCCAAGGTTAAGTGGCGTTTTGGCGGGGTCAACGACTGATTGTTTTATAAATTGAATTAAAATCAAAGCTACTAGGTACTACTAAATTCTTACCCAAAACAATGGTAAGTTTTACCTATAATTTAGAAAACTGTGGCGCAGTGTACACACATAGGTAGGTACCCAGGTACTCTACGCACCCAAGCCAACAGCCCCAGGGTCACATATTGTGTTGCCCCGTTTGATCCCCATATTTAATTAAAAATATCCACCTAGATGTATAGCGAATAAGTTAACATTTTACAAAATAAACCTAGTGCCGCAGTGATAAGGTTCCATTTTAATTGAATATTTTTAACTTAATAAATTTGATGATTTTCGGCGTTCACACATGTGCATTTTCCATTCCCTCCAAATGAGTTCGATGTTCTGCCGTTCTGCGGTTAAAGCCACAAAATCATTGGGCCGAGTGGATTCATCTCACAAATTTAATTTCACAGCTTAATTTAATAACTTATTCAATTTTCAACTTTAACTCCAGCCGAGAAGGTCTAATGATATTTCACGGATGGCAAAGTTAACCTGGTTTACGTTAGGTCGTTGGCTCTTCAAAGAAATCTTGGCACAAGTTGATGATTTCGTCAGAATGAATTCGTCAACCAGAACATTTGGGTACTGTACGTGCCTGCTGGCTACCTAACCTACTTCGTTGCAGAATGAATGAACTTTCTGCCACATTCTTCTGTTTTTATACGACAATAGCTCTTAGGTGCGTAAGTATTTAGGTTATAAATTTACTTGACAGTAAATGCGACCGATTTAAAAACATAACCTAAACATGGCAAATGCAATATGGTTTTACCCAGTAGCATAGAGGCCCTGTTGTTTTGCGCATGTAACTACATAGTAGGGAAAGCAATTTAAACGATTATTAACCGATGTTGTATGAAAATAACCGGTTAAAACCGGTTATTTCCGGTTATTAGCATTCCCTAGTAACTAGGTAGGTAGCTGTTATTTTTACCCGACTGCGGCAAAGCCAAAAATAAGGATTATGTGTTTGACTTGTATGTAGGGTTACCATTTAGGAATATGAAAAGTCCTGACAAAAAGCCTGACATTTTATTTGAAATATTATCTAGGTACTCACTTAGGTAGATACAATTAGGGAATGCAATTTAACCGGTTATTAACCGATTTGTATGAAAATATCCGGTTATAACCGGTTATTTGCATTCCCTATACTAAAAAACCTAATTAGATTCCAACATACGTCAAAAAAGTGTTGCCATTAAAATGACATATTAGGTGGATCGGTAAATTTTCACTTCTGTAAATGTTATAGGTAGCTGTTTATTTTATTTATAATATTAAGGCAACATTTAATTATCCTTCTTAAATAAACAATCTTATTTAAATACTCGTCGCAAAAAAAGATATTTAATTAAATTGTTTTATAGGAGAAAAGTTTAAATAACAATGGCAATAACTCAGGGTTTAATAACATTTGGTACCAATTATTATTCTCATTATGTGCGATTACATTTTTAGGAAAGGTTTTCATATTTTTACGTACGTCTTCAAAACTTGACCGAAATCTTCAAAAAATCTTCAAGTCTTCAAAAAATTATCAGTTGATCATGTGTGGTAATGGTAACCTTTATGGTGGACATGGTGGTTCTGTGGCGGCCATAACATCTATTGTCACTTCATTCGACATCTGACGTTTGGATAGCTCGAATGTTTTCTGTACCTATTCGCCCCGTGGTGATTCCCCAAGAGAGTAGGGTTGATAATTCAATGTACATTCAATGTAGTTCTAACTTTTTTTTATGTAATCGGCTTGGTGTTACGGACACAAAGAAAGACAATGGTATTGTTTACAAACAATGGCCTTTGTGTAGAAGATCGGCTCACTAGAAATAATAAAGACTATACAATGGAATGGCATGGCAAGAGTCTTGCCGCAAGACTTAACATGTCATGTCCGGACTAATCCGGACGGATGGTAATGTATGTATGTCCCACTCTATGTTTTGTACTCCGACTGTATGTAACTACCTACTAAACGGCTAAACCGATTTTGATACATTATACCTGTTAGATTCGTCTTAACCACTAGACTATATTAAAATTATTGGAAATCTAAATGGCGGAATTTTTAAAGTAAATTCATAGTAGTATTACGTAGATGATATGATAATATCAAAAAATTCAGCCGGGTTTTCAAAGCTTGCTTTTTATTAGACTTGTTTACCTGTCAACAAAGAGATTTACCTCCTGTTTCACAATCGACAAGTAAAGCATAGGTATTTGACAGATAAATTTAGCCCTTTCTCTTTTTTACAGTTGAAAATAGACAAGGAGAGAGCCAACTTTAAATAGCAGATAAATTTACTCCTTGATTGTCAAACGGGCCCTTAATATTATACCTAGGTAGGTTTCATGTCTTTGCCTGTTAGCTGAGGAATTCTCTTGCACTTAGTAATTTCTTCGAAGGTGTAAGTAGGTACTTATACAGGTAAATCAATCAGGTATGTAGGTACCTTCCGACTTGAGGGTTGCTGTGATGCAAAGGTTAACAACGGCTTCGCTACAAACAGTCGATGAGTCGACCGAAAGGGCGAGCTCAAACGAGCCAGTTTTAAGCTAAGTACCTAAATTAAGAAGGTACGCCCTAAAACGTTGTTTGTTGTTGGTACGGGACAACATAAATTTGCCGGTTAATACCTAATCCGGTCGTCCGCCATAGAGTAAATAGACCAAGACCATTTCTTCCAAATCTCTTGTGAATGGGTTTTGAACCAAGATCCAAACGAAATTTTATGCTTGTTGATTTAATCTCTGTTGAGATCGTCATCGAGGTTAATCTCTGTTGAGATCGTCATCGAGGTACCTACTTTTACGACATTCTAATTTGATAGGGTTAGCCAAAATTCAAAAGCCATTTGCTTACAGTTGGCTTAAAGCTTACATGTCTTACAACACATATTGCAATATTGAGCGAATAAGCCGTAATGAAAATGAGTCATTAATGGCATCATTGTCAATGTCATAAAGGTGGATTCACAATGAAAACATTGAGTGGGATACCTAGCTCGGTGCTTCAAATAGCGTGTATAATCGTCTGGCTAGAACAATCAGATGCAGCGATACGAATGATACGATACGGTAACAATCTAGTTTTATAGATAGGTAGAGTCTGGCAAACGAAAGCGTGGCCTGAAAAAATGGCAACACTGTAGTGTCGTCCCTTTTTTCTTAGATTGATTTGAAACGGATGACACTACAGTGTTGCCATTTTTTCAGGTCACGCTTTCGTTTGCCAGACTTTAGGTACGTAGTTGCAATATAGGTGTTGCGTACAATTATATTTTTGTAGGCTTTTTACCTAGGCCTTTTGATACTTTTCGTAGACATAAATTAACTACTATCTGTGGTTTGGCAGCTAAATGTAACCTTTGTGACACTAGGTACATAGGTAAGTAAATACGCAAAAATACAAGTAGGCAATCAAGTAGGTAGGTAAGTAGGTACAAGTTAGTTTATTCTTTGCTATTATCAACTAACTAACAAACATAGCGATATTAAGAGGAAAATATAAAGAGGGCTTTATGATGATATTAGCTCATAATTATACTTAACTCAATATTAGGTACTTTGTAAGGAGACAAAACACGCGAAAAATTACGACGCGCTGCGCTGGGCTTTTTGGTAGTGACCCTGCCTGCGAAGCTAGCGGTCCTGGGTTCAAATCCCGGGAAGGGCAGATATTTGTGTGATGAGCGCGAATATTTGCTTCTGAGTCATGGATGCTTTCTATGTATTTAAGTACCTATATGTATATTTCTTTATATTTAACCCTTAAATGCATGATTTTTTATTTTTGGTACAAAAAAATGTTTTTTTTTAGTAAATTGGATGTATGATCTAGGAAAATTAAATAAAAAAATCCAGGTTTTATTTTTACTTATTTATATACAAAAATATACATAGTAGCCATTTGGCAACATTATGCATTTAGTTAAAGAAAAAAATCATGTTCACTAAAACTCAAACTTAATATTAAATAAATAAAAAATAATTACTACTGATGAAACGTTGCGAAACAATTTCTGTCTTTTGTGTGGGATAGAGTCACTTTGCATTTAGTGCACTCAGTCTATCATGGCCCGGGTCACCAACAGGCTTATGGAGGGAGTTGTCGTTGAAAAGCAGTACAGATCGAAGTTTTTGGAATCTGTTCAATGGCATGGTTTCCAAAATGTTCTTGAAACCGTATTTTCCCCAATAAGACCTAACACTTGGATAATGGAAAACAGACATAAATATAATGATGCCTAAAAACTGACGGATTTCAGCGTGTTGTTGGAGGACAGTTAGAAACTCCTTTCTGGGTAATATATAAGTAAGTCTCTGCAACTATTTTGGTCAGAATTGTATCATCTATATATTCAGAAAAAATTGGTACGGTGTCTCCAGTTGCACAAACTTTGGGGGTAATTCAGAGTTTCCTGTAAACAAGATCTGGTCCTCATTGTAAGGTAAACTACGTTTTTTCCAAATCACGTTACGGCTTATTGCCTTCTAAGCTGCAACCCCTTGAATCCTAGCGGTTGTACCAGAAGATGACCCTGGCAACGAATGCGTGGACGTTGAATCATAAGCAGGATTCTCTTCTTCCAAGACAGGAGTAAAGTCGGCAGTATCATAGTTTAGATCTTCTTCAGGTTCTTCATCTAAATCCCTTATCAAATCGTGAACATCTGAATAATAATTGAGCTCATTTTCGTCGATTCCAGCATCATCTTCAGAGATATCTCCATTCTCTAGACTAGCGGGAAGATTCTCTATGTCTTTATCTCGCAATCTTCGGGTCATACTAAAAAAAAGCAACAAAAAACCCATTAGATAATATATAAACATTCGTTAGAATTCAAAAACTCTTAATAGTCGTTTAACGCATACTGTAGACAAATGGCAACAGACCGAA
Source organism: Acleris emargana (assembly GCA_927399475.2). Lineage (NCBI taxonomy): Eukaryota > Metazoa > Arthropoda > Insecta > Lepidoptera > Tortricidae > Acleris > Acleris emargana. The sequence goes on from OV656847.1 coordinate 5,129,891, forward strand.
AAACATTACAAAGTTAGTTAACGCATAATGTAGCCAAACGGCAACGTACCGTTTTTTACTAAAATTATCGCGAATAGTGTGTAATATTCACTATTTGTATATAAAATAGATTACTTACTTCACTCCGAAGATGATAACGTATTTTCACTGAAGAAATAACACTTATCCTAACGTGAAATCAAAAATAAATAAACAGCTTCGCTTACTTTTTCAAAAGTTACACTGGCGCCAACTCAAATGTCAAAATTTAAAAAAAAGAGGCAGATTTTAGGGTTGCCAGTTGTTATTTCCCAAGTCCAATACTTGACGTTTGGTATAAAGGTGCGTCCAGGAACATAAACCTTTTTTTTTAAATCTGTGAGCTGTCTAATGTTTTGTAGACATTTGGCAACAATATGCATTTAAGGGTTAAGTAAGTATTTATATTGTTGTCTAGTACCCATAGTAAAAGCCTAGAGGTTATTTTGGGACTAGGTAAGTCAATTGGTATGACATTGTTCCATGATATTTATTATTATTTATTATAATTAATGCCCGTGCATTGAACCTATACTTCAACACAATGAAGGGTGCAATGTATTGCTAAATGTTCACAGTTTTCCCATTACCTTGCCCACTAGCGCTACAGTGGACGCTTTGGAAAGTCTCCACGACACGACTCCATTTTTCGTAGTTAATTTATAATACTACTGTATATAAGTCAAAAAGGGCGAATCTACTATGACAGCTAAAGTAAATTCCACTCTTTTCTAAAGTAACTAAGGCCGTATCTGAAATACCTTTACAAAAATGCCACGCAACGAATGAAGTGTAGGCAGGAAGGTGAAATAGGTACGCATTCTTATGTACAAAAACATATTTTAAAACCTATGCCTTCGTCGACAAAACCTGCTGATTCAGTCAAATGTTTTCTACGCTAGAACTCCAGTTATCTACGCTAGAACCCCTCTACTCTTATTTATTTACGAATTAAGAGAAGAGTATGTTAAAGAAATAACTTAATTAACCTTACAGTTTCTGCACGGATATCCTTTGGAGGGAAATTTTAACTACAAAACGCGGGAACATGTTTTACTCAATAAGCAACCTTGCAGCACAAAACTGTGAATACTAATTCTAATATCAATGATACCAACCGTAAACGTTCGGGTAGAGCGTAAGTTTAATAATGTGTCCTAATCGATGGTAATAAGGTTTATTTTAGGTCAGTGCTCAATTGTTATTCATGTGCAATCGTGTGCCTGTTGCTACGCCGCCATAGCCCACAAGGTTATTTTTATTTTACGTTTTCATATCCGTAGTTACGTGCTTTTGTGGTGACTTAACGAACTAGCTAGCTGCTGAATGACTCTCAGTCTAAACAACCATGTATTAAAGTTCATTTCAAAGAAGTGTGGCTAAGACTAATTTTATTTAATATTAGTGTTTGTTTAATGTTGCTAGGTTGTTAATAATGTACTGCAAAACAAAGTTTAAAAAAATATGAAATAGCGACGACGACGGTGTCCCCGTCTTTATCACTCGTGATTGGCGTCAGATTAGAGAGAAAAAGAGAAGCAGCTAGCTAACGTACGTACCTAGCTGCGAACTTCGGTTTTTGATTAGGGTCGCAATCCGAGAGCCGACGGAAGTTTCGCTCCCTCGACGAACCAACCAAGCGTTCCATTCATACACAGGGGCTCTCTATCTACTTTCTTATCTGTCTCTTTCTCTCGAATTGTTCCTTTGAAAAGAATGAAAGGTACGAGGCGTCCATTGATTCGGAGTTACCGCTTCGTAGTTTTAAGTTAGTCTAATAGCCTCTATTTCTCTCGATCGCGCACCTAACCTAATACTACAGCGGGAAAGAGATCTTTCTCGTTAGTCGGGGGCGGCCCTACACCGGCTAAATATTACCCAAACAACAAATAAATACATTTTTATAAGCCCGGCATTACTCATATGACCGGTTTACGGCCAAACCCTATATTCAATCCGCGGACAGATAGGCTTACTTCGGATTAAAATTTGACACATTTTGTATGGGCAAATGTCAAATTTTAACCCGAGGTAAGCCTTATCTATCCTCGGTTTGAATATAGGGTTCGGCCGTTAGTAAGTAGTAAGTATAGAAAGACATTGCATCCTATTTATAAGTAGTTATGTTCTTATTAATTGTTAAGGGTAAATTTTGACGGGGGGTGGGCGGTAATTCTATGTGTACTATTTTGGGGATCGAAGTACCTACAAATAAAGTTACGTTAGCTACATTCTTTTCTCTCGATTTAATTACGAATAAATTGGATATAGGGCATCGGTACTTTTAAAATTAGTGCCAAGTTGTAACCACTCTGTACTTATAGGTATATATGAGTACTGTATGTAAGTATGTAAAACTTTTTTTTAAATTTAACATAAAATCTTAACATGATAGCGCGTGAAAGAGATAGCGCTATTATGGTAACGCTGAGGCCGTATCGGGGCGAAGAAGTTTGAGTACGTTTAAAGATACTCGTATGATGTGTTAAGTCCATGTCATGTCATGTGGTCTGGCTGAAATTAGTTTGTAGAATTAATAAAAGACTCCAAACAGGAATATATTTGCCAAATCCTGCGAATGTGGGCCTATCCCATCCCAACTTTACAGATGGAAATAATAAAAACATTTCATCTACGCACATATCATTAGTGCTCTACAATGCGTTCAGAAACCATTGGAAATGACCAGCATTATTTTATTAATTACAATTTTATTGATGCCGCTACTACTTACAAGTTTTTTTTTCGAGTACCTATCAATAAGGTTTATAAATGTAATCAATTTATTATTCTGTTATGTATTTGTTAGCCTAATTTAATTTACCTGTGCTGTGTGTGTATGATTATTAAATTGACCGTTAAACTGAGATTAAGTGCCGATAATATGATGTTTTTGAGTTTTTAGGATTCCGTAGCCAGAATGTTTCACGACTAATGTGAACCGTTATAGTTTTGTCATTTCCGTCTGCCGCAGGCGTTTCACTCAAAAAAATACAAGATTTAGGTAAGTTCCTGCCTATATTGATGAAATTTGGAGTACCGTAGGTATACGAGTAGCCGCTACTTAACCAAGCACTCGTAGTTAACACCGTGTTTTGTGTTTTATAACAAAAATAATAATATACCTATGTAGAGGGTGTACTCCATACCCTATAACAGTAGCTGAGATAATTTTTTTCAGCTATCATTATCGGGTGACATATTTCGAGATTTCTTTTAAAAACACTTTAAAGTTTGTAAAGAACTTTTTTGATTAAGCGAACTTCTTCGGAGAAACTCGGAAAGTTGCATAAATTGTATAAATTCTGTCCCTTAGTCTTTTTACTAAAAAGTTTTAACGCGTCTTCGGCGAAACCCAAAAAGAGGGTTATGGGTTTGACCTGCATGTATGTGTGTATGTCTATTTTTAATATAAGTACTTATATATCGACGATAGTACCAAAAAATGCAGTCCGGATACAACATGATCGGGTGAACCGTTTTTAAGTTATTGCTGAAAAACTCTTAAGTAAAGGCTACGGAACCCTACACTTAAATCGTGGTCCGACATGTTCATGACCGGTTTTTATTTTTATCATTATTAAATACTAGATTTGCGCGCGACCTCGTCAGTCGTTTATGGCTATTTCCTCGGGAACTGTCCAAGTTATCGGAATAAAAAGTAAGCTTTGCGCTATTCTAGACTATAGTCTATCTCTGTGCTAAATTTCATCCAGTTCCTTTCAGCCATTTTGGCATGATTAACAACTTGAGTAACAAACATCCGAACTTTCGAATTTGTAATATTATTAGTAGCGATGCATCCGATACCGATACCGATACCGATATATCGGCGATACTTCGGGTTAGCCGATATATCGGTATCGACGATATTTTTATGACCGATTCAACGATACTTTTTATTTAAAAAATGTAGTGTAAACAGCAGCAGGTCTTATTCAAACAGACTTGCGAAATCGCCTTTCTCCGAAAAATTTAAGATTACTTTGTTTTTTAAACAAAAATGTTATCAATGTTAATTTTAATTACTAAATTTTTTAATTATCTAATATTAACCTATGTATCTACTTCATTAATAAAAATAAATCTGTGTTGTGATTTATTTATTATGCCTTCATTTTTGAATTCACAAAAAGCGTATCGGTATCGGTATCGGTATCGCCGATATTTTTATAAGAGTATCGGTATCGGTATCGTATCGGCGAAAAGGCGTATCGATGCATCCCTAATTATTAGTTAGAGTAAGATAAGATTACTACGCTACGAGTAACGAATACCTTAGAGGCAGTAACAAACAATACAGAACCGTCAATCACACATTCATTAGCTTATCTAAACAATAATGCGTAGGTATAATTGAAGAATCTAGAAAAACAATCATTGACACACGACTAAAAAACAAAAGAACTGTACGGTTTAAAACCGATGGGGGATGACTGAACCACGCGTAATAAAAACATGTTATCGATTAAATTTGATTAGTTACGCATCATGCCGACTGTGGCAGCACCGTCTACGTAAAACCATAGCGCACGCTGATCGCGCAACAAGTTTGTATCGCCATCTATGGGGAAGAGGTAACAATAATTCAGTATTGCAAGGCATAATTCTCATTTTCAGTTGGTAGTTTTCTAATGAAAACGCTAAGACACTATTTTAGAGATCTGCAAGAGGTTCTAGTCATTCACTTTTGGTTATTAACAAAATATTTAGAGGGAGATCGTTAACTTTTGATAATGTTATTTGAGTATTATTTAACTTATTATTGTAACCAATTTAAAAAAGGACGTTTAATTTAAATTGAAATAAATTTAGTACATTACTTTAACAAAATTGGCCGGGTTTCGTGTGGCACGCCAACCTTAATGTTAAAAAATACATTTTCATTAGTAGGTAACAAATCAAATGTTTTAAGGGCTTCAAGCTTCTTCAAGGATAAGGAAAAACATCGTGAGGAAACCTGCACATTCGAACATCTGAGTGTGTAAGAAGGTAATTGCACAAAAGATTCTAAAGGGTTGAAGTGTATCCGAAAGGGCCCATTTGTAAGATAAGATAACATGAGATTTTCAGCCAAGTCAACTTTTAGGTTTTTAAAAAATAACTTTGGTTACTGCTTAAAAAGGTGTTTGGATAAAATGTGGGCACTGTTCTAAATATAAGGGGACCATCTCACACAAATTGACCTAACCCCAAACTAAGCTCTAGGTTTGTACAATGCGAACTAGGCAACGATAAAATTAATTAAATTTTATAGATAAATACATAGAAAACACCTAAGACTTAGGAAAACATACTTTAAAAAATATTAAAAAAGATTTTTTATGGCTTAGGAAGGCAAACGAGCTCACAGGCCACCTGATGGTTAGTGGAAACTGTGTCCCATAGACATTCGCATTCATAAGACTGCAAATGCACTGCCATCCCTGGGGACTAAGATGGAATGCCTCTATGCAAGTAATTTCACCGGCTGTCTTATCCCCAAACTGGAACACAACAATGCAAACACTGCTGCTTGGCGGTAGGTTAATGAATAAGATGGTGGTACCAACCCGGACGGACCCTGCACAAGGTCCTCCCACAAGTAGAAAAACTTATGTATGCAACGGTTCATAATTAGCTCTTAAGGTACTCGTGCCTGTAATTAGAGCTCTAACCTCGACACCCATACATTTAGAAGCTTAATTATGTACCAGTTACATAAATAACTATTTTGCCCAGCTACAGAATGTTAGTATTGTATGACAGCAAATAATTCAGGCGGAAATGGCTGCGGTATTACTGACTTACGTTACATTAAAACTGATGTTGACTATGATTTCAAGTTTATACCCTAATATATAGGTGTATAATATATTAGATGTACTAAAATAAATGCGGAAGAGCTCTCCTCTACCCTCTTGTGTTTTTATCTACTTCCTACCCCAACAGCGTTTTTGGAGGTGGGAGGACCTTGTGCAGGGTCCGTCCGGGTTGGTACCACCATCTTATCCATTAACCTACCGCCAAGCAGCAGTGTTCGCATTGTTGTGTTCCGGTTTGGGGATAAGACAGCCGGTGAAATGACTAGCATAGAGGCATTCCATCTTCGGCCTCAGGGTTGGCAACGCATTTGCAGTCTTAGGATTGCGGTCTTGTGAATGCGAATGTCTATGGGTCACAGTTTCCACTTACCATCAGGTGGCCTGTGTGCTCGTTTGCCTTCCTATGATATAAAAAAAAATAAAAAAAAAAAAAATAAAAAAAAATAAAAAAAAAAAAACAGGCGTTGTTTACAAATAAATTTAAATTTTTGCTGTGAAAAACGGACACTCCATTTTGCAGCGATTGTGGCGTTGTAAAGGATGTGTACCATGTTTTGATACACACACACACACACAAACTCACGCCCGCATTCCCAGAGAGGGGTAGGCAGAGCTACATAATTACCTTCACTCTTAAATAAGTTGTTGATAATTCTGTAACCACGTTTTGCACAATCAGGCTAAGATGTTTACCAGTTACAGGTTGCAAGCCCATCGCCTGTTATAGTCTTTATTATTTCTACTGAGCCGATCTTCTACACAAAGGCCATTGTTTGTAAACAATACCATTGTCTTTCTTTGTGTCCGTAACACCAAGCCGATTACATAAAAAAAAGTTAGAACTACATTGAATGTACATTGAATTATCAACCCTTCTCTCTTAGTCAGTAGGTTTAAAATGTAAAGTGTCAGGATACAGATATAAGTCTTTATTATTTGAACTGTGCTTATTCTTTACACAATACTATCATCTACACAAAACTGATATCTGTATCTAAGACTAAGGACTAAGAGGGTAGGGTTGATAATTCAATGTACATTCAATGTAGTTCTAACTTTTTTGTATGTAATCGGCTTGGTGTTACGGACACAAAGAAATACAATGGTATTGTTTACAAACAATGGCCTTTGTGTAGAAGATCAGCTCAGTTCAAATAGTAAAGACTATACCATTAGTGACAGGTTGCAAGCCCATCGCCTAAGAGTACTAGAAGCCTTTATTATTCCCTTAGTCGCCTCTTACGACATCCACGAGAAGAAATGGAGTGGCACTATTCTAACCCGGTGACCATACAGGTTGATAAATAATAAATAAATAAATATCGGGAAACAATCTAACACAAATTGACCTAGTCCCAAACTAAGGTCTAGGCTTGTACTATGGGTACTTGACAACGATATAAATACTTATATAGAGAAATATATACTTAAATACATAGAAAACACCCATGAATGGGAAACAAATATTCGCGCTCATCACAGAAATATCTGCCAAATATATATATTATGGAATTTATTCCAGGGGCACTGGTACTGTAATTCTTTGTTGTCCGACCCATAGTCAAATCAAACAAAATTACCGTTTGCATTATATTAAATGTTTGTGCAATTAATTAACAATATTTATTAATTTTAAGAAAACGCATGGAGCGGCATGATCGTTTAACGACCTACCTCCAAAAAAAGAAAAGAAAAAAGGCGTTTTCCTGTCAAGATATTTGATTCCTGGTATCTATCTCATTTGTTTTTATAAAAATCTTATTGGATGTATTAATAACTGCAAAAAACAACTAACACCGTTTCTTTTTATTTATTAAGATGATGGTCATTTCATTTTAATCTTACATTAATCCGTATTAAGAAAACAAAAAATAAAACTGTTATTTTTCAATGTAAAGTAGACTAATTTGGTTTTTATGTAATATTTAGCATGAGTTTACGGAACCATTAGCATAAAATGTATTTCCAATAGTAGATTTACGCATCAAATCGTAGTAAAACAATTCCGTACTGGTAACATTGTCATAATTGACCGCCTCCCGTGCTGCGAGCAAAGAGCAAATCGTTCGCCCGCTCGCTCGATCTCGCTCTGTCGATCGAGTCCGATTGTGGAAGCCATTTTATTCTTGGGGATTGTGGATGTGACAAATTATTTTTGAGATTTTTGTATTTAGACGTTCGTATAAATGTGTGCCTGCGTTAAGTGTCGTTTGTGACGTGTGTTGGTGCATTTTGGATTGGAAATGTTCGTGTTCGTAATGGGTTTGTGTTGATTTGCCCTGTTTCGTACACGGTCGCAAGGGCAGAGATCGATTAGTGCTAGGCGGCCTCTAATAACGGCGATTCGAGGCTCCGGCTGGACTAGCTAGCAGTGCCGCCATGGGCAACAATGCCGCCACCGCCAACAAGAAGGTGGACGCCGCCGAAAGCGTCAAGGAGTTCCTCGACCAGGCCAAAGAGGATTTCGAGGAGAAATGGAAGAAAAATCCTACCAACACCGCCGGATTGAACGACTTCGAACGAATAAAAACGCTAGGTACGGGCTCGTTCGGGCGGGTCATGATAGTGCAACATAAGCCGACCAAGGAGTACTACGCTATGAAAATACTCGATAAGCAGAAAGTGGTAAAGCTAAAGCAGGTAGAGCACACGCTAAACGAGAAGCGGATCCTGCAGGCGATCAATTTCCCGTTCCTAGTGAGTCTCAAGTTCCACTTTAAAGACAACTCTAACCTGTACATGGTTCTGGAGTACGTGCCTGGTGGTGAGATGTTCTCGCACCTGCGCAAGGTCGGGCGTTTCTCGGAGCCGCACTCGCGGTTCTATGCGGCGCAGATCGTGCTTGCGTTCGAATACTTGCACTACCTCGACCTCATCTACCGGGACCTTAAGCCCGAGAACCTTCTGATAGATTCGCAGGGTTACCTCAAAGTCACCGATTTCGGTTTCGCGAAGCGCGTGAAGGGCCGCACGTGGACGCTGTGCGGCACGCCCGAGTACCTCGCACCCGAGATCATCCTCTCTAAGGGCTACAACAAGGCCGTGGACTGGTGGGCTCTAGGCGTACTGGTCTATGAAATGGCGGCCGGTTACCCACCGTTCTTCGCCGATCAGCCGATCCAGATCTACGAGAAAATCGTCTCTGGCAAGGTCAGGTTCCCTTCGCACTTCGGCTCGGACCTGAAAGACCTCCTGCGCAACTTGCTGCAGGTCGATCTGACGAAGCGCTACGGCAACCTGAAGGCGGGTGTGAACGATATCAAAAGTCACAAATGGTTCGCGAGTACCGACTGGATCTCGGTCTTCCAGAAGAAGATCGAGGCGCCGTTCATCCCGCGCTGCAAGGGCCCCGGAGACACCAGCAACTTCGACGATTACGAGGAGGAGGCGCTCCGTATTTCCTCGACGGAGAAGTGTGCAAGGGAGTTTGCCGAGTTCTGAGCGCCTTGGTGGTGCCTGCGAGCGGACGCTCCCGTGAGTAGGTATTTTGTATTAGTGAATTCTCCGCAAAGACGTCGCGTGACGGTCGCTCTTTGCCGCTGGCCTCGGGCGGACATGGACGCTGCAGCGCCCCCGGGCCGGCCCCGCAAGTGGATTCAGTTCGGAGCATAGGCGTGATAAGTAGAACTGATTTCCGATATTCGGTGGCGTTCATTTGCTTAGTGCCCTTTCAGAATGACATAACATAGCAGTATAGCTGAAGTGTCCGTTTCAGTTGAAATTCCCATCGGATTTGTGCTGCAGGTGGACCAGGCGTTGGACCACACCATAAACAGTGATTGTTTATTAGATATCTACAAGTAGTCTGCCACAGAAAGAATTAATATGTGGTGGGCTTAATTATTTTTTTATGGTTTTTTAAGACATCAGTACAATTTTCAATGTAAAATCATATTAGGTACGGTAGCTTGCATAGAAAAGTAGCCCTGTGCATAGAAGCTACCTAGCAGGAGGGCTTACTTTTCTCTGCAGCTGACTGTACATACTTCACAATCTAATTTAAATTTAAATTTTCTACATCACTTATTTACCATCAATCTAGAGCTATTTTGAATCACTACTTTTTTAGTGGATTATTATTATTGAATTTCCTTAAAATATTCTTATCTTGATGGAATGTTGTATAGATTTTAAAGATTGACATTTTGTTGTTTGTTTAATTTATAGATGTATTGGTTGATATTTTATTTTAAGAACTAAACTAGGCTCCATTGTAAAAACTGGCAGATGTTTTTTTTTTCAAGTATAACTTTGACACCAACCTCAGTCCATAAGGAAATGGAGAATAGATATAAGATTAATTTAATCAAATATTATTTTGATAATGTTATATACTTTACGCCTTTCTAACATACCGTACAATGTTTGAAAGGTTTTTTATTGCCTTTAATTGATTTGATAAAGAATTTGTTTACTGTCAATTAAAACCAATTAGGTAGTTGGATAGTGCAAATTGTTCTGAAATTACATTATTTTAAAATATACTGCTGCTTTAAAAATGGATGTGTTGCAATAATCCACATATTTTCAATATATTTGGGGCTGATAAATGCCTTCCGCAAAGGTCCAGGACACTAGCATTTTAAACACTTCATGTACTTGTTGGTACATATTATTTTGATTTATATACTTTTATTTAGGTGGCGCCAATGTTATTAAAAAAATTCATACTGCCTGTCTTTCTGCAAAGGAGTTTCTAAGAAAATGTTTAAGAGATTACTTATTGTAACTGTGTAGTTGCGTTCATCCATCTGTGCAATTGACCTATGTGTTTGTGATCTGATGTGAGAATTCCTTTCAAGTTTAAGTGTAATTTGTATAGTTCCTTATTCTGTAGTTTTATGTATTTTTATTATTGTGTAACATTTACATTAAACATCATGCCAGTCCCATATATTCTATGTAACTTAAAACTTATTGCTAGCATCAGTTTAAGAAAAGCAATAAATTTTCAATGTTTCTTCATTTAAACATATTCCCATTTATAATTAAAATTGATATTTTTTGTGTTTCAATCTAAACTTTACATTTATGATGGAGCACAAATAATAATATCTAATTTGGAAAAAATGTTTCAATTTATACATAGGAATATGGTTAAATTATCTTAGTAGTAATTCTCTTAAAACGCCATTTACATGGCGATATCTTGTCATTGAGACTGATGTTATCAATAAGCATAAGTAGGTGTGTATAAGTGAATCAAATATCAACACAATGACTGTCTCATAAGTGCTATTGTTTTCAATCCCACTGTTCTTGTTCTACAGAAAAGAACAACTAGTAACTGGCAATGTTTACTATAAAATTTGTTAGCTATTAGGTGTAGGACTTTGAATCCAGGCTGTACAAATAAAAATATAGTTATTTGTAGTGCATTTTACACTGTGGGACATTGTGCGCGTCTGTGGTAATAGTGGTTAGGTTGCATATCCTGAAAACTGCCCATTGCACATTATAACAGATAATGTCTTGGATGTACACTCGATCTGAATGATTGAAAGATGAACAGATGAACCTATCACTTATGGTCACACTACCAGCATTGAACAAAACCCATAGAGAATACACAGGATTAAACAGAACAAAATGTATGTGTGTAGTGAGTGTACTATAAATACCTATTATTGTTTTTCCTATAACCTCATGTGTGTTCATCTAGTAAATATATACAAAATCATATCTCGACAATTTATAGTCCACCCTATTTCTTGATAAAAAGATTTCATTAAATTTATCAGTGTTTATGCATTTTTTTAAATATAAGGCACTGAACATTTTTGCTGTAAAAGACAATGTCTTATTTGGTGAATTGTCAGCTTTAGCAAAATAATGTAATATTCTTGTATGGTGGTGAGTAACCTTATTTCTTGTTATATATGCCAATGTTACCTACATTGTTTATTTGGTGCCATAATATTCTTTGAACGCCTGCTGTGTAAATATTTTTAAGGTTATTTTAGCAATTTACTTTTTTCTGGTGGCTTATTGAATGAATAATGTAGTTTCTACCATTTTCCTGTTGCTATTGCACACATGCATACTAAATGTGGTCGCAATCGATCGGAACAATATTTGCACCATTCGTATTCAAATTAAATAAAGTAGAGTAGCAGTTTACTGTTTTGGGTTTTTAGTTAAAAGAAATTGAAATTTCTCAGAAATCTGGGAAATTTAGATTGCTAAGGTTCTTAAACTCCTCTGTTAAAAACGATCCGTAATTATTTACTTGAGTTCAATACCAAGAATGAAGTACCTTGCTGATCAACGCAAAGTTGCTAACTCGATTATTAAATGGTTAGTTCCCGATTCGACGGATTCTTGTTTCGTCGGATTCTTATTTCGTCGGATTCTTGTTTCGCCGTATTCTTGAGGGAAGAGTTCCGACTGCCGCATATTTTATATAAGAAATTCCGGCGAAACGGGAATCCGACGAAACAAGAATCCGGCGAATCGGGAACTAACCTATTAAATGATGTAAAACATAAGGTTAGCTATACCAGAGTAAATTTAGAATGGTTTCGAGCGCAGGTGTAGTTGCGAGGTGGAAATGCGATACCGCTCCCTGTCACCGATCTAGAGATATGTAACTTAAGTACCCGCATTCGATGACGCGATGGAAATGACACCCAAGTTATCCAACTGCGCCGGCGCTTATCTGGGTTTAATGAGTTAGCTATTGTTTAGTTTTCAACACGATAAGTGCTCTTTATTTGGCTATTGGTGCATATAAAATCTGGGTAATTTATCCGCCAACAAAAATTATATAATCATGTCTTGAAATTACTAAGATTCAATATTATATACATATGTATAATAACTAGTCACTTTTCGCTTGTTTTATATTTATATCTTCCCAAAGTTTAAAAGTTAAAAGCTCGGTGTGAAAAGCCTTAGATTTTTATAATAGAATAGTGTAATGTTATTTATTAGTTTAAGTAGGTGCTTATTCTTTTACATTATAAGATAAGTCAGTGTAACAATCCAGCAATGTAATCAAAGGTTATAATGTCTGACAGAACACAACGCTTTCAAGCCATTGTTCTGTCTATTATGTGCAATCAATGCATTGGAAAAGGAAAATGCAAAAACAAGTGCATATCGTTTTCTAATAAAGTAAAAGACATTCACCATTTAGACATTGTTTAACAAATGTAAAGCATTTCGACTTTCCTCTTGTATGATTCTTGCGCAATGCTCTTTCGGTAGTTTAATTATGGCAATATTTCTTTTCGGATTGTATTTATATGAGATTTATGAGGTGTAGTATCCTTTGTTATTATCATTGTATATATACCTAACTAGAGTGAGCGTGTCCCCAGTAAGTAGGAGATTCGATATCAGCTTCAGTACCGCAGAACCTCATTCCAGTAGCTTCATAACTTGCTCATCGACAATGTGGACGTTCTAATGTGAACATTTTAAGCCATTTTTGGATATTATAAACATTAGTGTGACAGTATGTGTAATTGAGAGCAGTCGTCTTTTTATATCTGTGCGTATTAATATTAAAATGTTCACGTGTAGATCTATTATATCGAGTGCCTATAGCATTGAAGGTTCAAGTGTAAAAAGTCAGTTAATTTCAGTAATTATTTGTCACCATGTATTGATCTTCCATAAAATTACGATGAAATTAAAAATATCGATGTAACTTTTTGTTTGATTTCGAAAAACTATTAAAATTAGCATTATTATACTATCTCGCGAGGATCGTCTTTTATGTGTTATGTAACAAAAAAGTGTTTGCAAAAGTATACTTAGTAAAGTTGAGTAGAAATATTATGCATCACTTGCCGATAATTTGCAGAATTCTAGCATACATTATAATAACTTATTGTTAATACATGACAGATCATACCCGTCCAGTCGCGTAAAAAAGACCTAGCACTTTGACAAGTAGTGCTTATTTACACGCAGAACAAAAATGCGTTATGTAACAGTCCTTGAACCACTGTCGCAGTACGCGATTTCGACAAGCAAGAATGTCGATTGCTCGCGGTGACGTGAAAGTATGGCAACTGTTGCATGGAGTTAATTACTTTATTAACAAGGAAATGACATTTATAGGCTTCTGTTGATGATGTCATAATGCGTTTATTATGTCTAGTGCCCTATTTTCCTTTAAGAGCATTATGAAACGGTGCTTAAATATTTTTTCTGAAGGCGATAACGTCTGTCCGATTGAAAATGAAGTCCGATTTCCACGAGTTTTGAATATGATCCAGTTTTTATCATAAACAAGATCTGTACATTGGGTCTCTGTTTTTTTTGTTTCAATCTAAGAAATATATAAGAAATAAATTAGGAATAAAAACGCACAGATATATAGTTCTTTTTGTAATAAGTTAAGTTATCTAAATATATTAAACAATCGGTAAAATCGGACTAGCTTTAAGGAAAGTGAAACATTATCGCAATTTGTATGGTATTTTTCAGCCTCACAATTCTCCGGGGCTCGATTGTCAACATAAAGTACCGAAGTAATTTACATTTACGTATGTCTATCTATGTCTACGTGTATAAAGCAATGTGATGCAAATACATCCTTGCCAAGAACGGCTCGTTTTACATGCCTACTGTTTTATCTAAGTAGGTAGTTATTCTCTATTTTGATGTGCTTCTGCTTACGTAGATACAATGACGGTTGTGTAAGTCCCGCCCGTCAGCCTACGTCAACAAGGGTCAATCTGTGATTATATCATCTCCGTTGACTATCAATCTACGTATATTTCGCTCATCGTAATCACCTATTGCATTACGACTTTATTTCTTTACTATAAGTACTTTGCTCCAGCAATGATTGTTTCGACTTTCATCTTTGAAGTACGTTTATGACATTGTCTGTGGCGTCTGTCATCCGGCTACGGTTCACATGTCTGGCAGAGCATGGGCTCCGCACGTGGATTAGGCGAGGCGAGTTAATACGCGGCTTCCTAATAAACCGCAACTCTCCGTCTGGTACCGCTGCCAGCTCTGCGTGCTGTTGTATCAACTATTCCAAGCCCACACTAATCACAAGAGACTTCCTATGTTGCAGCCATTTTCTGTTTTTTTTTTCCAAGACATCTCCACTGTCGAATTTCACACCACATAACAAGTCGACAAATAGACTTATTCTAGAGAAGCACTATTTTCTCAAATATACTACTTGTTACGTTATGTTTACGTATTATGTATGATAGTGTTCTGCTGTTGATATCACTGCCTTAATTAGCTGGAAAATAGTTCGCGGTATTCGGTGTTGTAGTAGTTCCGTAATGTTATTTAGACAGTTATTACATAGCAATTAGTTAATTGGTTTTCGTCTCGGCGTTGTTTACTAACGTGGTGGATACCTGGAAGATCTTGCTATGATACATTTGTGATCCAACTTATGGTTATATTTGGTATTTTTTGCACGGAGCACGTTATGTAAATGTATTTTGGCCCGAAATGCCACTGACAGAGTTAAGTATATTTATGTTAAATTGAACTAATTTTGTCCTTTTGTAATGATGCCTTTATTGTAAAACTTGATTGTAATTCTTTAAAAATTGTACAGTCCAAGTAATTTATCGTTGTTTAGCAGTCTGAATCATGCAAGTAGATATAAATAAAACTGTTCCGAGTAACATGCTTTTAGTACCAGAACCCGAACAGGTTGACTCAGATCAGATTCGGGAATGCCAATGCAAACCAAATGTTTTTCTAGCAGCAATCAACAACACGAGAATGGTGTGTTGATGTTTAGTAAATTGTGCCAAAATTACCGAGCCAAAGGTACACAATTTGTCCTTAAATGCTATTAAATTTGTAATATTCTGCGGGAGTTTGAAGTTCTCGATACTACAAGCAAAGCAAGACGATTTCCGTTGTTATTTTAGGCAAGAGAGTTCGAACTCTGCTTGAGATCGTACTGTTTAAATAGGACGAGATTTGGTTATAGCACAAAACCATATTGAACTGCAGCAATTAAATAACAAGTGTAACTAAAAGCAAATAAAAAAACCGCATCTATTGATGCAAAAGACGCTTGCGATGATAAGACGCATCTAACGACACATCGTTTGTCAATATCGGGACATCCGCTGCCTCTCTACAAGGGAACAAAGAACCATACATAACTAACTACAAACACATATACAACTTACAACCTACAAGTCAACATGTCTAACAAAAACGGCTTTAAAATCGAGACTGCACGATTTGATATTATCGTCGATGTACCTATGTTAAATACCCATGTTAAGTCATCATCATCACCATTTCAGCTGAAAGACGTCTACTGCTGGACATAGGCCTCTCCCAAGGTTTGCCACAAGGACCGCTCTACCATCTTAACGAGAAAAGGCGCATATGCAATTAGTTCATAGAAGCATATTAAACTCTCAAGGGTTATAATAAGGTTGGCTTTTCAATACAATTCATATAGTATATACGCCTTTTCTCTTTAGGAGGGCAGCGCTGCTCCGCTTGAATCCAACGGTTTTTTCAAACTTAGCCACGTCGTCGCTTCATCCTTCGTCGTCCCATATACTTACTACTACTTACTGTATACACTTTTAAATCATTTTATTAGGTATTTTTAAAAATTCTAGTTCCCTTTGACTCGCGACGCTAAGTCGAATCTAACGACACCTAATTTGTCCAAATTAGGTCAGGTTACTCTATACAAGGGAACGGAAAACCATACATATATAAGTGCGTAAGTACATACATACTCGAGACGTACATGCATACCGGTCTAAATCGGATTCCATATCTACCCGCCAAGCTGCTGACGATGATGATGTAGGCGTAGCCAAGTTGCAAAGTTCCCAAACTTGCTAACTTTTCTGTTGGACTAGGCCCCCGAAGTGTTTACATACAATTTCCTATTTCATTAGCCCTCTGGGTTGGCATAGTCCATGGACCTCCGAGACCACTTAACATCAGAGGCCAAAATACAAATGCTACTAAAGTTTTTCTTTTCTATTACTCTAAATGTATGGAATGTCATTCTCATATCACGTATTTTTAGGGATAAAAAAAGCGTTAGTAACGCTTGTATCTTCGCTAGGGCTCCAGGTAGCCTGTGCCTGTGTGATTGTTTTCCCTTCGCTAAGCCTTAATTTTTCCAAGCTTTACCAACCTTGTATTCCATTATCTTCGTATTTAGTTTGTGGATATGAAATGAACGAAGCCTGTATTATACACTACATCGTTTTTGCGTCGGGTTTTTGTACAACGTTGTGAAAATGACAACAGGTGGCCGTGAGAGTCATTATCAATCCGCACAATAGATGTTTAGCTTTAAATACGGGCTGCACACGCCAAGCGAACCCTAGCCAGAAACGATTAATTTCCAACTGAGCACATGCAACATACTCTGGCATTATCTTACATGAATACCTTTTGTCGCTAAGGCGCTTGACACTGTGTTATGCGAGTTTATGTTAGTGGCAATTGTTTTTTTCTGAAGGGTAACAATGTAATGGGGAATGATATGAACGTGACGGAAAGCGACACAAAAGCCGCCTTGCAAATATCGCGCTTGGATCTACAGTGGCTGTAAGAGCTACTTGAAACCTAACCTAACCTAGCCGACCTTTTCTCATTTATTATACCTACATATATTTGCCTGCCTTCGCTCATAACCCAAATACGACTTCTCTATTAACCAGGATCTCAAAACACTAGGTATATTACAAATATTGGGAAAGTTTAAAAAATAAACAATACCTACTCCAGATTCCAGTATATTGAGAATCTAGCGTTTTAAAATTCTGCTACATCCCGAATGAGCACCTAGTCGGTCTCGTTGAATTGAATTAAAACATTTTATGTACCTACAAATTAATTTTGGGCTGAGATGCCACATAACTATTTAATACCTTAAAGTCGTGCAGGTCGTCACCACGTTTTTTTTCAGAGTTGTGCCAGCTCGGTCTTTAAAGATATATTTTTTTGCAAAAACGGATGTTATTTGAATATTGTCTTGTTAAGCAAATCTAATTAGTGATATCGAAAAAGAACAACATCTCTATTGTTCTTCAGATTTTACGTGATTTTCAGCGGGTTTACATGAGATATTCATTCAAATATTTAGTGTTCAAAGTACCCCATTCCTAGTATAACTTTGATCATAGTGTTTTTATTTTGTTTACGGCAAACTAAAGGTCTCAATTTTTTTTTTAATAAATCAAGTCGAAAAAAACAGAAAAAGCGATTGTTGCATATTTTTATTTTATTATTTTGTCTTTTAGTTTATATAAAAAGTCGTGTTGAACTTTGAATTTGATCAAGCCGGTTTACGATACCTAATAAGACAAACTTATCGACGGTGCACGGTGGCAAATGAGGCTTGAACTTTGTACCCTGCGGTAACGAGTCGACACCTCGACTCACTAGGCAACCGATGCTCAGAAAGCAGTTTTGGTTAATTACTTATTTGGATTGATTGCACAGACTTTTGTTCTCATTTTAAACTTACGAGGAATCTGAATGCGGTGATGACTTCACATTAAAACGTCTTTATTATTATTCATCTATCCCACAGTAGTCCCACAGCCCACTGTTGTAAATAGGTACATCATCTTTCGCTATTTTGCCGAGTCCATTGTTATTCTAACCATATGCCCTGTTACATGTCTGAGTCTAGCCGGTTTTTCCCGACGTGACCCGATTATTCTTTTCCATAGCTTCTGCACTAGACTGACCATTCAACATTACGTGCTCTTGCAACGAGTAAGACTGGACTGGTTATGTCTAGACATTGTTTCCTTGTCTACGCTAAACTGTACAAACAACTAAAAATTATGTTTATTAAAAAGTTACAAAAACCGAATCATTGGAAATTGGTGGCCAGTGTCAAAAGTACAAAAAGGTAGAAGGGTTATACTTAGGTACCTTTTTAATTGGCTGCCTCGGGGCAACGGCCGATATTAACTATACATCCTAAGTTAGGATTCCGTTCCTTCACTGTTTTTAAATTTTACACATGAGCTCAGGTTTCTTTAGATTTGCCGCGGTATTTCTGTGTAGTAGGTGTGTTTGCCGCGCGGTCGCGCAACCATCTGTCGCAACCTTGGATATGAGAAAGCGTGCTCAGTTGCGTGTATTGAGGTTCATAACTTGTACTGTAACATATTTTGTCGTCGTTCGTTAAAATTAAAGCAAGTTTTTAAGTAGATTTTGAGTTTTAAAGGCGCGTAGGAATTAATTCTGCCTGTTTGTCGTGCGCAATCATTTCCATTCGTTCGGCAAAGTTGTCAAAAAAACATGACAAGACAGTTAAAACTTAAACCTATTGTTATTGGTTTGTTATCGTGTACCTACGTTCCCTGTTATACTTTTTGTTTACTTATATCACAAATGAATGCTATATTTTTTACCTATAAATCATACCTTTTCAAGATCTATGCATTAAAACCTTTCATTTGAATAACAGAAACAAAAAAAATAATCTCTAAGCAGTTTATGCGTGTGAAATCCACCATGATCGATTAAATATGGCGTCACATAGCCTATGACACGCGGAACACTAACAGACGAAGCTAATAGTTAACAAATCGTTTGTCATAATATGATGGATATTCTACGAGCACAGATGAAGATACTAAGAAACAATATCTTGGTCATACTACTTATCCCTGTACCTTTCTCGTTTGGTGTTAAATGTCTCTCCACTAATTTATTTCCTCGATGAGGTACCCATCCATACCTGAAAATACAGCTTCAAGCAATTTAAAAGTCGCACGAAAAGAGCGAAAACTTCAAACAATTCATACAGTTGCAACAGTTTCTACACAACACAACTCTCCGACTGTACAACCAATGTTACAAACTGAATGAAAACAATGTTAACATACCTAACATAAACCTGTAATTTGTAAAGTATGAGTTGACAGCACGGCTTGCGGCCTTGAACGCCCGATCGGCCCCATTGTCATAAACGAAACCACTCCAACTAACGACCGTGTATATTATGGAAAATACTAAATAGTGTTTGAAGATGTCTCATCGGACGCTAATGGAGGAAAATGGCCACGGACGCTGGTACGCTTGGCTCTCGAGTACCTAATTTTTTTTGTTGTTTTGATGAATTGAATACCTACCATTTAAAAACTGGGAATGAAATACCACAGTTGTTGGATGCTCGAAAAATTACGAGTGAATATATGAACGCTATGTAGGCGATAGGATCTGTATGCGAATAGTGTAAAATATTTAATGATTATGAAAATCGAACATTCGAAAATTTCATTCGAAAATAAAAGTGAAACGGAAGAATCGTATATTCGTATTTTGATGTTCCGTCGCATGCAATTTATTTACTACTTTCGTGCACTCTCTTCTCAAAAGTCGACCTGCTGAACCTGTCGGTGTCGCAATCTACGCGTGAATTGACAACAGGAATTATTTGAAAAGGTGTTCTCATAAAAATCATGCTTACCGAGTTTTGTCGTAAAAAGGTACTAAGTTTTTTATATTTTTTTATTATTGTTGACAGTTTTTTTTTTGAATCTTATCAGTGTTTGCTTCGTCCGCTTTAGACTAGCGGTCAGAATGTCGAATTTTGTTGGGTAACCGTTTTGTTTTTTTAAGAATGACACTAGCTGTGACGTAGAAAAGACCATTTAGCGTTTAACCTCTTTAGCCATCAGCAGTTTTTTGTTTATTTTCTTAGAAAATAACGAACAAAAAAAATGTATGCTTCTAAGACAAACCTCTACTTATAACCATTTTTTTTCAGAACACCTTTTAAGGTCCAAGGTATAAAGAGTTATAAGTTACTGATTCTCATTCAATTTGGCTTCATCAGGTCTCGTACTTTTTATATGATGTGTTAGGCACTGGCCAGATTGTCGGGACTGCTAATAGGGGGGGATTCAGCCGGTTCCGCCCATTACAGCAATAGGTGTAATAAAACACTGACCAAACAACCTCGCTAAACATCGGGGACTTTACATCAAACAGGGGTTCATTCTGATTCTGACCAATCTATGTAGTAGATTGAATAGTACTTTGAATGCGAGGAAAAAAACGTCATTTTGAGGTTATTTACACAATCACTGAAAATGGCGATAATCCTCCATTCTCAAACACCGTGATTGATTGTTTAGCGGTTTCCAAAGTAAATAAAAAAAAAACTTGAATCCCTAGAATAATAAGGAGCTTTAGTGCCGATGTGCAGAAACTAAAGTAACATTTTAAGAGTATGAGAAGTGAAAGACCATTTATTTGACATTACTTACGATTTGAATCTTAACGTCTACTGTGACACAGTTCTATGGTGGGTCAGGGTTCCATTGGGCTAATACTTAGTAGCTATTAGACCGACCCTTACGTCTTGCTATAAGCAGTTTTAGGTATTGTGTAGGTATTGTGTTACTATATAACGTGAGTGTGATGAGACAATGTTCCTTACTCCCCGTACTAGTTAACACTGTATCACGGTGGAGTAAGATCCGTCCTCCTATTGATTCAAATATTATTGCGATCATGTTGTATACAAAAGGTCTTAAGTATTATATTATGTTCAACATAAACCCTGCTTGTAGTACTGTTAGGCGATGGGCTTGCAACCTGTCACTAATAAGCTGGTAAACATCTTAGCCTATTTGTGCAAAATGTGGTTACAGAATTATCAACACGTTTTTAAAGTTGTAGGTAATTCTGTAGCTCTGCCTACCCCACTCTGGGATTACAGGCGTGAAGGTATGTATGTATGTATGTAATCTTATAATATCTTACATTCTAAATTTTATAATTCTATTCTTATATTTTACCCCACTCTGGGAATGAAGGCGTGAAGGTATGTATGTATGTATGTATGTAAATAAAATATTAATTCTAGTTTGAGCTGTAATTTAAACTGCTTAGGGTTTTTACTCTTAACTCCTAACTTAGGTTATATTAAGTTAATCAATGTTGCAAAGTAATATAAAAATAAAGATATGTAAGTTGCTAAAATGATTAGTTGAGGGTAGAAGTTGCAAATAAGTTAAGCCTTCTGTTTTTATTAAGCTAGTCGAAGTTTAGGTCTCCGTTCGATTCCTCTTACTTTCGTGGACCCTAAATGGTTGGGATGAGGGCAAGATGATGATGAATGGCGACCTTCAGGATGCAACCTGGGACCGTTAGGTCAGTAGGCAGGGTCACTACTAAAATAATAATAGTAAAGCAAGTTTTCAAGTAGATTTTCGAGTTTTAAAGGAGTGGAAATTGATTAGCTAAACTGAAGTGGCAGTGGGCGGGGCACATCGCACGCAGGACTGATGGCCGATGGGGTCAGAAGGTTCTTTAGTGGCGTCCACGGACCGGGAGACGAGCTGTAGGTAGGCCTCCAACAAGATGGAGTTACGACCTTGTAATGATCGCGGGAACGCGGTGGATGCGAAAAGCACAAGACTGGTCTGAGTGGAGAGCCTTGGGGGAGGCCTATGTCCAGCAGCGGACGTCTTTCGGCTGGCATGATGATGATGATGATGATGATGATAATGGAAATTGATTCTGCCTGGAAGTCGTGCGCAATCGTTTCCATTCGTTTGGGAAAGCTGTCAAAGCAACATGACAAGAGAAAGTTAAAACTAAAACCCGACTACTAAATCAACCTATTGTTATTACGTTCCCTGTTATGCTTTTTGTATACGTTAGAAAGTAATGGTATATTTTCTTATCTATAAATCATACCTTATCAAGATCTATGCATTCTTAAACCTATGCACACCGCCTGATAATTTTAAAAGGCTACAAGTTTTAACGTGAAAGAGGTTTAAGATAACCCGGGGAGTAAATATTAGAAAACTTCCAGGCGTGCTCGCTTCCTCGCTTCGGGCGGTGCGCTTTCAGGAAATAAGGCGTTCCGGGCGTTCACTGTTCTCTGTTCTCACTCATTAAACTTTAATATTTATAAAACCTTACTTGGTTGGGTGTAAAATTATATTCAGAATATTACAGGAAGTTTCATTAGTAGGTAGGTAGATATACGATTATGTTCTTCGTCAGTGTCAAGTGGGCTTCTTGCACTTTATTGCATGGCAAGATAAATTACAGAAATAAAATAGCGAACAAATGCAACCTACGATATAAAATAAATAATAAATATCAGGGGACAATCTCATACAAATTGACCTAACCCCAAAATAAGCTCTAGGCTTGTACTATGGGTACTAGGCAACGATGAACTTATATATACATACTTAAATACATAGAAAATACCCATGACTCAGGAACAAATAATCGTGCTCATAACACAAATATTTGCCCGTACCGGGGATCGAACCCGGCACCGCTAGCTTCGTAGCTAGGTCAGTGTCACTACTGACTAAGCCGACGCGTCGTCAATATACAGGTTAGGATGCCTATTTTCCACGTCAAAAATGTGTTATTTTTTGCCTTATTCTATTGAAATAAGGTGCAAAAATGTAAACATATCTTAAAATAGGGAGCCGTTCGTTTCGTGCTTTTTTCCGAAACTGTAAATATTTCTGGATTTATTTCAGAACCGTCGAGTAGAATCCTATAGGTTAGGTTAGGTTAGTTTTATAACAATACAGAAATATTTACTGTTTTGACAAAAAAGCGTTTGTCCAAATGATATTTTTGGGAAATGAATCAGTTTGGCAAAAACTTTTTGACGAAACGAAGGTATCCCTTAAAATTACACTATACATTACCAACTATTAAAATAATAGGTACAGAACATTTTCTCATTTTTGATGTGTGTACGATGGCGAACTTATCCTTGTATGGAAACTCTTCCATTTAACCTGATGAGGAAAATGTATGAGGAAATTTCAAATATTTTAATAGCGTCGGCGAATATTCGCTATGAGTTTAAATAACGAAAGATAGACTTGCAATAAATATCGCAACTGAGATGTGGAACGTTTCCGATCACCTTGAGGTTTATTACCGCCTGCGAACTGTGAAAATTAACATCTTGTCTTACGTCACATGATGGAGTGATGTGCAGAGTAAATACTTCATGTGTGTTTAAAATGAGTTAACAATACTTCTCGTCTATTTTTTTAATTGCCAGGTAAATAAACGATTTTTTTTGCTGCGCTCGACAGTATGATGGAATCAGCTTACTGACTTGAAGACCTTCAAGAAACGAGCATACGCTTTTCTCAAAGGCCGGCAACGCAGCGGCAATACCTCTCCTGGTGTTGCAGGTGTCGATGGGTAGCGGTGGGCCCGATGCGACAGCTCGTTGGCCCCCTCTAGCATAAAAAAACAGCTGTACCCTGAGCAGGAATATTATCTTCACCATGAGTAACCATTAACGTACACACAAGGGAGTCGCATGCTCTGTCCTTCGCAACGTCGCAGTATTCTTATAGAGTGCGAGTTTTTGAAATTGACAACTAAAATCGGCGGTCAGGGGAGGATAGAATACACTGACCGAGATTATACCTAAGAGATACAATACAATATAGCTCTCTTTTTTTACAAGAGAAAAAAAAAAAACGCTAATTTGCAGATGAACAAAAGTCGTCAGACACTTATACCTATCTGACACCCCAGTCACTTAATTGATGACTACGATTAAGTCGTTCTTTAGTGATGATTTTTCGTACAAAACTGAAAGGAAAAAGTTAATTTTCTCTAAAATGACTCTTGATACGGCGGTACTAGGCCTAGCCTAGGTATTATTATATAGGGCTTGAGGCAGTCTAAGGGACCGATTTATTAACTAGAGTGCGAAATGTATAGTCAACAGCATAAATAAGTGATCATTGCTGTACCTTGTCGCTTTCAATCGTTTCACAATTTTGTATAACATTTCAAACACAACGTTAAAGTGACAAGGTACATAAATGATCACTTATTTATGCTGTTGCCTGTACACTTGTTTCTCGGTCTAATGCATGACTTCGTCGATTACGATCGCTCATCGGTCGTTGTGCAATTTAAAGTGTTAAAATTATGATTGCAGTCAAATGCAATTAACATTGTTTTATAGCATAACAACGGAGCACACGGACATGATGGCAAGAGCGATCAGAAGATTTCAAATATCATAATAATCATTCAACAATAATACAATTAAAAAATAAAAACTAAACGAATTTAAATTAAAATAAACAAAAATGAAAAATGATCAAAGAAATCTAAGGATGATTTGTGAATACCTATTCAATGATATCCCACTTATCATAGTTCGTCGACTTTGTTTTCTTGTTTACAATATGGCGTCTAGTGGCCGCCATATTCAATTTAAATTAATTTCATATCTTTAATGACACTCACAAGATTAAGACAAATCGATTGACATAGGAATCATCAAAATCGGTCCACGCGTTTAGTTTCTAGAATGCCACAAAGGAAAAAACATACATTTATACATAGGCTGATAAAGACTATACCCTCCTCTTTCGGAAGTCGGGTAAAAAGAACACCCCTTCTAGCAGGTCCGCCCGTGGCATGGTCCCTATGAAACTGACTGCATTACCTCTCTGGATAGCTAGCCCAATCCTTTGGGACAGGTAAGCACCAGCTCTAGAATCTCTGGAGGAGTCTATGAGCTGGGATGACAGGGCCTTAATAAAGCTTTTCATATCAGGATATTATAATAAATACCAGGGGACAATGTCACACCAATGGACCTAGTCCCAAACTAAGCTCTAGACTTGTATTATGGGTACTAGACAACGATATAAATAATTATATAGAGAAAAATACCTATAATTAAACTTAAAAACATAGAAATCATCCATGACAGGAATAACCCAGCACCGCTAGCTTCGTAGGCAGGGTCACTCCCACCCAACATGGCCAGCGCGTCGTCAAATATGTATGTAAACACGTTATTGTATAAAACACAGAAATTCAAATACAATATTTATAGAATAGGATTGGGATAATATTTTAAGGGATCAGCTTCAGGGTGATTGAGGAAAATAAGAAAAATAGAATGTGGCAACCAGCAAACAGAAACTGCATGCACAAATTTTTTGACCTTATGAATATATGCTAACAGAGACAAGTTTATACCTCGAACAATGACATACGGACGGACGTTACGGATATACCATACTATTTATTTTATAAAATCAAATGCAGTTCCTCAAGAAACAGCGATGATCATTTGATAAACTTCTCCGCACACTACAGTTACGTCAGATTAAAATACTCGTAATTTTAGGTGTGAAGAGGAAGCTAGCCAAATTCGCAGGCCATGTGCATTTAGGAAGATGTTAGTTCGAGCTTTCTTAAGCGGAAAATCTGGGTTTATCCTAAAAATAGGCCGCAGCATCTAGGTTACCTAACAATAACATGCAGCTTCAAAGCAATCTCTCCCAGACAAACGCTTCTGGTTATTACACCCGGCTTTAGATATACGCGTAAAGACTACAGCTATGTTTTGGGATTGTAAGAAAGGCGTTTCCTTTTTACACGTCAGTGATATACATTTTTGTATGACTTGACATTTACTTACATTTATTTATGTCTCGAGGCGGGACTCAAGATCAGTTTATTACGAGGCCACGTTTGATAAAATCGGTAGAGTTCCGCGATTTGGATTACAATAATCATAACGCCCATGGATCTATTCTTTGGATTTATTAAACTTGGTCGTATTTCCTTGGGACTGTTAAAGTTGACAACACGATTAAAAAAAAACCTCGACAGTTTTATCTTTCAGACACCTATTCGTATTTATTGTTTTTTTTTTTTGGCATTGTCCACCTTATGGTAAGTGGAAACTGTGACCCATAGACATTCGCATTCACAACACCGCAATCCTAAGACTGCAAATGCGTTGCCAACCCTGAGGACTAAGATGGGAATGCCTCTATGCTAGTCATTTCACCGGCTGTCTTATCCCCAAACCGGAACACAACAATGCAAACACTGCTGCTTAGCGGTAGGTTAATGGATAAGATGGTGGTACCAACCCCGACGGACCCTGCACAAGGTCTTCCCACAAGTTGAATCTTCGAATACCTACGACTATAAATAGAATTATGTATTGTCGATTAAATTACGTAGATCTTTAACGATGATTTTAAATTCAATCGTTGAGTACTTATGACTTCCTAATCCTGATTATGTACAAATGGCAAGATTGGCAAGTGTAGCTACAAATTTATTTGAAAAAAAAACATAAAAAATAAATTAATCAATAAAATCTAAACTATAAAAAAAGAGGTTCCATTATGTATATTGATGTACAAATATTTGTTCCTGTATCTATTTATGTAGATAGATTCAAAAATTATATCTAGTTTGACTACATTTTTGTAGGCGAGGTTGATACAATATTAGTAGGTACAGTCAACAGCATAAATAAATGATCATTTATGTACCTTGTCGCTTTCAATCGTTTCACAATTTTGTATAACATTTCAAACATAACGTTAAAGTGACAAGGTACATAAATGATCACTTATTTATGCTGTTGACTGTACTCGTATTAGGTGCCCTTTAGGGTAAAAACCATAGTCAAATTGTCCCCTAAGTACTTACGGCTGGTTTCGGCAAGTAGATGTTAATTTAGTATCTTTAATTATATTAACGAAACTTTGTTACGGACGTCGTTCTACCGACTTCCCTCTGTAACTTAACCCTTGTAAGATTTAAATAAAGTTTTTAATCAGTTTCGTCATCGTGATTGAACAGTAGATTGAACGTTTCTAAATTAGATATTAGATTTAAATCGATACTCTAAGGATGCTTCGCGACGAAAGCGAACGTCTGTAGAAATCCGTCTAAATGTATGAAATAATAAACGATCGCACAATTTACACATGTCTTACGTTTTTTATGGCATGTAGAAGGCATACAAACGATCCACCTGATGGTAAGTGGGATCGCAAGACTACAATCTTAAAACTGCAATCCTAAGCCCGCGAATGCGTTGCCAACTGTGAGGAATAATGTCGGGTTCGTATATTCAAACCGCGGACAGATAAGGCATACTTGACCAAATTTTTCATTTAACAATACAAAATTTGACAAATATTAATATGAAGTAAGCTTATATAAAATGCCTCTATGCTAGTAATTTCACCGGTCGTGTTGTCCCCACACCGGAACGCAACAATACGAATACTGCTGACCCTGCGGACCCTGCAAGAGCCTACCACTAATAACTATAGAACATATTATTTGACATATGTAAAGCTGACATTCACCGAAATCTTTCACGGTACACTCTGTCCAATTGTGGAATGAGCTTCCATCGTGCTTGAGGCAATCTAAATCTGTCGGTTCGTTGAAGGAAATATTAAAGAAGTGGTGGCTAAATAAACAGGATGAGCCTGAGTGTTGATCCTTCTGTTGTAGGTTTTAACTGCTGTTTACGTATGTGTGGTAGAATTATATTGTATATTATATTATTTCTATGTTTAGGTATGTATCTTATTAAGGAAGATATTTTATTTTCTTCCTATTTCTCTGTTGTATGTACTATTTGTTATTTCCTGAAATTTTGTTAATTTGTCTATCCTTCGGCATTATCCTTGCTCATTCTACTCCAACGTTAACTGGAATAGATCCCATATGGGATAAGTTCGCCTATGCACATTATTTATATTGATGCAAACATGTCTTGTAATTGTTTATGTGCAATAAAGAGTTTTACATACATACATACATTCCAGCATGCAATTTGTCTAGATTTGCTGACCGATTGCCTTTCGCACTCGACTTCAAAGCTAAACAATTGTTTTAATTGTCAGACGACGCGCCGGCCTAGTTGGTAGTGACCCTGCCTACGAAGCTAGCGGTCCTGGGTTCAAATCCCGGTAAGGGCAGATATTTGTGTGATGAGCGCGAATATTTGTTCCTGAGTCATGGATGTTTTCTATGTATTTAAGTATATATTTATCTATATAAGTATTTATATCGTTGTCTAGTACCCATAGTGCAAGCCTAGAGCTTAAATTGGGACTAGGTCAATTGGTGTGACATTGTCCTCTGATATTTATTTATTTATTTATTAATTTTGTATGCACACACACACAAGCCTTCGATTTTCAAAATGAAAACGATTGTGATTGCGAGTGTGTCCTCTATTCTAGGCGATAAAAAACACGTCTTTGATCTGTTATGTTAACACGGCCGAGTAACAACAAATTCACAGGCCAAAGACGATATCGCACCTCCAGAGCAATAGTGACCTAATTCAAAACTTCAGCTTTCAAATAGGGATGCAACGATACGGCTATTACGATACCAATACGAATGACGAATACATCGTAATGGCCAAATACGATAACGAATTACGATACGAATGCATTACGATACTTCTTTAATACCATTTTGATGGATTTATTGGAAGCTTTGTTGCATGTTATTATTGTAAGATAAAAGTATAAAAAAAAGTTATGCATTTTTAATCAATATATTTATTAATTTTATCAATTTTCATCATTAACTTATATTTTAAATTGTTACTATTTGTTACATTTACTGACTATTAATTAATTTTAATTGTAGTCGTAATTTATTACTGGCAAATTCTTATTCAGAAAACACAACATTTGTAAGTTTTTTCCCTTAAGTCGGTTTCTTTCATCACTGTGTATCAGTCCTGCTGTGGAGAAAATAAACATAACCTAAACCTAACCTCACTCCTGCTTAAAACTGTCAATGCCAAAAGTGACGGATGCGAAGCGTTCAGAAATTGACGCGTTATGCGTTTCGTTTCACCCGAAACAGTTTTTTTTTTTTTTTTTTTAATAAATGTATCGTAAAAATATCGTATCGTAATATTTACGATAACGAATGATCGTAAAGGTTTACGATAATCGCCGATATACGATTATCGTATCGGTATCGTTGCATCCCTACTTTCAAACTTCAAGTCATAAATTTATTATAATAGAGACCTAAATCGAAATTTACATACATACACACATACATAAACTCACGCCTTCATTCCCAGAGTGGGGTAGGCAGAGCTAAAGAATTACCAACAAGTCTTAAAACTTCTTGATAATTCTATAACCACATTTTGCACAAGTAGGCTAAGATGTTTCCCAGTGTATTAGTGACAGGTGGCAAGCCCATCGCCTAACAGTACTGCAAGCCTTTATTCCCTTAGTCGCCTCTTACGACATCCACGGACATGGAGTGGTACTATTCTAACCCGGCAACCACACGGCCATCGAAATTTAAAATTTCTGTATTAGGTCACTCACTATTGTTCTGAAGGTACGGACGATACCACTAGGGGGCTCCACCAGTGTGTTTCAGGCAGAAGTCTTTGCCATCATGAAGTGTGCCCTGAGCCTCAAGGAAAAAAGCAATGTAACGGGAAGTCACGTTATAATATACTCAGATAGCCAAGCGGCACTCAAAGCACTAGGCAATCCGGTGATCAAATCATCTCTAGTGCAAGAGTGTAGGAATGAACTGAACACTCTAGGCACCACATCCTATGTAACACTGGCGTGGGTGCCAGGACACAGTGGAGCAGTAGGAAACGAGAAGGCAGACGAACTAGCCAGAGCAGGTGCGGACCAATACTACCTAGGCCCGGAACAGGTATTACCGATATCGGAGACGGTAACCAAAGGAGTTATCGCCAGAAGAATGGAAAACAAGACAAATGAGGGATGGGGGATGACGCAAGGGTGCAGACAATCCAAACTCATGATAGGAAGGGTTAATAAAAACAGAACAAGGTACCTCCTAAACCTTGGTAAGTATAACCTCAGCATACTAACAGGAATTCTGACTGGACACTGTCCGCTCAACAGACATCTGACGGTAATAGGTATTAAACAGAACCCTCAATGTCCACACTGTGGCAAAGAGGAAACTAGTCAACACGTCCTAGCCGAGTGTGTCATGTACTCGTCACTGAGATACCACACATTCGGAGAGGACGTTTTGTCCACAGAAGACCTCAAAAGTATCAACCTACGGGACGCACTGTTGTTCTATAGGAAGACAGGAAGATGGGATCGATGCTGGATGGGAGCGCCACCGGGCCAGTAACCTGAGGCACGACTGAGGGGAATAGGGCAGAATGAACGGTTAACCGAATCGACTGCCCGCCTGCTTCGGCTGGGCGTCCCCACTTATCATCATCATCATCATCATTGTTGTGAAGGTGCGATATGGTTTTTACCGCCTATAGAATAGAGGCCCAGTTGTCACGTTTTCCTATTACGTACCAATACCGGAAGTTTCAGAAGCTCGCTAAAGTCGTGGTGAAGCTATGCAAGTTACAACTTACTCAACACGGTCAATTAAAGTGCTAAACTTTGCATGTTAGTCAAGTTCGGCGTTCTGCACTATCGTGCTATGCAAACTGAAGGTCTTGTGTACTCCGAGGTATTAATTGAGTATTAACAACGGAAAGTTATCATGTTACGGACTGTAGTAGCAGTTAGCAGGGTAACTAAAATAATGCTACACAACATACTAATAAAGGATGTTTAATCTACACCGTGTTTTTTTTTATTTACGATAACTTTAAGGGAACGTTCTTTAGGTCAAATAAAGTTAATTTCCCGAAGACAGACAAATGTTAACTGTAACCTTTTTAAAGATATTTAATTTTTAAATTTAGTCAGTTAATCAAGTTGAATTGGTCTAAAAGGCTCTTAACTGTCTGTGTATGTCACGCCAACATTGACGTATTTGACACTGTCTATGAGTTAACTCTAAAGGCCCTTTTAGAATGACCTTAAGATACAACATTTAATTACTTTGTTCTAAACAGTTTTTTTTTTTTTTTTTGCAATATTTATAAGTCTAGTCTACCACTTGGTTTCTATGAATGTACCTAGTAATATGCCGAAGTTATCGTAAATCAAAAAAACACGGTGTATAATCTATCTAAAATACTAATCTAACACTTATGAACTACACGTAATATAAGACTATGTTAACTAAATCTAGGTCTAATCTTATAAGTATGAGGGCGCCAGGAGAGGTTTCGTTCGGTGTCCGAAGGGTACTCTGCCTAACCCTTCGCCTATGGCCTAGCTCAGTCGTAATGCTGCGGCAACCCCTTTGTTATTGACGTTATTGTCCCCACTCACATAGTACTTAGTAACTACGATTTGCAATTACACTGCCACTATTTGTATGTCCAGATAAGAAAGTAATTTCGATAATTTCTGTAATTTCGGTAAGGTCAAATTTCTAATATTACTTTCACGGAAGCAATGCAGAACGTGTGTGCTTCTCAGCGTATTTCGCCGAAGTGCCCTATTTTTAAGAGCAGACCCACCTAATAACAAATAATACCCTAGACTTCAAATAAACATAAATTATGACTATCCAAAATAAGAAAAAACGTATTATTATTATTACGTTCGTAGAGAATCGAACGCATGCAAGTCCAGCTGCGCACAAGTGCGCCATCAACGCATTTGATCAACTTCACAAAATACACAATCGTTTCCTTTCGTAACATAAATAACCTACTAACCTGCGTGTGATACCGTTCTTGTACCTACGACATAAGGTCTATTCTTGCCCGACACTAAGCAACAGCCTTATGAGCCACGCACGACTTGCATGCGCTAAATGTACCCACTTTTACATTCACATTATAATCATAATCGCCTTTAACCCTTTATAAGGCTTGCATAAGCATTCAGGGGACGAAAATAGGTTTTTCTTGTCTTATAATTGGGGTCAGAGGTGGATGTTCCCAAACTCCCTGAGGCTTTTAGATTCACTGGTGGTGCAGACATGGATCTTAAAAGAGTTGCAAGTGACAATGGATCCACGCAGACCACCGGTGCATCACAGTGCGCCCCTGAGTGCTGTTTACCCCACTAGTCAGCCGGTTAAATGTCGAGCCACGTTACTAGCCCGTGTGAAAATAAAGAAATTACATCTTGTTAAGGTTCACAAGACTTGATTTTGACTGATGTTTTTACACAATTTTAAATAAGTCGCAAACAATCTAACAAACTAAGAATGTATTTAAGTATTGGATCTCTGTTTCAACTTAGTGACTATTAATTTGTCAGATTCTCTTGAAATGTTGCATACTTGCTATGACAGTATAAAAAACAATGGTTGCCACTTAACAATATTTTACATACCTATCAGACTCTTTTAATTTTCTTTCTTCTACTTTTTTTTTTTTTTTTTTTTTTTTTTTTCTTTTTTATGTGGTTACATTGGTTACATGCGGGTATCAAGAAGTTTTAAGACTTGTTGGTAATTCTTTAGCTCTGCCTACCCCACTCTGGGAATGAAGGCGTGAGTTTATGTATGTATGTATGTATGTACTCTTTTAATATTTATCTTATTTCATCCATCCATCGTAATCGTTTTCATTTTGATAATCAAAGGTTTGACTGCATACAAAATGAAAACAATTGTTCCGCTTTGAAGCCGATTCCGATTGCGAGTGCGTTAGGCAATAGAGGCGCTGATTGTTTTTTGAAAATCACTTGTGGGTCGTTCTTCTTTTTTACCGACAATAAACCGTAGATTTTCGTTTTTTTAGATTTTCGAACTATCAATAACTATGGTTTCAGGGCAAGATTTCAAAAAAATGCATTTATTCATTATTAAAACTAATTAATGCTTCCGGTCCTGCATTAATATTTTGTTCTTTTTTATATGGTTTACCAGAAACACTGACAGACTGGCCGTTTTCAGCCGAGACCAAGTATTAGATGACCACTCTGTCACGGCATTCTACGGAAAACAATATTATTAAAAAAACCAGGGTTAAAGAAAGAGCACAATTATTTGGTACTCTTAGATAAATAAAAGTATGGACGTATATTAGACACGTAAAACATAATTATCCATACTCTAATGAGACGCTTAATAAGATGAGAGATAGGCTATTGTCGGTAAAAAAGAAGAACGACCCTTGTATGTTTTAGTGTTCTTATCTTCAGTTGTTTTAACCTGCAGTGAATTCTGTCGGTGTGTTGTCTGTTACGAACGTCACTAGTTAGTCCGTTAGTCAGTGAGATATTTAAACGAAAATTTAAATACGTGATTATAGTAGCGAACTATTAGTTAGGTATAGTCTCGTTTGAGTAGTTTGGGATTTTAGTTGCGGCTACCAACAGCTTTGTGAGAATTGTGAGTCATATTTATAAACAACTAGCGACCCGCCCGCGGCTTCGCCCGCGTGGAATGTATTATACATATAAACCTTCCTTAAGAATCACTCTATCTATTAAAAAAAACCGCATCAAAATCCGTTGCGTAGTTTTAAAGATTTAAGCATACATAGGGACAGACAGCGCAAGCGACTTTGTTTTATACTATGTAGTGATGAATTAGCTCTTAACCTCACATTTTAATTACGTCAGTTCAGGATATTAGTGGTTTATTTAATACAGCTGGGTTATTATGACGTAGTTTTGCAGTTCAGTTTTCGCTGAGAGAAAAGGACAGAGCTATATAACTGCTATAGCTCTGTCCTTTAAGCTCGCAGTAAAATGAAATGCATAGCTAGGTCATAATAATCCCCCAGTACGCTTGATTCAAACACCACAACAGGTCCCGTATTCTAGGCGATAAAAACAATATCGTCTTTGATCTGTTATGGTATTGTCAACGTTTGGATAGCTCTTATTTACCTAGTCGGTTACTAAGTTCTGTTACTGAGATTAATTACAATTAAAAAAAAAATTAAAGCAGTTTTGCATAAACCTGTATATTAATCAAAACTTTGAT
This sequence comes from Acleris emargana, assembly GCA_927399475.2. Classification (NCBI taxonomy): domain Eukaryota; kingdom Metazoa; phylum Arthropoda; class Insecta; order Lepidoptera; family Tortricidae; genus Acleris; species Acleris emargana. The sequence goes on from OV656847.1 coordinate 5,164,306, forward strand.
TTATATAGAATAATAATAAAAATAATGTATTCTAAACTATTGCAATTATTTGATGTACGAGCTTGAAGTATTCCCATTTCGGACGATAAAATCATAGTTAAAATCACGCACGACGATGATACTGATAACGGCCCCAACTTTTGTAAGAGTTCCTGTAGAGAGTTCAAATTTGCGTGACATATTGAACAGACTTCTAGCTTTAAATTCTGATACGAATGTATTCAAAGCAACTAAAGATCCGCTTGGACACCGGTCAATCTTGATGACTCATTAAATCGACTTTAAGATTTCACATGATTTTGCAGAAATACGAAAACACACCAAATCTCTTGCTTCATAAGTTGGAATTAAGTCATGTTGAGAAATATAATTTTGGTCTCTAAACATATACAGAGATAGGATTTTTTATAATATTATACAAAAAAAGTTCTTTGGTAAACAAAGACTAACTTATAAGCGATTTCAAAAAATGAAATTTGCAGAAAAGTCATGCGTAATTTCATCGATGCCGGCTTTGAATGTTAAAAGATCGTATCGGGAATTGCGGAAACTAAGAAAAATGATTAATTGTTTTTCAAAATGTATATTAATTAAACTTTTAATTTTTATAAATATTGAAATTAAAAAATAAACATAAGTTAGTTTTATTTGCATCAACCTTAGTATAGTCTTTACTATTTGAACTGAGCTGATCTTCTACACAAAGGCCATTGTTTGTAAACAATACCATTGTCTTTCTTTGTGTCCGTAACACCAAGCCGATTACATACAAAAAAGTTAGAACTACATTGAATTTACATTGAATTATCAACCCTACCCTCTTAGTCAGTAGGTTTAAAATGTAAAGTGTCAGGATACAGATATAAGTTTTGTGTAGATGATAGTATTGTGTAAAGAATAAGCACAGTTCAAATAATAAAGACTTATATCTGTATCCTGACACTTTACATTTTAAACCTACTGACTAAGAGAGTAGGGTTGATAATTCAATGTACATTCAATGTAGTTCTAACTTTTTTTTATGTAATCGGCTTGGTGTTACGGACACAAAGAAAGACAATGGTATTGTTTACAAACAATGGCCTTTGTGTAGAAGATCGGCTCAGTAGAAATAATAAAGACTATAACAGAACTTAGTAACCAACTAGGTACTTGATAGTAATGGCGGCTGACGTCAACCCATACAATAACAGGGCCGGTATTCGGCGGTAAAAACGATATCGTAGTTAATCTGTTATGGTATTGTTATGACGTCAGCCGCCGTTACTGTCTAGTAAATAAGACCTATCAAAGCGGCGACAATACGATAACAACACAAACACGATATGGTTTTTAATGTGTTGAATAGAGGCCCAGGTCAAAGACGATATGGTAAGGTTAGGTTTGACTTGACACTTCGGTTAAAATTTTGACATAACGGTCCATGGCAAATGCCAATTTTAACCAGAAGTAACCTTATCTACCCGCAGTAAAATTTTAAAATTACTTGCATTTACTGCATACCTACGGGAAAAACCTTGCTAGTGTCAATTCCTTTGTGAGTAATTTTAAACAGAATTGCCTTTTAACCTCAAAATTTAATTGCATCAGGTTATTAATTAGTTTTATCCGTACGCCTGTTTCCTCGGTTTTACATTTTGCACTATTAATATTCGCTAGTGCAACAGTTGCTAGCAATAAATTATGTTTCGTCACGCCTCCGGGTCGAAATAGAAATGCGTTTATTACGGAATAATTTATTACTAGACTTTGTTCGGTCGGCCTTATTAGTAGCGGCACACTTTATTAACAGTAGTTCGTATTCGAGCAAAGGTATATCGCTTGCTTGCATGTGTGCGTGCCTCGTCTGTACGCGCCGCGAGCCACCACAAGCAAACTCAACAGGACGGACCAAGCGGTTTAAGGTGCGACCCCACCGCTGCTTAAAATACGGAGACGGTACGGAATCGCAGTAACGTGCCGTAAATGTCAAGATAAAGTCGTGATCGTGACTATTACGGCACCGCACTGCGATTCCGTACCGTATCGAGCGACGTGCATTGATGCAACCCAAGCGTCTGAGTGGCAATAGGTAACAGAAACCTCTAAAGGGCCGGAAGCGAACTACTTGTCTATTTATTTAGTCCTTCGTCACTTCGACATGTTAGAACTGCTACACTAATATGTAAGAGGCGTTTAACCGACAAGGTACTTACAAAAGTGTGCAGTCACCTAAATAAATACTTTTCCCGTTATTCTTCCTTTTCTTCCCGTTCGAGGTGATTGACCCTCAGGGTACCCAATAAATTCGCTCCTCATTTCAAGTCCCTAGGTCCAGCTGATTAGTTGTTATTGTTCTCAGTAAGTAAGTTGTATATGTACTTATTAGAAGAAGCTCGAAGACAAAAGATAGAGTAACTTAAAGAATAAAAAGGTCGTGTTATTTTTGCTACTTCTAAATATATAGCTTCTCAGTAGATCAACCGTAATTAATACAAAAACATAGATTGATATTCTTGGTGGGATTGGCCAGGAGTGGGCGAAAAGGATGAAAATAATAGTACATTACTACAGAGGCCAGGACAAAAGGGGTTGACGGCCGAAGACATATAGACGGCCGGTGTTTTGTTTTAATACGCATAATGGCAGAATGTCATGATGCAACACAAATTGATGTGGAATGGAAATTAAAAAAGACGACTTTGCCGGCCTAGGCCTGCAAAATTTGTATGAAATTCCATTAACGAGCTCTTGTCATACTTCGCAGCCTATTATAAGGAACATGACATCAATATTTCATTGCATGTTTGAGAAAATAAATTTTCTATACACGTGTAAAGCATAAAAATATTTTACTGATAGAAAGTTTAGTATTACAGCCACGATCAAATATAACCTTGTCTCATTATTTAATGTCTAGACATAAACGATCGCTTTCTTAGTCGTGAAACATATTCTTAACCAGTTTTATTGCTCAGATTTTATTGTTTATCGTTTTCAGACTTAATTTTAATATAAACGATAATTTAAAACATACATACATACATACATTAAATCACGCCTGTTTCCCAGAGGGGTAGGCAGAGACCACTTCTTTCCACTTGCTACGATCTTGACAAATTTCTTTCGCTTCTTCAACATTCATACATCGAGTCATGCACGCACGTCGGTTTCGGGTACTTAAGATTCGGCCCTTTTCCAGTATTTCTCCGATTTGATTAAAAAAAGTACGCCTAGGGCGGCCCCTTCCGGCCCTGCCACTCACTTTCGATCTGTATATCTCTTTCGTCAATCATCTTTCGTTAGTTAAGTATGTTTATACAGGGTGTTTGGTTCAGAGTAGGTAGGTAATACCAATAATTATTTTAGTGACAGGTAGAAAATCCGCCTTATCTGCAAGTGTTTTCGTTGCTCATTTAAATACCTAATAATAGTAACATTAGTAACAATTCGTATCTGCTAGATTTAATCAATTTATTATGTAATTTATGTAAGTTGGTATTCAGGTACCTATTTAATAAAATATAATATACAAACATTAAATCACGCCTGTTTCCCAGAGGGGTAGGCAGAGACCACTTCTTTCCACTTGCTACGATCTTGACAAATTTCCTTCGCTTCTTCAACATTCATACATCGAGTCATGCACGCACGTCGGATTCGGCCCTTTTCCAGTATTTCCCCGATTTGATTCGAAAAAGTACGCCTAGGGCGGCCCCTTCCGACCCTTCCACTCACTTTCGATCTGTATATCTCTTTCGTCAATCTTCGTTCATCCATCCTTTCCAAATGACCGAACCATCGAAGCATGCCCTTTTCAATCTTAGTCACTAGGTACATCTTCTTTTATTCCACATTTCACTCTCATTTTTTCATTTCTTACTCTATCAATCAGTTTCACACCACACATACTACGCAAAGAGCGCTTTTCAACTGCATTTACACGACTTACATGCTTGCATTTTAAAACAGCTGATTGGAATTTCCATACATTTATAGACATACCATTAATACTATTTAAGGTAAGATAGATAGATTTTCGAAAACTGACAAAATGTAAGGAATTTACTTAAGCGCCCGGCAGCTTACGTAAACCTTATACGTTTTCGATAAAGATAATGTTTGCGAAAGGAATCATGTCTAGGGCTATTTTTATTCTGGCTAAGGGCGTTTTTTTTATTTTATTGTCATTGCGTAGGCCAAAAGTGCGCTCTTGATCGCTATACCAATTTATAATTTAATTTGTTAGAAAGAACCAGTTTATTGCTCAGATTTTAATCGTTTTCAGATTTATTCTTGATATCAACGATTTTATAAAACAGCTGATTGGTATTTCCGAACAATACCTATTATTTCAGCTATGAATTTAATTCATTACAGTAAAAAGAAACAAAATGAAATTGACATAACGACGCGACGCGTGCGTCCGGCAGCTTACGTCAATGTTACATACACGTTTTCGATAAAGATAACGATCGCGAAATTAATCTTGTCTAGGGCCACATACACTTTAATCTATATATATAAAAATTACGTGTCACGTTGTTTGTCCGCGATGAACTCCTAAACTACTGAACCGATTTTAAATTTGATTTGCACACCGTGTGCAATTCGACCGAACTTGAAAGATAGGATAGCTTACATTTCAATTTATAGTCGCAATATTATTTTATTGCAAATTATTTGTCTTTATTATTTGTCTTTATAAGGCAAAACAACGTTTGCCGAGTTAACTAGTTTTATATAAAAAAGAATATATTACTAAAACGGCAATACATACAGATGGAATCAATATTGTAGAATACAAATAATCTTTATTGAAAAATAAAAACAAAACATCTATAAAAAATTGAGCATAGCGATTTTGACATTTTCAGTAACAAGTCAAGTTTTTTTTTTTTTGCCCCCGCGGCGACTTGAACAGCTACTACCGCAGGGATATTATGGCGTTTCCACGTGAAGTGATTTCGCCAGTGTCAAGGTTTATATGAGTATAAATCAATATAGCAATAAAACACAATCCAATCTTCTCTAGGAAGATTGGGGGCAACGTTGTACGGTGATTTGTAGGTCAGAGGTCAAGATAGTTTTAACCTCTGCACCACTGCGAGTCCACTTGAAACGAGAAGAAAGATGCCAGATACACGAAATAAGTCCAAGTCTTCAATCACTGTGCGACACAAAGGCATAAAAAATACAAATCACTATCGGAAAAGAACTTTGAACACCTAATTACCCAAAAATTAAAGTCTAAAACAAATTACACGTCCGCCATCTTTTAACGTTGCAAATGGCCCAACAAGTCAAGTTGCATTCAGACAGTATCATTTGGTGAAGTGGAACTGACACCACGTGATGGCCACACGCATAAGCACGCTTGGCGATAAGGTATTAACGATTAAGTTACGCGACTGTTCATTATGATTATTGCGGGCCCAGCTAAAAATCAGAGCTGCGGCTCCGTGCCACAGCACCACGCTGAGCTGGTACACCGTTTCGACCATTTCATTTTAATCAGTTAAATAGGTTATGTACATTAATTTTTTGTTCTCTCAAATGTATGTGTCTTCTGTGTTTATTTAATAGCCGAATAAATGACTCTATTATATTCTATCTTATTCTATGACGAAGTTTTAGATGGTCACTAAAAAGCGAAAAAAACCTCGGCTGTTTTTTGTAAAAAAATGTCTCTGCTCTCGATCTGACTTCAAATTGCAACGCAGGTCAGGCAAGTGTGCTTCGCATAATCTCGGTCGTTTCCTTGGTCATGACCAGTGGCGGCTTTAGAGGTCACAGATGGCCCAGGAGCCATGGCCCTCCGCCGAATCCAAACAATTGTTTGACATGAAACCTAAATAAATGCAGGTTTGCATTGTAGGTGTGTAGGTACAGTCGCCAGCAAAGAGATGTATCAATTTTTGGACCTTATTACAATGCACTAAGGTGAAAAGTGAATACATAATTAAAAAACAATGTATTGATTGCTCTTACCAGGGTTAGAACCATGTTGGAAACCCGGTTCTGATCATCATCATCATCATCATCATCATGTCAGTCGAAAGACATCCACTGCTGGACATAGGCCTCCCCCAAGGCTCTCCACTCAGACCGGTCTTGTGCTTTTTGCATCCACCGCGTTCCCTCGATCTTCACAAGGTCGTCACTCCATCTTGTTAGAGCCTACCTACAGCTCGTCTCCCGGTCCGCGGATGCCACTCAAGAACCTTCTGACCCCATCGACTATCAGTCCTACGAGCGATGTGCCCCGCCCACTGCCACTTAAGTTTAGCTATTCTTCGGTCTATGTCGGTAAGCCAGTACTGATAGCTACTTATAATTTGTACTGTGTCTTTATTGTTTCAATAAAATAAAATAAGATCGAACGTATTAACTAGGCTAACTGCGTTATCAAATCGACGGTTTTGAGCACAAAAGGTCGTGTTAAAGACAAATGAAGGTGCACATCTCGATAATTGGGATTGTTCGTATTTTTTAAATTAGTCTAATTTGAAAACCATAACGAGGAATAGGGTTTTAAAGCCGTTCTGCATTATTAAGTTTTTGAAATATTTATCTATTTCGAAACTTTCGACAAAAGTACATTTGACCTTTGTTTGACTTTAGTTTTTGGCTTGAAATCCTCCAAGCTTATCTTACGGGTTAGGCGAAAACCGTTTGAATTAGTATGTTTTATTACGCTATTACCTACAACCACTATTTATCATTAGATATCATTTAATTGTTGTAATTTATTAGAAAATGCCAACCGAAATTTGAAATAATCATGTCATACATAAAATGTCTGCTAAATAAATAAAGATATTAAAACAAAACTATTGGGTCAAATATAAAATTAATGAAATTGGTCTCTTAAAATTACCTATACTTTCGAATTACAATATAAAAACCGTGAGTTATTTTTTTTGGTTTTTTGGTTATTATGCAACTTCATAATTTGAAAAAAGAAAAGATATTTGTAAGATAGTGGAACTCTCGCGTTATCAGGCGCGGTGCCTGCAGATAGCTTATCACTGATAGCGCTCTTCGGAGGGCACCGCCGAGGTCGCCTGTTCAATATCACCTTTGAATAAAAACGCATAGAAGACTGGTAAGCATTGTTAAACAAAGAAATTACTTAGGCACGCATCAAAAATGTCCCATTAAAAAAATCTTATAGTATCTTTTCGTATTGATATTTGTAAGTATTTAGCCTGTGTTCTTCATTCTGTTAGGTTAAAAATATACTTAAAAAATATTAAACAAAAAACTTAAGATGCACTAATTGAGTCACACGACACGACTTTTTTCACAGTTTTCGTCAACGAAACAGGTCGTCGCACAAATTGAAAAATTTGTCTAAGTATAAACGCAGATATTATAATAAAAACCTGTTTAAATACTATAATGATTAAGGGTTAGGTACATCTACATGGTAATGGAAGTAAAGTAGATCTATCTGCAGAGAAAAGGTCAGTCGAAAAATTATTAGCTTTTCAGATATTTTATTATCAAATTGCACAATTTACAGTTTTGAAATAGAAACCGACGTCGATTTCTTCATATTTTTTACTGTAATAATTACTTTAAAAATGTAAAAATAAATTTCTTCGAGACCGGCAACGCATTGATGACACTTCCGGCGTTGCAAATGGCCATACGCGACGGTGACCACTTGCCATCAGCTCAGCTGCTTGTCTTTATGACAATAAAGAAATAAAATAAAAATAAAAATGTTTTCTATTCATTTCTATTATACGTACTTGCATCGAGATATCTTTAAATTATAAGATCGCATTGCGCCAATCTTTCCCAGGTATAAATATATTTTTACTTTGTGCCTGAAAAAGTTTGGCGAATATTCTCCTGGGCCTGATGGACGTGGAACGTTGATGGTACTTTACCTTTTTTCTGGAAAACTCCGGGTTTTCTAGCCAGCAGCGGACTCAGAATAGCCCTTCGGCGGAAGATTTGTGTACGACTCTAGAGGGTTATTCCGGCTAAAGTCCAAATTGCGGATGCCTTATCCCATTTATTCTTCATTCGAGACGAAATCGCAAGAAAGAGACGTAACTTTTAATTTCGATTTTTGGGATTCCACACATACCTCTATCAGTTCGTTCACGATCTTTGTTTTTGATTGCAACAATCAGCAATTTTATTTGACAGATAAATGAGTATTCAGGGAATCATTAACTAGCTAGTGATAGTGGTAGCATATGATTTTCATTGAATCGGCAATACCTATCTCAAATGTTTTTTAAAGCTAGAGTATAAATAACACAACATGTGTTATTGATTAATAACAGCGAAGCAAATATTAAAATTGGTGCACCTATTAAAAATTACTCTGTATAAAACTGTAAAATTACACGGTAATTTGGGGTCAGGCACTGACTTTATGCCCGTTTGATAAACCTAGGTTAATTAACTTGGTATCATCTTGATTGTTTAATTGGCAGGACCATCCGGCATGTTTTAGACTTTTTTTTTTACACACATGAGGGTCACTCCTGAGAAAATAGTGACCAACCGTAGTAACAAACAAGCCAAAGAAATAAAGAAAGAAAGAAAAAAATCATTTATTCGTGACATGCATAATAAAGAACAGATAAACAAGAAGAAAGTAGCCACGAAAGGTCCCAAAGCAAACAAAGGTTTAGGAAAAAATTCCGCTGATTCAATAGTTTGCTGGCAACATTACCCAATTGTCACCCAATCGTTGCATTCTAATTTTATATTGGTGGCCCAAAATGTTTTAGTCTACGTGAAGGTTTTTTTATCTGTACCTATCTGAAAAGGTTGTTTACATCTTTTTTTACAATAATGCGAGGTTTTTTTTTATATTCCTGTATAATATTGACTACCAAGGTAATTTTGTCTAATATTTTTAAATACACATTGAATGTACGATCTAGGATTTTAAATGTTTGTGAAATAAAAGGCATCGAATTTGTCTGCTACAATATTTTAAACAAATGCTATGTCGGTGTAGAAAATCTACAGCATAGCTTCACTCGTGTATGTCCGGAATTTTGAATGTCGATTTATATTCAGTTTTGAATGGGCTGAAATTTGGAATACATGCGTAAACCCGATGACAATGCAATATTATGGTACCATCGAGCTGATCAGACGATGGAGCCGGAAGGTGGCGACTGTACCTACTTATGTACTTACCCGCCGAGTTGGGGCTCGTTAGTTTCGTCTTGATAGCAGATGATGTCTGAGCGGAAAAAAGTATAGTCGGCAACGAAAGCTTGTCCCAAAAATGATTTTTTTTTTATGGCCTGGGAAGGCAAACGTGCACACAGTCCACCTGATGGTAAGTGGAAACTGTGACCCATAGACATTCGCATTCACAAGACTGCAAATGCGTTGCCAACCCTGAGGACTATGATGGAATGCCTCTATGCTATTTCACCGGCTGTCTTATCCCCAAACCGGAACACAACAATGCGAACACTGCTGCGTGGCGGTAGGTTAATTTATAAGATGGTGGTACCAATCCGGACGGACCCTGCACAAGGTCCTCCCACAAGTATTGTTGTGTTGTGTATTGTATTGTAAGTTATTGACAGAAACTTATATAAGGTTGCCCTTACAGAAACATCGCATTACCTACGTATTGTATGGGTAAATCAATACAGTAGGTAAGTATCAAGCATTACTAATTAAATGTCTAATTTAATATGCAATTGTAGGCTAATATAAACAAAATAGGAACCTACCTACACAATTATAGATAAACCCTTGAGGATGGCGGTCTTTTTGAGTAGTTATAATACAACACAACGATGATTCAGAACAAAATTGACGCACACACGTCACGATGGTTGTGTGCGATTGAATATCAGTAGCGATTGTCATTTAATTGTACATTACACACACGTAAACAAACGCAAAGCAAAAGCGATTCTAGTATTATTACAAGCGGTTTCACAACACAAGATGGCTGTAAGGTGAATCAGTTGGTGTTTGCTTTGTTTGGAATTATAATAATAACAGTGATAACACCGTCGCGTAGATTCCATATCTGCTAATTATTTTATGAGCCGACTTAATTAAATACCTACGGAGTTTTAAATAACAGTCACAATTTGTAATTGAAACGAAACATTTGTCACTACCCGTTTATTAGTGTGTTTTATTTTACCTACATACCTTCACGCCTGTAATCCCAGAGTGGGGTAGGTAGAGCTACAGAATTACCTACAACTTTAAATAAATCTGTAACACATTTTGCACAATTAGGCTAAGATGTTTCCCAGTGTATTAGTGACAGGTGCCAAGCCCATCGCCTAACAGTACTACAAGCCTTTATTCCCTTAGTCGCCTCTTACGACATCCACGGGAAGACATGGAGTGGCACTATTCTAACCAGGCAACCACACGAGAAAAAAAAATCATAAAGAATATATTTTCATTAAACTGATTGATACCTATTCAAATAACGATTTTATCTTTCCGAGAATTCGTACGGACACATCACAAGCTAAAAGGAATCAATTTCGAAGCTTATTTATTTTACTTCATACGCGTAGAATTTATATTCTGCTATTCGCTGCACAGTTTTTCTATTTCTACCATTTATTTTATTTATTTTATATTATGGCATAGGAAGGCAATCGAGCACACAGGCCACCTGATGGTAAGTGGAAACTGTGACCCATAGACATTCGCATTCACAAGACTGCAAATGCACTGCCAACCCTGAGGACTAAGATGGAATGCCTCTATGCTAGTCATTTCACCGGCTGTCTTATTCCCAAACCGGAACACAACAATGCGAACACTGCTGTTTGACGGTAGGTTAATGGATAAGATGGTGGTACCAACCCGGACGGACCCTGCACAAGGTCCTCCCACAAGTAATTCCATCGAAGAAATACACCTAACTACCTAATTGCTTTTCACATGTCATTGTAATCGTATTGATTTTAGCCGCCATTACAGCATAGTATTACAGTCTAATGAATAAGAGCTATCGCAACGCTAACCATATGATAACATGCCAAAAGCAATAAGATTTTACCGTTTAGAATAAAGCCCTAGGAAATCCATCCATAGGAATGAAGCACCGTGATTTTGCGACCCACGGACTCTCAAAAGTGCGGAAATAGTTTATAGCTATTTCTTATGAAATTGTTTGATTCTCGGGGTACCAAATACCATATCGTCCGTGATACTGCAAAACCGCGTAACTGACAAATTTATGATAGAGCAAATTAAACCTTACTGTGTTATTAAAAAGGTGCATTTTGAGACGCGGTTTTGCAGTTTCACCGACGATATGTCAATCTCCAAGCTATGTATCATCTCTGCACCAAAATTTCAAGTTCGGGTGAGGCTTTGAACTGAAAACAAAACAAACACTTTCAAATTGAAAGAAAAAGAAAGAAAAGGATTGCGCTAGCTATCCAGAGAGGTAATGCAGCCAGTGTCATAGGGACCACGCCGCGAGCGGACCTGCTAGAGGAGGTGCTCTTTTTATAGTGGTGATTATTATTTACATCTTTAATATTTGAGTAGCTTAGTTTTATTTTAATTTGTGTAGCTTAGTTTAATTTTAACTTTTAATTGTAGTACCTATATTATATTAAACTAGTTAACTAACACAACAAGAATAGAGAAAAACTCAGAAGAAGAATGTAGTTACGAAAGGTTCCCAACTCAGCGTAATGCTGGAACGCTGGTGAGCGCTGGTCTTCCGTTGGAACCCTGCAATTGTTAATATTCTAGTGAGCATCAAATTCTATTTTATTTTAAATAGAAAATTAGTCATTATTACTTACTTGATGTGTAGGTATTTGACATTCTTTATTGAATAACCATCAAAGTCATGCTTACTAATTTTTGTTGAGGAAAACCACCATTAAATTCAACCAGCCTGAAATCGTTCCTTTGCTAGGTCAATACTCACAAATCTCTTACACTTTCCATTACTTCTTAATATATGAGCATAAACTACCAAATTACGACGACGTACTAGAAATTTCCAGGTTATTTGAAGCGTTTATTTTGTAATTGAATAAAAACTGAGATTTGTCGCAGAATAACGTCAGTTGAACTCATTATCTATGACATTTTATGTATTCAAAGTATGCAGCCAGCTGCCAAAATTATCTAATGTTTTTTCTTCGTTGTGTACATTTTCCACCGTTTTCATTTTACAGTTATAAATTTAGCGTAGAATCACTATCACACCAAAGTTGTCTGGTTCGTTGACTCTACTGTTACTGGCCTTAGACAAGATGCAACTGCGAGATTTTTATCGTTATCGAAAATATATGTATTGGATTGACATAAGTTGCCGGACGGTCTCGTCAAGAGCTTCATGTTCCATACACTTTGACAGTTTTCGAAAATTCGTTTCGAATCGTTTGCGTTAAGCATCTTGCCTAGGGCCTCTTATATGAGCAATGGTTATCCAAACCTTGAGAACGTCTGACCCATCCCACTTCATTTTCCCAGATTAATAAATAAATATCTTCACCTCTTAAAATATACGAATTTATCTTACTCTTGCATTTATTAGAGAAGAGACTACTCTGAGTAAACATGCATCCTGGTCCAAACATTTATCGACTTACCACACAAAGACGGACCCTTGCAATCAAATCGGCACGGTATAATACTTCTGATAGTTTCATTCAATATTTTGGAAATCTTTGAATCCCAAGCAAGCTCATAAACTTGAAAAAATGCGACTACAACTAATCAGGTTGCTTGGAATAATAAATATTCCCCGTAGAATTCAAGCCTGACTCACCGTCTATTTATTGGCGGGATAAATCTGATGTTTATACCACTGAAAGATGCCCAAGCAGTGTTTATTTATTTGTAAATGTAAAACGTAGTCTTTTCTAATGTGGGCGGTAAGATACCTACGTTGGAACGCGAGCGTAGAATGACTTTCTTCCGTCCCACACCCGATGACGACAGAGTGAGAGCCAAAAATGGTTTGGAAATTAAAACTCGTTTAATTATAGTGTACAGTGCGATCCGAAGATGCTTCGGTTTTGTACTTCTCTCTCACTCGCTCTTAATAAGATCGTATGAGAGCGAGTGAGAGAGAAATACAAAACCGAAGCATCTAAGTACTCACAGACTGTAGCTATATGTAGGTAGTACCTACGTTAGCATATTGAGGGTACGCCGTCTATCTCTTAGGGTCTCCCTAGACCTATCGACTCCGAATCGGCTTGAGCCGGTAAGAAAAAGTTGTATGTCCATGCAATAAGAGCGAAAACGACGTCGCTCGGCTCGGCTCGGCTCGATTCGGTGTTGCGAACGGCATGACGTCGTTTTCGCTCTTATTGCATGGACATAAAACTTTTTCTTACCGGCTCAAGCCAATACGGCGTCGATAGGTCTGGGGAGACCCTTAAGCTGGGCATTCACTGACGCGCCGTTTGTCTCTGCGACAGATGGATTGTACTTATACAACTAGATGGGCGTAATATTATGACTACACTCACGGGCGCGCCGCGCCACGCCTCAAGAGTGCGACATCACGGAGCAGACTGATTAGAAAATGGTAGCCAGAGAACGCATTCACGACGACGCCATTTGGCTTGGCGGAGGAGTGGCGTGTTCGAACGTAGAATTTCGACATCCACGATAGTTCCATTAGGATTGCGCGTTGGCGCGTCGCGCTGGCTTTCCGTCCTTTTAGAAATCCAACGCACCGCGCCAAGTACTTTTAAACGCTACAGTTTTGACATTCACGGATTGATTTTGGCGCGGCGCTGCTCTATTCGGCTTGTTGGAGCGGTCGAGAATGCCTAGCTTTAGTCTTTTATTAAACGTGGAAGCAACAGCCATGTATGATTTCGACATCCAATATTAGGTATATAGGTAGGTACCTAACACCCCCTTGTTATAGTATTTCTCATATAGATAAAAGCTTCTAAATAAATAATTAATGAATTTAATGAAACATAGCAATGTAAATTATAGTTTTAATTTTAGGCCCGTTAATAGCAATCATTGGAGCCCTAAATTAATTCCACCATGAGAGCATACAATTTTCTTCTCGGAGGACGACCAATGAGCAAGGATTAGTTAGTAATAAAGGAAGGCAGGCAATTTCCGCTGATTCCGTATTATAAATAAGATAAATAAAAGGTGTGTTTTCAGCATTTAGAAAATGTAGGGAAAGAAGTAAGACGTTTAAAAATGTATTTAATTCAACTTTTTGTACGATGCATTTAATAATTATAATGGCGGGCTTAAAGCCTAAAGGCATTCTCTAACGGTCAACCACATAGTCAACAGAGAGAGAAAACTATTTAATGTTAACCATTAATAAAGGAAAAAGAAAACATTAAAATAATCCATACATAATTTTACATTAACAATATAATGTACTAAGAATAAAAAAGAAGTACAAAACACAGGCAACCAAAAAAAAAGTACAAAGGCGAACTTATCCCTTTAAGGGATTTCTTACAGTAAACAATTGTTAAAAAACAACATAAATAATAATTATAGGTAATACAAATAAGTACACAATATTAAAGTGTCTGACGGTTTTTTTTTTTATAGCATGGGAAGGCAAACGAGCACACAGGCCACCTGATGGTAAGTGGAAACTGTGACCCATAGACATTCGCATTCACAAGACTGCAAATGCGTTGCCAACCCTGAGGACTAAGATGGAATGCCAGTCATTTCACCGGCTGTCTTATCCCCAAACCGGAACACAACAATGCGAACACTGCTGCTTGGCGGTAGGTTAATGAATGGACCCTGCACAAGGTCCTCCCACAAGTAACAAGGTATTTAATAGTTATAAAGTATTATATGCATCAACTTGGGAATATAAAGCAATCAACAGCATATGCCGTCTTTCATAACAATAACAGCCGCCGGATAACAAAAACAGGTTCCCAAACGGCGAATCAGATTTGAGGAGATTAGCCCAATCGAACACAATACTGCAACATGTGTTTTTTACCGTGCGGTTTACATAACGCGGCAATTATCTCTATCATTGTCCGTATATTTTTGTCCGTCTGTCGCTGGCTGACATCTTGGCAGTAGTTCAAGCGGGTTTTTGTGGATCTACTGTCTATTCGTGGATGACATTGCTCTTGTGTGCGAACAAGGACGGACCCACGGCCGGCGGGACGGTATTTTTTTTAAAATTTATAATTTTATAGACACCCAGAAATAGCCTGAACGTTTAAGATATTGTTGACAGTTAAGACTAGGACTTTTCTTACGCAATAAACATTTACCCCCTTACTTATTAACATGGAATAAGCTTGGAATAGTTTATGCCATGCTTCTTTATCTGTAATTGTGACATTGGCATCTGACAGAAAGTGACAAAGCATGGCATAAACTATTCCAATCTTATTCCACGTTTATAAGTAAGGGGGTTAGGCAACATAAAAACTTTAAACCAGTTCATTAACAGCTAAAGACTTTACAAATGAAGATAAAGAGAGTAAATACATACTTAAAGCTGAACTAGGGCATGATCTGTGTCTAGCTAGTTTACTGCTGTACATATCGCTCATCCAATAGAATAATGACATAATTGCATTTTTAGCATGCATGTTATGTCATTGTTCCACGCGATAGACCTGACCTTTAGAACACTTATGACGGTAAAATCTCAAAACCCGATTTTTTGCTATTATGTCATTATTCTATTGGATGAGCGATATATTGTCAAGATTATTACTTTTATTCCTTTGTATTGCTTACCGCTGTATATTGTATAAGGGCATATAATATTGCTACCAACTGGATATTGGTGTAAACGTACTCTGTTGTAACCCCATCATATTAGGCTTGACAATATAGCTGAGTAATAGTTATCTAGGAAACCCTTCAAAAGCAACGTCCTTTACTAGAGTGTAGTAGAATGCAGTCGGCCCAATCCTAAAACCCTGGTATCTAAAACCTAGTGTTAACAGGAATGAAGTTTCATTGGAGGTGACACATGCTAGTATCTTCACCTCAATTGGTCCAAGGGGTCAGAGTTTAGTAATAATATAATAACAATAGCACTGATGTCATTATTATAATGGTCCGCCTCTCGTCACCCTAATTGATCAAAGTCCTGAGTCCTCAGGGGGCGTAAAGGACAGAGCTATGGCAGTTATATAGCTCTGTCCTTTTCTCTCAGCGTAAACATAACTGCATTGCTGTCGTAATAACCCCCCTGGACACTTCTCGAAGTTAAGCTACGGAAGTAAAAAAAGTCATCTATACAGGGTGTACTTGGAAGCCTTTACAAGGTGAATATCACATTCGCAAAAGATCATACTTGCAAAACATCATATACGCATAACATCATACTCGCAAAACATCATATCCGCATAACATCATATTAGCAAAACACGATATTCGCAAAACATGATATAATTACAAATGGTCGGGTTTTGTTATAAAATTGTAGGTAGGTTTAGGTTATGTTAGTTTTGCAGCTGGCCCGGAGGGCCAAACCACCCAGAAATAGGAGCTCCGCAGTAGCGGAGCTCCGTCGACACTGTCTAATTCATGTCTTAATAATAGTTATGTTTTGCTAATGTGATGTTTTGCTTCTATAATGATTTGCGAATGTCATGTTTTGCGAATATGATGTTTTGCTTTTATTATATTTTTCGGAATATCATGTTTTGCGAATATGATATCCAACGAAGGAGCGCTTGGAAGTGTGGATCAGACGAAGTAGGTCGATAGAGGACGTCTAGACCTATCGAATTCACCCCCATGCATGTTCAGCGATTTTTACTAATTTCAGAGATATTGATCATTTTAATCTGATTTTTTTGAATTTTCCCTTTTGTCCATGTATGTTATGTATGTAGGTAAACTCTTTATTGCACAAAAATAGAAATATTTCAATATAAATATTAAACCAACGTACAGCGATGATTACGTACAGATGACAACGTACAGCTTATCCCTAGATGAGTTAGGACAATGCATGGGGTTGGACACATACAAGCTCACTGGTTAGTAATGATTATAATTACGTAAGATACCACTGAAAAACTAGTGAAATAAAACATGAAATTTTACATTTTTCGTCACAGCATAAAGTAAAGAGTGGGCCAGAAATATTTGCATTTTTACTAGCTTTTACTCTTGCTCATTTTCAAAAAAAATTGGCCCACCCTAGAGAACGTCTCTGCCAAAATCCGAATTACTAAAATCAAGGATTCAACAGTAAATAATATAGTTTTCAGCTCAGTAACGCAAACACATTTACACATTACGTAAGGCGGAAGTATCTTTTAAACGCACTAAAATAAAAATGAAACACGTCTATTTAAAAAAAAACATAGCCCGTAATATGAGCTGTCAAATCGAGACCAGTTCCAGGCAGCGAAAGAGACAGAGTTATATAGATAGCTCTCTATCTCTTTCACTAAATGAAACTTGGCTAGTTTTAAGAGCTCCATACGGCCTCAATAGTGTTATTTTACCTTAAAGCTTTAAAATATTTTACTGATGCCGAGTCGAAGTCCAACCAAAATCGAGACACGTCTATGGACGTACTCAAGATGCTTAACGCTAAAGTAAACGATTGTCGATACCTGGCAAAATGTATGAAATTCATATAAGTGTTTGACGTGACAGTATAGCCACTTACGGCCATCCTAAACATTTTCGATTAAGACAACGTTCTCGCAGTCTACTAACAGGTCAACTTAGTGTATCTTCGCCGACAAATTATTTAGGAAAATAACACGGCTAATGATATGCCGGGGTGTGATGGAAATGTCCCGCCCACCACGACACGCGTCGAGATAAATAAACACAATGTTAATCTAGAAAAATATTATTTCAGCGGCATTATAATATCGTCCAGGGAAGTTAAATATAGTCGCTCGGGCAAGGCCGCGTGGTAATGAACTGTCGGCGTGACTGCTCGTTTTTTTCTGGTTTTTCGAAGAATCTCTAGTAATATTCTCGAAACTATAGTAATATAATTGTAGCAGATGATCAAAAACAACTAAACCGCGAAATCGCTTTTAATAAAATTTGGCATGGAGAAAGCTTCAACTCCAGAGAAGGACCAAGGGTAGTTTTTATACTTGAAATATGCTGAGTTTCTTGCGGCGTTTCTTCTCAGCAGTGGTCTCCTTGTGAAGCGCTGGTAGATTATTGACGTGTCAATGTGCTCGTGCGGCCTACTTACTGAATAAATGTCTTTATCATTATCTTTAACTGTATCATAGTTCTCGAGGGAATAGCGATAGAGGACTTCAACGCGGACGGAGTATTGTGTTGTGGTAGAGGACGAGCTAGTATTACATATTCTACGTTTTTGTTCTATGTACAAATCACAAAACCTTTATTTTTGAAATTTTATCCCTTAAAGGGCGAAATAGGGGAGGAAGGTGTACTTATTGAGGTACGTCGAAAAGTCCGACTCCGACGGGTGACCCTATACGGCACACGGTATTAACTAGCACTGTGTGACTAGGATCCTCACTGGCCACTGCAAACTGAACCGACACCTGTTTCTAATGGGTATGAAACAACACGCGACTTGTAGGTTGTCAGGAAACAGAAGAGACAGCAATGCACATCCTCTGTTCTTGCGGAATACTAATGCGCAACAGAAGTATCCACCTAGGGCGACATATCATTGACCCACAAGAGATTCAACTCCTTACTGCCCAAAGCATCTGGAAATCCCTGGACGCAACGGGCCTTTGCGGTGAGCTCTAAACAAAGGGCTGCCACAAAAGATCAGCAATGGTCGAAGTGACTCACAAGGCCCATCTCAACCCCCCAATAATAATTAACTAGCACAGAAGATTTAAGATCCAGACAGTAAACAAATAATCTATTACGAGTATCAATCTGATAAAATGTCTAATCCCATGTTCAAAATAGCATGTATCTTAATTAATTAATTCACATACATAAACTCCCAATTCCCTACCCAAATAAACTAGCAGAGAGTTCATATCGTCCCTGAATCCATTTTCCCGTTATTAAAGTCCAAGTGTCGCCGGGAACTTTCCGTTTCCCGTCCAGCTGTCGCCTGGGAATTTCTGGAGCAATGCCGAGCCGAGTTACATTAGAGACTCTGTTACATAAAACCTTGCAGATTTACATCGCTCAATAAGTAAGGAAGTGTTTTGTTATTCTTCTAAAAAGTTATATGTGGTCCTTTACATGTTATCCCTTATTTTATAGGTAGTTGGAATAATTGTTCAAAACTAAAAAGGCATTAACATGGTAGCTGTATGTGAATGTAATGTTTGACTACTTTAAAATTCCGAATATTTATTTGTCCGTATCTCAATTATTCCGAACGCCTATGCTGGAGCTTTTTTAGATTAAATGCATCGTATAGATGCAATACGTAGTTTAGGTTAGGTTTGATTTATAAGCGATATCAAAATATCTTGTACCGTGTGGTTGCCGGGTTAGAATAGTGCCACTCCATGTCTTCCTGTGGATGTCGTAAGAGGCGACTAAGGGAATAAAGGCTTGTAGTACTGTTAGGCGATGGGCTTGCCACCTGTCACTAATACACTGGGAAACATCTTAGCCTACTTGTGCAAAATGTGGTTAAAGAATTATCAAGAAGTTTAAAGACTTGTTGGTAATTCTTTAGCTCTGCCTATCCCACTCTGGGAATGAAGGCGTGAGTTTATGTATGTATGTATGTATCAAAATATCTAGTCGTCATTGCATTCGAAAATATGAAAGTTCGGGATTTTGATCAATTCCGAATTATGATTTTTATGTCCGCTATTCCCCCTTTTTCTCGTTAGGGGTTAATTATTGAAAAAAAATGCAGTATTTCTCTGCCACTACACACTTAATACTCGTAATGTTGAGAGGGGTTCTTTTCCCCCGCGACTGCCTAAAGAGGAGACTGGGATATTTTTCAGGTGTTTAGGTATGGTATAAATATTTTATATTTTTGGTTGAAGCGTGAAAGACGGACCAACATACATACTTTTACATTTATAATATTATAAGTACCTATGGATTATGAATTATGAACCTTTTTATATTGTATGATACTACTATAACGAGTATTAAATAACTTTAAAACTAATAAACGTTGTAAAATAACTACTAAGTTATTTGAATTATTTTTTTATTTAGTTTGGCGGTTTTAGTCATGTGACAATGTGTCCTATGACGATCCTTACGGGGAAACAAATGCTTACTTAATTGTTTTGTTGTTAAAATGACGTCACTTAGTTTTGAAGCCTCAGTTCATTGTTTTCAATTTTATTTGTTACTAGCTGTTGCAGGGACTGTGTCCGTGTATCTCCATACCAAATTGCATCAATATCGGTTCAGCGGTTAAGCCGTGAAAGCGTAATAAACAGACAAAATTATTTTTAATTTAATTAGTATGGGTTCTGCCGATCTCAATGTAATTTTTAATAATTTAACGTGCTTTTCAATTTACCAATGCTGAAACACTACATTGAACAATAACTAATCTAATCTAATCTATTTGTTTCTGAGTCTTACGTTTTTCTATGCATGTATTTCTCAATATAGGCATATTTATCATAGTCTAGTACCCATAGTATAGACGGCCTTTCAATATTGTACCTTGTCAATTTAAAGGTATCTTAAAGGATTACTAAGTAAGGATTTTTGGAAATACACCCCCTAAGGGGGTAAAAATAGGGGCAGTGGTAAACTAATTCTACTCGTACGAATTCACGGGTGGCCCCCAGTTTCTTTAATCTTTATATTATCTTGGCCTTTTCATCTAAAACATAAAAAACAGTAAAAACAACGCCCGAATTAAATCACCATAAATTATGCATGTTGAAGCGGCTCATTACAACGAGAGTTCTATTTTCGAGCGCCATTAGTCAACGACAGCTTTTTCTATCCAACTTATTGTTAATGTCAGTCCATTTGGAAAGCAGCCACATTCTTACATTATCTCTGTATTTAATCGGGTGTATAAAAGAAATTTTGGCAATATTCCTGAGGTGTTTTTCTGTTGAAAATGGTTTCTTGTCTATCGGACGGTCGAGCGAGCGAGCTAAGCTACCTAATTCAGAACGCACGCCCTAAAATTTAAAAGTTTTTAAGTTGGTGGTCGCCGCTTAACTAATACATACATACATACATACATAAACTCACGCATTTATTCCCAGAGTGGGGTAGGCAGAGCTACAGAATTACCATATTGATTCAAATATTTTTTTTATCTCCCCCGTGTGGTCGCCGGGTATAGTGCCACTCCATGTCTTCCCGTGGATGTCGTAAGGGGCGACTAAGGCAATAAAGGCTTGTAGTATTGTTAGGCGATGGGCTTGCAACCTGACATCTTAGCGTAATTGTGGGAAATGTGGTCACATAATTATCAACATTTTTTTAGCCTTGTTGGTAAACCTACCTCACTTCGGGAATGAAGGTGTGAGTTTATGTGTGTATGTATTTATTTATGACTAAAATAAAAAAATAAACTCTTTTGACTTGTCCGGGCACCAAGCTCCTTAATCTGGGGTTTCACTGCTTCGTCTTGTGTGCCAGATTTTAAAAATGGCAATACTTACTAATGACAACTGAAACTCGCCGGCTAATAATTCGTCCGTCGACTTTTAAAGCGAGTCAAAGATAATACGGCTGGGAATAACGTTGATTTAGTGAGTTAGAGGCGTGGGCGTCGCGTCGAGTCAACGACTCGGCCGTGTCTTATCGGCGTGTCCATTGTTATTGGAAGGACGTGCGGCCTCATTATTATATGTAATGTGTTAAACCAAGAAAAACAACCGATCCCGCGCTGACCCAATTTTTTTTTATTTTTTTTATCGCATAGGAAGACAAACGAGCACTCAGGCCATCAGGTCCTGATGGTAAGTGGAAACTGAGACCCATAGACATTCGCATTCACAAGACCGCAATCCTAAGACTGCAAATGCGTTGCCAACCCTGAGGACTAAGATGGAATGCCTCTATGCTAGTCATTTCCCCGGCTGTCTTATCCCCAAACCGGAACACAACAATGCGAACACTGCTGCTTGGCGGTAGGTTAATGGATAAGATGGTGGTACCAACCCGGACGGACCCTGCACAAGGTCCTCCCACAAGTAAGTACTTATGAAAACTTATGACTTATATACCTACAGGTTGTCCCAAAACTCAACGATAACCTTGTACCGGGCGAGAGTCCAAGTTACACCCGTTCTGGAAAAATAAATAAATCTATATCACTTTTTAGGGTTCCGTAGTCAATATACGGGTTCTCTTTATAGTTTTGCCATGTCCGTCCGTCCGTCCGCAGCCTAGCTCAGAGGCTCTTAGAACTACAAAGCTGTAATTTGTCATAAATATACATATTAATCACGCCAACAAAGGGGTATATAATTTTTTTTTAGTGCACCTCCCTTACTTGTAACGTGGGGATGTATATTTAATAGGAAAACTATCACTATTAAGTAGACTTCAGTGGTTCTTGAGTTACAAACGGTTTAAATGTTACCTACCGAAAACTTATTTGCGGTGCTGGTAAACTGACCGCGACCTATGTCGATGTATGGGGATAACAGTTTTCCAACGGCAAAGCTGCAAAGTTAAGTTTGTCGCGAGATCTAATTTGTTTGTAGTAACGGTTTCGAAACCCTACACCATAAATGCGAATATTTGTGTGTTACTTCTTCCCGCTGCTATGGCTGTAATTTGGGTGTGGAAAGGAGACAGCTTTATACTCTGGACTAACACATACCTAGGCTACTTATCATTCCGGAAATTTAAGTTCTCGAGGAAATAACGATCATCAAAATTTAGGCGGACGAAGGCAGAAGCTAGTAATAAATATAATGCGAAAGATTGGATGGTTGTTACTCACAATCACGCCAGAACATTATTTTTTCTGGATCATTTGCAATCAGTCCTAGGACTATAAGCTAATCCTCTCTGTGAGTTATTGGTATTGGAGATCTGAAGACAAGTGACTGCAGATTCTTCATTATTCATCTCTATCAAGCATTAGGGGATACCTTTTCAGACGACTTAGACATTGGTCCTTTCACAGGTACTGGGCGAGTTCGTTGCAGTGTCTATCCAGCATCTTGTAGTACTCCATGCTTATTGTGTTAACTTCTTGTTTTATTGTGGCCATTGAAATACTCATGGATTTCATTTGTTTTGGTTAACCAATTGGTTACTGTTGGAAAGACATTGTTTTGAAATCTTTGAAGAATTTCTACATTATAATGACTTGCCAAACCCCACAGCTCAATTGAGTATGTCCATACCGGCCTTAATATATTTAACTTTGTATATCAGCAGCTTGTTTTCAAGTGACATCTTGGATTGTCTTCCCAAAAGTCATAGTAATGACCTGTGGTTGAGTATGTCATGTTTATTTTGGATGTGTTTTCGCCATGTACGTCTGAACGTATTTGGATGAAATGAGTGGCACAGAGATTAAAGTCTTTTCATTCCGGAAAGTTTGAGATATCCTGAAGGAACAGCGATAAAAGACTTTACGCGGACGGAGTCGCGCGCAAAAGCTAGGTATTTTATCAATGTTTTATTATAACGTTCGTAACAATCTTGGAGTTTGCGAAAGGAAATGCATTTCATTTATTTTCTTTTGTTTCTTGGAATTGCACGTTATTGTTTTATTTTAATTGGCGACATTTTCTTACAAGAAATCTTTACCTGTAAGAAATTTAATTTATTCCATTTAGCCCTACTACTCGTAGTAGTTCGATCATCTAACTGTTTGGGCAAAAAATCTAATTACTTATACTGTCAAGTTGAACCTTTTGGACAAGCAGGTTGTGATCTAATTCAAAGATTTAGGTTAAGGAAGGGCGAGAGCATCCCCTCGTCTGTATTTTGGACCCCGTTTTCGATGTTATTTTTTTTTCATGTTTTATTACTACACATAGTTGCAGACAAGGAACTTTTATAACTATGACCTGTTTCAAGTTGATCGTTTTTTGTTGCTGATAAAAATTGTTGTTACATACAGACAGAGCCCGAAGTATCACCACGCGTGCTTTTCCACTATTTTATTTTTTATTTTTTATGGCATAGGAAGGCAAACGAGCACACAGGCCACCTGATGGTAAGTGGAAACTGTGACCCATAGACATTCGCATTCACAAGACCGCAATCCTAAGACTGCAAATGCGTTGCCAACCCTGAGGACTAAGATGGAATGCCTCTATGCTAGTCATTTCACCGGTCTTATCCCCAAACCGGAACACAACAATGCAAAAACTGCTGCTTGGCGGTAGGTCCTCCCACAACCCACCACAAGTTACGGAACCCTAAATATACAACTTTTAAACATAGTTTTATTCCAACCTTCTGAACGTCCTTGTTATTTCGTCCCGCGAGATCGCAACCTGATACTCCTATAGTATCAGCTTTACGTCTTCGGATAACGAGGGTTATGTTTATTTATAGAGAGAAAGGTATTTTTAGCACACGTCTCATTTGCTTTGTCTTCAACGCGGTTGGGTTTCACAAGCTCGTTACATGGATCCGTAAACTACTCAGACAATAGGGAATAACGAAACGGAATCAGTAATGGACAAATGACCATTTATGGACGCTGATTCATATTTTGCAGAAGATTCATTTGTTTTGCAACAATCAATTCATTACCGTATGATCTTTGAATTAAGAGTTCAGTGTCCATTAACGGTGCCTTCAGCTAAAAGTGTCTAACATTTGTGCCATTACAACTATGCATTGTAACTAAAGGCTCTTACAGTCAGACCGACAGGTCGCGTAGAACGCCGCTCACCATCATCTTCATCATGTCAGCCGAAAGACGTCCACTGCTGGACATAAGCCTCCCCCAAGGCTCTCCACTCAGACCGGTCTTGTGCTTTTCGCATCCACCGCGTTCCCGCGATCTTCATAAGGTCGTTACTCCATCTTGTTGGAGGCCTACCTACAGCTCGTCTCCCGGTCCGCGGACTGTAACGCGTGTATATTACCCGCTATACATTAATATATAAAAATGTAATAAACATTTTTTTATAATTCGAAATCTTAGAATTACCTATAACAATGACACGGTACAGACAAAGAGGCGGCTTTGGGATTCTTAACTCACAGCTGCAGGTCATTTAGACGAATCGCTTTTGTCTTTATATTTTTTGCTAGATTGTTAAAAACAGACATAGTGTTAAATAATTAACACTGTATGGCAGGACTTTCCCAGTAAATACCGCCAAAGGCAATTTCTCGTTTCTACGAATCTGCTAGGCGGCCATAAAGAGATTCATTGCATTTTATATGACAGTAGTATTCGGCATTAACAAGGAACATCGTCTATCCCAAAATAACATGTTGCACAAATGGGTTTTGGACCTATTGTTTTACTAGAAATAAGAAAGTCGAAACAAATATTTATTGCTTCCTCGGGGTAAACCGTTTCTCAATAATTTTAACAAAGAAAATTATCGTGAGAGAGTAACTTAGGCACAGATGTTGATGATTTTGACGAAGACAATAGGGCCTGGGCGTTTACATTAAAGAAGGGTATTGGTCACCGATTGGTCAAGGGTGGTAGTAGCCAAGCCTACTTTTAGGAGAGTAAGGAAATTCAGATTCGGGAGAGGGGGTCTAAGATGTAACGAGGTAGGGTTTGTAGATGAGCAAGGACAGACAACTACGGGGCGCGAGTAAGATCAGATCTCCTACTTTCGATCTAAATTTCCAAGTTACAGAATTTAAGTAATTGATTAGAGTGTTGGTTTCGTATCGCTGTAAGCGGGTTGGTGTGATTATGGACTTAGTTTAAAGGACTTTATTTGTATGTGGATTGTGATTGCTAACTACTACATAGTTATTTAGATTCAGTGTTATACACGGTTGTATCATTTCTATATATTTGATTTGATTTTATGAATTAGATAATTTATGTCTTTTTAATATTAGGGGCGGAGGAGACTTGGTAGCGAACCTAGGGACAAGACGGTCGGTAGAGGAGCTAGGGGATAGTTGATCAGGAAATCTAGGAATAGGACAGTCGACTTTGAATTTAGGAGGAGGAAAGAGTTAGTCCGGATACAATTTAGGGTACGTGCTATAATATTCAGTAGCCAGGGAGTGTATAAATTCATCTGGAATTAAGTCCTTATAGCTAAGAATTTCTCTCAGTTTAGTTCGTTGTTATTTTCGTAAATAGTTAAGTGTGGTTTATCTCGGAACGATTGGGTTGTGTCATACACATAACATTCATAGATTTTAACAAGTGATTATTACAGTTATGGTGATTAATAAAGAAATCCTCTTGTGAAGTGCTTAACGGTTAAGCGGAAATCACGCGGTGGTTTAGGAATAATTTGTGAAACGCGCTTCGCATGTCTGCTTAGTGGAATTCACAACTTTTAGGTTAGTATGTGATTCATCCCTATTAATTTGTGAAATGCGCTTCGCATGACTGCTTAGTGGAATTCACAACTTAATAGGTTAGTATGTGATTCATCCACATCGATGAATCCGAGATAGCGCAGGACGCTGCGCATACTCACGTCTCCCAGGACTGAATGACTTGACATAAACAAATACTTTTGCATTAATTTTATTGCACGAGAATCATTTGATTCTCTCTGACGTGACTCGTGAAGGAAGTTAGAAAGAGTGATCGACACCGATCCTCTATGACGTACCCGAGTCGGAAGATAGAAAGAGAGATCGACCCTCTATTGTGATGTCCTGAAAGTAACAGTGGAAATCACAAACCGTTTAATATTCCTCTTAATCACCATTTGTTTTCCATGACCTTGTCCAATGAATCACTTCGTTAAATGATTTGGTGTACAATGTGTTGTATGACATTAGCTCATCCGTAATAGGAATAGATGCAAGATAGCAGGGTAGTTTGTCTTATTGAGGTCAGACCCCATCCAAAGTAAGAACCAATTTGATTTATTACTTCTTGTTCAATTAAATATTACGAATACTTAAGAAAGTAGATTTAAATCTAAGATCAAATAGGTTCTCACTGTAACCGACCTCTTTCGAGGTTGGGGTATAGGTAGGGATACCATTACATTGTGTTACATCCACGTAATATAGGTAGGGAATATTTTTAGGCACACGACAGGTATACAACGGTCAAGGTAGT
Organism: Acleris emargana; assembly: GCA_927399475.2. NCBI lineage: Eukaryota > Metazoa > Arthropoda > Insecta > Lepidoptera > Tortricidae > Acleris > Acleris emargana. Next base: position 5,191,349 of record OV656847.1, read on the forward strand.
ACAAGGAGAATCTGGGTGAGTCAAACCTTTATTTCAACTGTGTTTCATTTTGTATTTATTTCGTGATTGAAGTTAATTTCATATATTTTCGGTTTTAGCTTGTTTATTGATAGATCTTGATTTTGATTACGTTAGATTACCTTTTCTTTTACACAACGTAGAGGGTCCTAATTTAGATAGATATAATTATAACTAGACGATCACATGTTTTAATTTTGGCCAGTTAATTTAATTACACAACGTAGGATATTTTATCGTTTCTATGTAGCCTGGGGGTAGGAGTGATACAGTTGGTGCTGCGTGACCAGAATTTAAGTCATTAAAATTTGAATTAGTTTTATTCAAATACTTATTAAAAAGAACTCGGGTTACTTACTACGATTTTAAAGGTTATCTTATTAGTCTATGTCTTATAGGTCTAAACAGCGTAATGAGAATTATATTATGACTTGTTAGGAAATTGTAATGGTATTGAGCATTTCTAGTAGGAATTGTTAATACAGGTAGGTCTGTACTTATTAGTTATTTGTTTTGTGGTTTCAATATCTTAAATTCAAAATTTCATTTTATTCAAGTAACATATTTCCAATTGGTTGTATGTTATAAGATATGTTATAATCGTAGGTTCGATTCCTACGAAGATCCTTATTGAATGAAAATTAATGAAATATTTGGTAGGCAGCAATTTATTGTGTTACAATTTGTTGGTTCGATTCCTGCAAATCTATTATTGATTTTATAGCATTTCGAAGTATTGCAAAACTCTTAAACGTGGGTTCGATTTCCCGCGTAATAATTTGGTTCAGACTTTGTGTTTTAAGTTTTGCTTTCATTATTAATAGTTCATGGGCGCTCATTTGTAAAACTTTATACCGAGTGGTTATTTGTATTTTCTTCTATAGACGCGGTTTCGATTACCGTTAAATATTTTTTTTGGTTCAATGATTATATCAAATTAAACTATAAGTCAAAAGTGTCAGAAAATAGAAAATTTGGGTTCGAGTCCCATTTAAATACTCTTTATAAGATGCCGAAAATAAATAAAAGAAATATGCAGTCTAAGACACGGAAAAATATAGAGCCAGGACATCAATTAAGCAAAGAATTAGTATCAACTTTACGAGATATTGTCACAACATCAATATCGCCAATTGTAGAACGGATTGGAAACCTGGAACAAAATAATGATGCGATCGTAAGTCGCGCCACATGCGACCAACAATCACCTGAGACGGATATTCAACACAAACTATTAAATTCTTTGGTTATGGTACAAAATTTTTCAAAACCTATTTTTGATGGAAATAATAAAAATCCAATCATATTTTTAGAAGAACTTGAGGTTTATTTGTCAAAACTTGACAAACAGGGACCTAATTTAAAACTGATAGTAGATTGTTTGTCAGGTGAAGCCAAAAGCTGGGCAAGAATTTTTTTTGATCAGTGGAAGGATTATAAAGATTTTAAGAACAATTTTTTAGATCAGTTTTGGGACAGAATTGCTCAAAGAAAGGTAAGGGACAACATTGTGAACGCGAAGTGGAATCTCCATGACAATAGAAAAACTATGGTAGGTCACTTTGTGACATTATACGAGCAAGTAGACATGTTAACTTTATACGATAAAAGAGACTTAATCAATGAAATCATGAGTCATTTTCCTCAGGAGATTCGTAGATTATGGTATTACATTGGTTGCGGGGAAGCTACAAAAGCAGTAAAATTTCTTAAAAATATGGATCGTGGATCTGATGATGTTACCAAGCAACCAGAAGTTATAACCACTCGGGTAGAAGTATCAACACAAGTGCCCATTGAACAAACTAAAATTGTTGAGGCATCTGCATTAGAGAAATCTGTATTCCATAGTAGAATTTCATGTACTAGAAATGCAGATCAAAATTTAAAAGGTCAAAAATACCGCGCAAGACGAGTTAGACAGAATATTAAGAAGCAATATTATACATCTCAAAAAAAAAAAAACTAAATAACTAAGTTTATTATTCAATTAGACATACCACTAGTATAAATAAAAATATAAATAAATTCTTTTTTTTAGTACAGCTAGTTATTAAGGTCACGTACGACGTATTACGAGTACCTACATGTATGTTTAGGTTGATGGAGAGAAGAGTACGTAAATATGTATGTTGTTTTTTTTAATAGCATGTTTTGCGATTATGTTATGTATAATTAACGTTTCTGAAGGGAGAAGTAAGTTTTAGTGATAATGTCCACGAAACTAAATTTATAGTAGGTATAAGTATTGTCATTATCAAAAGTAAGCTTTCGATTGTGAAGTAAGAATTAAACAGAAAATTAAATGATTAAAGCAGATAACACAGAGCTAGGGGCGCAGGATAAAAATTATAAGAATGAATTTATGACAATTTAAACTTAAAAGGGTAACTAAGTCAACATAAATATTATTTAATGAATAATCCATCTATTGTTGATTTTTCAAAATTGAACACTCTACTAGCGCTAAATTTCTCAAAATCAAAGGGGCGACTGTAACGCGTGTATATTACCCGCTATACATTAATATATAAAAATGTAATAAACATTTTTTATAATTCGAAATCTTAGAATTACCTATAACAATGACACGGTACAGACAAAGAGGCGGCTTTGGGATTCTTAACTCACAGCTGCAGGTCATTTAGACGAATCGCTTTTGTCTTTATATTTTTTGCTAGATTGTTAAAAACAGACATAGTGTTAAATAATTAACACTGTATGGCAGGACTTTCCCAGTAAATACCGCCAAAGGCAATTTCTCGTTTCTACGAATCTGCTAGGCGGCCATAAAGAGATTCATTGCATTTTATATGACAGTAGTATTCGGCATTAACAAGGAACATCGTCTATCCCAAAATAACATGTTGCACAAATGGGTTTTGGACCTATTGTTTTACTAGAAATAAGAAAGTCGAAACAAATATTTATTGCTTCCTCGGGGTAAACCGTTTCTCAATAATTTTAACAAAGAAAATTATCGTGAGAGAGTAACTTAGGCACAGATGTTGATGATTTTGACGAAGACAATAGGGCCTGGGCGTTTACATTAAAGAAGGGTATTGGTCACCGATTGGTCAAGGGTGGTAGTAGCCAAGCCTACTTTTAGGAGAGTAAGGAAATTCAGATTCGGGAGAGGGGGTCTAAGATGTAACGAGGTAGGGTTTGTAGATGAGCAAGGACAGACAACTACGGGGCGCGAGTAAGATCAGATCTCCTACTTTCGATCTAAATTTCCAAGTTACAGAATTTAAGTAATTGATTAGAGTGTTGGTTTCGTATCGCTGTAAGCGGGTTGGTGTGATTATGGACTTAGTTTAAAGGACTTTATTTGTATGTGGATTGTGATTGCTAACTACTACATAGTTATTTAGATTCAGTGTTATACACGGTTGTATCATTTCTATATATTTGATTTGATTTTATGAATTAGATAATTTATGTCTTTTTAATATTAGGGGCGGAGGAGACTTGGTAGCGAACCTAGGGACAAGACGGTCGGTAGAGGAGCTAGGGGATAGTTGATCAGGAAATCTAGGAATAGGACAGTCGACTTTGAATTTAGGAGGAGGAAAGAGTTAGTCCGGATACAATTTAGGGTACGTGCTATAATATTCAGTAGCCAGGGAGTGTATAAATTCATCTGGAATTAAGTCCTTATAGTTAAGAATTTCTCTCAGTTTAGTTCGTTGTTATTTTCGTAAATAGTTAAGTGTGGTTTATCTCGGAACGATTGGGTTGTGTCATACACATAACATTCATAGATTTTAACAAGTGATTATTACAGTTATGGTGATTAATAAAGAAATCCTCTTGTGAAGTGCTTAACGGTTAAGCGGAAATCACGCGGTGGTTTAGGAATAATTTGTGAAACGCGCTTCGCATGTCTGCTTAGTGGAATTCACAACTTTTAGGTTAGTATGTGATTCATCCCTATTAATTTGTGAAATGCGCTTCGCATGACTGCTTAGTGGAATTCACAACTTAATAGGTTAGTATGTGATTCATCCACATCGATGAATCCGAGATAGCGCAGGACGCTGCGCATACTCACGTCTCCCAGGACTGAATGACTTGACATAAACAAATACTTTTGCATTAATTTTATTGCACGAGAATCATTTGATTCTCTCTGACGTGACTCGTGAAGGAAGTTAGAAAGAGTGATCGACACCGATCCTCTATGACGTACCCGAGTCGGAAGATAGAAAGAGAGATCGACCCTCTATTGTGATGTCCTGAAAGTAACAGTGGAAATCACAAACCGTTTAATATTCCTCTTAATCACCATTTGTTTTCCATGACCTTGTCCAATGAATCACTTCGTTAAATGATTTGGTGTACAATGTGTTGTATGACATTAGCTCATCCGTAATAGGAATAGATGCAAGATAGCAGGGTAGTTTGTCTTATTGAGGTCAGACCCCATCCAAAGTAAGAACCAATTTGATTTATTACTTCTTGTTCAATTAAATATTACGAATACTTAAGAAAGTAGATTTAAATCTAAGATCAAATAGGTTCTCACTGTAACCGACCTCTTTCGAGGTTGGGGTATAGGTAGGGATACCATTACATTGTGTTACATCCACGTAATATAGGTAGGGAATATTTTTAGGCACACGACAGGTATACAACGGTCAAGGTAGTACAAGGAGAATCTGGGTGAGTCAAACCTTTATTTCAACTGTGTTTCATTTTGTATTTATTTCGTGATTGAAGTTAATTTCATATATTTTCGGTTTTAGCTTGTTTATTGATAGATCTTGATTTTGATTACGTTAGATTACCTTTTCTTTTACACAACGTAGAGGGTCCTAATTTAGATAGATATAATTATAACTAGACGATCACATGTTTTAATTTTGGCCAGTTAATTTAATTACACAACGTAGGATATTTTATCGTTTCTATGTAGCCTGGGGGTAGGAGTGTTACAGGACGCCACTCAAGAACCTTCTGACCCCATCGGCCATCAGTCCTGCGAGCGATGTGCCCCGCCCACTGCCACTTAAGTTTAGCTGTTTACCATCATCTTGCCCTTCTCCCAATTATTTGTGGTCATGTCATCTCAGTATTCACTTCCTTGTTTTACATATCGCTATTCAAACATCCCATGCTTCTCGTCTTAGGCATCCCCATTCCACTGTAGCCCTTTACATTCATATTTAAGAATATTCTTGTCACATGACTCATTTCTTCTCATAACATTATCATGACAATCTCTTCCCTTCCATTTTTTTTCTCACGTGCGCCTATTTCAATTTCCTCTTACTCTTTCGTTTCTTACCCTATCCATCCATTCACACGCAGCAGCAGAATAAATCACGTGTATAACTTTAAAAATAAATAAGGCATTCCAATTTTAAATTTATTTATTTTTCTTATAATCCTTTGCTTATAATTACGAACGTATTTTATTTTTTTAATCTGTCGAGTCATTCTCGAGTTACTAAGGGAATCAGGGATTCGGATTGACGGTTAGCTTACAATAATAGTTATTTGTTCAACAAGAGAGCAAAGTTGGTTTTTGCTGCGAGTGATGATTCAAAGATACGAGACGTAAAAAACTTTGGTCTCGTGTGAGACATACAACTTTTCACCTCAGCAGCGAGAACAACACAGCGTGAAGCTGGTAGGGCCAACGCAGGTCTTCCATTGTGACCATTTGGTGAATACACGACTAAATAACGACACGATCGCATATGCAACAAACACAAGCATTTTAGCAAAATACTAATAAAATAAAAAGTGGAAAAAATAAACATGAAACAGATAAAACCTGTCACTCAACTTGATAATGCCGTAGTGCAAACACAACTTTATACAGCTTTATGTAGTCTGTGGCTTTAAAAAAAACCTAACTAGGCCTTGTCTATGGCTGTTGGCTACAATAAACCCAGCTATTTTTGAAATGCGTTCTGAAACTGCCCCCGCGGTTTATGTCACGAAATTAAAGATTGTTAAAACGATAACAAAATTATGTAGATACATGATAAACTTCTTATTTTTCATTAATATTGTCTTCAAAACATAAAAAAAAATGATTGTACCTACTGTATAAAATAGTTATAATAAACACATTTCAAACTTTAACAGATAGTTTTATTTGCAATTTTATGGTTATGTGTGCATCCGAACGTGCGTTTCTTTTTGGGCCTACTATGTGTGAAATTTGAAAATCGAACTTCGAATCAAGTTGTTTCTATCTCTCGCTTTTTTCCTATCGAAGTGAAAGTGACAGAACAAAGTGAAGTTCAATTTTTTCGAATGTTGTGAGTAGCCACAGCATTGCTCACGGCATTTAAAAAAAATAATTAAAAAGCTACTTTGCCTCTCGCTTGCAGCAAAATTGAATTTTGCTCACTGTTTTTAAGCAGCAAAACCTGCTTGTTTGAGCTGCTGAGGTGAAAATAATATTTATCAGCATTAAAATCACAGCATATAATTCTATCATGCAGATAATGAAATTAAATCAATCAGTTTACAATGCAACAGAAATTATTTTTTATTGATTGATTAGTGATTACTAAACGAATCAATCAGAAAGTAAAATAAGGTGTGTCCCTAATTAATAATCAGTTTGAAAAGTAAGAAAAGTTTTTTGTTGTAACTCTATCATCATCATGTCAGCCGAAAGACGTCGACTGCTGGACATAGGCCTCCCCCAAGTTGGGGGGAAAAATGCCGTAGTCACCACGCTTGGCAGGCGGGTTGGCGACCGCAGTTATACCATGTAGTCCGCGGAGGACGCTGCTGCCCATCATCCGGTTTATCCCTTAGTCGCCTCTTATGACACCCACGGGAAGAGATGGGGGGAGATTTAACTCTATGCATGAACGTATTTTTGTCATCTATCGTCTCTAGTCCAATTTGTTTTAATAATCATTGTTACCTTAACCATATTGCTGTTTTCACGGTCGCCTTTCCTGTCAAGTGAAATACCAAAACGTAAAAAGGCATCTTATTCTGATGGTATTGCCTTAGACAAAGGCCCTGGACAAGATGCATTCAGCGGTCGTTATAGATATCCAAAATGTAGAGGATTGACGTTAGCTGTCAGGTCCTGTCGAGCGCCTACGTCAATTCCATACATTTTGTGAGTTTTCGAAAATTGTTTACGCTAGCGTTAAGTAACTTGTGTAGCCTCAATGTTATCGTTTTGTTTTTAACTCGCATCGTAACGTTGACAGTATGATTACCCAAATAGATACATGTTTTTTTCGAGAAGAACATAGGCCCAGGTTGATGAGATTATTTATTTACGGATCGCTACTAACATCTTATTCTTTTGCCTACTACCAAGCAGCAGTGCTGGCATTGTTGTTTTCGGGTTTAGGGATAAACAAAACAGAAACTATCACAGTTCTCATCTCCCTCAAAACAAAAAATCTAGTTAGTTTTATCTGGAATAATACGAAGACACAATGACGGCGGTTATAACGCCAAATATTCATTTGCATTTTGTATTTTATTAGACCTTTACAATTGGAGCAGATCGCTCTTGGCAACCAGTGGAATTGGAGCAATCCTGTTTCGTAGACATTGTTTCGACCACGCACTTCCGCGTGCCAAAGATAAATGGAACGGGTAGAACGGCTTATGTCGCGACGAAAAAAAAAGGATTTAATGGGCATTGTAAAGGTCGCTGGTAGGTAGTTTATAAAAAAGAAGTCGCTGGTCGATTTCTGAAGAATTAATATATCACACGTAAAATCCAACAGTGACATTAAATTATGAATAAAACTATTGGATTAATGACATTATTGCAGTTAAAAAGAATAAAATTTTGTATAAATGCGTTTTTTGCATAGTGTCACTCTTGTATTTAACGTGCTGATTACAATACTGGATTCTAGTATTGTAATCTAAAACACTCTTGTAATAATTAATAAGAAAGCGACAGCAAAATTAACGACCAAACGTGGGGTAGAAGAAAAACAATAATTGTTGAAACCGACTATCTGCTTGGTCACTTTAAGCAGATTAAATAATGTGCTCATTTGATACCTTTGTTTATTGTATAATCCGACTAGTTGACCGATAGTAGATTGGCTGCGTTCTGCAGATTAAAAATATAGTCTTATAAATCTTATAATGGACAAAATAAACTTATCGGGTACTTTGGCTGCTTTCGACATTATAAAACGCAAATGTCGTTATTGGTCGTTTTTATACATAATTGTATTATTAACTGGAATGAAGGGTTAAAAATTTAAAATACGTCGCTTTCACCAGAATATAGTTTGAAAAATCTAGTTCACGATGGCATGTCTAATTCATTTTGCGAAAAAATGGCTCTGGCCTCTTTCTGCACAACTATGGTCAAGTTAAGTTTGGCATTGGAAACGCTTATAAATTCAATCTTGAGATAGCGTATGTCTGTGCATGCTTGGGTGTGGGATTTGTTTAACAATGGGTAACTTTGTAATTTAAAATTCTATTGGTAGGGGGAGGTGGGCACATTGATGCACAAAAATTCAAAACCTTTTTTAATGGACGAAAAGCACCATATTTGAATATTTATTTTGACGTGTACATTGGCTAATATATCAGTTTATATTTTTGTTACGAAACAGCCGCTTAAAGTGTTTAGGTATAAAGATATACTGACTTAAATAAAAAATCGTTTTTGTATCATTCTGCCCCTCCTGAGGGGTACTTTGATACATAGGGTGGGGCAGTTTGATGCTTATTTAAAATCCACGAATGATCTAAGTTGTTTTATTACTTAAAATTTACACATAAAAACCATCTTATTAATTGAGATCACAAAATACACTTTATTAAGCGGTTAACAACATTTTAATCAATCGGTCTCTCAAGTTTCTTAAAGAAAACAATATTGGCATCACATTACTAGACTTTGTTACTTTCTTAATTTTTCTAATTAGTTATATACTATAAAATCAGCCTTTAAAATTGAACATGGTTATTGAAAGAATAATATAACATGATAAAACCTCCTATTAAAATAATCAACGTTTTTCTTAAAATGTCTAATCAGAAACATCACAGACTTTTAAAGTCTTTCACATATTTAACAAAAATAATCATAAAAACACATATATATATATATATTTAAAAAAACGTTGATTATTTTAATAGGAGGTTTCATCATGTTATATTATTCTTTCAATAATAAATTAATTAATTAAATTCTCTTATCTTGTCACAATGCCTATTGTACATTATTCTCGATATTCTGTCATACCATACTTAAAGACGACTTTGGCAACGTAATAAATTACAGCTTTCTTCTTCTCGAATTTAATAAGCAAGAAATCTCCGATCTCCGATCGTGGTTAACAGCTCCAAGATTTACCCCATCTTCTGATTCTGATGGCATTTCAATGTCTTCACTATCACTTGTCATTACGACTTCGCTTTGACTGGAATCTGAATCTTTTTCCGGTGGCAAAGATGTCACTCTCTTATTCTTTTTCAGTCTTGGGTTTATAGGTGCGGACCATTTTCTAGACAAAAATTTGTAAAAAACATGTTAATTTATATGTTATTTGTGACGGGGCACTTTAATACACTAACGGGGCAGATTAATACGTATCATTCTGCCCCGTACCTTGCTGAATCAAAGTGCCCCAAAGGACTTTTTTCACAAACAATTAATTTATTAAATTATGGATTAATTCTATGGTCAAAAACATAATTAAAACAGTTTTGAATATATTCACTTACCTTTAGCAACACTAACCAGCAGATACAACTAATAAGACGATGCTGAGACACGATCACATCTCGCGTAAAATTTTACTACGCGGCAGCATGAACACGTTTATACTCGTCGATGGCCAACGGCGAACTGGTGGTGAGCGTCGTCACAACTGTCATTTTTGTGCGTGTCCTTGAGCGTTTTAGTGATGTGGCAGACTTCGTGGCGTTTTTCGATTTTGAAATATTGGTACTGTATAAATGTGCCCCATGCATCAATGTGCCCCCCCTCCCCCTATAGTCAATAAATAGCACTTATATGTATTTGGCCATCCAAATAAACCCCTTGATAAACGATCGGGCTTTATAATTTTTTTCAAGTATTTTAAACATAATACTGTAGCTATATGATTTATTAGTTTTGTTGCATAAAATCTGATTTAGTTAGTAAATTTATAGTACTTGAAAAAAAAACCAAGTACTTTAAATTTACTGTAACTTTTCTCTGCATATGGGTTTATATGTCTACAATAATCTTATTATCAATGGCATATGGCCTTGTAGATATTTTTAATGCCTTAGGAACATATAATGTTCTTCGACTTTTTAACAGACTACGCTTAGCCTAGTTAGGCGTGCCCATGCCTTCAAAGCTTACGTTCACTGGTTCGATCCCAGGTAAGGGTAAATATTTGTGTAATAAGCGGAAATATTAGTTCCTGAGTTTTGAATGATTTCTTTTTAATTTTCTACATACTTAAGTCTGTCTATCGTTGCCTAGTACCCATAGTACAAACCTAAAGCTTAGTTTGGGACTAGCTCAATTGGAGTGAGAGAGTCCCCTGATATTTATTTAGTATTTTACTCGTCCACCAATCAGGCTCAAATTAACTTGTACAATAACGCGTGCTAACTTCATTATACGTGTTATCGCAAATCCAACAGTCCGCGGGAAGTTCACAGATAACGAAGATAAGTTCGTTACGTAAAAGCTCTAATAGCCATATTGCGAAAGCTTTGGCCTTTGGAAAGCTCGAATTTGGGTGGCGTAACGTAATGACTTCGCAAAAAAAGTCACAGTTAATGTGATAATGTTGTTTATACGATAAAAAGAAATTCATTGCATTTCATCCAAATGAAAACAGATATTTGTCTACATAGCTCGCAATAAGAAAGGGTATAAATGACATACAGAGTGTTTACTTGTGGGAGGACCTTGTGCAGCCAAGCAGCAGTGTTAGCATTGTTGTGTTCCGGTTTGGGGATAAGACAGCCGGTGAAATGACTAGCATAGAGGCATCCCATCTTAGTCCTCAGGGTTGGCAGTGCATTTGCAGTCTTGTGAATGCGAATACCTATATGGGGGCCTGTGTGCCCGATTGCCTTCGTATGACTTCGTTCAGACTTGTAAAAGTGCCTACAGGGCCTACTTACAGAATAAATGATTTGATTTGATTTGATTTATGCCATAAAAAAAGGGTACATTGGACATATGCCTTTTTTACTTGAATCCCAAAGGACTTATATCCCTTTTTCACAAGGACCACATAATTATTGTAGGTGATGTTTAATACTATTATTTTTTAAGACTTAAGTCAGTCCACATGTCCAAGGTCAGCTTTAATCACAGCTCTGACCGTATTTGTTTTAGGCATCAGCAAATTCAGCAATGCGGCATTTGCTGCAGGTTGGCAACATTTCGAATGCCGTTAACGTGTATTTACTGTGTTTCAAATTTGTTTTCCGACGCTCGTATTTTATAAATCGTATTTCCACCGACAATTTTTGAAATGCGAACGGAAAACGAATTTGAAAAAGTTGCTGTTTGAATCTGACAGGGACGGGAATTGAGTTATAGCAGTTATATAGGTGGTGTGTCCGTAATGCTTCCTCAAACTTAGTAGGTTATGCACTGTATCTCTTCCATAAGAACATATATTTTAAGAGCTGAAAGTATAAGCCGTAATGAATATAAATTCGTATTTCTAGTTAAAAAATTTTTTTTTAATATTAATTAATTCTGCCTGCAATGTTTGTATCGGTAACAAAGCAACAAATGACAATGACATTTGATTGCTTTCAAAATTCACTCTTAGTGACACCACCTTGTCAATTACTGACTTTTAACTCTTTTGAAAAGGCCACCAAATATAATGAAATTAGCTCTGCTTAGCTTTGCATTACACTGCTGCTCGAGAAAATAAAAAAAAACTCCATTAGAAAAGGTAATCCTTATATATTTTCGATTAAACGGTTCACATTCCTTAAAGCTATTGTTACTTGAAATGTATGTTCTTTTGGATGTAACTCTATAACCGAATTCCGGCCCTTTTTTCTATGTTGACGTTGTGATAACCCTCTACTTACGATAGTTCTAAAGATATTTACAGTAAAGGCGGGCGAATCATCAGCAATATAAGTGCAATAGGGGCAAAAACGAAGTAGAATAGAGGACCAGATCTGGAAACTATTGAACTTCGAGTCAGTATAGATAGAGATATAGTAGTCGTATATCACTGTCCCGGTAACTGCCCTAAACTCAGTTTTTTAGTTTATAATAAGACCTTTATTGATAATTCGGCCTCCGATTTGTGTTGCAAAATGTTTATATTTCGAGAAAAACAAAAACAAGATTCCACCTTCGCATACAAAATAGTCCTTCCACATCCAAAAACAAAACTAGGACGAGTTTTTTTGCCAACACAATTATCTAAGTGGTTTGCCATCGCAGACGCCGTTATATCAAGCGTGGGCCGATACAAAATGCCAAGTTTCTTGATTTACATATAAAAAGGACGCATTATGGAGTCAACGGTACTGAAAATGATAAAAGCAACCATAGACTTGTAAAACACAAGGTAATTTTGTGTTATAAACTTTCGCTTCATTATCTGTATTGTTTTAGGTTACGCCCACATGTAAGTACTCATAACTAAATGGGGAGTGAGTGGAAGAACCCAACCAAATTATGAAAGTAATGCCACAACTTTGCACGTTAGCGTTAGAGAAATGTCCAGTTATCCAGAACCTATGACCGTAAAGAGCGTCGGTGGCCTAATGGCTTAGGGCGTCGACTCGTGATCGTAAGGTACCGTTTTTCTAACTTAACCTCCTGAGGTCCCTTGTACTAAAACTATAGTCCGTTCGCGTTAAGAATGCAGTGACACATCAGTGAAACTGAAGATTAAAAGTGCATTCGCAGTGGAGTCAAAATTCAAACAAATTATATTAATAAAGATTATGCTTAATGGATAAAAATAAACTTAATTTTGAGCGAACTGATTGGTTGGGGGGCGTGGCTAAGCCTGCGGACAACAATGATTTACTGCATTCTTAACGCGAACGGACTATAGTACATAATACCGCCATTGAAATAAAGATCTAGTGCAAAGGAAGTAAACTAGAATTTCGAATTGACTTTAATTCATTCACAATAGATTCATATTCCACGAATTTCGTTGTATGGTGGGCCTTAGGACGTGTGCATTACCTGATGCTCTTACGTTGAAGGAAAAACATCGTGAGGAAACCTGCACTTTCGAACCGAGTGTGTAAAAGGGTAATTGCACAAAGGATCCTAAAGGGTCGAACTTAATCCGAAAGGGCCCAACTGTAAGATAAGAAGATAAGACCTATGACAGTAACTTGATGTTGGAAACCACTGTCGGACATTTTCCGCGAAGATTTATTGCAGGAAATACGGCTTTTTAACGTTACCGCGACCACCTCTCATGTATTTTTATTTAAATTTGAATCTTTAGATAGATAGATAGATAGATAAAACGTTTATTTGCGTACTACAAAACACACACACAATTGACAAAATAAAGATAAAGAAAATAAGCAAAGTGATACTAACATTACACACAAATGCAAATGCAGGATACCCAAGGTCGTGTGTGGCCGTCACTTCAGCTATGCCTGTAAAAATAACCAGCAATGATCATTAAAATTGATAAGCCCTTATTAAGCTTGTGTGATTCATCTGTTTATTCTGGTTTTTACCTTTTCACGGTCAAATTAGAAGGCCAATTACTGCGTAAATTAAACAGAAGAATTTATGAATTTCTGGAAAATACATATATCCTGGTCTGCGGAACTATTATGGTCGTTTTTAACGACGTGAATAAAATACCTGTCACTATCTGAACAGCATGTAAGTGCGAGAGTGACAGAAGCTTTATCCACCGCAATAAAAGGTCCTGCATATATTTTATAGCATAAGTTGTATTGTCTCGCTTATGGCTTAGTGCGTCTTTATCGTTACACACTATAGGTAAATAGAAAGGGAGATCGGTTCGACAAACATGTCGCGAATAATTTGTGCTAGCCCTCCTGGAAAGATTTATGATTTATCCATAAGTAGTAAAATAATAATAATAATAATAAATCATTTATTCAAATAAAACAGGCATGGGACATTGTGATTCTTCACCAAACTGCACAGTTGGCACCTACAGCCTTTGTTGGGTTATGGTATGGGTTACAAGATTTTTTCTATTTTATTTTTTATTATTTATAAGTTAAGTCGTGTTTTTAGTGACCATCTAAAAATGTCCTTATAGATAACATTTAGTAATTGTACCTTAGGGCTGTCGCAATTTTGGGATGAAAAGTACTTTTCCCCTTTTGCCTAGAAAAGTTACAAAGAAGGGTTAGGAAATAAGTTAGACAATGCTATTTAATCATTCAAAAAATAATTATCAATCATTTTTAACTATTCGTTCTTGAACGCGACCTATCAAATATCAACCGGAGACTGGAAGTTGTCCCGTCAGAGCGTAGAAACTACATTTAAAGGCGTACATTCTCAGCATACCCGTTAACCCAACGAGTGAATGAGCTCGTATAAGCTGATTTTAATAGAATAATCTCTCTCTGATCGTTCCTTCATGAATGACGATCGTGGTCAGCAGTTGGTGATCTACACTCGCAGCGTATGATCTGCCTCCAGCGATTCCTGTCCATTGCGCCCCTTACAACCGAGCAAAACTTGGAGGAAGATGAATCCTTTAGTGAATCCATCTGGTAGGAGATCGGCCTCGTGCTCGTTTGCCCTCTGTGTTCCCAAAACAACGTTTCTTGACTCTCATCTCCCTTTCTCATTATATGGCCGAAGTATGACAAAATTCGCTGGTGGCACACTAAGAAGAATAATACCTCTGTTCAATTGTTTTATCTCACAAAAGCAAGTTTGCCATACTTGTGGATGTAACACGTATAGACACTCACACTACAGCATCGCTTAGCGACGGCAACTTGCACGTGCTACACACACAAGTAGGGCAAAACCGCTTACGTGAGTTAAAACAACTGTACTATTATGTATTCTGTGACCTACTTACGTAATAAAGTTATTTAATTACTAATTATGATTCGTAATTAGTCCAGCTGTATCACATTGCGTAAAAATTCGATCAGTTATTACCTGATACGGCGCACTCGTAATCTGATATTAGCCACTCTTATCTCAACGTGCATACATTCGATGCACTGTATAGTAGTATTAAACATCTGTTTGCTCTTGCTTGATCACTGATTGCCAAACAAACAGAATTCTTAATACATTCACTGGCTAGTAATCTACAACTGCATGTTGTTATGACAACTAGAGTGTTATAACCATTCGGCGTCGAGACCCTTGGTCCGTGGGGTCCAAGCGCTCGAAGCCTCTTCAAAGAAATTTCGAAGAGGCTCATTGACGTCACAGGAGACCGAAGAGCTGGCAGTTTCCTCGCTCAACGTATAAGTTTAACCATCCAGCGAGGAAATGCTGCCAGCATCTTTGGTACAATGCCGCAGGGGCCATTCTTAGATTTAATGTTTTAGTTAATTTATATATTTAGAGTTAGTCTTATTTAATTTTAGTCTTATTTAGTTATGGTTGTTGTATTATTTTATGTCGTTTTACAATCAGTCAGTTACTTATTTAAATAACCATCATCATCAGCCGCAATACGTCCACTGCTGGACAAAGGTTAAATACAATCTCACTAATATTATAAAGGCGAAAGTTTGTGTATTTGTCTTAGTTTGTTACTCCTTCACACTGCAACGGCTGGATGGGTTTGAAGATTTGACATGGAGATAGCTTATACCCTGGATTTACGGGTGATTGCCAAAGAATTTGCATAATAATTTAACTTAACGGTAACATTCATTTATTTTTCGAAATAAAAATAACTGCAATCACCGATTTTAGAAAAATTGCTTTCCTTAATCGGTGATTGAACCAACTCAGTGTCTCGAGCTCCTACTCAAAAATGCTTAACAGAGGCCGATTTTTGACTTAAGAGCGCTCGAAAGTGACAAAAAAACAATGAAATGGAATTTTTAACTTGCGATCGATAGAAAATATGCACACGAATCCGTGGCATTCGTTTTGAATTCCATCAATAGAAAGTACCTATCATTTGCCATCTTTCAAACCTGTTGGATATGTATGCCGGGAAGTATACACGAAGCATAAACAAACCTAGCAGGTGGTAAACCTTGGAGGTGGGAGGACCTTGTGCAGGGTCCGTCCGGGTTGGTACCACCATCTTATCCATTAACCTACCGCCAAGCAGCAGTGTTCGCATTGTTGTGTTCCGGTTTGGGGATAAGACAGCCGGTGAAATGACTAGCATAGAGGCATTTCATCTTCGGCCTCAGGGTTGGCAACGCATTTGCAGTCTTAGGATTGCGGTCTTGTGAATGCGAATGTCTATGGGTCACAGTTTCCACTTACCATCAGGTGGCCTGTGTGCTCGTTTGCCTTCCTATTCCATAAAAAAAAAAAAAATAGCACAATGCCATAGACATCCACAGACGAGAAAGCGTTTCATTTTTCCTACATTTGTAACCAGTCAAGAATTTTTCAAATAGCGTAAAAAAATCGTGGAAAGAAGTGGTCTCTGCCTCCCCCTCTGGGAAACAGGCGTGATTTAATATATGTATGTATGTAAATCTTATTCGCACTGAAATATTAACCGCCCAGTCCCCAGCTCTCCAACTATGACTTCATTCACTCCTATAAAAGGGTATCTTAAAGCTGACGTCACTTTTAAACATTGAACGTTGCACGAGTCTGCGACAGTCACCCACACCGCATGTAGAACATAAAACCAGCGCCTTTAATCTAGGCGGTAAAATCCCAATCGTAGTTGACCTGTTATGGTATTGTTTTAAATCGGCCGTCATTACTGTCAAGTAAATAAGAGCTATCAAAACGTTGATAATACGATAACAGCTCAAAAACACAGAAATTTTAAACGGTAAAACCTTATTCCTTTTGACAGGTTAACATTTTTGATAGCGCTTATTTACTTGACTATAATGGCAGCCAAGTTAAAAACAATACCATAAACAGATCAAAGACAAAAAAATTACCGCCTACAATAAAGGCCCGAACCTATTTTATGAAAATGTAAATGACAGATGATGAGATGTTAGGTGAAAATTCGATAGGTATAGGTATATTACGTAGTATCTTTGAGGCACAGCAATGTCAATAACAGTGGAGTTCCTCATTTCGTAGGCCTTATTATGAAATAGGGGTAGGTTATTTTGATATAGGATTTGATTAAAAATTTACAGTAACTATTTTACTTACATGAGTTTCATACGATTTGGTAATTTTATTGACCCAATATTAAAAAAGAAAATTTCGCGTACGCCGAATTTTGAAAAACTTACTACGGTCCCCAAAAAGAGTGTCCCTTTGATATGTGTCGTAAAAGACTCTACAATTACTCTCTTTAGAGAGGTATATTATGTTATTTATTAATTATGCCACTACAAACATTAACCAACACTAGTCATCAACAACAAACAAATACCAAATGAGGATATTTTAACTAATTTACCTGAGTCCACATAAATGATATGGATACAAATAAGCAATTCCTGATCACAATTGGACCACAAGCAAACTGATAAGTACGCGTGTGTCCAATTTAATGGCCACTTTGCGAGTCGCCATTTAGCAGTGCTGCCAACACTTAACTTTTTAATTTATTCGTACC
Organism: Acleris emargana; assembly: GCA_927399475.2. Classification (NCBI taxonomy): domain Eukaryota; kingdom Metazoa; phylum Arthropoda; class Insecta; order Lepidoptera; family Tortricidae; genus Acleris; species Acleris emargana. The sequence goes on from OV656847.1 coordinate 5,209,042, forward strand.
ATGGATGCTAGTCCTTCAGTCAAACAACTGCCAACATTGAAGCCTGGCTGGCCACGTGTACGAGGCGACCGATAACTGCGAGATAAAGATAGATGAAAGTGATTTCTTATCAGTACCTACTCATTGTGTACGTTTTTACAATTCGGGCTGGTTTTTGCTATATTTCTCCAATATTTTTTTCCCTTTTGTAATTGGATACTTTATTAAATCAGATAAAATAAAACGATATTTCCATTCCTGTCTTGTATTTAGACAATAAGTACGTCTATAACTTGACAGAAACGTTATTAATTTAAAGGACTATACAGTTTTATCATCTAAAATCTACTGCAAAAATACTTTTACAAATAAAAACATACGCTGACTACTAGATTTACAAGATTCAGGTACCAACTAAAGGTAATTCAGGATTTTTAATGAAAACAAGCGTTTTGTGTACATAATTCCAAAGAGTCATAATTCCGTTTTGATCAAAATTCTGACCAATTTTTTTTATAGAAGACTTAACTTTTTGATATCGCTTATAAATCAAACCTATTTAACCTAACCGACGTATGACAGTTTAATTAAGCATTTAATCTATAATAAATCCAGCGTAACATAGCTTTCGGAAAAATGAAAATTCGGACAATAGAATATTCGAAAAAAAAAGGATTTCGGAATTTAAGGTGTTCCCCTTTTGTCTATGTTCCGCTTCGGTTGTCTTTGTATCTCAAATAACGGTTACCTCCATCATGTTTCAAATCTGCAGCAGGCAAGTGGCACCAACCACTGGACCAATAAATCACATAAATCCGATACCAAACATTTGTTAATTAGCATGTTATTTAATAACCAGCAAATAAAAGGCTCGATCGGAACGACTTAAATATTACATCACTATGACGCGCCGGATCGCCTTGACTCGGTTTGCTTACTGTTAATCTGTTCACGCAATCACTGCCCATAACTAGCGTTTGTTTATAATTTGAATACGATAGGTGTGTCAATGGCACTTAATATATAATACGTTCGAAGCCGAGAACGCGATTGTAAGTCTATTTTCTATTGGAAATCTGGCGACTGGCATCGAATGAAGCGACAGCAATGTAACAATTTGCTTCTCCATCCTAATAACTCTGAGTGAATGCATGTGTCAAGAGTCAGTGTGTTAAATATGTACTACGTCAAAACAAAGTATCGGATTGACGTGAATTTTATTAAGGAACGGGTGAAAAACTGAAGATCTTCGGTGGTTTAGTGGCTTAGGGTGTAGAATCGTGATTGTAAGGTACTGGGTTCAAACCCAAGCGGTACAAACGAACTTAGAAACATTTGTACCTATAGCTGAAGGAGGGAATTACATACCTATTTAAAAAAGAAATAGGGTAAAAGATCTTAAAAGGTCGAAGTGTATCCGAAAGGCCCCATCTGTAACTACAAGATAAGATAAGAAACAAGTAACCTTAAAATATACCTAATTAAATAATTTGTTAAATACAGACTATTTAATAAAGGCATTCTGGAGACAAAATTAGGCGATGACGTAAATACGCAGTATCTTCCTTATTGAGCTCCGCGTACGGGCATATTGACAGGAATGCCGCCTATGCGTCAATGCGTACAATCTAATAGCATACAGCAGGGGTTCCCATACTTTTAACGGAACACTCACCAATTATTTTAAGAAATCCCACATTGATTACTTTTTTCTACATGTGAGTATTACCTTAGCTGTAGTTTTTGTGATCGATTTTGCGGAACCCTGCTGACTTCCACGGAATCCTTAGTTTCTGCTAGGATACAGCAAAAAAGGGTAAGGGAAGACACTTACCTAAAAATACTCATTGTGTCATCATCATCATTTCAGCCCACGTCCACCCACCGCAGGGTAAGGCCTCTTCATTTTCTCGCCAATCCATCTTTTCCCAACTGTCTCATCAGAACAATGTCACACCTAGCCAACTGTCCCGCCCATCTTCATTTGAGTTGCGATTAGGGCATGCAGTACCGGGCCCGGTTCCGAGAATTCCATTTCCCGGTTCTAAGCAGGGACGGTACCGGGATTCCCGGTTCTTTTTTTTACCCCAAATTACCGCCAATCGTGGACATTTGAGAAATAAAACGATTATAAAACATTGTGGGTAACTTATTTTAGGTAACTTTGTTTTAAATAAATATAAAATTAAATCATGCATTTTTTCTTCAACAAAAAAGTACCTTAATTAAGTAAAATACTTACTAGTTGGTTCTACTTTTGGTATTTTTTACTAATCTAGAGATCGATTATTGCAAATATGCCAAAAATATGATGGAGTTTCATGCGATGTGGCGGCTTGTGCCGGCGTCGATGCTCAGGTGTGAATTAGGATATTTGTGATACGCGCCACGATACTTGTTTGGTATTCATGGAAAGAACCGGGAGAACCGGGATGTAATCTTCAGTACCGGTTCTTTAAGCACCATGAAATTCCCGGGATTTCCCGGGAATCACAGAACCGGGATTTCCCGGGAGGATGCCCTAGTTGCGATATCATTTTGCCGAAATCCGCAACTTTAGTCCTGTGCCTAACTGTGCGCTTGCATTCATTTATGACCCCATTCCACCTCATCTCTCCCATCAGTCGTGCAGACGCCGGGAAAGCTTCCATCCGCATGTAGTCGAATTTACAATGGTTCAGACGCAGCGGTTCACTGTGTCATTTCTTATTCCCACTGCCTAGGAGTGGAATGCTCTCCGTGCGTCTGTATTCCCGGAATTGTATAACCTTGGTGTTTTCAAGGAAAGAGTGAAGGCTTTTTCGTGTACCACCCTCGACCTCGTCGTCACTTAACATCAGGTGAGGCTGAGGTCAATCGCACACCCATCTTAGTTATTTTTATTTTCATTTGTTTTATAATATAATGGACAGAATTGACTAAAGACATGTTCAAACCCAACTACTTTCACGTAACAAATACCCTATCCGCGAAATCCCTTGTTTCTAATCCGGCAAACCCGTTGTGATAGCTTACTCTTTTAGGTGCGGCCTAGGGTCGGTCTTCTATATCGCTTCCATTTAGCAATATTACATCCTATTTATTCCTGTCTGGGAAGTGACTACACGAGAGCCCGCGCAATTTGTCTGCATTATTCTTCGTTGAGATTGAACTGTAGCTTTTGGAGGGATTTTCGACTTAGTCTGTTTTAAGGGTTTATTTTAAAGGATAGGGAAGTACGAAAGTTGTTTTAGATGTTTTTTTTATTAAAATAATATATAGGTGCAATTTACAAGTTCTTAATAGTCTTAAAAAAATCTATTTAACGTTCAGTGAATATTCTTCTGAAGCAATTTAGATAGTAATAAAATAATTCTAATATTTATACTGAGTACTAAAAATAATAAGTAGCGTAAAACTTCTTATCACGAAAATATAATAAAATGGCATCAAAAATAGATGACAAATAAAATGTTGAACGTAGTATTACATACATTTATTTCTATACGGCGTGGAGCTCTAATTAATTAGGGGAGATACGCCATAAAACGGACGTTTCACTTTGTAGTAAGATTACATGCTGTAGTTAAAAACATAGACATTCGTTAACTACGCTTAAGGAATTAGGATATACTATTCTATAATTATTAATACACCATATTATATGAAAATTCAATTTATTGTACCTCCCCTACAAGTAACGTGGGGTTGTTATTTTTCTCGTCTACCCCATTGTGTATTGTCGTTGGATAGGTCTTTCAAAAATATTGCGGGTTTGTGGAAACAATTTTTTGATTAAGGTATCCGTTTATCAAATATTAAGCTTTAAACCGATAATTTCTGTTAGAGTCAAGTGTCCCCCTCCCCGCCACGAACAGCCAAAACTACATACTAAAAATCTAAAAACGCCTTCCATGGAAGTGCATATAACGAATTTAATAGAAAATCTATGACACACTTGATGAGTTCCCGAAAAACAGGCGACTAAAGTGTTTATACCAAATAAAATTACCTAAGACAGCACCAAATAACTTTAAATAGACAATTAGTTCATACTTTTCATACTTTGACGACGCGCTGGCCTAGTTGTTAGTGACCCTGCCTTAGAAGCTAGCGGTCCTGGGATCAAATCCCGGTAAGGGCAGATATTTGTGTGATGAACGCGAATATTTGTTCCTGAGTCATGGATGTTTTCTATGTATTTAAGTATGTATTTCTCTATATAAGTATTTATATCGTTGTCTAGTACCCATAGTACAAGCCTAGAGCTTAGTTTGGGACTAGGTCAATTGGTGTGACATTGTCCCCTGATATTTATTATTTATTTATTTTCGTTTTTCGAGTAACTTAAGCACCTAGTTTTTGTGTAGTAACGGCTACGGAACCCTACGCTGAGCTTGGTCAGGCATGCTCAAAAACGAAACAAACTTTACGTGCTAAAGCGACATTTCACGTGCCGATTCCACATTCATTAGTGTCACGTGAGGTGAATAATTAGTGAGTTCGAGAATCGCAGTGAGTTGTTGAACCTTGTACAAAGCGTTTGAGTTGTGACTTCGCGAGTCCATTAGAGTCCAGTAGAGTGAATCGGACAGTCAATTAAAAAAAAACTCGAGGTTTTTAGACGACGGTGTTCTAGAAGATTCGTACATATTGCAAATCGCGAATGTTAACGCAGCAGAAAACCAATCAACAGGGCCTCAATGCTACTGGGTAAAAACCATATTGCCTTTGACTTGTTATCGTACGAGCAACGTTTTGATAGCTCTTATTTCCTCTCTTTCTCTTTTTTCTTCTCCACTTCGTTCTGTCCTCGTCATCGTCCTCGGATGCCTCACACTCCTCCATGTCCTTTAGTACCACATCTTTCCACCTTGTTTTGTCTCTAACCCTGGATTTCCGACCAGAGATGGAAAGATGTTGGTAATGCCTAGTTCCCAACGTAGTCAGGCGGCCTGCTCTTCACGTTGATAGGTTTTATTTACGTGACAGTTATGGCGGTTAAGTTAAAAACAATACCATAACAGGTCAAAAGCAATATGGCATTGTACCATGTTGAATAGAGGCCTTGGGTTTTAATAAGTTTTTGGCAGATTTCTACAGATTTCTTTATTTTTTTCATGAGAAGTGTGCCTATCTAAAGGGTGATCTGATTTAAATTTCGTCAAGATCTAGATTTTAATAATGGATACGGTATATAATAGTGTAATCGTATAATTTCTGACATGAAGGAACATGAAGTAGCGTGTCCTAGTTTCGCTTTGGTCTCAGACATGAGGAGAATTGGACAGTTGGCAAATTGTGTAGCAGGTGACTGGTGGATCCTCGCGAATAGTAAATGAGCTGTCACTTCGGGTGACCACGCTATACTATTGTGCGGATAAAACTGTTATTTATTTTTATTTTTGTGTCCCACACAATGCGAAGACAATTTTGGCCACGTTGCCAAGGTCGACTTTATTAAGGTTAACAAAATAAATTGATGTTTGTAAGATACCTAACAAAGTATTGAAATGCTGACCATGCTTGCTGCTATTTTTGACGCTGTTGTAATTTTAAAATGATATTATTTAATGTGTAAAGGTGGTTTAACACGAGCAATTGTTTGAGAAATGATTGCTCGTCGTACGGACGTCTCATTCTATTAGCTATTGTTGACAGCCAAATTATTGCTCTTAATTGCCCGTGTAAGTGCACCTTAAGAGGTTGAAGGTGGCAACACGATCTCTGCTGTACTGTAAAAAGTAGAATGGTGGATTTAACAGAAACTAGTTTGTTCAAATTGGTTGCTAGTTGGGATAGGTCGAGGATTTCAAATTACAATACGCTCAAGTTATCGACCCCTTTGTGTATAGTACAATAGGGTATCACTTCGGGTGACCATGATTTTATCATTTTGAGTCTGTATTTTTCCAAGATAGTATGATCTAGGAATATGAACAAAAGACACCATCTGCCATTAGTTATATGAAAAGACCTTTTATTATTTGGAAAACTGTCGTTTTATGACTGGTTATGAGTTATTTACTGACGTATTACTAAATAACTAGGGAGTCAGGTATTATGATATGACGATGTATAAAACGGCGTCTTGTTAATACAGAATCAACCATACTTACAGTCACTTACACAATTCAAAATTACATTAAACTACGTTAGTACCTGAATCTCCAGTCCTTCAGGGTCTCAGGGCCTGTATTATGGTAATTATCGCAATGGATAAAGTATCTATCATTCACGCACTTATATACTGCCATACTTGCCAGAACGTGACAGATGTTTTGTCTTCGTTTATCCATATCGATAAATATGAATTTAATATGCCTGAATCATTTTTACAGGTTTCCACGTGTCAAATAAAAGTCCAGAAATGATGCAGTGCTCCACAAAAAACGTATTTCAAAAAGTAATACCTGGAGGCGTTTCGGATAAACATTGATTTTTCGTTGGCCTTTCCTTTGACATGAAACCATCTTAGAAATATTAATAACTTGTGCGAACAATAACATGATGAAAAAACTGCGAATAATGTTGTTTCTAAAAGTATGAAGTATAATTTCGTTGCTTTATAAGTTACCACTCCATCAGACATTATTCTAATTTAACTCTAAAATTCAACAGGGATGCTTTTAATTTGCAGTTAAGTATTATTGATAAGCAATTATTTATATTGTTGACCTAATTACGTGGATTTATACATTATTGAGAGAGTTATCTGGATTTCAATGAGGCATTACGGTATGTCGAGCGTAACCAAAATACACGGCATTAATTAACATTTCCCGGTTAAAATGAATGATGAAATTTGATGTGTTTATTTGGGACGCTAAAACCAGCTATTAGGTATATAATGTAGAAATATTAGCCGCAAGTACAGCAAGGCATCTTTAGACATACATACATACATACATACCTTCACGCCTTCATTCCCAGAGTAGGGTAGGCAGAGCAACAGAATTACCAACAACTCTAAAAACTTGTTGATAACTCTGTAACCACAATTTGCACAAATCAGGCTAAGATGTTTAACAGTGCATATTAGTGACAGGTGGCAAGCCCATCGCCTAACAGTACTACAAGCCTTTATTCCCTTAGTCGCCTCTTACGACTTCCACGGGAAAACATGGAGTGTCACAATTCTAAGCCGGCAACCACACGGCATCTTTAGACATATTTTCCGTATTTCTTTTGAATGGACTACATACAAAGCTATAGTTATGAGTTATTGCTAGGCTTAGAAATTGTGTCTTGTGTAATATGTACTAGCAGTGCTAGTGCAACTTTCTTACTGTGGATTTAAACGCGTGCTACTCATAGTGATACTCATTCATTGATAATATTATATAATGTCACACGTCAAAATAGAATTAAAAACTATGAAATTAAAAGTGCACAAAATATTTGGTCATGTAAGTATAGGTACCGTACAACTTTCTAACCTCTAAATGTTTTATTTGTTAACAAAAACAGCTATTTTAAATAAAATAAATCAATCACAGACAATAAATTGGCCAAGTGATGTCTAAGAGATGTGTTAGCCAAAAAAAGGTTCATTTTGAGGTTAAAAAGTTTTTTACTATATTAATCAAGTAAGAATGAACACGGCATAGTAAGTTACATTATTGTTCAAATTGGATAAGTGGGTAGGTATATTATATTTTAACCTGAATCATTCATGTTTAATATCTAACTACGTTAAATATTTGTAATGACATGATACATTATTATTCATCGCCACTACCCAAAATAAAACTGTTCCAAGCCAGCAGTGAGATCATGGTCACCCTGCAACGAGTAGGTAGTGCGGTGAAGCAAGTCCTTTTAAGTGTCCTTAATGGCGCACAAATATGGCGATCCTTGTTAAAATTTCATACGCGCCTCGCCAGATTAGGAACATCACACTTAGGAATTTAGTCCGCATGCTGCATTTTAAAACTTAAAAGATTCTGCTTATTCGGCGATAGTGGACCTTATGTTTAGGTAATCTAAGTTTCTGATTGAAGAGACAAACTAAGGATTTGTGACGTATTTGCGCTAATTTCTCAAAGTGTTAAGCAAGTGGTGTTATTATAAGATGTTTGTGTGAAGACTAATTGACCTATAAATGGAATCGCCTTAAATAATGTCGTTTGTATTTGTGCTATGAGAAATGGTAAAAGAGACCTACTATTTTGTATATTCTGGCCTCCGTTTTTGTGTATTCCATTTAGAAACTCTGTCTGGTATTAAAAACAAATGTTTTTTTTCTGTTTTCTATCGACTCGAAATGTATGGAGTTGACATATGCGGTGGAATGATCTGTCGTCGGCTTACGACAACCTTTTTGTCATTCGAAAATCGCTAACTTAGCGTAATGCATCTGGACTAGACCCCCAGAAGCCCCCAGAGTGGAGAGAGTATATACCCTGGATACATACTATTCATCCCAAAGAACTCAAAAGTTCCCGAGTCGGACGGAGTTCGGACGAAGTCGCGGGCAGAAGCTAGTGGCTTATGAATGATACCATGAGTCCATGACGCATCAAGACCATGCGCGTCATCACACCACGTTGTACAGGAAGTCTGTAACCCGCAGGACAGTATAAGTCATTGGAGTCATCGGACTTTTGGAGCTCGTTGGAAAAAGATGGCGATTGTACTCGTACCATGGAAAAACAGTTGCTAAGCTCAAAACTCGAGAACGGCTGAACCGATTTGGCTGATTTCTTTTTTGTTGTGTTCCTCATTGTCAGGACAAGGTTTTTATGAAAGCAAATAATTGAAAAATCCACCGGGAGTGTGAGAAATTTGCAGCGGGGCGAAGCCGCTGGCGGGCCGCTAGTTACTAATAACTCTTTTTTTATTGCCATACATTTGAATCCTCAAGACTGCAATCTCAAGACTGTTAAAAGTAAAAGTAAGTATAAACCTTTGAAATAATGGCAACTTCTTGGAGAGCTGATATCTCTTAAGCGGTTCAACCAATTTTCATGTCTAGCTAAGAACTGTCCCGATCAAACTAGCTCTCTTCAAATCTTGAAAACCGGCCAAGTGCGAGTCGGACTCGCGCACCAAGGGTCCCGGACCATTATCTATAAAAAATCACGTTTGTTGTATGGGAGCCCCCTTAAATATTTATTTTTTCTGTTTTGGTGGTATAGCAGCAATAGAAATACATCAACGCAAAATGTAGCCTGTGTTGGGGGACACCGCTCTTCCTCCAACAGCATGAGGTAAGATTTAATTACGCTAATTAAGTACAATTTGATTACTTCCTAAATTTACTTAAATATAAATTTAAACTGGTAATTAAGGCAGTATGTGTGTTATTAAGTACTATTTGATTAGTTCCCAAATTGACAAAATTTGTTTATTTAAATTAAACAGGTAATTAAGGCAGTGTAAAAACAGTTTTCAATTCAATGCATCCGTTTTGAAGTTACGACGCCACTGATACAGATATTCAGTACGTTCAACTTCAAACCCCCCCTATTTAAATTAATTAGCTTCCGAAAAGTTTTATTAAATAAACATCACAGTGAATTATAATGGAAACCCTCACCCGCAGAATGCTCTGCTGCACGATTGGACCAACCATATTAATGATGGAATATATTATAGTTACGTCTTATTGTATTGTATTTGTTCGCTCTTTATTAGATGAAGGTAGTTACAGCGTAGCGTAATGTTCCCTTGTAACTTGCTGAAATGTAGCCGAGAGCTAGGTGCAGGCTGAAAACCAGCGCTGTGCAGCTGACCCAGCTCGCAGCATATGCTGAGACCTGAGCCTGTTGTCACAAAAATGTATATCCTTATCGTCAAGTGTTCACATTTAAACTGTCAATGTTTTCTTTTCTGTGACAATAAATCATTTTTTATTTATTTATTTATTTATTTATCCTCAGGTGTTAAAAATGTACTACGTCAATGTCTGTGGTAGGAACTACTGAACATCTCACATCTCACCCCTCTGTCGCCAAGCAGCTGTGTTCTGAACTACCGTTGTGACGCTATAACCATCAACGAAGAGGCCCGAGACAAGATGCATTGCGAGATCTTTATCGTTATAGAAAATGTATAGAATTGGCGTCAGCTTATGTCAATTCCATAGCCTACTAAACTACCTAATAGGCGAACAACTTCATTGAGAACTAGAGAAAGCAGCAACAACTACTAAACGGGTATTATCGAACAGTCGCCTATAAAGTAGCTGCACACTTTAGAACCTTGTCGTCTTTAACGCCTTTTGCAGAAGTGCAGCGGTTCAAACATAACGTTAAAGTGACATAGCACTAAAGTGTTCAGCTACTTACAAGAGTTATAAGGCCGACCGTATCTCACCCACCTCTTGCTTACCCCGGATCTAAATTAAGTTGTCACCTGTAGTTAGGCTCTGATAACATGAGGCCTAATTTCTGGATAACACGGCCTTTACGTCACTTAATGCCGTTGGCAGATATCGGTGTTTTGACATGAATGACGTAAAGAGATAGCACAAGCCAATCACTGATAATATAAAGCGGGCGCTCCACAGTGAACGTTAGCTTTACTCGCTCAAACTGCGTAGTAGCTTTCTGGTAGGTAATCTTAACCAACTCGCATTGCTAACCGGCGATTTTAAGTGGTCGCTGGATGTTTCCCGTGTGGTGGCCGGGTTAGAATAGTGCCACTCCATGTCTTCCCGTGGATGTCGTAAGAAGCGACTAAGGGAATAAAGGCTTGTAGTACTGTTAGGCGATGGGCTTGCCACCTGTCACTAATACACTGGGAAACATCTTAGCCTACTTGTGCAAAATGTGGTTACAGAATTATCAAGAAGTTTTAAGACTTGTTGGTAATTCTTTAGCTCTGCCTACCCCACTCTGGGAATGAAGGCGTGAGTTTATGTACGTATGTACGTGTATGTGGATGTTCAACAAAAAATTGGGGTGTGCATTTTTGAGTGAGAATAACACTTCAGTAACGACATTAAGATCGTTTTAGGGTTCCTTAGCTAAGTGACAGAAAACCCAAAAACAAAAGCTTTATATTTTACACGTTTGATATTAACTTCACTTGAAACTTACATACTAAGAAAGTAATTCAACTTGGGCATACTCTTACTTATGTAATTCTGATGACAATACAATACCGTAAAACGGCATGCGTAGGGATACAACTTAAAATGAAGCATATATTACTAAAAGTTAAAACTAAAAACTAAACTTATTTAAAGGACCCCGGACCTAAAGTATGGAAAATGTGGTTTCAGTTAAATATCCTGAGATTTTGATATGTTATAGATTTGAAAGTCCTGAACAAAAGTCTCTAGGGGTGCTACCACTGTTTCCGAGTCCTTTTCAGAGTTTCGACAGATATTGTACCAGATAACAAAAACTATAAACAATGGATGAAATGAAAGAAAAATAGCGTTACAGGTTAAATCTTATCAATCTATATTTACATATTTATAGAATACACATGTACCGAATCACATATTTTACAAATGTACACTTTTAACTTAGTTTAGGTAATACATTTAACTTGCATTTCTATTCGCACAGTCCAGTATGTAATTTAATAATGCTGTACTCGGGTATTTCACGTCTTGTTGATGTCGTGCATAACCAAGGTACCATACGACACCGGCAACGTGAGCACTATAAACAACCTATAGTTCTGGCCCCAGTTTTGCACATACAATAATAGGCCAGGATTGGCTCTTCTTCCGGAGTTTCGTTTTGGAACCGGAATTCGACAAAATGACTGCAATGTCAACTTCACACGTACGTCATGTGCATTTCTAGATTATCAATAACTGTTATTTCAGGAGGGAAAGGGCGGAGAAAGTAATACACGGTTGTCTATAACAGAGCTATAATCCCGACTGGTTTACGCGGGTAGCACCACACGGTGATATCCCGACGTCTGAAACCTACCCTCTAAGTTAAATGTATTACCTAAACTAAGTTAAAAGTGTACATTTGTAAAATATGTGATTCGGTACATGTGTATTCTATAAATATGTAAATATAGATTGATAAGATTTAACCTGTAACGCTATTTTTCTTTCATTTCATCCATTGTTTATAGTTTTTGTTATCTGGTACACAATCTGTCGAAACTCTGAAAAGGACTCGGAAACAGTGGTAGCACCCCTAGAGACTTTTGTTCAGGATTTTCAATTCTATAACATATCAAAATCTCAGGATATTTAACTGAAACCACATTTTCCATACTTTAGGTCCGGGGTCCTTTAAAAAAAACTAAGCTACTCAAATATATAAGATGTAAATAATAATCCCCACTATAAAAAGAACACCCCCTCTAGCAGGTCGGCTCGCGGCATGGTCCCTATGACACTGGCTGCATTACCTCTCTGGATATCTAGCCCTATCCTTTGGGAGAGGTAAGCACCAGCTCTAGGATCTCCGGAGGTGTCTATGATGTTCATTACTGATTATAAGACTGAAATTCTGTCTAATAGACGTAGCGTTATTTTCCATTTAATACTTGTTCTTATTTGTAACAAGCTATGACTTATTTTAGGTTGTGCCCCTACTCACCCCGTTTTACGGTAATATGGTACCACCGAGCTGGTATGATGGTTCCTATAGCCACCTTTCGTCTCCTTGGCAGTCCATAAGAACTCTCCAATGGTTCATAGTAAATCCGTCGAGTTTGGACGAACTCATTTGACTCGTCTTTTCATAGTGAGTATTAATTGTAAGAAGAAGAGTCAGCAATGAAATAACGCGTGTTATAAAAATGATATATTCGAAAAAGTTTTTATTACTAACTTGCAATTTTATTTGTATGTTTAAAATTTTGTTTACGTCAAATCTTGCATGTCAATTGTGAACAAGTTAATCGTATGGGTTGTAGATCACTTATGTAAATCTGATGACAATGCAATATTATACATACATACATACATATCTTCACGCCTGTCTCCCAATGGGTTAGGCAGAGACTATGGAACGCCACGTGCACCGGTCTAAACATACAACTATCGCTTCTTCTACATTCATCAATCTCTTCATGCTCGTACTTATTATAACATCTAAGAGCTAATCTGATGATGGAGCCGGAAGATGGCGACAGGAGCTCCAATATATAACGTAGACTACTCTTTAGTTTAGTCTTAACAAGCAGATGATGACTCAGATGACTGTCCAAAAAAGTACAGCCTGCAACAAAACCTTGTCCCAATAATTAAATTTTTGACAGAAGCTAATTTGATTTATGGTATCTACGCGACATTAATTATAAACGATCACGCCATCTAATGACTCGTAACTGACAATTACAATTACAATTCACCAATGGAAACCTAGGACGCTGTACAATCAAAACCAATTAATGCCAATTATGAAACGCGAGGCAATTGAATTAGTTGGAATGTACATTCGCCTTCAAATATATTGGAGCAGACACGGAGTGATCAGATATTTTTGAACGTCGCTAACGTACTGTCGCTGTGTTTATTGATGATTTGGCAATATGATTTGTTAGTTGGATAGGAACTAATTTAAGTATATAGGTTGACCAAACTGGCTGTATTTTAGTTCTCAGTAGTGCTAAGTTAATTAATTATAAATACTCATACCGAGAATCGAACCCAGGACTGCATGCTTAGTAGGCATGGTCATTCCCAACAATGCTTACGCGTCGTCATCGTCGTCTGCGATGTATAATTTTACAGAACAATTTAAATTTAGAATTTAGGATTTTTAAAGTGTGTATGTTTGTCCGTCTTTCACGCTGCCACTGCTGAACGGATCGAAGTCAAACTTGGCACACAAATTGGTAAGGTCCTGGAATAGGATAGTTTTTATCCCGACAAATTGGACAGTTCCAGAGGAAGCGGCGATAAACGACTTCTAAGCGGATGGAGCCGTAGGCGAAAGCTAGTAATATTATAAAGAGGAAAAGTTTGTATTTTTACAGTTTTTTAACTCAAAAACGACAGACCGATTTCAAAAATTCTTTCACCATTAGAATGATACGAGATTCCCGAGTAACATAGGCTATATTTTATTTTTCTACGCATACGGAGTCGCGGGCAACAGCTAGTAGTATATAAATTATAAAAGGTGAATTTAGTATTTCTTAGTCAATTTATATCGCAGATTTTTATCCATCGCATATTGACTTACACTCTTCCCATTTTCCTGTAGCATTATCCTTACTTATTCCACTCCAAGGTTAACTGGAAGAGATCCCATATGGGATAAGTTCGCCTATGTACATGTTGCATCGATGCAAATATGTCGTGTAATTGTTTATGTGCAATCAATAATTTACATACATACAAACTTGTAAACTAAACGGTGACTATTTATTAACTCTGTCAAAGTTATATACTACTTATTTATAAACGGCCAATTAAGGATCCTTGAAATTACAGTGTACACGGCAAGTTGTATTTAACTGTTATGTATAATAACTGTGAATAATGGCACAATTATTCACAGTTACACGCAGAATCTAGAAACGTGATAAGTCGAGGAAAATACTCTTATTATTTTCCTAAAATTGTTGTTATATAAAAACAGAACTCGGTTAAATATTGCAAGGCTGATTCTACTGGGTAAAACCATATTGCCTTTGACATGTTATCGTATGGTTTTTAACTCGGCGGCCATTACTGTCAAGTAAATAAGAGCTATCAAAACCTTGTAGAATCAGCCTCGGTAGAGTAAGTTTTATTTCAGTAGGTCTCACTTCTTTTAAATTTTACTCTCTTTGATACTTCTTTAAATAAATCAGAGGCTATTTCTACCAATGCAGTCACCGCATAGAGTATACAGAAAAAAAAACAACTTCGGCCTTTTAGAACCTCAAGTTACTTAAATACAGTTGGCCTTATACGTAAGCAGCTGCGCACTGGTGTACCTTGTCGCTTTACCACCTTTGACCGGTAGTGCAGCAGTTTAGACATGAAGGGTCCACGGAGACCACATATCTAGTCACATTAATAACTTTGAAATAAAGATAGATATCGCGATTTGTAAGTTAGGAACCATGTCATTTTGTACGTAATTTTCGTGTAGTGGTTTTTTAAGAGTGTAAAGATACAAGTTATATGAGGATTTATATCTGAATCTGAGTGGTAGGAAATTCATTTCGTCCTCTAGTGACTAGACATGTTTGTTCCGTGGACCCTTCACATGACGTTAAAGTGGCAAAGCGCTAAAGTGTGCAGCTACTTACAAGGTCGACCGTACTATGCACATATACTCAAGAGCCGCAGCCGAGACTGATTCAGTGTTAATCAGCGTTATCAGCAGAGCCGGGATTTTCGCGGCAAAAAAAAAGAATATCGCAATCTTGCTAGTGTTAGATTTTTTTTATCGATATATCGATACTTGTCTAACAGAAGAAAAAAATGGTCGACGAAATGAAAAATATATTTAATAAAACGTTTTACGTGAGGTTTCTAATAATTTATATAGATGGAGAAGCATATGCAATTACTTCTTCGAAATCCACGCGAGAGCACACAGCACATGACATTTAATTTGGTGTGTGATCGGGACAGCGATCAACTATTAATATATGCGTCTACTTTAGTAACACGGTATCTATATCTTTTGTTCGTTTCTTGTGTGAGATAATAGCCGGTACAACCTTATGCCTTATGTCACGCCCCACCCACTAGCTTGTGGCACAGCTTGCGCACACACATAGGTACATATAAGCCGGTCGATGTTTCCTTGTTCGAAGATATTCTGCTTTTAGGGTTCTGTAACTAAAGGGTCTCTACGGGACCCTATTACTAAGCTTACGCCTCTGTCTGTCAACGGCCTGTATCTTATATGTAAACCGTTATAGACATGCATTTTCCACAGTATGTGTGTTTATATTTCTGCTACGAGTATAACAGCAATTATTAATCTATAATAAAATTAAAAACGAGCGGGAAATCTTCATACAAAAAGGTGTTTTAGCTCGATTTTAATTATAAGGGGGAACCCTTCTTGTGTGAGTAAGGGTTTTTTAATACTGCGGTACCTTCTTTCAATTTGAACAATTCATGTTAAGGCTAAAATTATTAAGCTACGAACATGACATGTATACAGCGTGTCTTGTATTTAGAGGTCCAAGCTCAACCTATTTATAAATGAGCCTTTATTCTATCTAAACGTCTGACGTACTAATATTGGTCTAGTAAAAATCTTAAAGTTACTCAGACAATCACTGAAATTTCGATATTTTGCAACTCACTGAATTTCGAAAATCGTAAGACATTTACCAGATCCATGTTAGATTGTTTAGATAGAGCAAATGATCGCTATGTACAGGTTGTGTTTCAATCTCTAAAAACAGGACACGCTGTATAATAACCGGTTTAAAACTTTACGATAGCGATATGTGTTTTATAAGCAGACAGCTTCATTAAAATTCACATTAGGTAATTAAGATTATCCTTGCATATAGTTACGATGCGGGCCGCAGACGGGTTTGGTACGGATTAGAAAGGTCACAGATAATGACGAGATGTTTTATGGGTAAATAAACATTCAATAGCAAAGAGACCATTTTGAATCCAACAATAATGTTCTGCAATTTAAAAACTCGCATTAACAGTATTTTTACGCTTGTCGTCTTGTGTCACATAATGCATTTTTAAATGACACAAGTTAATCCCTTTAATTGGCATAAATAATTTAGTATTTTACAGTGCTGGCTCCTAATAGTAGTTTTATGTAACTGATGCATAACCTCTCATTATGCATCAGTTAAAATACGAGTGTGGTTTTATGAACTGAGCGTCAACGAGTTTCATAATAGGATCACACGAGTGATTTAAGGCCTTATTATGTTCAGTTGCATACACTACTTTATCTACACATATATCATATGTTTAGAATTATCCTACTTTCGTTACAGCTAAAACCAACAAACAAATATGAAAACAATAATGGCGGCAATTCGATCCTCCGTCATGACGAATGATTTTTTTAAAATCATAGACAAACGAATGAAGTCCCTATTCTCAAGTCACTCGAGATCAAAGGTCGTGCGGTTTATAAGTATTTTAAAAAACATACTGAATTGACGTTTTGAGTCGATAACTGTTTTGAGATCTATAAATAATAGAATACCTCCTGAGTTTTGACAGCTGTTCCAAATTTAAAGTCATAACGTTACAAAAATCCATACAGCACAGATTATACCTACTACCATAGACAAGAAAGTTCTCATACTAAAATCGGTTGTAATAATGCTGGTCGTTTCCTATTGGTTTCGAACGCATAATAGAGGACTTATGATATGTGTGTAGATAAAAAATATTTCTGATTTGTAAATAGACAATAATGATCGCACTCAGTTAGTTAACGACGATTAAATTCGTTCCTTAGTGAAGATTTTGAAAAAGACAAACACAAGTTTGGAAGAGGAACGAAATAATTTGTTTCTAAAATGTCTCTGAATATGACGGTTAGACTCGCATAGACGCGCAAGGGAGCAAGTGATAGAGAAGTAAAAAGCTGAAGGTAGTATTAACAGCTAACTTTTTTTTTTACAAAGCTATACAAATAGGTACAATATATGTTTTCGCATAACAATTGCCATTTATAGTTTTATCCATTAATCAAACACTCGGCGTTAACCCGTCTTTCTTTCCCCAGTTATCACTGTTATCAATCGAACTAAGCCAGCTTGAGATATAACTATTATTTTTACACACCGTAGTCACGTAGCTTGAGTTTTGTATTTATTGCGTAACTGCAAAAAAATATAGTTTAAAAAGCGGAATAATTTGTACAGTCTTGTTTAAAAGTTAGCCTTAAGCTTTACATGTAAGACGACAACCTAGTCGGTAGTGACCCTTCCTACGAAGCTAGCGGTCCCGGGTTCGATCCCAGATACCGGAAAATTAATATTTTGATAATATAAAATAGTAATACGCTGGTAAACATCTTAGCCTGATTTTGCAAAATGTGGTTACAGAATTATCAATAAGTTTTTAGAGTTGTTGGTAATTCTGTAGCTCTGCCTACCCCACTCTGGGAATGAAGGCGTGAGTTTATGTATGTATAAAATAGTAATTGGTAGAGAATGGCACTCTACCAGTTATTATTTTATATTATCAAAATAGTTCAGTGCCTATTTACTTAATGTACGATTTGCTGACGACATTTCGATTATTGTGACAAACCAAAAAACTGAATCAGTACTTAACCATATTGCAAATGTTAATACCACGATAGCAATAGTGATTGAATGGTTACAGAATAACAATTTGCAAGTAAATCTAGGCAAAACGAATTATATGAATTTTAATAATTACTCTAGTCAAATAATGAATATTAATTATAATGAACATACATTTACAAATAATGTTTTAATTAAATTTTTGGGCATAAATGTTGACAATGAATTAAAATGGAATGGACACATAGAATATGTATGTAATAGAATTAATCGATTTGTATTTGTTATTAATAGATTGCGTAGAACGACCAATCATAAAACTGTAATGGCAGCTTATCACGGCTATGTCGAGTCGGTATTAAGATACGGGCTTATTTTGTGGGGAAATGGAACGGATGTAAAAAGAGCTTTTGTTACTCAAAAAAAATGTATTCGATCCATATGCGGTGTAACTCCACAAACTTCGTGCAAAAACCTTTTTCTTAAATTAAACTTACTTCCGCTACCGTGCTTGTACATTTTTGAGATCGCCAAATTTGTTCGGCAAAATATAAAATTGTTTAAAATGACTCGCGACGTATTCCCCAGAAGTACAAGGAATTTGGACAGACTTGTTGTAGGGAAGCAGCAAAGGACTGCAATGTTTAGAAAAAACTGTTACTCAATGTGTGTTCTTATTTATAACAAAATACCTCAGCAAATTAAAGAATTGCCCGGTAATAAGTTTAACGTAACATTATATAAATGGTTACTAAATAATAGATTTTATACAATTAACGAATTATTTTTATAAAAATAAAACCTAATTATAAGTTACTAAGGCGGTGTGTGCGCATGTATCCTACCTAGTCCCTAAGCATTGCTAGCTGCTAGCACTGTAAATTTGCATGCTGTGCATCAACAGCTGAAGAAGGCGGCTCAATTGTAACAATAATTATTGTAACTACCTCCTGTAATAACCCTTTTTCTATGCAAATAAAGATTGATTGATTGATTGATTGATTGATTGATTGTAAATGTACTGTCTTAGGCAACGATAAATAGGAACGATAAGTTCACATTTGTACTAAAAGAGCGTAGCCGTGTTTTCATATAGAATCGGCCCTTTCACGAAATGGTTTCTGTATTTTTTTCAATAAGAGCTCTCACGACAAATATTGTTTTCTGTAAGTTTCAGCTTCTTCTGAATCTTTGTTATTATCGGAGATATGATTTTTTGAAAATTTCCAAAAATATCCGGATTTTGCCGCATCGGCTAATGCGATTCACGTGATTCTTTGGGAAAGTAATAAACATATAATGACTCACGTATTCCTTAAATAATATTGAATACTGCCAAATAAAATTTTGGAAAAATGTAGGGAATAAAACTTCAGATTATATTTTTCTTGCTTTCTGGAAGAGCGACACCAACAGTTCTTCATTAGGTGATTGCTTATATAAAGGGCTACCACATATATTTTTTTCAAAATAATCCAGTAAGTACTTCATACTAAAAAATACAAAAGTAAAGGATGAGGTATGCCCTTACCAGATAATTTAGTTGCAAAAGAGATTAGTTATGCACATTGCTTCTTTATCATTACGAGTACCTAATGATATAACCAGCAGATTCATAGACCAACACCGGCCTCTTGACGTACGTGTCAGATTGCATTCATAAGGGCATTAAATATGACAATGTCAAGTTTTAATAATTAGCCCCTATTTCTCGAAAGCTTGTTACTAATAACTGATATTGAGACAAAGACTTCCGCTAATATTATTAGTTACAAGCTTTCGAGAAACGGAGCCTATGGTAAAGAAAACGAACTATTTAAAATCTTTGTTTTTTATTTTTCCTATTTAATATTCATATATTCACTAATACGCTGGTAAACATCTTATCCTAATTTTGCAAAAAGTGGTTACTGATTTATCAACAACTTTTTAAAGTTGTAAGTAATTCTGTAGCTCTGCCTACCCCACTCTGGGATTACAGGCGTGACGATATGTATGTATGTATGTATACAAACAAATCGGCACCACATATGCTACAATAAATATCATTTATTCTTCTAATACAGGGTGTAAGGGACGGCTCACCGAAAACTGAAACCATAGCTTCAGACCATTGTACTGAACTGAAATCCAGTGGAAATTTTCCCGGGAAAACGAAAATTTTCCCGTTTTTTTCCATGTTTCTGGATATAAACCGATCTAGGACAACATATTATGACATAATGAAGCTCATTATGTAAAAAAAACTATAAAAAACGTAATTTTCACGTAAAAAATGAGAAAATTTTCGTTTTCCCGGGAAAATGTCCACTGGATTTCAGTTCAGTACAATGGTCTGAAGCTATGGTTTCAGTTTTCGGTGAGCCGTCCCTTACACCCTGTATATATACCTATACATACAGGCTGTAAGGGCAACTCACCGAAAACTGAAACCAACTAGAAAGTTTTCGTTTTCCCGGGAAAATTTCCACTGGATTTCAGTTCAGTACAATGGTCTGAAGCTATGGTTTCAGTTTTCGGTTAGCCGTCCCTTACACCCTGTATATGGGTTGCCCCAAAAGGAGTACTCTTGTCCACATGTTTGGCATTTTTGAATGGGCACCACTTCTTCATCATTCAAATTGATATCCCAATCAGGAAGATCATAAAAAAATAATTAAAACTTGACATTGTCATATTTAATGCCCTTATGAATGCAATCTGACACGTACGTCAAGAGGCCGGTGTTGGTCTATGAATCTGCTGGTTATATTATATCATTACTACATATGAATATTAAATAGGAAAAATAAAAAACAAAGATTTTAAATAGTTCGTTTTCTTTACCATAGGCTCCGTTTCTCGAAAGCTTGTAACTAATAATATTAGCGGAAGTCTTTGTCTCAATATCAGTTATTAGTAACAAGCTTTCGAGAAATAGGGGCTAATTATTAAAACTTGACATTGTCATATTTAATGCCCTTATGAATGCAATCTGACACGTACGTCAAGAGGCCGGTGTTGGTCTATGAATCTGCTGGTTATATCATTAGGTACTCGTAATGATAAAGAAGCAATGTGCATAACTAATCTCTTTTGCAACTAAATTATCTGGTAAGGGCATACCTCATCCTTTACTTTTGTATTTTTTAGTATGAAGTACTAACTGGATTATTTTGAAAAAAATATATGTGGTAGCCCTTTATATAAGCAATCACCTAATGAAAAACTGTTGGTGTCGCTCTTCTAGAAAGCAAGAAAAAAATAATCTGAAGTTTTATTCCCTACATTTTTCCAAAATTTTATTTGGCAGTATTCAATATTATTTAAGGAATACGTGAGTCATTATATGTTTATTACTTTCCCAAAGAATCACGTGAATCGCATTAGCCGATGCGGCAAAATCCGGATATTTTTGGAAATTTTCAAAAAATCATATCTCCGATAATAAGAAAGATATGAAGCTGAAACTTACAGAAAACAATATTTGTCTTGAGAGCTCTTATTGAAAAAAATACAGAAACCATTTCGTGAAAGGGCCGATTCTATATGAAAACACGGCTACGCTCTTTGTAAGTAAATAAGGCCAAATATGGGGTCTGTTACGCTAAGGTTGAATTCTGTTTGCAAGTAATAAAACTATAAGGTCGATGAGACGCGCCTGTCAACTTAAAGGGTCGACTCAAGTGACATTTTTATTTCAAAGGATGTTGTGTCATAGTTGAAATACTTACCCCTGTTTGTCCGACTTTAGGTTCAAATTTAAATTCAAATTCAAATATTTTTTATTGTATGGTTATGGGTTCTACAGATGATCTTATAAATAATAACAGTTCTCCATATCCTACCTCACAGAGGTGTAGGTACAATATTGTCAGTCTTAGGTCTAATATAATTCTAGTGTTTATTTTAATGTAATTTCACGCACATGTTTGATATATTTGAAATTGGTCCATATTTTTTAGATGTTTATATTATTAATTTATAGTTAATTTTAATAAAACTGTAGATAGAACACATTACGATTACGATTGTTTTTTTGTAATTTAAGTCTGTCTGTCTGTCAGGCTCAGGTACACGTTATCCATACTAAAATCAAAGAGAGAAAGTAACTGTTGTATTGTTTGTTTCTAAAGTTCAGCTGAACCGATTTTTGTTATGGAGAGAACTCCGTGGAAATAAATATTTAGGATTTTTTTTATCCCAAAAAAATTACAGGAAATAGCGACGAACGACTTCTACGCGAACGGAGTCGCGGGCAACCACTTGTAATTCATAATTAGTATACTTGTAGAGAAAAATAAATAAGTCCGTAACAGTTTGAAATATGAAAATGAAATCAGCTCATGCGGAATAGCAGACGGGCACGTTCGAAGAAATGGCCGTTTGATGTAAAAATTAAATAATTTCTGCCACAAACTTTAGTTTTCCCAGTTAATATGCGTCGTTGTTTTGAAGATATGAATAAGTGAATTATTTTGCTCACGTTTTCACTTTTAACGAAGTCAAAATTAGAAATTAGAAACAATTGACAACATTTCATTTTAGTGACACCTGCCAGTTACTATAGGAATCGAAAGGATTTGGTCTCCTGAACACGACAAGATATGTATTTATATCTATTTTGTTTATTATAAAAATATACAACAAAGTGAAAAAAAATAACCTCATTTTACCGATACAACGGCCGAATAGATATAACACCTTAGCCTTTTTCGCGAGAAAAACCAACTGTCATAACTAAACTGATATCGACAGATGGATACTTATCCTATATATATATATATCCAATCCAGTCTAGTATCAGTATTCGTTATTAAAGCCAAAATCGTTATATAAATCTAATATTTCAGATATTAAGAGAACCAAACCGCATAACGTAACTACACGCACAAGTCTCACTTTTTTTTTGACAACGATGACGTTTGATGTCATTACTTTACCTTTTTAAATGGGCTAGACTAACGTTATGTTGTCTATTGTGTAGTAGAATTCGAGTTACGCCCTTTTAGAATAGTAAATCATTATAAATTAATAATAAATTAACTATTAATTAAAAAAAACAGTAAAAACAGTTCTTTCGAACAGTGTACAGAGAAACGAAACCTAAACATAATTCAAAGAAAAATAATCATATAAAAATAATCTCTGCTTTTTATTTAAGGAACTAATCAAACAGTAGTTCTTTTTTTAAATAATATTGTTTCATCGGTGTATTTTTGGTGTCTCCTTGTTTCATTCATTTCATAGAACCCATCACTTTGCAGCCTTAGCGTTACATAGAAAGCTATTATCTGCTGAGACCGTGTTGATTTCAGGTTTCTGTGACTCCTCTGGTGCTGCAGGTGTCTATGGGTGTCGGTAATCGCTTTCCATCAGGCGATCCGTCTGCTCGTTTGCCTCCTATACAAAAAAAAAAAAAAGGTTATTTGCGACAATACGTTTTATGAAATGTGTAGTTAGTAGTTATTCTAAGTATAGTAGCGATAGCCACTATCCTAAGGGTTATTATGTATTATATATTTATACTGGAGAAATACTGGAAAAGGGCCGAATCTTAAGTCCCCGAAACCGACGTGCGCCGTGCGTGCATGACTCGATGTATGAATGTTGAAGAAGCGAAATAAATTTGTCAAGATCGTAGCAAGTGGAAAGAAGTCGTCTCTGCCTACCCCTTTGGGAAACAGGCGTGATTTAATGTATGTATATATTTATATACCAACCTAGGTCTTATTACAATGCCATAAGGTAAAAAAGTGGATGTTCACAAACATGTAGTCATGTAGTTCATTATATTTTGTAAATTACTGTCGCGTATCCCCATTAACCGGTCCGTCGGCCCGATCCATGCAAATGCGGTAAACGCCGTACGTCGTCAGCCATTATTTGAGAATCAAAGAGATTTCACGCGCCGGTGGTCGTTATCATTTGGGTTTTGGTGCGTTACTATAGGTCACGTATTAATTATACAGGGCGGAGCGTCAGTGGCCTAGTGGCTTTGAACCAATGAGTTTTTAACTTAAGTGCATTACCCGATACTCTTACGGTAAAGGAAAAACATCGTGAGGAAATCTGCACAATTGAACACCTGAGTGTGAAATAATATCCTTTAGCAAGATCCTTAAGCCGAATAAGACAATGTCGGCGATATTGTAAATTATGAAGCAAGTAGGTTATTAAGTCTGAATTGCATTTCTAGAAAGTCTGATAAAAAATCTCAGGTTTGCATAAATTAGCCAGTTTAAATAAATGAAGTTTTGGTCAGTGTATCTCGTGACCTTTTTTATATAATTGTAGCACATTACAATCACCCTGTAAAGATAATATTTTAGGAGCAAACAATTTTAGCCCAATTTATTTTCCTTTTTAGGGCAAAGGTTGAGTTTCACCGATGATTAACTAACAAGCGATTCGAAGAATTCTCATTTCGTCGAAGGTTCTTTGCGTCGCAGCAGTTAACGTATCTATTTTCGTACGACAGTAACAATGTAAGTAGCAATGAAATGAATTTCACTGCATTTGGTAAAAACTTAGTAAAACATTTTTAAGAGTCAGTTTTTGGATTGAAAAAATATTGTCACTTTTCTATTGTCTGCAAAATTATTCTCTTTTGATTCACTATGCTGAGTACGTACTTCCTCATTCGTTAGAATTATTAAGTAAAAAAATAGAGTACCTATTTTTATAAATATGACCCATAAAAGAGTTGTTTTCCTACATTAACCGTGAATGCCGAATGACGACGCGCTGGCCTAGTTGGTAGTGACCCTGCCTACGAAGCTAGAGGTCCTGGGTTCAAATCCCGGTAAGGGCAGATATTTGAGTGATGAGCGCGAATATTTGTTCTTGAGTCATGGATGTTTTCTATGTATTTAAGTATATATTTCTCTATATAAGTATTTATATCGTTGTCTAGTACCATAGTACAAGCCTAGAGCTTAGTTTGGGACTAGGTCAATTGGTGTGACATTGTCTCCTGATATTTTTTCATTTTATTTATAATGTTCCATAGAGAAGATACAACTTTAGAGATTAACGACATTTCAAGTAATTTTAAAGTGCTGAAAAGGGTCACTTTAAATCGACGTCGTGTAAATGATAGAAATAAACGCATTTATCTTTAATAGTACATTATTGCCTAGGCAGTGAAGCAGGCAATTGCGGGCCGAGGATTGGTTTAAACGGACGAGCTTGCGAGCATATATAGTGCTTTTCTCAAAAATCGCAACAAAAAAATTGCAAACAAACAAAATCTTCTTTGGTTTACTTTATTCTGACACAAAATAATGGCCAAACAAAACAACTTAGTATATAAAGTTAATGGTTTCGTAATTGTAAATAAAACCGGCATATAATTTGTTTTTAATATACTTTTACAGTCGCACGCGCAAGAAATGTGTACGCGCAACACGACAGTATGTATAGTGACCTTTATAGGTGTGCGTGCCATTGTCTGGTTGCGTGCGTCAATTAATCGTCTATTTAATGAACACTTTCTCTGTTTCGTATTGTGTGATGCTGTTTCGTTGTTAACAAATTCAATGCCAAGAACTATGTTTTCGAGTTGATTGTGAATGGAAATCAAGAATCATGGCACTGATTAAAACAAATGTGTTTTCTTCTGTTTGCGATCTTATCTAGAACTATTTAAGAGCTTTATGACTTTAGATTGATTAATTGGTATGACCATTTTTGTCTTTATTCCTTTCCGACCGACTTAAAGAAAGCAGGATGCTCACTATTCGCCTTTGTTATCTTTTTTAACACGGAGCTTCGACTTATTCTTCCATCTCACCTTTTCCAATTTGTTTCTTTGTAGGTTCGGAAATCACTTAACAGTTTACGTGACAATGCAACGAGAAGGAAGTGAGTTCAACCAGTACCACCGCAGCAATCGGGCGGCGAAGGCGTACAAATCAATTTAGACTAACATCCATAAAGCGGCTAGCATTGTTTTGGCAGACTGTTTACGAGCTTTCTTACAGCAATGTGTCCATTTAAGTAAGTATCATCATTTTTAGGTGATTCCGCTGGGACGAGCAAGGTTATGTTTTCGTCTGATTCAGCAATATTTTCGAGGATTTCCGTCAATTAGAGCATTTAGTAACTTATTTCGGAAATGCCCGTCTAAAGACAGGTTAAGAATCAAAAGAGATAGCTCTATATGCTTCCGAGGGAAGAACGTGAAATGGATATAGTTTACGCGCGCCTTGATTATAGCGTCAAATTCAAATATTTGCTGTTTACTTTTAAACAACAACATTTATTAAAAAAATGGTTGACCAGGATGAAGAAATTATAAGTGCTCAAGTTTTGAATCGAAAATAGTCGTTAAATATCGTAGGGCTTAGAAAATTAAACCAAAAATATGCGAAAAAAGTGTCGTTTTAAAAATAACACTTGACGATTTTGTTCCTAATCGCGTTTTCACGTTTAACAGTCTCAAAGAAATATTACCAAGTATAATATATCCAAAGAACAGACACGGCTATTTCCACTTTATTATGTGTCGCTTCTTAAGCCATAAAAAACAGTTTTTCTTGACGTATTTTGACACGGATACTTATCTCAGACAATATCAGTTTATTTATACGGCCCTTTGTATAGTAAAACAAAGCGTGGACAAAAGTTTTCAACCCTGTTCTAATTTTACATACATTCATTAAATCATGCCTGTTTCCCAGAGGCGGAGACCACTTCTTTCCATCACCTACGATCCTGACAAAATAGCTTTTGAAAAAAATATTGTGTATTAAATCTGGGTGATATTGTTAGCTGTAAAATTTCATGTTGCTTACAAGGTTTTACTACTTTAATTTGTTAGGTTACGTTTGTACTCAAGTGAAGATAAGCGTTCAAATACAGCGAAGCGGCAGAGACATATCGGGTATATTCTACAAGTAAGTGATATCTTTTCAATGTGATTGGTTGTTGCTCCGCTCCTTCTAATTTAACTCTTACCTTTGAGTGGAAAGGCACCATAAGTTTGAACTTTCGTTAGTCTTTACTGATATTATTAAAGTTTGCCTCAATCGGTCGATGTGAAATTTATTATGTTAGAAATTCACTTGGCTGTTATTTGTAAAATAAATTCGTTGCATCTCTTTCATTCACCATGGTAAATGTAAAAGGCGAAATAGACTAGCAATAACAATTGCCGAAGTTGATTGCTGTCTTACTTTAACTTTAGTTCTAGAGCAAGAAGCACTATTCTGAGGTCCTAGTGAATAACGGTACAAGTCGTCTTAACTCGTAATAAAAAGGGTATATAAATATACCTTTTTCACTAGGACCCTAGAATTTTGCTGTCTTTTTCTATGTTTAAAGTTTTTTTTTTTTATGTCATAGAGAAGGCAAACGAGCATACAGACCACCTGATGGTAAGTGAATCTGTGACCCATAGACATTCGCATTCACAAGACCGCAATCCTAAGACTGCAAATGCACTGCCAACTCTGAGGATTAAGATGGAATGCCTCTATGCTAGTCATTTCACCGGCTGTCTTATCCCCAAACCGGAACACAAGAATGCAAACACTGCTGCTTGGCGGTAGGTTAATGGATAAGATGGTGGTACCAACCCGGACGGACCCTGCACAAGGTCCTCCCACAAGTTAGAGTAAGACAGCAATCAACTTCTCTATTTTTTATTGCTAGTGTACACCTCGCTTTAAGATGTAAGATCAATATTTGGCAAAAATTATCAAGTGAACTGCCACCATTACAGAGATAATTTATAGCCATAGGGAATAAAGATAACTCCAGCGCAGGCGCAGTCTCTGGGAACGCTAGTTTAATAACATTTCTACTGACAGCCGTTATTGTATTTAAATATAAATGGACAATGTCGCGTGACCCAAGGCGACCAACTACTGTACCCTTACCATGGGTTACAATGACCGTACTAGCTTACGAGTTGAATGCTCTGTCCCTCGCACTCTATAAGAATACTGCGAGGGACAGAGCATTCGACTCGCTAGCGAGTACGGTAATTGTAACTCATAGTAAGGGTACAGGGCTGTGTTCTATCATTTGTGGTATTACATTTATTGACCACTTTCGATCATGCAATGTAGTTATTATTTAAGTGGTATTTGATGCTTAGTAATGGAAGTGATTTGAAAAACCAGTCGATGACCTATGGAACCTAGACGTAATCAGTGACACTAGAGTAACCCGCTCATTTATAAATGACCAATAATACATTTCAGTAAACTTTGACAGATTACGTTATCTGTTATAGTAGTTTATGCAACTGATGCATAATGAGAGTTCTTAAAATACGAGTGTGGTTTTATACTTTTATATTTAATAGGATCACACGAGTGTTTTAAGGCCGAATTATGTACAGTTGCATTGCATACACTATTTTATCTACACACATATCAGAAGTACTCTGAGATGGGTTCAGAAGCCGACGACTTGACCACAAGAATGGCGGCAAAACAAACTTGTGCTGTG
Source organism: Acleris emargana (assembly GCA_927399475.2). Lineage (NCBI taxonomy): Eukaryota > Metazoa > Arthropoda > Insecta > Lepidoptera > Tortricidae > Acleris > Acleris emargana. The sequence goes on from OV656847.1 coordinate 5,237,563, forward strand.
TCAGTGTCACGAATATGAATGTTTGTTTTTAAATCATAGACAATCAAATGAAGTCCCTATTCTCATGTCACTTGAAATCAAAATGTCGTGCGGTTTAGGTATATTAAAAAAAATACTGAATTGACGTTTCGTATCGATAACTGTTTTAATTTCTATGGATACTAGAAAGGAGACCCTCTTGACTCTTCACAGCTGTTCCAAAAACAAACTCATAACCTAACAGAAATCGATACTGTAATAACATTATAGTACAGATTTTATCTACTACCACAGACAAGAAAGTTCTCATAATAAAATTGGTTGTAATAATGCTGGTCATTTCCCACGGTTTCTGAACGCATTTGTCATTTTCTGTCATATTCAGATGTCATATTTAGATGTCATAAATAAACAAGAATGAGGGGTTATTGAGAGTTAGGAGGAGTGAGTTATGGTTGGTTAGGGGTAAATTAAAGGGGAGGGGGGGGGGGGGGGCGTTATGGTAAGGTATTGTGTTAAAGTCTATTATTTATTAGACCGATCATAATCTATCTAACTAAATATTGTGTTTATGGTCGATTAGATTTCGCTGGTTTATCGAACCGAGCGATACTCGTGTATTTGCTCATGAAATTGGTATTTGATAACGTGTTACGCGTGAATGAACTCATGATTAGTCAGTAATTAGTAGTAGAGTTAGCATTACTCATTCGAATAGCAAATGACAACAAGGTTTAAATAGCAATACTTCATTCTGGGATCCTAGTAGAAAAGGGTATAAGTCTCCTGAAGACCAAGTGCAAAAGGGTTCAAGTCCAGTATACTCCGTCTATGTATATAACCTTTTTAGTACGAGTTAAGTCGACTTATACCTTTTTTCACTAGGTCCCCAGAATTGTCAAACTTGAAATTTCGCAGTGTGACATCCAACATGTTGGCGCTCTATTCCACTCGGGAAAAGCTAATTGCTTTTGACGATATCGCATCAAACACATACACACACTCGTTTTCGTTTTGCAGCACCTATTAGAAAACTAAAATCAGCTACCTTCACCACTTTATTTTGGAGTAAGACCGATAAATGATTTTCTTTCTCGCTCAAGGACATACCCGGCTCAGGCTCAGTTCACTGGGCAAAGGGACTGCCCAGCTGAAGTGGCCCATTTCATCTGGGCAGTCTCTTTGCCCACAAAATTCTATATGCAATATATCTTCAGTCTGGTGACTGAGATTGAACTTGAAACCGGGTAAATATTTACAAGCGGCAAACACCTCTCGTTGCTTCGTCGTAATTATTTTTAACTTGCTAATGCATCACGCGGATGTTATCAGTAGCATTACCATGAGTTGCAATTACCATACTAGCTAGCAAATCGAATGCTCTGTCCCTCACAGACCTCGTAGTATTCTTATAGAGTGCAAGGGACAGAGCATTCGACTCGCTAGCGAGTACGTTAATTGTAACTCATGGTAATAGTACGGATGTCAGTCATCCTTGGAGGAATGCGGATTCTGTAACGTCTGCGTTTACGCAGCAGTTTCAGCCATGTTGCTTAATTATATTCTATTCAAGTACAGAATAATATTATTACATACATACATACATACATACCTTCACGCCTTCATTCCCAGAGTGGGGTAGGCAGAGCTACAGAATTACCAACAACTCTAAAAACTTGTTGATAACTGTGTAAGCACAATTTGCACAAGAAGGCCTTCCTTAGCATCTTTTAGTTTTAACTTTCAATTCTTTTCTTTTTATTTCAGACGGTGTCCATATACAAGTTCTATAAAATAAGTTAGTAACATACAAACCGGCCAAGTGCTACTTTGACTCGCGCACCGAGGGTTCTGTACCACTATACAGTACGTACCTATTACCACAGAATAAGTACAAGTATATTTTGATTCGGTTTCGAATCGAATCAGTACGAGCACAACTACATTTGTATTATTTTTTGTATTCATTGTTTTTCTAACAATTTTTTTATTTTATTTTTTCACTTTTTTTTTTACTTGTTAGTAAATAAATAACACATAAAAAAAAAACAACGCGCGATCTATTACGGTTTAAAAGATATAGCTGTTTAAAGTTAGGACAGACGGACGTACACTGGAGGCATATTAAAAGGGCCCCGTTGGCCTCCCTTTTGTTACGGAACCCTAAAAAAATATTAATGAATCGAATATATATATTTGTTCTGGACTTTATATGACTGGAGACCAGACCTAGCACATTGGGATGCTATGAGCCTATGAAGCAGCAAGTAGGCGAGGCCCAAACCAGCGCCCGGATGCTTTGGAACTGTCTCGTACGCAAAACCATTATAGAATAGTAAAACATTAAGTACGACAAGGTCACAAGACTCACAAGTACTACACGAAATACTAGCGCACTGTCTTCAATCACGCTATTTTATTTGTTTGTTTATGCTATTAAACAATCAACACAACCGTTATAGAATTATTGTTAAGATATTTATACATAGTTTACTAAAGATTAAGTTCTATATTTAAACGTTCTTATAACCCTGTGCCAACGGCTGATAAATCTATTAATAATACGAGGAAAACTAAGAAACATGTCTCCGTAAAATAATAATTTTAATACACTACGCTAGCTTTAAAATGTTTACATTAAATTTGAGAAATGTAGATTGTAATAGTTTGTTTCTAGTCCAATTTTTGTTATAAACAAAACATACATAATAATATAGTCTTGCTGCCCGTGTGTGATAAACACTGATCGATTTTAATTCGGTTTTTCCGTACTAGTCATGACCAAGGTCGATTTTATTGAGGATGGTTTAATACATAATTTATTCCTATATAAAACAATCGAGTTGATTAATTCTTACTAATATTATAAACGCCTTTTTTGTTTGTTCGTTTTTTGTTCTGAATTAACGATTTAATCAAACCGATCAATGTGAAATTTGGTACAGATACAGCATCGCGATAAAAAAGATAGAAAGAAATAAAGACAGGAAATACATTTATCCCAACTCAGCATGTACCTGCTGTTGCATTGGGACCGCTAGATGACAGCGCGGAAGATGACACAAACAATAAAAATATTACAATAGTTATATATGAAAAATAAAAACAAATAACCTTGGACACTAAATTGAACACAAAGAAAGAAAAACAAGAGAAAACAAATTTAAAACACTTAACGGAAGACTATATAACTATATATATATAATTTGTGGCCTAGGCGGCAACTACTTATTGGCACTGCGTACCTAAAATGCAATACCTTTTTATTACCTGTAGTTCCCTTATACCTAGTCAATGTTCTGTGTCTATGTGGATAAAAAGCAAGTCTTATTCCGAAAAATCGTTAATTTAAGAGTAAATAGTGATAAACCACTTTCGCGTGGAAGAATTTTCCAGATTGGCGGAAAAAACGAACATAAAGAAGAAAAATAAGTGAATCATTCAACACGAATTGAAACCGCGCGGAAAGAACTGATCTAGCTCAATATTTCCACATTAGATTTACCGTTCATAATTCATGATTCGACACTGTTGTTGAAGCTTGAACAAGAAGTGAATAAGTAAACACAAAGTATTGATTGAACGATTCACTTACATAATTGTTAATCTTGAAAGAAGATAACTTAGAAAAATACAAAAACCTAAAAGGGGGCGTGCTATTAATACTTTTTTGCGTTTCGTGAGTTACGAAACCACGTGGTTCATATGGAGTTCTATTAGAATTAAATTCCTAATGATTGAAGAAAATATTGTTATACGGTTCTTTATTGAATATTTATTGCACAAAAACAGGGTCAATGGTGGGTTTAATGCCTGTTGACGAAATAATCAAAACACAATTATATCTGGAGACAATTTCATACGAGTTTACCAAGGCCCAAAAAAGCTAACTAACAATAGGTACTTCTGGGTCTTGAATGTATACCTTAGTAACTATATAAATATTTTCCGCCCAATGTAAGTTACATCGCGCTCATAACATAACAAATATTTACGTAACACAACGAAGCAAGCAGCTGCTTGGCGGTTGGTTGAAGGATGAGATGGTGGTAGCGATCCGAACGGAGTCTGTATGGAAGGTCTGTCAACATTACGCTTCCGGTACGGTAAGATTCTTATCACTATCGAAAACGAAAACGAAACTATTGTGTACTTGTGGGAGGACCTTGTTCAGGGTCCGTCCGGTCCATCTTAACCATTAACCTACCGCTAAGCAGCAGTGTTTGCATTGTTGTGTTCTGGTTTGGGGATAAGACAGCCGGTGAAATGACTAGCATAGAGGCATTCCATCTTAGTCCTCAGGGTTGGCAATGCATTTGCAGTCTTAGGATTGCAGTCTTGTGAATGCGAATGTGTATGGGTCACAGTTTCCACTTACCATCAGGTGGCCTGTGTGCTAGTTTGCCTTCCTAAGCCATAAAAAAAAAGATTTTCGAAAACTGTCAAAGTGTATGGAACTCACATAAGCGCTTGCCGCCAACATCTGGCAGCTTACGTCAATCTTATCATTTTCGATAACGATAGCGATCTCGCTTCGCGTCTTGTCTAGGGCCACAGAGTCTTTCCGCCGCAATGGCCATTGTTTATGCGAGCAGTGCACCGCACCCAGTGTGGGGTTAATAACAAGCTATTGTCGTCACAGTAATATTGTCTGTCACATAACTAGGTGATCCAGTTCTAGTGCAAGCGAGATGCAACGACATGCTAACTGGGGCGATACTCGGTCAATTGGAACGGTACCTCTAGCTGGCCAGTGTTGACCTGCAAACGTATTCTTTGTTTAGAAAATTTGCGCAATTTATTTAAGAGTGATGTCGTTGAATTTTAGTATGGACTGCGTATTTCTGTGGACCAAGTGGGGGCAAGAGCATATATAGATGAGAATGCTCAGCGTAGGGATTCGAAGACCGCTACAAACACCAAAAAAATGATCGAAAAACAACAAGTATGAACAAAGTGGCTGTCTTAGGTGATTTTTAGTTGGTATAAACACTTTAGTATCCTGTAATTCGGGAACTAATCAAGTCTACATACTCGTCATAGTTTTCCTTTTAAATTCGTTATAATTACGTTCTTTAATTTAAGTTACTTAAGATATTTTTCAGACTTTTATTACATGTAGTTTTGATAGCTCCCTTGATAGCCTTACAAGAGGGAGTGGTCGTTTTTCATAGGCCCGGTATGTATCTGCTTCTCTCCTAGTGTTGAGGTTGTCCATTGACGGCGTTGTTAATTTCCATCAGGTGTCCTATTAATAGGGATGCGAATAGGAGAAGACTTTAAAAAAAAATAAAAAAAATATAGGAACTGGACTGAATTTTTTATTACTTACCATATTAAATTTGATATAAAATACTTTTGATCGAATAAACAGCTGGTTGAAGGTCGTCTCCTATTCGGATCGTAGACCATATCAGCTTGTATACTTATATCAGCATACCATTAAAAAATGACTTCGTGTTCTGACAAAACAACAATCAATTCAACACAAATTGGACGCACGTACAGAAAAAAAACACAAATTGAAAGTCAGTTGCATTTATAACGTTAGTTATTAAAGTGATTCAGCAAAACGTGACTGTTAGTATGTAATCCGGTTGAAACAGAAAATCCGTATTTTTGGAGGCGTGAAATATTTAATTACTTTTTTTAGGATTCCGTATCCAAGGGGTGCCCGTGGGCTGTCCGTCTGTCCGTCCGTCTGTCTTTCAGCGAGCTGTATCTCATTAACAATAATAGGTAGACTGTTGAATTTTCGACAGAGTGTATTTTTGCCGCTACAACAACAAATAATAAAATGAAAATTAAAGGGGTCCAGTCCAGATACAAAACGCGTTGCAGGGGTTTTTTAACTGATCTTCACTTTGTACGGTGTACGGTGTTTGGTACTTCGTGTAAGAGTTCGACTCGCACTTGGCCATTTTTACCTCTATATAACTGTACTCGGCAAAAGCTCAACGCATCTACATTGACGTCGGCATAAACATAGCATTTTGATAACAAATGATCAGACACAGGAATATTTGGGGCAAAATTAAATGACAGCTAGGGATTGACTATATCGATAAACTAAATTATCGATGCTTTTCCCATATACTAGTGGTCGCTCCAAGTTTTGTTTGTATTTTTTTTTTTCATTAAAAGTATGAAAATAAAACAAAATAGAAACCAAATTCTGGTTATATTTTATATTTTTGGATCTTCACTCATAATCATCATACTTTTTTCCTCATTGTGTATTTCAGAATTACTGTCCCATTGACTATTGTTAAAGTAAATAATCAGAATTTGTTCCAAATTTTCGAGCGTTAATTTTCTCCGTCTCGATTGATGAATCCATTTCAGGTAGCTAAAAGCCTTTTGAATGTCTGTGGAATTGGTAGGGGTAAAACCTAATTGATAAATACACACTTACAAACAAAACTTGGAGCGACCACTAGTATATGGGAATAGCATCGATAATTTAGTTTATCGATATAGGCAATCCCTACCTGTCATTTAATTTTGCCCCAAATATTCCTATGTCTGCAAATGATACTTTATATTCCGCTGTGCCACATTCATAGCTTCGCAATTTCTACGTACGTTGCGAAAATACGGGACCATATGAAATGTTGAGTAATAGACCCGGGAGACGCCGTAATTTACCCAACCTGATAGAGAACCTATACCTCGTTTCTATGGGGAGAAAGACAAAGAAAAAAGTTTCTTAAACAACCTATTATGTAATCCTCTAGGTTGCTGGTCAAAAACCTGGCAGCTTTTTTCTACCCGACGGATTTTAAATTTGTATACCTATGCTGACGATTGTTCGATACGAACTTAAAATCGGTTAGAGAAACATAACTATGCAATTCAGTTTACGCTGAGAGAAAAGGACAGAGATATATAACTGATATAGCTCTGTCCTGTACACTCGCCGTAAAATGAACTGCATAGTTATGTCATAATAACCCCCCAGATAAAAAAAGTGGCCAGGTTTTCGACCGGTTTTGTTGGTGAAGGCCTCAACAATACGTAAGTTGTGTGTGATGATGATGAATGTGTTATATCCTTGTAGTTCTTAAATAGTTTCTATCAAATGTTTTAGGTTCTCTTGGTTACCACTTCGTTAATACGACTTGGGAGCCTTCAAAAAACGAGCCTACTCTTTTCTCAAAGGCCGGCGCGCACCTGCGATTCCTCTGGTGTTGCGGGTGTTTATGGGTCGCGATGATCACTTACCATTAGGTGGCTCGCTTGCTCGTCTGCCTCCTTTTTCAAATAATATATATATATATATATATATACAGGGTGTAAGGGACGGCTCACCGAAAACTGAACCATAGCTTCAGACCATTGTACTGAACTGAAATCCAGTGGGAATTTTCCCGGGAAAACGAAAATTTTCTCGTTGGTTTCAGTTTTCGGTGAGCCGTCCCTTACACCCTGTATATGTATAAATACAGGGTGTAAGGGACGGCTCACCGAAAACTGAAACCATAGCTTCAGACCATTGCACTGAACTGAAATTCAGTGGATTTTTTCCCGGGAAAACGAAAATTTTATCGTTTTTTACGTGAAAATGCCGTTTTAACAGTTTTTTTTTACATAATGAGCTTCAGTATGTCATAATATGTTGTCCTAGATCGGTTTATATGCAAAAACATGGAAAAAAAACGAGATAATTTTCGTTTTCCCGGGAAAATTTCCACTGAATTTCAGTTCAGTACAATGGTCTGAAGCTATGGTTTCAGTTTTCGGTGAGCCGTCCCTTACACCTGTATATATTGCAGTATGTTTTTGTCAAATAAATGTGAGTTTGAAATGCTGGTACAAGTACTTACGTCATAAGGCATTTTAATGTTTCCTTTATGATTGTACGCAACCTGTCGGAACCAACGTTTTCGAAAGTCACTTTTTGTCTTTCTTCCTGTACTAACCGTATTCTGCTAGTACTCGATCAGGTAGGGCTACCAACGTTGCCTTTTAGGTCTATTATACCCGCTTTTTGTTGCGTGTGCATAATCCCGGCACTGCGGGGTGGGCTCTAATAATAACTTTATATTTTTATTTAAAGACGTAAAGGCACGTTTATTTTGGGCGTGAGTTTTATTTTCGCCATGATTTTTAAGGGATATAAATAGCTTGATAAAAAGTTTGGAAAACATGAGGCCGTTGTTTGCAGTATAATTAGCAACATGACCCAAAGTTATTTACGTTCAACATATTTCATACAGGATAACGACAACAAATTAATATTTATTTTCCTTTTATTTACTAACGCATATTTTTACAAAATGTGCTGCTGTTTAACCTCGACGAAAAAGAGGAATTTTATGAGTTAAATATGTGTATCTATATATCTGTTTACGTGTGTGTGAGGCATTGTATCGCTTAAACAGGTGGACAGATTCGGATGCTGTTTTTTTTAAAGTTTTATCGGAATGATTCTTACTATTATTAGCTAGGTTTCAAGAAAATCAGTTAGTCCGTTTAAGAAATATCAGAGGGGTTATTATGACATAACTATGCAGTTCACTTTACGGTGAGAGAAAATGACAGAGCTATATAACTGCTATAGCTTTGTCTTTTACACTCACCGTAAAATAAACTGCATAGCTATGTCATAATAACCCCCCAGGTCTGAAAGTTATCGGTCCCATTATAAGGGGGATTTTTATCTATTTCTCATTTCGTGACAACACATGTCAACATGTAACAGTTCCATATCACGGAGAACTCTCATTTATCAAACTACTGGAATTGCTGTCGTTATCCTGTTTAAAATTACGTTAAACGTTAAACTTTGAACGGTAAACTTTTTAGTACCGTCAACTGGGGTTACTTTAGACCTAGGGGGTAACATTGACCACCCCAAAAATCATCTTAAAATTTTTATTATTCCTTTAAATGTTCCATCAGAAACAACCTATTTATATTGTTCTAAAATTATTTTAACAATTAAAGATGTTTACCACTAAAATAGTCATAGTTTTAAGCGTGGTCAATGTTACCCCCTAGGTCTAAAGTAACCCCAGTTTACCGGTATTTTAAAAGGCCATTGTATAGAACTCATTAGGTTAGGTTTGTTTTATAACGATCACGAAAGTTTACGGTTTCTGAAAAAAAAAAACTATTAGGTATTATGATACAGTAGGCGTTCTGATACGAAACCAAACAGAGACAAGTTTTATTTTTGTTGGTGCAGGGGACATTTTTGCCCATCGTCCTTTCGCATTTTGTAGAAGATGCCAAATAGAGACATACGGCTTCTTAATTCTTGTTTTTCTGTATGCCAGTCATTTCTTCGCGTTCGTATACCGGATGGTGTTATTATTCTTCGTTAGGTACTTCAACCGTATTGAACTTAACTTAACTAAGCATGTAGACGATAGTATATTTGATAACATAAATTAAAATTTTAATAACATCCGTATAGTTGTTGTTGGGATAACCTAACCACACGAGATTAACTCTTTCCTTCCTCTACTCTCCGATTATTTTTCTTTACGATTGAAATAAGATTAGGTTGGACAATAAAATAAAATATAATTGTTTAATACAAACATGCCTTATACGGTAGTAAAACATAGGTCTTATACCACCTGTACGAAGGGACAGCGAGGGATGTGTTGGATGAATGGAAATAATACTTGAAGTATATTAAATCTCTTCTTGGGAAGGGTTGGTAGATTTTAGGTGCGTAAAATTTCCCGTGCGGCCTTCTTACTGAATAAACATCTTTAATCTTTTTTAAATGCATTTAAAATAATTCAGGATAAAACGTTGACAATACGCGTAAGATCCGCGTCGATAATTGCGGATGCGAATGGGAATTCCCAATTTAATACGCAAGTTCCGCGATTGTGGATGCAGATATACGCAAGATCCCTGGTATAAATAAAAATATAATAAGGTGGTTAAGGTATCAGAAACTGAAGCAGTTTACAGATGAAAGGGTTCGCAATTACTCTACCGATAAGAGCTGAAGAGAGATGTATGAGCTTTCATCGGTGTAGAATTTAAGATGCAAGGGCACTAGCCTAGAAGCGTTTGCTTCTTTCACTACTGTTAAGGTGTATTTCATCAATGTCAAGTTATTTATAGACACTCCCATGGACTTTTTAGAGAAATAAGTCCATGGACATCACACGTACAGAGAATTGTTCGGTAAAAGAGTTTCTCTAATGGACTAAACAGAAGCACATGGGGTTAGCACAGCCATTCCTTTCTTTTCCATCGCTCAAAATGTATGGGATGACAGTTGACCACGTGGTTCGTTACGCACGTGATCATGTCATCGTGCACATTTTGAGGGATAGAAAAAAAAAGTTAGTAGCGTCTGCATCTTGGAAGGCCCCGGTTTTCCTTAAACTGCCGCACGATATTACCCCTTATTTAGAGTAATTAGTGTATTGCAATGAAAATTAACGATTGAACGAATGAAAATTAAGTGTGTGTTTTTTATATGGCATTATTTAAGCATGCAAACCCACCGTAGCCAAGCGGCTCGCGCAAACACGTGAGGTTCCCATTTGAATTTCAGAGCTGTGCTGTTTTCATTTACAAATTCGAGTCGTCGGCGCGATTCGAAACGCTGTGTCCTCGCCTTTTGATGTTTCTCATTGCTTATTCATCTCAACCTGCCTAACATTCACTACGGGAACCATCTTTCATCTAACTCGCACTTCAAGTGTTGAAAAGGGATATAATATCATGTTATTACTGAATAGGACTGTCTGTTTGCAAAATAGGACCTTTTGATTAATGCATCGGGTGCCCAGATTCTCATTTCTATACAAAACGGGGTTGCTTTTTGGAGTTTTTGGTACGGAACGTGTAAAAGGATGTCAGGGAATGTTTTCCTCGTGTTTTGATATTTTCTAACGGCAATAAACTCTTTTGTGGCATTCGGGACGCGATTCTTTGTTTTGTTCCCTGAAGAAATGTGAATAATAAAATCATGTAAAGGAAGGCTCATTCGCTTCAAGGAGATTTTCTATTTACGAGTGGGTATAAGTAATATTCGCAGTTAGAGTCAGTTAGTGACGACTAAAGTAGCAATATAAACCTCATTACTAACAGAAGAGAATTAAAACTGCTTTGGTTATTGAATTTGTGATACTCCTTATTGACTTGGGAAGTTGTTCTTTGGAGACGATTTTTATACAAAAGTTTGAAAAAGGAACGAGTTATCGCTAATATGTCTCTGGAGCCGTCACTGATCTCATTATTTATGAGATCATCTCAGGTGGTCTACTCCAAATCATTCGTAACTTCCATCGAATGATGACTATTTCGCGATAATTATAAAACATGAATGAACTACCTAATTGGCACACTGTGAAAACAATCAACTCGTGCGCAAGCGGTCATAATTGAGGCATTGTTCGGTATGACGTCATGCGGACCTTTGACATCAGCTGGGTTGGTGATCACATATTGTTTTCTGTTTTAACCCCTGACGTAAAAAGGGAGGTTGGTGAGTGTTGATGACAGAATTATGAATGTATACAAAAAAAAGGTATCCTATGGCAAGTATTTTTAGTACTTATTTTTTTTCGAAAAATTAAATATTTAAAAAAAAAACTAGACACACTAATATAGGTACCTAAGGTTAAGTCTGTTTTATAACAATCCAGGAAAATAAAATGGTTTCAGAAAAAATATTATCTAAATAATGAAAATTCTTACAAAAGAAACGGTTGCTAACTAAAATTCGACTTTGTAACCAGGAAAAATTGTCGGTGGCTTAGTGGCTTAATTAAAGACTGGGAGACTCGTGACGGCAAGGTTCTAGTTTCGATTCCTAGGTGGCAGCCTTTTACAAATAAGTTTCAAAACTTAATTAAACTATCTGAGTGCGTTTTATAGGAGGCGGTAATTGGTAAACGACATTCTTAAGGCCAAGGAGAACAATTGTGAGGAAACCTGCTCATACAGGCAAGAAATGTGATAGAGGAGTAATTACACAAAATATCTTTGTTTGTTTGTCTATAAGTAAGTAAGTATTCATTCTTATTTATTTATTAATTTATGGCATAGGGAAGACAAACGAGCACACAGGCCACCTGATGGTAAGTGGAAACTGTGACCCATAGACATTCGCATTCACAAGACTGCAATGCAATCCTAAGTCTGCAAATGCGTTGCCAACCCTGAGGACTAAGATGGAATGCCTCTATGCTAGTCATTTCACCGGCTGTCTTATCCCCAAGCCGGAACACAACAATGCGAACACTGCTGCTTGACGGTAGGTTAATGGATAAGATGGTGGTAGCGATCCGGACGGACCCTACACAAGGTCCTACCACCCGCGAGCAATTTCTTATCCTTCTTCATAGCACATAATAGATTGTTTTAAATAATGTATGTTTCTATGAAGATGATGCATGTACAAAGGCAAATTTATCCCTTTCCGTGATCTCTTCCAGTTACCCTCGCTTGGAATTAATAATTAAGGACGACGTAAGGATGCCTGAATAACAAGTTAAGCACGTAACAAAAAACAGGTGATTTTGAAATATACAAAATATATAATGCGTACAAACAATACTCACAAGAAGGTAAACATATAGGTACAGAAGACAATCATGAAATTATGTATGTATGTAAGAAAACATTTTATTGTACAAACACAAAAAAGACAATACAATGACAATAAAAAAGTACAAAGGTGAACTTATCCCCTTTGTACATTTTTTAAAGGATAGGCCTTCTATCTTAAAAACACCCGAACTACATGAAAAGTTCCAGTATTTCGTTAACGAACTCAAGTTTGAGTAAATCCTAGTTTGACCTTAATCTGAGTATTTACTTCAAGCACTACAGTGGAGGCAACTCCGACCGCGGGTCAATTCGATTTGCCTCGTCACTCGATGCTCGCTTGTTTCCATCAGCTTCTAACAAACTCGTTAGCTCACCGAGTGCCAACGGCTACATGTAGAGTCCGTTTTATACAGAAAAGTAGCGGAACGGTACTGAATGAGTTAAGGCACAAAGTTGATGAACGATTCGTTACGAACAAATGTACAATAGTTTGTGCTTTTCGTTATTGGTGGGCTTAGACAGTTTTAGGTAATACGGCTACAAACATCAGGATTTACATAAGTATTATTTCTTTGAATTAAGTAGCTAGGTATGTAACTGTAGTTCGTCTTTCGAGTTTCAAGTAGGCACTAGAATTTTAAGTTTACGTCTATTTCCTTTATTTTCCATATTCTGTGTTCTTTTGGCTTGTCGTCACGCCATACTCTTCTACACACAAGTACTAATACTTTGACACGAACTTAAATGAAGCGGCTTGCATCACGCATTTCATGGCTTCAAGGATTTAAAGCGGTAATACAATTAAATTACTTTATCTACGTCAGAAACCGTAGGAAATTACCAGCATTATTATAACCAATTTTACTATGACAACTTTCGTCTGTGGTCGTAGGTAAAATCTGTACTATAATGTTATTCCAGTATCGATTTTTGTAAGGTTTTGAGTTTAAATTTGGAACAGCTGTCAAAACTCAAGAACGCCTCTATTCTAGTATCCATAGGTATAAAACAGTTATCGATACAAAACGTTTATTCGGTATATATTTTTTAATAAAGACCGCAAGACATTTGATCTCGAGAGACCTGAGCATAGGGACTTCATTCGTAGACTCTAGGATTTAAAAAAACATTCGACTTGACGGAGGATCGAATTAGCACCATTATTGTTTGCTGGTTTTATGCTGCTAAAGAATAGTATGTATGTATGTAAACTCTTTATTGCACAAAAATATAAATATTGAAGTAATGTACAAAGGCGAACTTATCCCTAAATGGGATCTCTTCCAGCTAACCCTGAAGTTAATGAGTAAGGACAATGCATAGGGTTGGACACATACAAGTTTGCACAAAAAATATCAAAAACAGATGATAATACTAATAATTAGAAGAAAAAAAAAAAAAAAAAAACTAAACGATTATTCGGGTACTCAAGGTAGGTAAGTAACATAAACTTAGGTACCCACATATAAAATACACATATAATATAATATATATATATATATAGTATATATATATAATATATATATATGAATATATATAACTATAATCATTATAGGAACTCGGCTTCACGACTCATTCAGCCACAACGATTTTAAATTTCGCTTTTGAGCGACTACAGTAGGTGATTGTCTTAAGGACAACGGAAGCTCATTCCAAAGTTGGACACCACGGACTGTGAAGGATTTGGCATAGAAATGTGTTTTATTAGACGGATGTTGTTGTGATATGTGTGTAGATAAAGTAGTGTATGCAACTGTGCATAATAAGGCCTTAAAACACTCGTGTGATCCTCCACCACAGCCGCCACACTCGTATTTTAAGGCCTCTCATTATACATCAGTTGCATAAACTACTAACATTAATAGGTAAACAAGAAAAAAATAAGAAACTGAGTGCTGAAGTCGCTATGATCGAGATCAGTCAAGTGAGAGCATTATCATTTTATAGATGAGTTTTTTAACAGGCTGCGACATTTCGAACGCTTCCAGTTTCGAAACCCCACCTTTAGTACTGTTACTGTATTACCATGATTTACAATTAATGTACTCGCTACAGAGTCGAATGCTCTGTCTCTTGCAGACCTCGCAGTAGTATTAGAGAGAGCGAGGGACAGAGCAATCGACTCGCTAGCGAGTACGGTTATTGTAACTCATGGTAAGGGTACTGAACTAACTTGTACTAAAGTACTAAAGTACGTTAGTACGTTATATAGTTATATTAAGATAAGTTCCGTTAACATTCAGGGTTCATTTGTCGTATTTCTATTTAAAGTGAACTCCTATACAGTACTGAATTGTCCTCGTGCCAAATGGTTCAATGGAGCTTTTGTATTTGCATGGAAGTGGTGCTTTAGCTTACCCAGCTTTATTTGATTATTCCATAGTTCCAATATAATTAAATTGAGTTGTATTGCTTTATTCGAAAATACCAACTAAATTTGTGTATTGATTTTCCCGATTGCTATGTGTATTCATTACGTCTAGGAAGTAAATTCAATGGTCATGGTAATTAATTTAAATTTGTGATTGAAAACACTATTTTCAAAGAAGATATCACCTCATCAAGAGTTAGAATTTCTTCAGTAAAAAAGTCGTCATCCCATAATTTTACAAAGCACAGCGTAATATTTCAAGCACCTAAGTAGAAAAAAGCAATTTACTTTAAAACTATTCATAATCAAGTTAATCAGCATCTACACGGGTCAGAAATCAACCCCTACACGCGCAATAACTAGGATTACATATTCCGACCATACCTTCCCTTTGTTCAGTTCATTAACCGTCCAGTTTCCGTAACACCTTGGGTGCAAATTAATTGGCCGCCCACTGACAAGTACGGCTAGCAACGGAAGAGAACTTATCTTTAAAAACCAAATATGGCATTGACGTATACCGTAAAACGGGGTGAGTAGGGATTAAGGGATGAGTTGGGACACAACCAAAAATAAGACATAATTTGTTACAAATCATCATCATCATCATCATCATGTCAGCCGAAAGACGTCCACTGCTGGACATAGGCCTCCCCCAAGGCTCTCCACTCAGACCGGTCTTGTGCTTTTCGCATCCACCGCGTTCCCGCGATCCTTACAAGGTCGTCAAGGTGTTACAAATAAGAACAAGTAAATATTTATTTCGCCCTTCCCACGTCCAGTCAACTCGTAATCGGGCCGGTGCAGCAGCTGGTCCAAACCATCAAGCGCCGCAAACATTCATCATTATTAAATAATTACGAATTTGTGGCACTTGCATGGGTCCTTGGTCAGCCGATATGAAAAGCTTTATTCGGCCATTCTCAGAATAGTGAATTTTTGCATGTCCGGCCCGATATTTATCCCTAAACATGGTCAAAAATAACTGCATATATTTTTCTTACATAGATTACGGTTTTATCTATACGGTATAAGAAATATATTAGCCCTGTTATTTAGTTATCATATTTAATTTATTTTTCAAAACCTCATTCTCCAATTACCGTAGCCTGTCCGCACGCTACCTTGGTCTTCAAATATTCTTCTAATTTCAAGTAGGAACGGCTTCTACGTGTGCGATTTTAAATCTTGGTAGGCTAATAGTGTCTGTATAACCAGATTTATTTTTAATTCACTAGGACCATTCCTTAAAACTATGTTATTATAAAACCGTCTGTCCGGCCCGAACATATAATTACCATAGCTGTTGGTTTTCGAAGTGCTCAACGCCAAATAACATAATATTATTTCATTCAAATTGCATGAGTCGCGAGCTGAGGGTTGTGCCTCGGTACTCAAACTATGTGAACGTATCAGATTTGCCGTATTTTCCCACAGTGCAAGTAAGTGTCTAACTACCGTAACTTTGGTTTACAAATTTTCTAATTCCCTTTCGCTTAGTAGAACAAAAGAACTCTAAAGCCTCTGTGTACAACAATTTAGCAGTATTTTTACAACTTCAAGTTTTCGTTATTTTTAGGAAAATGTGAATTATTCTAAGTACCGTAGTGCTAATTACCTTAGATTTACTAATCACCGTAGTATGAAATGTATTGAAAGAGTTTCAATAATACAATCAATGTTGCAAAATAAAGTGCAAAAAAAAACACGATATCACTACATAGTATAAAACAAAGTCGCTTGCGCTGTCTGTCCCTATGTATGCTTAAATCTTTAAAACTACGTAACGGATTTTGATGCGGTTTTTTTTAATAGATAGAGTGATTCTTAAGGAAGGTTTATATGTATAATACATTCCACGCGGGCGAAGCCGCGGGCGGGTCGCTAGTGGTATATAAACCATTTTCATTATCAATTTAAATATATTATATTATATTTAATCAATTTATTTGACAATTAAAACAAGAAGAAAATAGGCCCTTTCATTAAGACACTTGCGGCTGGCCTGCAGGCAAAACACATTTAAATGTATAAATAATTATTACATTTGGCCATCAGATTATTGAAGTTATCACCGTTAGTCACCGCATGCCTTTTCAAATTCTCTCATTGTTAGTCCCGTAAACTCCTGATTGGCAAAACCACACGTCAAGAATAATGTAACATTTCTTTCTAACAACACATGTATGACATCCTAGTCTGTCTTGGATGGGTGCTTTTTTTTTTTAAATAACTAAATGATCAGCCGAGTGGGTAATGTGGGCTAATATTTGTTTGTCCCTTGATATTTATAATTTATTCATTCATTAATTTTATTGGTCTTGAGTTTTGGATGTTTTCTATTTGTTTAAGTATTTATTTTTCTATATAAGCATGTGTGTCATTGTGTATTACCATTTTTATCATCAAAAGTTAATTTTAACTAGGTATATGTTCATAAATATTAATAAAAATCGATAGAAATCATTTAGAAAAAAAAACATGTAATTAGTTGGTGATTTAAAAAATATTACATAATACTTTCTTTAGTCAAATGTATTTTCTAATTACCATATCCATCTCAAACAAAAAAATCTAATTACCGTTCATATTAAATATTTGAATCTCTACAACTCGAAAACTTCTTTGTATATTTTGATGCCATTTCGACATATTGATTATTTAGCTTCCTGTTGTTCATATTCTTATGTTATCGAGTCAAATAAACGGAAAAAAAAATTGGCTTTGGCAATTAGGCGGAGAACACCCAATCGTGAGAATGGCCGTATTAAGGGTCTGTCATCCCGGCTCATAGAGACCTCCGGAGATCCTAGAGCTAGTGCTTACAACTCCCAAAGGATTGGGCTAGCTATCCAGAGCGGTAATGCAGCCAGTGTCATAGGGACCCTTTATAGTGGTGATTATTATTTACATCTTTCATATTTGAGTAGCTTAGTTTTATTTTAATTTGAGTAGCTTAGTTTAATTTTAATTTTAATAAGTTTAGTTTTAACTTTTAAGTTTAGTACTTCAAAAGTTTGTAATTTAAATTATGAATATAATTATAAGAAAGGTTTGCCGTGTGATATTATTCGTATTTATATTTATTAATAAGCTAAGTTTTATGCAACTACCTGTTATCTCTCCATGGCTGACCAAGGGTGAGATCAAAGTCAGCTTAGCTGTGCTCACGCCCTTTTCATTGCCGCGATCTGTGTAACCTGTCTATGGAAAATGTCTAAATGTAATGAAATAAATGAATTTGATTTGATTTGATTTGATTTAAATGGACAATAAAGTTACGTCTATTGGAAATATTTTCAGTCTTATAATTAGTAACACATGCTTCAGTTTAGGTTGTGTTCCTACTCACCCCTTAATCCCTACTCAACATTTTACGGCATCTAACGTCAAAAATTGAAAACATACTGTTCAATTTGAAACTGATATCTCTAAATGTATATCAAAATGCGTCAAAAATATGCCTACTACAGAAATTTAAAAAAGTCCTGCTAAACTTACCATAAAAAACATGCTATTACGAGACGAACTTATCTCTAGGATATGTGAGGTTAGACAAGTGGCTTAACGCTAACGTAAACAATTAAAAAAACTGTCAAAATATTATGTAACTGATTACGTCAATCATATATACATTTTTGATAACGATAACGAACGCTAATTACATCTTGTCTAGGGCCTTCTGTTTATAAAAAGTACATTTAGTCATCGATTTTTACCGAAACACTGAAATAAACCGGAATGGTAACTACAGGTCTCCTCAGGAGGTTTTTTTCACCACTGTGAGAGCGTAGGTTACCTCTGAAAGTACTTGATAGAGCACTTGTTAAGTTAAGCAAAGGAAGGCACCTGGGGGAAGAACTCAGTACCTTCCGATCATGAGTCGATACCTCAAGCCACCCTGACTCAGTTATAGGTACTTCCGCTGCTGACCGTAGCTGCGCAGTAATTTCGCAGCAAAATTTAGCAGAATTTGCATTTCTCAGGCGAACGCCGTGTCGCGTACGTTTCTTGAATAAGCGTAAACTTGCTTGGTAACTCGGTAAATGTCAAACAGGGGTCAATTGTAATGCTTGGACTAGTGGTTACTCTAGGAATATGTTAAGAGGCCACATATGATAAAGTTGGTAGAGTTCTGCGATATGGATGCCAACAACCATAACGCCTAACTGCCTGATCTTCGGATAGGTGTATAGAATTTGCATTTCTCAGGCGAACGCCGTGTCGCGTACGTTTCTTGAATAAGCGTAAACTTGCTTGGAAACTCGGTAAATGTCAAACAGGGGTAAATTGTAACGCTTGGACTAGTGGTTACTCTAGGAATATGTTAAGAGGCCACATATGATAAAGTCGGTAGAGTTCTGCGATCTGGATGTCAACAACCATAACGCCTCACTGCCTGTTCTTCGGATGTAAAATTGTTCATAAATATTTCCTTAAGAGTGTTAAGTGAAAACACGATTTGAAATACAATCTTTGATAGTTTTATTTTGCTAACATGACCCATTTTCGCATGTTTTTGGTTGAATCTTCGTTGAGTACACAGAAAAACTTCCTAATTCAAGTTTTTTTTTTTTTATAAAGTTTAGTTTTTAAAGTACATACATACATACATTAAATCACGCCTGTTTCCCAGAGGGGTAGGCAGAGACCACTTCTTTCCACTTGCTACGATCCTGACAAATTTCCTTCGCTTCTTCAACATTCACACAACATTTTTAAAGTAAACAGGGATTATTTGAATTTGACTCTGCAATCAAGGCGCGCGTAAACTATCTGTCTCACGTTCTTTTCATTTTTGTGTGGGAATTGCAGCATAATGTTATGTGGCCCTCTTAAGTGAGTTAGTAGAGCAAACTAGTGCAGTGGGTAGTCTAGTATGCTAAGTATACCTGAGTTTGAATACGACAGGGGTTTAAGTTATGTAGGAGCTCAACTAAGTAAACCTAATTTAAAATTCTGATAGATTGCACTCTCTGTCTCGAAATTTTCGATGAATATATGAGAATTTGGGTGTCAGTAATGAATTAAGGCAAGTTATAAGAAGAAGTTAAACGTTAATTTCATACTTACTCGACATTTGTATTATTTTTATTTAACTTGCTTCATGTCTGTCGGTCAGTCCGGTTTAACTCAAGCAATTCAATTTTCCACTTAAAAGTAAACCAAAGGGGAATGCAATATAATGGTATCTAGGAGCTGATCTACTCTACCACTATTTTGTCGTTATCTTGCTTTGCATAGAATTAGAAGAAAAGAAAGAGACGAGACATCTTAGCGATGTAAACCATCCTTACTAATCTTATAAACGCGAAAGTTTGTATGTATGGATGTATAGATGTTTGTTACTCATTCACGAAGCTAGTGTACAATAATACTTGTTGTAGTATCTAGGTTAAGAGGGCAATGTGCTTAAATCTCGGGAACTGGCCTCTGCAAATTGCAGCAGCAAGCTGGGGATGCATTAGTGCCAGAGTCAAAGCCGATTGCAAACGACCGGGTTCCCAACACAAACCCATTTCGTTCGGAGACACTTCGGTAAATGCATAGGTATCTACATAAACTCACGCCTTCCATTCCCAGAGTAGCGTAGGTAGAGCTACAGAATTACCAACAAACCTAAAAAAAAATGATAATTCTGTAACCACAGTTTGCACAATTCGCTGCTTAAATACAAAAGCGCCACAAATCAAAAATAAAATATAGTTTGATTTGAAACTTTAAGTTATAGCATTCCGAATTTAAATGCAATACAAACACATTTTTATTTGTGTCTCTTTTGTATTTAAGCAACGAATTAGGCTAAGATGTTTACCAGTATCCGTATTTTTATTTGCGATATATTTAACTTGGCTTGGCTTGATCTTAAACAAACTATATATTAGGCCATATAACTCTCAATTGATTAAATTAAATACGAAACGAAAAATTGTTTGTGATTCCTTTTATGCTCTTTTAATACAGTCCCGTGTTGTTTAATACTGCACAAATAGCGGCTTGGAAAATAGGGCACCACGCCTGAGGTGTGGGTGTGACGAGGGTGCCCATACAACCACAAATAAACAACATTAAATTATATTGCATTAAATCACGCCTGTTTCCCAGAGGGGTAGGCAGAGACCACTTCTTTCCACTTGCTACGATCTTCTTCAACATTCATACATCGAGTCATGCATGCACGTCGGTTTTGGATACTTAAGATTGAGCCATTTTCCAGTATTTTTCCGATTTGATTCGAAAAAGTAGCCTGGGGCGGCCTCATCCGACCCTCCCACTCACTTTTGCTCTGTATATCTCTTTCGTCAATCTTCTTTCATCCTAATTTCCAAATGGTCGAACCTTCGAAGCATGTCCTTTTCAATCTACAAACAATCGCTTCTATTAAAATTGTCTTTTCTCCGACGAAGTGATACAAAGGAATGTAGGTCTTTTCGATTTTGCTCGCATTTTCTACGCATTTAGGAACTATTTATGCACTAGTGTAGATACCTATGCTAGCGTGAAAGAATTAACCTACCTCAAAGTTGTAAGAATCTTTTGGCTTTGAGAAGAGCCACCTTTGTTTTATTCTCGTAAAACTTTCAATAAAATTCTAATTACTGGGTTCTATTGTAAAATAAACACACATCCAAAAACGCTGACGTTTCATTTGACTAAAAAGCAAAACAAACCTGCAATAACATAACCTCTAAGTAAACGTATCTTTGAGTTATATACAAACCACTGCCACAGCTATAATGGAGTGTTCAAATAATTTCCTCAGGAAAAATGCTTGAAGGAATTTCTACCGAGCTTTAATTAAATGTATAAAAGCGGATGTAATCCCTCTCTAGGGGAACTCGTGGCCAACCTACTCGGGAGTGCCGGCTTTGTTTTTCTACTTACTCCTTCGTACTAGTACTATCAACTATAGCATCATATAAGTACGTTGTTTAAATAGAAAACTAGGTAAGGTAGGTAGGTAATTTCCGGACTTATAGAAGTTTCTGTTAAATATATATTACCGATCGACCTGACCCGACCTGAATAAAAACAGGATTTTTACATTTTTATACAGCATTCTTTATCAAGTTTTAGATGAATTCGTACCATTCATTAAGTTACGTTCTAATCGTTCTCCCTGTTGGTTCTCTAAACCTTTAATATCTTCTTTAAAAAGAAAATTAAAGATTTGGAAAAAATTTAAAACTTATAGAAATCAACGTGACTACTCAGAATTCAGTATTTTACGATTACGATGTAAGGAGTTGATCAGTCAATGTCATAGTACATATTTAAATAATGTGCAGAATTCAATTCCCAAGAATGTTAAATGTTTCTGGAAGTATTTCTCTCAATTAAATCAGTCCAAAAGGGGACTTCCGAATAAAATGTTTTACGGATCGCTAACATCTGAGGACCCGAATGAAATTAGTGATATGTTTTCCAGTTATTTTGGATCAGTATTTGAGCCTAGTTCTTATGTCACTGATGACGAATTAATGTCGATAAATCCAAAAATTGAAGCGCCGTTGCTGAACCGAATAACTGTTAAAGTCTCATTAGTCAAGGAGCTCTTGAGATCCCTGGATACTAACAAGGGACCTGGACCAGATGGCATTTCTCAATTTTTTGCACAAAAAACAAACTCATCGCTATGCTTACCTTTGACAATTATTTTTAACAAATGTCTCCTGGAAGGTATTTTTCCTGACAGATGGAAACTAGCATACATCACGCCGTTACATAAGTCGGGCTCAAAATCACAAGTAGAAAATTACCGGCCAATATCGATTTTGTCAATCTTTCCGAAGATATTTGAGAAGGTGGTACACGCTCTGATTTATCCTTCGTTGGAGACCTTAATACTTGAGGAACAGCACGGGTTTGTAAAGAAACGGTCAACAGTAACAAACTTAACTATCTTTTCGAACTTCCTTTTTGAGAGTCTGGATGATCGTGTCCAAATAGATGCGATATATACAGACTTCCAAAAGGCTTTCGATAAGGTGGACCATTCGCTGCTGCTTAAAAAACTCGCCTATAATGGAATAAAAGGGTGATTTACTCCGATGGTTACATACCTTACAAATAGGTCTCAGGCAGTAGTCATTAATGGTTACATATCAAAAGAAATGGTCATAACTTCCGGCGTGGCTCAAGGATCCATTATTGGACCGTTGCAATATATTCTGTTCATTAATGACATAAAACGTTGTTTTAAGTATAGCAGCTTTTTGATGTACGCGGATGACTTGAAAATTTACAGAAGTATTAAAACCTATGATGATTGTGCGAAACTACAAGAAGACCTTGATCGCCTTAATTTATATTGCATTGAAAATAAGTTGTCTCTCGCCTACAATAAATGCCATAGTATTAGTTTTTCCAAAAAAATATCTACACTTAAATATGACTACAATATTAATGGACACGCATTGCAATCGGTTGACCAAATACGTGACCTAGGCGTGTATTTTGACAGGAAACTTGTTTTTGATAGTCACATAAGCAACATATGCAATAAGGCATATAGTTTGTTAGGCTTTATATTTCGATGTACTGTAGGCTTTAAAAGACCCTTAACTTATCTTATCTTGTATAAGGCACTGGTTCGTTCACAGCTTGAATATGCAAGTAGTATTTGGAGTCCTTACTATAATGTTTATAGGGATAAAATCGAAATGATCCAAAAAAAGTTTCTCCGTAGATTAAGCTGGAGGCTAAAGCTGCAACATACATCCTATAAGGATCTCTTAATAAAATATAAAATGACCTCGCTAGCTGATCGCCGAACTTCTGCAGATATTCTCGTGCTCTGGAACATATGCTCTAATGTATACAATTGCCCATCTTTAGTAGAAAAAGTAAAATATGCGGTATCTAATATAAAAACTAGATCGAAAAAATTGTTTCACTTGCCTAAGACTCGCACAAATGCTGGCCGACGCGCCCCAATCTATCGCATGAAAAACTTGTATAACAAGAAGTTTTTAAATATTGATATATTCTCCCTAAATAAAATCAAATTTAGGTCAGAGGTGAGTAAGAACCTCATTTCTGAGTAAATGATTTTGGCCATGCCTCACACCGTCGCAGTTTCCGGTACTTGTTTCTATCGCCTTAGAATCATAACAGTTGTTTTCAAACCGCGTTCCATCATGCCGATGACAACTCCCTTCTTCTTATTCTTATTTTGCTTGTTTTTTGAAGTGTTGTTGTTACTGTTTCTGTTATATATGTTACCATGTTATTATGTGTTTTTATGTTATCTCATTACTTGTACTTGGTGTTTGCATCTCAAATTGGTGTTTAATCACAAACATACATACTTTTACATTATTATTAAGTACCTACAAGTCACTGTTTGACTATGGTTAACTAATATTTTTGTCGTGTAGTTCATTCTCAGTCCTCACTAATTTATTGTAACGTGTCTTTGTGAGAATTGTTCATGGGGTCAAATTTGTTAATTAAGATTGATTTACCTTTGTACTTACTTTCCTATATTTGTATCCTGTTTTTTCTCCTAATAAAATAAAAAAATAAAATTTAACTGAAAATACATGAACATTGACTTTGGCATCATACTATTCGAGCTTTACTATTAACACGGTAGGAGAGCCTGGCGTTTGGCCGAAATATGTTTGTCAAATGTGTTTCCCAACCTATTCAATTGCCAACCCATTTTTTCCCGGTAACTGTAAATATTTCAGGATGTATTTCAGTACCATCATGTTTTAATAATAAATAAATAAATATCAGGAAACAATCTCACACAAATTGACCTAGCCCCAAAACTAAGCTCTCGGCTTGTACTATGGGTACTAGGCAACGATAAACATACTTATATAGAGAAATATATACTTAAGTACGTAGAAAACACCCATGACTCGGGAACAAATATTCGCGCTCATCACACAAATATCTGCCCTTACCGGGATTGGAACCCAGGACTGCTAGCTTCGTAGGCAGGGTCACTACCAACTAGGCCAGCGCGTCGTCAAATGGCGGCAGTATAGGGTTATACTGTAATAAGGTTTTACCGTGTAGAATCTCGGCCCTGGAGGGTTATTATGATATAGCTATAGTTCATTTTACGGCGAGCGTAAAGGACAGAGCTATAGCAGTTATATAACCCTGTCCTTTTCTGTCAGCGTAAAGTGAACTGCATAGCTATTTCATAATATGGGTGGTCCCTGGTCAGTTAAATAGCTGAGAACTTCTTGATTAATTAGTTAATTGATGACTAAATTCTAGTAAATCTATAGATGAATCGGACGGACCCTTCATAAGGTCCTTCCAACCCTAAAAAATATATCTGCAATTATTTTTCTTTTATTTCGGTTCAGTTGTTCCAGATAATATATAATAATAATAATAAAAAAATTATTGTACTATATACTACTATATCCCTTAACATATAAATAAACACACACCATTTTACCCCTATCGATTCAGATTTAGATCTAATTACTAAATGTTACATTATAAATTTCACGGCATGACTAATTATAAGTAATTACATTGAGGTCGTCAGAAACAAAAATAAAAATAAATTAAATAAGAACAAGAATAAGAATTTTTTATTTCGAGCAAGGAGGCCTATAATTACAAATAATTTATAGACTAACATCCATAACGATATAAAACTTAAAACTAACACCGAGTAGACCAAACAGCGTTTTGCCAAAATTGGTGTAATGGTCGTAACGTAGGTTGCCCCGAAACCGCCGGAACACAATACCTTTCGGCCAGGAGGCAGGACACTCGACGGTCCCCAGCCTAAACCACGGTACGCGCACTACAAACGAACTGAAGTGCACGTAGCGAAGCGACCGCAGCTGGAACACCGTCAGACTGCGTCCAACCTTCTACCGTGTAGCAGAGTGGTGCAGGCAGGAATTACATTATTTTAAGGAAAACATATCAATCTTATGTGGTCGTCTTGCACCGTCATATATAGATACCTACTTACATCTAGGTAGGTGTTTTTTTTTTCCTTTTCTCCCTCGATCTCTCTCGCAAGATTTTGGTGTGTTTTCCTGCTGATACTACGCAGGTTATTTGTTTTTTTTTTTCAATTAAATATTTGTAGATTTATATAATGCTAGATTAAGTATACCATTGTAACATTAAAAATATTTAAAAAATGACTGACTGCCGAGTTTCTTGCGGCGTTTCTTCTCAGCAGTGGTCTCCTCTTGTGAAGCGCTGGTAGATTCTTGACGTGTAAAAGTGCCCTCGTGGCTTACTTAATGAATAAATGTCTTTATCTTTATCTTTTATCTTAAATATTATTTTAGATTAGTACTTATCTATGGAATCCGTATAACTGACACGCACGCACTTTACCCGTCAGTCCTATTCCCCCCTTTATCACAGGTTCCATTCTAACCCCAGGTATTCACTCAGATGAATAGTTCAGTTCGCTTCAGAGAGGGTGCTTTAGGTGAACAAGGATAAAGGATTCTATTGATAGAAGTGTAAGAGCGCGTTTTGTTCGAGCTGAGATGTATCTGACTGATCGGACGGAACGGAGTGAATTAGACATGAATGGAGTCGATATGACTGTATATTTTATATTTGTGTACGTTCGTACGAATGAATTATTGTTTGTTTAAACATGAGTTTAGTATTGATACTAACTTAATGCTATTTGGTATTACTGTAGGTAATGTATTTAATCAACGAAGTCGCACCGCACTATGTACAAAATTTTACGTAGGTACAGTCGACTATCTGTTAAGATATATATACTTTATAGCTCAGGAAGATAAGGTTGTATAGGATTAGATTCCCTTACATCGTATGACTACGACGTAAGACCTTCTGAAAGCAGTAAAGAAATCATCCAGAAAACAATATATTAACAATATTCTAAGCCGGCAACAAATTTATGTCCAAATAATACTTAATAATAAATCTCTTTTAATATTGTTCGACATAGTCGAAAGGCTCTAAAATAACCTCGCAGTTAATATTGACTCGCAAGCACATGAATACGAGCGAGGCTCACGATCCAGTGAGCAAGTGGGTTGTGTTGTGGAGGAGCGACGGCTTAGCCTTGTTTACGAGCGCCCTAAACGAGGGAACTCATCTATTTAAACTGTAATGAAATAGATTTGAATGGCTTGTTTTATCTTAAATCAATATGGATATAATCACGGTTTAATTTTATACCTTTCATTTGAATGAAATGATGATATCAGCAGAACTAAGGTTACCGACATAGCCCGAAGAATAGCTAAACTTATGGCCGATGGGGACAGAAGGTTCTTGAGAAGGTTCGGGAGACGAGCTGTAGGTAGGCCTCCAACAAGGTGGAGTGACGACCTTGTAAGGATCGCGGGAACGCTTTGGATGCGAGAAGACCAAGGCTGGTCTGAGTGGAGAGCCTTGGGGGAGGCCTATGTCCAGCAGTGGACGTCTTTCGGCTGACATGATGATGATGATAATGATGATTTTAATAGATAAACACTATACCTATTGCTACTACACATTTTCAGTTTAAAGTTAATGTGGCTTGGGTTAGTATCATCTTGTCTAAAACGCAACTGGTCTACGGCAGTAAGTGGTCTAAAAGGCACCTCGTCTAAACAAGTATTATCAAGTCATCCAAATTGCAAATTATCTAATTAGCAAGTGGACTAAAACACAGCTGGTTTAAGTAGCAAGTGGTCTAAAATGAAGCTGGTCTCAGAAGTATTAAGTATAAATTAAATGCAAAAGGCCCGATGAGCAGTTCAAAACAAACACACACATAGTCGGTAGCTTTAGATGCCCGAAGGGCAAGCCGCCCAGAAATAGGAGTCTCGCACAGCGGGGCTCCATCGTCTCATAAATTAAGAAAGGATTTTTTTAAATACATATTTTAGTGATCAAGTTAAACTACTTGCTACATAAGACAGTCTGCGTTTTAGACCGCTTGCTGCAGAAGAACAGCTGCGTTTTAAACTACTTGCTACTTACACCAGCTGCATTTTAGACCATTTGCTGCTTAGACCAGCTGCTTTTCAAACGAGATTATAGTAACGCGTCAGTTACTTGAATTAAAATCTGGTTACTTTTACCAATTTCATTTTACTTATTTTTTCCTATGGCAAGGAAATCGCGAACCAGCACACAAATGCCAACTGGGGGGTTATTATGACATAACTATGCAGTTCCGTGTGGTTGCCGGGTTAGAATAGTGCCACTCCATGTCATCCCGTGGATGTCGTAAGAGGCGACTAAGGGAATAAAGGCTTGTAGTACTGTTAGGCGATGGGCTGGCAACCTGTCACTATTTGTGCAAAATGTGGTTACAGAATTATCAACAAGTTTTTAAAGTTTTAGGTAATTCTGTAGCTCTGCCTACCCCACTCTGGGATTACAGGCGTGAAGGTATGTATGTATGTATGTATGTAACTATGCAGTTCACTTTACAGACGGAGCTATATAACTGCTATAGCTTTGTCCTTTACGCTCACCGTAAAATGAACTGCAAAGCCATGTCATAATAACCCCTCTGATGGTAAGTAAATGGAATTTGAGACGAGTATACATTTACATTCTCAAGATAAGACCCCAATCCTGAACTACAAGTGTTGCCAACTCTGAGTATTACGGTCGGCCTCTTTCTATGCTACTAATTTCACCGGTTGTCTTATTCCCACACTGGGACACAGCATTGCGAACATTGCTACTTGGCGTTAGTTTTAATGATAACATACACATTAGGGCATGCGGTACCGGTACCATTCCCGGAACCGGGACTAAGATTTCAGGTACTAAGTCAGAACCGGGAATTCCCGGGATTTCGGTACTTTTCGGTACTGAGTAAATTATTTGTATTTTTTTTTGTTTAATGGTTAGTTTTTTAAATAAGACACCAGTTAAGTGATAATTATTAATTATTTAATCCAGAACACGAGTTTACCAAATCAGAACAGCTATCTTTCTGACTACCTGACTACCTGTCGGTCGGCCCGACCGGTTGGCCTTGGATTGGGTCGAGGCGTCTGGTCGAAGGGTGGGGCGACTGGGGCGGGCCGAGCGATGTTGATCTCATATCGCATCCGAATAAAACCAAGCTTGTGCGAATCGGCCGGGGGAAAGCGTCACCAGGCCACCACGTAGTTTTGAAAAGAAAAAATTACAATTAGTCTTGTCACAAACTCAGTACCGAAGGAACCGAAGAACCGGGATTTTTTTTCGCCAGTACCAGTACCAGTTGAAATGATAATTCCCGGAATTTCCCGGTCCATTTAGTACCGGGAATTCCCGGGAGCATGCCCTAAACACATCTACAATGTTCTTAAAACTGATATTTTACAAGAACGAATCAATGTTTGGTACTCAAACATTTTCATTAAAATAAATTAGAAAAACCGTTTAGAGTGAACGCTAAGGTCACAAAGGTATTAGGATGAAGTGGCCTGATTGATTACTTGCGTGTTGGCTGCCAACAAAAGGCTGGCTATAATGCCTTAAACCAAATTGAAATATACTAATTGGACTTTTTGTAGCGAAAGGATGCAGGGCGCATTAACCTAAAGAGAGGTAACTTATACATAATTTTTGTTGTCAAATCTAAAAAAGGTTATGTTCTTTTTATTTTTCGTTATCAAATCAATTGAAATAATCGCTTTTGTTTTGTAAAATCATGGATCAAGGAAAGGTTGAAAACTACTTACTTATTTAGTGAATAAACGGAATGAATACCACTTATGTACTCGTACGGAATTTAAATTCCAAATGTCGACAGAGTCCAAAAAAGTGAATTACTCTAATAGGTTGTCAATCATATGCTATGATTTATATACATCATGGATTTTAAATCTTGAGCCATTACATATCCCTAACAAAATGACAGCCTCAAAAAAAAATATCAAAAAGGTTTATTAAGTAAAACCACAGTTTTAATTTATTTCCAGGCTTTTTTACTGGCATCAAAATTAAAATTGGAAGTGAAAATAAACAGATCCAATTACTTATAACTCCAAAAATTATTCTACAGTGGCTCAACAATTATAGTGTATAATCGTTCCATAAACCAGACCGACGTAATATAATGACCCGAGACGCGTCATGTCGTGTACAGTGTACACGTAATCGGTTTATAAACTCGTAATAGTTAACAGTTGCCGAGCGAACAAACAAAGTTGGAATCAGCGTTAAAATAATCAGTCTGGCGAGTCGCAGAGCGGCAGTGAGGGGGCGATGCGGCAGCGATACCGCTTTTCAAAACCGAAATGTTTATTATAATTTTGATTGTTCATATTTTTTAAATTGCTCTATTTTGAAAACCCTTTCGAGAAATAGGGTTTTAAAGCCGTTCTGCATTATTAAGTTTTTGAAATATTTTTCTATTTCGGACATTTTAACAGAAGTATATTTGACCTTTGCTTGACTTTCGTTTTAGGCTTAAAGCCCAGGTGTATCTTACGGGTTAGACGAAAACCGCTTGAAATAGTATGTTTTATTACACTAAATCTATCACTTTTTGTCATTAGATATCATTTAATTGTTCTAATTTATTAGAAAATGCCAACCCAAATTTAAAATAATCATGTCATCCATAAAAATTCTGCTAAATAAATAAACATATTAAAACGAAACTATTGGATCAAATACAAAATGTATGAAATTAGTCTCTTAAAATAACCTATTATTTCAAATTAGAATGTTAAAACCGTGAGTTATTTTTTTTTGGTCTATCCCAATTACATTAACTGAAAAAAACCTGTACCTATTTAATGAGATTAAAGCCGCAAGCACACTGTAAGCTTTACGTGTTTCCATGCTAAAAAGCGCTTCCGCGGCGGATTTTAATATGGAAACGTGCCGCAACGCTCGCTGCCTCAGTGCGTTTGAGTTTTAGTTTGGAACTAGCGATCCGCCCCCGTTTCGCTTCGGTTTATGTGAGTTCTGTAACACCCAAAAATTTGAAAGTTTTCAAATAAATAATGAAAATCAAAATTTACGCGACAGAAGTAATTATAGATAAAAATCAAATATTTGAAAATCGGATTGTCACAATAGAAAGAAAGAAAGAAAAATACCTTTATTCACTACACATAAGAAACACAGAAAAAAATAAAAACAGAAAACAGCAATAAAAAGAGTAGTGAGTGTGTCGGACAGTTGGTTGGCAGTGAATCGGACACTGCAGCACTGGCTCAGCATAATGCTGAGGTGTTAAACACCTAAAGCGCTGATTTTCAGCCAGTTCCGTTTGTGACAGACGGACGGTACGCTAAACGAATAAACAGGGTAAAGAAAATAAAACTTTTAAACAAATACTTTTAGCTAGTGACAAAATAAATACAAAAACTTCATGCAAATACCTGAAATAATTGCAATACAATTTAAAAGTGTGTTCAAACTTTTAACAAAAATTGTTTAAGCAAAACAAAGGCCGAAATTATGTTCGTTACGAAATGTAGACTCAGTCCGACACAGCGAAGCCAAGGAACCCGGTGCCATATGGTTATCATATTGACAAATTTATGTCGACTGAAAAGGGTACCACTGACAACTTTAACTGAACACTCCCAAAGGGACTACTCCCGGAAAAATTCAAAGACTTGGTACGAAAAAACTTTTCGTTCTCAATTTCTCCACGGATTCGAGTAAGTTGGTACAAGTCGATTTGTAACAGGAGGTGACGAGGCGTGAAAGACGGCGAGTGAAAAGGATAGATAAGGAAACTATTTGAAAGCCTCTTTGTGAATTTTAGAAGAATGGAAAGGTCAAAGCTTATGTTTCAGAGCAAGGGAGGAAACTTATGTTATAAGTTAGATAGGCAAAAAAGGTACAATTGGAACTTTCCTACTAAATTTTGACACGTCACAATGAACCTTAATTTTACACTTTTCGCCATTGAATAATATTATGATTAGAGTTTTTAAAACAATATTGAGCAATGGATCCATTTGATTTGGTGAATAATAAAAACCTAACCTTAAAATATTACACTATTTATTGCCAACAACTGTGTCAACCTAAGCTGCAATTTTTTTCTGGTATGTCATATAACATCATCATGCGTTGTCCTCACCCAGTCATAACAAGGTTAGCTGAAAGAGATCTTAGCATCTTAGAATGTTCTCAGAATCTCAGAATGTCCAGGTAGTAAAACACCATCATCTTTTAAAGTCAAAGTCTTAAAATGTCACGATGCCTGGACCGTAGATTGTCAGAGTAGTAAGCTGGACGTTGTAAGACCTTGACGTTGTACGTCCTTGACGTTGTAACACCTTGACATAACACAACAAGGACGTTTCAAGATTTTGACGTCGTCCTTTCTGCACATAATTTAAGCACTTGAGATTTCAAGACTGACTTGACTGGAGGGGATATGTCGAACATGCCTTCTCTTTAATTTTTTTCTATCGCTTAATTCGTATTTATTGAGCCCTTAATAAGACCCCAATTCATGATCGCCGATTTATAGCGCCGGGCCAAACTAGTCAAAATTAGACATAATTGGTACCGGTACCAGAGTGTGTGTTTTGGTATTAAGCGCAGCCCTATCGGGTGAGCAATGGAATTGTTAATTCGAGGCTGGCGCCGGCGACGTCGCGCGCCATCAGCGCCCACTCCTTCATTCGATGTGTACCAACTCGCTAATACAACAGTTTAGAGAGTATTCTGAAAACTAGGTTAGTTGGAGAAACACTTCAGTTTCGCTCTAGGGTTCCGCGGTAAAGGAGAAAGGAAGGCCGTCTGCCGTCTGTCTGTTGCAGCGGCATTTTTGAGCAACTACCTACCTACTAGGGAGTGCAATTTAACCGGTTAATAACAATTTTTGTATGAAAATAACCGGTTAAAACCGGTTATAACCGGTTATTTGCATTCCCTACTACCTACTAAAGCTATTGATTTGAAAGTTTTTTAAAAATATTGCTAACAAATGAAAAAATAATGGAAATTATGTTAAGGAGCATCCTCACTGAGAGCATTCGCGTGAATATTACAAATTATATTATTGAGCGTTACAAAGCTTACACACCTCAGGACTGAGTCAAGGCATTCCTTTATAAAAAATATCCGTTTCTTTCCTACATCAACGGTGTCCCCCAGACAAGATAAAGCTTTTGAACTTGAAAAAAAAAAAAAAGTTTCGGGTTTAGGCCAAGCACTTTTGTCTATTATATAGTCCTCGATCCTATAATACGCTTTAGACATTAACGACTTTTTCAAGTAGGTAATTTTTGAGTGCTGGAAAGGGTAACTTTAATACTACCTCAGGTAATTTATTATAGAAATGAATGCATTGACCAACAAATGATTTATGTACTTTACGGACGCGGAATTTTCGAATAGCTATTTTACCGAACTTAGTTTACCTGCCAGCACAGCTATATGGGGACTCCATTGCAAATTTTTATCTATTGTTATGCCTAGGAAAACTATATAAGTATATTGTAATCCAGTTAATTTTAATACCTTCATAATAGGCTGGTCCGGAAACGTGGAACATGACAGTCAAGTTGGCCCACCGACTGCACGTCACTCAGCGTGCTATGGAGAAGTCTATGTTGGGGATCTCATTAAGGGATAAGATCCGGAACGAGATCATACGACATAAAACTAAGGTGACAGATATTGTGCAAAAATGTAGCAAGCTGAAGTGGCAGTGGGCTGGCCATGTCTGTCCCAGAACCGACGAGAGGTGGAGCAGGAAGGTTCTCGAATGGAGACCACGCTTAGGCAAACGTAGTGTAGGACGCCCCCCGGCTAGATGGACCGGTGACCTGAAGAAGGCAGCTGGCAGTGACTGGATGCAAAGGGCGGGAGATCGTGCGTTGTGGCGCTCCTTGTGGGAGGCCTATGTCCAGCAGTGGACTGCAACAGGCTGATATGATGAGGTTGGTCCGCGGTAAAAACGCGGCAACGCACAGTTTCTGTAGGAGAAAAGTACCACTACAGCAGCTACTAGAGGGTCTAGAGGTGATGAGCATAGGAAAGAAAGCCGTTGCCTAGCTGCAGTCAGCAACGCAAACACTTCCTTGGAGCACTCCGCGTGATAGATGAGGTAAAATATCCGCAATTGCATTGGGTCGAGTTTACTAGAGAGTACCAAACTTCGTAAATTCCACCTGCTTTATGTTCAATATTAGTAAATACTTTACAAATAAATGTCACAGAATTTTTGGTCATTCTAGTCAAGACTCAGCTAGAAGAATATCTATCCGTTTACGATTACTTATATCAGAAGTCAATAGTTTTATCACTGTTATCAAATGGAATTACCTTTTACAAACATGAATTTAAAAACAACTTATTACGAAATATTAATGGATCGAACGTGACGATTGCTACTATTTACCTACACTTTGAATATCAAGAAATTTTGGCTCTATTTTCATATAGAAAAAAAAAACAAAACGAAAAAATTGCTGGCCATAACGCGTTGATTGGCGGATTAAATTTGCAGTAAAAAGAAACGCCTTTGACTTTTTATTGCTCAATAAACATATTCGCGAACATTCTATTTGCAAGCTGCCAGCACGCAATAAATTCAAAATTCGAATCTCGTCCCAGCGGCTTAGTGATTTTGGAAGCGCTGTTTATTTAAATTCAAATCACGGCATTTGTCGCTGCGTAATTGATTCTGTGGTAATAAATTTCGTTAAAACCCTCTCGAATCGGGAAGTGTCTCTTTTGATTAGGTTTCCTTCATCCGACGTGGTTACTTGATTTGTGGTGATTGTAAAACGGTATCGCTGTGACGACTGTTTTGTTTACGCGGCAAGTGATGACGTGTTTATCATCAGCCTATGTTTGTTTTTGTTTGCAGTGTAGCTGAAGATCCGATTACCTTTTGACGTGTTCGTGTGTCGTGTTTATAATGAGCCCACATGTTAGAATCTAGGAAGTATTGATTTGTGTGCCGTAAACTCGGGTTACTCGGTTTAGCCCTTGGGGGTAACATTGCCAACCCCAAAAATCATCTTTAAAATTTAATTATTACATTAAATGTTACATAAGAACGAAGCTAGTTATATAGTTCTATATTAATTTTACCAATTTAATATGTTACCCATGTTCAAATAGTTATAGTGTTAAGGGAGGGCAATGTCACCGCTAGGGCTAAAGTAACCCGGGTTTACGGTATGATATTATCTGTTGAGAGATGTTGGGAGATATTTTCAAAAATGTTCAACAGTCTGCTAGACATCATAAAAAAACTAAATCTGACTTGGTAATTTAGTTTTTTTTAAATGATAACCCTACGTGCTTTGGATTAATAACTTAATATATCATTTTATAGAGTATCTAACGGCCGCACTCTAAAAATTTGTTGATAATTCTGTAACCACATTTTGCACAATTAGGCTAAGATGTTTATCAGTGATATCTAGTGATTATTTTTCATAAACAAGTTTGAAATAGGAACGAGTTCATTGTCTCTAAAATGTCACTGAGTAATGCTGTTACTGTCATTTTTATAAAGTTTTTAGTTCTTATTTGCAAGGTCGTTGTTTGCTTATAAAAACCAAACTAACTATTGAATCCCAACACGGTGGATCTACATTAAATATAGCAGAGATCCTATCGTCACCTTCCGACTCCATCATCAGATCAGTTCTTAGATACCATAATATTGCATTTCCATCGGGTTTACATACGTCGTCCAATTTTCCCCCCCATTATTTTAACGGAAACAGGCTCAAAATTGACTTGTAAATTTAGAAAAACAAGTTACAAACATACGAACGGTGCCTGTATTCTAGGCGGTAGGAACTATATCGTCTTTGACCTGTTATCGTTTTGTCTACGTTTTGATAGCTCTTATTTACATGACAGTAATGGCGGCCGAGTTATAAACAATACCATAACAGTTTAAAAAAAACTTGTAATAATGGCACCTGATTAAACATAAACCCTATCCTACCTCTTTGATTTGGATTGATTTTGAATAATCCTAGTAAAGCGGTTTTACCTGTGGGAGGACCTTGTGCAGGGTCCGTCCGGGTTGGTACCACCATCTTATCCATTAACCTACCGCCAAGCAGCAGTGTTCGCATCGTTGTGTTCCGGTTTGGGGATAAGACAGCCGGTGAAATGACTAGCATAGAGGCATTCCATCTTAGTCCTCAGGGTTGGCAACGCATTTGCAGTCTTGCGAATGTGAATGTTTATGGGACACAGTTACCACTTACCATCAGGTGGCCTGTGTGCTCGATGCCTTCCAATGCCATAAAAAAAAAAACATCTTAACTGTTCGAAATCTCATTACACGACAAAAAATTGTCACACCGCGCCCGGTAGACATCGTTAGCACATTAAAGCACTTATTTTCAGGAAGGTTTCCATGTCGTTACGTGGAGATAACGAGTGGGCCAAGCGCAGAATAAAGGGATTACATTAGTAACTACTAAATGTTAACAGCGGATTCATTTTACAAAGCGTTGAGAAAAACGATTTATGGAATAGCTATAAATATAACAACGATATACTTCTACTACTAGTACTTTAGTAATAGTTGTACTTTTCACTCCTTCTCCTTTGTACCTTTCCGAAAGGTTTAGTTTTTTGGCCGATGGTAGTGGACACCGCCATCGGTCTAGTGCTAACCTTTCCTTCGCCGTTCCATCCAACAAGACTCGTACCTATGCTAAATCTTTTACGGTACACTCTGTCCAATTGTGGAATAAGCTTCCATCGTGCTTGAAGCAATCTACTAGATCTGTCGGTTCATAGAAGGAAAGATTAAAGAAGTTGTGGCTAAATAAACAGGATGAGCCTGAGTGTTGATCCTTAGCTCTCTTGTAGCTTTTAACTGCTGTTTACGTATATGTGGTAGAATTATATTGTTATATTATATTATATCTATGTTTAGGTATGTATCTTATTAAAGAAGATATTTTATTGTACTATTTGTTGTTTCCTGAAATTTTGTTAATTTGTCTATCCTTCGGTATTGTCCTTGCTCATTCTACTCCAAGGTTAACTGGAAGAGATCCCGTATGGGATAAATTCGCCTATGTGCATTATTTATAAACATGTCTTGTATTGTAATTGTTCATGTGCAATATAATTACTGATGTGCAAGTTGCGGAAAGTTTCCAAAAAGTTGGAAAAGTTGCAAGAAATTTCTGGAAACTTTCACAAGTAATATAGGAAATTTAAATTTAAGAAACGGAAAGTTTCAATCCCCATACAAAATTGTGAGAAGTTTCCGAAATTTTCCTACATGGAATTTTCCGCAATTTTGGAAAGTTTCCTTTGGCACATCAGTAAATATAATACATAAGACATCAAAGATTTGTTCTCTTTCTAGCAATTTAACATTGAGTTTATATTATGGCCGATGAGGTCATGACGTCACAGGGCGAATCAGATCTCTCTGTCTAATTAGTAGTTTAATATACCATGCGTATTTCATGGCCGATTTTACGGTATTTTCATATTATGTTGAGAAATGCGATTTCAAACCTCCATGCATATTCCATATTCTAGAGGGGGATGAGAGAGACAGTCATAGGTATAGTATTGGAGTTAATAACTATCTAAAATATACAAATCATTGATATAATTTAAATAATGGCGGCCCAACATATTTTATGAAGAAAAAAAAACCGCCTGCAAACTAGTCCATCCATTTGGGAGCTATATGATACGTACGGTCACGGACTTTAATTGATGAACCGCTGTAGAACCTTGTCGCATAAACCAACGATTAATTCAATTCAATTCAATACGCTATTTCCATCTCGTCACTTGACGCTGTCATTATAACAAGGTTCTATGGTGGATCAACATTGAATGTCCTTGATAACTTATAAATCTTATAATATAAGACATTGCACAAAAAGGCAGTCACCTGAAAATATGCCTGCATAAATATTTCAGTACAAAATTAAATTATGAAAGTCCCCATTATAATGAATCCCGTTTCCGTTACATCGCTTGAGCTTTAAAAAGCTAACTGAAAGCCCGAGGCTTGTAAAGCTTGTCTCATTAACGTTGGATAAATGTGAACCTCGTATTTTGTATTTTGCGGGATATTATAACATCTTTTATGATATTATTTATTTAGTTATTACCGCCAAGACGGTGTCTAATGTTTTGAATGGGATTAAATGCTACGTCCCAGGAACCTAGGGACAATTTTAGCTCTTCGGTAAATAATTTATTGACGAATAAAAATATGTGATAAATATATATTTAAAAAAATATCAGGGGACAATTTCACACCAATTGACCTAGTCCCAAACGAAGCTCTAGGCTTGTACTATGGGTACTAGACAACGATATAAATACTTATATAGAGAAATATATACTTAATTATATAGAAAACATCCATGACTCGGGAACAAATATTCGCGCTCATCACACAAATATCTGCCCTTACCGGGATTTGAACCCAGGACCGCTAGCTTCGTAAGCAGGGTCACTAGTCACTACCAACTAGGCCACCGCGTCGTCAAAAAATAAAATTGATAAATAAATTACTATTAAGAAATTTATTCTAAATAGTAATTTATTTAAGGATACAATTAATACACACATAGAAACTTAAACTTCTACCAACATACCTAACTGCGTCGTCAAAGATAAGTTTTGTTTTCTCGCGTAGGTATTGTTTTCAGTCGGCTGTCATGGCAAGTAAATAACAGCTATCAGAACGTTGACAATACGTAAGTTTACTATATTTATTTATCAATGAAATGTTACAATATAAATTGTATCGCATGTCAAGAGATACGAAGTTACATCAAGATCATTAACATTTAAAATAATTATAACAGTGTCCAAATAATTTACCATAAATAATAAAAACAACATAATTATTATTCATCAACTGATACCTAAGTGTTTAACTTGATCAATATCCGATGTGAAATTACATTTATTTTTATAAATATGTTTCAAAACAAAAGTAATGAAAGCAAAACCAATATAATTTGTGTTTCATATATTCATTGACGGCGATTATCCAATAAAAGGTTTCATATCAAAAGCAATCAGATTTAGACCGAATATAATAGAGCCCTAGGTCAACTTTGAATCGCTGGTGAATTGAGCGGCGTAGTTTTCTAAAAGAATACACCTGGCGACCGTGGAGGCCATGTCAAGGCCCTCTACATCTGAAATCGATATTGCCACATTCGTAATCTCACACACACATTAATTAACAAACGTGAACGATGCCGTTCTCGACCTTGGGACCTTGGACAAAGTAATTGGTTATTTATTGATTGTAATGATTAAAATAGTGTAAACCTAGAAGTACCTATTATTTATGCGTGTGTTAAATGAATGTCATGTATTCACTGCAGAGTATCATGCAGTGTGTTCATTACAGTAATGGTGTTTGAATAAAATTAAATGATGTTTATTGGCCGAGTATGGAAAACAATAGATGAAATAGATTTACTTGCGGAATACAGGCACAATTTATTCAGCCACACTACTCGTAAAATAGAGTTTTCAATCCAAGACGGCACGTCCCTCCAGTCAGAGTGATCATGCTGGTTAGATGCGTCAATGTATGAAAAATGAAGTAGGGAGCGTGAAGCCGTGGATTAAAAAAACTTGGATCGTGGATGAACAAAACTTATTTGTTCATCTTTTTAAAGAAATACAGCATGTTAAAAGTTAATTTGAAAAATTACGTTTATTTTCTGCTAAGAGGCGCTTGCGCTGTTAGGGTTGGTCCGTAAGGTCACCCTCTGGTTCGAGTCACTTAGTATAGGTAGTAAAATCAATCGATCCTGACACCTGTCATCCCAGTAACTTTCTTCTTTACTTGTACGAGTAGATGATAATAAGGTCAGCTTTTTAGCTAAAAATTAAACCCTGGCTAAGTAAAGTGCCTTGTCAAAACCCACCTATGTTCATAATTAAAAATATTTCAATTAAATACCATCATTTCACCTCAGCTTTCTTAACAATTATAATTAGAGATCATGATACATAGCAGTTCAGTTTAGGTGTAGAGAAAGGGACACAGCTATAGCAGTTATACAGCTTTGTCCTTTTCTCTCAATCCAAATTGAACTGCTTTAGTATGTCATGCATGAATGACTTATGGTAACCCCCATATAATCGGGAGCTAATTTATACCTAAAGTTTCGTGTAGCCGTTGTTGTTCAGTGATATGGATGTAAACACTATTTTAGCTGTATAAAATCATATTTATATAATACCTTAATTACGTGCCGTAATTATTGAAACATGCAATGTTTAAGAGATTGCTCACGTCACATAGGTCACCCGATAGCTCGTATAGCGATGCCGAGTCGAATTGTCTGATTCGAATAACTCCTCAACTCCTCAAGAATAACAACTCAACTAGTCTAAACGAGTTGATTCGAATCGAGTTCAGTCGCATCTCAAATCAACTCGCATACTTAACCCTCTAGCTTTAATTTATATGGCCGGACAAGTGAGCGGATAACGAATGCGAGTGATGCGAGTAATCCGAGCGCGAGACAGCGATTCGCCAACTCGAAACCGAAACTCGACTCGACGATCAGTTTGGCTGCTGCACGACTGCCGCAAAGCAGATCCCATCCAATCGAAGCGAGTCGAGTTAACTCGAGTTCCGATTCAAGTAAGCGGCCGAGTCAACTCGAGTTATCAGAGTTGGAATCGTTTGCCCCCTCTAGCAAAAAAAAACTTCACAACTGAGTTAGTTTGTCAGATATGATGATTACGAGTACCTAGGTACTTACGTAAACGCCATGAATCATGTTAATAAGTTTAATTTACTTACATCTTCCAAGTTCCATACTAAGTAATTACTAATCAGTAATTTATCGCATGATATCCTTTGTAATGTTACAAAGGTGTTGAATAAAATTAAAGACAGAAGGCGCCTTAACTACGCTTTTCATTATACGCGAAAACTTTAGAAAAAATTGCACACGATTATCGCAAAATGTATAATAGGATAAATCATTGTGAAACGACCGGCCATTTTGTTTGGGATACACGCCATTACAAGACGCGGCCGATTATCACGTTCCCTGGAATCCTATTCATGAATAAATATTCCGAACTCATTACTTCATTTAAATAATTTTAGTACGAGTAGGAACACCATACTTTTTAAGGTGCGTGGAGACGTGCTGCTGAGAGAGATCGTGTTTTTTTGACACATTATAAAGTTCAGGTAATATTTTAGTGAATAATCTATACACCTAGGCTTGAAATATGGAAACATGGCGGCGTTCCTTCTCAGCAGTGGTATCTTCTTGGGAAGTGCTGGTAGATTTTGAAGTGTAAAAATACCCGTACGGCCCAAGTAGGTATTTACTGAATAAACATTTTTGTATCTATCTCGTTACTTTCCATAAAAAAATACCTTTTTGAGGGTGCAGACCAAGAGCTAAGTTAATTTAGATTAGCTCGCGCAGTTTTCCAACTAGTTATATGCGACCTAAGTTAAACTAAGTTAACTTAGCTCTTGGTCTGCTACCCGCATTATAATTGAAAGATGAACTACCTCTGGTAAACTTCTTTGCAAGTTTTTTTAGGGAAACTTGTACACTGATTTGTACGTGAAGGTGAGGTATTTTTCGGTGGCTCTTATCATTGCCACCGAAATATATTTGCATTCGCGATGAATAATAACTGATTGGCAAATGAAAATTTGGGAAAATATACATTCGGCCAAAACGGCAGAGACCCAGTGATATGAAATCCATAGTGTCCCTACCCTCACTTATATTGAAATAAATACGGCTGAGAATGTTTAACATCTTTCCAACTAATTATTTACGGAAACAGACGAACTAAGTGTCAATTTGAATAAATGCCGGCGTAGTTCTAGCCATTCGGAATGCAAATCAAACTCTTTAACTCGCCGCACGCACGCAATCGCTCTGATTTTAAAAGAAGAAAAGACGCGTCCTGCTTTTATTAACAAACGTGTGCACCCCACATCTGACTGGGAATTGTCAGGAATTCAAAGCGTTGTGTGAGCGCTTTTATGTAACTTTGTTTTTGCTAAAGGGAAACTCTGTCGTCGGGCTTGTTAGTAGAGTTCGGGCTCTAATATGTACGACGGGGAGGGACACTTCAAAGTAAGTGTTAATGAGTATCCTTATTTGGTTAGAATTATTTTAAATATGTTTTCTTTCCTAATTTAAAAAGGAGCCGATTATGCAAATAGTGTAATAGAATTGGGATTTAAAAATCAACAATCAAAAAATTCGGCATTATGAAACGTGTCAAAACTGATTATTAAAAAGAATCGTGATTGAAATAATCCGTTGCTGGTATGACCTCGTGTAGTGCCCGTCCAAATAGCTTCCACCATCTAACACACCGCCAAGCAGCAGTTATTGAACTGTACCCCTACCATGAGTTACAATTACCGTACTCGCTAGCGAGTTGAATGCTTTGTCCCTCGCAGATCTCATAGTGTTCTTATAAAGTGCGTACCGTAAAATGGGGTTAGATTGATTAATTTTATAAACAAATCTTCTGTAGCTCCCGCATTTAATCGTTAAATAAATTATTAAAAATATCATATTAGCGACTACTTATTTGGAGTAACTTAAAGCAGCTTGAGGCAGACTACGGTAGACGGCTTATTAGAAAAAAATAATTACGCAGCCTAAAATCTTGTTTCTTGAAATGGGGCTACTTTGATTATCCTTGTGTTTATATCACAATATCAAAGTCACCCCTAAAGCATGCCAAATATTAGGGGTTTTTTGTTTCGAAGTTTTTAAATCCAAATTGTCTGAAAATAGTTCAACTTTCAACATTTTGCGCTCTCATATGAGACATATGAAAGTAATTGTGCGAAAGAGCTAAATAATAACTTAGCAATTCCACAAAATCGACGATTAAAAAAATTATCAAAGTTGCCCCGCGTTTCTAAAGTCACCCCATTTTACGGTACGCTAGCGAGTACGGTGTTTGTAACTCATGGTAAGGGTACCTACTGTAGGACTCGAAATGCATGGAGTCAACATAAAAGGTCGAAGCGATAATAAGCTTACGCCAATCCGAAACCACTAATTCAGCGTTATGTTTTTGATTAGGTCTTTTATTATTATTATTATTTATTTATTTATTATAACAAACACAAAGTTTATA
The DNA here is from genome assembly GCA_927399475.2 of Acleris emargana. NCBI lineage: Eukaryota > Metazoa > Arthropoda > Insecta > Lepidoptera > Tortricidae > Acleris > Acleris emargana. Next base: position 5,280,476 of record OV656847.1, read on the forward strand.
TATTATTCGTTGTTCCACAAAACTGTTTGTTTTGTTTGTTTTTTATCTATCGGTGTGGGGATAAGACTGCCAATGAAATTACAATCATCTTCTTGGGGCCGAATTAATAAAATAATCAGGGCTGAAATCCTTCTTCTCGATATATATCAAAGTAAATGTAAAGTCATATAGTGTTAGGATTTTAGTGGCATGTCGTGTTTCTAGAATCCATGGAGTCGCTATTTCCTCTTTTTATAATACATTACACTTTGATTTTGACCTTCAGTACCTACCTATGCTCATGTTTCAAAATGAACCAAATACATTTTTAGTTCGGTTATTACATACCTATTATATGCTTGTTTGTATCGCTTTCACAGCAGATATATCCTCCATGCCAAAATTCATTCGAATTGGTTTACCGGTTTAATAAATAAATACATACATACATACCTTCCCAGAGTGGGCTAGGCAGAGCTACAGAATTACAACTTTAAAAAGTTGTTGATAATTCAGTAACCACAATTTGCACAAATAGGCTAAGATGTTTACCAGCATATTAGTGACAGGTTGCAATATTGAAATATTAAAACACTGAAGGTCAAACTCAATCATGTATTTATAATAAATAGGAAATAGCGACTCTGGATTTTAGAACCACGATTAGCCACCAAAAGTCCTAACTCTAGCATAGATAATTAGAATTTCTGATACATCTTGAAACGTGCATTTCAGTGTAGATCATTTTATTAATACTGCACTTTAACCTTAAGAGCGAATTAGACTGGCTATACAAATTGCAAAAGTTGATTGTTGTCTTACTTTAACTTCAATTGTCGAGCAAGAATCGCCATTTTGTTGTCTTTTTCCAAATTAAAAGTTAGAGTAAGACAGCAGTCCACTTGTGCTTTTTTTTATTAGGTACTAGTCTAAACCTCGCTTTAACTTTGGCAACGCATTTGGAGTCTTGAGATTGCATGATGTACAGTCACGAACCGGGATTGTTGAGCCACTTGCCATTGTTCGTAATTTAGCCGTGTATTCAATAACCGATGTCAACGACTGGCTGACAGCTATTCGATTTGTATTACATAGCCAAATTAGAAACATGGGTAAGTGGGTCAACAATCCCGGTTCGCGACCGTACCTACCATCATTAGGAGGCCTGTGTGCTAGTTTACTATAACCATGCCAAAAAAAACCCCCCTTATTTTAAAGTGTCTGCGGACTTCATGTTGTAATAAACAGTAATATTCTAATTAGCAAAGATATGCTTACGACTTGACAGTTATTTTACGTACCCATTTGGGAGGAAACAAAGCTTTTAACTCCCAAAATTACTCTCGTGATCGTATCTTTCTCGTGTAACCATAAGCAACAGCGAGTCATGTACTTAAGTGCTTTTAAAGCAAATTTGTTTTGGATTGTTTTAAGTATGTAAGTACAGTGTGTTCTAAACTTTTAAGTACCTACAGCATCTATTTCGCTGTTTTAATAAGATTTCTATGAAATTTTAAGGTATTTATTGGTCCTGGAATCTTCAGGCAACGGTTAAAAATTACTTAATGTAAAATTTTACTTGATATATCACTAATTAAGTTAATAGAATTCCGTAAAATCAGCCGATTCCTCGGGGAAAAGCGTTACCTGACTTCTACGCAGATGAGTTGCGAGAAAATGCAAGTAAAAATAACAAAATGGCCCTTTTGATTTATAATTTTATATCAGTATTATTATTTAAGTTCACAGAATGAAAATTTTAAAAACTAAGTGATCAATGATCATTTGGGTTTGGAATTACAAGGTCGAATTTTAATTAGCGACTGTTAAATTTCTCCGAATATTCACAAGTTAGAAAATATATTTTTCCTAAACCGTTTAACGTTCCTGGATCCAGAAAACAAGCCTAAAACCCTCAGGTTCTGTAGGTTCTTATACTCACCTCTCTTTAAACCTTTTTAAAATAAAATGGGTTGAGATAAAGGATTTTATGACTTATGAATTTTTGGACAAATTGGTATACCAAACTTCAGACTTGCGATAGGATACCATGTAAAATATTAGAATACATTATTCACTGAAATATTAAGATAACCATGTTTTTCAATTAATAACCTAAATTGATAAGAATATTCCATTAACCAAAGTAATCTCAAAGGACAGCAGTTTTATCAATCCAACACGAAGCACAATAATGATGCTGAAAAAATGAAAAAGAAACTCAAGGAAAGTATCTATACTAATATTACTTTATGGTTCGCTGTTGTAATATTTTTGTAGGCTTGTTTATCGTAACTAAATTTATGGGTCTTTTGTTTATGGACGCTTGTTATTGTTACGTCACTATCACATCAAAAGACAAATGTTTGATGAGAGTATTATGTGAACCTGAATTTAGTAACTGTTTTATACATTTGCGATTGTCTCAGTTTAAATGTCGGTTTGTTAGTAATTCCTTATGGCTCCAAAAGAGATCGAGCAAGAAAAATCCCTCCCTGAAAAATTTCACGTTACGTATTTAGAGTTCTACGCGAAAGACGTGGCGAGCAAAGGTAGAATTATTACTATTACCTGCGAATAGTAGGATATTATTCAAAGTCCATCTAGATCATAATGCCAGGTCCCATCAACATCACTTTTATGAATGGCATTCTTGCACCGCGTGCGTTTCACTAGGCACTTTTAGCCCCATACAGAGAATCTGTGGAACGGAATTACATGGGAACCTTCAAGAAAAGAGCTTTCATCTCCCTAACAGGCCGGCAACCGACCGACAACTGTTTTTCAATTGCTAGTGTTTATGGGCGGTGGTCATATTACTTCCCATAAGGTAATCGCTAATAATCTTTTCTGGTGTAGTGGTAGCAATCGTTAAAATGACTAATATATACTACTAAGGCATTCCATTGTCTTCGGGGTTGGCAATGCATCTACAGGATAATGCTAACTACCAGGAAACCATAAAACGTATGAGCTCAGTTGCCTTACTGCCGTATAAAAAGTACATTAAAAACGTCACTAAATCTCTCATAAAAATCCACCCACCTTTATCCAGTTGACCAGTTGAAGAACGCCTCCATTCGCCCGCTAACTTAGCAGACACGCACGTGACGTCAACGTAATGGCTGTTCCAACAGACCTGTCAACTGCAGTGACATTCCACTTAGCCGTATTAATAATATTATCAAAAATAGATACACGCCTACTGTACAATACGCCTGTTAGTTATGCAGTTGAAATAGGCCGATATCGCTCTAAATGTAGAGGTTACGTAAATTATAAAAAAAATTATACTTTGTTACATGTATTTCAGGGTACCTATATAACATACACGGGTCAGAGTGCGTTTTTCATACTAAAGAGGCTATTTCGAAGCCTTGGTTCCTCGCCAGGGGATGCTTTTAGTGAAATCTGATGATCGATACAGGGCTTCCAAGGTGCCTAGAGTACCCACTGATTGAATCTACGGCTAATGCCGGAAATGTGCATGCTCTGAAAAACATCTAAAATGGCAATAAAATCCAAATGCTGACCGAAATTCTTTCGCTGCGGTGTTAACTGATTGTGCGATTAGTTTGGTATCTTAAGAACTTTTGACCTCGTCTGTTGAACCTCGGAATCCACCATTAAACCTCACTCAAAACAACCCCTGGCAACGAATCGAGGCTTCGAAATATCCTCGTTTGTATGAAAAACCCACTCTGACCCGTTATTTTTGGCCCTGTGTGTATTGGAATTGATTTTCGTGGGTATTTGTGGTGGTTGTTTTACTTGTTGACATCAGTAAATAACACATTTAATGTTTCTTTCGAGTAAGTGAATTATAGGGGAGCCGCCATTTAGCATAAAACCTAACTGAAACTGAAATAAATCCCGAAATATTTACATTTACTGGAAAAAAAACTGGGTTAGCAAATGAATCGGTTGTTAAGCGATACATTTAGCAAACTTATTATACTTGTGAGAAATAAAAATCTTTAAACCCATTAAACTGTTATATAATATATAATGAAACACATGAATTATACCTGAAAAATTCATCAATTTTTCATTTAATATAAACTTCTTGAAAACCAACAGAAGTGCTCCAGCCGGGACCAAGGGCGCTTCACCGTTCAAGATGGCCCCAGAAGTGGACGAGGGTGACGGTGACCGAGATATGGAAAATGCAGGCAAAATACATACTTACGTATAAAAATACATATTGGTTCATGAGTACTACCAGTTGAAAAGAACACCAGGGGGATTATTATGACATGGCCATGCAGTTAATTTTACGGTAAGCGCAAGGGACAGAGCTATAGCAGTTATATAGCTCTGTACTTTTCTGTCAGCGTAAACTGAACTGCAAAGCTAGGTCATAATAACCCCCCTGAATATATTTGTTGATGGCACATTTTGATTTTCTAACAAATACAGGAAGGCTAGTCTAAATGAGTCTGTAATTTTTACCTACCCCCAAACAGCCATGTTTGCATTTTTGTGTTGGAATTCCTAGCATAAAGGCATTCCATCTTATTCAGGGTAAGTAAGACGACAAAATCAAAAGGATTTTAAAGCTTGGTTTGTAACTTGTAACGTTGTAATAAGTAAGTCTGTGGTATTTTACATTAAATTATTTCACGTGTAAACAAAAGACTAAATATAAAACAAAATAATGCGGTTAAAACTGCTTCCTTTCCTTTTAAGGCCAGCTGTTCTGTAATAGTACATTGTGTATTAAGGTCGGTAAGTAAGGAATTACGATCGAGGCTCTAGTAGAAGCCCGAAGTCGAAGACTGAGGGCTTTCTGAGTCGAGGTACGTAATTCCTGTACCGACCGTGAAACATACAATGTTTTTCATCACATTTGCGAGTAAATAAATAAAATTATAAGACAGAAAAAACTTATAATACACAAGTCAGCACAACTATTATTACGAATTACTTGAACTTTAAGCGGATGACGGGCGGACTCCACAGATTATACAAATGTTTCGTTCAGAAACGTTAAGGGCAAATACTTACGTGGTTATACATACAGCCCTGAAGGAGTGTAAAAAAAAACGACGTTTTGATACAGAAAACTATTGAAATCGATTATTAAGAACATTAATTGAGTATTTAAGTAACATGTAGCGAGATTGCAATGAAATTCCTGTTTAAATAACATTTTAAGACATTTTTTCAATTGCGTGTATACTCTTTGCTTGAACTTGCATGACATGTGTGCTGTGCTATAAATTAAAAAAAAATTACTTACCGACCTTGGGTTTCATGGTAAATAAAAAGGTCGAGGGTTTTATATGGGGCATTGCGGCCAAGTTAACCTGTATGTTTAGATACTGTTTACGTGCAAGTGTGATGAAAAATATGTTGTTTTGTATAATAAGGAACGTGGCAGCAACGGCGTCTTTGTTTTCATACTGTCGGCTAAATTGCTTTGCTTTGTTGCGATGGCTAAGGTTAAGGTCGCACACGTAGCTGGTTTGATTCCCGGTCAGAGTAATTCGTGGGATTAAGTAATACTAAATAAATGGTTTATTCAAAGACTTGGATAATTTCAATGTATTTTTAGTCTAGTGTTTTTAGCAGTTACGAGAATAATATATTTATGTATGTGTGTATGTAAACTCTTTATTGCAATATTAATATTCAATTAATGTACAAAGGCGAACTTATCCCTAAATGGGATCTCTTCCAGCTACCCCTGAAGTAGATGAGTAACGACGATGCATGGGGTTGCACACATACAAGTTTCCAAAAAGTATCAAAAACAGATTGTAATACTTATTAATAAATAAATATTAAACAAACAAACCAGTACTCAAACTAATATAAACTTACATATACAATACACATATAATGTATGTATATAACTATAATTATTGTAGGAACTTGGCTTCACGACTCATTCAGCCACAACGCTTTTAAATTTCTCTTCAGAGAGTCTACATAACGGGATTGTCTTGAGGACAACGGAAGCTACAACAAGGCTAGAGTTTAAGTGTGCGACTAAATAGGTTAATTTGAGTAAGACTTTTCGTTATATTAGGTTAAATGACGAAATGGGTAAACCTTACAGGGGCCTATTTTTGACTTTCGAGCGCTCGAAAGTTTCACTCGGATGTGAGCAAAATCTGTGAAACCGTATATCGTCCCCGTAGAGCAAAAAATCACTAAGTCGTATTTAGCTGATTTGAGATACGGAGGTTCAAAGTTATGAAATTAAAAAAAAATCTAACATTTCTTTGAGATGACATATTCATCTTATTATAGTCTCATCGCAAGGATATTAATGTTTCGGTATAAGCTCCAACTGCCAAATCGAAGCAAGTAGCTTATTTTGCAAGTGATAAGCGATAATTACTATTATCTTTTAAATTATGGACCTAAATCTCAGTTAGTGATTTTAAGAATTGTCATTCATTTTTAAAGTATTAATTAAGAAAATAAGATGATCGAAAGTTTACTAAAAATACATAGTTAATTTTCGATTTCATATTTTGTTGCAAGCTTTGCAATTGTCAGATAACTAAGTTGTTTTAGTGAATTTGGGAATAAAATTGTGCTCGGTCAGAAGCATAACTGAATAAAGCAAAAATAACTAAAATGACTTAAGTAACCACTTTGGCCGATTTTATTTTGGTATAAATTCATTAAGTAATTTAATTAATTTTAACTTCAATTCATGCGCAAAAACAAAAAAGTAATGAATTTACCAACTTTCTAAAATTGGATCCATGACTGCTATTCACATAGCAATAAGACTGAAATTTGCAGAAAAAAAATGCAATATCGGTGGCATTAAAAAGTCGATTACGACATTTTGGAACTTGGTGACTTTTCGCTCTACGGGGACGATATTTGAAATTACGAACGATAGAAAATTTAAAGACGAGTGGCCCACACCGTTCGTTGTCAATTCTACCGCTCGAATTTCAAGAAACGGTTTCACAGATTTTGCTCACTTCCGAGTGAAACTTTCGAGCGCTCGAAAGTCAAAAATCGCCCCCCCTGTTTGATTTATTGCTTCACTTTAGACAGTACTAAATTAAGTGTCCTATTTTTTGCTATTTGAGGAATGTACTCTACAGTCAAAAGTAGAAAGTATCTACTTTTGACGTTTGACTTTCCATCTACCTTAACTTGCATGGTTATCGTCATGTTTATACGTGTATCAAAGAGGTTATAAATAAACTTGCAAACATTAAATAATGCATCAGATAAGAAATAATTTTGGAAAGAGCAAAGTTGTAACAATAATCGACCATAGAGTTTTAATCTATCAATCTACCTTGATATAAAAATGCTTTTTGTTTTAAATAAGCTAAATATTGTTGTTGCACAATTAAATCGAGCTTATCGGGATCTTAGTGGCCTCGTGATCCATTAAGATCGGATCTTCTAATCGATTGCAAACGATTAATCCCTGCATCCGGTCTGTGGACATATTCTGCAATTGGGCCGTAACCATTGTTTGTTGAACCCTGGAAACGTAGTTAACTGAACCAAAAACATGGCATCAGGTCGGTAGCCGCAGGTAAGTATGCTGTACCCAGATTAAGCAATTACTATAGGGACATGCTTATTGAGAAGCGCTCGAATAAAAGCTTAGCCCCTTTTAAACATTATCTTAGTTCTATTTAATTTTTTAAGGTAATTATTATTTAATATCTGTGATATATGTATACCCACATAATGTAAACCAAGACACGGATCCCACAGTCAAACTATAAAAACAGTTTTGTGGGACATTGTATTAAACCGAAATCAGTCAACATGTCATGTCATAATAAATAAATAAATAAATAATAAATAATGTGGGTTAGGGTACAAAATAGTAACGGTCCCGTTTGCATAATGTCCCGTTGATAAAAAGTAAGTTTTCGAAACTTCTGCATCAGAGGATAAACTTTAAAAAGCCATATCTAATCCGTCATAGAAAAAACCATTGCAGAAGGAACGTTATGCAATAGGGACGTTTTACAAAAAGAGGCATCTTTCAGAAACAATTTACTATTACATAGAAAAGAACACCCGACATATAATTACAACTCCATCTTTCAGAGTTGATATTTATTAAACGGCCCAATCAATTTCTATGAAACCTGGCTTAGAACCACCCCACTTAAATTACCGTTCTATTTAAAACAACATAAACAAAATCGGTTTCTCATTTTGGGAGCTACGTTGCCCCAAACAAATACACAGATACACACGATTTGTAACGACCTCTCTATTTGCGTCAGTTGTTAAAATGTTGGTAAGAATAGGTCAAAATATAGACAGGTTTTATCATAAAAACCAGATAACTTGATCCCTGATCTTAAGTAGATGCCATAAGTTCCCTGGGTCTTGAAGGGCTGAATGACCGAGAGATCGATCGACCGCAGGCGCTCCGGCCGGGTGTCCCCACTCATCATCATCCCGGTCGGTGTGTGATTGGTCGACAGAATTTATGTGACTTAACGCTGAGGCAATAATTAATAACAACGCTGATCTAGAGATTAAACAATGTATTAGCGTCATAAAAACAAAGAACGCTGTTAGGTTCCATTTTCAAATTGAAACTCTCTCAATTATTTTTTATTATGAAGATTAACCGCCATAAGGTACTCAGAGACAATTTAGAGACTATTAATTCGTTCCATTTTCAAACTTGTGCCTGGAAAATCGTTACTAAGGAACGTCTTAATCGTCATTAACTAATTCTGTGTGCGATCGTTAGATAATAACCTGCCAGTGTCTTATTATATTTCACTTTTTTAACCATTCATGTTCTTATTTAAGCAAGGAGCTTATTTTTTTTTTACTTTCGTGATATTAAAATTTACCCGCTGATACGATATAACGGGACTTGTCATTTCTATTTGACTCGTGCAACTAATGGTTGGTTTTAAAACTTCGTTATTAGTATCTGGTAGACCCGTGTGGTTGCCGGGTTAGAATAGTACCACTCCATGTCTTCCCGTGGATGTCGTAAGAGGCGACTAAGGGAATAAAGGCTTGCAGTACTGTTAGGCTATGGGCTTGCCACCTGCCACTGATACACTGGGAAACATCTTAGCCTACTTGTGCAAAATGTGGTTACAGAATTATAAATAAGTTTTAAGACTTGTTGGTAATTCTTTAGCTCTGCCTACCCCACTCTGGGAATGAAGGCGTGAGTTTATGTATGTTTAGTTATTTTTTTCAGTATTTACTTTATGTGTTTCTGTTTTTCTGTTGTTTTATGTTCCTTTTTTGCACATTAACATTTTCTGCCAAGATCCTAAGTGGCTGGGAATAATATTATATTTTCTTTACGGCAATAAGTGCACTTAGCGCGTAACGTATCCCAAGAGGCATAAAGTAAAGAGTGTATATATATTATCTGTGGTAGTTGTCTGTGGACGTCTGTGGGGCGCAGACAACTGTCAACGCGTTATGAGTCTTCTTTGTGCGAAAATATATTATTCTTTGTAAGGGTCGATTTACATTATTATCAACTGAATGTACTTAGTGAAGCTGCCTATGAAGCTAGTGGTGATGGGTTCGATTCATGGTAAGGGCAAATATTTGTGAGATGACGACAGTACCATGGATGATTCATAAGTATGTATTTATTAAGTATGTAAGTATTTCCCTATAAAACTCGTAGTCCATTACCCATAACAGTACAGTTGAGTTCTTAAATATGTGTAGGTACGCTTTAGTACGTTGTCCATTTAATATTATGTTTAAACTGCCATGTATGAATTGTCACAGCGCTTAAAGTGACAAGTTACTAAAAGATACACATATTAATGAACTGGACTATACCAGCCCTAGCTTTATTTAAATATATTTATCACGGACAATCTTAAACAAAATTAGCTAGTCCCAAACTACGCTAGACTAGACACCGACTTAAATATTTACAAAGATAAATACATACTTGAATACATAGAAAACATCTAAGACTCAGAAACAAATAGTCGCGTTCTTCACACAAATACTGAAGCTATCGTAACAAGTGGGTATTTTATCACAAGCATAAGCGACCTAATATTGTTATCGGTCCTTTATGCTTTATGACATCATTGCGATGAAATACTATGTCATCTGTCTGTCCTTATCAAGGCAGAATATTACATCATATTCTCCTTAAAAGTATTACACTAGAGCACAGTGTGTCTATGAAACGGCTTGCGAGCTTTCATATAAGTAGACAAAAAACAAATAACTTGTTAGCTGGAAGACTACTTCTTTTGTTGATATTTATTTATTCCTATAACATATTCGGCATTGCAGTAACCTACCCGTGTGGTTGCCGGGTTAGAATAGTGCCACTCCATGTCTTCCTGTGGATGTCGTAAGAGGCGACTAAGGGAATAAAGGCTTGTAGTACTGATAGGCGATGGGCTTGCAACCTGTCACTAATATGCTGGGAAACATCTTAGCCTAATCGTGCAAAATGTGGTTACAGAATTATGAACAAGTTTTTAGAGTTGTAGGTAATTCTGCAGCCCTACCTACTCTCTGGGAACGAAGGCGTGAGTTTATGTAAATAATATTGGAAGATTTAGCACGGAACAGTTGCTCATCGTTTCGTGAATAAGGTAACCAGAGGACGGACATTTCCATGGCATGCCTGGAATTTTAAGTAATTTTACAAATTTCAGTTTTTTTAAACGGAAAAATAATCAAATCGCTTCTTCTTTCTGCAAAAGTAAAATTGATACAAGATGACGTCAGAAGAGTTTCTAAACAGTCAGGGATTTTGACAGGAAATCTTGTATTTGGACCTGGAAATAAATTAAACCGCTTATCCCAGCCGAAGATAGGATAGGATATAGGAATACATCCTTACGGCACGGAACCGTTGACGCGCGAATTCGACTCGCACTTGACGGGATCATGGGGTGCCCCAACTTTTAGCTGCACCTTAACGCTTTTTGACGAACTTATCATTCATATTTTGACCTCTGATTTCATACTTGTGGGAGGAGCTTGTGCAGGGTCCGTCCGGGTTGGTACCACTGTCTTATCCATTAACCTACCGCCAAGCAGCAGTGTTTTCATTGTTGTGTTCCGGTTTGGGGATAAGACAGCCGGTGAAATGGCTAGCATAGAGGCATTCCATCTTAGTCCTCAGGGTTGGCAACGCATTTGCATGTGAATGCGAATATCCATGGGTCACAGTTTCCACTTACCATCAGGTAGCCTGTGTGCTCGTTTGCCTTCCTATGCCATAAAAAAAAACATATTTCTAAAAGCCCTTAGGTTCATTTTGTTACGAGTATTACCTAAAAGTACTTACATATTACTGAACTAAGTTAATGCATGATCTACTCGCATTTGCCCGGTTTTCCTTACTTATCCTTATTAGTTAAACAAGTAGAAGTTCCGAGAAAATATAATTGAAATTACGGCGAACGCACTGTTAGCGGAGAGTTGTACTCCAGACGAGCCTCAATTAAAAATAAGAAAAGGTCTTATGTTTTTAAGCGAAATTAATTCTGTTTAAGAATATTTCTGAGAAAAATATTCAACCAATGCTGCAATGGTACTTAATGTATGTATCTTTATAAGGACTGGCTAGATACGATCCAAAGATCTTTCTGATTTGAGATAAGTAAGTATAATTAGTCTTCTGAGATTCATCAGTACCTAAGTAATAGACGGTAATAGTCACACATATAACGGCTCCTGCGTATTGTGAGGTTTCCGACGTTGCGGGCGTTTTGTTCTATGTAAAACGTCGTTCCTGTTCACACTGCGGCGCTGCTACCAGTGTGAATAGAAACATATTACATGATATTCCTTTAATAGCATCGTGTAGTGACGCTTAAATAGCGCAAAAAAACATACAAAAGCTTTATTTCTCACCTCCTATATAAAGTCCGATTTCCACGATTTTTAAATTATGTTGTAGTTATTATGAAAAACTAGGTTTCATTCGGTTCGTTTTAAATTCTTTTAAAGAAAATGTACAGGCCTAATTTTTCATAATACCCACAGTATATTCAAAAAAAAATATAAATCGGACTACGTCTAAAGGGAGAAAACGTTACGCGCGTTTTGAATATCGAATTTGAATTTTACCTTTTAAAAGTTCTTCTAAATGAAATTAACTCGAGACGCCGTGAAGGTTTGTTGCAAACGGCTGCCGCTTGCAAATAAATGGACTCCAATTGACACCTTCCTTTCTAATTTAATTTCCGAGCTCACCGGTCAAATCCGGAATTTCATTAAGTCAATCAGTTTGAGAGTTTAGCAGTAAAATTGACAAGTTTAACGAAATTAGGTGGGACAACGGGGACATTCTTACAATTTTTCATTTCCGTGCATTTTAGTTTTATCCTGCCACGAAATGTATATACTACCTTGTACCTACGTCCTTCCTTTAGAAAGGACATATTAAATTTTGTGTCCGTCCGGATCGCTAAGTACCACCATCTGATCCATATTTAGAATAAGAATTTCTGAAGATTTAGTGAAAAAGAGTTTAAGTCTAGTATCCGTCCGTCCATACCCTTTTTTATTACGAGTTTAGTCGACTTGTTCCCTTTGGTAACTTACCTCAAGTTTTAACTGAGAGTTTATTTACTTAAAGTTAGGAATGTGAACTGCCTTGTTTTCTTAATACAAAATTAATTCGGCGTCTGTTTTTGATAATCCGAAACAAGAATATTCCAGAATATTTTTTCTTGTAATTGCCGTGTCAGATCAAAAGAGATCCAATTTAAAAACGACGGTAGTTTTAATATAATTAAAAGACTTCCTGTTACACAAAGGCGTCAGGCTACGTGCCATTAACTTTGAATGTTTACTTAGAATGATGAATCGCTTGTATAACCTAATTAATTAAATACTAAAAATCCTGATACAATCAAATCCCACGCCGCGGCTACCTACGTGTAAAGCAACATTCACAATGAGAAATCGCGATATTGAATTGCAATACCTAGGTAAAAGAAATAAGAAAAGTTCTCTTGCATGTAGTTGAAACACATCTATAGACCGTTCGACATTCTATATTTGAAATTTGATTTCCATATTAATTTTGTACACAACTAAATGCAAGAAGACCGTAATTAAAAAAGTACCTATACTTACAATTCGCATCCATTACTCTTGAAATCACCATCAATCAGAAACAGTGCAAAGATGTCCTTGACCATATTTGGACCTTACTCTCATACGAATACAGAGTTGAAATGTGGTAAAGGAGTTTCAGGGTCGACTAATACCTCGGGATTTATAGAAGACTTGGTCACTGTGACTTGGCGCGGATAAGTGACCATCCTGCGAGTCTGTAGGACTGCGTAGGACATAAAAAACCAGACGAATTGAGAACCTCCTCCTTTTAAAAAGATAACGAAACGAAACGACCCAACCCGATGTCTGAGAGAGATCGAAACGTCGAGGTGTATACAATAATGTTTTTACGCGATTACGTCCCGTTTCAGATTAATAAAAGATAACTAAACAGATCGATTTCTGGACCCGAATAATCTTTATTCTACAATTTTCATTAAAATCGTTAGAGTCGTTCTAGAACGCGATCACAAACAAACAAATATAATCAAAGCTTCCTAGAGGGAAAATTTCTCATATAACGTGTCTAGTCTAGCTCATAACTGGATCCAAATGTTGCTTTTTTTCTTGATATTTCTGCGTTTCTGACCCGAATAACCTTTATTATACAATTTTCATTAAAATCTTTACAGGCGTTCTAGAACGCGATCACAAACAAACAAATATAATCAAAGCTTCCAAGAGGGAAAATTTCTCATATAACGTGTCTAGTCTAGCTCATGACTGGATCCAAATGTAGCATTTCTTTTTTGATATTTCTGCGTTTCTCTTACAAAAAGTCAGACTAGCAATTTCTTGAAGTATAATTTTAGGAACTTTGCCCATTTGGCGGGGTCGGACAGTTTTCATGCTCCAGCTGAATTTTGATAAAGGCCGTCTGAGTTTATGAAAGGGTGGAATGGTTTCTTTACTGCTTATATGTTGTTGATTTACCGATTTTTGAAAGCAAAGTCAACTACATCGACATTTCCCTGATTTGCGATGCTTAATTTTGTAAAATTTTAGCTGGTTAGGCTTTTTGTAATAAGCAACTAGTTTTTCAAGTGGTCAAAACGAAAATAATCAAAAAATATCTCATTCATTACTATTGGAAAATTCAATACAAATTCTAAACTTTGACTTTGTCAAGGCCGTAGTGCGGAAACAGTTTCGATTGGCTGTTTAACGAAGCCACGTTTTTTGGTTTGTTTACATTTAGAAGGGGCGTAATAACTAGGGTATACAAAAATCAAACTTTTAGTTCTATAAAATCTGTATCTTACATAAATTCATATAAACTATTGCAAATTATTATTATAAGAGGACACCAGTGACTTCGTCCACGTGGTTTCCAGCTACTCCCCCCTCTTTTCCCGTTGGGGGTCGATTTTCGGAATATTACCTACAAATGTCAGTTGATCGATCAGTCAGTTTCTTCTTGTACATAAATAAAAGCATAAATGTTAGGGAATGCAATTTAACCGGTTATTTATCGTTTTTGTATGAAAATAACCGGTTAAAACCAGTTATAACTGGTTATTTGCATTCCCTAATAAATACCCTTTTAGTTTCAAGTGTCAGGAATTCATACATCAATTATAGGAAAGAAGGTTATCAAGAGGGTCTTAGGAGTAAACCCTTCGAGTCTCCTTCAATTCGAAAACCTTATAGGGAAAGGGAAATTCTTTGTGGGATTCCGCATGTATTATGTTCGATATGATTTATTCACGTGTGAAATTCGAATCATGAATTCTGACCATGATGGAGCGTTTACATTATTGGGTTTGGTGTATTCGACTGCAGTATGGAATAAATAGATGAATAGTTCGTCGAGTTACGAGTTTCTGTTATCTATTGCCACTCAGGCGATAGGGTTGCATACTAATACGCACGCAACCAAACGCGGCGATGGCGTGACCCCGACTAAACCGGCTTGATCCGTCCTGTTGAGTGGCTTGCGGCGCGTACGGATGAGGCACGCACACATGCGAGCAAGCGATAGACCTTTGTTGAAGTGTTTAAAGAAGAACTACTGTTTATACTGTTTTTTTTTACCGCCAGTAATGAATCCGGTTAAACCGAATGCGGCTAAAACCAGTTATGACCCAGGGGCTCTTCTAGTTGGGATAAACTTAATCGCTTTTGACATGTTAATGTGTTATCATCGATATGATAACTCTCATTTACCTGACTGTAAAGGCGGCAGAGTTCAAAATACATTTATATGTCAAAAGCACGAGATACGTTGGCCTAGTTTGCCTTGTCTCTACCTGGCTAAGATTTTGAAATAATTGGTACTCTGGCTCAAAACTCCAATCTGTATGGCCGCAGAATTAAATGGATCGTTCATATTGGGATCTTAATATCATTAAAATAGAGTTCAAAAGTGAAAAACATTTTCATTTCGCGACTCTAAATACCAAAATTCATGTCGACATTGAAGCAAAATAAACGAAAAATTTACTTTAGTATTGTAATTAACTTTCTTATAGCGTGCCTTCTTACACTATTATAGCCAAGGGGCCTCTTAACATCCCTTCATAATTCGCAAATAAAATAGAACTTTATGACGTGGAAACAAGGTTCTAATTGTCAAGAGAATAAATAACATTCATCCCTGAAGCTATTTACTCCACAGCGACGTCACGTTAGCGGTGTCCCTTTTACTCCATTCTTTTATTTATAACGAGTGAGGAAGAAAGAACTTCGATTTAATGCTACATAATAACCCTTCAGGTTTTTATCTGTAACGTTCCCTTTTATGTGCGAAGAGTTTACTGAACACTCGATAGGCCTTTAACAATTTTAGGGTTCAGTAACGATAATAATAATAATAATAGAACTTAGGGAAAAAAACTAAAAAACTAAACTAAACTTAATCTCAGGGATTATTTCCTTGGCAATGAGTGTGGGATGCATCGTGATGTGGTTGCAGTAGACAGGAGCCTCACGCCTCTCTCCTTGGCAAACGAAAACTGGCGTAGACCAACAGTGTTGAGCACTGAAGACCGCAAGAACGTATGGAAGAGCAAGGAGCTACACGGACGCTTCTACCGGGCCCTAACAAGGCCCGACGTAGACTTTTTAGCGTCCGTGAACTGGCTACGGTTTGGTGACCTCTTTGGGGAAACCGAAGGTTTTGCCTGTGCAATTGCTGACGAGGTCATAATGACGAACAATTACCGGAAATATATTCTGAGGGATGGCACGGTCGATATTTGTCGAGCGTGCCGTTGTCCCAGCGAATCCCTCAGACATATAATTTCCGGTTGTTCGCATTTGGCCAACGGCGAGTACTTGCACAGACATAACCTCGTAGCCAGGATCATTCATCAGCAGCTTGCTCTTCAATACGGTCTTGTTGAGTCTGAAGTGCCGTACTATAAGTACACACCGGCGCCAGTTCTCGAAAATGGTCGTGCTACGCTCTATTGGGATCGATCTGTTATCACAGACACGACTATTGTCGCCAATAAACCTGACATCGTGTTGACAGATCGATCTCAACGCCGGGCAGTGCTCATCGACGTCACCATCCCGCATGATGAGAACCTCGTGAAGGCCGAGAAGGATAAGCTCAGCAAGTACCTTGACTTGGCTCACGAGGTGACCACCATGTGGGATGTTGACTCGACGATCATTGTCCCGATAGTTGTTTCGGCAAACGGTCTTATAGCGAAGAGTCTCGACCAACACCTCAAGAGACTCTCGCTAGATGGCTGGATCAAGGGCCAGATACAGAAGGCAGTACTCCTCGACACGGCACGCATTGTGAGGAGGTTCCTCTCTCTGCAGCCCTAACCACCGGTAGCTTGAGCCCTGCCCCGCTGCTGGCGGCACCCGTAGATTAGGTTTTTTATAATGTTTATTTTTTGTATCGGTATTGTTATTTTACCTTTATATTTGAATATGTAAAAAACCTAATTTATAGAAAATTAAATGAATATCTAAATAATAATAATAATAAGCCCTTTATTCAGACCAACTTAATATCTATTTACAAAGTATTATGAACTAATTTATTTTGTTTTGTTAAACTAATCTTAATCTATTTTCTAATATTTAATAATTTTTTGTAGGTCTGTTTGCCAATCGGCAAAGGCCTCCTCCAACCTTTTCCATTCTCGTCTATCTTGGGCCACCCTATTCCAGGTTACTCCTGCTACTTGTCGGATGTCATCATCCCATTTTTTTTCTGGTCTACCTCTTTTCCTTTTACCTTCTCTAGGGTACCATCGTGTGACAATTTTGCTCCATTTCTCTTCGCCTCTTATCATATGCCCTGCCCACTGCCATTTGAGTCTTCTGATTTTGGATGTTATATCTATAACATTTGTCTTTTTCCTGATGGTATGGTTTTTTATTCGGTCCGATCTTTTTACGTTCAGCATACTCCTTTCCATGGCATGTTGGCAGGTTTCCAGTTTTCTTGTCGTATTTTGTGCTAGAGCCCATGTTTGGCTTCCGTACGTTAAGACTGGTAGTACGCAGGTGTTGAACAATTTTGTCTTTACATTAATGTGAAGTGTCTTGTCCTTCATGATCTCCTTCAGACTCCAGTATCTCTTCCAGCTATTTATTATTCTTCTCTCCACTTCCTTGCATATGGGGTCCTCTTGTGTTATTAGCTGTCCCAGATATACGTATTCGTCAGTGTAGTCGATTTGATTATTTCCTAGACGTATGGTGGATTTCTTCCCGTTTGTCATAACCTTTGTTTTCTCCGGGTTCAACTTTAAGCCTGTCTTCTCGCTTTCATTTGCTAGTTCGTATATCATTTGTTGTATGTTTTCCGGTGTTTCAGCAAATAACACAATATCGTCTGCAAACCTCAAGTGTGTTAGAGAGGCTCCGTCGATATTGATTCCAAGATTTTCCCAGTTAAGACCCCTAAAGATTGTTTCGAGAACCGCTGAAAATAGTTTTGGGGATACTGGATCGCCTTGTCTAACACCTTTTCCTACTCTAAACGGGTTTCCTTTCTTTTCTAGTTGTATTCTCGCAGTACTGTGGCTGTATACATTTTTTATTAGGCGGATATATTTTTGATCGATTCCTTGTTCTTTCAGGGACTTCCATATGTTTTCGTGGTATAAAGAGTCGAATGCTTTGGTGTAATCGATGAAAGCAATGTAGTACTGGCGCTGGTAGGCTTTGTACTTGTCTAAGACCTGGCGGACCACATGAATGTGGTCGATCACCGAGAATCCTTTCCGAAAACCTGCCTGTTCGATGGGTTGGTGTTCATCCAGGGTTCCTTCAATCCGTTTTAAAAGTGTCTTTGCGAATATCTTATAAATATTAGACATGAGACTGATTGGGCGATAATTCCCGATGTCGTGTTTGTCCCCTTTTTTATATAGAAGGATAGTGTTTGATTCTGTCCATTGCTGTGGTATAGTTTCTGTCTCTAAGATATTGTTAAACATTTCCGTGAGGATCGGTGTGATAACCTGCGTATTTTGTATTAAGATCTCATTGTTTATACCATCGGGTCCTGGTGCTTTATCTTTCCGTTGTGTGTCTATTGCTCTCTCTACTTCTGCGTGTAGGAATTTGGGAGTATCTGAGGTCTCTTCTGAATTTGATTCTTCAAGTGAGGTGTAGTTGTAGTTGTATGCATACAGTTCCTTGTAATAGGATGTTGCAATATCCAATATATATTTTCTATCGTGGTTCCAGTCTCCTCTGTTGTTTTTCATTTTTACTACCCAGTCCATAGATTTTGTTAGTTCTTTGTATGCTTTTTTGACTCCACCCGTTTTTATTACATGTCTTTCAATGGTCTCCATTCTATTTCTATTCCTATCTAATCTTAAGTTTTTCTTTATTTCTTTGTTAATTTCGGTTAGTTGTTTCCTTCTATCCTTTGAGTCTTTTGAGTGAATTAAATGGCTCCTTTGCTCTAGCAACTCTATAGTGGTGGTTGTAAGCCATTGTTTGTGTTCTCTAGTGGTATTTGCAACGAGTTTGGTTTCGGTTTTAATAATATTTTCCATCCAGTTGTATTTTTCTTGTATGATTAG
This sequence comes from Acleris emargana, assembly GCA_927399475.2. NCBI lineage: Eukaryota > Metazoa > Arthropoda > Insecta > Lepidoptera > Tortricidae > Acleris > Acleris emargana. Next base: position 5,299,504 of record OV656847.1, read on the forward strand.
GTTATGTGTGTTTTCGCTATAGTTTGCGAGTTTGTCTTCCAGTCTAACTCTTAGTTGTTCCATTTGGTGGTTTCCGAGCTTTAGATTTAATGGTTCTTGTCTTGGTCTAGGTTTACTTGGTTGTATTGTTTTTAATTCTGCTCTAATCAGTCTATGGTTGGTGTTGAAGTTGAATTGGTTGATAATGTTGAAGTTGCTGAAGTAGCTGGTTTTATTAGTCATGAAGAAATCGATTTCATTTTTTGTGTTCCCGTCTGGTGAGATCCAGGTCCACATCCTTTTTTTTTTTTTTGTATATGGTATTTAAAATGGTAAGTTTGTTTTCTAGTGTGAAGTTAATTATTTTTTCCCCGTTCCTGTTTCTGGTTTTGTTGCAGTAAGTGAAAGGTCCTAGTGTGTTTTCTTCTGGTCGTTTGGCTCCAATTTGCCCATTGAAGTCTCCCATTACTATTATATTTTTGTGTGCGTGATCTCGAATAACTTCATTTAATTCAAAGTAAAAGGTATCTATTGTTTCTAGGTCTGACTGTTCTGTAGGTGAGTATATTTGTATGATAGACCATGGGTCTTGGTATCCGGGCAGTTTTAAATTCATCATTGCTATGCGCTCCGAGATGCCCATGAACCCTTCTATACAATCTGTCAGATGTTTCTTTACAATAAAACCGACCCCATGTAGGCCAGGGGTGGTCCCTATATGGTATAGTAAGAAATCCTGATACGAAACAATTCTTTCTCCCAGCCTTCTCACTTCACTAAGGCCAACGATATCCCATTTGATATGTTCTAGAGCGTTTGTTAATTCTGTTAAGTTTTCTTCATTTTTCAAAGTAAGGGTGTTCAATGCAGCAATATAGATTTTTTAGTAACGTAACAGTAACGATACTAACAATTAAAAGTAAAGAACGAACTTTTAAGTAAGAGAAATAAAACTGGTGTTAACAAAAAGCAAGCCTCAAAAACCCTATAGCTGTTTGGATAATGTCGTCAATATCATGCATTTTTTTTAGAAGCCAATTTTCCATTTGAAAAGATTTAACCCAGTGACACCCGCGACGATTCAAACGTCACCCTTTACAAGAGAACAAAGAACCAAACATAGGTACCTACAAACATAATCGCACAGGTCAAAAACATTACCTTCCCTCCTGGTTCGGCAGTTGGTAAAAAAATATTTATGAAATGTGATGTGAGATTCCGTAATACAAATGTTACAAGTGTACTTAGTGCTTTCGTTAAATCCTAAAAACAAATTCGCTCCAAATTTCAAGTCCCTAGTTTCAGCTTTTTAGACTGCGCTTGTCTGTCAGTCAGTCACGGAAGATATGTATATGGATAATAAAAATGTTAAATGTATGTATGTGTAATCAAAACTCAAAAACAGACCAAAGAAGCCCTTCCGACAATCAATCCCAGAGAGTCACGTAAGCTACGGCTACTAAAAAAAACCCAACTCCGACTGTTGACAGGAGCCATAACTGTTCACGACTTGTTTCATCATCATCATCATCATCAGCCTATATTTGTCCACTGCTGCACATAGGCCTCCCCTAATGAGCGCCATAGCACCCTGTCTTCAGCTTGCCGCATCCAGAATCTGCCTGCAGTCTTTCGCAGATCGTCGTCCCACCTGGTCTGAGGCATGCCTTGTTCAACAAACACTAATGTGAACACAAATAGTGTTACAGCTCTCTGTGCAGAGTCTGTATGACGACGGATGAGGCAATATACCGGGCACGTCACTTTGGTACGGCCGCCGGCAACATCAAGGGTCTGGTAGGCTTCCGTGTAGAACTGGGTTGGCAACAGTAGTGCCAGCAATCCAGCACGGAAAAAAGGCGTTAAATCTTACGTCAAATTGAAGAGAATTAGCCCACTGTAACCTATAACCTATGTACCTATATTATCACGGAACCTTTCACGTGTGGTCCGACTTACGCTCCATTTTTACCCGATAATGTTAGTACAAGTATAATACGTTCAGGAATTGTACGAAAGGCTCTTTTACGAGTCGGTTACTAGCTACCGACCTCCGAAATCGAATTAAAGAAAGATCGAGTTTTTCGTATATTGAAAACTAAAAGTGATTAGATCGTAGCGATGTTGTTTCTTTATTTTCTACTCACTTATACACTTAGGTGACGGCACCAATCTTGGACCCTTTTAGCTGAAGGCACCAATAATCTTCTACTTCTACGTCTACTTGTGGGAGGACCTTGTGCAGGGTCCGTCCGGCCACCACCATCTTATCCATTAACCTACCGCCAAGCAGCAGTGTTCGCATTGTTGTGTTCTGGTTTGGGGATAAGACAGCCGGTGAAATGACTAGCATAGAGGCATTCCATCTTAGTTTCGTCTTACGGTTGGCAGTGCATTTGCAGTCTTGTGAATGCGAATGTCTATGGGTCACAGTTTCCACTTACCATCAGGTGGCCTGTGTACTTGTTTGCCATCGTATGCCATAAAAAAAAATGGAACCAGTAGATAACCTTCGGGGAGGGAAGGTGGCCGATTGACAGATGTCCGGCTTTTACTTTTGATTTATTCTGTTTACTGATTTACTTCCACTCTATTGAACTGGCGAAGTGACTGCGGAATACCGCGGTGGACCGCCAGTAATAAAAAAAGTAGAAGGAGAAGAACTAACTGGAAAACACGCACCCGTTCACGAGTGTGACGCGTATCTTGACTATACAGGGTGTTTGGTAGCTAGGTGCAAAGCTTTAAGGGGGTGTTAGACCCGCTCATAAGCTATCGATTTAACCCCCATGTATGTTCAGCAATTATTATTAATTTTCGAGATATTGATCATTTTAATCGGAATTTTAATACGCTGGTAAACATCTTAGCCTTATTTGTACAAAATGTGGTTACAGAATTATACAGATTTTTAGAGTTGTAGGTAATTCTGTAGCTCTGTCTACCCCTCTCTGGGAACGAAGGCGTGAGTTTATGTATGTATGGAATCGGAATTTTTGTAATTTTTCTTTATGTCCGTGTTACGAAAATCCTCTAAATTCATGTATGAATTTAAAAAAAAAACAGTGTTTTCTTGCATGATTAGAATCATTATGAACTAAGGAAGATTTTAAAGCTACAAGACAAGTTTTTTTTATACTTAATAACTTTTTGAGCAACTGCACAGAGTTACTTTCTTCATATAAGAGAACCCCGCGTTTGTTTTTCACCTAGTATGGAAAAACAAACTTAATGCGTTTACTCAAAAAGTTGTAATGAAATGAAATTTGGCATGTAACTTTAAAAACTTCCTTAGTTCGTAGTGATTCTAATCATCCAAGAAAACACTGTTGTTTTTTTTTATTTATACATTCAAATCGATAGCTTATGAGCTGCTCTATCACCCCCTTAAAGCTTTGCACCTAGCTACTAAACACCCTGTATTGGTATTGGGTAATCAATATCATTGGCATGAGGTAAGGATAGACGCCCTTAAAGCTGTTAGCGAGCTTGCGAAGGAAATGAAACACCATTTGGAGTATCAAGTTTCGCGGGCGATTGAAACGGAGTACTTATATGAGTTAGTTCAAAGCTTTTATTTGATATTGATTAAGCGATGTCGGATATTGTTTTCTAACAATTTGGTATAAATAGATTAAAAGTTAAAACTAAACTTATTTATATTAAAATAAAACTAAGCTACTCCAATATTATAGATGTAAATAATAATCACCACTATAAAAAGAACACCCCGTCTAGCAGGTCAGCTCGCGGCATGGTCCCTATGACACTGGCTGCATTACCTCTCTGGATAGCTAGCCCAATCCTTTGGGAGAGGTAAGCACCAGCTCTAGGATCTCTGGAGGTATCTATGAGCCGGGATGACAGAGCCTTAATAAAGCTTTTCATATCGGCTGACCAAGGTCCCATGGTCTCCACTGCAAGTGCCAATTTGGTAGTTTTTTTAATAGCGAAGGCGAGTGTACCTATATCTGACAGTAAGAGCTGTCGTAACGTCAACAGTATGGTAACGATATCAAAGCAAGACGTGCTAAATCAAAGTGAAATAAATAACTTTTGACTTTTCACATTAAGACTGCACCGAGCAAACGTCGAGCGTCCAGTGGCGCCCTCAATACTATTATTGTGTTTTCTGATAAACGAAAGAATTTCCATGGAATTGGACGATGCTTTTTTGTAGCGCAAGTAAAAACACAATTTATGGGATACGTAAAAAACTTTGATAATAGTTACCTTTGAGTAGTCAGCTTAACGGGAAAAGGTGGCCACTTTTTTCCGTTTAGTTGATAACTCGAAGGTCAATTGTTAGTAAACTATGGGATTTATCGTATAAGTTGTGTTTTTATTTGTAGTACAAAAATGCATCGTCCGAATTCAAGAAAATACTTTAGTTTATTAGAAATCTCAATAATAGTAATGAGGGCGCCACTGTACATCCGGCGTACGCTCGGCGCAGTCTTAAAAAACAATAATTGTCAGAAGCATAAATGTTTATTAAATTTATTGCCTCTTTACAGGGTTGGGCAGATTAAGTGTCCTAGTTGTGTATGGCTTTTTTACTTAAATATAACTTAACTTCTTATTCACTTCGTATTTTTTTTTTTGACAATTTAACCATCTTTATGATTTTTACACGTCAGCTTGATATATTTTGTTTTTATATTGTTTTCAACAATGGACGCGAAACGCTAGCTCGTGTGCGATTTGTACCAGAAAAAATACCGACGGTGTGAGATATTGAAGACGCTGAAACATTTAAATATCAATATAAGGTTTATATCGCGGACCGTCAAGCGATTCAAAGAAACGGGATCTTCACAAATCAGGCCCAAACCTGGGAGAAAGCCATCTGTTCGCACCAAAAACATCATTAAAAATATTCGTGAGCGTATTAGACGAAATCCAGCTCGAAGTGCAAGCAAACTTGCTAAAGATATGAAAATATCCCGTCGAACAATGAGTCGTATTTTAAAATATGATCTTGGGCTAAAGGCCTACAAAAAACAAAAAAATCATGGCTTAACAGATGCCCAGAAAAAAGCTAGAGTGAAAAAATGTAGGGAATAGCTAGCTTGGCACGACGGCGATGATATTATTTTTTCCGATGAAAAGATGTTCCAGTTACAAGACAGTCACAACCAACAAAACGATCGTGTCTATGGTGCTTCATTAAAGGATATTCCTGTGGACAAATTAGCCGTACAACGGGTTCCAGAGTGCATCAGCTGTCATGGTATGGGGTGCGATATCGCCTAGAGGCAAGTTACCGCTGCTGTTTGTTGATCGAGGTGTCAAAATTAACCAAGACTATTACATCCAGAACGTGTAACACTGTAGCAATAACCCTGTAGGTCATTTGCTAGAAAATGCTCAAAAATTATAATATGGAAACGACTATTACTGCTTCCAACAATATAGTGCCCCATCTCACAAAGCTAAACGCACTCAAGATTGGTGTAGAACAAATTTGACAGATTTTATACCTTGGCAAGAATGGCCTGTATCATCGCCGGATTTGAATGCTTTGGACTTTTCGATATGGGTTACATGCTGAACAAGATTGGGAGCACACAGGGCATGAATCTAAACTCATTCAAGCATCGATTAGTCAAGATATGGGATGAAATACCAGACGAGGTAGTGCGTGCCGCGTGCAATGCATTCTATGGAAGAATGCGTCAAGTTATTAAAGCTGATGGCGAGCGATTTGAACTTATGAATTAGTTTTTTTAAGTATAGAGTACGCTAAAAATAAAAACGTGATTATTTAAAAAAAAACTGTTTTGTTTTAATTTTATGGCTCTTTTTAACTAGGACACTTAATCTGCCCAACCCTGTATATCTTCTACATTGACAAATAAAAAAGTGACAGAAGGTGTTCTCTAGGGACATTCGGGACACCTAATTAGCAACTGCCTGTCAATAACCTGTCAAAAAAAACCTAACCTTACCAAACCAATTAACAACCATCTATATATATATACCATGTTCATTCTTACTTATCAATTATAGTAAACAACTTTATAACCTCAAAATGAACCTTTTTGGCTAAAATAAAGGAATCACAGACAATATATTGGCCAAAATGTTTACTCAGATTATTTTATTTACGATAAAAGAGCTGTTTTAACCAAAAAAGCTTCATTTTGAGGTTAGAAAGTGGTTTATAAAGTAAGAACAAAGACGTATAAGGTAGGAGTATATTTTTACCATTCAAACAGTTCCAGGCAAACAAAACAAAATAATCTAAACTGAACAATGCCCTAGTGAATTAATAGCAATTTACCCCTCTGGTAGACCATACAACGCTAAATCTGCTGGGCATTAAAAATGCAAAGAGAATGCCATTCCCATAAATTATGTAGCCGTTTATTCAGCAGAAAACGTGAAATTTCATTTACTCAGTGCCATTCGTATTTTCTCAAATCCAGCCTAAAACAACGTTTTATCCTTTAAACGGTGGGGTTATTCTTTTTGTTTCTGTACATTTATTAATCTGAATACTAATTTTACCCGACTGTAGGCAAGCCCAACAGGAGGGTTATGTGATTAGCCTGTATGTATGCATGTCCGTTCCAATGTCTTGTCATAACTAGTTAACGGGTCAATCAATTTTGATAATTGATACGTAATTAGATTCGGCTTGATGGCGAGTGTCTAATTAACAGAGGTCGAAATAGGCAGTGCCTATTTGCCTAAACTTCGCGGGAGGACGTAACTAAGAGTGGTTACAACCACCAACCACCAAAAATAATGTTTTATTTTTATTGAATGTGGGATTTCCAGGTATTTTTTAACAATACATAAATGTGGAAATTTATACTAAACCTCAATATCACATGTTAATAACATTTATTGTTTACAATTTTACATGATCATCAATAACAAAAACAACTTTCAATCTGAATCATCAATATGATAATTACAATAATTATTACTACTATTAATATTATTTAATATGAAATACTTTGTTAGTTTATTTACATTAAAAATAAATCATCATCATCATCATCATCATGTCATTTGATAATGTAAAATTTTAACATGTGATATTGAGTTTTAGTATGAATTTCCACATTTATGTATTTAAACACCCGGAAATCCCGCATTCAATAATAAAAAAACATTATTTTCGGTGGTTGTAACCACTCTTAGTTACGTCCTCCCGCGAAGTTTAGGCAAATAGGCACTGCCTATTCCGACCTCTGCTAATTAAATAAATAAAAATACTACATTTAAAGTTCACGATCACTTCTGAAGACCTGATATTTCTTGAACGGTCCACCCAATTTCCATGAAACTTAGCTTAAAATCATCGTGATTACACTAGCTTTCTTCGAAAGAGAACTGCGTCACAATCGGTCCAGCCGATTGGAAACCACTATGCCACAGATAGACACATAGATAAACAGAATGCGGGGACACGGATACACACTCTAAACTACTAAGAGCTAAGGTCCAGCACGAGATACGTGATTGGTTTGCTAGACAATTTTGAGCTCGGCTTTTGACCAATTGCAACGAGCTTGTGGGTCATAATCTCATAATGGTATGGTCAACCTAATTAGCCTTTGACGCTACCGCGAAGCAGCAGTACCTATTCATTTTATTCGCTGTGGAGGGTAAAATAGACAGTGGAATGATAAGCATAGAGGCAGTTCTTCTTTATAGGTACTCATCAGGATAGGAGGCAATCTAAAGATTGCAAATATTCAAGGACTCTCAATCCCATTTACCACGGCCTCTGGCTCTGCAATTTCTGCTCTGCCTCTGTAGAAGAAAAAGAAGAAGAAATACATTTACTCACCACAAATACCACCATAAGACACACAAATATACAAAGAAAGAAAGAAAACTGTTAGGGTAACAGGGATAGCACGCAATGTACGTCCTCGCGGCGGTGAAACGGACACTGGCTCTGCAACATGCTGAGGTATCAGACACCTAAACCGCTTATTTTCAGCCAGTACCGGCAGTGACTCACGGAACGCTTTACAAACATACATAATACTTGCTTATAGCAGAAAAATAAATGGAAAAAAAAAAAAAAACGCATACATAAATGCCAATATACAGCCTTGACAAAACTAAAAATGTATTGAAGAGTAATTTAAAAACCGGCCAAGTGCGAGTTGGACTTGCGCTCGAAGGGTTCCGTACGTCTATAAAAAATCACGTTTGTTGTATGGGAGCCCCCTTAAATATTTATTTTATTCTGTATTTAGTATTTGTTGTTATAGCGGCAACAAAAATACATCATCTGTTAAAATTTCAACTGTCTAGCTATCACGGTTCGTGAGATACAGCCTGGTGACAGACAGACGGACAGACGGTCAGACGGACAGCGGAGTCTTAGTAATAGGGTCCCGTCTTTACCCTTTGGGTACGGAACCCTAAAAAGCAACAGGTTGAAATATTAATGTGCGTAGGTAAGTGGTGGGTGAGATTTAGAATTTCTGGAGTATCAAAAAATAGCCATTAAGCTTGCGCTTAAAGGAGTACCTGCTAGACAGTCCTTGGATAGGGATTGGATAGATCATTCCAGCACTTGGATCATTCCTATACTTTCTAGTCTTCTCTATGCCATACGACTTGACACTTGTGAAGACACCATTGCTTCTAAAATACCTTACTGTCTAGAGAATAAGAGCTACCACAGCGACAATGATTATGATAAAGAGGAATTAAGGCCTTCCAGCATTCGGCAGATTGATAAAAACCAGTGTATTTAGATCCCCGAATTTAAACGTTTGCGGTTAATCATAGGAGTCCAGATAGAATGGATATTTGTATACACAGGTATATATTTAATCTGATGTTAACTATTTTCTTTTCCGATAAGGAATACCACCAGGCTTTATCGTTGGGGTGGTCACCGATGTTTTTTAGGAGCCTAAACTCTTTTCGATTGAAATGGTAGACTTTGCAGATATTTTATTGTAATGTGCTGACGAAGTGAAATGAATTGAAAAGTCCGAATTAATAAAGCTGTGAAAGGGTTAAATTGGAAAATGTTTACATTTTCAATTGGAAAATGTTTGATGTATATGGCAGCTTTATATTTTTTGATTTTTTACACGCACATTGAAGTTGATTGGATGACAGAAAGGACTTCAGACCCCTGACTGATCTGGTTTTAGTGCTCATAACTTTTGAATGTCCTATATACCGATTTCCATTAAATATGACATAAAACGGCTATAAAAAAGAATTTAAGGTCTACCCATACGGGAGCCACGAAGTCACAGATAGACGACATGGACACGTACATGTGAAACTTGTAATCAAAATAGGGGTCTCTTTTGATATAGGTCTCTAAAAAAAATATGTCAATATTTATATATTTATTGATCAAACATACAAAGAGGTTTGGGTAAAAGTGTTGTCATTTGTACAATACATACATTTTCAAGTTGAGCGGCCATTCGTAAAACTGGTATATCTATCTATCTATCTATATAAATAAAAATGAATTGCTGTTCGTTAGTCTCGCTAAAACTCGAGAACGGCTGAACTGATTTGGCTGATTTCTTTTTTGCTGTGTTCGTCATTGTCAGGACAAGGTTTGTTTGAAAGAAAATAATTGAAAAATCCACCGGGGAAGTCAGAAATTTGCAGCGGGGCGAAGCCGCTGGCGGGCCGCTAGTTATGCTATAATTATTTAAAATCATCATATTTAGTTACGTAATGTAATACCTTTAAGTGCATTCGAGCCGAGATATTCAAATATTCATACCTGGGCGTACTTTTGGTACCAAAAACTGAATACTCTGTATAATAAAAGGTTCTTCTTATTAGGTTAGTGTTTATTAGGATGTTTGAATGTTTATTTTTTAATCATGCAAGAACTGCTTAACGATTTTGAATGAAACTTGGCACATGGGTAGTATTTTATTTTATTAAAACATAGAAAAATTAACAGTTCCTAAGTCCTTAAAATTAACTTTCAGGTACAAGCACCATCGCAGAATTTAAATTTGAGTTAACATAGAACCCTTTCATGACCATGTAACATTCACAGTATGTCAAATTAATCATGGCCTTTCTGCGACAAGATTTTCCGCTGTTTTAGCAATTGACTAAAGTCCGTGACAGTATAGCGAATCAATAAATTGGCGTACCTAAACGCTAAGGAATTAGACCGAAGCGCCTTGTCATTACACCGAGTTATAGGACTTTTCTTTTTTAATCTACAGGCCTATCAATCACGACAAAATGATAAGCTTTTCACATCTTATCTCTCAGTGCTTCCTCGTCTTTTGAGCTAGTTAGACGGAGACGCGATGAGGGATGATATGCCCTTTTGTCTTTATTGCTGAGCCTACTGGTATTGTACGCAATGTAGGGGGGAGGGTGGCCTCCCTCTTACGTCACAAGTTCAAGGTCCGCAAAAAGGAGATTTAGGAGCGATATGAAGGAATTTGAACCGATAGTATGAAAGGTTTTGGAGAATAAAAAAGTACGTTTACTTAAAGGTGATAATATAACGATTGCAGGATGTTCTAGCATAAAGGCACTTTTTACAAGTTTGATTAGTGATTGAGCTCACCCCACATTTTTTTTAGCATCAGCGATAGGCGATTGTTTTTACATACTAAAAAATTAAGAAACAAACATGTGAAGTCGTTTTAATAACTACGACTTTCCTTTGAGTTGGCTACCAGCAAAAACATGTCGTTCATATGATATGGGTCACCAAAACCAAATTGTAGATGTCAATGTTGATGAATGTTGTGAGCTCGCTGATATTAAAATTTAAAATTTAATTTCTAAACATAATTACAAGAAAGGTTTGTCAATATATTTTTTTTTTTTAAATCAGGCGACCATGTCACACCATTTGACCTAGTCCCAAACTAAGCTCTAGGCTTTTACTATGGGTACTTAGAAAACGATATAAAAACTGAAATAGAGCAATTTACACTTAAATACATGGAAAACATCCATGACTCAGGAGCAAATATTCGCGCTCATCACACAAATATCTGCCCTTACCGTAGGCGGGTCACTACCAACTAGGCCAGCGCGTCGTCGTATTTCACATTTATATTTGAAAATAAACCAAGTTTCGTTTTTAACTAGTTAATTAATGTATCTATAATTTCTCCATTGCTGACCACGGGTGAGCTCGAATCGATCTGTACAACTCATCTATATAGGTAGAAAATGTCTAAGGGCCGTATTAATAAACACATCTTGGCTGAGATGCGCGTCACAAGATACGTCAAAGTAATGTCCATAGTCCATGGTCAAGCCATAGAAAACTGTAATTTTTGACGAATCTGGAGACGACCATTAAAGCTGAGATCAGTTTATTAATACGGCTCTAAATGTAATTAAAGAAATAAATTTAATTTATCTTTGGACTGATGAAAAGATATGTAATGTGACACGTCACTATTCCACAATTATATTGAATAAATGCTTTACTCCAACTATCGTATTGGTAAGTAATAAAAAAACCTACTCCATTTTCCAAACCAACGTATCTCCAGTTTAAAAAATAAAGCTCATAGCTGCCGTCATCTTTGCTCTTTTTACTGCAATCTCGTCGTTTCACTCCTCTCTTTAACGAGCTTTTTCTAACATTTCATACCACCGCTTCAATAGAATTAAATCTGCATTCATGAATTTAAATAGAGTTACGCCACGTCCATAGAATAGCTGCATCTTTGTTCCGTGAAGTCTGAGATTTGACGCCTGCATGGTGCTGGTGAGGGAATGAGGAAATGTGCGTAGGAGTTTACGTATGCAACGCGTTAAGACCTGTATTTTAGTACTAAAGCAGCATTATAATTTATAGTACTAAAAATTCATGGAAAAAAAACCTTTTCTCAAACATGCGATTAAATGTTGGCGTTATGTTAGTAATTATAGGCTTCAAAGTATCACGTCTAGGGCGGAACAACTCGAGAGAACTGTAAAGGAATTTCACACAAAATTGAAGGCCTGGGCCGGAAAGTTAAAAAAAAATAAATTAATGTAATCATGGCGGCTGTGTTTATGAGGCTAAATAGCTAAATTATATTTTTTTTAATTTTTTTTTGTGGCTGAATGGTTATCGGACCAAAATTATTAGCGTTAATGCCTACATACTACACGTATCTTTTCTGAGTTATGTTTTTTTTAATTTCATTGCATATGTTTGAGAAAAGCACTATACATACCTCGCCGTGAAAAGGGGTTGCCAGCCTCGTCCGGCCTACCCCCTGATTCCCGGCCTCTGTAGTAAATACTATTTTCGGTAGAGATCTTTCGGGAAGGCCTGTAAAATAGAAGGGAATAACTTTATTTTGTGAACTAGGAACATATTTAACAAATGCCTTACAGACTAACATGCATATAAATATATGATTTAAGCCGTGCCTAACTATTAAAATACCTTCGCGGTGCTGGTTAGCGGGCGTCCACGAAATCGCTGAAATATGACACCCTTTGAACAGAAATCTGCCTTTACCAAGTCCACAGATGACGACGAGATGAGATGTACTGACTCGCACCACAGAGGATTAAAAAAATAACCTTGTGGTGAAGCTCCACCCCTCGACCCTCAGGGTAACTCCAGTGCCCTGTGGACGTATTTTGACTGACAATGATGGTGATCCTCAAGAAAATTTCAAAATGCAGGCTCCATGCAATGCATGCTAGACGATTTCTGAAAAGTATTATGCTCCTAACATGCAATTGGATACAACATTTTCCACAATGTTTAGTCATCCAAATTTTTTTGGAACGAGGTATCTTGTAACGATCAACGTGTCTCAATTCTGCTAGAATTTAAAATAACTCTTCAGCAAGTTGGTATTCTTTTAGAGATAGTAGGTACTCGTATTCAAGCATACGTAGCTTGTAAAGTCATGTTTCAGTAAATATCCGGATATTTTCAAATAACGTTCCAGATCTGTTTGATATATTTAGGTCGCAGAGACCTCGGCGGGGAAAATATAGATCAGTCGGGTCGTGGCGGATAGTGAAAAATTTCGGGTTAAACCAACTGTTCTAATGTTACGCGGGTTACGTCTAAAATATCAGCAGAATTACTGCCTACTCCATTTCACATTCGATGAAGCTATGTGAAAAGAAAAAGAAAGTTCTTTAAGCATAATTTCTTGACGTGAAAATTTTACTAAACGTATTTTAAAGAGGCCTTATTTTATTGTGATATGTTTAATGTGTAGGGTGATATATAATATGAGTAAAATAGTTAATTATACATGTTCAGAATAGTCCCTACTATTTATCCCCGCAGTGTAAAGTAATATAAACGTATAAATGTACGTATTAAATTCTATAATTGACTTCTTACGACAACTTTCTGACAACGTCACGTCAAGGGGGCCAACGTTTACCAGCTACTTTACAAAACAAAAAAGCTCTGTAAGAGTATGAAGTCCATATGCGCCTACTGCCTCTTTGTTTTGGTCGGCAATACATACCAATTACATTAACCCCAAGCCCCTAAGTCACTAACGCAAAATCAATACGTAACAGTAACCAATCACGAAACGGAAACGTCACAAATAAACGTCAAATAAACCCCCAGACAGAAATACGCGTAGGCCGTTACGCAATGAGTTACGCTCCCGCTATCGATCTGTGTCCTTCACCTTGCCTTGTGTACCCGGGAACGAAAATAACGCGGATCCAGACTAACAGCGGTATAGGACAGCTAGATCAGTATTTAGTGGAAAACATTAGATTTAACTCAGTTATAGTTAGGTTACACGAAGCCAGTTGGCAAGTGAGTTTGATCTGCGAGGCTGCAAGTTGCTTTATCGATTAGATTTTCGAAAACTGAAATCAATTATGGAGTTGAGGTAGGCGTTCGACACGATCGTCTAGCAGCTTACGTCAATGCTATACATTTTGTATAATGATAAGGAACGCCGAATGCATCTTGTACATTACAACACTTACTTACTTAGAGGGCCTTTAATTCGTACTGTACCTCCGTGTAGTGTGAGTAACGTGTCATGTGCAAGTTGCACTGCGTTTAGCAAATCTTGCGTGTCACTCAGTGAGTCTCTATCGTTATAAAATAGCTGGAAAAGGATGTCCGAGTGCGATACAAAAGTAGCGGATAGATTTGCTAGACGTCCTGATCACACCTGCATACGTTGCTACTTTTTACTATATTTTTGAGCTCGTTGGTCACTTGCACACTTTATGCTGGATAGTTGGTCGGTAGTTTATGTGCACGACGTTGGTAGCTTATTACGGACCTGACCATCACGGCTAGCTACTGCCCATCTATCTCAGGACATCTTTTCGTCAGATGCTGGCGCGGAAAATGCTTTCTGGACTAATGGCTAACGGACATCAGCTGTCAGGGTAGTCTTGCCTGGTGGCTAGCTTTTATTATTAGGGTTTCGTTTATATTTGTTGGTCATCGGTCATTTGTTTAATATTTATGATATAATTTCACAAACTTACTGGCATACGTAAATTAAAATATTATTTGATTTATGGAAACTAGACAACTGTTGAAGTTCCCGCTCTATTTATTCCCAGCGCTAGTGACAGCGGGGTTTTTCCACGCTCGGTGAATGTTATGATTATTGTAATGTCTTTGCGATTGAAGCAGCTCTTAATATCTCTCCACGGGATCAGTGGGTGGCACAGATAATCTGATTACTCGTAACGCTAACAAGTGTGTGTCTAGACTGACTGTTCTAGGTCAAGAAATACACTAATATCTAATTTAATTGTGTGAGTATTTCGGTATTTATTTCTGTGAGAATATGCAAAACAATTACAACAAACAATAGCTATCCAGAGAGATAATGCAGCCAGTGTCATAGGGACGATGCCGCGAGCGGACCTGCTAGAGGGGGTGTTCTTTTTATAGTGGTGATTATTATTTACATCTTTAATATTTGAGTAGCTTCGTTTTATTTTAATTTAATAGTTTAGTTTTTACTTTTAATTGTTGTTATATAATGTTCAATTAACATGTTTACATTAAAGCGTGTATTAGAAAAAGACGATTACCCATCATATGCCGGCGTAAGTGACGCATATACAACTTAGAGCTTGCAACATATTCTTTAATCTGTCTTACACATTACTCCGACTCTTACGCTGACCTATGATTGGCCATCGTGTAGCGAGGTCATAACGTTACGGTCGCCAGTACTGTCAAAGGTTCAAGCTGATGAGCTACTGACAAAAATCATTTTTAAGACAAGCTTGTGTTGACGACTACTTATACTTTCTTTTTGCAAATATTTTATCAGCTTATAATATGGTATGGTATGGTGGGTGGATGGCTTATGGTTCAGAATATAGTGGAACAGTTGCTCCGATTTCATTATCATTTCTTTTTCGTTTCATTTTCGTTTCATATTCGTTTCATTTTCGTTTCATTTTAGTTTCATTTTCGTTTCATTTTGTTTCATTTTGTTTCATTTTCATTTATTTTTCAATGAAACATGTTTTATGAAAATCGATCGCCTACGGGAAGAAATAGCGGGAAAATAATTCTACGGATACAAAGTCGCGGGTGTCCTCTAGGAAATATAACCGATATTATTACTCTCAAAATGGGCCCGCGGATTTTAATAATGTTTAATGCATGGAAGGAGCTAGGATGTAATTTATACATATAAAGAGTGCCTTTCCGTGTAGACATATTTTTAGGTAATCACGCGCTATGATGGATATCTTCCATGACAAGCCCTCGATCATTTGCGGGAAGTTCTGCGTAATCATCTGTTATTACTACTTACTCGTTACGGCAACTTTACAACTTTCCTTGATGTTTAGAAGGAGACAAGTTACATTGAGTTTAGGCTGAAAATGCTGTCAAAAATATTTATTCACAATTAATAAATACATAACCACAAAAATACACTAAAAAACAAAAATAGTGACACTATTCTACGTCAGCATTAATGCTATAACTAACGCGATTTTCACACATACTAAAACTAAACGGGGCTTAATCGCGTAGTAAATAATATTACCATGAAAGTTATTAGTATGAAATAATATTACCTCGATTGTGTTTATTATACCATTAAGTTCAGTTTTATTGTTTTTGTAACATTTCTGCGTTTAAGTAGGTAATAGTCATCCAAATCATTCGTAGATGTATCTCGTAGATGTAGTTAAACAATACCGTAAACTCGGGTTACTTTAGCCCTAGGAGGCATTGCCCAGCAAAGCCCAAAAACCATCGTTAAAATTTAATAATTACATTTAATGTTATATCAGAACCAAGCTACTTATATAGTTCTAAAATTATTTTAACGATTTAAGATGATTAAAACTAATAGGTTATAGGTTAGGTTATAGTTTTAAGGGTGGGCAATGTTCCTCCCTAGGGCTAAAGTAACCCAAGTTTACGATATTGCTTTTGACTTGTTATCGTATTGTTTTTGCTTGGTCACAATTACTGTCAAGTAAATAAGAGCTATGATAACGATGCCAATTCGACAACAAGTCAAAAGCAATATGTTACCGTGTTGAATATAGCCCTTCAGAGTGCGGTATTTAATAAATATTTTAACTTAACGAAGACACCGCCTACATTTGACATTACCTTAAAAATATAGAACGCTATCGTTTTCTATATCGTTTTGTTTTACCAGAGAAGCAAAAAAAAACAGATATAAAACGGTCAGAAACCTTATTGTTTAGGCAAAGTCGAAAGTCATCTACATAGCTAGACAATTGACAATATTATTTTATTCCAGTTGACAACTTATGTCTAAAGCGCAGATGAGATACAAATGTGTGTGTCAAAACCCTTACTTACGAGTACATTACAATAAACGCGGAACGCAGAACTCTTGAAACTGATCGTCCGCTGTGTGATCTGCGCCTTACTTTTTGGACTGATACAAAGTTAACACTAATTTTTAATATCTATTCAATAAAGATTGAAAAATCGGATAACCGATGCTGTCCAAATTTCCCTATCCCGCGAATCATCTTAATAATCTCAAGTTCCAGTGAGTGAAAGAGACAAAGTCATAGCCGTCGCATCGCTCGGTTTCTTTCTCTTCCAGGAGTTTGGATGGGAAGTTGTACAGCATTTTGGTATATTAGTTTAATTATGTCTGCTGAAAACTTCGGTTAAATGTCAAGTAGTTTAAAAGGTTATCCCGACTTTATTGCTTTGTGAGCCAGCGTAGGCGTTTCCAAATTTACTTGTTATCGCCTCTTTGGATGGAAATTGCTGATAATATTGGGATCTTGTTATAGGATCACTTTATAAGTTTTGCAAATAAAAAATGTCAATAACAAATTAACAGATAAAATATCGTCCCCCGCCACCCGGTGACATATAGTCTAGCATTGTTCCGAAAAGTAACTTCTCAAATAGTGAAAGTTTCTAGTGAGAAATTCTCGGAAATTTCTAAGAATATTCCTGAATTTTAAATGGAAAATAATACGCCGGCAAACATTTTAGCCTAATTGTGCAAAATTTGATTACGGAATTATCAACCAATTTTTAGAGTTGTTGGTAATTCTATAGCTCTGCCTACCCCACTCTGGGAATAAAGGCGTGAAGGTATGTATGTATGTATGAATGTAAAGAGAACATTCTCAATGCTTTTAAATGTTAGTGAACTTGATAATTAATAAAAGTTATGTCTTTGTTCTTTTTTTTTTGTCTTAAGCTTTAAGACTTGTTGGTAATTCTTTAGCTCTGCCTACCCCACTCTGGGAATGAAGGCGTGAGTTTATGTATGTATGTATGTATGTATGTCTTTGTTGAAATGTCATTGTTAGGGTCTCCCCAGACCTAACGACTCCGAATCGGCTTGAGCGAGTAAGAAAAAGTTTTATGCCCATGCAATAAGAGCGAAAACGACGCCAACTGACAGCTGACTGGCCAAATTAAAGGAACCCAAAACCAACGTTCATGCATGAAGAGGTTGATAGAGGAAGAAGTTGTTTGTTTAGATCTGTACATCTGGCATTCTATAGTCTCTGCTTACCCCATTCAAATGCAAACGTGAGGGTATGTATGTATATTAGATCTTAACTACAACAAAACTCGTTAGCATGCTGAGCGACAAATGTCGATTAGATGAGTGGTAAGAAGATGACGCTAGTTGTTTCTTTAATAACGTGTATTCTCAAAACAAAAGGAAAACCGGTTTGGTTCAGTTTCATTTAACTCCTAATTTGGCTGTTTATTCTAATGGACGGACATTTCGCGTTACACAAGTGGAATGACTTCATACTGTGACCGTGGTCGTTAATGCTTCTTTGTCTAAATAGGTATTTATATTGAGGGATACAATACAATGCAATACAAATACTCTTTATGGAGTGAAAATACAGAAGGCATGTTTTAACATGATTCGATACTCGATTTTATCGGTAAATAGTGATCTCTTACAGGCTTTACAAAGCAGGGCATTTAAAAAGCAACAACAAATTCAATATGCATGAAAGTGGATATACTTCGAAAAGAATACGTCCACGTACGAGGATTTGTAAGGTAAAGATTTCAAATTGGTATAATTTTCCTCTATAATATATCTTGGTTTCCAAGAAAGGTCGATCTTTAAATGTCAAATCATCGGTGATACTGCAAAACCGCGTAACTAAAAAATTATGATGGAGCAAAATAAACCTTACTGTGTTATTAAAAAAGTGCATTTTGCTCCGTATTTAAAATGTTACTTACGCGGTTTTGCAGTTTCAATATTATTATAACACGCCTAACAATAATTATAAGTATTTATTGTACTTTGTCCTTTCATAACTATTTTAAATTAGTAACCCACCCATGTCCTCACCCAGTCATTACAAGGTTAGCTGGAAGAGATCCCTTAAGGGATAAGTTCGCCGTTGTACAGAATTTATATTCATGCAAGTGTTTTTTTGTGAAACGATTTCTTTTTGTGCAATTTAGAGTTTACTTACTTAGTAACGAGTTTATTTTCCTGTAACATGTAGGTTTCCAAGAAATGCTGGTAATTATGTATTTTCGCCTCATTTTCTTTTTTCGTTAGTAATAATTTAAGGCCAAAGATAATTTTGACTCTTCGGTACTATTTTAAATATTAATACTGTACTGTATTATCGTGTATAAATCTTTAGTTACGGTATGTATGTAAAAATACATATCGGGGATCATTGAAATTACACACAAATCGATTTACTCAGAGCCGTATTAGAAACAATTAACTCGTTCCTTTTTCAAAATTGTGTACGATAAGTTGTCACTAAGGAAGGACTTACTAGTGGCTCATTAGCAGACCTAGGAATATACGGGGCAAAATTAAATTACAGCTAGGGATTGCCTATACCGATAAACTCGATAATCCCATATTCCCATATATTAGTGATCGTCCCCAGCATTACTTGTGCGTAATTTTTAATTTTGTTTTGCCTCTACAAATTGCCAAATTGAAAAGTCTTTTAGCCACCTGAAATGGATTCATCAGTCGAGACGGGGAAAGTTAACGCCCGAAAATTTAGAACAAGTTCTGATCGTTAACATGGGACAGTAATTCTAAAATACACAATGAGGAAAAAAAAAAGATGATTATGAATGAAGGTTCAAAAATAGTTATAAAATAAAGAATAACCAGAATTAGGTTGATATTTTGATTTATTTTTATACTTTCAATAAAAAAATATTTTTACAAACATAACTTGGAGCGATCACTAGTATATGGGAAAAGCATCGATAATCGAGTTTATCGATACAGACTATCCCTATCTGTCATTTAATTTTGCCCCGTATATACCTAGGTCTGCTCATCAGCAAAGGATCCGTTTTGGATATGGTCTAGACGACTTTAATGAAACAGCCTCGTGTCCAAAAACCTTTACTTTCACCCAATTATTCTACTATTCTATCCTTACATATCCCAACTCATATGGCGCTGAATTGTATCCCAAATGGCACCTCCACAGCCTTTACGACCGCTCCAGATTTAGCGCATTCATTACTGTCTGTAGTAATCCTCCTAACGGCCTAACGTATGTCTAAACGAGCAATAGGTACATGGTAATATTACTGTTTCGTGTTTTTCTAATAATTAGAGTAGTCATGCCAAGTTCATCTTAAAATTAGTTTTCATTTAGAACAAGTGAAACAACAAATAGGTTTAAACCTGATGTATCTTTTGTAAATCCATCATATTAGATTTTTTTAGGATTCCGTAGTAAACAAGGAAGTTTCGCCATGTCCGTGTGTCCGTCTGTCCTCTGTCCGCGGTTTCTCAGAGACTTTTGGCACTAAAAAGCTGTAATTAGGCATAGTTATACATTTAAATTACGCGGATAAAGTACTAAAATAAAATCTTGAAAAATAATTATATTATGTAAGAAACTACCTACTTTGAGCAAATAAAAGAAACGGTTAAGGTTGGGTCGAACCAGAAAGTGAACTGCTTGACCGGAGGACTGGAGCGGTTGGACTTGGCAGTTACTCCACTGCCAAGACCATGGCTTTTAAATAAAGAGAGATTATGTTTCGGGAGGATTCGACACCACTGTAAAAACTTTTGGTGAAAATAAATAATTTTGATTTTTTTTTTAATACATGAAAAGCAAAGATATTTATTTTACATTATGAAATCGAGTGGGAAATCATTGGATAGTTCTTAGAAAATCATTATGTGCATGTTACTATCCATTTTTAGACTTGGGAGACCGTTTAGGAAATATTGAACTCGATATTTTACTACCTACAGCAAAAACTACATGAAATAAAAATCTTAAATAGTAGATTATACACCGAGGGGATAAAGCACTGTTTTATGTCACTGTCGCGATATTGAATCCTGAGGAAATGAGGGACTCCAGAAACCCCTCCAGCGTGTTACAAATTAGTTCCTGAGCGAAGCGAGGATATTAAAACGGATACCTGAGTGCAGCGAGGGTTTCAGCTCGCCCAAGACGACAGCTTTATCCCAAAGGAGAATCCTCTACTTTTCTCAACTTTTGCAAGACAATAAAAAGCAAGGCTACTTACTAGAAACAACGTTTTATTAAAACTTAAAGTAGGTATCTTATTTTTAAAAATCGTACAAGTTGTAATTTTTCATAAGAATTGAATTAAACTAGGGTTAAAAAATTAAACAGCTCCGGAGATCCTAGAGCTGGTGCTTACCTCTCCCAAAGGATTGGGCTAGCTATCCAGAGAGGTAATGCAGTCAGTGTCATAGGGACCATGCCGCGAGCGAACCTGCTAGAGGGGGTGTTCTTTTTATAGTAGTGATTATCATTACACCTTTGGAAAAAAAAAACAGGGTCGCCGTCATTGAAATCGTTACAATCGATCGATCCACTATAAGTATAAATTCATACGAAGAAACGCAAACGCGTTCGAAACGTTTTTTAGCATTAGCAACTTACACTAATTAAGGGCTCAGCAAGTTCAAGCGTCGTATGACTTTGCGTAACCCTTTACACCCGAGCGATACAGACAATGTATTTAGAAGTATATCAATTGAAAAAAAAAAATTTTTTTTGATGTAAATTTTTTTTTGTTCACGGTTCATATTTAATTTAAAAAAAACCTCTCAATCGTATCAGCTCGGATGTAAAGGGGAAGGTTTACTCGTGACGACTGTCGTCTTAATACGATTGAAACATCGAGGTAAGTATTACAACAATCAATTAGAAAATCTTTTTACCCGACTGCGTCAGAAGGAGGGTTATGTTTTTCGAGCGTATGTATGTATGTATGTATGTATGTATGTATGTATGTATGTTTGTATGTATGTATGTATGTATGTATGTCTATTTCTGGGCACGCTCTGCAGCCTAAACGGCTTGACCGATTTTAACATACTAGGTGTCATTCGATTCGTCTTAATTGCCGAAGTGACATAGGGTATATAATATTTCAAAATGGCGTCTGCAAAAACAAAGAGGGGGTTTTAAAAAAAAAAAAATGTTTATTATAGCAATATGGGTCTCAAATGAAAGCTAGTAAATAGCCCATTCCAAATATATATACATTATAATACTTTGATGCTACCATTTAGACAGGGAAATCAAAAAGGACGTTAATTGTTAAGTAATAAATATTTCTTGTTGAGCTGTAAACGCCTACAATATAAACCATTAAGAAAGTAGTGTAATAATTAATAATTCACGAATACCTACTACATACTTGATTAATGCACATTGATGTTATAGTATAAATTGCTGGCTAATACCTACCTAATGCGCCATCCTGCCTACGCATGGACAGTTTATTTAAGTAAAGATACACGGAATAGGTAACCTCAATGTGGGTGCTTAGTCTAGTACCCAGGTACACGTATGACGTACTGACCGTTGAGGAACTAAATTGTTAGAGATTAAGAGAAGTTTAGTTGATTTATACCTACTTCAATTTCTCGGCCTAAGTAAGTATCTACAATCTGTTCGATCGGCCTCCATCTAACCAAATGAACTAATCTTACGTTACTACTGGGGATCGATTTTTGAATGCACGATGCTTCTTTTGCTAAAAGGAGAGTTCCGCTTGTAATTTGTTACTTATAGCTTCGTGACATTAAAAAATCGAGCTCCAGAGCTCATTTAACGTTTGGTTATATTAATAAAACCACTATTTTATTAATAAAAACTAAAAAATGTGAAATAAACTAAATTATTTAAATAAAAACAAAAAACCCGACTGCAGTAAAAAAAACAACTGTAAAGCGAGAAACAAGCTATATAATCGATAGGTAAATACTTATAATGTACCATGCAATGATTTTTTGTTTGATACCTCGTTAACAAGTAATGCAATTTATACCAATATACATACAACTTGAATAGTGGAAAAGGTTTTCCAGGCGGGGACAAGCTATTAATCCAAATGTTTTTTGTTTCAAGAAAATACTTAAGTACATTTTATAATTCATTGCTTGTCCCCGCCTGCAATACCTTTTCCACTATTCAAGTTGTATGTATATTGGTATAAATTGCATTACTTGTTAACGAGGTATCAAACAAAAAATCATTGCATGGTACATTATAAGTATTTACCTATCGATTATATAGCTTGATTCTCGCTTTACAGTTGTTTTTTTTACTGCAGTCGGGTTTTTTGTTTTTATTTAAATAATTTTTTTATAGTGGTGATTATTATTTACATCTTTAATATTTGAGTAGCTTAGTTTTATTTTAATTTGAGTAGCTTAGTTTAATTTTAATTTAAATAAGTTTAGTTTTAACTTTTAGTTGTATATTTAATTAATTTGTAGGTAATAAAGTTTCTTATTAAATTTAATTAAATTTGATTAATAAGAAAATTATATGATTTAGTCCCGTTTAACTCCAACTATCTGCAAATAACCTCAAGATTGATTTTGCGGAATAAAGTAGAATATCGAATTGCCCATACACTATTTTCCATAATCGCAGCTGTTATTTTTTATTCATGATACCCATCCAAACCTCAGAAGAACCCATTTATTAGTGTACACTATTATTTTTAGGTAAAACAGTTAACTAGGTTCCATCCAGCAGTTAATATTCCTTGGCAAGGACGTTTCAAGGTCACCCGGACCCGGTGTTCGGGACGGAGGCTCCCCGAAATTAGCGGCGGCTCCCAGCCACTTTATGTTGCCCTGGGGGGCACCCTTCTTCGCGCGCTGGGCCCACCGGCGCCCCAGCTTGGCTGTCAGGTGTCAGATCATGATTTAGTTTCGCTTCTTCGTAACTAATTGTCGAAGAGAATAGAAAGGAAACTTATTAACAATTTGACGCAAGATAAATTCTAATATATTAAATTCTCGTGTCTCGGTGTTTGTAATTAAAATTTTGTGTGCATATCGGTTAGGTCTGCAAATCGGACCACATCTATTTTTCATCCTCCCTAAATATTAAGGGTGGCCCACCCCTAAATTTTACATACATGGCAAAACAACGTTTGCCGGGTCAGCTAGTATAATATAAATATATAAAAGAAGAAAATGACTGACTGACTAACATATCAACGCACAGCCCAGACCGCTGGACATAGGGATTTGAAATTTGGAGGGAATATTTGTTGGGTACCGTAGGGGTACTCTGTGAAAGAATTTTGCGAAAATTTACCCCCAACGCGAAGAAATAGGGGGAGAAGCGGGAAACTGATTCTAAGCGAACGAACGAAGTTGCGGGCGTCCTCTACACAAAAGAAAACAAAGTATAAGGTATGGTCAGAGCTTGGGAACGGTTCGGAAAATACCGGTTTTTATGGTTCTTTAAGAAGCGTCTTGCTTTGTAAACGCTCGCTCGGAGCGGAATCGATTCGCGAGCGTTATTTATCGCTGGGATTGACCTGTTTTTTTATTTATTATTCTTCCTGCACTTGGATGCTTGGATGACTGTGGTGTTTTTTTATGGCTTGCTAGACAAATTATAAGTAGAAACAAAACTATTGTTTATTCTGACCAGCTTGGATCTGGACTAGGTTTATTGTTCAATAACAAATTGAAACAAAAGGTTACAAATTACTGTTACCATAATGCAACTCTTTTGCAATTATGTAAATTACTTTTAAAAGGAAGTTTTGACAGGACCACCACTTTAGTAATTTTAATAGGAAATGGTCTTAGTGTGGATAAATACAGTGTTGATAAATTAATGTCAACACTTAACACAATTGAAGAGAATGGCATAGGTAAAATTATACTGTGTGCGTTACCATACTCACAAAGAATGCCATATAGTTATAATCATAGAATAGCTCAATTTAATTCGATAATGTATAATGCTATATCCTGCAATAGTAAATACCACTTTTTCAATTTAAATAAAATTTTAAAGCCCATCACACTAACATCACAAAAAATTCATGTGCCAAGGAAATATATTTTGACCTTGGTTGACCTATTAGCTTATAATATTGAACCTAATGGATATAGTAGTACCCAGCCCCAGCAAGCCAATATTGGCAATAGTGCCTTGCCTCATAATTTAAACTAAATTATAGGACAGCGGAAACACCCTTGAGTATAAATTTAATTCACCAAAATATTCAAGGTTTTTCCAGCAAAGAACTAGAAATAGGGTTGTTCTTAGATAGTGAAAATGTACAAATTATGTGCATTACTGAACATTGGCTTAGACAAGACCAATTAATATTTGATTTTGTAAATTTTAAATTAGTTAGTTGTTTTGCTAGAAAATGTGCCATTCATGGTGGCTCTTTAATAATAGTTAAAAGTACTCTTAAATCCAAGGAAAGAAAGGATATTGTCAAGCTATCAGTAGAAAGGATTGTAGAAATTTCTTGCGCAGAACTAGAAAGTTATATAATATGTATTTACAGACCACCATTGGCTGATTTTTGCACATTTGAATCAACTATGGAACATGTGTTAAAATTAGCTTGTAATAGCCAGAAGCATATTATAGTTTGTGGAGATTTTAATATTAACTTACTCGAAATGTCAAATAATACCACTAGGTTACTAAGTTTATTTAAATCTTTTAATTTAGGTAATCTGTTCTTTGAACCCACTCGGATAGGTGTTAGTAGTGCAACCTGCTTAGATAATATTTTTTGTAATTGCGAATGTTTGGATAAAGAAATATTTAATTGTTTTAATTCGGACCATAGTGGTCAGAAGGCATCTTTCGTCAATGATTTTTATCAAAAACCTCAGACAATAACATATCGACCTATAACTAATAATCGTTTGGAATCATTCAAAAATAAAGTCCAGAGTAATCTATCAGTGTTACCTTTCATACATAATGAGTGTAATAGTATTTATAATGACTTGTTTGGCGTAATTCTGCATCAATTTAATAACCATTTTAAAATGAAAACTTTAACTAGGTCGAAAACCAAATTTAGCGAATGGGCTACTGCAGGTATTCATAAAAGTAGAAATAGGCTTTACAACCTATATAGAGAGAGGGAGGACAATAAGAACGCTGACTTCCTAAATTATGTTAAGAGTTATTCAAAGACCTTTAAGCAAGTTTGTTTAACTGCCAAGGCAAATTTTCTTAGTCTTAAACTCAAATCGTCTGACAATAAGGTAAAAACTGTATGGAATATTATAAATAGAGAAACGGGTAAAACTAAAACTCGCGATAATCAGGTCACCCTAAACTCAGGTGACAAACAAATCACGTCAAATAAAGACGTCGCCTTAGCATTCGAAGATTATTTTTCCAACATAGCCATTAATACTACGAAATGTCTCAAATCATCCGCGGTTCAAGCTCAATCATTACTTTGCACTAATGTCAGTAAATGTAATATAAACTTTGAATTCAGCCCTATAAATTCAGTTTCAATAGTCAAAGTATTTAAAACGCTTAGTTTAAAGAAGACTGAGGATTTGTGGGGCACATCAGTTAGTGTACTTTTTCCTATCATAGGTGTAATTGCACCCCATCTAGCATTAATTTACAATAATTGCATTTCAGAAGGGATCTTTCCAGATCTTATGAAATATAGTAAAGTCATACCTCTTTTTAAATCGGGTGAGATGAGTGATATTACGAACTTCCGTCCCATTTCCATACTACCAGTTTTAAGTAAAGTCTTTGAGAAACTAATTCTGAATGATATGTTAGGTCACTTTAATAGAAATAAACTACTTAACAATAACCAGTTTGGCTTTACCAGAGGTCGATCAACAATTGATGCGGCATCTGTTCTCATTAAATATATATATAACAGTTGGGAGCAATCTTGCGATGCAGTAGGAATATTTTGTGACCTTTCTAAAGCTTTCGATTGCGTGGTTCATACGACCCTTATTTTAAAATTAGAACATTATGGATTGTCTAATAAAGCTATAAGTCTTATGTCTTCTTATCTCAGTGATAGAACTCAAACAGTTGTTGTAAACAAAACACAATCTGATGGAGCTACAGTGAAAATAGGTGTGCCTCAAGGCTCTATTTTAGGTCCTTTTCTATTTTTGGTTTACATAAATGACTTGCCACCATCAGTAGATAAACTTTGTGATATTGTACTTTATGCTGATGATACTTCACTAATTTTCAAGGTAGACAGAAAATCCATAGACTTCAGTAGCATAAACTCCACACTAGTTAAAGTACTTAATTGGTTTACTAGCAACAATTTGCTACTAAATGCTAAGAAAACTAAATGTGTTAGATTCGCTTTGCCTAATGTTAAACCGTTAGATTCTAGTATTATTCTAAATGACGAGTGTTTGCAAATCGTAGATAAGGCAGTTTTCCTAGGCATAACAATAGATAAAAATTTGCAATGGAGTCCCCATATAGCTGTACTGGCAGGTAAACTAAGTTCGGCAGCTTACGCAGTTAGGAAAATTATACAACTAACCAATGTTGAGACAGCTCGCTTAGTTTATTATAGTTATTTCCATAGTGTTATGTCGTACGGTATTCTGGTTTGGGGTAAGGCAGCTGACATACAAACTATATTTGTGTTACAAAAAAGGGCCATTCGTTCTATTTACAACTTAAATTCCCGTGACTCCTTAAGAGATCTTTTTAAGGAAATTAATATCTTAACTGTAGCGTCACAATTTATTTATGAGAATATTATTTATGTTATAAAAAATTTGGATTCTTTCACAAAAAATTCTGATATACATAATTTAAATACTAGAAATAAAAATAAAATAGCTATTCGAAAATTCCGCGTCCGTAAAGTACATAAATCATTTGCTGGTCAATGCATTCATTTCTATAATAAATTACCTGAGGTAGTATTAAAGTTACCCTTTCCAGCACTCAAAAATTACTTGAAAAAGTCGTTAATGTCTAAAGCGTATTATAGGATCGAGGACTATTTAATAGACAAACATGCTTGGCCTAAACCCGAAACTTAATCAATAATATATTTTTTATTTGTTTTTTTTTCAAATTCAAAATCTTTATCTTGTCTGGGGGACACCGTTGATGTAGGAAAACATATCAATCTTATGTGGTCATCTTGCACCGTCTTATATACACATACGTAGGAGTTCTTTTTTTTCCTTTTCTCTCTTTCTATCTTAAGATTTTGGTGTGTTTTCCTGCGGAAACTACGCAGGATATTTGAAATATTTTTTAATTTGCTATTTATAGATTTATATAATGCTAGACTAAGTAGTACCATTGTAATATTAAATATATTTAAAAAAATGACTGACTGCTGAGTTTCTTGCGGCGCTTCTTCTCAGCAGTGGTCTCCTCTTGTGAAGCGCTGGTAGATTCTTGACGTGTAAAAGTGCCCGTGCGGCCTACTTACTGAATAAATGTCTTTATCTTTATCTTTATCTTTAGCTGAGCAAGTGGAAATGCAACTAATAAAGTTGTGCCTATTACGTAAGGAAACGAACAATCGAACAAATTAGCGAGGGCAATTAACCGATATTTCGAGCAAGAATTAATTTACTCTTTGATCAAAACAGAAATAACAACGATTCTCTTCGAGCAGAATCAAAATGAAAATGATCTTTATGAAATGTATGGCGTTTCTGATGATTAGGATAGAATAGAGTAGAAATCGTATATTCGGTGCTAAAATAAAATTCACAGAAACAACAACAAAAACATTTAAAAAAGTAGAGTAATACAAACTTAGAGTACTTGATCTAAAATTAACACCGAAAAGGTTGCCACTCAGCATGGTGTCAGGGTCACTAGCCTTGACGTTGGGTTTCAGAGCCACCATATTGAAGAGAGAGCAGAGCGCTCCCAATCCATCTCACTACTATTTATTAAAAGTAATGCTTAAACTAAATTATTGGCAATTTTTCTGAACAAGAGACTTCTGAATTATTGCGTGTGTGTAGATATGAGTGATTGTGTGTGCGTGCACGCATGTGAGTGTGTTTGTTTACATTATTTTTAAATAGTTAATACATAATTTGTATGACAAAGAGAAAAAAAAAATGCAAATTATACGGGACGTTAACTAAGCGTTGGCCAATTGGATATTTATATATTGTTTTATTTTATGTTATATGAACTGGTTAAAAACATAAACAGGATCCCGTCCCGAGCCCTACGAAGTCTAAAAGTATCAAACAGTGACAAATAGGGAACCACTCAGTATGATATCGAGCGTGTGCCGGGTCACGACTCCCGACGCTGGTTCTCGGTTTATTTGAGTAACTTTACGATTACCAGCGTACTTATACCAGGTAACTAACAAAATAATGCCGTGTGGTTGCCGGCTTAGAATTGTGCCGCTCCATTTCTTGCCGTGGAAGTCGTAAGAGGCGACTAAGGGAATAAAAGCTTGTAGTACTGTTAGGCGATGGGCTTGCTACCTGTCACTAATATACACTGTTAAACATCTTAGCCTAATTGTGCAAATTGTGGTTACAGAGTTATCAACAAGTTTTTAGAGTTGTTGGTAATTCTGTTGCTCTGCCTACCCCACTCTGGGAATGGAGGCGTGAAGGTATGTATGTATGTAACAAAATAAATAAGGCGGAAAAGACACCTTAGCAAGTAGGTCAGTAAGGTACATATTGCAACATAGCGGCCTTTACACTTAAAGTTCGGACTGCGGGAAACGCATCGCGCCACGGCGCGCCGTTCCAATCTTCGTTCCAAACCGTTCGTACGTGTAAAGCCGGCCTTACACTCGTAATTTTGACTTACGTAAGTAGGGACTAGTGAAGGGCGGCTTGTAAGGTTCAAAAGTGAAAGTTTCACTTTATTTTCTGCAATATTCTGAAAGTTTCAAAAGCGAAACTTACACCTTAAGTTTCATGCAATATTCTGAAAGTTTCCAAAGTGAAATCGATTAATTTCTGAAAGTTACTAAAGTTTTGTAATGTAACATAAGTAACGGAAACTTTTCATGATATTAAAATTAAATTTACTTGTGTCAGAATCATTTCCACCTAATTTTGTAACTTTCAGAAGCTGTAATTTTCGCAGTTAAGGAAAGTTTTGTAATGTTTGGGAATGAAGGCGTGAAGGTATGTATGTATGTATGTTTCAGAAATCGCCCATCACTAGTAGGGACGCAGCTATTTGTTCGAATTAGATATAAATATTTTTTTCTCTTTCTAACAGATAGCGGTGTCCCTACTTACGTAAGTAAAATTTACAAATGTCAGGCCAGCCTAAACGTGGCGGTTAGCAGTTCTACCCTTGCAGCGGCGCGAGCGCATGTCGTCTAATTCGCTTAAGAATGGTAAACTTCCATTCCATTTTTATTACGCCTGTAGGAAAAACTTTTGTGTTGTGATCACACTCCACGCGCCAGACTTAACCGCGCTCCCAACTCTGGAATATCGTTTACCCGGACAGTTCGGGTCATAGTCATAGATTTCACTGAGGTTCAAACCGTGGTCACATTTGATCGTAATAAAGTCTTGACAGGTGGACCGACGGTTTTATCTGTGGTTCGGAACGCAGTCCCAGATGCGCAGTGCAAGCTGTGCCGTGTAAGGGCCGCTATTGAATTTGTCGGAATTGCAGTATCACCGACGATTTGCCCGGAGAACGACGATCTAGACTCCTTTTCGATTATTAATATTTTTTTATTTTTTTTTCTTAAAACGGATGCGAGCAAGCAAGTTTTACAACTATGCCAAAGGATCATGGGCAGTTTTGTATGGAAATTGGGTGTGGCACCAACAGAATTGAAACCTTTATATTAAAATGAACTTAGTGAAAACATCATTTCTTATTATGGCCGCAAATACCTAGCTCACCGGAGAACTAAAATATGATCACTTGAAAACAAGACAGTCCATATAAACTTTAGGTACCGTAAAACGGGGCTATTTGGGAACCACGAGGCTATTTGGAACCCAAGTAATTATAAGCTTTTAGTTGATATATTTTTGTCATGGCAATAATATAACTAAAAACTTAGCCTGACAACAAATTTTACAGTTCTAGCATAGCCATGACAAAAAATATATCAACTAAAAGCTTATTATTACTTAGTTCCAAATAGCCCCGTGATTACCAAATAGCCCCATTTTACGGTAATATAAGTACATTAAGAAACTGAAGAATTTTCTTGAAATCGAGAGTTTATTTGTCGTACAGATACATACAGCATTTATAACATACATTAAATACCTACATAAAAAAATAATTCGTGTATTTTTTTTCAGTTAAGTAACTTAATCGAAGGTTATGTTGATGATAGAGTTCTACGAGATACTTCGTAATGTTGCGAGTTTTAAATATACTTTTTAGACAAGTTCTGGAGAAGCACGAACACTGCAGTTTACATATTTTTGTACATCAAATACCCTACACGCAGTTCTATAATAAACTGTAACAATTAAACATTAATTAGCCGAAGTTTCTACGGACGATATATTTTGTTTTCAAGTGCCCATATTTTTGTTCTCCGGTGAGCTAGATATTTGCGGCAATATTAAGAAATGATGTTTTAACTAAAACCTTTTTAATGATATAGTTTTCAATTCTGTTGGTGACACATCCAATTTGCCCATGATCCTTTCAAGTAGTTGTGACATACAGACAAACCTACCCTAAAAACGCGTCTACAAACAAAATGTCGTCATTCCGACCACTAGTAGTAGTAGCTACGCCCGCTTTGTAGCCAACACTGATAACAACTTGTAGTACAGTCAGCGTCAAAAGTAACTGGTCACTTCAAGCTACTTTTGTACTTTATCGCATTAACACATTAAACAATCTTGTTTGACATTGCCTATGTGACAGTAAAGCGACAAGGTATTTAAGTGATCAGTTTCTTTTGACGCTGACTGTACCTATAAGACAGTACTACTTGCCAAATTTCATAGATATAGGTCAACGAAAAATACCGTATACATTTTGATTCCCTTGAGAGTGTCGAAATATACGTTTTTTGCGGCAAAAACAGCCGTATCCTTTTTTAACGTTAACTTAGACGTTTGATTTTTTCACAACCTTAAGGAACTGTAGATTTGAGTATATGGTTTTAATTTTGACTCTACTCTCCACGCGTCCCGAGATAAAGGGTCTTGACAGACGGACAACAAAGTGATCCTATAAGGTTTCCGTTTTTTCCTTTTGAGTTACGGAACCCTAAAAACAATAGAATAAATTAAAATTAGGTACCGTAAAATGTGCCTACTTTGCTCCCCCATGGGTAACTATGCTTCATAGTGACTTTTTTGTATGTTACTTATAAGACAAGGCCGATGGCAAATTTTCTAAAAATAATTGATGTACCTATACATCCAGCTGCGCAGTGAATGAAAGCACTAGAATGATTTACAATACAGAATACCTCAATATAACGATGGAGCAAGATTACCCGTGGGGGAGCAAAGTAGGCACATTTTACGGTAGTGCACTTTTTAAACAAACCTTAATATAAGCAAAAAAATATGGGTTCGTTCGATTAAAAGCTAGACAGGTACAGTATGATTATTTTTATAAAGAGAGCCAATGATAAGTTTAAATAGCAACATAAATATTACAAAACACTTCAGAAAAGGCCAAGACGTAATTAACTTGATATGTTTCTATTTAACGACGGTATTTTGCGCGAAACTGAATGTATCATAAAACACTGTTATCTAGAACGACCGGGCATAAAACCGTAACGACTTACAACGTTAAAGAAATGCTGGTAGTTACTTCTTTACGGCATGGGGCTTAACTGTCGCTTTTAAAGACGCCTAGCTAAGATGTATAATAGGATTTGTGTACCACCGGAGAACCCTGTCACGTTGACATATAACATCACTCAACTTGAGCGACGTGGTTTTTAATACGTCACCTTAATGTGACAGGATTCTACGCAAATAAATTTACTTTAGTTAAAATCACGTCTTAACACGATAAAATCTAACGAAAAGTAAAAGATACACGTAGCTGTTATTAATCCGACATTAAAACTTACACGTGCACCCACAACATATTATATATATATATTTGGTGCAAAACTCTTGACAACAGATGACATTGCGCCAAGGGACATTTTTTTCAACAATATCACACTATTAAAATCTAAGTAACATGTATATTGTTTGATATACTGACAATTTGTTCTTTATTTAAGTGACAATAAGATAAATATCATTCAGTACTGATTATTTCAAGTATCGATATCGGTTAACTAGAGAATTTTACATATTATTATAACGAAATACTAATTGGAATCATACTATATGTAGCGTGAAGTCATTTTTACGTCAACGGCTTGAAAAGCACAGGCCCTGATTATAAAGTAATTTAATGATATTTCATACATACATACATTAAATCACGCCTGTTTCCCAGAGGGGTAGGCAGAGACCACTTCTTTCCACTTGCTACGATCTTGACAAATTTCTTTCGCTTCTTCAACATTCATACATCGAGTCATGCACGCACGTCGGTTTCGGGTACTTAAGATTCGGCCCTTTTCCAGTATTTCTCCGATTTGATTCGAAAAAGTACGCCTAGGGCGGCCCCTTCCGACCCTTCCACTCACTTTCGATCTGTATATCTCTGTATATTTCATTTATTAATGCAGTCTCTAATTTAACTAACAAGTAGTGGTTCAGGTGTCGTCAAGGGTGGCGCCACTGCAGCGCGGAAAAAAATAATTTCATGTCAAAATAAGAAGGACAGCCATTCTCAGTTCACGACGAGCTAGAAAGCAGTGGTTTCAATAAAATTATAATGGTGCTATCTAGGCTGGTTAAAAAATATTAAGGATCTATACTTTGAGAGTGTTTAAAAATTCAACAAGGTTTTTTTCATGGTTTAGGAAAGCAAACGAGCAAACAGGCCACCTGATGGTAAGTGGAAACTGTGACCCATAGACATTCGCATTCACAAGACTGCAAATGCACTGCCAACCCTGAGGACTAAGATGGAATGCCTCTATGGTAGTCATTTCACCGGCTGTCTTATCCCCAAACCGGAACACAACAATGTACACACTGCTGCTTGGCGGTAGGTTAATGGATAAGATGGTGGTACTAACCTGGATGGACCCTGCATAAGGTCCTCCTACATGTATCCACTTTTGGACCTTATTACAATGTTGTAAGGTGTAAAAGTGGATATATCTCTTTATAGACGACTGTACAAGGCTAGGGCTTAGTTTGGGACTAGGTGGATTTGTGTGTGGTTCTCCTCTGATATTACAATTCGGGATAAGTCGGCCAAAAATAGATGTGAATTCCTCGGACAATGGTTTCCTGCAGCATTATCAGCTCGTCCCAGTGACGTCAGAGTCCCGCAGGAAATCCCATTTCCTTAAACGACGCCTTTCCCGGCCTCTTCGCTTTATTATGTTTTTATAGAGGAAAACTAGTTTTCGCAGGTGAGACGGGAGGCGGCATTTTGCCCTTGCCCCAACTTTGCCCGTAATTGGGATAGACCAAAAAAAAAACTCACGGTTTTTGCATTCTAATTCGAAAGAATAGGTAATTTTAAGAGACCAATTTCATTAATTTTATATTTGACCCAATAGTTTTGTTTTAATATCTTTATTTATTTAGCAGACATTTAAAGGATGACATGATTTATTTTAAATTTGGGTTAGTTATCCGTATAGGAGGATAGTTGCATAGGGATTCCAATATAGACGCTTGATAACTATGCAATAATATCGTACCAAATAATTACAATTTATTAAATACATTCGTATTTTTTTCGAATCAGCATTGATATACCTAGTACAAATGCGAGAACTCTTCCGGTTAGCCAAAAAGAAGATCAAGTGACCACAACGCAACATACATACATACACGAGTCTATATTGGAATCCCTAATAGCCATTTTTCCTAATCGTCATTTGTCCAAATTCATCGTTTGTCCTAAAGCTATTTCCGCCTGATATTTAATACTTATTAGTGTTGTTATAATAACTCTAACTTAACCTAACCGAAGGTATTTTTGAAAACCTAAAAAGTTGTCTGACTCACCTGAAAACCAGTTAAGAACAATCAATAATTTAGGACAAACGAACGTTAGGACAAACGATATCATGGATTGAGAATGACATCCAAATCTCTGTAAATGTGACCAGTTTTCATTGAAAATTATGATAAAGTCGTAATTTGTTAATCGTTAATCTAGCCTCCAATTGATATTAAAAGTAAAGATCTAACAAAAAGCAAGCTTAAAAACTCGTTTGTCTCTGCTTTGATGTTTATTGTGAGTAACTATTAATGTTACAAACTATACTCCTGGATTAACGATGAACGCAACGCGGCCCCAGAATTCAAAATCCTCTATACGAAGTCACCGAGCAACAAAATATGATACCTATACCTATATGGTAATATTTTCACGTAATCAAAATGGCAGGCTACTTGAAAACAATACTATACAAACCGCAATGTTTCCGACTTCCGACGAATTGCTTATGTAAATTAGGGAACTGTTTCTTACCGAACACAGGGTTATTTCGAATCCAGCCGCCCACGCCTTCAACCAAGTTTCATCTCCATGAATAGGGAGGTCTTTCTGTTATTTTATTTGTAAACATCAGGCTTAAAAACTCGTAAAACGCGCAGCAACAACGGTTATAGCCTTTATTTACAGCTGCAAAATTTTAGCCAATGTTATTTTCACTGAGATGTTTTGTTTTGCTCTTAGTCGGTGGGCGATCGTTTAGTTGTTTTTTTATTATCATTAAACAATGATACCGATACGGGATGAATAGGACAAAACGACGAAATAGGTATACGAGATAGTTAGGCATGATAACGAGTGGAGCGAGTAACTACTCTAAATCACATACAGGGTGTCCCAAAAGTACCACGCCACAGTGACACCAGAGGTAGGTCAGCTCAAGAGGAACCTAACCAGCCTAACATGACCTCAGTAAAAGTTGCACCGTTTTCGAGTTATACCAATTTAAAGATTTTTCCAAATGTTCACCTCTTTTGACATTGTAAGTGCTCGCATTTACTGGGATAGCTTTAAAATTTAGTTTTTTTTATTTGTGCGCGTTTATGAATAGTTGATTAAGATGATAGAAGCATTATTATGTCAATAACTAATGTAAAAGTTGGAAAAATACTGTAATGAACTTGACTTAAATTATCATCAACATAGTAATTTAAACTTTGAACACCTGTCATAACTTTTTTTTACTACAAACGAAATGAGCAAATAACTTTAAAAACATGCGTGTTTTATGCCAATTCTAAAATGGTATGACACATGATATCTTAATGCATAAAAGTAGGAATTCGTATGACATTTGCCAATATGGATCCTCAGAAATCAATGCTAATCATCTAAAAAATTATCTTGTACTCTACGATATCTCATTTGTTTGTGCTCCTTTGAAGAATATGATTGATTTTTGGTTGACCTTTGTTCAAAGATAATAAAAAACGGGTTTAATTTTCATTAGTTTTTACAGTAAATGTTCGAATTGTTTCCCTCCGACTCTAAGGCACAAATGGCATCTTCGAATAAAATTTCGGTTTAATTTTCGTAAACTGGTTTCCGATATGTCTTGGGCTGCATTGAAGACACGTCGCCGTAGTTCCTCTTTGTTACTTATTGGTTTTGAATAAATATTGTCTTTCAAACATCACCAAAAAAAAAAACATTTTACAAAGCGAAATCAACTTCCGTTAAGAGTGCCGAGTAGTCGTTTCAGTTCCACAAACAAAATAAGAGTCACGAAACGCAAGGTAACGAACTATGAGTAGTTTGGGTCACAGGGCTACACCTGCAATAAATTAATAACTATCCTACAATTCTTTACATGATAAACTTGCAAAGCGGCTAATCGCGTTTCATTTGTTAGTTTGATTGCCGGGATCCTTATTGGCAAATGTGATACGAATTCCTACTTTTCTGCATTAAGATATCATGTGTAACTCTGATTTTGTTTGTGGAACTGAAACGACTACTCGGCACTCTTAACGGAAGTTGATTTCGCTTTGTAAAATGTTTTTTTTTTTGGTGATGTTTGAAAGACAATATTTATTCAAAACCAATAAGTAACAAAGAGGAACTACGGCGACGTGTCTTCAATGCAGCCCAAGACATATCGGAAACCAGTTTACGAAAATTAAACCGAAATTTTATTCGAAGATGCCATTTGTGCCTTAGAGTCGGAGGGAAACAATTCGAACATTTACTGTAAAAACTAATGAAAATTAAACCCGTTTTTTATTATCTTTGAACAAAGGTCAACCAAAAATCAATCATATTCTTCAAAGGAGCACAAACAAATGAGATATCGTAGAGTACAAGATAATTTTTTAGATGATTAGCATTGATTTCTGAGGATCCATATTGGCAAATGTCATACGAATTCCTACTTTTATGCATTAAGATATCATGTGTCATACCATTTTAGAATTGGCATAAAACACGCATGTTTTTAAAGTTATTTGCTCATTTCGTTTGTAGTAAAAAAAAGTTATGGCAGGTGTTCAAAGTTTAAATTACTATGTTGATGATAATTTAAGTCAAGTTCATTACAGTATTTTTCCAACTTTTACATTAGTTATTGACATAATAATGCTTCTATCATCTTAGTCAACTATTCATAAACGCGCACAAATAAAAAAAACTAAATTTTAAAGCTATCCCAGTAAATGCGAGCACTTACAATGTCAAAAGAGGTGAACATTTGGAAAAATCTTTAAATTGGTATAACTCGAAAACGGTGCAACTTTTACTGAGGTCATGTTAGGCTGGTTAGGTTCCTCTTGAGCTGACCTACCTCTGGTGTCACTGTGGCGTGGTACTTTTGGGACACCCTGTATACATACAATGTCATACATACATAAACTTACGCCTTCATTCCAAGAGTGGGGTAGGCAGAGCTACAGAATTACCAACAAGTCTTAAAACTTCTTGATAGTTCACAAGCAGGCACATTTTGCACAAGCAGGCTAAGATGTTTCCCAGCGTATTAGTGACAGGGGGCAAGCCCATCGCCTAACAGTACTACAGGCATTTATTCCCTTAGTCGCCTCTTACGACATCTACGGGAAGACATGGTGTGGCACTATTCTAACCCGGCAACCACACGGCTAAGTCATCTAGGTTTATAGTATTTTCATTCCACGAGGTCCCGTAATACTATTTTATTGAGTGGCCTTAGTCGCGATGCATTGCAGGAACCTTATCGTCATCGAAAATGTATAGAATTGATGTATTAATTGATTCCATCTTCGTCCTCAGGGTTGGCAACGCATTTGCAATCTTAGGATTGCGGTCTTGTGAATGCGAATGTCTATGGGTCACAGTTTCCACTTACCATCAGGTGGCCTGTGTGCTCGTTTGCCTTCCTACGATATAAAAAAAAAAAAACATTTTTACAGTTCTCGAAAATCGTTTATGTTAACATTATTTATTTATTAGGGTTTACTGCGGTAGTTTACGTCTATCATATTACATTATCGATAACGATAGCGTTTGTCTAGGGCCTAGGCCTAGGATGTTGTGTGTTATACATTGACGTAGTCATGGAAACGCAATTTGAGTGACAGTTGCATTTAGGAGTAGATACTAGACGGAAATTTCAATCTTTCTGCTTCCAATGAATGCAAGCGAACGGGACGTTTATAATTTTCGATTGAGTTGTATGTTTCTAGTACCTACATACATACATACATTAAATCATGCCTGTTTCCCAGAGGGGTAGGCAGAGACCACTTCTTTCCACAAACTCAATAAAAGTATTCAATTAATAAAAAGTGAATTACAGCCTGAGGATGCAACGAAAAACTTTAGATAATACAATCCGCCATTTTGCTGCCAACTTTATTTAGCAGGATATAAAATATGGTGTAGTGGTTGCTTTCCCGAGCAAGTTTGGTCGCATTAATTTGGGTAGACATTCGAATTTGTTTAGAACGCCAGCGGCGTTACACCGTACGCTCATATATCACGTGGGGCCCTTCACCTCTCCCTGTTTATATGTTTACGGCGAAGAGCGCCCTTATAAACAAATATATATTTGTAATTATAATATTAACGTAGCTGGTGCGGTGCGTCACCCGTTTTGTTATTATTGTTATTTATTTATTTAATGGCAACGGTCGCAATATCGCGCAACCATTTTACATTTACATAGGTATCAAAAAAAACATAAGGCAACGATGCACGGTGATCCTCTAGCCTCCGTAAAGCGATGTAAGTAGAACTTCACGAAGACCAGATGGGATTTTCTTGGAGCAATCATTCCAAAGGCGATACGTGTTCAAACTTATATAATCCTTCATTATACAGCACATTTGAATTTTAATTTACTGCATTACATCATACATCATCAGCATACATCATTACTATGCATTAAACCACAAAATATGCAAAAAAAATCAAAACAACTAAGAAAGCGACACCATGTTGTCAAAAACCCCAAGAGAATCCCCACCCGTTTTGTTTCCGAACTCAGCATTGATATAATACCCTAGATCTGCAAAAGATTAGTGTTTCTAAAATACATAGGGTCTGAAACTTTTTAAAGCGGTGGCGATTGGCTGCTTCCTAATTTATCGACGTGGTAATTGTATTTTTTTCTCAAGCCCTTTCCGTTCAGAAGGTTTTTTCTCTTAAGAACAAAACTGACAAGCAGTCGATCGAACGCGTTGAACGCTCTGAGCACTGACAAGACAACATAAACCCGTTGGTTAATAATACGTCCGTCTAGTTCAAGAGCGAGTTGTTTATTAGAATCACGGACCTGAAGAAGAGATGGATGGATTACGTGAAGAGCTATATAAAATACACATGACAGTAAATTGTATTTTT
Organism: Acleris emargana; assembly: GCA_927399475.2. Lineage (NCBI taxonomy): Eukaryota > Metazoa > Arthropoda > Insecta > Lepidoptera > Tortricidae > Acleris > Acleris emargana. The sequence continues at coordinate 5,339,044 of OV656847.1, forward strand.
TGTTTCCAATGAGCACATGTATAAATTAAAATTGACATATTATCTATAGGTATCAAATCCCTAGAACGTGAATCCCTAGAAAATTGTCTTTGACCTGTTATGAAATTGTTTTGAACTCGGCCACCATTACTGTATAGTAAATAAGAGCTATAGTCTTTATTATTTGAACTGAGCTTATTCTCAATACAATACTATCATCTACACAAGACTTATATCTGTATCCTGACACTTTACATTTTAAACCTACTGACTAAGAGGATAGGGTTGATAATTCAATGTACATTCAATGTAGTTCTAACTTTTTTGTATGTAATCGGCTTGCGGTTACGGACACAAAGAAAGATAATAGTATTGTACACAAACAATGGCCTTTGTGTAGAAGATCAGCTCAGTTCAAATAATAAAGACTATACCAAGACGTTGACAATACGATAACAGCGGGCCTACTATGGCTGTGTCTATATCGTGTGTAAATGTGGATGAAGCATCCGTCCCTCTCGTACTTATTTACGTGTTAGAAGGTGACGGATGCGTATCCTCATATACGCGATAAACGCAGTCATATTGGGCCCCAGGAGGGTTATTATGACAGTTTATTTCTGCCCTCATAAGCCAAAAGGTGGTATCTCAAATTCAATCTTCTTCTTCTTTCGTGTCGACAAGAACTCGGGCTAAATCTTACTTGCCCAGAAAGCGGCTACCGTGGTATATTTCAAATTCAATAGGCAAAGCATATTCAATCTTCTCCCATTAGTAACGAGGTTCCAATTGCTACAGGAGTTTTAGCCTGAGATATCGCCATTTACCTTAGCATGGCAGCTTTTACGGCGAGCGTAAAGGATAGAGCTATAGCCGTTACATAGCCCTGTACATTTCTCTCAGCGTAACCTGAACTGCAAAACTACGTCATAATAACCCCCCAGGTTACGATATGGTTTTTACAGCCTTGAATACCTGCCAGTACTTTGTAATGTCACAAGTTTAAATAACAAGATCTAAGTACTATGTCTTAATGATGTTGTAGTTTGAATTACGCTGTTCAAGGGCAACCCTCCAAGGGCGGCGGTTCATCGACTTTGTTTACGTGAATTATAGTCTCCGAGCGCTCGCGTGATGCCTCCAACCCCGTTTTTTATGCGTTTCCTTAGAATTGTTCCGTTATTTTCAAGCAACGCGACGTTAAAATACCTGCGCTATAAATAAGACTTAAAAGCCTCTTGACACTTAAATTTACGTAAGTCCATTTATAAATTGATCGTTATAATCGTGTCATCATATTTTTAGCTTTATTTACCGCTAGCAATCTTTTAAAATCTTATGTATATTTTAAGTTGTCGCTTGAGTCTAGTTCAAGTATGAAAATCTACTTTTTTTATGGCATAGGAAAGCAAATGAGCACACAGGCCACCTGATGATAAGTGGAAACTGTGACCCATAGAAATTCGCATTCACAAGACTGCAAATGCACTGCCAACCCTGAGGACTAAGATGAAATGCCTCTATGCTAGTCATTTCACCGGCTGTCTTATCCCCAAACCGGAACACAACAATGCAAACACTGCTGCTTGGCGGTAGGTTAATGGATAAGATGGTGGTACCAACCCGGACGGACCCTGCACAAGGTCCTCCCACAAGTAAAATGAATAAAATATTTAAATGTAGATATTAAAACGTATTTTTATACAGGTTTTACTGGTTAGTTTAATTCTTGTGACCTGCTTTTAAATGAATTTGTACACTTTCCTAATCGATACGCAACATTTCACGTTTTAAATACCTCAAGGGTTATCTGGAAGAGATCCCTTATAATAATAAGTCCGCCTTTGCCATCTTTTTATTCTTAATTTTATGTTTTTTTTATTTCGTTTTGTACAATTAAATGTTTACATACACACATACTGATTGGTACATATCGGGATGCTTTGCCCGAGACTGGTTTTATCTGGTGTATCCTTTAGTATTTTAATGAATGATGATTAAGAACCAATGGTTTTACAAGCGACCATTATTTTCCGACGAAGTTGTCAACCAATGACGACGTCCAGACGATGCGTCGCCATGATACTTACAATTCCGTTCAGTATTACCCGCTTTTTAAATAACCTCAGTCCAAACAGCATGGTTAACTTTGCAATTACCCGATAAATTACTTTTAACACTTTTCACAATCGACGAGTAAATTTATCCGCCATTTAATGTTGGCTCTCTCTTTATCTTATTTCCACGAAAATACTTCTTAGAATGAAACAGATGAAAAAAAAAACAGGAACGTACCTACAGACTCTTTATAAGAACTACAACATATTCAAAAATCGTGGAAATGGGACTTGATTTAGGATGTGAGAAACGGCATGCTAACGGTATGGTTTTTTTGGTTTACATTCATGTTGCATAAAATTGGTTGTCATAATTTCGTTTCGCATAGCTACCCTTGGCAGAATCATCATTTCGCATAATTAATTTTGGCATAAATTTCTACGCATACTGTCATTTGGCACAATTGTCTTTGGCAGAATAGTACATTGGCATAACGTTGATTAGAATAATAGTCCTATGGTAGAATAATTATTTCGCCGAATTTTGTATGGCATACTATGTAGTTGGCATAAAGTTATAAAGCAGAATAATATTTTACTAGGTACTTCATCCTTGATCGTACGCCTACTTTTGTTGTAGTAATTCGGTCATGGCGCTTCGCCGGCCGCTACCGCGGCACGCTCGCTACGCTCTCGCTCGGCTCGCGCGCTTTTATTGTAGAACTTCTAACCTAACCCAACCTATTTTACTGGTAGCAGTTCGTTACTAATTATTATGCTATGGTACAATTATGCCATAATAAATTCGGCGGAAGGTTTATTCTGCTACATAAAATTCTGCGAAATGAAAGTCGGCGATATTAGTATTCTGCTATTCAAAATTCTGCCAAATGATTGTTATACGTTATGACAGTTATGCTAAGTATACTATTATGCTAAAGTATCATTCGGCTAAAAATGTTTCTGCGATAACTGTTATGCGAAATGTATTTCGGACAATCGATATTATGCCAGATGAAGGGAACCCGGTTTTTTTTAACAATAACGCGATTTTAACAGCGTTTCAGAATCCTTTTAAAACGTTCCTTCGTTCCTTTGTCATTATTTTATTCAGCTAATGCAGCCTTCGCCAGCTAACAAGCGTGATCTCAAACCCACTTTTTCGTCAATAAAAAAACTTCGCACTGAAAACTTTTAATTGCTTCATAAATCCCTTTCAGGGGAGAACGAAACCGAGGTATTGTGAAAAGTTTAAATGCCCAGTTCATGAGGCAATCATGGTTGGGGTCAGATGTAAAGTAAAAGTCATATATTTACTGGAGTTTCGTCGGTTTTTCTTCGTTAAAGTTGTGACAGATGCAACTAATTGAGACCAAGTACCTATGCTTGTGGTAGTTTTCACAGCAAAGGTTGAGCACTTTTTAACTGACTTAAAAATCAGATTCACATTTCGTCAAATTTGAATTCTAATTACCTATTGATTGATATCCACGAATTGGGATAGACCAAAAATAATTACTGAGGATTCTTACATTCTAATTCGAAAGAATAGGTAATTTTAAGACACTCATTTCATTTATTTTGTATTTGACCCTATAGTTTTGTTTTAATAGCTTTATTTATTTAGCAGATATTTTATGGATGACATGATTATTTTAAATTTGGGTTAGCATTTTCTAATAAATTACAACAATTAAATGATATCTAAAATATACTATTTCAAGCGGTTTTCGCCTAACCCGTAAGATACAACTAGGAGGGCTTCAAGCCAAAATCGAAAGTCAAACAAAGGTTAAATATACTTTGGTCGAAATATGCGAAAGTGATAAATATTACACAACTTTAATAATATAAAACGGCTTAAAAATCCTGTTCCTCGAAATGGTTTTCGAATGTAATTGTAAAAATATGATCATTCCCAATTACACCGAAAAAGTATAAACCTGTCGGATGGTCTCGTTGTAGGTACCTACACATTAGGTTATGATCGACGATCGATGTAGTTTCTCCAGTTAGACGGCGTATGTTCTCGTTCAATACACAGATACTAGATAATCTACAGAAGAACACGTGTCTGTAAAAAACTCGTCAACAAAAGGGTGATGGGCAATTTTGTATGGACCCCGTCCCCACCCTCCAACAGACACGGGATGCATGTTTATATGTTCGTTAGGGCCCAAAACAAGATAAAATAACTATTTTAGTAGCTAAATCGATGGGATTTTTTCTATAAAAAAAACCTTTCAAGAGTCATGCAATGCAAGAATGTGTTCATTTTTAAACCAATTCCATACGATATGATAATGGTTTCCCAAGAAAACCCCATACATAGGACGATCGTCGTCATAGTAAAAAATCATCAGGTTGCCAAGATCTATCAAATGAGATATGTTTCATTTCTGTTGGTGGGTGGGGACATTTTGCCCATTGTCCTTTATGTGATTAATTAACCTTCTCGCCCTTAATACTCGTACTTATCAAATTTCCAGTATTTTTCGCCAATCCTGATTAATTCAAGTCAATTCATATTTAAATGTAAACAATCGTATTCTACGTCCGAAAGTGTTTTAAATGTAAATTCTTACCGTTTCTTTCTCGGGGACGGTGTAATTGCCTTTCTGGGCTCTTATTTTGTAACAGTAATAGGATTTTATGAAATTCGGAGTCGATTCTCTCAAGTTTCGAGTTAATCAATTCAAGTAAATTTGGAAGGTGTTATCTGCATTTAGGTACTTTTTTAATATAACAAGAATGGAGTTTGTCTTTTATGCAATAGGGATTGTTATTTTTTTTTAAATTACTCTAATTTGAAAACCATTTCAAGGAATAAGATTTTAAAGTTTTTGAAATATTTATTTATTTCGGACATTTCGACAAAAGTATATTTGACCTTTGTTTGACTTTCATTTCTGGCTTGAAGCCCTCCTACGGTGCATCTTACGAGTTAGGCGAAAATCGCTTGAAATTGTATGTTTAATTACACTTACAATCACTTTTTATCATTAGATATCATTTAATTGCTGTAATTTATTAGGAAATGCCACCCTAAATTTAAAATAATCATGTCATCTATAAAATGTCTGCTAAATAAAATTACCTATTCTTTCGAAATATAATGTAAAAACTGTGTTACTATTTTTGGTCGATCCCAATTGGGCCAAACACCCCACCCACCAACAGAACTGCAACATATCTCAGTTTATAGATCTTGGCAACATCATGTATGATGTATTTTTACTATGATCGCCGTATGTATGGGGTTTGGAATCATATCGTGTGAATTTTGTTTAAAATTAAACACATACTTGCCTTGCTTGCTCTTGAAAGGTGTTTTTATTAAAGGATCCCATCGATGTTGCAACTAAAATGCTCATGTATCCCGAGACTGTTGGAAGGTGGAGTCGGGGTCCATACAAAATTCTCAAATTTAGTTTCTGTTACTGACCTAATATTTAAGACAGTAAAAACAAAACCATACAGCGTAAACTATTATTAAATCTATTATTCCTCATTCTTTTATTAAATGTTATTATTTAATAATTTTAGCCAGTTTTATAGCCCTTGTAATAGATTGGTTGTTGGAAAACCGCCTTAGTTATAATTTGATTAGCAACCAATCAACTAGACCGCTGAATTAATCAAAGAAAGTGGACAAAGTCAACGGAACCACGTAGCTACTATACAGTAAACATCGTTAAGAATTCAAATTAACTTGAGTTTCTCATGAATGGTTCTGAACTTTGTACAATCTTTTAACCTTGTGAATTATGCAGTAGATATAGTGTTTAAATTGTTTTTGAAAAAATCCGGTCGCGTACTTACTTGATAACATAACATCATCAAAACAAATGGTAGTGAATTCGGATAGATTATTTGTATTGCTACAGTAAATTCTGTATACACTTTGACGTTACCATTTATCCATCGACAATGTGTTACTATCATTACCCTGGCAAATAAAATAGTGAACCAATAATGATTTATTTAATTTGTATGCCGTGTGGTTGCCGGGTTAGAATAGTGCCACTCCATGTCTTCCCGTGGATGTCGTAAGAGGCGACAAAGGGAATATAGGCTTGTAGTACTATTAGGCGATGGGCTTGCAACCTGTCACTAATACGCTGGTAAACATCTTAGCCTATTTGTGCTAAATGTGGTTACTGACTTATCAACAAGTTTTAAAGTTGTTGATAATTCTCTAGCTCTGCCTACCCCACTCTGGGATTACAGGCGTGAAGGTATGTATGTATGTAATTTGTATGAAAAGTAAAAAAAAGTAAAAAATCATATTTCGACTTATGTTCATATAACGTTATTTAATCATTACCACCTCAGCTATATGCTGGTAAATTTATGCGGGTTCCTCGCAAGCACCGTGTATGCAGAAAATAGAAGAGAATGCTTGCTTCACTTGTCCATTCATAAATTTTCCCACCAGCTGATCCAACGGAAGGATGTATATTTCACGTTTTATTACATTCTTTAAAACGCTTATATAAATCAAATCACGCGCGGGACGTAACTCACCTCTTTACGATGTTCATGTATCAGTGCCCAGACTGCGTTTTATCGTTCAAAACGAGTCAATTTAGTATGAAATGAGTGGGACGGGCACTTACTCTTTTAACGTCGGAGGATGAAAAAAGCCGAGGAATCCGAGATGAAGCCCCGCAGTAGGTAATGTAAGGACTTTTGATGTGAAGATTTTCCTGTTTGAAATATCGATGTAGGTAGAGGACTAGAGGTTGTTATATATGCGAAGTTTAAGATGTATTTCAGAAACGACGCTGTAAAACGGTCGGTTTGTTTGTTGCCTGTTTTTAACTAAGATAGATTACGTCGTCGTTAGCCTAGATAGACTAATAACCACCGCTTAGACATGAGACTCCCTAGACTAGTGACCGTGCCTACGATAAGGAAAAAAAATACGATGAGCGTTTCCTAGTACTTACCAGCTGTTTTCTATGTATTTAAGTATATGAACGTTGATCGTTCTCTAGTACATTTAGAACAAGCCTACAGCTTACTGCCGCACTCAGAGACGTCAATTAAATTTAATGCTGGTTTAGTGAGGTGTTGTCTTATTCTATTGCTGTAGCAAAGAAAGTGACAGAAGCAAGTTAAATCAAGCATTATATTTAATTGACGTCTCTGACGGCAGTTAGAGTGAGAGATTTCCCTCTGATTTTATTATAAATATAAATATATCTATGAATAACTTGTTATGTTGTATAAATTAAACAACTTGAGCTTTATTTCTTTCTGAATAGATCATACACTTGAACGATATTTTCTACTCAAAAATAACTAGCCTGAGTCAATAGTTTCCCAAAACAACTAAGCATTTTATTGATTACGCTGGTTACATTCATCGTAGTTTCGTCTACGTCAATCTTGAATTGAATTTCAGCACACCATCAATCATCATAAAATAGCTTTGAATAATTAATACCTAAATGACTACCACAAACTGATATAAATTTCATGTTATGTGATCAATGAAAGCAGTTTCAGTTTTATTACTATGAAGATGAGCATCAAAATCGTTTGAGGCATGATAGTACTAGGCGAAAACAATAGACTGTTCTGGGATTAATATTTAAGTAACTAGTTTAACCTTGAAATTTGTTTTTACTTCAAGACTTATAACTATAACTATATAGCGGATGATTTGAGTTTATGCCTCAGCAACTGGCCGGAAGAGTCTTAAAAAAAGGGAGTAATGTAGATTTAGAGAAGAAGTCTTTCCCTAGCATTGGGACACTTATGAAGGCAAGAAAAAAATGTGGTACTCATTATCAGTGTAAACTCTTTTCTTATGAAGGCCGGCTGTTCTGGCATTTCTCTGAAGTTGCAAGATTATATGCGTCTCGGATGATGAAAGGTGCAGGTCACAACGCATTGAATAAAAGTCGACTGAAATGTACAAATGTAGTGAATAAACATGTGACATCGTTTTTGATCGGTAACGTTCGTGTTTATCTTGCTTTCTCAGCTGTCGACAAGTTAGTTGAGAAAGCGAGACGAAAACGAACTCGTAGGTAAAATACAATGTCGTTATCGTAATGCACTACGCCACGTTTTGTACAACCTCGCTGCCTTTCCAAAGTTAACATACCTATGAACGAACCTCCTCAGACATGTCATAAAATATAAACCTGTAAAAGAGCATATGAAAGTAGAAACTGACGACTACGAATTTTTGCCAAGGTGAGCACGCTAGAAATTCTGTAAGCTCTTTTTGATACTGCATATTTTGTAAGCGGTTTGGCGTTCCGGACGGCTGGTACGACTTTACCGAGATGGCTGAGTAAATATTTTAAAAAGAGTCTTTCAGGTAAATAATAAGCTTTTAAAGCTCAAGACTTTGGCACTTTTTTGTGTCCTTAGGACATTTTTTTTATCTACACACCTGCCTGAAAAATGTGCACTTTGTTTTTTTTCTTCATATGGCAATTAGGAAAGGTTAAGTTTTTTTTATGGCCCAGTGAAGACAAACGAGCACACAGGCCACCTGATGATAAGTGGAAACTGTGACCCATAGGCATTCGCATTCACAAGACTGTAATCCTAAGAATGCAAATGCACTGCCAACCCTGAGGACTAAGATGGGATGCCTCTATGCTAGTCATTTCACCGGCTGTTTTATCTCCAAACCGAAACGCATCATTGCGAACACTGCTGTTTGGCGGTAGGTTAATGGATAAGATGGTGGTAGCGATCCGGACGGACACTGCACAAGGTCCTACAACCCGCAAAACCGTCGCGTATTCAGTTATAGATCTCACCGTTAAATTTAACTGTGAGATTTATAACTTCAAGTGTCACTAACAAGTAAGTGGTTGGAAAAACCAGCGTCACCGGATTAAATTTCAATACGAGAACGTAGCAACACATTACAAAAAGAAAACACAAATTAAAAGTTATACTTTGCATGTGAATAGCTTACGTCAAATAATTCCATAGCAAAAAAAAACTCTCCTATGTGGATCTATATGTGGGACATATGTATGTAATAAAAATGACTGCCTGATGAGGCGTTTAGCAGGCTGAGCAATAGCGAGGCATGCTAAAATACGAGCCAGGAAATCGTCGTTTCCGCCGAAGGATATATAAGAATTATTATAATTGGATATATAATGCTTTTCTCAAACAATGTGAGGAAATGATAAAAATACTTGATTATAAATATTTTTAAAAATCTTTGATAATTTCGGAGAGAATGTTTGTTTGAAAACTACGAGTATTAGTTAAGATAGTTTCCACGCCCGACAAGCCGCCGCTAGCACCGCACCGCAGAGCCCCGCCGCCGCACCACACGCCCCCACCTACAAGTTGGGTGTACGGGATTTTTTTCGTGGTCCTTTCGATTTTAAACACAAAAGAGATCACTTTTAAAAAACAATATGTACATGGACGGAAAGAGTTTCCATATGGTTTTTTTTACTCCTAGAAGTAAAATGAGGCACTTTCCGTCCTTGTGTTTCAATCGGAAAACCGTTATTTCCGAGCAGGTTTGAGATTAGTGTAATTTTCTATTCTGCAGTCTTTTCTACAAAGTTATCTCTATACATCTATTTTAAAGCTGATACATAAAATGTATAGTAGGTATACATTGTATACTCGTAAGTGTCATTTGAAGGATGTGGTTTTGATCTGATACTACATTGTCCTCTATTTGTACATACATGCACACACATATGAAAAGCCAAACCTAAAGCGATCTAAATTCATATTTGATATACGTTCGTATATTAAAGTTGATACTTACATTATTATTCATCTTATTACGACCCATTTTAATCAAATTCCCAGAATAAACCAAAGTTGAAATACGAATTATTAATTAAAAAGAATTGGCGACCTCGCCTGACCCATTTCCGCCCAAGCTCCCAGCACAGGTCAATACTGGCTCATTCTAACAAGTTTAAACTCTATCTACCCTCGTTAAAAGTTGGATTTCAATCGTGATTTTTTCAACTGAATCTTCAAATAGAAGCGAGACATTTGGGCAATAGTCTATTGATTGTTTTACCGTTTGTTAACATATTGTCGGTTGAAGTTGGAATGCTACTTCAAATATTAATATTTGTAATTACACAAGAGTAAAAACAGAGAAAGTTAATTTCAGACTTCCATAAACACAATAAATAAATTAAATAAGGTTTATTTCACCAACGATAAGCGCTCTCCCAACTTTAATCTTTGAAATAACTTCAAATATCTATAACGCTGTGACTAAGTATAAACAATATTCTTAACGCTAACGTAAACTATTGTCGAAAGCTGTCAAAATGTTACATACATTTGACATTCAAAGTTAGTGTACGTCAATCCTATTTTATTTTCGATTACGATAACATTCTCGCAAAGTATCTTGTCCCTCAGGCACATAAGAACTAAGACAAAAAAAATGCTGAAGAACATCTGAACGAGTTTGCAGCGTTGAGGCTGGGTTGCCCAGTGTGTGAACCTCACCAGTGTGTCTGTGGTACCGCGGTAGAAGCTAATGGTCACCACGGACTAAGTTGCATGAGGTGCGCGGGGCGATTTTCCAGGCACCATTCTATTAATGACATTATTCGTCGGGCTCTGGTTGCGGCCAATGTCCCTTGTGTGTTGGAGCCTCGGGGTCTAAATCGATCAGATGGTAAGAGGCCAGACGGCTTAACACTGGTTCCGTGGGCTAGAGGCCGTAGCCTTCTGTGGGATGCAACGTGCGTCAGCACCTTTGCTCCCTCGCACCTCGGCTACACGATGCGAAGCGCGGGTGCCGCCGCAGAGAATGCTGCAAGGCTCAAACATTCTAAATACTCCGATCTCAAACCGTTGTATGAGTTTGTTCCGGTGGCAGTGGAGACCAGTGGTCCTTGGTGTGTAGAAGCAAAGACTTTTATTAAAGCTTTGGGTCAGCGTTTAAGGGATAGGGGCTGTGATCCTCGGTCCGGTTCGTATCTGGTTCAACGAATTTCGTTGGCAATACAGCGTGGCAATGCTGCCAGTATATTTGGAACCTTTGAGCCAGGCGCTATCCGTGCAGGGGAATAATTATAGATATATTGACGAAGCATGTTGCTGATTGTTTTATGTACGCTGTTGACAAAGCATGTTGCTGATTAGTTTATGTACACTGTTGACGAAGCATGTTGCTGATTTACTATTGTAAACTCTTGACGAAGCATGTCGCTGATGAATCTTGATACTTTTACTGAATAAATATATATGTTTGTCCGAAATTGAAAGTCACTAAATTAACGAGTAGACTGGTTCATAAATAATGTAGCATGTATATTCAGTCTAGAAAGTTTCAAATAACAGGTCTTAGGGCCTGTTTCACAATCGACGAGTAAAATATCTGCAACTTAAAGTTGGCTCTCTCCTTGTCTATTTTCAAGGGTAAGAAAGAGAAACGGCTAAGTTTATCTGTCAAATATTCTTTACTTGTCGATTGTGAAACAGGCGGTTAATCAAATAAATAGTGATACCGGTACAGGGGGGGTTATTATGACGTAACTATGCAGTTCATTTTACGGTGAGCATAAAGGACAGAGCTATAGCAGTTATATAGCTCTGTCCTTTTCTCTCAACTGAACTGCATAGCTATGTCATAATAACCCCGCAGATATTTCGTTAGAACGTTCTTTACCCTGTATAAATTTAACCGCTCCTTTCCAATCCCCCATGTGTAACCAAGTCCAAATATAGTGACAATAAAACGAGGCTGGGGAAATTCCGAGGATTTGTTGACGGATCACCGCGATCTTTATGAGGTCGTCTGTCGTAAAAAGTTCTTTGCCAAGGCTAAATGGTCTTATAGGTGCTTTAGTCAAATTAGATTTTTGCTTTTTTATTTCTTTGACCTTTGCTTCTCATCGTCAGATACGAGTATTGTTTATAGTTAACCTTAGCTTCTCATTGACAGAAATTGTTTCGAACATTATTTTATGTTAGGTAAAGTAGGTTAGGAAATAGGTATCGTGCTTGTAAATGGTCGGTTATAAATGAAATATCTTTGACATTAGTTTATCAGCGAAAGCTAAAAGTAACCAAAGCGGATTCCAGCATAGAATTTCCTTTACTCCCTGTATTAATTCAACCTCTCCATCTTTCTCAATCTACCATGTGTGACTTAATCCAAACATAGTGACACTAAAACGTAGGGGCTGGGTAGATTCCGAGGCTTTGTTGACAGATCACCGCACCCTTTATGAGGTCGTTTGTTTAAGGAAATTAGCTAGGTATTTTATTCTTTTACCTAAAATTTTTATTGTAAGAAATTGTGTGTGGGTGTTGGAAGTCACTTCATGTTAAATAAAGGGAGATGTGAGAAATTGTAAATATGAACAGTAAAGTTGGTCTCACTAAAAAAAATGCCACCTACAAGAGATATAAGTACCCTCATATCTATAGCATCCAATCGCAGTTTTTATATGGAAAATCGTTATTATGTACGAAAAGGCGTCCGCATCAATTCACCTTTCCGCAACTATTCAGCTTCAGCATTAAATGAAATGACTAGCATAGAGGCATTCCATCTTAGTCCTTAGGGTTGGCAGTGCATTTGCAGTCTTGTGAATGCGAATGTCTATGGGTCACAGTTTCCACTTACCATCAGGTGGCCTGTGTGCTCAATTGCCTTCCTATGCCATAAAATAAATAAATAAATAAATAATAATAAATAAATGCGTATGATGAAACCTATTTCACGTGCTGAAGGATGTTTATTCAAGTTAACGCAAGAGAGACGCTTACGCGTGAGACCGAATGCTTATGAACGAGAAAGGTTGCTGAAGCATACGACGGCATGCTTGCGAATGAGAATCTTTTAGCAGCTCTGAAAGCAGGCGATGACATCCTTTCAAATTCATGTGATAGCATTATCTAACCAGTAGTGACCAGCAACGCGTATTGTGAGTCTGAAATCGTCCAGCTAGATGAGATTCGATGCTGATAGACGTGAGTCCACCCAAAGTTGACATAAATTTAATATAAAATACTTGTAATATTCGATACGTATATCAACAAAAGTATTGTTAGGCTCGTATGAAGTAAATACGGTAAGGTATTCAAAACAACCAGGGTAAGAGTTAGTCAAAAGCAAACCCATTACAAATATTAAAAAAACTAACATGGGTGGTCAACATTTGGTTTTATAACGCGCAAACAAAATGCTAACTTCACTAAGTAAGTGGCAACCATTTACTTTTCTGGGGCTCTCTTCTACCCGGTAAAACCTTGCTTTGGACTAGTTATCATATTGGCAATGTTACGATAGCCCTTATTTACTTGATAGTAACAGCGGCGGAGTTAAAAACAATACTGGCAATATGTTTTTATCGAGTGCAAAAGAGCCCTGTAACAGTCTTGTAATGACGTGACGTTTACAAAACGCACTTGTGTGCGTGTTGAATATAATGGTCTTTAAGCCAAATAATATGGTCACATGTTTACACGTCATAAAACAGTAAAGTCGATAAGATGCGTTTTAAATATGAATGTGGAAGGCTATAGTGGAAGGGGGACTTAAAAGAGATGGATGGAATGTGTTAGAAGTGACATGAAATACAAGGATGTGAATATTGAGACGACTGCTGATAGGGATGTTTTGAAAAAAAAGACGTGCTGCAGACTGTTAAATGATTGAGGGTAAGGGCACCATTCTTTAAGTATATCTGCTTTTTGATGCGAAAAAAAAACAAAACATATATAACAAGTTCAAAAGCTAATTTTATCTCTTTAAGGTATTTCTTCCAGTTAACCCTAAAAAACTTAAGTGACGTTTTAAATTTTAGGCTTTGGTCGCTTTGACCCGCCACGCGCGGCGGGCATCAGCTGGTGGTAGATGCGGAACGCCGCGGACAGCGGTTGTTTGTTCGTCCTGAACGTTACCATCACTTGGTGAACTATTTCTTCAATTTAAAAAACGTTGAGCTATCGTCTACCCGCCATAATGCTTCAAAATAACTAAGGACGTCGCGACGGGCGAGAACGACCGATCGTAAACATTCACGGACACTTTAGACGCCGCGGGCGAGACGGGCGGCTACCCTCTGCGGGTGGCTGGTTAGAGCGATCAAGGCCTTACAAGGTACTCAATTTCAAAATTGAAAAGCCATTAATTTGGTCGATTGTATATCCGCCCAAATAAAGTAGGCTCTTACTAACACTTCCAAAAATAATTATAATATTCATTATTATTAATTACGAATTTGTGGCACTTGTAGTGGAGACCATGGGTCTTTGGTCAGCCGATATGAAAAGCTTTATTAAGGCTCTGTCATCCCGGCTCATAGACACCTCCGGAGATCCTAGAGTTGGTGCTTACCTCTCCCAAAGGATTGGGCTAGCTATCCAGAGAGGTAATGTAGCCAGTGTCATAGGGATCATGCCGCGAGCGGACCTGCTAGAGGGGGTGTTCTTTTTATAGTGGTGATTATTATTTACATCTTTAATATTAAAGTAGCTTAGTTTAATTTTAATTTAAATAAGTTTAGTTTTAACTTTTAACACGTGCTTAAAACGCGGACCTGCTATAGGGGGTGTTCTTTTTACAGTGGTGATTATTATTTACATACATACATACATACATACATACCTTCACGCCTGTAATCCCGGAGTGGGGTAGGCAGAGCTACAGAATTACCTACAACTTTAAAAACTTGTTGATAATTCTGTAACCACATTCTGCACAAATAGGCTAAGATGTTTACCAGCGTATTAGTGACAGGTTGCAAGCCCATCGCCTAATAGTACTACAAGCCTTTATTCCCTTAGTCGCCTCTTACGACATCCACGGGAAGACATGGAGTGGCTCTATTCTAACCCGGCAACCACATATTTACATCTTTAATATTAAAGTAGCTTAGTTTTATTTTAATTTAAATAAGTTTCGTTATAAGTTTTAAAACGTGCATATATTTTTTACTTACCTATAATAAATTCAAGAAACCATTTTAAGACAGCGAATCGTTGTTGATGCTCGCTGATTTCCAAACAAAACGGTCCTAAAATGGATAACTTCCCATTAAATGCTTTTTTTATCTGGAAATTCGTTTTTGTATGAGTTTCCGACATCACCGGCTGATTAATTGCAGATAAATACTTAATCGTAACTAAACCCTAATTAGGATATCCATTATCCTTGCTGTAACTTTAAAACGGAATCAAACACACGCTCTGATTGCAACAGAACGTGCGCGTTTGCGATATGGCTTTATATTTGTTATTGTTCTTGTTCGGTTTATTAAAATTGAATTGTGTGGTTAGTCATGATTACAAGAACATCTCACTGGATGCGGCTTCGCGGCAGCTGTATAATTTTAAAATGGAACACAAGGTTCGTATTTTCTTATATTTAGTACCTAGGTACTATAAGTAAATTACTTTGCGTATGATTCGAAGTATGCACTAACTAGCAATCAATTTGGATTTTGATGTTGACAAATTGTATAATTATCTTTGTCGTATACATTAAAATACATTGCAAAAAAGACATTAATGTATGTAATTTTTGAATGGTTCAGTATTTTTTAGTGGAATAAGAAAGAATGGTCTTTAAACTCTTATTATCAAAATATTTTGTGGATAATATAAGGAAGTAGGTACATTTCTAATTATGGTCAATCTAATTACTGCACTCAAATGTGAGAGATCATATAATACCAACAGTAATATATTATGCAACATTTGGCTCGAAAATATCTGAGACGCTCTTATGTCTCCAGTAATGGAGACGTGTCTGTCTGAGTCTTAAATCAGAGCTAGAATTCAATAATTCTAAATTTAATATATTTATTAAGTAGGTAAATTGGCCACATGAGGGCTCTTTTACACGTCGGTACTATGAAGTGAATCTTTTAGCGCCTCGGACGAGACCGTCATTGCGGAGAAGAAGCGGCGCAAGAAACTACAGAAGAGCTCAGAATACGTTGTGTATTTGTTCTCTATTTTGTTCTAAAATTGTTCAATGTTGGTGTTTACTTTGGTGCGAGTTTACTGCCTCAAGAACGAATGTGGTTTGAAAGATGGCGGTTGATAGTTATTGTGTACTTATGTTTCGCCTAAGAATCATGTTTTTTTTTTTTTTTTATATCATAGGAAGGCAATCGAGCACACAGTTTGTATGTAAACTCTTTATTGCACAATAATATAAATATTACAATATAAATATTAAACTAATGTACAAAGGCGAACTTATCCCTAAATGGGATCTCTTCCAGCGTACCCTGAAGTAGATGAGTTAGGACAATGCAATGTATAATAATATAACGTTGGAATTTATTTTGTAAGATCTTACACAAGATAATTATGTTTGCGTTGAAAGAACCAAAAACTTGACCAATGTTGTATAATTTTAAATATTTTGGAAATAATATCAGGCAGCAATATCACACCAATTGACCAAGTCCCAAACTAAGCTCTAGGCTTGTGCTATGGGTACTAGATAACGATATAATACTTAGTATATAATACTTAAATACATAGAAGACATCTATGTCAGGGCGTCGTCACCGTAAGAAAAACCCAATGCAGTTTTTTTTTCTGTTACAGGAGCCCATAGGCCTCATGACTACAAGTGCTGGGATCCCGGTGGAGATAAGAGATACATATACACTGAACTCTGATGTGTTGTCTAACAGATTCTATCTAGATTCAGTACTTCATTTGGATAAAGAACGCATACCGGAGCGAATCGTACACGCTAAAGCCGCAGGAGCCCTTGGTTACTTTGAAGTTTATCACGATGTCTCCAAGTACACTAAAGCTGACGTGTTTAACGGAGTTGGCAAGAAAACACCTGTAGTAGCTAGATTTTCACCGAGTCGAACGAATCTTGGAGGTAGCGATCTCGTCAGAGACATAAGAGGCTTTGCTGTTAAATTCTATACCAAAGAAGGAAACTTAGATTTCCTCGGATTACATATTCCTGTATATTTTTACAGAGATCCAGTTTTATTCCCGACGTTTACACGTGCTTTTAAAAGGAATCCTAAAACGAATCTCCTAGATAATACCGCGGTGTGGGATTTCCTAACCCTAAGGCCGGATTCGTTGCACGGTTTCCTCTGGATTTTGTCAGACTACGGTATACCAAACGGATATCGTAAGATGGACGGATTCCCAATTCAAACCTTCCTTCTCACAAATGAACATGGCGACAAGTATTACGTTAGATTCAATTTCAGAACCGAACAAGGAATCGAATGTATCAACTCTGACAGAGCAAGGGAAATTCAAGGTCGCGATTTGGACTACTTCTCTAGAGATCTATACAACGCAATTGAGAATAAAACGTATCCAGCATGGTTATTAGAAATGG
Organism: Acleris emargana; assembly: GCA_927399475.2. Taxonomy (NCBI): domain Eukaryota; kingdom Metazoa; phylum Arthropoda; class Insecta; order Lepidoptera; family Tortricidae; genus Acleris; species Acleris emargana. Next base: position 5,356,399 of record OV656847.1, read on the forward strand.
ATGTGATGTCCAGCGAAGATATTAATAAATGTAACTTTGACCCGTTTGATGTGACTAGGCAATGGCGGGAGAGAAGCTACCATACTGTTCCGATTGGCCGTATGGTGTTAACCAAGAATCCTGATAATTTCTTCAGAGTAGTAGAACAGGTATCCTTTAACCCCCATAACCTAGTTCCTGGAATTCCTGGTCCCCAGGACACGTTATTTAGGGGCCGCCATTTGCTATATCGGGACACAGCAAACTATAGATTAGGAATAAATAATGCGAAGATAGAAGTAAACTGTCCAAAATACGCAAAAACTTACAATCGAGACGGGCGTGCGCCTGTTAAAGACAATATGGGAGATGCTCCAAATTATTACCCTAATTCGTTCCACGGACCTATGCCTTTCATCGACGAAGACCGTCCGAAAGAACGTCTAATGCTTTACGAAAGGGCTGCTGTAGATTTGCAACCAGCTGCTAACTTCTATAACCATTATGTGGCTGAGGAGAGTCACAGGCGACGGCTGGCGATGAATGCAGCGGAGACACTTGCTACTGTCACTCCTCCAGTGCTTCAAAGAGCGCTCAAGCTGTTGACGCTTATTGATCCTGATTTAGGGAAGAGAGTGAATCGAGCGCTGCCTGCGGCTAGGAAGAATGCTATGCATTGAACAATTGTCAAAATACTGGTAGGGTACATTTTTTTAACATACACGTCTAAGGGAATAAAACCTTTGCGCGATTAAATTAGGATGACTGGTTTTTGCTGCGATTTATCGCACATTCAGAACAATAGTGACCTAATGCAAAATTTCAGCTTTCAAAATTAAAGTCATAAATTTATTATTATAGAGACCTAACTCGAAATTTAAAATTTCTGAATTAGGTCACTATTGTTTTTGTGCGTTATGTTTACTCGTAAAGTATTACCTAGTTAGTTTATCTTTCTTTAAAATTAATTATTGTCTTTAGCAGTTTATAATTGTCATCGTCAATTCTCTTTCTATTATTTTCACTTGTTTTTATATTATGTAAACTTAAATGAATACTAATTTACAATGTAGATGCGATTATTGCGCCGTTGTGCAATGAATGCAGTTTTATGAAACAGGAAGCATTTAATATTCTTTCTGCTGTTTTCACACACGGAATAAAATAGTTAATCTTGTCGGTTACCTAACTTTTGTTTTAATCATTATCAAAACTAAATTACACATTTCCTTTGGGCGTCTAAAATATCTGAATATCTATTTTACTTATCCGAGCAATGATATCACTTACATACATACATACCTTTACGCCTGTAATCCCAGAGTGGGGTAGGCAGAGCCACAGAATTACCTACAACTTATCAATACAATGATATTTATTATTTTATTTATTTATTTTATGGCATAGGAAGGCAATCGAGCACACAGGCCACCTGATGGTAAGTGGAAACTGTGACCCATAGACATTCGCATTCACAAGACTGCAAATGCACTGCCAACCCTGAGGACTAAGATGGAATGCTATCACTTAATATGTAGATATTTTAGTTTCATTGAATTATGGTTTGCGGATCTCGTGTGGCTTTCATATAGTATATTACCATGTTAAATCACACAAGCCAAACAGACCTCCGCATATATGATCCCCGAACTCTAAGCTAACACTCACGGTAGACCTGACTGAAATTCGCTTGCATTTTTGATAGGTACCTTTGTGTGGCGGGAATTCAATTTGCGAGCTTGGTTTCGCAGTCAAACATTGTAACTAGTGGTTCAACCATGCAGTACAAAATTACGAACAACGGAGATCAAAATTTAACTACATCATATTTACAAAGCGCTGCAGTGTTAATGAAATTAAAGTTTTGTTTCTTCGGAGGTGGTTAGGAGCTTAATGAGTAATGATGACAGATTTAGGAATTAATAAATAAAATGGTTGGCTTTAAAGTTGTTTTAATATCTACATACATACATTAAATCACGCCTGTTTCCCAGAGGGGTAGGCAGAGACCACTTCTTTCCACTTGCTACGATCTTGACAAATTTCTTTCGCTTCTTCCACATTCATACATCGCGTCATGCACGCACGTCGGTTTCGGGTATTTAAGATTCAGCCCTTTTCCAGTATTTTTAATGTCTTCACTGAATTAATCTAGCAGCAACAGCAAGCCGAACTTATATGAATACATTAATCCGGTAAATAAATCTATAGTAGGAAAGCATTTACACAAATTTAGTCTCGCAATGCTGGGCAAAGGTCTTATCCAAATACGTCCGCCGTCTTCCTTACGGTCAGCCTCCACTTCGACTTGCGTTACTTGGGATCTAGTTGGTCGAGATAACTTTTCTTTTTCTGAATAAATCACTAGTTGCTGACGGGAGCGCATTAATCTTGCAAATGTAATTATGTGTCTCTTTCGCTCTCAGACATTTCGTAGCCAAATGTAAAGTGATAGTGTGCCTAAATTAGTGTTGGAATATCTATGTCCAAATGAGGCTGCTTTTGAACTAAAAAAAATACAAATATGTTCTGCAAAGGACTATCTTCTAATGAAAAAAAAAAACTCTGCAACATATGTACTTCGCTTCTTCTACATGCATGCACGTCAGTTTCGAGTACCTACATAAGAGCGCCGCTAAAATTGCGTAGTTGTCAAAAAAATCCATACAAATTTAGCTCCGGCCGTTAACGTTTCTCACCCCTTTAATGAAGTCCGATTTCCGTGATTTTTGAATAATTATGTTGTAGTTATTATAAAGAACTAGGTCTGTATCTGTGCGTTCGTGTTTTTTGTTTTATAAGTATTTTCGTGGAAAAATACCTACAACATAATTAAAAATCGTAAAAATCGGACTAGGTTTGAGGGGAAAGAAAGGGGGAAGGGGGGGGGGTGCATTTTGTATGGACATTTTTAGCTTCACAATCCTGTTAACTTTCGGCCTTTTTCCAGTGGGTAAGTAAGTATTTCTCCGATACACTTTTCATCATCATCATCATCATGTCAGCCGACAGACGTCCACTGCTGGACATAGGCCTCCCCCAAGGCTCTCCACTCAGACCGGTCTTGTGCTTTTCGCATCCACCGCGTTCCCGCGATCCTTACAAGGTCGTCACTCCATCTTGTTGGACATACACTTTTACCGTATAATAAAATTTTCCTCGCTCGTATTATGCATGGTCTTATTTATCTAATAAGCCCACAAGAGTATCTATTAATAACTGGACATTGGTGAAATTTACCTTATCAGGAGTGACAGTCATTAATGAAAAAAAAAATGGAATTTGAATTAGAAGTAAAATGGGCTAGTACAATCTATGGGAGTCAAGGTTTATCTGTGATCAACGTAGAATGTTCTTGGCAGTATTTTCTTTACCACTTCATCATTGCAAATAGGTTTGAGTTAATGACATAACTAAGGAAGCCCTGACTGCAGCTGGTGGTTAATTACAAGCGGACCATGTGCTTGGCAACTTCCAGGCAGCGTATTATCAAACTGGTCGAAAATAAATTAAACGGCGAATAGTCGAACGTTTCAACCGACACGTCATCATCATAGTCTTCAATAGATTGAAAAAAATATTCTAATTCAAATTCTAATTCAAAATACATTTATTGCCAAAATATATTGATAATATTAATTAAATGACATTACTATAATTACATGTAGGTTTACGTCCTCCTCGAGAAGTGATTTTTTAATATATTAGTTTTCTTTTTAAATCAATTTTCCACTTACAAATAAGTTTTCATCTCTTTGCCTTTTTTAGTCTTGAAAACGATCTCGTTTCTTCATTTGCATTGTAGGTAGGTAATTAATAAAGTTTCATTCGATTTTATACTTTCAAAACCTAACTGAAATTTGATTATTCAACTAACTCTTACGAATATCAACTTAGCAACTTAGAAACAAAAACTTAATTTAAGTTTTTTAATGTAATGTTAACTAAGATGATTTTCTGAAAAAGTTCAATGGAGAAAAGATGTGAATTGATAAACCAAAAATTAAATGAATGTTGAATTGATTGATGGGGCCAAATTTTACAATGCACATGCATACATTAAAGTACGTTATGGTACGTTTTCTCTATGCTATGACATGCCCTTCTTTAAACGCGGCCTAAAAAGAGTAAACTTCGCTGTGCCTCATCATTAGGTTGTCCAACTGCTCCTTTCTCTTTTGGGGCTGTTAAGCCTATACGTAATTCATCGACAAGCAGCCCCAATTAAAAAAATACATTTTCTGTTAAAAAAAAACAAAGCTAAACACATTGTTCATTGCTTAAGTACAAGTTGAAACATCATGAACAACAGAATGATGAATTCAGTTTTTATTTTAGTATTTTTAAGCGTGCGACAAATTGTCGACCGTGTTTTAGTAGCACCCCGTGAAAATACAGGAAATTGCTACACGTTAAACGTTATAAACAGTCTATTTTTAGCAAGTTATTTATAAAGGCTTGTCTGACTCCGAGACGCGAATAATTCTGGATGGGTTTTAGATGTGTAGGTGTCATGTGTTTATAAAACGTCTCACTATAAAGTAACATGGTCTGTTCGAAACGCAATTGCAGTAATTCTGTACGGGCCAAGTGGGAGTCGGACACGTTCACTAAGGATTCCGTGCTTATGGAGTTAGTTAGTACTTTTCTTATAACAATATGTTCATAAATAGCAATTAAATTTTTTTGGGAGTCCTCTAGTTCATGATAAAAAAAACGCGTAAAATTACCAATCGTTTTAGACCTCCAGTACAGTAAAGATAATTTGAATTAAGTTACTGTTCCGTTGATCACAACTGACATGTACTTCATTATGTATCGACGTTAACAGTGTTTGTTGGATAGTTGCAACTGGACGTTTAACTTTCTTTGTGAAAAACGTTCAGACTTAAAAATAACCATGGACTCCAGTTATATTTACAGAAGAGGCAAAGCCTGCGCAAACCTTTATAATTTTCTTATATACAGGTAAAAATCTTTCATGACTGAGTAACCAAGAAAGTGCAGCCTACGCCACTGAACCAAGGGACTTGAAATTTGGAGAAAATATCCCTTAAGGGAAAAATCGAGACCGAAACGGGGATCTAATTCTTCATGTTTGAAGTTGTGGGCATCCTGTAGTATCTAATAATGATGGGGCCCAACGTCAAATAAATGATTTGTGTACCACGTTATATAACTATGCATAACCAAAACGCACCTGGGGGTCCCCCCTCCAGTTCAGCCCCCGTCCACGTGTCGCCGGCGGTCTAAAGCGGTTTGTTCCGTGCCTGTTGTTTTGGAAAACCGGGCCGCGTTCGCTGATGATTGGTGTACTCCAGTATAAGCTAGGAAATAAATTCATGGCGATTCAAATTATTAGATAATATGATAAAAGCTAATTGTGCAAAATGTGGTTACAGATTTATTAAGAAGTTTTAAGACTTGTTGGTAATTCTTTAGCTCTGCCTACCCCACCCTGGGAATGAAGGCGTGAGATTATGTATGTATGTATGTATTTAATTCGCTATGTTGTCTTTCTTTAGTGGGATTTGTCCCAGTAAAACGTTTAATCGATCCAAAACAGTACTGAGGCCCACCCAAGATGCATTACACACACGCTGACTAACTAGCGTTCTATTAGTTTAATTTTCAGGGTTCCGTAGTCCCACTAGGAACCCTTATAGTTTCGCCATGTCCGTCCGTCTGTCCGTCCGCAGCCTAGCTCAGAGACTCTTAGTACTAGAAAGCTGTAATTTGGCATAAATATACACATTAGCATACACCGGATTGACGGGAGCAAAAATGTACCTGTGCTAGTGATTCATTAAATGTCGACTTAGTTTATCGACATCGATAAAAAACAATTTTTAATATTTTTAATCATCCATCATTATCATAAGTAATGGCCAAGTTTGAATACCTTTTTATTATGTGCAAACCTCTTTTATTCATACTTATCGCAACTTTAAACACCTGGTATCTCATAGTGACCCTGTACTCAAGTAACTTTTGACAACCATTGAAATTACGTTGAATAACCAATTCATTCATTACAACAATATTCTTTAGCATTCCGACGACTTGAGAACCTTTTTGATTTTTAAGTCGGTTAAAAATGCCTCGAAAAAAAATTTGTATATCTTCATGGAAAGCTGATCATTCTGATATAGAAGATAAAGTATGACTTACTTTTGCAAGAAATGTAAGATCCATATGTCACGACAAAAGTTGTCGATAAACTTTGTCGATATTTAATTAATCACTAGCACTGGTACATATTTGCCCCCGTCAATCCGGTGTATGCACATTAGTCACGGCAACAAAGTGAAAAAGTAAAATATTGGAAAAATAGGTCTAATTTGTTTGTAGTAACGGCTTCGGAGCCCTACACTGAGCATGGTCCGACATGCTCTTGCCCGGTTTTAAACTCTTCGTATCACGCCATCTATCAGTGATGCGATTGGAAACCCTAAATTTATCTGCTAGCCAATGATCCACGAGCTAAATGCTTACATTTATTTTACACTGTAAAAATACGTAAAAATAAAGCGAAATAAATGTTTTCTATTGTATTCTATACTATTCATTGTTATGTATTTGTCATATAAGCATAAATTAGTTTCGTTTGTGTATTAGCTGCACTGCAGCCATTAAGAAATAATAAAAGCAATGTGTTGAGGAAAGATTTAGATTATCAGAGACGACCAGCATCTTCATTTATTTGTATATGTGGTAAGTAAATATAATAAATAATTACCAACAAAAGGAAACCGCAATGATAGCAAATAATTTACCACCCACTCGATTCTCAAGTTCTTCAGGAGCCAATAAAACAAGTGAATGTCAAACCGATATTTCACCCAATCCAATTATCACTGCGTCCATTGAAGATATACTGCGGATATTTGAAGGTGAGAGTTACGGGGCCGGAGTGGAATAACCCCATTGTCTCGACCTGGGTCCACTGTAGTGTGACTTGGTGTAAACATACCTACTATATTTATGTATACAAGTGTTGTGAAGTATGTGAAGTGACAATGGGAGGTTTAAAAGGTAGTTAACAACGCCGTCAAAATTATTATGTCGTTAACAAATATCGATGTAGCCCTTTCTTACGGTTCAGTGATGGGTAAGAGTGACAGAAATAGCACTGTCAGGGTTTCCAACTTTGCTGTAGAATAGGCTTTTTTGCTTTTAGTACCGTTATTAGCAGAAGGCTGGTTCTTGGAGAAACTCTTAAATTACAGGACTCTTGTGTTGCCAAGAGACTGGCTGAAATTGGCGCTCGACAAAGTCGGAACAATGAAAAATTACAAGTCTTTATTATTGAGCGACGAAAATACAACGACGTATATTGTATAAACAATGGTGTTTATAAGTTTATCGTGTCTTTCTGTGTGTTTGTGTATCTCGGCTCAGTTCTAGTTTAGACATGTATTACAATGCGTCACTTATGATATCCATTGATTATAATTTTTACTTAATTGCACTGTACAAATGGCGAACCAAATGTCCAATGACATTCTCTACCAGTCAACCGCTAGGCCCAAACAGAAAAAACCCAAGGTGAAAAGAAAATTACCGTTCAAAATACAATTTTAAACTAAGTGTCGCTTGATGATAAAAACTAGTTGTATTAACTAAGTCATTGTGTCTTTTTCTACTAAGTTTTTCTATTCTAGTCTGTAGGGTTATATAGTCAAGATGGAAACGCTGCGTGTCTGTTTTCCATCGTCTAGAAATGTATGGAGTTGACATAAGCGGTGACATGAGCGGTGTTATCAGCTTACGTCCTTGCTGTTTTCGAAATTGCTGACTTATCATCTAGGTAGATTAATCGATAGGTACATACATACATACATTAAATCGCGCCTGTTGCCCAGAGGGGTGGGCAGAGACCACTTCTTTGCACTTGCTACGATCTTGACAAATTTCTTTCGCTTCTTCAACATTCATACATCGAGTCATGCACGATCGATAGGTATTCATATTCATATATGAGGAGTGTTTAAGATAAGCACCTACCTACCTACACACCCAAAGGTCGTTATAAAGCCATTGCACCGGTAATATTAGGAGTGATGCCCTACTTTCCGATGAGACACGAAAAATGATTTTCTGTATGAAATATTTTCACGTGTATTTTCCGTCCTTTGAAGTGGCGTAAGCCCTTCCCACACAATCCCTGCGCGGCTTTCTGGCCGGCCCTTTGGCATGCTTTATGAATATATTAGATACAAATTTAAACGAGTACGGTGACCTTTCGGTGAAGTTATTTATTTTACCAACTTTACTGCCACAGCAATATTTCTGTTTTTGCATGATTTCAAATTCTTTTACGAGTACAATTGAAACAAGTTGTTTTTGTATAAATCTTAAAATAATTAGAATAGAATAGAATAGAAAAACGTTTATTCAACAAACACATCAACACAGGGGTACCTACATCATAGAGAAGATACAATAACGTAGTACAATCACTTCTTATCCCCTAATAAGCGTCACCATTAAATTAAAAAGTACAATGAGGTTGACGTGTGCCGAAATGGTCTCCACTCAGCAAAATGGTTGGCATGGGGATGATAACTGGGCTGGTTTCCAGGGGAGCCAGGCGGGCTGTTTTTTTGTTTTGGGAATTGTTAAGCGACTGTTCAATACATGAACACAACTTTGATTGTGAATGGCCTATTTAACTATTTTGTTTATTGTATGTTACCTAAGTATGGGGCAACACTATTCTTCCAAGTTGTTGTCTATGACATCATTTCACTGCGACTCCATAGTCGTACGTATAAAAATTCAATTATTTAAAATAAATAGTTTAAAGCCAAAATATTAAACTTTGTTTCAATTATTGAACAGCGACGCTTAAATTAAGTTGCAGTCAAAAATAAATACGTAGAAATATATGCATAATATGTATGTACTTGCACTATATAATATATTTATTATATTAAATAGTAAATTGTAGTACCGGTATGAAAAGAAAAAATAAAGTACAGTCTTAAATCAGGAACAAAAGTCAGGCCAGTACTTTTTTCAAAAACAATTTTATGTATTTCTACAATTAAAAGTTAAAACTAAACTTATTTAAATTAAAATTAAATTAAGCTACTCAAATATTAAAGATGTAAATAATAATCAACACTATAAAAAGAACACCCCCTCTAGCAGGTCCGCTCGCGGCATGGTCCCTATGACACTGGCTGCATACCTCTCTGGATAGCTAGCCCAATCCTTTGGGAGAGGTAAGCACCAGCTCTAGGATCTCCGGAGGTGTCTATGAGCCGGGATGACAGAGCCTTCATAAAGCTTTTCATATCAGCTGACCAAGGACCCATGGTACTTCTTCAGTCTAGATTTAAATAAAGCAACAGATGTCTAATATTAGTTGGTAGACTAATCGTTAAACAAACAGAGTATCGTGTATTTGGCATATTTTTTACTGTCCGAAACGTCTTTGGCATTGTTTCGACCAATGTTGACATCGTGGAAAATATATTTAGTATAATTGGTAAGAATATCCAAATGATTGTATACTATTGAAGACTGAAATTCATTAATGGTCGTATAATGGTCATATTGCATAATCTTGTGTAGCATGATGGGAGCGAGCGAAGCGAGTGAGCAACACGAGTCGGGGCAGAGGCGACTCGGATAGGTTAGGTTGTTTGGTTTTTTTTTTATAACCCGGGGTCATCTTTCTGTCTTGCTTTCATACTGTTAATATGTTAAAATTATTTAAGCTGAAATATTTTTCTGCTTAATGAATTTATGCGTTTCATTGTTTATTCCATACTAACATTCAACTGATCAATGTTATGCATATAGATTTTTCGACCAACTAAATGCGTAATGATTTCTGCGAAGCAATACTATCCCATATGCGTTTGTGCATTTATTCTATAACTTTTATGCGTTTAACAATTATTCCGAAAAAAAAACTACCAACTAAAGACCCAAGGACGTACCGAGAACGATTTAGAATATTTAAATTTTAAAGCGTTCCATCAGCAACATGAAGTCCTTCACGAGAGATATAAAAGAAATGTTCAAACAAAATTCTAGCCCCACTCCAGCGTCGACTGCATTTTCCAATAAGGTAATCCGGCTCCCAACCTCTATATTCCCTGAAAACGCGCTGTATAAGAAATAGCGTGAATTTCCTAGAAAATTCCAAGGCGAGAGAATACTGCTGCGGGCTAAAAGGGTATATTCAATCTCCTGGTATGGTAAAAACCACGAACTTATCTTTTTTTTAAACTAATAATTAATAATAAATATCAATGGATAATCTAAAAGAAATGAAACCAGTCCCAAATTAAACTCTTTACTTGAACTATAGATACTAGATAAACGTTCACATTATATGTATAGAAACATTCAAAGAGGATAGCCAAGTATCAGGAAAAAATACTCGCGCTCATCACAAGTATTTGCCCATACCGGGAATTGAATTCGAGACCGTTAGCTTCGGAGGCAGGGTAACTACCAACTAGGCTAAAAGCGTCGTCTATAAATAGCTCTTATTTACTTGACATTAATAAGAATAAGAATAAGAAGTTTTTACTTCGGGCAACGAGGCCCATAGTTACAAATACCTTATAGACTAACATACATAACAATATGGTATCTGAAAACTAACACCGAGGAGACGAAACAGCGTGGTCCTGTTTTGCCAAAGTTGGCGTCATGGGCGCTGCCGGTAGGATGCCCCGAAACCGCCGGAGGACGACACCTTTCGGCCAGAACTCAGGACACTCGACGGTCCCCGGCATAAACCACGGCACGCACACTACAAACGAACTGAAGTGCACGTAGCGAAGAGACCGCAGCTGGAACACCGTCAGACTGCATCCAACCTGCTGACGGACGTACTCCATCACGTCGTCTAGCGTAGCAGAGTGGTGTATGCGAGACAAGTAGAGCGCCGTGTTCGGTATAGCTGCCGGCAGCTCGGAACTCGGGTCCGTTACTGCAGTACCACACCGAGTCTTATGAGGCTTCCTACGTGGTTAATGGCAGCTGAACTTAAAACAAGACGGTAATATGTCAAAAGTAATATGGCCTTACCGAGTAGAAAAGAAGGGCTACAATAAAAGCGGATTCATGTAACAAACAGTTTTTTTTAATAGCTATAACAATAACCAAGATATTTATATCTAGCCAGCTAAGATTTGTTACAATCTCTTTCTAGTACGTCACACGGCGTATCGGTCTCTCTCTGTCTAATAGCTATCTAATTAGCAGTTTAAAATGGTTGTATCATCCGTATTTCCTGGCCGATTTTAATTTTAATTTCACTCTTGGTGATCTCTTTTAAGGTGTTTTGATATTTTGTTGAGAAATGCGATTTAAAAAATTCATGCATATTCCGCATAAGCAGAAATGTAAGTAGGTAGATTGATAACTTTCCAAGTACATTGTTAGGCTCCTTAGATATTGTTTTAGTACCTACTTGACCCACGGGAAATCATGTAACGCAGGTGTGGCCTTAGATTTATCGGGAACCTGACTTGGCTGACTTTGCTTCTTCATTTTAGTGATTGAAAGTCTGATGTAATATTTCTTCGGGCGGCGGCGGCGCCTTTTCTCCGAAATGAGAAAATGGTTTTTAAGGGTGAATCATCTTTTCAATTTAATTTAATAGTTTACGTATTGGTTGTATTGTGCGTGTGTTGTTTTGTTGTTGTGTTGTTGTTTGTTTGTTTGTTTTGTTTGTGTATTGTTTATGTTTATGTCCTGTCCTGTACTTAATAATACGTAAGTAATACTTTCTTAGAATATTGTGTTTCCAGTAACACTCACAACGTACACAGCTCAGTCACAACTCAAAACATGCGCTACCGCATACACACACACGCACGCACACACGCGCGTACATACACGCACACGCACTCGCTCACACACTTCACAAATACCAAAGTTTTGTATTGTAGATTCTTTGCTTATTTTATTACACTGTTTGATTCTTGCCAAATTGAATTAATTTTATGTTCCTTAGTTCACTTTCGAGAATTTTGTTATTTTTTTTTCGTTTGGTTTGTTTCACTCTTATCGTATTTTTAAAAGTTAAGTTCCTTGTATACTTCTATTTTTTTTTATTATTTCTGCTTATTTTATTTTGTTACTTTTTTATGTTTAAGTTCATTCAGCACTTTTGATTGTTGATCGCACTAGCAGACGTCCAAGATACAGGCCCAGCCTAGTTTGGAGTCTGACAGATATCTCATGTAATGAAACCTTTATACTAAATAAACAATTTGATTTGATTTGATTTGACAACGCTAAGGGAAATCTATAATTACGGACAAGAAGTACACTCAGTGGATAGAAATACATGGCATATGATGGAGGAGGCCTATGTCCACAAATGGACATCCCAATAAAATCAATTTTAATAAATTAATCAATTCACTTATACTAATGCATGGAACAATATTTTAAAATTATACTTATTATTTACCATTATAAATGTATAAATTCAAATTATAACTCATAAATTATTTCAATTGTATAATGTGCATAAATTCGAATACTAAATCAACAAGAAATAATGCATGTCATGTTATTAATGATTATAATTTTTATTGGAATAAATGGCTATAAATAAATAAATAAATAAATAAAAGGGAAATCTAACAACACCTCGTTCGTGAAAAACGGGCCATCTGTTCCTGTACGAGGTGACGAAGAACCACGCATACATACATATAGGTCTAAAACTTAATCCTTCTTCTTCGACGGTCGGGTAAAAACGTTAATTACCTATCTTCCTTCTTGGGTAGAAGGAAAAAACTAAGTATAGTCGGTATAAGTAGCTGCACACTTTAGTACTTCGTCACTTTAACATTATGTTTGAACAGCTGCACTAATTTATCAAAGGCGTTATAGTGACATGGTACGAACGTTTGCAGCTAGTAGTTTTATCCTTCTACTAAAGTAGGAAGATAGGTAAGTCATGTTTTTACCCGCACGCTGAAGAAGGACCGACCGTCTAGTTAGCCATTTGAACAAGTCGTATTACATTTAATAAAAGAAAATATGTATAATAAAAGCTACTGAAATTTATTTAATATTCTTCCATATTTCAATAATTTTAGGATAAATTAGGTAAAGGTAACTTTTCCCATCCCACGCGTTTTCTTTATTAAAAACTACTGCTTATTACATTTCTCGACTCCCACACTAGCCAAATATTTCTTTTGTAACGGCTACGAGTATGTTTAACAAGAGAATTTTATGAAAGTAATAAAATGACACGTGCAAACCAAATTTCTACTTAAACTTTTTATTCATTTGTTCAACTAGACAATTGTCACAATTTCTTAAATGTACAACTAACTACCTATATCTATTTGACTGTGGCCCTTTTAGGAATCATGTATTTCAGAGATTTTTAAAACACAAGATTATCTATGTGGATCTCTTTGTATTACGTTTTACAAATGTGATTATATTTTACACTAGCGACCCGCCCGCGGCTTCGCCGCGTGGAACGTATTATACATATAAACCTTCCTTAAGAATCACTCTATCTATTAAAAAAAACCGCATCAAAATCCGTTGCGTAGTTTTAAAGATTTAAGCATACATAGGGACAGACAGCGCAAGCGACTTTGTTTTATACTATGTAGTGATGATGATATCGTCGTTGATATGCAATACCACGTCACTAACAAATTCAGTAAGTTGCAGTTTCACCGGCCATATAGTACACCATCATTGGATTGAAATTGACTGAAATATTTTTCTACTTTGAAACTCAATCGTGTTTTTTTTACTGAAAAGAAAAACACCATGTATGGTCTTAATAATAATAATAATAATAATAGGTAGTGGCGAGCTGTTGGTGAGTGGCGACACCACGGACCTGAATGCTCCCGAGGGTAGGTCCTGTTCCTCACCTCACGCTCACCTTCACCGGCCGGCTGGAGTGAATAATGACGAGGAACAGACCCTCACCTCTGGCTTGCCTTTATTGGCCGGTCAGAGTGGAGTCGCAAGAGCTATATGCTCGAAGGGTGGATGTGTTGCATAAGTGGTGAGTGGGCACCTTATGGTCGTTTAAAGTCCAGAAGCACCTCTCCACCTCTGGAACTGTTACCTCCCTGCTGCTATATATATGCGGCTATTTCGGGAGGCCCATTCCATTGAGTTGGCGAGTCACCGCCTGCCATTTCAACCAAAGTAATTAGCATTGGCCAGGCAGGTGCCGTAGTTTCATCAATAGCCTAGTTCACCAATCCATATCTGTTCATTCATAGAGCCTATTTTAATACTTCCATCCTTCTTAAATAGTCCTACACTAACCGTTGGTTGTCCGTGGGAGCATACTTCTATAGTTTGAACTCAGGGACAATCGCCGGTTGGTGTCCCATCACTTTACTAAATTAAACTTGTCTAAAGGGCCTCTGCGTGTTGGCTTCGGCTCCATGTACGCCATCCAAAGGTCCGGGACTCCCAATAAAGTCCCGTGATTGGTAAAGACATACAAATAATAATAATAATGGTCTTATAGCGAAGAGTCTCGAACAACACCTCAAGAGACTCTCGCTAGATGGCTGGATCAAGGGCCAGATACAGAAGGCAGTACTTCTCGACACGGCACGCATTGTAAGGAGGTTCCCCTCTCTGCAGCTCTAACCACCGGTAGCTTGAGCCCTGCCCCGCTGGCGGCGGCACCCGTAGGTTAGGTTTTTTATAATGTTTATATTTTTGTATGGGTATTGTTATTTTACTTTTATATATACGTATTATAAAAAACCTAATTTGCAGAAAATTAAATAAATATCTAAATAATAATAATAATAAATTTTTATTTAAGTAAAAGGATTGTACACGAAGTCAAATTAATATAAGCACTTAAAGTAGGTTGCTAATAACTAATGTTGGTTAAGTTTGCACAAATTAGTAATAAAATAAGCCATAATCCTTAACAAAAGATTTTACTTGAAGTACCTACTTATAGTAAGTATCTTATGCTGGAGTTTCTTGCGCCGCTTTTCCGTTAGTCATATTTTTAATCTTTACATATAAAACGCTTTGTCCTAAATGACTGACTGATTGACAGATCAACGCACAGTCTAAACCACTGATCGTAGAGACCTGACACTTGGAGGGTGTATTCCTTGTATGACGAAAGCATCCAATAAGAAAGGATTTTTCAAAATTCTACCCTTAAGTGGGTGAAAAAGGGGGCAAAGTTTGCTTGGTCCAATTTAATTCAAATTTTGCAAAAACATTCTTTAACAGAATCGAATGAAGACGTGTTTTGTGTTTTATTACGTAGGAAGTTATTTTGGGAGTAATTTGCTTAGTGATTTTGATTTAAATTAGATTTTATTTTGACACATGTTTGAAAACTTTATCCGATCTTATCAAAACAATTAAATATATAAAAGATGAAACTGACTTACATATCAACGCACAGCCCAAACCGCTGGGGCTAAAGATTCCAAATTTGGCACGTAGGTTCCTAATGAGATCTAAAGGTTCACTAAAAGCGATTTTTGGAAATTCATTCCCTAATGGGTTAAAATAGGCGGAATAGCGGGAAACAAATTTAACGCATACGACGTCGCGGGCGTCCTCTATTCGTTTATAATATAGTACTTTTAGTAAGCAATCTTCAAGAACCTTTTATTATAGCAAGGAGAAGGCAGTGCGCACGCACAGGCCACCTGATGGTACGTGAATTCTAAGACCCATAGACATTTGCATTCTCAAGACTTCAATCTCAAGACTGCAAATGGTTGTCAACCATGTGGACAAAGATAGAGCCTCTATGGTTGTCTTATCCCCACGCCGCGCCGGGACATAACAATGCGAACACTGCTGCTTGGCAGTAGCTTAAATGGTAGGATGGTGGTAGCGATCCGGACTAACACTGCAATAAGGGCCTAAAACCACTAAAGCTTAATTATGAATTACGCTACCACGAGTAAATTCTCCCCAGAATAATAAATTAAGGTTAATCACGGCCACATACTAACTCGAGAGTTGTTACTTATGTACTAAAAGGGCGTTATTCTGAGAAACCGATTTAAATGGTTTTAAGACTTATTTATCTATAAGGTACCTTTTGCGAGATACGAGAGAGAAGTGAAATAAATTTAAAACTTACTGCATAGCGTGATGCCACGGCCCATGGCAGCGCAAAGTGTGCGCAATGATCATCTTAGATCAAATGGCATGACGGTTATTGGCTAGAAGGAAAAATCCGTCGGTTGTCATGAGTCGAAACTGATTTGGCAGGACACCGCGCCAACTAGCGTGATTTGTGGCGTTGGCCCGGAGTACAAATATACTTACTAAGGCCGCATTTCCCCAAACTTGAATAAGGTCTTATACCTACCTGGATTAAACTCCGAATTTGTATAGACTAATCTCGGAGTAACCCTTATTCCAAGTTTGATGAAATGCCGCCTAATTAAATAAAAAACTTAATTCACTACTTACTCTGCGTTAAGAATCTGGCAACCAACGTCTTTTATGGAGTGATATTCGTGTCATTCTATAGACTTGTCTTCATCATGAAAAGTTGACCATTCGCCGTATTTCTAAACATGTTATGCGTTTTATAGTGCATTATAAGAATACGTAGGTATAGTAATATAAATGCGTTCCGTATTGTCTTTTATTTGTTCTTGGGAATGTTTCTGTAAAGGAGCGTCCTCACTGATTGTGTTTGTTTGCACTAGTCTGACAAATTGACATTGGCTTTATATCAACGCAAAGTTTTTACTAAAATCGGAATTGTTGTCTGGATATATGTTTATAGATCTTTTTAAGTTTTCTAACTAACTAAATACAACTACAAAATATTATTGTTTTCCCTCTTTTAAAAAAAATGGAAAGTTATATAAATTTAGTAGTGTTTTGTTTTGTGCCTTTTCACCTTTAATATTTCCTATTCAATGACAAATCTAATCTGTTTTATAATTCCTTATCGAAACATGACAAATAAAATATTAAACTTAAGAATATTTCATGAGAGTAGGTATGATAGTACAAGAATTTTATACGTCTACTTATAACTAGATTTACTTTAATAATCTTCTTATAATATATAAAATTGTCGTGTAACGGTGTTTGTAATTAAACTCCCCCGAAATAGCTCGACCGATTTTCGTGAAATTTTGTGTGCATATCGGTCAGATCTGCGAATCGGACAACATCTATTTTTCATCCCCCTAAATGTTAAGGTCCTTCCCTGAATTTTACATACATTGCAAAACAACGTTTGCCGGGCAGCTTATATATCTTAATGAGAAAGTTTAGATGTTTGGATGTTTGTTACTCAATCACGCTTTAACCACTGAACGGATCGGGATAAAACTTGGTACACATATAGCTTAGGTCCTGGAATAGCATAGGCTACTTTTAATTCTAGAAAAATGTAAAGATCCCGAGGAAATAATGATAATCGAAATGTTTATGGTCGAAATCGCGGGTAGAAGGTAGGAAGGAATAAAACTATATCACGTTTTTGTAACAGTCCAGAATAGCGCCCGGTTGTTCATGCTATGTGTAGGTGCGCAAAACTTGCGGATTCCGCACGTGACCGGAAAACACAATAATTACGCGAGCAGTTTCGTAATAGGTACTTCGGGTTCTATAATACACTTATATCCGATACTTCCAGTGGTATAATACTGTGTAAATTGCTTTTAGTACGTAAAAGTAATGTTAGGTCGCAATACTACTTTTTTTTGGGAAACGAGATTTAAATAAAATAGTAAGTAATACGTTGGATTCGACTATAACAAATTAACAAAGACCAACTTTGGAGTGAGAAACAATCATTTAAATCTTAAAACAATCACTTCATAAAGTAAAGTCACTGAAATTGGTGGCGAAAAAGTGCATATGAAACAGAAAACATCTACTGCCTTCGTCAAACGAATCGTCAGCATCCAATCTCCAAATGGAACCATCACTTTTCTACTGTCAAAGAAATTGCTCCCTACTGAGTATTGATTCTATTTGTTCTAAGGCGGACACTTTGACGTTCACTTCGACGTTTCGCGATACAAAGGGGAAGAGGGAATGGCAAGGAATTGAATTGAAACATTTTCTAAGCGTTTGAGACGCATTTTACATAGTGATGTCTTATATCGTTTTACATACCTGAGATATCCTTTTAGATGTGGAATTCTTCAAGGAACGTTGCTGTGTATTTATCTTTGAAATAATCTGAAATTGATTACACATCAATTTCATACTAAGTATTAATTGAAATTTATAAGTATGTATTGATAATCTTAAGAACAATGACGTGTTTTTGAAAAACTAAATAGGGTAGTCACCAGTGGTCAGCCAGAGACCTAAAGTCGGCCTCTGCCTATATACTTTGTATGAGTGGGAAGAGTACGAAAGATATATTTCCCACTCTTCGCTCTCATATTAAAGTTTATTTTGAAATACAGTTGTATTTTGGGTTGCTGCACTTTTGATCTGGCAGTGCGTATTTAAATAGCTTGCAGAAAATACTTTAATACTTATGATGTATTCGACGATCCAGGAGTACAGCAAAAACCTTGCATGGTTTATGTTACATTTTGTTTTAATTTTTTGTTACTTTTTATATCAAATAAATTAAAATAAATAAATAAATATATAAGGTCGAGTACTGGTCTCTGGCTGACTACTGGTGAATTTACCCTACGATGGTTATGTAGGTATTTGAAAATGATTAGTTACGTATTATACTCTTCTCCTCCGATTCTGACATAAGTAATAGTTTTGTTTCATAAAAGCCATCTTAGTCATTATTTATTTATTTCAACCGTCGTTGCTCCAGATATAACTTAATTTGGCAATAATAAAGGTTCCATCCCGAGAAAATTGACGGTTTTTCATTAGTTGCCAGCCACCATCTTTGTCAGTAATTTGTTACACCCTTCTTTAGTTAATTTAGCGTTTATTTAATTTAAGCCATGGGTCCCGACAAACATTTTATTAAGTAAAGTGATGAAGCTTACGTAATTAAAGAGCTTTTAAAGCTCCGACGAGTTAATTAAGTTATTTTAAGAACATTTTGTAGTCAAGTTCAACTGGACAGTAAGTCTTTAAGTAACTTTAATAAAGTAAATTGGATTTACTAAGTTAAGTTAGAATTAATAGAGATTCATACAACCGATATGTTGCTCTACCCGATTATAGTCTTTACTATTTGAACTGAGCTGATCTTCTACACAAAGGCCATTGTTTGTAAACAATACCATTGTCTTTCTTTGTGTCCGTAACACCAAGCCGATTACATACAAAAAAGTTAGAACTACATTGAATGTACATTGAATTATCAACCCTACCCTCTTAGTCAGTAGGTTTAAAATGTAAAGTGTCAGGATACTGATATAAGTTTTGTGTAGATGATAGTATTGTGTAAAGAATAAGCACAGTTCAAATAATAAAGACTTATATCTGTATCCTGGCACTTTACATTTTAAACCTACTGACTAAGAGAGTAGGGTTGATAATTCAATGTACATTCAATGTAGTTCTAACTTTTTTTTGTGTAATCGGCTTGGTGTTACGGACACAAAGAAAGACAATGGTATTGTTTACAAACAATGGCCTATGTGTAGAAGATCGGCTCAGTAGAAATAATAAAGACTATACCTACAGTTACGCAAAAAAAAAACTATGAGTCGTATTTGCCGTGGATCAGACATATTAGCATACATACAGCATTAAAATAACATTACTTATATAAAATCATTATTTACCTTCGTAACAAATACTTTTTTTATTTTGTAGCTTGGAATCTTACGACGCCGACGGCCCAAAAAAAGGAGTGTAATGTTTACAGGGATTCATGCATGTATGTAAAAGCTTTTTTTAGGCTCTGTCACGACTCTAGGGTTACCATTTAGGAATTAGAAAAGTCCTGACAAACAGCCTGACATTACGATAAAACTCCGGACTATTTAGTCACACAAATTTTGCAATAAAGCATTTATAGTTTGGTCTCTTAAGTTAATTGTTAAAGAAGATTATTTATATTTTTATTTTGAGATAAATGAGAAGTAAAGATTAAATACCTATTTGATATTATTAATGTAGTTTATTTTATTACTCATATTCCATCTTATTAAGAAAATTCCGGACAAATTAAAGAGCTGGACAAAGTCTGGACATGTCCGACATGTCCGTACTAATCCGGAAGGATGGTAACCCTGCCCACGACCCTCCAGAGGCCAGTTCCACATTCACCTCAAGGACGGAAGTAAATTACTACAACTCTAATTGATCTATCATCGTGTGGAGGAAAACAAATAAATGATAAATCTCGTGTAATGTGTGATCCCAGCAGGAATTGGAAAGTTACTAAGCAGTAGTTAATGTGACTAATATTCACATAATTATTTTGGTATCTTCAATTTTGGGGTCCTAGTGAAAAAGGGTACAAGTCGACTTAACTCGTACTACAAAAGGGTGTATCGTCCCCGTAGAGCGAAAAGTCACCAAGTCCCAAAATGTCGAAATCGACTTTTTAATGCCAC
Source organism: Acleris emargana (assembly GCA_927399475.2). Taxonomy (NCBI): domain Eukaryota; kingdom Metazoa; phylum Arthropoda; class Insecta; order Lepidoptera; family Tortricidae; genus Acleris; species Acleris emargana. Next base: position 5,376,870 of record OV656847.1, read on the forward strand.
CGATATTGCATTTTTTTCCTGCAAATTTCAGTCTTATTGCTATGTAAATAGCAGTCATAGATCCAATTTTAAAAAGTTGGTAAATTCATTATTTTTTTGTTTTTGCGCATGAATTGAAGTTAAAATTAATTAAATTACTTAATGAATTTATACCAAAATAAAATCGGCCAAAGTGGTTACTTAAGTAATTTTAGTTATTTTTGCCTTATTCAGTTATGCTTCTGACCGAGCACAATTTTATTCCCCAATTCACTAAAACAACTTAGTTACCTGACAATTGCAAAGCTTGCTACAAAATATGAAAGCGAAAATTAACTAAGTATTTTTAGTGAACTTTCGATCTTCTTATTTTCTTAATTAATACTTTAAAAATGAATGACAATTCACTAACTCTAGTCTAAAAATCACTAACTGAAATTTAGGTCCATAATTTAAAAGATAATAGTAATTATCGCTTATCACTTGCAAAATAAGCTACTTGCTTCGATTTGGCAGTTGGAGCTTATACCGAAACATATCCTTGCGATGAGACTATAATAAGATAAATATGTCATCCCAAAGAAACGTTAGATTTTTTTTTAATTTCATAACTTTGAATCTCCGTATCTCAAATCAGATAAATACGACTTAGTGATTTTTCGCTCTACGGGGACGATATACATGAACTGAGAAAACTAGACTTAAACCCTTTTTCACTTGATCTTCGGAAGTTTTATAATCTTTTTCACTAGGATCCCAGAATTGAAGAAGGTAATACAGGGCCTCTATTCAACACGTTAAAAAAATATTGTTTTTGACTTATCGTATTGTCAACGTTTTAATAACTCTTATTTACTTGACAGTAATGGCCGCCGAGGTGAAAAAAATACCATAACAGGGAAAATATAATTTGAATTTTACCGCTTCTAGCGCAGGCTACTTGATTGTAAAGCCTGTAAAACGGAAGAGTAGCGTGAATACTGATTACTTATACCAGTATGTACAAGTACACAGTGAATACATTTGCAAGTTAACTTGCATGCAATTTCATCCAGACGGGCATGCCTGTAGTGGTCCCCTTCAATCGCATTTTTTTAGACTATTACTGTTTCGCATAATTTCTATTGGCATAATAGTTCTATCGCATACTAATTGGATACTTTGGCCTATTAGACTAATACACATTATGTATATTATGTTTGCGCTATTAATGAATTTTTATATCTGTCATAAACCATAATTTCAGTTTACCTACTCCTACTAAACCTACAAAATGAACAACAAAATATTAGGTTAGGTTAGATTAGTTCACTTTAGGTTAGGTTAGTATGATATCCAGGCCAGAAGCGCCCAGGCAACGCAGAATAGGAGGTCCGCGTATTCCTTAATATACATAAACACAAAACTATTATTTTCACGTAGTGCATCAGTTATGCATTTTGTAATGATACCTATTTATTATTATGATTTTTGAATTTATGCTATTTGGCGTTACTCTTCATGACGATTATGCTTTTTGTATTTACGCTTTTTAATTTTATGCGTATAGATGATTATGCACATCGCTATTTCAGCTAAAAGCAATTATGCGAAACATATTATTACAAATATTTTATGCCATACAATAGAGAATCATAAGCATACGATTTGCAAACCCGCGAACCTCCCTCATATTGCATGCCAGTAAATCAAATTGCTTGCGATCTACTTGCTTGCTAAATAGTTAGTGCAGTATACAACTATACACATGAAAGTAGATAGCACGTGCAAGGAGCTGTTATGCAAGTGTGCCAGCGATAGGCATGTGTATACCCGGCTTTAAGTTTAGCAATGTATTGTATTACGTTTTTTACTTACATCGATGTATTTAAGAAGTGAATTGATTGTACGTAGGGTAAAAAAAAAACAGGTGACAATTTTACACAAAACGAGTCCCAAACTAAGCTCTAGGATTGTAGGTACGATGGATACTAGACAACGATAAAGGATCATGGGCATTTTTGTATGGAAATTGGGTGTGGCACCAACAGAATTGAAACCTTTATATTTAAAATGAACTTAGTGAAAACATCATTTATTATTATGGCCGCAAATACATAGCTCACCGTAGAACAAAAATATGAACACTTGAAAACAAGACAGTCCATATAAACTTTAGGTAATATACATTAGCAAACTGAAGTATTTTCTTGAAATCGAGAGTTTATTTGTCGTACGGATAAATACACCATTTATAAAATACATTAAATACCTACATAATAGTACATTGTTGCCTAGGCGCGGAAAGTAAGGGTTTTCCTGACGAGGTGGTTAGCAGGCCGAGCAACAGCGAGGCCTGCTAAAATACGAGTCAGGAAATCCTCGTTTCCGCCGAGGCATACATAATGCTTTTCTCAAACATGTGAGGAAATAATACAAATACGTTTCTAAAAAGCAAGTAATTTAATTTAATTCACATTAAAAGTTATGTTGGTCATGTTTGGGCAATTTGTAAATAAAAACTTAATAGTTTTTAATATAGGCGGTGTGGTACCTATTTCGTCGCTTTCGTCGCTTGAGCTCATTTTTTATAGTAAGTATTTCACACAACAAATAGTTTAATATTCGGTTTCACAATTATATTATGCAGAATGAACGAATGTTACCGACTGTCAATTGTTTTTAAATACTAACCATAGACATTGGAATGCAAATTCAAAAAGAAACACACGCACTGTGCTAAAAAAGCGAGCAGTTACTTTGGCTGTTTGGAATTTTTGTCTTGGTCCTTTTGATTTTGTATGCAAATTGACAGCATTTTTAAGGAATATATGGACATGGACGGAAAGTGTTTTCATATGGTTTTTTTACTCCTAGGAGTAAAATGAGGCTCTTTCCGTCCTTGTGTTTCAATCGGAAAACCGTTTCTTCCGAGCATATTTGAGAAAAAAAAAATTTCGTGTAATTTGTTTCAGTTAAGTAACTTAATGGTTATGTTGATGATAGAGTTCTACGAGATACTTTACGAATATTTTTAAATATATTTTTTAGACAAGTTCTGGAGAAGCATGAACACTACAGTTTACATATTTTTATACATCAAATACCCTACACGCAGTTCTATAATAGACTGTAACAATTATACATTAATTATCCGAAGTTTCTTCGGACGATATATCTTGTTTTCAAGTGCCCATATTTTTGTTCTGCGGTGAGCTAGATATTTGCGGCAATATTAAGAAATGATGCTTTAACTACAACCTTTTTAATGATATAGGTTTCAATTCTGTTGGTGGCACACCCAATTTGCCCATGATCCTTTACTTAAATATTTGCAGTAATAAGAAGCATAGAAAACAACCTCACACAAACTAACAATCGTGCTCATTTCACGAATAATTATATTTGCCTAAATAAAGTACCTATGGAGTAACGGACATATCAGCTAAGTACATAATAATAAATGACATAGGTACTCAATTGCACTTCAAATTTGCAACTTGATATCAGACCTTGGGCCCTAGACAAGATGCATTACGCCGACTCGCTTTTCTATTCGTTTCGTTTTTAAACCAATCGCGTCACTGCTAGATCACGTGACTTTTCGTATTACGTGATCTAGCAGTGACGCGATTGGTTTAAAAACGAAACGAATAGAAAAGCGAGTCGGCGTAATGCATCTTGTCTAGGGCCCCTTACCTTATTAAATATTAAGCTTAAATGTTAGTGGTGGTAGGACCTTGTACGACATCCTTCTAGATAGATACCGCCATTTTATCCTTTAACCTACCACCAAGCAGCTGTGTTCACTTTCTTGTGTTCCAGTGTGTCAGTCAGTATTTTTTTAAATATAATTAATATAACAATAGTATTAGTTAGTCTAGCTGTGGTCTAGATTTATATAAATCTATAAATATTACATACATACATACATAAACTCACGCCCTCATTCCCAGAGAGGGATAGGCAGAGCTACAGAATTACCAACAACTCCAAAAACTTGCTGATAATTCTGTAACCACATTTTGCATAATTAGGCTAAGATGTTTACCAGCGTATTAGTGACAGGTTGCAAGCCCATCGCCTAACAATACTACAAGCCTTTATTCCGTTAGTCGCCTCTTACGACATCCACGGGAAGACATGGAGAGGCACTATTCTAACCCGGCAACCACACGATAAAATATTAAAATATAAATATTAAATTAAATTAAAAAATATATCAAATAATCTGCGTAGTTTCCGCAGGAAAACACACCAAAATCTTACGAGAGAGACAGAGGGAGTAAAGCTGGCATAGAGGCATTTCATCTTAGTCCTCGGTTGGTAACGCATTTGCGGTCTCAGGATTGCAATCTTTAGACTGTAGTCTTGAGAATGCGAATGTCTATGGGCCACAGATCCCACTTACCCTCAGGACCTGCGTGCTCGTGTCTACTCATGCTATAAAAAAGTACCGTTGGTAAGACAAGACGTTATATTTTAGGCCACGTATTGATCAAATACGTCTAAAAATAAACTGATATCTATCATCTGTAACCGAGCTATAACATCGCGTAATAAGGTTTGAAGTACTCCACAAACAGTCGTAAAGTCGATACTTAATGAAAGTGAACGGTCTACTGCGTCACGCAACCAAGATGGAAATAACAAATAGGTACTATATAAATAATTTTAATCTGAAACTAAAATGTTACGAGTATAGACCGATTAATATGTAAATAGAGAAACAGATTTATAAGGGTAAAGAGGTTTAATATTCCTTGTGAATAAGGGTACAAGTCAACTTAACTTGTTATAAAAAACGGAATACATAAACGGAGTACACTTCAACCGTTTTTCACTTGATCTTCAGGAGACCCCTTTTTCACATTAACCCCAGTATAATAGGTACAGGTAGGTGTTCCAACCGACACTTCTTAAATTGTTGTTATAACTATTAGTACAGTAAGCGTTTGTTGTATTCGTACATGTAATTAGGCGTTTAAATATTTATTTAGTAAAATGTAAAATATTTTTCATCACACTTGCACGTAAACAGTATCTAAACATACAGGTTAACTTGGCCGCAATGCCCCATATAAAACCCTCGACCTTTCTTCTTACCATGAAACCCAAGGTCGGTAAGTAATTTTTTTTTAATTTATAGCACAGCACACAGGTCATGCAAGTTCAAGCAAAGAGTTTACACGCAATTGAAAAATTGTCATAAAATGTTATTTAAACAGGAATTTTATTGCAATCTCGCTACATGTTACTTAAATACTCAATTAATATTCTTAATAATCGATTTTTATAGTTTTCTGTAACAAAACGTCGTTTTTTTGACACTCCTTCAGGGCTGTATGTATACCTACGTAAGTATTTGCCCTTAACGTTTCTGAACGAAACATTTGTATAATCTGTGGAGTCCGCCCGCCATCCGCTTAAAAAAAGTTCAAGTAATTCGTAATAATAGTTGTGCTGACTTGTGTATTTATTTACTCGCAAATGTGATGAAAAACATTGTATGTTTCACGGGCGGTACGGGAATTTTTTACGAACCTCGACTCAGAAAGCCCTCAGTCTTCGACTTCGGGCTTCTACTAGAGCCTCGGTCGTAATTCCTTACTTACCGACCTTAATACACAATGTACTAACATACATACATTAAATCACGCCGGTTTCGCAGAGGGGTCGGCAGAGACCACTTCTTTCCACCTGCTACCATCCTGACAAAACTCTTTCGCTTCTTCCACATTAATTTAAATAATAAGAGGGGTTATTATGACATAGCAACGCAGTTATGTTTACGCTGAGAGAAAAAGACAGAGCTATATAACTGCTATAGCTTTGTCCTTTTCTCTCAAAGTAAAATGAACTGCAAAGAGCTATGTCGTAATAACCCCTCAGTAAACGAGAATGTTTGGTCTTTAACTGTTTTTCGAGCACTTGATGATGCTTTTCGTGAGTTACTCTAAATATTATTTGATATTTCATAAACGGAGATCCTTTAACCGAAAATTTGTTTCCTCAAACCTGCAATATTTTAAGCTATGGAGTAGACGAGAAAAAAATACACATCCCCACGTTACGAGTAGGGTAGGTACATACACTAAAAATAAAATTATTCAAGATTTTATTTTACCACTTTGTTGGCATGACTAATATGTATATTCAGGCCAAATTACAGCTTTCTACTAGTAAGAGTCTTTGAGCTACGCTGCGGACGGACAGACAGACGGACATGGCGAAACTAAAAGGGTTTCTAGTTTGACTACGGAACCCTAAAAATAGACAGCCATTTACGGTAAACGTATTTCCGCACCACTTTGATCCGCCCACAGCATGACCGACATCAAAGGCTTACCTATTAATAGCGCGTGGGTCAACGGCTTACTACCACTCCTAAGCAACTCGCTTTACAACTCGACGGACGATTATTAACCGTTGAACTGAAGTGGTCCCGTCAGGTCGCACAAACATCATTTTAGGGTGTGCATTCTTAAGTATGTAGTTATAAGGGTCTCCCCAGCCCTATCGACGCCGAATCGGCTTGAGCCGGTAAGAAAAAGTTTTATATCCATGCAATAAGAGCGAAAACGACGTCGTTCCATTCGCAACGCCCAATCGAGCCGAGCCGAGCCGAGCGACGTCGTTTTCGCTCTTATTGCATGGGCATCTTTTTCTTTCCGGCTCAAGCCGACTGGAGTCGATAGGTCTGGGGCTTAGGTCTGGGGAGACCTTAATACTCGCTTGTATTACTACACTCATTGGTCAAGAGGCCGTTTTTTAAGATACAAAGCGAATGAATGAACATAACATGTTAGCCATAACTGCAATGTAGTAGTCAAACCATTCTATTCTCTATTGTTAACCATATTAAATTTAAAATTCTTATACTATTACTATGCAGTTAGCCGCGTTCTTTGGTAGGACTTTGACGTTGTATGAATAAAGTTTTTATTTATCTATCTATCAACGCCAAGTGAAGTGCCATCACGGTATCAACAACTGCGACCTTGAAATCGTCGGTTATATTCCTTAAGCTAGCTCAAGAACCTATCTCTGTCAATGTCTGTATCAGGAACCCAACCTCACTTAATTTCTCGGTCACGTACGTTCCTACCTAATACCGAGATTAGACGCAAAGCGAACTGCCGATGTCAGCACAAGGGTAACTCAATCGGAGTGGGAGGGGTACGTGGGAGAACGGAATGACATTAGGTGCTTATAGAGTACCTCAGTGCTCAAATTAAAAGTCGAGAGTCCATTAAGTATCTTGGTATAATTATTGACCAACGTCTCCCCTAGCATGGACATGTTGAATATCTTAATGGAAGAATTTGGCGTTCATTCCCAAAATACCATAATTTAAATATACCAGATTACACTTTATACCAGATTCCCAAAACACCAGATTCAAAATAAAACTAATACATGTCGCCCCAAACGAATTGCTAAAACAAATGTACGCTGGGTTGGGTAAGTCTGTCATGCATGATACATTGCATCTCCGTCTGGGGAGGTACCTACAAATAAGACAAAATTCATCGAGGTTGAACAAGGGTGAAGATGCTTATACTTAAGATAAGGTAATGTACTCGAAACCGTATAGGTTGAGCTTTACAAAACTTGAGACCTTCTAAGTATGAGGAAACTATACGTTAAAATTATATAAATCACTATGTTTTAAACCACTTAACACTACACGAAGTAGAAAAGAGAAGCTCGCCCCTTCTCCTCCATTGAAATCAAAATTTGAAAAGAGACAATATACCTCACAAGCGGCCCAATTGTATAACTCTATCCATGCTAAAGGCTCTATTTATCCCATACCGGTGATCAGTAAAAAAAAAGGAAAAAGTTATCTTGGAATTGATACATACTGTAAACTATGATGAGACCGAAATATTATTAAGTATGTTAAAATTGTAATACAAGTAGAAAAATATATGCACTTAAATTGTTAAATAATATACCATGGTAATTTCACATGTCATTTGAATTATCTAATCGCGTGTATGCACACGTACGCACGCACACACACATACTTACACACGCACACGCACGCACGTAACAAAAGTTACCTACTTAGGGTCTTAGGTTATTGGTCTTTAGCGTAAGTTAAATATATAAACTAACTAGCTCAGTATGGTACTAGTGGTTTTTGTACCCTCAATGTTAATGTTGGAAGGGCAGGATCTTCTGTTACAAGTATTGCCATACTTACTAGATGGTCCAAACCCTATCCTTATTGTAAACACACTCATAGTGACCAAAAAACGATTTTTCATTTTTCTCATGGTTGCTTATACAGTACAGTCGAACTTTAGTGGGTATACGTTATTATTTTCTCTTGTAGACTAAACAGAAGCAACTGAGATAAAGTACGCACTAACTATGAGCGCGAAACGAGTAGAGTCCACGATCAACTGTATAAATAATTGTTTCTCTTTCATTTACACGGAATCTACATCTTTTGTTGGACGGAGAGTTCTCGCCGGCAGTTTCAAATTTCAAATTTCAAATAATTTATTCAGTAAATTGGCCACATGCGGGCTCTTTTACACGTCGGCAATGTACAGTGAGTGAATCTACCAGCGCTTCGGACAAGACCATCATTGCGGAGAAGAAGCGCCGCAAGAAACTCCAGCAGAAGGTCATTTTTTCAATCATAAAAACATAATTATACTTAAAAGTAAGTTACATTAAGTAATAATAAGGTAATAAGGTAATAAACAATAAATTCTTAAAACTAGCAAAAATAAAATTATTACTAAATGTAAGGTCAATAAACATTAACATAAAATAAAATAATTACTATGAGAACAACACGACGAGGTCTCTACGTCAAAAGCCATATAACTAGGATAATAAATTGAACAAAAAGTCCTTGCAAACGTGAACAGACCGGACCCCACAAACAGCACCCGTTCACGAGTATGACGCGTATCTCAGCCATCGCCTCTCTCAACCATGTGATCGGGAAAGTGGCGACCCGATCAACGACGCCGCCGTAAGCAAAGACCTTTGAGCGAGCATGACATGCTCAAGCTGCCGGACAATAAGTAAGAGTAATATTGTGGGAAACAGCTGTCCGGCGAGAAACATCACAGTGTGTCCTCATTTAAAAACTTCTTGTACACACAAGACTAGAAAAGATACAAAATACAAATAGTAAATCACAGTCGACTGACTGAGTCAGTGCTTGAATGCACAATTGGCTTGAAGGCTATGTCACATTGACACTACTAAAATACATCTTGGTCACCAATGAAGTCATTTACAGTGTAATATGCCCTACCCAACAAGCAGCGCTTGATGTGAGACTTAAATTTATTGAACGGCATATTGACGATATCAGATGGTATCTTGTTGTAAAAACGTATACAGTTCCCCGCAAACGAAGTGCTCACCTTACGGAGACGGTGACCTGGAAGTGCGAGCTTATCCCTATTTCTAGTATTTAAATTATGAACGTCGCGGTTATGCCTAAACTCATGTATGTTTTTGCGTACATACATGATATTCTCAAAGATATATTGAGACGCGACTGTAAGAATATTAATATCTTTAAATTTATCCCTCAGCGAAACACGAGACCCCAATTGGTAAATAGCACGTACAGCCCGCTTCTGTAATACAAATATGGTTTGGATGTCAGCCGCTCTTCCCCACAGTAAAATTCCGTAACTCATAACACTATGGAAATAACTATAGTAGACAAGTCTCGCCGTCTCGACGTCAGTAAGTTGTCGGATTCGCTTTACCGCATAAGCCGCTGAACTTAGTTTACTTGCAAGTGTGGATATATGCGCACTCCACTGCAGTTTCGAGTCTAGAGTTACACCTAAAAATACTGTTCTATCTTCAAATTCCAGTGTCTCATCCTTCAGTCTTATTCTATCCGCATTCATACTCCTAACGTTGGACAAAGAAAATTTAATGCACTTGGTTTTTTTGGCATTTAAAAGTAAGTTGTTGGCTGTAAACCAGTCAACAATTGTAGACAACGCAACATTGATGCCATTAAAATTATCCTGTTTCCTATCCGCTTTGAATATTAGTGAGGTATCGTCAGCAAACAAGACTATTTCATGTTTATCGCGCACTACATACGGGAGATCGTTAATATAGATCAAAAATAAAAACGGACCTAGAATAGATCCTTGAGGCACTCCCATAGCTACAGATGACCCAGAGGATTGTGTTCTGTTAATGTCTACCCGCTGAGTTCTGTGCGCGAGGTAGGAAGCAATAAGATCAAGTGCACTGTTTTTGATGCCATAGTGGCTTAACTTCCGCACTAACGTAACATGATCAACACAATCAAATGCCTTGGACAGATCACAAAAAACTCCAATTACATCTAGTGATTTTTCCCAGGCATCAAAGATATGTTTTATTAAAGTGGAACCGGCATCAGTAGTTGATCGTCCCTTGGTAAATCCAAATTGACTGCTATGAAGTAGCTTATTCTGATTAAAGTGTGAGGATATTTGATTAAGAATTAATTTCTCAAAAACTTTACTCAGAGCTGGTAGTATTGAAATTGGTCTAAAATTTGTGGGGTCTGATTTTGTCCCCGACTTAAACATGGGTATGATCTTACTATGTTTCATCAGATCAGGGAATACTCCAATGTCGACACATTTGTTAAAAATAGTAGCTAGGTAAGGCGCAGTTGACTCTAAAATGGACTGAAGTACTGTAACAGAGAGGCCCCAAAGATCTTCAGTCTTTTTGATATTAAGAGACCTAAAGGTTTTGATCACAACTTTAGAGGTGACATGATAAAATTTGAAAACATTCGTGCATTCCTTAACATTAGATTTTAATAAGATTTCAGCCTTATCAGGAGATGATAGTAGAGATTTAGTGGTCTCTAAAGGAATGTTCGTAAAAAACCGCTCAAATTCTTTAGCTACATCAAGGTCAGAGTTTACCAGAGTATCGTCAACTTGCAGGCTGTAGTGCGGGTCTCTAATTCTAGTTCTACCAGTTTCAGTGTTAATTACATTCCAGACGGTTTTAATCTTGTTGTCAGATTTGCAAATTTTATTCGAATAATACTCTGACTTCGCGGCAGCACAAATCTCCTTAAATTCCTTAGAATAATTTTTAACGTACTCTAGAAACTCAGGCCTATGATCGACAGCTCTTATAGCATACAACTCATATAATTTGTATCTCTTTTCATGAATCTCCGGTGTAGCCCAATCACTAAATTTCGTACCTTGCTTGACTTTTACCTTTTTCAGACTAAAGCAGGCATCAAATTGCTTAATAATACAATTAAATAAACAAGTACATAAACTGTCTGGATCTTTCCCCGCACACGTCATATAATTTAGTTGGTTAGTGACCTTATTATTAAATAATTCTAATCGATTTTCAGTTATTTGTCTAAGTATAAACTCTTGGGGCGCATAATAATCAGTCTTCCCCTTAAATGAAGCTTGCTGGCCACAGTGATCTGAACTTAAGTTATTAATTACGGATTTCTGAATAGGGTCAAAATTACTAAATATATTATCAATACAAGTAGCGCTAGTTGCCGTAATTCTAGTTGGCTCATAGAACAGATTGACTAAATTGAAAGATTTAAAAGCACTCAGTAAGTTAATAGACATGGGTGATTCGTCTAGCAGATTAACATTAAAATCACCACACACAATAATACACTTTTTAGAATTAAAAACACAACTAAGAACATTCTCCAAAACGCTCTCAAAAAGCCTATAATCCGCCGTAGGGGGTCTGTATACGCAAATAATAATATATTGTTCCAATTCAACACACGCAAGTTCAATATGACGTTCAACTGATTTCGCAACAATATCTTTACGGTCCTTACATTTAATGTTTCTTTTTACCATAATCAGGGATCCACCCCGACTGCAAGATTGCCTAGCAAACATGCTAACAATGTCATGATTATTAAAATGAAACATACACTCATGCCCTTTTAGCCAATGCTCAGTAACACATAAAACGTGTATATTATCACTATCTATAAACAAACTAATTTCTAGTTCCTTACTAGAAAATCCTTGTATATTTTGATGAATTATATTTATTACACCATTACCTAACTTATTTTTAATATTCGTCGGCCTGTGGGCAGGCCCGGGGCCGCCGCGACTGTCGCCGCGAACGACGACAGCCGCGGCCGTTGTCGAAGCTGTCAGTTTAAATCAACCGGCAGCTCCGGCGCGGGGCCAGCGCTAATAAAACTCAGCGCAGGCTCCGTTCTACAGTCACCCGCTATGCTAGTCATAACAGGGTCTAAAATATTATATGCTAACAACTTAGCACACTCATCTAAGTACCTACTTGGTAAATAACAACTGTTATGCGTCAAATCGAACTTTGTTACAAATTTATTCGTATCGAAATACGAGATTTTGGAATTATACAACGACATTTTATATAATATCGAATTAAAATAATCAATATTTCTATTACCTTTATTTGTTAATTTGTGGGAAAACAGACAAGCACAAATAATTATTTTACCTATAGCGCCTTTGCTAACTTCTGTGAGGGCCTCAGACAAATCAAATAAGTCATGTTTATTAAACATCAAACTATTTCCTAATAATACTACCAAAGTTGTCTCGCGACTGAATGTGTCTGCAGAAATTCGCGAGATAAGGTGGTATCAGACAAATCAAATAAGTCATGTTTATTAAACATCAAACTATTTCCTAATAATACTACCAAAGTTGTCTCGCGACTGAATGTGTCTGCAGAAATTCGCGAGATAAGGTGGTCCATAGATACTCCCGGTAAACAGTTGTTTACTACGTTATTATGACCAAGGTACTTTACCATTTTGGACCCGAACCCAGTACCTACCTCATCCGTGTATGTGACGGTCCTGCGCACCGGGGTCGGCAAAGCACTAAGCGAGACTCACCCAGTAGATGGCACGCATGGCGCGCGCGGTCCGGGCGGCGGCGCGGGCGCGCAGCTTGGAGTGTCCCCTCGCTGCGCGCCCGGCGGCGCCGCCCGGGGGGCCGCCGGGAGGGGCGCGCGGGGCGCGGGGAGCGGGGCCGGAGCGGCCGCGGGGGGCGCGGGGGGCGCGGGGCGGGCGCGGCGCGGCGCCGGTGCCGGTGACGGCGAGGCCGGCAGGCTCTGCCTCCGGTTTTTCCAGGGAGAGCCGCCATAGCCATCGCACGATTTACCTACCAGCGAGTCTAGTTTGTCCATGTTGGTATTACCGAGATCGATGATGATATAAGCCTATGTACTCCTCCATTTGTTAGGGCAAATTCCAATACCTTGAGTTGTTTAGTATTGGCATCAAAATCATGCATAACACACTCTAGTTCATGTTGACAATTTAATAGGTCATTATGTAAGGCTACATTGCTATACCTAATAGGAGTTAATTTCATAAAACTTTTATTACATCTTAGTAAAACTTTTGACTTTTTTATAAATTTACTTAGTCTTAAATACTTTTTGATTTTGTTTGATCCCCTCACAGTAATGTTAAAAGGTTTGGGATCAATAAGATCTACAGAGTTAGTAAGGTCAACCGTTTCTATCTGTTTGTTAAATTCACAGTCAGAAGTATTGAGCTCCGCAAACAAGCTTACATTGTAAGCAGACTCCTCCGCAACACATCGCGCACAAGTAGTGTCTTGTTTGACTGGTCGCTCCTCCAGTAACTGTTCCAGGTCCCGGATCCGCCGTAGCGCCTCTTCATGTGTCTCCCGGCACAGCTGGAACTGGTCCACATCAACCTGGAGGCGATCCCGTTGTTCCCGCATATAATCTAAATCCAAGTCTAGCTTGGCGAGAGAACGTATGGTCAGAATTAATGTGTCATTTTTATTGTGACGGAATCTATTTCTATTGTTCATTATAAAGTCATTCAAGTCATTATATAGCTTCCTCGCCAGCGGTGCGAAGTGCCTCATGTTTTAAATTTGATATTCAGTTTAAAGTTTACGACAATGCATTAGTGCTATATGTATAATTTCCGCTAGGGTATTGTAAGCTAAATAGAACCATCGATAAACGTCCCTAATTACCAAAAATACCGCTCGCCGTTCTTTTATCACGATCAAAATGAGTTTTAAACAAAGCTCGGCCCAAATGTGTCGGCTATTAATACCTAGTGGTTCAGCCATTGTAAAAACGTGGTCATCCAAACGAGTGCACAATTTTGCCCGCACAGTCTGACCCCAACCAACGTGTTATTAATACCTTCGTATCGATCTTCAATGTGTATATTGTTACGTATTATTTATTTAGGTGGACCCATCAACTTGGTTTTTAAAACGACTGTCGAAGAAGGAAGGTAATCTTACCTATAGATATGTATGTTCTTTGATCCCTTGGCTGTTCAGGTAGTCCGATTTCAACAAGAAAGGTTTCGTTACATTTGTCGCGAGTGTAACTGTACCTTTATTGTTAAAAAGCTCAAATCTCGGTGTTACATGTTGTAATGTATGTATAGTGAGTATTACGTAATGTACATAGACGACAATACTAAACACAGTGACGAGTTTTTAAATTTAGTTACATTACGCTACTGCTAAATAAATAGGTGGTAGATGCATTCAGGTAGGTATGTCTTTTTGTAGCCACTTGAACTGCTTGAAGATTTTTGAAGTTGGTTCTTTCGATTGGTCTTTGTCGTGATCGAAAGTGTGTGGAAGGGTCGGAAGGGGCCGCCCTAGGCGTACTTTTTCGAATCAAGTCGGAGAAATATTGGAAAAGGGCCGAATCTTAAGTACCCGTAACCGACGTGCGTGCATGACTCTATGTATGAATGTGGAAGAAGCGAAAGAAATTTGTCAAGATCGTACCAAGTGGAAAGAAGTGGTCTCTGCCTACCCCTCTGGGAAACAGGCGTGATTTAATTTATATATGTATTTCATAAGCTATTGTAATTTCCCTACCTTCACCTGTTACATAGTATGCATTTAGTTCTCTCACTGTGATTCACATTAGAATAAAAAAGAACCAAGACAGATTGCATGTATTGTACCTAGTTGCTATTTAAATTAAAACTATGTACAGGTGCCTAATATGGCTGCGTTTATCGCGTGACGAAACGTTGATAAAACATCTGTCATTTTCTGACACGTACCTATATAGCTAAGTGCGAGAGTGACGGATGCTTTATTCACATTTTATTACGCGATAGACGCAACCATACTACCTAGGCCCGCAGGTTATATGAACAATTATTTATTCTTATTTACTCACTTTACAAAAACGCCACGCGTAAAATAAAGTGTATTCGAGTCTATTTTTATCAGCGTAAGGTCCAAAAGTGGTAAAGAACTTTCTTGATTGAGTATCTTAGATAAAAACTGAATTTATTAACATCGGCTGACAGGGTGATATCGACAGACTGCTGATAATAGTTTGCGGGGCCTTTAAGTCGGAACTGAATATTGCATTCGGCAGAGTTTCATGCATGATCTATGCGTAACATAACCAGCCTATGTATAGTCACCGTCATCACCTTGTTGTTTTAACGTCATGTTTGAACTGTTACGGTAATGTGTTAAAGGTGTTAAACCGACACGGTGCTGAACTGTATTAGCTATTTATGATGCTATAATACAATCGCAATTCCGGGAATGGACCCTAACTTATAATAAAGAGGACCCTCCCTCTCTCTACTCGCATTGAAGCCGCACGCGGAAACTTTTGGCCACTTGAACTTATAAAAAATTACGGCATATCAAAAAAATTACAAAAATGTGTTTTTAAATTTATTTTATTACAGTACCTACTTATTCTTTTAATTTGGACTAGGCACTATTTATTCACAAAAAAAAAGATTCAAAAAGGTACTTCCCGTACCGGGAATCGAACCCGAGCCTCCTGGGTGAAAGCCAGGTATCCTAGCCACTAGACCATACGGGAGATGTATGAATGAGCGAATTTTTTGATCGGTTCTTTCGTATTAGTTACTGATTGATAGTTTTGCATCGTTCGAAAAAAAAGTATTATATTTCGTAATGTGTATGATAAAATTAATAAATGATTGCTATCAAAACTTCGTTCTTGCAATTTATTAAGTGTTTCAAGAGTAAAAAAGTTGCCATAATTAACAAGTATCAAGTTTTAAAATGTATTATTGGTATTCTTACAACCTTTATCTAGTTAAACTTGTAATGCTATTCAGCGTTACCACAAGGGGAACCCACGGGGAACCCAATCACCAACGAAATAATTATCTCTCTTATTGACATCTAGCGGATGACCTCAATACTATTGTACTGTAGTAGAGTGCAGCCGGTAGCGATTGCCACGTTCACACTAACGCGGCCATTGTGAAACGATATCCTAGTAGTACAATCATTTATAGCTAGATGGCGCTAAATCACCAAAAGACATTAGCTTGGGAAGACAGTTTACTGCTTTAACAGGTCAGGTCAGGTTTGGTTTTTCATGATAGTTTTAAATGAAATTGACAGATGTCGTTGTAATCAACTTACTAAATTTTGTAACCGAGTAACTAACATGACCATAACCTATGACCATACTTATGCTATTTTTACCAACCATTAAGTTAATAAATTAATTGATCAAGTTTTACATTGTTGTTATGGTACAACACCCAATTAAGTACCTACCTACCTACTTAGTGGTTGTAAAAACATCAACTCTATTCAATTCAAACAAAGTTTATCGTATCAGAAATCGGTAGGGAGCCAACAAAAGGACTTTATCTGCTCTTACATCTCTAACGGGGGGTAAAAAAAACACTGAGTGAATGCATCAACGTTACTCTTATATTGTTTATCTAGAGAGAATAATGCAAACACTATGTCAATATGAATATCTCTTTATTTTTAACAATGTACTCTAGACAGGAGGTATTTTATCACTTATTTTATTTCTATCTATCTATTATCTAGATAATTTGTCACGTACATTCAGAGATAGATGAAATTACGAATAACAAGGGTAAATACCGCGAATATATGAATCAACTAATCTGTGAGGTTAGTTTAATCTGGTTTAATCTAGTTTACACTTAAGGTAGTTTACTAGGCAAGTTTACATCTGGAAATGACTAGAATCTTTAATACTGGGTTTACATACATAGAATATTCAATTAATACAATTTGATTTTAACATATTAAAATTAACCGTATCTACGTAAAGGTTCTTTTAAAGTAGGTAGATAATAATAGATAGCTGGTAGCCAATAAAAAATAATATTTAAACTTTAAAGTCAAATAGTCAATTTTGATTGGCTGAAATGAATGGTATGAACGTAGGTAATAGTTATACAATTTCTACTAACACACAAAGCGTTTTGTGCACGTTTTGCCTTCATATTTGCTTTTAATATATTATTAATAGGAATTTAGTAATTCTAGAAGGTATGAAGTGATATCTACAGAGATGACAATGATTTTCCCAGCCATTTTTTGGTTGAAAGGGTATGACATCGGCTAAAGGTATATAGGTAACTGTTATGTAGATATAGGAATGTCGATTTATATATTTGGATCTCTTGTTACAACACAACTTAAAAATATGCCACTTAGTACCAATTTCAACAATGTTAATCGTCTATTAAGTGGATGGTGAAATTCGACGTTAGTCGGTTATGCTACATTATGGTACCATGACATTTGGTACCATAGATGTAACATTTTAAAACACAATAAGTTTGCACTAAACCTCTTTAAATTTATCTAAGACAAATATACATTTTGATCTATAATACATTGCATACTAATGCCGTTACAAAGAAATAACAAAGCTAAACTTTAGTATTACATACAATTTTAAATAAAATAAATAATGGATAAAATTAACATGCCTAATTTAATTACACAGAGTACAGAGAGCTCATTAACAAAACAAGTTTACTACTACCTTTGGCAAAATTTAAAATTGTAAACCACAGTTAAAAAGGCAAATTGAATGATGGAACAGTTTAATCGGAACAAGAGATCCAGCGTGTCCAGTAAGGATCTACTGGGCGTCCCGCCGCCTCCTGCCGGGGCCCCCTTCGTAGTTGGCCGCGGCCAGGCCCAGGAGGTGCTTGGCCTGAAGGGCTCCGGAGTACCCGCGGTTCAGGCCCAGGTCTATGGCGCGCTTCTCGCTGTAACATTGGAGCATTGGAATAAATCAAAACCATGTGGTTTTTTTTATCGCATAGGAAGGCATACGAGCACACAGACCACCTGATGGTAAGTGGAAACTGAGACCCATAGACATTCGCATTCACAAGACCGCAATCCTAAGACTGCAAATGCGTTGCCAACCCTGAGATAAGATGGAATGCCTCTATGCTAGTCATTTCCCCGGCTGTCCTATCCCCAAACCGGAACACAACAATGCGAACACTGCTGCTTGGCGGTAGGTTAATGGATAAGATGGTGGTACCAACCCGGACGGACCCTGTACAAGGTCCTCCCACAAGTTAAATGTACCTTATGTAAGGGGTTTTAGAATATTGAATAAACTGAATTGATAGTATGGCCACTTTGAAATTTCATAAACAGGGTTTATTCAATGTAGGAAACACCATTTTGCCTAGGACGTGTAAGCGTATTGTCATCGTTCGCACCTTCGATAGGACAAGGGCACAATTGGGATAGACCAAAAAAAAAACTCACAGTTTTTACATTCTAATTCGAAAGAATAGGTAATTTTAAGAGACGGTTTTCAGTAATTTTGTATTGAACCTAATAGTTTTTTTTTAATATCTTTATTTATTTAGCATACATTTTATTGGATGACATGTTTATTTTATTTTATTTTAAATTTTTTTATTTTTATTGTAATTCTGTAGCTCTGCCTACCCCACTCTGGGATTGAAGGCGTGAGTTTATGTATGTATGTATGTTTATTTTAAATTTAGGTTGGCATACACATACACACACATACATACATACCTTCACGCCTTCATTCCCAGAGTGGGGTAGGCAGAGCTACAGAATTACCAACAAGTCCAAAAACTTGTTGATAACTCTGTAACCACAATTTGCACAATTAGGCTATGATGTTTAATGTGTTTGTTGGCATTATCTAATAAATTACAACAATGAACTGATATCTAATGATATAAAGTGATAGCATTAGTGTATTAAAACGTACTATTTTAAGCGGTTTTCGCCTAACCCGTAAGATACACCTAGGAGGGCTTCAAGCCGAAAACGAAAGTCAAAAAAAGGTCAAATATACTTTTGTCAAAATATGCGAAATAGATAAATATTGCAAAAAATTAATAATGCACAACGGCTTTAAACCTCTATTCCTCGAAATGGTTTTCGAATTAGAGTTATTGTAAAAATATGAGAAATCCCAATGGCCCCTACAATCATATAGTACATTGTGCCCTTGTTCTACCGAAGGTGCGGTTTGATCTCTCTAATGTTGACAGTAATGGCACAGTCTGTATTAGCGGCCGAGATAAAAACGATAACCTGTCAAAGGTAATATTGTTTTACACAGTAGATACCCTGTATAGTCTCAGATAGTTTTTTTTGCTATGCTCTTTTCTCTTTCCCCGTAACTGTATAGGGTAAAGTCACCGGTGGTCAGCCAGATACCAGTAGTCGACCTTATATGAGTACGACGAGTGGGAAATGTATCTTTCGTACTCTTCCCACTCATACAAATTATAGGCAGAGGCCGACTACAGATCTCTGGCCGACCACTGGTGACTTTACCCTAGTAGGAGAAGGACAAAATAGCACTCCAGAAAATGATCGAAGCTATTGTTGAAGTAAAAATTACTTTATTTTGTATACACCGTGTTTTTTTTGAATTACGATAACTTCGGCATATTACTAGGTACATCCATAGAAACTAAGTGGTAGATTAGATTTTTAAATATTGCAAAAAAAACATTTTTTTTCTGTTTAGAACAAAGTAATTGTATTAAGTAATTGTATCTTTGGTCATTCTAAAAGGACCTTTACAGTTAACTCATAGTCAGTGTCACGTACGTCAATGTTGACGTGACATACACAGACAGTTAAGAGCCTTTTAGACCAGTTCAACGTGATTAACTGATTAAATTTAAACATTAAATATCTTTAAAACCGTTACAGTTATCATTTGTCTGTCTTCGGGAAATTAACTTTATTTGACCTAAAGAACGTTCGCTTAAAGTTATCGTAAATCAATAAAAACACGGTGTATAGTTTCGTTCCAAACGGAATTAATTTATGATAATTTGGTGTTTGCTACTTTATTCCACATTGTAAAAGACCATCTTCCTTTTCACTTTTTAATTTCAATTGAATACCTTTCGACATGATTACGATACGATAGCAAGATGGGCTTAATGTAGAATAAATGCCCTGCTAAATTCAGTTTAATCTTTAAAAAAAACTGCTACTTAAAAATAAAAACAATTATACGACTACATCATGCTACTAATTACTACTTAGTTGTTTAAAACATTGACAATCGATTATTAAAACAAGACTTATTAAAAAATGTTTTTTTTTATTTAAAAAAACTACAAGCGCGTTATGTTATCAAAGAAACATCATGATATAATAAACTGTTCTCATGCATACGAACGTAACACAAAACGTATTAATAAAGCAGTAAAAAAAAACACCAACTTCTCTTGTTACAATGTAACAAAATCCCCTATGTAAATTTATTTCGGGTTCACATTTAAATTTTGATACTTTTTCCGCAATGTTTCACTTTATTTACAAACGACACAGTTTTAAACAAAGTGGGTAGCTACACAAATAGGCATTTCAGCTGCATTGCGAGTTTCAAACGTTTAAAACATTTCCTTTGAAGTAGGTATATTTTAAATGTAATCCCGTTCTCTTAATTTTCGGAGACGCCATGCAGTAGGTATTCGTAGATATAAGGTTTAATAGTTGATTTCAAGTGTAAAATGCCGGGTGTTAATTTAATCTACAGTAACTCATTTTGTTTGACATCTCGTAGTTACATTTTGAGTGTTTTATGCGTTAAAATCATAAATATTTTGCAGATTAAATTTTAGCGGTTTTTCTAGTCCTACGGCACCGTATTGCATGCAGGTAAACGTTATACAACTGCTATATGAACTAAAAGCGTACATTTAAGTAAATATCCAAAAGCATGCACTGCGCTTAAAATACATAAAACTACATTCATAAACCTTGACGCTTTAAAAACATACCTAGTAATGTCGTTTTTAAAGCTGTGGACAAACAAAAACAAGTAAAAAAGTGTTCTAAACGGCAAGGTCTGCTGAAATCAAGGTAAAGCTATTCGCGGAAGAACCAGTCGAGGAAATCCAGGTCTCCGTCAATATTAGATTCAGATGTGGAAGTTTAGCTATTCTGTTAGCAGTTTAGAACCTGTAAGTATCTGCTGCCAAACTGGCTGGCCTTACGGTCATATGGAAGTTGATTGAAGGTACAAATAAAAGGCAGACATCTTTGAGTCAGACAAGTGTAAGGAGAGGGTCTAGTAACCCTAATAACTAATCATGATGTCATTAATTTGTATTGCATCTGATATTACTTTGGGGAGGTACTCCTAGTTCAGAGCGTTCCTCTGACTACAATCATATGATTTATGTATGAACTGGAAAAATGTTTAATCGGGTGAACTTACTGACCCAAACAGATGCTGGTTAAATCCAATTTAATGTGAGTTCAAACCTTCGTAATTTTTTTCTCTTGTTAGAACCACATTTTTAGATCGGTGCAGGTAGATTTTGGTATGTATCCAATATTTTTTCTGCCTTGATTACAGTATTTTTTATATCAGTTAAAGTTGTTTACGCATTCGGCCTTTTATACAACAGCCTTGATGTCAAATGAGCATCTTCCAGCAGTTAGAAATATAAGTTGTTACCACGTAGGTAAACATATTACAGTGTAACAAGTTTTAACACGGCCTTAAGTTCATACTTTTCACTCTTTCGCTGTTATATGCTTTTAAGTAAGTCCTACCTTACGTACTTTACGCAAACCCGAAAGTTTTTCAAATACTTGTTGCACTGTATTAAGAAAACACGTGACAAGGTGTAGTCATGCAATAAAAAGGACAATCACATGTTTTGTTAGCTTGTCTAATACATTGCCAATACTTATGTTTTGTATCCTTTTTGCAACCTGATACGTTATATTTTTTATATACATCATTGGTTGTCTTTAGCTTATTATTTGATCATTATACAGTAGAAAGTGCCAGACTTAACACCAAGAATACAGTGAAAATAAAAGGGTTATGTTATGGACACAACTCAAGTCATAAATGTGGCTTGTCTTCCTCCTTCTCGTCTTTACTTTGCTGTCCTAGTTGCTTTTGAGTTAATAATTATTTGGTTTAATCGGGTTAGGAAGCAATAGCAAGATGCCACGGCTGTATTCTCATAAGGCCCAACGTCCTAAATTTAGGACATTTGTCAAAGTGACTTTTGACTTTAGGTGACCGACACAATTACAGGGGTTACAGAATTATCAAGAAGTTTTCAGACTTGTTGGTAATTCTTTAAGGTCTAATTCTATGGAACTTGCTAACTATGTAAACAAACCGCCATATTGAAATTGTCTCTGAATGATGAATTTACTAGTGATTGGCAATACTCCTTTACTTATGACAAACCATATCGAATAATAAAATAGGTACCGAAAGTAAAAAAACAAGTAGTTACTTATTTGTAATTTGATTAATCACGATCTGAAAAAAAATCGGTACTTGAAGATGATATATCACCAGTATTTATTATAAAAGGTGCCGTTATATCATCTGTGAGTGTGATCAGCGTGAGTTGGGTAATGTGTAGGGGCCTTAATATATCGCCAACTTTAGCCACAACACTACCCATCATAGACAATTGTAGAATTTAAAAGAAACAAAAACGTCATTCCATCAGGTCCTAATAACCTAACTTATGAAACCATTTAAACTTTTAATGAAATATCCAAGATCGAGTTATATATTTGGTGATTTTGTATTTTACAGTAACGACCGTTTCAATAGTGTATGTTTTCAATGGTGTTTGATGAGGTGGTGTGAAAATTCAAGGAGAAACAGTGACAAAACAAAGTTTAGGCTTTTGTTTACATAGTTAGCAAGTTCCATAGAAATACACTATAGCTCTGCCTACCCCACTATGGGAATGAAGGCGTGAGTTTATGTATGTATGTATGTGACCGACACAAAATTCATTTTCGAACTAACGAAATTTGGCATGGGCCTTACGGGGTACTTACGTATCCATTTTGCGTTCCATCTGTATCAGGTTGGTGAGGCGGTTCAGCATGTCCACGACGTCTTCTGGCTCGTACTGGAGGTCGTTGCGGTAGTAGTTGTTTTGACTGAAAGAAAACATGGTGAAGATTCGCAAAACAGTCATTTTGGAAATGCCGGGCTGTTAAGTGTTGGCAGGCTGAACTTACAACGCGCGCTAAAGTTCACAGACCAACAGATTTACTTTAGTATAGAGAAGTGTTAGAAGATAAATAGGTGGGCTGATTAACTGCGATAAGTAATTAGACAATATTTGGATAAAAAATGTATTTCTAGTATGACATTTTGAAAGGAATCATGAAATTTGGTTTTTCATATAGAGGGCAAAGTTGGCATATCCAAGTATCATCGTTCCTGTCATCATCTTAACTATAGCGTTATTAAAAAATCTTCCCGATTCCTTTAAAAGTTTATTCTGATTTAAGATACTATAATAAAATAAACAACATTAGAAATAGGTAATGTACATAAAGATTTATAGAATAGTTTTTTACTAAAGTTATCCACAGAATGGTTGATATGTGGCCTGGCCTAAATAAATGCCTTGACTTTTTTTTGCCTGCATTACGTTATAAAGATGCAAGGTCTTACAGAATTGACCGGAAAGAAGAAGAAAGGGGTAAAAAGATTGGTTGGAGATTTATGGACAATGTACCACTACCTGGGGTAGGACGCCGCAGGTGGTGCGAGGAGTAGCGCCACCAGCACGCAGTTCGCCAAAACGCAGCTTGCTCGAACCATCCTGGAACCACAGACCATGCACTTTAATACACTATAAGTTATATACCTACCAATCTTATTATCTGAATTATTAAATGTCGGTCAATGTACGATCCTTGTGACAGCGTATTTTAATTTCCAACATTTATCTATTATGGTGTGTGTGTATCGGCATCGTTTGATAAATGTTTTACATGATACAAATATCCAATTGAACCAATTGATCCCAATAACAAAATATAAAATAAGTTTATCATTCAGAATTAATATGAATGTAGCCATGTGAAGACGGCTTCACTGCGTATTTGTATATTTGGCTCCTTTTGATGCCAAGAATGCCAAGTTATGACAACTATGCCGTCTACACATTGCGACTATGAACCAAATATTCCAAATATGCGAAAACGCAACACCAAGTTGAGAGCCACCATAATAGCCACAAGCAAGGCGAGAAGTGATTAATTAAATAGCCGTCGTTTCAAGTTTTGTATGAAAGTAGTTAGACACACATTCACACCTTCACGCCTTCATTCCCAGAGTGGGGTAGGCAGAGCTACATAATTACCAACAACTCCAAAAACTTGTTGATAACTCTGTAACCACAATTTGCACAATTAGGCTAAGATGTTTAACAGTGTACGAGGGCAGAGTGAAAAGTCTAGAAAACATTAAACATTTTTTTTTTTTTGGTCCATGTAAATATTTATTTTTCAACGTAGTCCCCATGTAACTCAATAAACTTGGTCCATCGCTTTTCTAGCTTTTCGATTCCCTCCGTATAGTACGATTTCTCCAACCCTTCAAAATACGCATTGGTTTCTGCGATGATTTCTTCGTTGGAACCAAATCTTTTTCCACCAAGCCATTTCTTTAAGTTTGGGAAAAGAAAATGGTCGCAGGGGGCTAAATCTGGAGAATAAGGCGGATGCGGGAGCAATTCGTAACGCAACTCGTGGATTTTAGCCATAGCAACTGCACAAGTGTGGACCCGTGCGTTGTCTTGGTGAAAAATGATTTTCTTTTTCGCCAAATGGGGTCGTTTCTCCATTAAAACTTCATGAAATCGCTGTAACAAGTTGGCATAATATTTGCCGTTAATCGTTTTACCTTTCTGAAGGTAATCAACATATATTACACCACGAGCATCCCAGAAGACAGTAGCCATAACTTTATTCGCCGATAAAATTGCTTTGGCCTTCTTTGGTGCAGGTTCACCTGAAGCAATCCATTGTTTTGACTGCTCCTTGGTTTCTGGTGTATGATGATGAATCCAGGTTTCGTCAACAGTTATGAAACGACGCAAGAAGTCCTTTTCATTACACCTAAACTTCGCCAAACATGCCTCTGACAGGGTCACCCTAGTGCGTTTTTGATCTACTGTGAGCAATCGCGGCACCCAACGGGCGGAGAGCTTCTTCATATCCAAATAAGTGTGAAGGATATTACGAACCCATTCGTCTGAAATGCTTACAATATCAGCTATCTCACGGACCTTTATTCTTCGGTCGGTCAATACGATGTCATGGATTTTGGTGATCATCTCTGGTGTAGTGACCTCAACTGGGCGTCCGGGTCGGTCGGCGTCAGCAGTGCTTGTACGGCCACAACGAAAATCCGTAAACCACTTGTGGATCATTTTAATCGATGGAGCAGTGTTCCCGTAATATTTGTCTAATTTTTTTTTTGTATCCCTAATGGTTTTTTTCGCAAAAAATAATGTTTAATCAGAACACGAAACTCAGTTTTCTCCATGTTTGCAAACACCGAAGTGATTGTTTCTTTTTCATAGCTGTCAAAAAAAAACTAGTCGTGTGAACTGGCTGAAAATATACGATTTACCTCCAAAAAGGCTGCATTACAAATTGACATTAATGAATTTGTGAAGAAAATACCTTTAATATGATTTTTACCAGACTTCTCACTCTGCCCTCGTATATTAGTGACAGGTAGCAAGCCCATCGCCTAACAGTACTACAAGCCTTTATTCCCTTAGTCGCCTCTTACGACTTCCACGGGAAGACATGGAGTGGCACAATTCTAAGCCGGCAACCACACGGCACGTTAGTTAGTTATTTGTAAATGGTAAAAATAATAATTCGTGAATACATTAGCTATCACAGGGATCATCTAATATTGACCGAGGTATATGAAATTGAGTCCCATAAATAGTAAAGATAAGCAACTACAATCATGGAAAAAAGTGTGTTAGGAATAAAATTGGACACTTGATTTAATTTTCAGTATATTTACAATCGATAAGCAAGCTGTATATAGATTAGGCATGAGTGACAATAAGTACGTATTTAAAATACATACCTACAATACAGTACTATTGACATAATTATGTAGACGACAGTACTAAAACACACAGTTAAGGTTTTAAAACTAGTTTATGGCCAATCTTGTTTGTGAAACGTATTGTAAAATAAAATAAAACTCATCATCACGGCAAAAGAAACGAATAAAGTTTGGTCCCTGCGTATCTCATTTTCAAAATCTTCTAAACATGGTAATTTGTATTTGTGCCAATCCCTCTTAATTTCAAAAGTGTCAACCCGCTTCGGATATCCAATTATTAAGCCATTTCCGCATTTCTTTTTTGGGATTTACCTTTCGTCATACCCTTTGTTCTTTTCCTAAATAAATAAGGAAGCAAAAGAATAAATTTGTATGTAGGCTACAATCCTTTTTCGTCGTGTCGATAAACTTCATTTAATTTTTTTGGAAATAAATATAACGAAAAAAGATTTATTTTATCCTAATAAACCATATCATTCCGGAGCACAAACGTTTCCTGCTTGGATGTCAGAAAAATGTGCTTCAGGTCATTTCCTCTTCAATCACAGTACAATCAAGATCGACAAAAAGAAACACACAAAAATATAGATTGATTTTGGTGCGTCAATATTACAACGAATAGATAAAGGTGAGAACATTGACGAAATCGAAAAAAATGTGAAGCATACGTCGAGGATTGTACAAAAGTGGTATCCAGTTTCGGAATACAATCCGAAGTATTATAATGTCGTTTTGTTAGACCGCAAGGTTAAGAGTTTAATGTGTTACTTGCACCTGGTTACGTAGTACCTTTATTTGTTCTCAAAAACTGTACAATGTGACCGTTTTGTTAAGCTCGCCAGTGCTGCTTAAAGTTTACTTTATTCTCTGATTTTATGCAGACAATGGACCCGATTCTACGTGCACATCGCTTAAATAGCCTTAAACTAAATATTCTAAATTTAAGACATAGTTTAGACGGCAGATTTAACCAGTGCTATTCCAGCTGAAAATAAGAAGACCGCCTAAAATAAGAAGCGTCAGATTCAAATTAGCGCTGTCATGGCGCTGTCATTTGATTATGACAGCTGCTCATAGAATAGCAAAGTGTTTTATCGGGTTGAATAAAAACATTATTTAATGACATATTTTTGTGCCATATGCCAAAAGAGATGAATTCTTTTCTAACTTTTGCTGTAGTATATGTTTAGATTTTATTAATATCGTAACAGATAACGATTTACTTAAAAATGATTTATTGTACTGCATAATCAGTTCGTGTTTTAACACTGGATCTATATAGCTTTTTATCTATGAGTATTTGCTGCAATTTGAGTCCCATCCATCAGTGACACAGTGGAAATGGTAATCCGTATGAGATTACCTGTACTCTCACGATTGTAATACCCTTAGTGACTGGCTGTGTTTCAATACGGCTTGAAAGAGCCATTTTGTCTTTTAGAATACCATTAAATATGAGTCTTGGAGGTTTTCTATGTATTTAAGTATACGTGTTTCTCTATTTACGTTTATCGTGGTTTTATTTTATTAATATCTGTAACTTCTCTGAAATATTTGGAAATAATTATTTTAGCAAAAAAACAAGTTCCTCGTGAGGAAGCTGAAATGCGATAACGTTTCTCTACGGATCCAAGTCCGAATATTACGATTTTTGAATATGTTGTAGATATATTGTGAAAAACTAGGTCTATACGTTTTGCTTTTCAAGAAAATATTTCTTAGGAAGAAACGAATTTTAAAATAAACAACGGAAACGTACAACAATTGTTTTTCATAATAACAACCTAGGTACAACATATTCAAAATCTTATTTAATTTAGGGGGTGAGAAACGTTATAACCCGTAGCTTTTGTATTGAAAAAAATTGACAGCTGCAACATTTTAGCGTGCGTCGGTTCACAATTAAATCGATTTTTAGCTTCAGGTTAGCCTGTAAAAAATATCTTATTTCTGCGCAAAAGAAATCTTGTTGTTGGACTAATGTAACGTCAACTAATAGCGCTCGGTCTTAATATATTTTGTTAATTTCTAAACCACCATCTTTTCCCTTCACTCTGCCACTGTTTTGTTTTTGCATTGTTGATTTGACAATATGATTAAAATATAGCTCTAGTTATAAGTATAGCTGTGGTATGTTTTGACAGCCGTCTACCGATACTGTATCCAGGTGAGGACTGAAAAACAGCTCCATAGCTGAGTTCCGCACCTTTTCACCAGCAATTTTGTTATTTTTGTTTTACTTTGAATTTTGTTAATGTTGTTTGCTTGTTGTTGGTGAATAAAGATTCTTTTATTTTATTTTATTTTTATTAATTCACTTAAATGTTCGACTATAGCGTTCGTTTTGGGTTCCGTTCCCAAAGGGTAAAAACGTGACCCTTTTACTAAGAATCCGCTGTCCGTCTGTCTGTCTGTCTGTCTCCAGCTTGTAGCTCACGAGCCGTGATAGCTAGACAGTTGAAATTTTCACAGTAGATGTTTTTTTTTCCGTGTGGTTGTCGGGTTAGAATAGTGCCACTCCATGTCATCCCGTGGATGTCGTAAGAGGCGACTAAGGGAATAAAGGCTTGTAGTACTATTAGGCGATGGGCTTGCAACCTGTCACTAATACGCTGGTAAACATCTTAGCCTATTTGTGCAGAATGTGGTTACAAAATTATCAACAAGTTCTTAAAGTTGTAGATAATTCTGTAGCTCTGCCTACCCCACTCTGGGATTACAGGCGTGAAGGTATGTATGTATGTTTTTCGGTTGCCGCCTTAACAACAAATACTAAAAACTGAATATGAGAAGTATTTAAGGGGGGATCCCATACAACAAACGTGATTTTTTGCCGTTTTATGCTATTGTTGTAGGTATAGATAATAGAACGGAACCCTTAGTGCGCGAGTCCAAATCGCACTTGGCTGTTTTTTTATTTAACTGTTTACTCAACAAGTTCTGCAATACAATCAAGACTGAGTGCAAGAGGTAAGTTTAGTTACTAGACTACACTTTAGTAGGAACGAGTGACTAAACTACTTGTGACATTGTGTGAGGTGAGTTAGTAAAGTTCATGTGGTGTTTCTCGCTACTGAACTGTTTGCTATTTAGTTTAATGCACTAAAGTAATCCGTTAATATGTCGTTATCATAATAATTTCAATTATAGTTGGTTATTAGTCCACGCATTACTTCGCGGTTTCTTTATTAATAATATAATACTTATCACTAAATTCACTGCTATAAAATGTACTGATTGCTGATGTAGCATCGACTTTGGTTTTTTTTTCGTTGAGTCATATTTTACTGGTTCTTAATTGGGTCGTTCTTCTTTTTATCGACAATAGCCTGTCTCTCATCTTATTAAGCGTCCCATTAGAGTATTATAATTCTGTTGTTCCTGTTTAATATACGGCTATAAATCGTCTTTAACCCAGGTTTTTTTATAATATTGTTTTTCGTAGAATGCCATGACAGAGTGGTCATTTCAAACTAGGTTTCGGCTGAAAACGGCCACTCTGTCACAGTGTTTCTGGTAGACCACATTAAAAAGAACAAATTATCTGCAGGACAGGAAGCATTAATTAGTTTTAATAAAGAAAAATGATACGTTTGTTGAAATCGAACACTGACACCGTTATATATCAACGAAATCGTCGTTTTATTTTTGGTAAAAAAGAATCACGACCCAACTATCGTGTACACCGTCCCCTTTTGTTAATGTCGTTCGTACTGTATACGACGTACACGCAATATGCAAATGTGTAAGTAGGTACACATATATTTACATAGATGAAGCTCGTCCCTACAGTAAGTTCAAATTGCCAAGACAAACAATAAAATGTCCAGGTATACTTTCTTACTTTTAACCTTTAACAGTTCGCTTGATTTGTAATATTTATCATTCAAAACCTGCTGCCATATCGACAAACAAATTGACTTATAGTGATTTAATATTCAACAATAAAACAGTCGAAGATAATCGAAGATACTTGTGGGACTGGGAAGACCTTGTGCAGGGTCCGTCCGGGTTGGTACCACCATCTTATCCATTAACCTACCGCCAAGCAGCAGTGTTTGCATTGTTGTGTTCCGGTTTGGGGATAAGACAGCCGGTGAAATGACTAGCATAGAGGCATTCCATCTTAATCCTCAGGATTGGCAACGCATTGGGTCTAGTGATGGGCGGCTTGTAAGTTTCAAAAATGAAACTTTCACTTTAATTTCATGCAATAGGTATTCTGAAAGTTACCAAAGTGAAATCGATTAATTTCTGAAAATTACTAAAGTTTTGTAATGTAACGTAAGTAACGGAAACTTTTCATGAAATTTAAATGAAATTTACTTGTGTCAGAATCATTTCCACCTAATTTTATAACTTTCAGATGCTGTAATTTACGCAGTTAAGGAAAGTTTTGTAATGTTTTAGAAATCGCCCATCACTAATTGGGTCACAGTTTCCACTTACCTTCAGGTGGCCTGTGTGCTCGTTTGCCTTCCTATGCCATAAAAAAAAACCTTTCTATAAGATGTTATTCGTTGTATCGTACTTATAAAATCACCTTTGGCACACGATCCCTCGGAAGATTCCGGAACATGATCCAAAATCAATGCGGGGCCGCGTAGGTCACGTCACGTGTCAATAGTTCGTCACTATTATTTTACCTTACGTGAGAGGGTATCTCTCTCGTGGGTAAAAGCCATGGTGGCAATTTGCCCATGCTTTTAGTTTGGGTTTTACGACCAAGAAGCATGATTTATGGTGAAATATGATGAAGGATGAAAGTGTACTGTCCACAGGTCATAACAGTTAGTTGATATTATTTAACATTCCTGGCAAACTCGCTAGTAATTTCTATTAACTTTTGAAATTTTAAATATGGAACATCTAAATAAGTACCTATGAAGGTCGTTGTAATGAGGTTGGTGTTAGTGTAAGTTTCATAAGCTATATTTTAACCTATAAACCTCAAATTCAGGGTCTATCTAAAGCGCGGGGTGAAACGGTTTTTGTTAATTTTAATTTCGTGTTTTAAACCTAAGGCAACGACTTTTCCAGTAAAGTTCAAATTCCAACTCAGTCCAGCCAACTCATAAAATCCATATTCTATAAAAACAATCGCATTTTTTTACTATCTTTGCGATTTTCTTGAAAAATAAAATAACTGGCTGAATTTTTGCACAGCCATAAAACAAAAGGCGTTATTCAAAACATAAATCAGATACCAGTGAATGGCGGAAAAATTAAAAGGATACAAGCGAAAGACGTCTCAGGAAAGGTGACAGGCGTGACAACCTGCGTTTATTTTATATTGAATTCGCAGACAACATTTTAATTTGTCCGTGAGGTTGTAGGTATTGTTTTTTTTTGCAAGGAGTTTTGCGTAAGATCAATTATTAGCTGTTCAAGGTAGACATGGAGGCCATTTGCAACGTTAAAAGATGGCGGACGTGTAATTTGTTTTAGACTTTAATTTTTGGGTAATTAGGTGTTCAAAGTTCTTTTCTGATAGTGATTTGTACTTTTTATGCCTTACTGTCGCACAGTGATTGAAGACTTGGGCTTATTTCGTGTATCTGGCATCTTTCTTCTCGTTTCAAGTGGACTCGCAGTGGTGCAGAGGTTAAAACTATCTTGACCTCTGACCTACAAATCACCGTACAACGTTGCCCCCAATCTTCCTAGAGAAGATTGGATTGTGTTTTATACTCATATAAACCTTGACACTGGCGAAATCACTTCACGTGGAAGCCATATCCCTGCGGTAGTAGCTGTTCAAGTCGCCGCGGGGGCAAAAAAAAAAAAAAAAGGTAGACATGACAGAATCTGATAATGCGACATTAATCAATGTTAAGCAACTGACCAAAAAGGAAAATATTACTAAGTATTAGTCCTTTGTCGTAATTTTCATCGCTTGGAACAGTAGAAAAAAGTGTTTTGTATTAATTTGTCTCTATATCCACTTGTTTGTTATCAGCTTAGGGCCCAAACCAAACGGATGAACCGATCAAATTCGTGTCTTTTATGTGAAAGCTCAGGGTGCGGTAAGCGGGGTAGAAAGTATTAATGAAAATTAAATCTAGCGATGATCTTGTTTACGAGTGGGCACTCTTATTAAAATTATAGGCATGAAAATTTCAGTATAAAATGAGATTTAGAAAAAAACGAATTTCCGCAAAGCAGGCTAAGTGCAAGTTTTTTTAAACTTACTTCGTTTCACATCCGCAGTCCAATCACGACTGCCCAATTATCGATCAGCAAATCACGTCCTTTTACAAAAAATATCGAGCTATCAAAGTGCTTACCCGACCGCACTGTTGACACACACTTCAGTCGACTAATTACATCGATACTCGAGTATCATATCGATTCATAATCGACTCACAGATTTCAGATAGGTATCGTTTCCGGCGCCGAGAGTGGGTAGCTGTGTATAATTATGGTAGTTGCTATGTGATCCCATTAAAAAAAACTGCTACATTACTTTTTAGAACGCAATATACCTAGGACGAATCTACCCTTTGGACAAAACTATCATTGCTGAGAAAAAACACCATCAATAAGGTGTTCTCGATCGTTTTTATTTATATTATAAAGTACAACAAATCTTAGTGAGTACTTATCTTAATTTTAACCCTTAAATTGGCAAAAATAAAAAAAGTCGTGAATTCAAACCCTATTTAATTTGAAATCAGCATAAAAAATATAGTAACCAAAAAATACAAAAAGTGAACATTATGGTATGTGCATTATTAGATACGTTGCCAATTTAAGGGTTAATCACATATTCAAATAGATCTACTATATAATCTACATACCGACATTAATTTAACTTTGAACTCGCAACCCAATTCAGAGAACGTTGCCACATAATTTCTGAATCTACATTTCTAGAACTCACATCCAGGAATATCCACGAATCCCAAATAAAATGGACGTGGAACCAACCCGACACTGAACGTGTCAAAACAATCAGCTGTCCCACATTGAAATAGTGCATGTTACAGCAAACGTTTCAGTATCCAAACAACCGAATGCCAAAACTTTTACAAAGTTATGGATTCAGCTCGTTATACCACTACTCTTACTTGCAAATGCTACCAGGAAAGTTATAGGTGATGTGAGAGCTACAAATTTATCCGCCGGAAAATATAAGTTGCCGTTTTGTCGCAGTTTACTAACGATCTGGCTGAAGTTTAAATTGTGGATACATTTGGTTCATGTTACCTATTCTATGTCCAGTGAGTACAATGAATAGGTAGTTTCATAACAAAATTGAGGCAATGTTATCAACTTGAAATTGTTTTAATTAGCCACTGCGTGTTTCTCATCTCATATTTTATTAGATAGAATCTTTATACTATTAAATAAATTTAGATTGAGAACCTAACCAAATATATACCTATAAAATTATTTGATCAGTTTCTCATTTCAAAATTGATCAACAACTTGTGAACTTATAATAGTAATTCTAATTTTAATGAAAGCAAACTATCGTTAACTTAATCTTAACTACTATAGTTATTGATTTATAAACTTCGCGCCTCTTACAATGGACACATAAAGTAACTATTATGGACACATAACATAAAGATACCCTTACTAAAGTTCCATTTCTAAGCACAGCCAGAAATATATAAGTATACTTTTCTACTAATAATGTGACAAAGTTGATTCTTCTAGTCATTGAGGTATCTTCTAGTTCACAAATATCCTATGACACTATTTTTTAATAACCAAATTAAACCACCGGGAAAACCACCATGCACCAATTTGGCCGATAACATGGTCTTTAGGCCCGCCATACGACGAAAGTCGTCAGGCAATATGAGCCCTTTGTGAATGAAACTCTATGATAGAGTCAATCAGTCATAAAAACAAAGGAAAATCTATTTTATTTCCTTTGCATTATGCACAATTTTTTGTACGCGGGGCCTTATGAGTGTAGAGCAAGAAATAATTCGTGTTTTCCTTATTATTACAAATAACAACGCCTACAAACCGTTGTGGTTCCATTAATAATTCTAATGTTTCGAATAAACGTTCTCTTTTCAAATAAACGACGCCATTTTGGTGAACAGTTATCCCGATCGTATTCATCGTGAAACATCAGTTATTTTGATCACTGAAATTATTTCGCGTTCGGTAAATAATGACTACGTTTGGGAGACAAATACCCGTTATAATTCAATGGAAATACCTTTAATTTTTCATTAGGTTCGAAGAACTTAACAATATCCATGATAATATGTAGTAATAAAGCTATGGTTTTAATACACTAGAAGTACAAAGAGCCAATGGTCAGTTTTTCATTCCTCTTATTTTGAAAAGGGGAAAAATATAGCGAAATACAAACCACGCGTTTATTATATTGTTTTAACGGTAACAACCATTGTCTCAGCAAAGATAAGCCCACGTGGATCAACAAAATATGTACTAGCAATACGTGTGAGATATTTAACAATTACACGGGTATAAATATCGAAAAAAAACTGACCAAGCCTAAAACATACAACCTAATATACTAGTCATAGAAGTACACAACCAAAAAATATGCCAGAAAATAAACATAAAACAACATTCACATATGACCATACACACATACATACACTTATTACCATTCCCAGAGTGGGGGAGGCAGAGCTACAGAATTTCAAACCACTCTAATAAACTATTTTTATTTCTGTAATCACATTTACACAAACAAAATATGGCCAGGTAATATTTCTGTGATAACTAGGTTCTTGAGTAGCTTATTTTTATATTGAACTCTGCTTCATAAAGTGAGGATGAAAATAACATTAACAATGTAATGAAATAGTTAAGTAACATAACACTATTGTTATTTTGTGACGCAAAATGAAATATAACAATAAGCTATTCTCGAACCTAGTTGTGACATAAATATTGCCTGGCCACATTTTTTGCTCTAGGGTGATATTATATATTATGAGACTGATGTCCTTGTTTATCAGTGAATAAATGCATCTAACATCCCACATGTGTATCCTTTGTAAGCAAAGCCTAGGTATGGTTTTACATAACATAACATAACAACAAACCTAGAATTTTAACAAACTTAGAAGTCAAGAGATTGGAGGAACTACTCGTACATATGCCTTTGTAAAAAACACATCTATACAATTGACATTACAAGTATCATCTGATTATCGTTCGATACCTAATATATCGGTCTAGATATATCACATTCCATCTCACACAACACAGCGTTCGTGTACCTATGAATGTGTATTTATTTTGTTCTGAATTATCGTTATGTTACCTTTATCAGACAAAACCTGCATTCCTAAACGATTCACCTCTCTCGTAAAATCGCATGCTCAGTAATAAAAATGTCTAGAAGACGTAAAGAATTGTATAGAAAAATTTCGTTGAAAAATAAAACCTGTCGAATGTAAAGTTTTCAGTTCAAATAACAAGGAAGAGAATAGACAAGATTTTAAAGTCAAAGATATTGAAGCCATAAATATCAGTTATGAAACTTATGAAACAGTATCCTTACGAACAATGTTGTTATTTATTGAAGTGTCAACTGTCAAAGCGACACTTTGTGTCGACGAGTCTTTGCAAATGCTAAAGGAAATGTATTTCACGCTAGTTTAAAAGGGTTTAAAGTTCACTTGCAAACAAGGTAGAGATGTGGAATTTTGTTTTAGACATGTATACATATTATTAACATGCCTAGTTATAAGTATTAAAACAGTTGAAATATCTTTTGCATTTGGTAGACTTGCCAAAAACGGCTGGAACAATTACAACCCAACGTCACGTGAGAGCGTTTTTGAAGTCGCACATTTCGGCTGATAGTTTTGAATCCGAGAGATATTTTGAATAAACCAATAGTTCTAAAACGTCTTTGTTGGTTCTTATAAGCTCTTGTAAGCCTTTTCAAAACAATGTTAAGCCCTTTTTCAGACTTTCCATCGAGTTACCAATCATATATCGTCACCTCGAGAAGCATCGGTTTTAACGATGGCACGAAAAGAGATTGACCAGTAGCTGAGTTGTGTGAGTGTAACAGAGAAGCAAACTTTTTTGATGCCTAGGAAAACTATATGCACTTGTTTTTCCTTTTTGAACTAGATACTAAACTAATTTTGGTTCGTAACTTTCTGCATAAGGTAAACTGCAAAACCACTGAATATTTAGCTAGAAGCTGACGACGAAACTGACCGCAGAATGCTAAGCTATTTAACTCTGTGTAGTAAAGACACGAAGCTTATAATTTCAGAGCGCTAAGGAGAAAAAAAAAAAAAAAAACCAAAATCTGCTTAGACACTCATCAATACCCTGGTAAACATCTTAGCCTAATGGTGCAAAATGTGGTTACAGAATTATCAACACGTTTTTAGAGTTGTTGGTAAGTCTGTAGCTCTGCCCACCCCACTCTGGGAATAAAGGCGTTTTTTTTATGAATGTATGTATGACTCAAGAACAAATATTGGCGTTCATCACAAAAATATCTGTCCTTTTCGGGATTTGAACCCAAAACCGCTAGATTCGTAGGCAGGGTCACTGCCAACTAGGCCAACGCGTCGTCACTTCTATCGTTCTATGTATTTCTTTAAGGATAGTTTCTCTTAGTATTATATCAGGGAATATATTTATAACTTTACTGAATACTTAGTGGTTCTATAGTTTCTCTATTTTACTGGGTAAAATCATATTAACTTTTGATATATTATCGTATATGTATCACTGCTTTTACTTACAAGCACATTAGAGTTATCGTTATAAAGGTTTCCTGACTTTTTACCAAATCATCATTTGACAATCTATATCATTTTACAAACTTTCATTTCGCAAAAACGTGTTTGTGCTCAATCCATTAAATATAACATAGGTTACATGGGCTTTGTGAAATAAGTTTGGATAGGTTACACTTTTAACCACAAAAAAATGTTAAATAATGCGGCGGGAAGCGAAATGAAAGTTTGTAAAATGATATAGATTGCCAAATGATGATTTGGCAAAACATTAGTGAACCTATTATATGGCATAACGATAACTCTTATTTGATTGAAATTAAAAGCTGCCGAGTGAAAAACATAACGATATCATGTCAAAGGCAATATGGTTTTACTGAATAGGATAGAGGCTCTAAGCCACTTTCAATATCGTTTCAATTAGGTGCATATTGGAAAAGCAACGGAGCAGTTTTCTTTCCATCATAGTAAAGTAGATTGCGGTGTACAAGAGATGGAGGTCGATGCAAAATGTACGCCAAAGCGTAAAGTGGAAGTAAGGTGTGGTTTCTTGGAATAACTTGTCTTTCTATAGGGAATAAGTATGGATATTTAAAGACTAAAATTAAAATTAAAATCGGTCAAGAATACGGGTGATACAAGCATTTTAAACTGGACGGCTATATAAACTCCATGTTTAAATCTGTTTTGCTAGGAAGAGATCGGAACAAATCTTTGTTGGTTTATATCTTGTTTTTTTTTTATTTTTTATTAACTGTTTGTTACATCGACCAAGAGACACATTTAAACGCCGACTAAAGGAAGTACGAGTATTAGTACTATCGAAACCTTTGTATTCTGTAAAAATACAACGAAAAAACAATATAAATGACATATATGTATTTAATGACTTGTTTCAGGGTTTAAAATGACATTATTTGTTTATAATGAATATTGTACATTCAATTTTGACATTTCACGATTAATATCTAGGATGCCCTAGCTTTTATAAATAATTTGATATTTAAACACGTTTTACTCCTTTGACATTGTACCATTTTAATATTATTTTAATTTTGCACTAGTTGTATTTTTAATTGAATATATTTATTTTATTGGTATTCTTTTCTCTGACGATCTTTTTGTGATTTCATAATGTTTTAATAAAAAAAATGACAAGTGAATTTTCAAAATGAAATAAATTATATATCTAATCTAATCAAACATGAATCATTTTTAAACTGTGAAAAAAAGTTATGAAAAATCATTCGTTAACAAAGTATTAACCAGCATACTAAACTGGTTCCATTCGTAAAAACTTAGGCAAAAAAATCATGGTATAGAGAAGAAATTGACGACGCGTTGGGCTAGTTGGTAGTGACTATAGTTCATTTATTTTAGGATGAGAAACCACAATAACATTATATTGCGTTTGGTCAACTATTTATTACCCAGCAAATAGTACAGTACAATAGTCTGGGAGCCGCAAAATAAAATTGTTTTAATGTCAGTTTATTTGCGTGTCGTCAATTGTTACTCTAGTACAAATTGTAAAGAGATTACAGTTCACGAGCCGCAATATAATGTTGTTGTGGTTTCTCATTCTAAATTAAATGAAATACCTATAGGGAATGCAAATAACCGGTAATAACCGGTTTTAATCGTTTATTTTCATACAAAAACGGTTAATAACCGGTTAATTTGCATTCCCTAGTAGTTACCCTGCCTACGAAGCTAGCAGTCCTGGGTTCAAATCCCGGTAAGGGCAGATATTTGTGTGATGAGCGTGAATATTTGTTCCCGAGTCATGGGTGTTTTCTATGTATTTAAGTATATATTTCTCTATATAAGTATGTTTATCGTTGTCTCTAGTACCCATAGTACAAGCCTAGAGCTTAGTTTGGGACTAGGTCAATTGGTGTAACATTGTCTCATGATATTTATTTATTTATGTATATTATGTATTCACTTTCACTTCATCCCATTTAAATAAGATGTAAAAGTGTATGCACATATTTGTAATCGACTGTAAATACCTCTTTGGCCGAACTGATTCAGAAATAAATTCTGTGGCCAAATTAAAGATGTACGCATTAAAATGTTTAATAATGCTCCTATGGGACAACATAAGCTTGCTTAATAATAATGCATTGATGAAAAGGGTACTGTTTTAGGATAATCACCTAATAGGTCTGCCCTGCTAAGACAAATGGCGGTATCTTCGACAGATATCTTGCACCAAGTAAAACCTTAATACTCATAAATGAGGATTGAATTTGCTTTGGCAAATATAGAATATAGAATTTGAGTTAGCGCCTTTAGGCTTATGAGGACAGAGGTTTAGTTTGCACTTGTCAAAATATTACTTTTACGTAAGGCAGGCTATTTGTGGAACATAGACGGTTTTATGACGGTTGGGACACGAGCTGTGGGTAGGCCTTCAACAAGATGGAGTGATGACCTTGTAAGGATCGCGGGAAAGCAGTGGATGCGAAAAGCACAAGACCGGTCTGAGTGGAGAGCCTTGGGGGAGGCCTATGTCCAGCAGTGGACGTGTTTCGGCTGACATGATGATGAGGTTTTATAATATAAATGCATGTTCTACTTATTTTTAGGGTTCTGTGCCTCAAAGCAAAGAAGAAACCCTTATAGGTTACCTTCTCCGGCTATTTGTTTGTGTCGAGACCCTTTTTACTCAGAAACGCGCGGAGGTATCAAATTGAATTTATTATCAAATACTCAAATCTGTAAATGCCAATCAATGGAAAGTTTATAAATGCCTCGTATTTTAACACTCGCAAGGGAATCAAAACATTACTGGGTACATCATGAAATTTTATAAAAAGCAATGTGTCCACACGTAAGGCAATGCAAGCCTCGCGTGTCGCGTTTTTAACTTGCCCGCACGAGGACCGCTTTTTCCAGGCGCTTCACAGACTATTTTCACCCACAAATTTACAACAAGGTGAATAAAGCCTGCTGTTTCAGTGGCTGCTCTGTTCCTAATGCTAAAAGGCCACAAAGTGAATCTAACTACTTGGTACTTTTTCTCTTTTCGCTTGTACTTCCTACTAACACGATGCACACACATACATACATGCACAAACACGTACACACTCACACTCAAACCCTTTACCTATGTACTCAACTCCGGCAGATTCTGGCACTGGCATCATCAAGCCTTTTGCTTAGTTAATTTTGTAATATCAATAGTAGTTTTAATTTTAGTTAAAATTGTTTGCTATCTTAACCAGCACAAGCGCAGGACATTTGTAATCGGTAACCATGGTTCGGGCCCCACGAGACAGGCGTCGCCTAGTGTGGTGGTCATAAGCAATTGTTTTTTGAAATGTAAAAATAATGTTTGGTAAATAAACAATTTTTATTTTTTATTTTATTTTTAAGGGCAAAAATTATGCTTAAATATGATTCCAAA
Organism: Acleris emargana; assembly: GCA_927399475.2. NCBI lineage: Eukaryota > Metazoa > Arthropoda > Insecta > Lepidoptera > Tortricidae > Acleris > Acleris emargana. The sequence goes on from OV656847.1 coordinate 5,417,172, forward strand.
TTTATCTCCTCTTAAAGCGGGAAAACTTTGCGACGAACATACAAGTACAACCCTTGTGCGATAGTCCAATTCGCACTTGACCGGTTATTTAACAGCATCTTGAATTTCAACGGAAAATAAACTTTTGTTTTGGTGTTCATAAGATTTATTTGTGAAATGTTAATGGAAGTCAGTTAGGCGTGTCGAAAACGTAATTAAGTAGAAGGGACCTCAGAATGGTTGGCTTTGTTTCACATTTGTAATTCCTTAATTTCTTGTGCTCGGCCAAATAATATCAACGAAATGAAGCAAATGATTTCAACTCGTAGTATTTATTCCATGATTATGTAGAAGGCAATCTATCACACTGACCACCTGATTGTAAGTAGGATCTGTGACCCGTAGACATTTGAATTGTCAAGACTACAATCTTAAGACCGCAATCCTTAGGCCGCAAATGTGTTGCCAACCCTGACTGAGATGGGAATAAGACAACCAGTAAAATTACTAGAATAGAGGCATATAATAGTAATTGCACTGGTTGTCTCATCCCCACACCAATGATAGTCTTAAGTTAATATACAGTGTGTGTGTGTACAGTGTGGAAATATAAGTCGGGCTCTACAGGGAAACTACCTTACCTACCTACGAGTAAATATTTTATAGTTTGGAAATCTTTGGTCGCTGGATATGATGTAGTACGTATCCACTCACGATACTATGTAAAAAAGACATTTATCATTTTTAGTATTATTGCGTTGCTTAATAACTTCCAGTATTTCTTTATCTAAACATGGCATGAAACTTCTAGTACTTACCTATACTATAGTGAACTCTTTCAAACACTTTTAATCTTACCCCGCAATTTCTTATACAAAAATAATTACCCTAGCTCCCAAAGGGGTAAACTAATTATAGTTTGCAAAGTTGATCTCTACGTGATCAAATTTGATTGTTGTTTATATCATAAAGTTTATCCTGCAGTTTAGATTTGATGTGGACATCGCATAACTTTACTATAAGCAAATCTCTAGAGACTTGCTGCGTTTGTATGTAGTGGTAAAGCGGACAACAATGATACAGAACTGAATCGACGCACACATGTGTCGATACTCGTGTGTATTGAACTTCAGTTGCGACCGTCATTTGTTTGTACATGGTTACCCACACGTATGTAAACGCAAGGCTAATGAGATTTGGTTTTAGAGGGTTGTTTTCAGGATTAAAATATCAAGTGGATCGTAAGTTATGGACGTAAGGGAGGGTTTATTATTTTACGGTTTTGGATATTTGACCCGGGGATTATTTTGAATTACTTCTAACAGAAGTGAACTATAGTTGTGGTAAATTATGGATATCTACTAAGGTGTTATTTTTACGACCATTTTTACATAAATATTTGATTAGTAGTCTTTACCCGTGACTTCATTGAGCCTGTCGAAATTTTCTGGATAAAGTATACTTTTAAATCGATGATCGATCGATATCGCCACTCCATGTCATCCCGTGGATGTCGTAAGAGTCGACTAAGGGAATAAAGGCTTGTAGTACTGTTAGGCGATGGGCTTGCCACCTGTCACTAATACACTGGTAAACATCTTAGCCGACTTGTGCAAAATGTGGTTACAGAATTATCAAGAAGTTTTAAGACTTGTTGGTAATTCTATAGCTCTGCCTACCCCACTTTTGGAATGAAGGCGTGAGTTTATGTTTGTATGTATGAGCATTTTCACGTGAAACGTTTTTTGTTTTAAAACATAAAAGCAGAACCTCTATTTTACGTTATCTTTACACTAGCTATCGTATTGTAAACGTTATGATAGCTATTTTCACTTGACAATAATGGCAGCTAAGTCGAAAGTAACACAAATGCAATAAAGGAAAAGTCGGTAATGACTAATGAATATGGGCCCAGTAGTCTTTCCAATATGATTCTTATACCAATTGCTTTTTACAATTGATTATTAATATTTAATTAAAAGTAGGAATGGGGATACTTAGTAGGACTTGTCCCAAAGGATACTTCTCAAAGGGACTTAATTACCTTCTTTTTAGGGGAACCATAAATTAAACTTTTAAAGCGACGTTTTCTTTAAAAGCAGTTTTAATATCCGGTTATTGAGTTTACGAAAAGTCAAACAATATTTTGCATTAGCGCATAAAATTAACTTTCTTGAAAATAATTTATACAAATTGTGTCTATTGCTTTTCTTTCCTTTGGTTAATACATGTTGATATATATCTTTGGTAAGTTAAATCTTTTTCGTTGCATTGAAATTTGTCCCTGGAAAATGTGACAGAGTTGTTGTTTTCGTACAAAGTAATATTTTAATTCGTTTGACGATGTTTGACAATACTTTAATGATTCAAATGAAAATTACATTTATTTAGTTTAAAAAAACGTTACCACTCAAAGAAAAAAATTACGATCGTGACAGAGTGGAGAATTTATCGTCATTATTTATCTTACGTCAAAATGGAAAAAAAAATTAGTGACGTGTTTGTAACTCAGAAAGTGTGTTGCGTGTGCATATTGATTAATCTTTTTTTAACTGGCATAGAGAAGGCAAGCGGGCACGTAGGCCACGTTAAGTGTAACTCTTAGTAAATTGTAACGATGTCAATCCTAAGCGCCCTATAATAAACTCATCTTAGCTGAGATACCCGTCTCAAGAGTTGTCAGAGTAAACGTCGTCATAGGAAACTGTAATTTTTTACGCATCTTGAGACGAGCATTTACAGTCAATCAGTTTATTAATACGGGTCTAAGACTGCCAATGCAGTGTTGGCAAGGTTGGCCTGGCTTGTCAGGACTAAAACGGGATGCTTCTATGCTCGTACTTATTTTCTTATTCCTACGGCATTTTTACAATCTTTCGTTTTAATTATTATAACGTAACTGCAACACTAATTCTAATACTTGTATCCATTAGATTGAAATATGCTCGTAACCTTTCCTTATTTACGTGTAATAAAAAAGGGCCCACATATTTGCATATTCATTAAAAAAAACTATTGAATGATGAATAAACTATTGGATAGTTTGATAGTAGTGACTTAACCGTGATTTTTCAACTTAGAAAATTAAACTGATCTCTATGAAAGAGCTGAGTATAAACTAATTTTACACACACACACACAAACAATTGCAGGTAATAGATATGAAAACAGATTTTGCCTTAAAATAAAATAAACCCTTGATAATGCTACAGTAGTTTATATAAATGAGGTTTATTCCCAAGAAATTCAGTGGCACCGTTAGTAGAAACGATTATCTCATACAATAAAAGATTACGACTTTCGGACCCAGACTGGACAAAGGTTACGATGACCTTATCTGGTAAGGATTAAAAAGTTGGACAAACTATAGTTTTGTAATATGTGTAATTATTATGTTACGACTTTTTAAATTATTTTATGACAAAAATGGTGTTCGACTTAACTGGGCTAATATTATAGTGTAGTATAAAGGCCCTATAAAACAATAAACAAACTATAGTTCGTCGATGATTGTACGTGTCTTTGTAGCTGGTATAGTGCTCAGTTTGAAATAAGTGCAAAAGTATAAAGTTATGATTGGACACTTTTTTATTAACATTTTTTTGTTTTTTTTTTAGCGAATATACCTGCAACCTGTAACCTTAATCTACAACGTGTCCCAAAACTCAACGATAAGCCGGCACCAGAGGATGGAGCTGCTTATGATTAGTCGAGAAAAAATAAGGAAAAAAATATATCTCAATTATTTTAGAAATTACAGAAAAAAAATGAAATTCATCGAAAATCGACATCCCTAATGGTATTTTTAACGACCATGTCTACAAATATTCAAATATTACTGTTTTTTTTTTGTTTTTGGAAACTTAAGTAGCCCTGCTATCTAACACAGTTCTTAAAAATACCATAATACATGTAGTTTTTACACAAAAAATAATCAAAATTCATTTTGTCCCTACAATTTTGAAAGATTTTTTCTTACAGTCCACTTTCAATCATCATGGTGTAAAAAAATAGTATTGACACCACTATGGCAATTATTTTCAAAAGTTGACGCAACTAACCAAGATTCCAAAATGATATAATACTTTGGGAAACCTAGTCACAACAAAAAACAACGAATTTTTAAACAAGAACCGACATTTTTAAATGTTGATATTAATCACTTTTGAAAAGGGTTGTTGTTGCAAGTTTTAAAATTTCAATGGAAAATGTGGGTAGTTAATACAATTTTCAAGTCAGTACACTCTGATCCTTTGTTCGCTGTGCACCGTTCCGTATTAATTGATGTGGCTCTCATACTAACAACTCTTGGCTTTGCTTTTTGGACTGGTGATCTGCAAACTGTACTGACCTGGCATTATTTTGGACTGTGATTGTGTTTTGTGTATTGGACTTTTTCCGTATTCTGGATTGTTTAGCATTTATCATGCCGCTACCGTACACACCGTTGGAATACGCTAATATGCATCTCATTTATGGAGAATGCCGATGCAATGCTAACGCTGCTAGCAGATTGTATCGAGAAAGGTACCCAAATGTTCAAAGACATCCGGATTATCGAGTGTTTATTAATGTACATCTAGCCTTTGCGGAAGGTCGTTTACCATTTGACAGGAGACACACTGGAAGACCTAGATTGGAACGCGATGAAGAAGTTCTCAATGAAATAGAAAACGATTCAACTACCTCGGTACGTGCCATAGAACTAGCTACGGGAATACCAAAAAGTTCTGCACATCGAGTTCTAAAACGTCACAGACTTCACCCATATCACTACAGGCGTGTGCAGACGTTAGAACCGCGGGACTATCCACATCGGGTCGCATTTTGCCGTGCAATGCTGCAAAAGCTCAGGGAAGATCCCCAATTCTTAGACAAAGTTCTATGGTCGGATGAATCAACCTGCAAGAAAGATGGCTATTCAAATCTACACAACTTACATAGTTGGAGCAATGAAAATCCGCACCTGATGAGAGAAGACAAATCTCAGTATCAATTCAAGGTTAACTTATGGACGGGCATCTTAAATGGAAATGTAATTGGACCCTTTGAGTTACAAGGAAACCTTAATGGTGATGGCTATTTGGACTTTTTACAAAACGACTTGCCTGAATTATTAGAAGACGTGCCTTTACGTGATTTACAAAACATGTGGTTTCAAAATGATGGTTGCCCAGCTCACTATGCCCGTGCAGTGCGAGAATACTTAAAGCAAGAGTATCCAGGGCGTTGGATCGGGCGACTTGGTCCTATCTTGTGGCCACCCCGTTCGCCCGACCTGAACCCCCTGGACTTCTTCTACTGGGGCTGTCTTAAAGACAAAGTCTACTCAAAACCCATAGCAACATTGGACGAGCTTCGCCAAAAAATCACACAAGCTGCGGATCATATCAATGGTAGAAGATATGCACGACGGATAAAACGATCATTTCTAAGGCGATGTCATGTCTGTATTAATGCCGGTGGCAGGCAATTTGAACATTTACTGTAGTATTAATAATGTAGTAAATGAATTAAAAAAAATGAAAAAAAAAATTACGATTTCTTTGCATTTATTCAACATTTTTCAACAACAAATATCCTTTTTTGTGTACAGTAAAAGTGATTACCGCCAACATTAAATAATGTCGATTCTTGTTTAAAAATTCGTTGTTTTTTTTTGTGACTAGGTTTCCTAAAGTATTATACCATTTTGGAATCTTGGTTAGTTGCGTCAACTTTTGAAAATAATTGCCATAGTGGTGTCAATACTATTTTTTTACACCATGATGATTGAAAGTGGACTGTAAGAAAAAATCTTTCAAAATTGTAGGGACAAAATGAATTTTGATTATTTTTTGTGTAAAAACTACATGTATTATGGTATTTTTAAGAACTGTGTTAGATAGCAGGGCTACTTAAGTTTCCAAAAACAAAAAAAAAACAGTAATATTTGAATATTTGTAGACATGGTCGTTAAAGATACCATTAGGGATGTCGATTTTCGATGAATTTCATTTTTTTCTGTAATTTCTAAAATAATTGAGATATATTTTTTTCCTTATTTTTTCTCGACTAATCATAAGCAGCTCCATCCTCTGGTGCCGGCTTATCGTTGAGTTTTGGGACACGTTGTATACGCAGTGAATTTTATTTTAAATTTATAGTTTCAAATTTACTTCAGTTTGACTGCCCTTTGAAATGACGTTATATTTTGCGTTTTTGAAGGTGTTTTTTTGTTACATTTACTTTGTATTTTATACTTTTAGTGATCATAAGTTGCTGTTATGTCGGTACTACTTTAATTGGTCCACATTTGACGGAGTTATGGGGTAATAAACATAAAAAAAACAGTCGAATTGAGAACATCCTCCTTTTTTTGTGTAGTAGGTTGAATACAGCATTTGTTTTGACCTAGATTTCATCTCAATTAGATTAACATGTTTTTTATGGAAGGGAGTTATTAACAGAATGTAAATTAAGGAAGTGTTCAACGATGGAAATTGAAAAACGCCTTAGTTTGCGGTTCTAATTACATTTAGAAGCCTTTCGCTCGTTTTCAATGAGAGAAAGAATTCATTATGAATTTTCTTCACGTCCAATATTACCAACTTAACAATGTCCGTGGAAAAATGCTTTACTACCATTCAAAGAACTAAAAACTTAGATATACAGGACCGGGGTGTCTCCAGCGATGGTAAAGTTAAGTTTGCACAATCGCGGTCATGGCAGGACGTTGTTTCTTTTATAAATAGGAAATTAAAAGGCTGAGGAAATATTAAATTACTGCCACTGGCGAGTTAGCCAATAAATACAGGATTTTAATTGCGTTGTCTTGCTACTTTTTAACTGTACTGGAAAGTATTGGTTTAAGTTTTTAAGGGTTTTGTTGGCATCTATAAATGTCACAATAACCCCCCTGATCTGAGATGTCACAAGTCTGTTAATATTGCCAAATACCACACTTCTTATAATTTTCAACCGGTTTGAATCCTAAACAACACAAAAAAGGCCCAATCATATTTTTACCTGCATACAGTTTTTTTTTCACCGTTAGTGTAAAGTGAAATTTGTATATTTTTAAACCCACCCCTAATTGAAAATTACGCCACGGCGAGCTATTAGGAACGTTCACGCCTGGCCGGCGCGCTACGGCGTAGCTACGTTACTACGCTGTACCGGCTACGACGTAGACTTGCTATTTGCTGATGATAAACGGTGTCCTAAATAAACAGAATCCTTTTATTATTATAAAGCATAAATAAAATAAAAAGGTTTTGAAATTTTGGGTCATTATAATGTCAAATGAATTTGTAAAGGTCTTATCAAGTAGCGAAATTGCGTAAGATAAGCGCAAACAACTGCATTTTAGTCATTGTTTTCAAAAAAAAGTAACGGCACCAAAGTTGGTCACTTTTAGCCGATTGGTGCCAATAATGGTCACTTAAGGGATATAATTAACTCTTAATTCAAAGACCAAACTATTATATTTTATTGTTTCCAAATAAATTTATAAAATAAAAATCAAGTTTGCTTTGGTCCTTTGTTTATTACTGGTACTGTGGAAAAGGTTGAGAATTACTAAGTAAAAAAAAATACATTGTTAAAACCTGAAACAGACTACACAGTGGTACAGTGTGATCACATTTCAACTCCTAGGGTAAAAGTAATTTTCTCTGAGACACCCTGTACGATTATAAGTAGGTACTTATTTTTATTGTTGCTTAGAACTTTCATCCAATAGGTATTGAAAATTGAAACCTTGTCTCTTTAACGTCAGGTTTGAATTGCCATAAGGCACTTTCTATTCATAATCTACACTTCTACACTAATATTATAAAGAGGAAGGATTTTTCTATTTTCGTATGTAACAGGGATCGGAACCGCTTAGCGCGAAAGGGGTTTTCGATATGCTTTTTGATAGACTTCTTATTACAAACCCCAAGGATGCGCTAAGCTTATCGCCGACTTAGCTCAAAGAAAGGGCGACCAAACGATACGGTTAATTTGACTAAGCGCTAAGCCTATCCCAATACCCTATTGTCTGTTACCTTATTCAAGCTTATTCGAATGGTTTCAAGCTGCTTTAACCTCTATTCGCTGATAGGGTTAATCAAATGAAGGGGTTTTCCGGTCCCTGGTATGTAAAGAATAAACTCAAAAACTACTGGACCTATTTCAAGAATTTCACCATCGAATGCTACATTAGTACCAAAGATGTTTTATTTTTTTGCGCGGATTAAGTCACTGGCAACAGTTAGCGTTGAATATATCTAAAGAATAAAAAATACTACTTTAATTATGCTAATATGTGTTAAGTGACCTTGCTTGTTAATCATTTTAAACAAGTACTATCAAGGACTCAAATGTGTTAAGTCCATAATGTACTAAATAACGAAAAGTTTCCTACGTAATAAAGAGCATTGCCTTAACGTTTCACTTCGGAATTATGATGCATGCTGTAAAAGCTCGCATGCACGTATATTGTGCATAAGAGTAATTCAGTTGAAGTTTCGAGTTACTTAGCATATTTATGGGACGCGTGACTAGGAAGTTTTTATAGTTTTGCTTTAGATTTTGTTGTTAAATCCAGCCTTAATACCATGGTTTCGTATATACATTTTTATTCTCATTTATTTATAAATAGGTACAGGGTGTAAACAAACGCTTCACCGAAAACTGATAGCAAATACCGATTTTCAAACTAATCCATCTAATTTTAAACTAAAATATGAATATTTTAAAAAGGCGCTTAGAACTCCGATTTTAAACCCCTTGGGTACATTAATCGTAGCTAGAATTTGCATCGCTTTGTTTCATTTCTCTCGTAAAAGATGGACCTTGAAGGCTGTAAATTTTCTGGAGGTGTTTGATGTGTCTTAAGAGATCAAAATTTCAAAATGTCTTGTTTCTTACCGTAATAAAAACTTGGCCTTGAAATTCATTGTTTTATATTGTTTTCTTTGTTATATGAACTTAACAGAGTTTTATTACAAGAAGTAAATGCTAGCAGTATTTAATAATAAATTGTAGAAAGTGTATATCAAATTAAAATAAATTTAGAATGCGCCTTCCGAGTATACAGTTATGTAAACATTATTGTACCTTTCGTAAAATATGTACTACAAGATCTTAATTTCACAATAAAAAAGATTTAAAATATTTAAAAAACAACAAGAATAATACGTAAACCTGATTTTCCTGTAACATTATACAGTGCTTACATATCTTAGAAGTTGTACATACTTATGTGTATGTGTAATAATCCGGATAAATACCCAAAAGCAGGTACACAAACATATACATACAATATAGTTTTATTAATATTTTATAAGTACCAATATACACACAGGGCACTGGCACTTCAACACCACTATACATTGTTTATTTCAAACCTTTTTGTTTTTTACTGAATTTAACATCCTGTAGACCCTAGTTAACGGCCACCCAACTCTAATTGTATACAACTTGAACACGCTATTTGTGTCAGCGGCACTGATTGTTAGCTGTACCTTTCACACGTGGCATTGTATAGCTGGGGCTTATCGGGTCCTTCACATCTTGGTATCGCGAGATCTTGCGATACAACCTGTACGTGTGATTGGAACGTTCACTTTGTAGGGTTGTTTAGCTGAGAGTTGTAGCACTTTAGTTTAAAGAGACATTGGAGGTGGAATTTAAATCGGCGTAAGGGCTAAATGCAGCAAAGTTAAAAGTGTAAACATCAGTAAGTAATCGGCTACTGGAGCAGAGGCTGACCAAAAAGAAGGTGGTAGAACGATTTGGACGTGTTTCAAAGCGACTGGCGCAACCTGCATTAGGACACCAACACAGGCTAATAAAAATAGTATACTGCACTAGGAAGTGTCTCGTGAACTATACCGAATATATTTTTGTATCGAGGAGGATTTGATAATATGCGTTCTACGAAAGTTAACGACCGTATTAATCTGTCAAAATATAACGGATTGATAGAATCATATCCATTTATGAAATAAAAACAATTGATTTTTAATCAATCTTTACTTAGGAAGTCTAAATTTAAGGTACGAGCATTGAGCAATAGGCTGATGTCAAACCCTATATTTTAAATATCTGGGGTCGCAACGTTTGTAGAATGTAACTTGGCTAGCCCAACTACCACGCAGAAACACAAGCACGCGCATAATATTCGCCAAGTTTATTGTTGATTCTGTTAAAAAAAAATTTTTTTTAGTCCAATTTTCATCAAGGAAACCGCATAATACAAAACCTTAATTTCCCGGACGTGCAATCGCTCTTTTCTCGTACAACGCCGGCTCCTCAGCGCCGCCGCATATTTGCAAAATTCCTATTAAGCAGGTATACAGCGCTCTTTAAAACAATTTGGCGTGGTCAAAGCAGACCGCCATGTTTGCTCATCGTATCTCGTGGGCCGCGATTAATTTGATAACACCCTGTTATTGGAAAATTGGCACGTTTGGCGGGCTTACTGCAGCCTTAGTGGCCTGTAACACGGCCTTAGTTGCTTGTAACATTAGCCTAAGGGCACGTGTTACATTTTGGGTAAATGTGAGGGTTTAAGGGTACCCTGAACGTTACGAGTATCACGAAGGGACCGGTTAGGGGGTGTTATTATTTTAATTTGGGAAGGTGCTATTGAAAAAATTGTCTTTTTAATTATTTTTCAGGGTACAATAAAATACAAAAAAATATATTGAACACCACATAAATCACTACATAGTATAAAACAAAGTCGCTTGCGCTGTCTGTCCCTATGTATGCTTAAATCTTTAAAACTACGCAACGGATTTTGATGCGGTTTTTTTTAATAGATAGAGTGATTCTTAAGGAAGGTTTATATGTATAATACATTCCACGCGGGCGAAGCCGCGGGCGGGTCGCTAGTAAATAATAACACGGAAAGAAAAAACAAACGAAATGTTACAAAGTGAGTCAACAGTCTTACCGCTAAATAGCGATCTCTTTCAGACAACCTTACTAGAAAGAGAGGTAAGAGAGAAGAGAGATAGAGGGAGTAAGATTTACGACTACTAACATTGCAATTGATGCTGAAATTTTGAAAATTATTTATGATCTCAATTATGATGTCATACTACTTCCTCCCAACTAATTCGTCATTAAACTCGCGAGATAAAATGCAAAACGCTGCAAAACAATGAAAATTGGTTTAATGTTAAATGCCAAATTGGCAATCACAGCGAGTGCAACCCAGTGCAATAATTACATTGTACATTTTAGTCAACTTTCAACGTTGGGGCGACGGTTTAAGGCGGTTTATCGCATGAAATAGTCCCGAAACTGTGACAGTGGCTAAAGTCGAGAATAAGGGAACAAGCTCCGGTGATGGTGACGGATCACTATCGTTTTAAATTAATTTAGTATTTTTGTTTTTTTTCATCATCATCATCATGTCAGCAGAAAGACGGCCTCCCCCTTTGTTTTTTTGCTGCGATTGAATTTACCCATTTATTAAAACTTTTTTTGCAGAATACAAATAATTATAAAAAGTACAAATGGCGGACTGAATGCCGTTTCAGGAAGTCAGCGGTCCCGAGTTCGATTCCCGGCGAAGAAGAAGTCTTGGAGAGAACACCTAGATTCGTTTGCGAGGGATTAGCAGGAAGGCGCTCTGGATAGGGACGAGTGGCGAAAGAGAGGGGAGGCCTTTGCCCAGCAGTGGCACACCAAAACAGGCTAGTAAAAAAAAAACGAGTCTTGGACGTTTTCTATGTTTTTGAAAGTATGTGCATCGATCGTTATATTATAGAGCATGCCTAAAGCTTGGTTTCCGACTATTTGTGTTACAATCCTGGTACTTCTATGTAAAATTTCCAAAACTAAATATTTAAAAAAGTCTAGCCAAAATTAGACTTTAGTACAAATATTTCTGTGCTCCAATTTATATTCAAATTCAGCAAGGCGTTGATGAGTGAACAATTGAGATAAAACTTACATTTACATTTTAAACTTACACTGTTTTTTACCATACCTGCCAACAATAATATTTTCCAAGGGTAAAGCGTAAGTACTCTTTAGGGAGTTAATTCCCAAATTGTATTTTTAATCCTTTCGTAACGACTCCATCTGGATTCACTCGGCACTAATTCGTGAACCGCCCCCAATTGCTGTCATAAAGATAATGACAATTAACGAAAAAGGTGCAAAAACGGAGTTAAATTTTGATGTTGTTATAAGAATTTACAAAAACTGATTTTATTAAAGTATTATAAATATATCTACAATTAAAAAATAAACTAAACTTATTTAAATTAAAATAAAACTAAGCTACTCAAATATTAAAGATGTAAATAATAATCACCACTATAAAAAGAACACCCGCAGGTCCGCTCGCGGCATGGTCCCTATGACACTGGTTGCATCACCTCTCTGGATAGCTAGCCCAATCCTTTGGGAGAGGTAAGCACCAGCTCTAGGATCTCCAGAGGTGTCTATTAGCCGGGATGACAGGGCTTTAATAAAGCTTTTCATATCGGATAACATAACTGAATACATTTTTTTTAATCACGTCTACTGTTGGGAACTGGTTACACATACGCGCGGGTGGAGACGCGCGGGAGGACGACACGTCGACGTCACGACGAGCCGCAGCGACGAGCCACAGCGACGTGGCTGCCACTCGCCGTACGATACTCCACCGCGGTCGGACGACTATATCTATTTTATATTAATTCATTTTACAACGAGACCGAGTAATTGTATAAGTACGGTGGATTAAATCAGCCCTATAAAAAGTATACAGTCCACTAGTTTTATTTAATTCACGTCCCAGGACTCTAACATCTACCGTGTACTAAAACCGCTGTTTTATCATTAATAAAGTAAACTGAGTAATCATTTTGGACATCACTTATCCGTGATTAGTTTATATAATTTAAAACAGCTGTTGTATCCAAAAACAAGGTTCGTTTTGAGGTTAGGAAGTTGTGTACTATATTAGACAAGTAAGAATGAACACTGATTAGATGTTTCATAATTATTAGGTATACCAAGACAGTACTTGTATTACATTTTCCGTCAAATTAAAACCGATTAGGTGAATTTAACTATTAAACGGACGTATCTACTATAGCTAACGAAAATTCTGAGGTCCTAGTGAACAAGGGTACAAGTCGACTTAACTCGTAATAAAAAAGGGTATATACATGAACGGACAGTACTAGACTTAAACCCTTTTTCACTTGATTTTTAGAAGACTTATCGTCGGTGATACTGCAAAACCGCGTAACTAACAAATTTATGATAGAGCAAAACAAATCTTACTGTATTATTAAAAAGGTGCATTTTGCTACTTGTTAAAAATGTTACTTACGCGGTTTTGCAGTTTCACCGGCGTTATACACTTATTCACTAAGACCCCAGAATTTCGAACCAGATTTGAATCAATCGGATGAAAAAGCGTCCTTGGTAAAAAAATAAGTTAAGAAGAGATTGATGAATGTAGATGAAGCGAAAGTTGTATGTTTAGACCGGTGCACCTCGCGTTCTATAGTCTCTGCCTACCTCTTTGGGAGACAGGCGTGAAGGTATGTATGTATGTATTTATGTCTATTTGATATTAAAGCCTTTAAATTAACAACAAAAACGTCACAGAGTTCATTGTCTTTAAATGTAAGAATAACAATTTTGAAACCCGTATTTTTTCAAGACACAAGACTAAGTGCCTTGCCTTCCAGTTTTTAATTACAGAAAAGAGGTCACGGCTTAGTCAGAAGGAAAAACGAAGGCGTAGACAATGTTTAGAAGTTCTTTTGAATTACACTTACATTAGCATAACCAGTGATGGGAAATAGGTGAGCTAAAATACCTATTCTTTGCGAGAGGACATAATATGGAGTGGTTACAACCGGATAAAAGTATATATTTTTTGGATTCCGGGTATTTGATATTTGTCCGGGCACTGCGAATACTAGCCGTAATGTTGAACATACATTCTTTTCCTTATATAATGTTTGTAAAGTTTGTAGTAAAAATGGTAACATTCCTGCCATAAAGTTAAAATTATAAGTAATCCGAAAATGTGAACGCCCATTTGCAAGTCATAAACAAACAATGCGTGGGAAAACCTATATTATTAGTCCTGCTACTACTTTTTAGAAATCTTGTACATTCCTTCTTTTCTCTAGCCCTTTTTACTAAAAACTAACATTAAACATGCCGTACTTTAAACAAAACATGTCATGTTTTACATTACGATAATTACCCGAATAAATATCGAATACCCGGAACAGAAAAAAATAATATTTTTTATCCGGTTGTAACCACTCTATATTATGTCCTCTCGCGAAGAATAGGTATTTTAGCTCACCTATTTCCCATCACTGCGCATAACACGTATACTTTGCCTCCCTCACACTCGTATATTGCCCATCTCCTAAGTGAGAATACGCTTCGTGAGTGTACCATATAGGACACCAACCCTAAACTTGAAAGCATGACGAAAATTTCGGTCGTAAAGTACCATTTGCTACTATTACACCAATGCACACAGGTACAACTGTTGCAGAAGTACATTCCGGGGCAAAAAAAAGGGTCAGAGTGCGTTTTTCATACTAAAGAGGCTATTTCGAAGCCTCGGTTCCTTACCATGGGATGCTTTTAGCGAAATCTGATGATGGATACCCCGAGCAACGATACAGGATTTCCAGAGTGCTTAGGATACCCAACTGATTGAATCTGTGGCTAACGCCGGAATTGTGCATGTTCAGAAAAACATCTAAAATGGCAATAATATGTAAAGAAATCCAAATGCTGAGCCAAACTCTCTCGCTGTGGTGTTCACTGATTGTGCGATAAGTTAGGTATCTAAAGAACTTTTGACCGCCTCTATAGAATCTCAGAGTGTCCACCATTAATCCTCACTCAAAACAACACCTGGCAAGGAACCAAGGCTTCGAAATAGCCTCGTTTGTATGAAAAATGCACTCTGACCCGTTATTTTTGCTCCTGAGTATTTCTATTTTACAGTTAATGAATAGTATTTATATGTTTCAAGTGCAGAAAGTCTAATTTAACCGATTATTTGTCATACTTATGTACCCAACATTATGAAAACGGTTTTAAATATATTTTTTAAGATTAGATATCCCTTTAATCTTTGTCGTAGTTTCAATACGTGTGGGGACAGTTATGCGACCGGTAAAGGTTTATGTGTTTTAATAAAAATGTTTGAAATACTCTATTTATGCAATTATTAAGATAATAAACAAATAAAAACATCGATTTACCCGTTATTATACATGAGGCAGAGACTAAAGAACGCAAGGTGCACCGGCCCAAACATACAACTATCGGTTTCGTGTACTTTTGATTTGGCCCTTATTCAGTACATCTGAGGCATCATATTATGCTTCTAGGGCGTCCCTACTAATTATATCTACATATGCAAAATCATTAGCACTTAGGGCGTAAGTCTTAGGCGGTTTTAGTTGGGCGTATTTGCAGTGCAAACGTAAACAGTTCAGTTTGCAAAATCATCTCTTAAATACCTTGCTCCTACCCTGATGAACGCCTGCTCGGTAGTATACATACATCGATGTACAGAACCGTCAGACTAACTAGCAATACCTTCTTAGTAGCTATAGTATTTTCAGAACCGAACGGTCAAGGGCAAGCAAATCAAATATCCAAATAAAGCCTTAACCCAATTAAATTACGAAATACGTAACACCTGATACCCTTTGTAGAAGAAACTTCTCTCAACTCGCATATATGATTCTTGGTTACGTATCACTCAACAAAGGATAAAAAAAAAAAAAAAATATCAGGCGACCATATCACACCAATTGACCTAGTGCCAAACTAAGCTCTAGGCTTGTACTAGGGGTACTAGACAACGATATAAATACTTATATAGAGAAATATCTACTTAAATACATAGAAAATATCCATGACTCAGGAACGAATATTCGCGCTCATCACACAAATGTCTGTCCTCCAACTGACTTCATATTAACGCCTGAAATTAACACCCTGTGTATATGTTTGAGATAAGTGGGAAGTTTCAGGGAGCTATTGTGTTATGACATTAGAAACGTCAAAGTGACATTACCTTTGACGTTGATAATTTGATTTACTCCGAGAAAAAGAGGGGTGTTATAAATTGTACATTACGATAGCTCGTAGAAGGTGCTTCGTGTTTGTACTTGTCTCTCACTCGCTCTCATACGCTCTTAATAAGAGCGAGTGAGAGAGAAGTATAAACTCGAAGCGCCTTTTAAGTTTTGAAAGACTGTATGCATGTGACTGTCTTGACCGCGGATGGAGCGATTAGGATGCGTTAAAAAAAGCCAGTTTAAAATATCGGTATTGATCATAGCCAGGTGTCATGAAAATTGGACTTTTAAGAGATTTCAGCTTTGACAGAAAGGGTTGATTATATCAGGGTTCTTTATCTACTTATTTATAAGTCATATTATAATATAAGACAATTCGTCACTGCTTTGAAAAACCCTCGTATCTCATATTTCATGACGTACGATTTTGAACTTAAACGTGAAGAGAATAATGTTCAAACTCATACATCTCGAAATATTAGATACGAGTTTTATTCAAAGTAGTAACGAATTTCTCACTGAAACTTTGTTTATGAATCGGGTGAGTATAGTCGAGTCAAAAGTAAGTGATTGTTTAGACACCTTGTTATTATACCGGGGTCAATCTACGATGCTACCTGTGACAGCTTATGTAAGATTGAATTAAGTACAATTGTTTCTTCGACGTTCCATAGATACTGCACACAATAAACACGTAAACACTAAAATTTCAATGAAGTTCTGTTATTTAAATGATCTGAACTTTATTTTTAACCCCCGACGCAAAAATGAGGGGTGTTATAAGTTTGACGTGTAAGTGTGTGTGTGTTTGTCTGTGACACCGTAGTTCTTAAACGGATCAACCAATATGGATGCGGTTTTCATTGTGTCTTAGCGAGTTAATGTTGGAATCATTATACAATGACCAAATTGAAAAGTCTTTTTAAATTTCTATACCAACAAGCGATAAATAAAAAACTGGCCATCGACAAATGATGTTGGCTCTTAGCTATAACAGCAACCAACAGTAACGACAATTTTACTGTTAAAATTCGGGGGGGTCCATATTACTAAACGTTTTGAAATTATATTATAATAATAAAAAATAAAGTAGATCACTCGCCTAAAACAACAAAGACTCTTTTTTTGTATTTGCTCATAAGTTCAAACCAAATAACAAAAAACCTTCTTAATAAGGCAAAAATTCAATTTGAAGTACAATTTAATGATTTTTTAAATTCGCAAATTCATTCGTTTAATTTTTGCAGCCATTTGACTTGACAAAGGCCCAATAAAAGGTATTTAAATATTGGCTCTTTTCCTTTCCCTAATTACGTTAAGGACCAAACCTGGCTGATGCTTGCGAGTTTTTGAAGTTTGCAAGTCAGTGTAAAAAAGCTGTTAAAACCTTCATAAACAAAAACCTTAATCACACTGCCTGCCTACATTTGGTTTGTTTGGTTTTGAAAAGAAAATTTACATGGCATAGTTAGGCAAACGAGCACACAGGCCACCTGATGGTAAGTGGAAACTGTAACCCATAGACATTCGCATTCACAAGACTGCAAATGCGTTGCCAACCCTGAGGATTAAGATGGAATGCCTCTATGCTGGTCATGCTCGAATAAAACTGGGTTCAATTCGTTTTCGCACTGAATATAATTCTAATTTAAGAGTTTTAAACGCAATTGTTCAAATCGGAATCGGTAGTGTACTCAAAATTTTGGATTATATTTGATCGAATTGAAATGAAAACTCGTTGAAATAACCCTCTAAAGTGTTATATTATAACACATTCAGTTGAAACATAAAATACATTTATAATTTGAAAGAGTTTTTTGCGTTACAAGAGTGAATAAAATCTGTTTTCATCTGTTATATTGCCGTGTGGTTGCCGGCTTAGAATTGTGCCACTCCATGTCTTCCCGTGGAAGTCGTAAGAGGCGACTAAGGGAATAAAGGCTTGTAGTACTGTTAGGCGATGAGCTTGCTACCTGTGACTAATATACACTGTTAAACATCTTAGCCTGATTGTGCAAAGTGTGGTTACAGAATTATCAACAAGTTTTTAGAGTTGTTGGTAATTCTGTAGCTCTGCCTACCCCACTCTGGGAATGGAGGCGTGAAGGTATGTATGTATGTATTATAATGTAAATGTGATTTCCTAAATAGACATGTAAGTATATTATTGTGTTTTGTTGCAGTGCCCTTGCAGGGTTTATGTTGAAGCTACCTACTGTATGTTTAAGATCTCATTGTACGACATAAAGCAATAAATGAATATGACTATGAATACATTTACACTCCCGAGTTTCACAATAAGAAATTCCCAAAGTTGCCGACGGAACTGTCCCATGGCGAAAAAACAAGTGAAAGTACTTTAATATGAAAGCATTAACTTGGACAATGATTAATAACGGTACTGTTTGTTCTACCCGCGGCTCAAACAGTTTAGGGACTGTAAATCATTTAATCTTAACTTTTTTGGAATAATGAGACCTGAGAGACAAATATTTAATTTATATCGCGTAAAAAAATGTTCTTATCGTTTTTTATCTGTTTTTGGAACATAACAAGATCGAACGAGCATTTGGATAATTGTTTTGGCTTTGTGTGTTGTAGTAGTGTTCCTCTTGTCTTTTTTTAAATATCTTTTTGTTAGTTTCTCAAGGCTGTTGAAGAATTAAAATAACAATAAAAAAGTTTCAGAAAAAAACGAGCTTGTTACTGTTACGACCTTAGGCCTGTTTTACAGTTTTTTGCAAAATAGCAAGAGTAAAAGCTAGTAAAAATGCGTATTTTGTCTAGAAAAAAATATTATTCTTGGTTTCTATGTTGCAGTTTTGTTCAAGATTTAAACAACAAAAAAACGTAGTAGACGAAAGAAACGAAGGTGTTATAGCCCTTCTCATAATTGATATATTGCGTCCCTTTAGTAGAACGACAAACAATCACATTGATTGTTCGAAGACTGTCGTTTTAGGTATGTAGCGTATAAAAGCAGTTTCCGTACATTTGCGGTATTTGTACGTTCTTTATCTTCCCTTTGAAAGAGCCTGCTTGTGACACGAGCATTGTTGTTGCTATCGCTTCCTAGAGTTGTATGAAACCTGGCTTTAGGATGCTATGTTTTTGTTCACGAAGCCTTGCTTGAGAGAATATCTAAAAGAATTAAGAAACAGAAGAAGAATATGTTGAAATCATAAGGTCGGTTATGAATTAAAATAGAAATTATACTTCAGAGACCGTATTATTCATCGTCAAAATATTTTAATAGTTGCACGAGGTGAAAGAGACCGATAAATGACGCTTTTAGCTCTGTCCCTTTGACTGACTGCCACTTGTTAGTTCTCCATACTTTAAAAAATACAATGAACTTTATTCGGCGTTTGGTCAGCACCATGACATGGCTTCCTTACATAACTTAAAAAAAACGGAAAACACTTGTCTGTGCCCCTGGCGTTGCTGACGTTTATAGGCAACGGTGATCGCTTACCTTCAGGTGGCCTATTTTCTCTTAGCCTTTATGGCTATAAGAAGGGGACAGAGATATTTGATTCAAGATCTCTTTGATTAACTGGAACTTGGCAAGTTTTAAAAGCTCAATTTCTTTGTATGTATGTAAATACTTTATTGTACTGACAAATCTTTGTTTGCGGAAGATTTGATTGTCCAAGCAGTTTAGTGGAGACGCCCTTATCAATAATTTGATAGGTGTTGAGGACTATGATTGTCTCGTAGCACCCATTGCGCTTGTAAAGACAATAGAACTTGACGTGTAGTGCAAATTGGATAGGCTGTTAAGGAGCTATGATGCAGTAGGCGCAGTAAGTACCAACCTAAAAGCGATCGCAGTTGACTAAATAAAAAAAATCGTCTAGGTAGTTAATATTACAAAAATATAATTAAAATACAGCCAACGAAAACATAAAAGATAATACAGTTTTTTTTGACAAAAATTAAAGTGATGTTAAATGAATTAGCAAAACAATTGCCGGAGGACTGGTGGCCTGTGTGCTCGTTTGCCTTCCCATGCTATAAAATAAATAAAAATAAATATATAATAGGACTGTTTAGCTATGGGATTATATTCAGATTCAGATTCAGATTTTATTACTCAATATAACACAGTATAAATTACATGGCATGTCAATTTATATGCAGTTACATTGAGGTCGTCAGAAATAGAATTAAATGATAATAGTAGAAACTAGATTAATTTTCATACCTAAATCACTACTTGTATTTCTATAATGTTCGGGTATGTCCCATTTGATCCTTGGAACTACGATTTTTGTATTGAGCATTACGTCACAACTTAATACAAAATGCCAAGTTCCATGGAGTAAATGAGACATACCTTTTGGGGAGTCAGTCGAAGAATTAAAGTAATCCAATAGGTAAAAGAACACTTATAATTTCGTGGTAATTAACTCATTACACTCCAGCAATAATCTCATCACGTCATAGTCACATCATAGTTCTCATCTCAGATCATCATTCCTTCTGAGCTACCATCACTTCCACGACTACCGCCTTAAAAAATACGCCCTTCCGGTGCCAACATTTTACCAACATCACAGACAAAATGCCAACATCATCCTATCACTGAGTAAGTCACGTGTCCCAACCGTGACTTACCAAAGTAGTCAAAGGAGCTACTCTTAAATATAAAAATAATAATTTAATGGAAATTGACCTTACATACCCTAATATTCCTCATACTTTCCGATTGTATTTTTATAAAAGTGGGACTAATGTGAAAGGCTACCCGTTATAAAAACAAATCGGTGTATAAATAATAAACATTTAAAAAAATGCAACTGAGTCTAAAACCTGCTGCTGTTTTTGAATCTTTTAAACGTTACATCATCCATTATGTTTGTATGCGTCAATTTGCTTACTCATTATTGTGATGGCGTTACGACCCACAAAGACCGCAATCCTCAACTGATTTACCATATCTATTACGCAGCTAACTTTAAGAGATAACTACTATTACATTAACAAGAACGGTCCCTTCCTCTCCTCAGGGTATTACAAGTTACTACTCAATTAAGTTAGTGCTAACTTGTTAACATGATAGTCATCGACAATATTATAGAATATATACCTATTGTAAGTAAGATGGACATGAAAAGGTTACCATTTGTTTTGCCCTATGTGCTAATTCCTTGAATGTACAATTACACTCGCGGTCAAATAATACGGGTCAGAGTGCGTTTTTCATACTAAAGAGGCTATTTCGAAGCCTCGGTTCCTCGCCAGGGGATGCCTTTAGTGAAATCTGATGATGGACACCCCGAGCATCAATACAGGACTTCCAGAGTGCCTAAGATACTCAACTGATTGAATCTGCGGCTAACGCCGGAATTGTGCATGTTCAGAAAATTATCTAAAATGGCAATAAAATGTAAGGAAATCCAAATGCTGGCCCAAACTCTCTCGCTGTGGTGTTAACTGATTGTGCGATAAGTTAGGTATCTTAAGAACATTTGACCTCCTCTATTGAACCTCGGAGTATCGACCATTAAACCTCACTCAAAACAACCCCTGGCAAGGAACCAAGGCTTCGAAATAGCCTCGTTTGTATAAAAAACGCACTCTGATCCGTATTATTTGACCGCGAGTGTAGTTAACCCTTTAAACCTTAAAAATTAGCGCGTTAAACTTTAATATTTCATAAACGGATCCCTTAACCGAAAATATGTTTTCACAAATCCGCAATTTTTATGAAAGACCTATCCGACAACAACGCACACTAAGGGCTAGACGAGAAAAAAATACATACCCACGTATACGTGTAGGGGAGGTACACTAAAAAAAACAAGATTTTATTTCACTGCTTTATTGGCGTGACTTATATGTATATTAAGGCCAAATTACAGCTTTCGAGTACTAAGAGTCTCTGAGCTAGGCTGCGGACGGACAGACGGACGGACATGGCGAAACTATAAAGGGTCCTAGTTTGACTACGGAACCCTAAAAAACGAAGAGAAAAAGTATTTGGTTTTGATTTTATTATACCAGATATTAATTTTCTCTAATAATGAGTGCACTACTAAGCAAAATACAGATTTGTATTTTAAGAAAACAATTTATAACGTAACGATACTATTTATTCACTATTAGCAAAACTGTATTCCTTGTACCGTTTACAACTTCACCCAGAAACCTTTAAACATCATTCAGAATTTTAACCGAATTCTTTAAAAATATTTTAAAATCCCTGCCGAGAATGCCGCGGCATGCGCCCGCAATATTTTGCGATGCAGTAAAATATAAAAGAGTAAACACGTGAGTTGCATCGACCTATGGCCAAGGGTGGGTCAGCTCGTGTATTAACGTTTACCAATCGAAATTCGTCTAGGCATACAGCAATGCCAATGGGATTAAAAATGCAAATAATATTAATTTAAGTAAAATTTCAAAGCGGTATTATTTAAAAAACACCTCAGAAGTCATTAAATTAAACATTTTTGTATGTATTAAACCTTCAAACTCAGCATAGACTATCAGAGCAAGCAAACCACCCAATCGCCTATAATTTACCGCCACTGCAATTAATCAAGTCACTAAGCTAGAATTAATTAATATTGAATACACTCGATTGACCCAAATTGTCCTCCCGACACTAACGAATCCACGCCCGACGTCTATAATAATGATTAATTCAAATTCTCTTAAACTACAGGAAATACACCATCGTTTACTCTGAAAACATTTTATCTACATCTGTATTGTATAGACTTTACGATGTATTTAAAAACCAGAGATAAAATAAAAAACTGATATTTAATTCATGAAATTTGCCTAATTACAAAATTGGAATGAAACAACGACTCGTTGCTTCATAATAGCGTGGCTTTCAATATTCCATTTTCAATTTGAAGTCTGTCCAATAATGAAGATAATAAATAAGCTTATCACTGGCCAAGTCACTTAAAACGTGTTAAAAATGTGTGTGAGTTAAACAAATATAATTGACATTTAAAAATAGAACGCATTTGAACAATTCCTTTATAATGACGTTCGCTTTCGGAATTCCATTTTCAATTGTGTTCAAATCTGAAACGTATCCTTTAGCTGCGACAATAGCTTATCACTGGCCAGTAACCCCCTAGTAGTTCCAATTTAACAGTGAATAGTTTTTTTGTAAGAGTAAATCTGAAATGGCTATTTCACGGGTGGTGGATATGGAAGCCATTTAATCGGAGAGTATAGATTGAGCCGTAGGTACGGACTGATCAAGTATAGTGTATTATCTAACTAGTAAAGCTAGAGAGTAATAGAATGGGTACGTTAACAAACAGAACAGAACTAGCTGACTTTGTCACTTTTTCATAAAATTGTCGGCTTCTACATCACTTATGTTTATTAAATGATAACCAGATTTCTAAACAAAATTTAATTTTACCATTTTAGTAAGTATTCGGGTTTGTACGATTACAAAATCATGTCAGCCGAAAGACGTCCACTGCTGGACATAGGCCTCCACTCAGACCGGTCTTGTGCTTTTCGCATCCACCGCTTTCCCGCGATCCTTACAAGGTCGTCACTCCATCTTGTTGGAGGCCTACCCACAGCTCGTGTCCCGGTCCGCAGACGCCACTCAAGAACCTTCTGACCCCATCGGCCATCCATCCTGCGTACGATGTACGATTACAAAATACGATATTTAAATTTATAAGTAATCGCGCGTAATTAAAATTCTTGAAATTCAATTTCAAGATATCGAGTTCTTTTCGGAAAGATAACGGAAAGGAAATCTAATTTAAAAGTTTCTCCGTATTGTTAAACAACTTCTTCGGCGAACTATTTCAATGACCTGACGCCGCGAAATTCTTCACTGCCTCACTTTTTACTTCTCTTGAACTTTTAAAAACAATGCTCTATAAATAGTATTTCAAAATTTTCATTGGAAAATGTTACGTAAATATAGGTACATTTACAATGTATGCGGGTGGTAGGACCTTGTGCAAGGTCCGTCCGGGTCGCTACCACCATCGTATCCATTAACCTACCGCCAAACCGCAGAGTCAACAGCAGAGCAGCAGTTTGCATTGTCGTGTTCCAGTTTGGGGATAAGACAGCCGGTGATATGACTAACATTATTTCATCTTAGTCCTCAGTGCAGTGCATTTGCAGTCTTCTGAATGCGAATGTCCTCGGGGTCACAATTACCGATATATTTATTATGCATAAAAAATTACCTATCATGCGAAAACTAACACTCAGTATTACCCCGTAAAATATCAGCCGTATAAGTGGAAAACAACTTCAATGTTTGCTTCGGCTACTAAACTGCCCTATTACTGAATAAGCTATTCAAATAAATTTTAAAACCTTACCAACTGTTATTTTCGGCCACCTCAGAATCAAGCGTTCTAAATTCAAAACTGCATTTGCCCACTTAAGCGTTTGAATTTCGAATTCCGTCCCCCGAGGGAAATTCTAGCAAGTTCAGAACCACCAACAAAGTGGTCAGAGTTACGAATGCCGAATAATTTTCCGCTAAGTCTTCGTACTTCGCAGTTACTTGAGCAAACTTCAAATATGGCGCTTAAGGAGAATTAAGATTCTTTTTTCAGCCGTAACTTCTGAAATTCCTAAGTGTATTGCTTTAATATAAGTTAACTTGGAATTTGCAAGAAATATTAAAACGATTAAGGCATTCGTGATATCGTTCAAAGTGTTGTAACATTTTCTGATTTTACTTCTTACCTAAACTTCTTTTTAATTTAAACAATTTTTTATTCATTAAATCGGTTGCAAAATCGAATTAGTAGTAATTCGATTAATTTTCAAGGATTGTACCAAAGTAATGAGCGTTTTCTAGGTTTAATTACAGAAATTGTTCCAAAGCATACATGCAAGTAAATAATTTATCCCATGCCATTTCTTTTTACCCATCAATTATCGGACTGCCTTGTATAGGTGTTGTTCCAAATGGCTTATACATTTCAATAATAAATTTTAGCGGGAACACAATCTATATCTTTTAATAATCAGTGGGTAATTTGTAATTAACCAAAAAGAATACATTAACTTCATGATACGAGTATTTGTATTTAACTTATGTCTTCACCAAAAGCTGATAGCTATGGCAAGTGTTCCGGAATATCCTTGGTTTCTTCTGTTCATCTCACTGAATAAAGGGCCGTGATAACACTGATCACAACGGACATATCATATCATTATGTCCCTGTCTTGACACGATATGCCCCAAAGAGATTCAGACAAATGTCAAAAGGCATAAGGACATAAGTCATGAAGTAGTATTAGCCTTATAATCCCTTTGTTTAAAAGAATATCGATAGCATTTGTACGAAAACGGTGCTGCCGAATTCAACGGACTTTTTAGAAACAATGAACGTGTTCCATTTTCAAAATTGCGTATGAAATATCGTCACTAAGGAACTACTGACCGATCATAATTAATTAATTCTGTGTGCGGCCGTTAGTCACTTAATAAGGTCTCTATTCCACATTGTATTACTCTGTCTCGCTTCGATATCGTAATTATTGTTGACTTTATGAAAGCTCTGCAGTGTATCGTCAAAAGCTGTGATAATTTAATAGGCCGTATCGTAAGCAAGACTGAATGCTATACTAAGAGGCTCAGTGGTTACACATTCGTGGGTTCTCTCACAAACAAATATATGAAGTGGGTAAATTAATTATACCACTAAGATACGAATTACTTAACATTTCAAATGTAATAATAATATCATTGCCAATAGAACCAAATCATTAGCAAGCTGACTTCAATCCATTGACTCGTCTCTTAGCCAATTATGTTAACGACGAAATTTAATGCACTCAATTAAATCAATCTACATAATGTACTAAAATCAATTAATCATGACCATTTGTCACCTAAATCACACATTTATGAACAGAGTGCGTTAAACTAAATAAATTGGTTAAGTATTTACCCGTGTGGTTGCCGGGTTAGAATAGTGCCACTCCATGTCTTCCCGTGGATGTCGTAAGAGGCGACTAAGGGAATATAGGCTTGTAGTACTGTTAGGCGATGGGCTTGCAACCTGTCACTAATACACTGGTAAACATCTTAGCCTAGTTGTGCAAAATGTGGTTACAGAATTATCAACAAGTTTTTAGAGTTGTAGGTAATTCTGTAGCTCTGCCTACCCCTCCCCGGGAACGAAGGCGTGAGTTTATGTATGTATGTATGTGTATTTACCGATGTACGAAAACGAATGTACAACCATAGCACAGTGTCACAAAGACGTTTTAAACCAAATTGTAAGAAATATCAAATAAAATGTCACTGTGACACGGTTCTACGAGGGAATAGCGACTCCATGGATTCTAGAACCTCTGTATGCCAACCTTACTTATTAGTCATGGCACTAAAGTCACGGATTAAATATGAGTGGCTCTAATGGTACCAAAACGGGTTCTTATTAGTAGTTAGTTTTTTAAATAATGTGTATTAAAAGAGCAGGACCACATGACACAGGTTTTTAATTTTTTATAATAGGAGGCCTTAATAAAATTATTGTAAAGAAAACTAAGTCAGTAAGGTATTAGTACATCTATCAAGCCTGTAGCAACAAAACAGAGCACAGATTAGATAACCTTGGTCTATACAATATCTGAACTATGCCTTATCACCCGCATAGAACCATGACAGCCATTGATGCTAGATTACAGTAATTACCAGTTGAGCGGCATTCTAATTTATCAAACGACTAATTAAGTCAGATTTCAATTAATTTGAAAATGAATCGAATTAATTGATACTGTACGAATTGGGGATGGAAATTAGAGGATTTAAATCAAATTGTTTATGCCTATTATAAAGCTACGCATCGTGAATAGTGATGGGCGGCTTGTAAGTTTCAAAAGTGAAACTTTCACTCAAATTTCTGCAATATTCTGAAAGTTTCATAAGTGAAACTTTCACTACTATTATTCCGAAAGTTACCAAAGTGAAATCGTTTAATTACTGAAAATTACTTAAGTTTTGTAATGCAACGCAAGTAACGGAAACTTTTCATGAAATTTACTTGTGTCAGAATCACTTCCATCTAATTATGTAACTTTCAGATGTTGTAATTTTCGCAGTTAAGGAAAGTTTTGTAATGTTTCAGAAATCGCCCATCACTAATCGTGAACTGCGTTAAACTGTAAACATCGACGGCATTATTATTATGAAATGTTATATAACTATGTATATACTCGTATAAATGTCTGCCTAACTTAAAATGTATTTATTTACTTCAAGTAGGATGTTTATGATTCCTTATCCCGTACCCGTTTATTTATATCATATAAAATTGTATTAGTACATATTTTCCTATCTAATTATCTTATATGTATGATAACTTTATAATATTCATTAATGTTTTTAATTGTTACATTTTCTTGTTCCCCCTAGGTGCAGACTTCTTGGGAACAATAACCGTATAAAATATTTTATTGTAGTAATCGTATCCCTTCTAAGGTCGTTTAGAAGAGATCTTTAATCAGCGATAAGCCCGCCTGTTGTTTACCTGAATAATTTATCATTGTGCTGTGTCTTTGCAATATTTCTGTATGGTGTACATCAAAGCGTTTCCTATTGTATTGTACCTACCTCCTCGCCGATGATTAAACGAAATGCACGCCCCTCGGGAATGTTACATTACTACTCTCTTATGTCACTGGAATTGCTATTATTGGGCCATTAGCGTCACATTCCGGAAAATATCTTTCTCATATTAGATATGTGAGAAAATGATGGCCTCTCACACGAGTACGATGGATGGTCGAATAAACGTGTAATAAGTTAGGTTTATAGTTTTAATTCTGTAGCTCTGCCTAGCCCTCTTTGGGATTACAGGCGTGAAGGTATGTATGTATGTAAATGTCCTAAAGTTAGGACATTTTGTCAAAGTGACTTTTGACTTTAGTTGACTGACACAAGATTCTTTTTCCAACTAACGAAATTTGACGTGGGTCTTACGAGGCTATACTTTTTTTTAAATGACATGAAGAATGCACAAGAGAACTCAGGTCATCAGGAGGTAGGGTCCATAATAGATATTTGAATTCTCAAGACTGCTATCCTGAGACCTCAAATGCGTTACCAACCTGAGGACCAAGATGGATAGCCTTTAGAAGCCAATGATTCCACCGGTTGCACTTCTTATATTAAGGATAATATTTATACATTTATTGAATTGTTTATTTAAAATCACGTTCTCGAAAACGGCTAGAAAGGATTTCGGTAAAAGATTAGGGTTTTTTCGCGTCCAGAAATCGATCTGTCAAGTTGTCATATTCGGGAAAATTGTGTTTAAACAATTTACATACTGATCGATCTTAATTGGTCTTCTTTTTTTAACTTAAGTGGCGATAATATGTTTAGGCATTTATCAATATCGTAGCAAGTGGAAAGAAGTGGTCTCTGCCTACCCCTCTGGGAAATAGGCGTGATTTAATGTATGTATGTACGTATGTTTAGGCACTCGTATTAGATTAAATAAAAAAAAGTGCAGTAATTTGTTTATTCAATAGCACACAGGCAGTTGACGGTAAGTGGTCTCTCAGACCCATGGACATGAGCAATTTCAAGATGGTTGCCAAACCTCAAGTGCAAGATAGGATGCATCTATGATAGTATGTATTTCCAACAGCAGTTAGTTTGACTAAAATTGGAAAGACGCAACTTGTAAACTACTCATAAACTTCGCAGACAACTTTAATAACTTCAAGATTTAAAGGTTGAAAATTTGAATGTTTCTAAATTTTGATGCAGTTCTTTTAACTTATAACTTACGAGTGCTAGCGTGGCACCTTCTACAACGTCTCCTAGACTACTAATTATTTCTTCTTTTCTCACTTTGCTTCAACTCTTATTTACTCCTCAACAAACAAAATGCATAACGCGATGTATGGGATTGCCATAAGCTTATAACAGACCGCTTATGTCAACTTCTTACATTTCAAGTCGATAGAAAACAGAATCATTAGCAGCATTTGCATCATACAGTCTTTTAAGTAGTATGCAGTACCGGCACATAATATATCACCTTTGTAGTTACATCACATACGATTATCTACAAATATTACTTACCAAAATTGACAACCAATCAAGAACTAGTTGACCAATTGTATTCCTATTTTTAAATTCGTTTGCTGATTAAATAAGGTTCAAAATGGTATAAAACAAATGTTTGTACATATCGTAGTTTAAAAAAGTTTAGTATTTATATAACCATTGCCGACGCGTTTACTTAATAGTTTTGTATGAACACGTCTATGAAGAACTAGTTCAACAATCTTCATACAGACACTAGTAGGCTTGCTCCAGTACGATTATTAATGCAGACTTGTCGCGTTTACTATTACGAATGAACACGCCTGTTTCCCAGAGGGGTAGGTAGAGACCACTTCTTTCCACCTTCTTTCTTCTTTCTTTCTAAAACTAAAGCGTTTATTATGTATAGCTATGTCAATCAATAAATATCCTGAATTGGAAATTTATTCCCTACACAAAATTATAAATATGGAACTGTAACAATATGAGGCCATTTTGCTATAGCTTTTGATAAAATAACGCAAACGGCGTTTACAATAACGTTCAATAGAACGTGAGTAATAACTCACTGGGGACATTTTTACAGACGTAGAACAATAAAAATTCAAGATTTGCTATTGATTTCACAGCCAATGCCATAAAAGTAATTACTTTTGTGCGAGAAAAAAGCTTTAAAATACAGCAAAACAGAAAGACTAAGACCGAAGTTTCACTGTAAAGGTTGAGGGTTCTTTTTTACATATCTTTTTTTTACGAGATGTTTGTTAAAGTATATATCTAGCGACGCAGTACATTTACAAATATTTCTCCCTCTATTTCTACCTCTATCTCTCTCGTAAGATTTTGGTGTGTTTTCCTGCGGAAAACTAAGTAGTACAGTCAGCTGCAGAGAAAAGGATACCCCCCCTCCTGGTAAGGATTGTTTTTTTTCGAAAACCTGTGGTTAGCTTACCAGGAGGGGGGGTATCCTTTTCTCTGCAGCTGACTGTACCATTGTAATATTAAATATGTGTAAAAAATGACTGCCTGCTGAGTTTCTTCTCAGCAGTGGTCTCCTTTTGTGAAGCGCTGGTAGATTCTTGACGTGTAAAAGTGCCCGTGCGGCCTACTTGCTGAATAAATGTCTACTAATCTTTAATATCTAAATCATGAAGGGATATTTTTGATCCTTTATTTTAAATTATGTTTTGCTGAATTTAACGTTTGCTTTTAGAATGACTACACGAAAGACTTACGCTGCCATTTCATTGATCCCCTGCATCCATCACTGAGCCGAAGTACAAACACACTATAGCCTTTGTTGAATGGATCGTTCCACTTATTACTTTCAATCAGTCCCGATAGACGGCTGTAAAATCAGCAAACTGTTGCGAAGGGCGATAACGAGTTTATGGCCCGGTTAAGTGTGGAGTAAACCTCGACATGGCTAGATAAACTTGATAGTGGAAGTGTAATCTGCCTGCTGAGCCGAAGGGTTTTTGTTTCCAATTTTGAACCGAGGAAGTAAACTTTGGGTGAATAGCGCCAATACCTAGTAATGACCGCAAATTGTGATGTTGAGAATATCGTCTAGTTATACGAGTATTTCTAAATACAAAATTTTTACTAGGCCAAAATAAAATATAAATTGAATTTAAATAAAATTAGCACCGAGTCACACACACATACACTGGTCTAATTGTGCAAAATGTGGTCACAGAAGTATCAGCAAGGTTTAAAAGTAGTTGGTAATTCTGTAGCTCTGCCTACCCCACTCTGGGAATAAAGGCGTGAGTTTATCCTATACAACATTATCGAACCAGATACATCGAAACTTGTCACCTCGTAACGAGACGTTTCTCGATAACATCTGCGCTGTCACCCTCCGGTCTAAAACCATCCGCCGCATGTGCATGTGCATCGGCGACAGGCTTTGTTCCAGCGATAAAGGGAGGCATAGATTTGCAAGGTTGATAATATGACTGACTAACCTTCACACAATGCCTTGATCAGTCAGCGTCATATATAAGGTAACATTGAATGTGCTCAAATAGTTCGGTACACCATACAATTAATATGGTGTATCGAACTATATGTCGCTATTTCATTCGGCTGACATGATGATGATGATGACGACGCTGACTGAACATGTTTTATAAATTGCGACAACAAGTTGATTCTAGTGGATTTTGTTTCATTGTTTCCTAATATTATATTCAAATGCGAATGTTTGTTGTTGGTTTGTCCTTGACTTGATCTTGAGTTACACTGGTCAAATGTTATAAAAATCAATCAGTTCTCAGGGGAGCACGAGGGCAAAAGCTAGTAATATATAGAAAATTAATGAAAAATATTGTATTAGTTCCTGATTTTTGGATGTTTTTTTTCGTAATAAAGTATGTATTTTTTATTCATATGCGTATCATTCTCTACTACTCATAATACAAGCCAAGAGCTTAGCTTATCTGACTGGTCACGGTATCGGAATCCCCTCAAAGTATATTATATTACAATCAACAAAACTTTCCATGTACAATTCCTTCACAATGTCTTCTAGTTCCCCACAATAGGCAAGAAGATTATCCCGCGGGCGCGGGTCCTCTTAATTCTTACCCATAACTTGGAAATGTGATTGACCGTAACGGACTTAAGACTTCGTGCACGCAGGCTATTTTAGTTGATCTTATTTCGTGGCTTTTGGAATAGGTTTCAGCTGACGGACAAGTTGTAAATCAGATTGACGATTCAATGATATCTTCTGTCCCGTATACTCGTATGTGGTTTGGCTTAACTGTAATATTATTGTTATCATTTGCTTCAAATTGTAACTCTCTGTGATGAGCAATAAAGTGTATTATATTTTGTTGAATAGTATTGTACTTTTAAAGCTAGCAAGTTCCATGTAGTGAAAGAAACAGTGTAATGGCAGTTATGCAGAGATCGTCAGAAGCCTAGTGGCTTAGGTTGTCGCCTTGTGAAGGTACCGAGTTCAAACGCCCGCGGTTAACATGTACCTACACTAATTGGATTTTACATTGAACCTACATGCTCCTACGGTGAAAAAAAATATCGCAAGGAAACCTGCACGTACAAACAGTTGCTACATGCATGCAAGAGGTTAAGAGGCCGTACACGAAATTTTGCCGATATCGCTGATTTACGTGATTTTCCAGACGTGATTTTACAGTTGAAATACTGTATTTCTACAAGTTTTAATACACAACACGAAAGATAAATTCTAATTTTATCGAATGTATGAGCTACTTTTCTGTTTTCATTATTTTATTTTGATTAATCGACCTGACACTGGCGACTGTTATGTGAATTTTGCTGGAAGAGATTTAGAATGTCACATATTCATGAACCGTTTTGACGTCTAAACGGTATGAAAAATTTACAATGTATTGCTGTGAAAGTCGTCTAAAGAATGTATGAATTACTTTTTACTAGTTCATAATCAATCCATTACCTAAAAAAAATATCCAAAAAGTTCAAAGGAATTGGCAATAAATAATGTTTTAAAACAACCTAAATCTCGCATTTTGATACTCGACAAAAATAAAAAAGTGGCTCATTTATTCGATCATATTATATTTAATGTTGAGCATTAAAACTTATAGAAAAGCAGTATTTTAACTGTTAAATCACAACAATAAGCAAAACGGTCAAAAAATCGTGTACGTGGACTAAAGATCTTAAAGGACTAAAGTGTATTCGAAGAAATGGGCATATCTGGAAGATAATTTAATATTATGGGAGTCATGTAGTATTCCATACTTTTCGTGGAACTTGGCTGGATTTATCGGCTCGTCATTTCATATTTTTTTTCATGTCATTTCATAATATGATACAATAATAGCAACAAACGTTGAGTAAACATTAGTGTTACAACAAGGTATACTAAGAGAATCCATACGCATTTCAACCACATTTACATCGATATGACGGATATCAACATTTTATTTCATCGTTCAATAAAAACTTTATAGATTTAGATAAATAACGACGGCAATATTATTATATCCTACTTCCTAAAGTATAAATAATAAAACACGCAACGAATTCAGAATAAAAGTTTAGTACGGCAAATATCTTAAAATCCAATAATAAAATCTACAATGTCTAATGGCCAGTGCTAAAAAAACTTCTCGTTCTAACCAGCCAGTAATAATGTGCAAACCGACACACTTCAACTTAACCATCTCAACTACTAGTACCGCAACTAGCTATTCGAAACCGTTTTCACAAAGAAATAAGCTGCTAATTTGCTCGTTGTGTGTCCGTGTTGTATCGTTTTGTCTTGGTGTTTAAGGGAAGTAGAGTTAATGAGCGTTGCACTTGCACTAGGATGCCGTGTGAACAAGCTTTGCTAAACTAAAACGGTTTTATAATGTTTAGAATGCAATATTTTCTCTCCTAAGTTATTTTATTATTTTCTGTTCAGATAGTTTGTTTAGTTTATTTCTAAATTTTGCAAAAGCATAATCATTTCAATTATTCTGTGTGTAAAAACAAAATGAAGGTCGGTTATTTTCGGGGGTGGGTAGCGGTAGATTAATTAAGTTTAAAATGCCTAGAAGATTGATTGAATTTTTTGCTTGTCCAAATATAATTACATTCGTAA
Organism: Acleris emargana; assembly: GCA_927399475.2. Taxonomy (NCBI): domain Eukaryota; kingdom Metazoa; phylum Arthropoda; class Insecta; order Lepidoptera; family Tortricidae; genus Acleris; species Acleris emargana. The sequence continues at coordinate 5,450,839 of OV656847.1, forward strand.
AAGATGGATTAAGCGCTGAAAAAATATCATAATATGGTTTATAAAAAGCTGTTTCAACACACTTTGGCAATAACATGTATAACTTACCACATAATTACTCTGAAATTAGCACAGTCATCAAGGTTGGTCCTAATTTCTGCCGAGAAGTTTTATATTCCTTCACGAAAACTTTTATTAATAATGCCTATGGTTTAAGCGACATTCCCAAGAATTTCCGTCTCAATTTTAAAGCCACTCTCGAGCCAAGTGTTCGCATTTTACGAATAAAGTTAGCAGCATCGAAACTCTTGAGTAACTTGAACTTATTAGCGCAGGTTTAATACTCGTACTTATTTTAAAAATTTAAAATTGAACTTATCTGAAGAGCAGACAATATTTTTTGGAAAAAAATCTCGGTATTTTCGTTCCGTAACTTAAGTCTTGCTAGCCTTAGTTAGCTTGCCTGTCCTTACACGCGTACAAGCCACATTAGGCTCATCAGTCGAATCCACAGCTAAGCTCGCCAAAAGAAACACATCCTACAAAAAGAACATTAAGAAACACAAACTTAACTACCAAATCAGCTAAATTAGTTGCCAATCGATCACCGTTTTCGGCAAAAAGTGCAGTTTGTATGTTCCACAGTCACAGGTGCTCAATCGATCAAGTTGAGCTGTGATGGATTGGCCGTTAAGTATTCTTAGACGTCTTTGACGGCAGGATTAGTGGCTCTGAAGGAGTTTGGTTGAACACGTGGGCGTCGAGGGTGGTTCGGTTGATCACATTTTGAGCATGGTGGAAACATGGAAAACCTTAAAATTCCGTTATTTTTCCCTTTTTTTCCAAAAGCTATTGTAGAGGTTTGATTTATAAACAATAACTATCAAAAACTAAAGTCTTCCATGAAAAATAACTCTATAAAATAATTCAATATCATGCTTTAATAATGCTTTACCGCCGACGCGCTAAACCGGTTCTATGTCAACGCTAACAGGAACACCGGAGCGCGCACAGATATCCCGGCTGCATTACGCTATTTAAGTAAGTACGTAAACAGACATTCAAACCTCATTAACATTGAACCGCTCGATTTGCAATGTGTTGAAAAAAAGTATACAAAAGATAAAACGTAAGGAGTCTAAGGACATTAATGATATGTCCACCCGCTTACTAGACCTAATACCCAAGTTTGTCATCAACATACTATGTAATCTGTTTAATGGGTGTATAGCCAGTGGGACTTACCCTAGTAACTTAAAGAAAATTAAAGTTCAGCCAATCTTCAAAGGCAAAGGCGACCCAAACATGTTAAAAAATTACAGGCCGATATCATTAATACCTTTATTCTCTAAAGTTCTCGAGCGTTTATTAAGCAATAAATTAATGTCTCATTTTAATACCAATCATTTAATAAACAGGCAACAATACGCCTACCAACCTGGCAGATCCACGATCGACGCGGCGCGAGACGTCGTGACACGGGTGACCGGCCACCTCGACGACGGGCGACAGGTTGCCACCATATTCTGCGACCTGTCGCGCGCCTTCGAGCTGGTCGCCCATCCTCTCATTATTTCTAAGTTAGACCACTATGGTGTTACGGGTAACTTTAGAAACATAATCTCTTCCTTCTTAGATGGTCGTAAACAGCTAACATCCGTTCGTGGTGTGAGATCCGAATTGTTGGAACTTGGTGACTGTGCCGTACCACAGGGTTCCGCTATCGGAAACAACCTGTTTTTAATACTTATGAACGATTTCACAACTGCCACCGACGACGGGGAGTTTGTACTGTTCGCCGATGACGGTTGTGTCATCGTCTCTGCTAATAACCATCAGGACCTTAAAATTAAACTGAACAAGGTAATGTCTGAAGTTGCATCTTGGTTCTCAGCTAACGGCATGTTATTAAACGTAGAAAAAACTAACATAATACAATTTTCATTACACGGGAGCAAGGAACACAACTTAAATATATCCTGTTATAACCAACTTGTTCCCCAAGTTGACGAAGTCAAATATTTGGGTCTTATCATAGATCATGGATTAACATGGAGTTCACATATTGACTCACTTTGCGAGCGTCTGTCGTCCGCTTGTTTCGCACTCAGTAGGCTGCGCCCCAGTCTACACCCTGACAGCGTAAGAAAAGCATATTTTGGCTATTTCCACTCCCTCTTAATATATGGCATTGATTTATGGGCAAACTCAGCCAATCGTGACAGACCTTTTAGGCTTCAAAAACGAGCGATTCGTTGCATATGTGGCGTCGCCTGGGACCACCCAGCTCGTGAATTGTTCAGGGAAACCAAAATTCTCACGCTCCCGAGCCTCTATGTCCTTGAAGTAGCCAAGTACGTGAGAGGTAACCTTGAACAATTCCCGACGCGCGGTGACGCGCACAACTACAACACCAGGCGGCGAGGCGAGCTGCGCCCGCCCGCCACTCGTCTCGCAAAGTCAAAAAAATGTCTCCACTCAATAGGCCCTATGATATACAACAAGATACCCCCAGAAATCAAAAAGGCACCGAACATGAGGAGTTTTGTTGGTAAATTTAAGGCTAAACTAGTATCTGATGCATATTACACTATCGATGAATTTCTCAACGGCTAAATTGACTAGTTGCTGGTTCGCTGCCCAAACAATTGACACCACATAGGTACATATTGAATGACATACATAACATTTTGACATACTTTGTATAGATAATCTAATTTAATATTTATAGAATTCAGTGTAGAATTACTGTGTTTAGAACTTTTGACATGTAAAACTCTGTTTTATCAAGGAATAAATAAATAAATAAATAAAATATTCCAGCAAAAAATTGTATACACAAGCATTTTTGTCCCTAATGGATTTTCGTTTGACCTCAGTCTCACCTGTTGTTAAGTGACGACGAGCTCGAAGGTGGTACACGCTTACCCGGAAAATGCCTATTCACTCTTGCCTTGAAAACACCAAAGTTATATGATTCCGGGAATAACCGTTTTTACGATTTTCGCTAAGCGTATTTACAGTTATTACTGAAATTAAAGTGTCAGTTTTAGAAAATTTACCGTTAAACACGTTTTTGCATAATAAGTATAAGAAATAAAAATGTTTTCTTTAATTGGACCAACGAGCAACTTGTTAAGCCTGTAACAAGCACAAGTTAATAAAGAAAAAGCGCTCTATATGTCACAATGTCCCCATTCTGCGGTAAATAAAAGAGTTTTAGGTGCAAGCTTAAAGTGGACTTTTCTATCAAATGCAATAAAACTACATTGTAACCATCAGTTCGTCCGAATTCCTTGTAAAAACACGGTAGCGTGTTAGCGTTAAGGACATGCTCTCTGAGCTCCAACTTAACGAGGGGCCATTTTGTTATCGCACTTAACAAAATGGCGGATTCAGCTATGTTTACGGAATAATCTTTTAATTGCGGCAATTAATTATGTTATTGTAATCCTTAAAAGCCTTACTTTTCATTATAACGTTACTGGGCAGTTAAGGAGTCCAACGATGAAGTTTCTGAATATTGATAAAGTTAATAATACTAAATTTATATATTTTATGATACTTGTGAAGGAATGGTAATAACACCATGTTTAATTATAATAACACAACATTCTCAATATTCTGAAAATGTATGGTTGTGCAATGTGAGAGAATTGACTTTATACATCGCACTGCCCGATTACAAGAGTAGTAACTCAAAATACATCTGTATTTTAAAATCAACTTTAATATGACGTTTATGAGCTTGAAACAAAACTAACAATGATTTTGAGTTGGTACTGTCTTGATCTAACAGTGCGATCTGTCCAATAAATAATGTAGTAGTTATTTCTAAACAACGCAAGGGCATTGTTAGTTAGAAACAACTTATTAAAACTAGGCCTTACATTATATTACATCCCTAACATGTTAAAACAACTAAAATAGATATGGTAGAAAGCCGTAAAATAATTAGCAGTTTCTAAATCTCGACAAAAAACTAATTATTGAATGAAAGTATACTCTGTGGCTAATAAATACAACATAATATTAATAAATACAACAATGCGGGAAAGCTTAGGTAAACCAAAGTACTTTAAGTAGTGAGTGCTAAGCAAGATAGGTAATCGTTTTAGGTTTATCGTAAAATAAATAACAATTTCCACTCCAGTAAAACTCTCTGTAATAAACCGGGTTATTTAACCGTGATTATTGTCTCAGAGCTGGTTATAAGTTTTATAGCTCTTCACGTCACTTTTTATAGGGTTTTAAAGAACTATCTTAAGTTTGAGATTAAAATTCTTTTTAACTCATATTTTAAAAGAGCCTAGTTAAAGTTACTCGATCGCGACTAAAAATTTTGTCCTTTACGAGTACTTGGCACAAAGATGTAACATTGCTAAGCAACATGGCAATGCTGCCAGCATTTTGGGAACAATGTCCACTGGCAGCGGCTTGTTAGATAAGTGTAGTTTTCAGTAAATTTGTAAGTTCCTTTTCCACTTGTAGATGTGTAAATGTTTTTTTTTTTAATGTAAATTTATTATTTTCTTTATATCCGATGGACATATAATTTCGTCAATATAAACATCATCGTCCTAGAGTCGTTCCATCTTTTAGGGAACGTTTTGATCATCATGATCATAGTATCCATTATCATCATCACAATTGTCGTCATCATCATTGTATAGTCTAGCTGGTTCACTACAGTTCAAAACCGTTTTCTTATGCACATGAATCTCGTTGATTTTTCGTACCTCGTCTCCGTATCTTATCTACTGCGACTATAATCGCATAATTGGGACGTACGATTTTTAAAATGGAGAGCCTACTATTTAACTATTTCACCTGTATGCGTTACCTTTAATTACCTTTATCTCTTAAATTTCTTTCCGTCTTCTGAAGTGTGCTATACTAAATTTGTTCAAATTTAGTAATTTGTTCATGCATTTAAATCATGAATTGGTTCACGCCTTAAAATTATGGTTTGTAAATATAGCACAAGTTACGTAATAACGTAACTTATATTTATTGATTATCTGGTTTGCTAGCTGTTAAATCATCTCTTATAACGTAGTATTAAGTCTCTGATATTGCCCGGGCCGGGTAACTTGCAGCATAAAAAAAACATATTTATTTACTTTTTGGTACAATGCGAAGCTAGTAGATTGCCGGCGTTCTTTTTAATTTCTTTCTTTTCAAATGTAAAAAGAAACAAAGGTTTCGTTTGTCATTAAAAGTTATTATAGGTGTGCTTCATCGTTTTCTTCCTGCATATTTTAATATCTCGCTTTCTATTTGTTTTATAAGCGTTTTTAGTTTACGTTTATATGGTTTTATACGCAGCTATTTGTCCAAACTGGTCTTCTGAATGACTAACAAAAACGTCGCTTTGCGTTGACTGTGAAGTTTCGCGTAAAAATATTTACGAAGAATTCGAATGTTCTCCCGTAGCGCGGGGAAGTTAAAACCTTTGTAACTACCCACTAAATCGCTCTAACATCTAACAGAGCAAATACAGGGTGAAACGAAGTCTATAGCACCGTCTAGAAAAACACACGGTAAAGGGAAAAAGGGACAAGTATAAATAGAAGTCCGTTCAAAGTCCAATCTTAACGTTTGTGTTCAACGTTTAAAATAAAAGTAACACCCTATAGACGTATTTGCAGCTACTGCTGTAGCAATTCGACCTCTATTCTATATAACGCAAGTTTATTTGTCCAATAACTCTAGTACAAAGATATGAGATTTTAGGAAATCAATCGGTTGTTATGTTGTATTTAAGAGTATGAATGTCGCAGTAACGTGGAAAAATAGGTTTATACCCGAGCAATAGCCAGCTTTCGAACGAATTCAGTTTTACTAAGTTATCATAAATATTTTTTTAAGCTATCGATACCCCATAGCTCATTTTAACTTCCTGTGTTACCTACAAATCAAAATACTTAATGATATTGTTTAAAAGTATACTCCACTGAATGAGGTATCAATATTCGGCTATTTATGTAAAAATCGTAGTAAATTAACGTTGTTACTAATTTCAAGAGAAATGTGGAATAAAAGAAGATGTAGTGACTAAGATTGAAAAGGGCATGCTTCGATGGTTCGGTCATTTGGAAAGGATGGATGAAAGAAGATTGACGAAAGAGATATACAGATCGAAAGTGAGTGGCAGGGTCCGTCGTACTTTTTCGAATCAAATCGGTGAAATACTGGAAAAGGGCCGAATCTTAAGTACCCGTAACCGACGTGCGTGCATGACTCGATGTATGAATGTTGAAGAAGCGAAAGAAATTTGTCAAGATCGTAACAAGTGGAAAGAAGTGGTCTCTGCCTACCCCTCTGGGAAACAGGCGTGATTTAATGTATGTATGTACTAATTTCAAGAACTTTTTACAGAATAATTTATCCACTTTTATTATAAAGCGAAACGTTCTCTAACGCGTCATTTTATTGGTTTGGCTTCAACGTGTGCCTTTATGGATAAAGGTGTCAGTTTACCATCGGTCTATAATAAAATCTAACTGGACTGCAGCCCATTCAATTTCACGGGGGAATCTGTCTTTGTGCTGGGAGTGGGCGGAGAGTGACGCTTGCTTGACGGTGAATGGAGCCGCGTACACTTATGAATGGCGTTAGAGAGAACATTTTTATATACGACAGGTTGTGGAGTTATGGTTGCAATAATAAAAAAAAAAGTAACACCAGTTTGAGTAAGTACTCAAAATCGCACGTTAAATCTAACAGCGACGCTAGGTTGAAAATAATATTCATATAACGGACCCGATTCTACGCGCACATCGCTTAAATAGCCTAAAACTAAATTGTCTAATTTTAAGACATAGTTTAGAAGGCAGATTTAATCAGTGCTATTCCAGAATGTCAAGCAAAATAAGAAGCGTCAGATTCAAATTAGCGCTGTCATGGCGCTGTCATTTGATTTTAACAGCTGCTCATAGAATAGCAAAGTGTTAGCGACACCTAAATAAAATTAGGAAGTTTAGAGGCCACTGTAGAATCGTGTCCAATAGTTAATTATTTTTATCCACAATTTCAGTGTTCAAATAGTTTTTATAGTAATTTAGTGTCACTCTTGGATTTAAAGTGCGAATAAAGTCACAGTATATTAAAAGTCTACAGTTTAGATAACTAGTTTATTAGATCGTTACTGTAATTCATAATAAATATGTATTTAAAAATATTTAATTGATCGGTTTATGACAGTACTAGACATAGTACTGGAGAGTATAACTAAGACTTGACGGGACATGTAGGTCTCGACGATACTGAAACATTTTTATTACCTCATCAATCTGGCTACACTTTATCTCCAAAATAGTCTACCTAAATAGAAAAGTATTTTCTAAACTACCTACTGTAACGTTACTCAACCAGTCGACTGAGAAAATATTACCGGCGAGTTGGAGTTTGCCCGCCAGGGTGTAATAATATCATATAAGTGAGTGTATTTTGAATTTGGTCGCGAAATATGGGGTGGTTTCTTAATGAAAAAAAATAACACCCTGTTCATATAAAAGGTGAGAATGTTGTGGAAAAAAACGAATAAAAAACTATTCAGACGACAACGTAAAAGAAAATATTCGTTACTGAATTAATATTTTCCAACACTCGCACCACTCCAATTCTACGAGACGTTCTTTGACAAATAGGAATGCATTGAATCCAATTTCCTATTCATTCATAACGCATAAAGTGCTGCACACGCCGCTTTGAATGATAAAGTTTCATTTTTTTCCTTAAAAAATAAAATGTTTGAGAATGAACGCAGTTGCTATTAAAAACAGAAATTTAGCGTGGAGATACCATATTATTTCTGCAATGCTTTCTTTTATTTCTATTTAAAGATCTAGTCTTATAAAACGGTATCTAACTGAAGTTACGTGTAAATTGCTCGTTGGCTTTCTGCTCCAATAATCTATTAAGTAGTAGTTGCATAATTAAGTCCTAAGGTTTTTTTCGAGTGAGCGTGAGTTATTCGGGTCGATTTTTATGAAGCCAACACAATGGAAATAACCGCTTAAATAAGATGTTTTAATATTCAAATTCAAATTCAAATTCAAATTCAAATAATTTATTTCAAATAACTAAGATTCATTTGGTTAGTGACAAGAAGAGATTATCCTTACATCTATGTTAGTGATATATTGAATAAAATAAAATATAATTATACATTTCTACTTAACCTTACTATTACGAGTCACCTGGGTTCGAACATGAAGACTTATGCAGTGATTCATGTACGGACAATCCAGGCGGTCGGCGATCATGGCCAGGACGCTGTTGCGGCTGGCGCGCACTCTGCTCAGCAGGGACGCAGGGAGGGAATATGGGGGTTTGATTGTGAAGATCCTTCGTATACTATTTATTTTCTAATTTCAAGCGCCTTTTACCTATATCGTATACTAAAATTAGACCTTCATTCCGTAATGTATTTTTTATTTAATAAAATATATATACTTTTTTGAACAAGTCAAATCAAATGGGGTTAGGTTCCAGTATTTTTTTAATGATGCATTCTACATTGCTTAATAAAAGTACTTAGTTCATATTTATACTCTAGTTGCAAATATTAATACATTTTTTTAACAAATAAAAGCTGTTTTTCTTCATTATGCTTTCTAGAAACGTTTCCAATTACAAACCGTTTTAATCCGCCTTTGATAAAAGTACCTTTTGTTGTTTGCAGAATCTTTTGTTTTCTCGAAAGGTATTTGCGATACAATTTTAATCTAACCTGTAAAACTGGAATCGATTGGTTAAAATAATTGAAAATGGCGTATCAATAAAACATTGTTTCTACGTAATACCCAGATTTGTTCTTGGACATTGTCTACAAAAATCGATGCTTTAGTAATAAATCACTTTTTTTATTCCAGTTAACATAACTTTTGATTAATGGGATCTGATAATAGATTGAAAATAATTTACATAAACTTTTCTTTTTATCTGAGTCGTGAGAAAAATCTACACGCTGTATTTAGTAATCCACATGTAGTAACTGTCTGAACTACCTTTCAATAAGGCGTCAATTAGTAAGAACAAAGTTAACTGCCGAAATGTGATTAGTAAATAAATTGCAATTTGCTCCACATGTTGGTTTAGGACAGCTAATTCAGCTGTTCTGCGGCAAATGTCAATACAATTTCTAAGTATAACAAGGTAAATAGTTACAGGGATGTTTTCACAGTATACAGAAAACTTCCAATTTGATTCGGTTTCTTTTCCACGTTGATTTTGATTTAGATAAAGTTTAAAAGGTAATTTTGTATACATTGAGGTTTGTACATAGGGTGTTCTCTAACGAGTATAAACTTCAAAGTTCCTAATTACTATAAATTATAAACAACTTCACTGTTTGGTTAATTTCTTAGTAAATCACATAATGATATAAAATAACAAACACTTTAAGCATGCTTCATCTTTGGTCTTAACGTCACTTATCAAAAATAAACATCGCGAATAATATGTAATCGTGACGAAAACACAAGAAAAGCACTCAAGTTCATTTTAGTTTTTAACATAAAAAGAAAATTCCCGCACGCTTTGAATATAAAAACGGCGAATGTCACTACACAGCCAAACAGGCGAAATAAAATCAAGCGTAGTCGTAATCTCTTCCCACTAACGGTTGACATCACTAGGCTCATATTGGGGAATTTTTGCTAGTCTCCAAGCCATAAATCCATCGTAATATGACGTCACACGTCGTGACTTTGGCGACGGGGATATTACGTGCCTACTTGAGTGTAAATATCGTCACGACTGATTGTTGGACGTGACGTCACATGCCTGTAGATAGTCTTGACTAAGATAATTAATATGACAGGGGATGTGATTTTAATATTCGCATGACTTACCTGTTTACATTGGGTTTACTCCCTTATACCTAAGCAGCTGAAACATTTTCGAAAGAGTATGTTCTAATTATCAACAAGGTTTTAGAGTTGCTGGTAATACCGTAGCTCTGCCTACCCCACTTTGGGAATGAAGGCGTGAGTTTATGTATGTATGTATGTATGTTCTAAGTAAACCACAGTCCGTCTCAAAATGAGCACATCTTAGTTTTTAAGAAATGTCCGGGTGATATAGTCTTTGCCTTCGCACGAACATTTAATTTAGTGTATTTTTACCACTCGCCAGCTGATTTATTCATTTTATGCAAGATTGCTTTAGTTAGGTACTTAGACTTCATTAAAATTGTAAATGCAATTGTGTGGATTGATGTTATTTTAGTATACACTTATGCATACGTTAAAGTTTTAATAAAAAATGTTTAAATAAGTTTGTAAAACAAAACGAATCTGGAGAAGTTTCACCAACCTGTATAAATAAATCAACAGATCTCACTAGATACTTTATAGAGAGTGTTCTAAAATACAACGAAGAGCCGCCGAGAATATGTAAGTAGGTACTTGTAAGAATAACACACGTACACGTATGTGAGTGGTTATGTAAACTTGTAAGTTTTTTTTTCTTTCAGTGTATTTGCTTTATTTTTGTAAGCAAAGTAAAAGGCTAATTGGCATCCAAAATAATAAAAAACACATAATGCACCGAGCAACTCTAATTCTGGTGTTCGAAAATTTAAAAACTAAGCTATACATTTATTACTAGTACGGGGGACAGAGGAAACTTACTCATTATTATTGCTTTAGTATACACCAATCATTAACGAAATGGTTATAAATAAGCACCATACCATAAATATCATTGTAATTAAATTTATAAGTAGCTATACTGTGCTGTTTTTTGCTAAATAAAGTTTTTTTTTTTTTTATACTGTGTTCTAGCAAATAAATAATTTTCATTTTCATTTCCATTTTCATAGAAATATTTATTAATTTATTTATTGAAATACTTTGCACAAAATTAAAACAGTGTACAAAAGGCCAACTTAATGCTTCAACCATTCTCTACCAGTCAAGGTAAAACAGAAATCAAAAAGTAGGTCACCTACCTACTAAAATAAATAAATAATCATATAGTTTGACAAAACGTGTTTCCTATAAGTTATCGATTTTTCAAACATTTTATAGCAACGCAACCTGTATATCGTGGGTAAATTCGGTAATGGCCGGCTCGAGCCACTTCGGAGGGTAAACAATGAGTCTAATGCTACCATTATTTCACTCTTACCCCTTGTCAACATACGTATCGAATGTACGGATTGGTTTACTTCAATAGCTCTCAACGTATTTTTCCCAAATACTCCTTATTTAATGTCCAAAAAACAAAAGACAATTTCTGTATACAGATTCGTCAATCAGTTATAGGTAATGTGATACCTAAAACAGTAGCAAAAAATGTGTTACTAAGGAATATTCTCTCCAAATATCTAGTCTTTAGTTCAGCGGCTAAGCTGTGGTAAGTCAGACATGGAAGAGTTTTATATTAATATGTATACATAAACTGTTAAGCCACAAAAGTTCAGTATTAAAGGAACAAAAAATTGGGTAGTTTGGCTTAGTAAATGTGTTCTTACTGGGTGAAGTTAATCCACCGAGGCCGTAAATGGATGTTCCCGCCAAGATTAACCTCAAATAGCTGCGAATAAAACTGGCCGCAAAGAAAATTCGTGCAAAACATACAATAAAAATATATAGTTCTTCATTTAAAAAGATGTATTCCAAAGTTTAAATATTTACATTGCAGAAAGTGTGCAGCGTTCATTTTTTATATATTTAAAAGGCCGTAAATGTTTTACAGCTTGTCAGTATTAAAAATGTAACTTCTACGTCATAGCCTATGACGTTCCTATTTTTTCCAAGGCAATGGAAATTGAGACGCAATATGCCAGGAATGTCTGGAAAAAGTGGGTGCCGTTTGGTTTTTATGAATGCCATAAAGAAATACTCGAGTTAATTTCCTCCCACTGCTTTATCTTGACTAGTTCAACGAGGATTTGCGACGCTATGTCATATCTCCAGTTATTACTTTTCTGCTCTTATGCCAACAACTTTATTTGCATATGTTAACGATTTCTGTATACATATAACAAAACTATTGACCCGCGCCGGTTTTGCTCGTGTAAAATAATTATGTATTAGACAATAGTTTTGCAATAAGCATATCACGTGTCATTATATCCCTTCGAAATCATGAGAATGTTAGTGGAGTAACCGTATTTAAAGGTTTCATTGATTTTTTTTACATAAGTATTGAGAAATGAGTTACATTTTTACAACGAATTTATAATGAACAAACATCGACGACGACTATTTTTATTTTTACCTCGATATTACGGGGCCGAGGCTAAGGCAGAGGCGCAAGTTATCTAATTAGAGAAATTGGAGCAATCTGCTCCCAGGGCAGGGAACTCGGCTGCATTGCATTTAGAATTATTAAAATATGATTAGGCGGGAAATAAATACTTTACGGCTAAAAATAAGATGGGGTTTGAATACGTAAAACGAACTATGTAGAAATGTTATTTCAATAATGGTTTGAATATAGTAGGCGAGAAACTTGCGTTAAAATTAAAATAAATTATCTGTTTTTTTGTGGTTTCTATTATAAAAAATCGAAAAACACTGTAAGATGGATGGATGGATGGACGGATGGATCTGCATAAGAGTAGAAAAATATGTTTTAAGTAACATCATGATAATCATGGCATACAACTGTAAAAACCAAAACAAACATAAAATCTCTAAGATCGCAGAATTGACGACTCCGTAAATATACATCATAAAAATATAGCACCCTGTACTTGGATCGATAGTAACAACTACGTGCAAGAATAAAAATACAGCTTCGAGGTGCGCTTGATTACGGAACCCCGCTCCGCTGCGGTACAGTCAACGTCAAAAGTAAGTGATCAAAATTAACATTTCAAAACATGTTCAAACATGACGCCCCAGATAAAACAGATTATAACAAAGTGTAATTTTCAAATAAATGTTTAATTAGTCAAAAGAAAATGATCATAAACGATGCCATAACTGTATCTTTACAGAAAATTTCAATAAAGAATATTTTTTTTTTTTACCTAAATTTCAAGTGTCCAACAAGATAAAGTCAAAATGACAAAATCTCCAAATGAAAACTAGGGTAATCAAGGCAGTTAAAAAGGATTTATTTTAAATGTTGCAAAAACAAAAACAATGCGAAGTGGTAGGAACTTATTTCAACCCTTGACGGAAATGAGAGGTGTTATAGTTGTTTCGCGTGATTTTCTTACGAGTATAACCGACGTTAACCGAACGTCTGACTTGTATTCCGAGGTGGTCTTGAGAAGACATGAAGGCCCAAACATTCATATTCACTTAAATGTGATAGTTTCGTTGTATTACTGACTATTGCTATTCTAGAAAATCAGTTTAATTTGAAACACTCAGTAATGATTTTAACTGTTTGAATGGCATGTCACTTACTTTTGACACATTACAAGCTAATATAGTTATGATAAACTACAATAATCAGAGACATCTGTCTTAATTTATTGTATATACTATTTTGAGACCCTATTTCATCAGTTTCTTTTGCTGTTGACTGTACCTTGGTACAAAATTGAGTTAGGGTTTCATCGTTTACGATGGCGTAAGTATTTGGTGGATTGCGGGTAGTAACTAAAAAAAAACAGGTCTTAATAATTCATTGCTATATGGAAAGCTAAGTTTGACTTAGTAAAATAAGCTAAGGTAAGATTTATTTAATTGAAGTACATTATTAGTTTTTTAAAGTAACTTATAAACCAAACATTAAAACGTTTATAGCTTAGTGTTAGCGTGGCGTTAGTTTAATTCCATTAAATATATGCAAATATAACTATAAAGTGCCCTAAAAATATTAAAAGAGAGGGTCTTAGCCTAATTGTGCAAAATGTGGTTACAGAATTATCAACAAGTTTTTAGAGTTGTTGGTAATTCTGTAGCTCTGCCTACCCCACTCTGAGAATGAAGGCGTGAGTTTATGTTTGTATATTGTATGTAGCCAACTGTGCATTCAGATCACCCGGATGGTAATATATCAGAAAGTTTTATTTGTATTCTGTAGGGAAAAAAGAATTACGATTATGTTTCAAATTCTGCAAACAAATTCTGATTTTTGTAATGACAAGCAGTCTTTTAATTTCAACCTAAGTCAATTTCAAAGCAACTTTGCGATGACGCCATAAAAATAATTACAACCTCAACTTTGAGAGACTTGACTTTGATAATCACAAATTCCTTTCATTTAATGGCTTTTGGTTTGTAAATAGAACTCGGGAATTACGTTTTAATACGTGCACCGCGTTCATTGCCACAAATAAGACATTGTATAAAAAAATATAGGCCAAGTGTGTCGCCGGCACTTAAAGAGTCTGGGTTCATGAATTGAAGAATAATTCATATTGTAGTTACGTATAAATTAAGCGATAATTTATTTTGATTGTGTTTAGTTCATCTCATTTGAGTGAGTTCACGCGTCTAATTTCAAATGTGTATTTTGTTACTTTTTTATAATAACTTTTCCCTCTTTTTAAAGCCATAAAAGGCAAACGATTAGACGGACCACCTGATGGTTAGCAGTCACCGTCGTCTATAAACATCAGCAATGCCATGGGTACAGCGAAATTGTTGCCTTTCAGTGAATACTATTTTTAAGCCGCGTTTAAAGGAGGACATGAAATGTCATACTGCTGAGGAAACCTCGTGGAGGAAGGTTCAGTCCATACATTCAAGGTGCGAAGAACGACATTTTTTTTAAATATAAATGGTTGCTGGTACACTTTAAAAAAATTGGTTAAAACCACCTTTAAACTCATAAATTATAACGTTTGTCTCAGATTTTGGCGGATATTCTACCCCTAGATAAAAAATCTAACGAATTTAACATTTCTTTGCTTTCACATAACAAAAGAAAAATATGGTATAAAATCAGGCCATAAATTTAGAAATACTTGAATCAAATAGATCTTCTTCAAACTTCTATTGAATTTAAATAGCCATTTTCGAATACTGCCTCGCCTCAGGCTATATTCAAATCGTGGACGAGTAAGTCCAAATCTATCAGACAAGAAACTACATTCAGGAAATTACGTAACAAAAAATAGATCAAATTGTTTTGATGACAATAGAATTGAAATATTGCAATAAAATCCTATTTGAAGTTTAGATTCGTAAAAAGTAATTATGATTTTTAAAGTACGCTTAAAAGCATTTAATTAAAATCACGTCAACTTGAATAGACTATTGTTACCCTTAATCAGATATTTCGTCAACTTGTGAATATTATTAAAGGTAGGTATTTAGGTTATTTACGTCGTTACAGTGTTTATTTTGGAATGTAAGAATGTAATTTTATCAAATAATTTAAGACATCCTGTAGAACTATTGTCGCTAAATGCTATAACTCGGTCCTTTACGATCAACGTAAAGAAAACTGCATTGCTATGTCATAATATAAACTGCATAGCTAAATCATAATGTAAATGTACCCTTCTGGTATCTCTTAAATTGTCCAATCGACTTTCATGAAACCTGACTAAAAATTATTCCAATCAAACTTTCTCACGTTAAACTTATAACTTCCCTTAAAATAGGCTCTGAATATTATTTTTCAACTTTGCATCCATTTTTCGAATGTCAACTGTACATCGATACATAGTCTCTGAAAGTTAACTAAAACACTACATTCAAAACTTTGAATGCCCAATCCAATTTATTTGTCAATCGTGACTAAATCAATAGAAAGAGATGGAGGTATACAATGAGCGTAATGGATACTGCTATTAGTAAAAATAACTAGACTGACCCCGTGAAAGGTTAAGGTTAAAGAACGAGGTATGCTCACGTGTGTATGCTTTTGCAAACATTGTTGACTGCCCTAATAGTGTAATAAAACGGTTCGATCTCTATATCGTCTATTATCGTCAAGATAGAAAAGCCTGTGCACGCTTTATTACTTATACTTAGCTATTATTAAAAGATATTAGGTAATTCGGTACTCAAGTTTCTTATAAATGAGTTGAAAGCACAAATATAAAAAAAAACCCATTTTAAGTGTCGTATTTGAAGACATTTAGCGTGAGTCATTTTAGGTTGTTATTCTATAGGGAAGTTTCATACTAGGTACTTAAAATGGCGAAGCATTTGGTCCCAAAATACTTGTTTGTAATAAAAGAAAACGGGTTAGGACTAATGTTATTAGGCGTGAAAACCAAAATTTACGAAACAAATATGATAAGTATTCCGGTACAAATAGGAAGTCCTTTTACATGGTAAGATTCAGAAAAAGGATAATAAGGTTGAATAAATACTAATGTTTTTCCTATAATAGGCTATAGAAAAGGTTGAGATAGTTTTGTATAGTTCTATTGTCAGCAATGTAGGTTAGAATTGCTTTTTATGGATATACCCCACATTGAAATTTACAATTTCATTGAGAGATATAACAGGGCAAACGCCGAGTGATTTTTTAATCGTTTTTTATCTATTTACACAAGAATATTATAATCTTTTTTTGCTGGAATGAAGCTGCGCTTACCTACTTTAAATTTAATTCTGGGCCTTATACCCCCCCCAATTTCTCTACCACGCAAAATTAAAATTTCATTCCCTTCGTGAATAATTGGACGTTTTTAATTCAACTGAATTTCATGTTTCGTGTTTTTTGCCCAAATTAATTTGTTTTACGCTGATATATGTCCCAAGTTTCGACTCAATTCGATTAATGTTTTGCAATTTTAGCTCGCGAATCTTTTATTACGTTGAAAGTATTTTTTACTTCATATACGTTAAAAAGACGAGGCCATATTGACTATACTTTTAGGTGATAAAGCCACAAAGTGATAGACAAGCAACACGGAAAACTCTAGTGTAATTGACTTTCCAATAAAAACGTTAAGATTTTCAATTCATTATGGGTTGGTTGGAGGACTAAGATGTAGTCGACAACGAAGCGAGCTCACCCATCATGCCTAAACTCTTCCAAAGTTTTAAATATGTTTAGATTGTATGCACTCCGAAATAAATAAGCATTAGTCTATATCAAAATCGTCACATGCCACCGTGTGTCCTACCAAAAACACCGCCTTTAGAAAGAAATGTATGTAATTAACATTACGAGTGAAGTCTCGGTTTATGTGCACGGAGGGCGCGATAACCTTACTATTTATGTACACTATTTATCCACAATAGCCCCGCTGGAAGCCTTTTGTACCTTTCGCTTAATTTTGTGTTCTAGAGATATCAAATTCGTAGGAATGACCTTACGTTCTTCGAGAGTACGTTAATTTTTGCGATATGAAAAAAGCAATTTTCTTCACATCTTATTCAAATAAATACCACCCTCAAGTTCGTATTACCTTTAATAAATCTTAAAATGAAAAGTTCACTTTTTAAACGGACGCATCACATTATGGTATTGGGGCATGTTTAACTCCGAGTGAAAATCATTAGGATTAGAATGTCGTAATTTGTATCAGTAAATTTATCAATATGAATATATTATCATAATCTGTTACATCCAACATACTGTTGCCAAAAAGGGAGCTATTCATAAGAAATACAAATAAGTTTTTTTTCTGACGTAATTGATTGCAGGGAGGATGACTGTCATATAGTCATAAAGACATCTGAAAATCTACTGATCATCGTACCCTCCGGGTTTCACATAAAGTTCGTTCATGCCGAAATAAAAATAATACTCACTGGGTTAGTACAGCATGGTGGCTATTACGTAGATTTTTTGGACATGAAACTCAAAGTTAAATGCATGAGATTTATTCGATAAACATGCGGGTAAGATGGCTAATGGCAAAATATGAAAATATGAACACATTTGATTTGAAGTTCATCTGTTCCAACAGAACCCTTGTTGTACAAATTTTATAAAATAAATTGTAAAGGAAATCTTCAGAAAAATATATAGGAACAAAGTGATTTATTTCATAAGGAAATTACAATCTGAACCATTATTAGAAATATTCCCATGAGCCACTGTGAAATTACTTCTGAAGACCGCCACAGTACGTGGCGGAAATAATCTGACTCACGACTCATGAAATTGTTTCTAATGAAAACTATTGTTCAAGAAATGAAGACAAAACAATATAATATTTCCTTTAAAAAAGGGAGAGCAAAATTGTAATATTAAAAATGTTTATATAGAAAAGAGAGTTTACGCAGAGTTTAGAGGTAAAGAAAGGTTAAATTAACTTTTAAGATACCGTGACCAGACCGGACAGTTAGGAATTATATTACAGCTTATTATATATGCGTCTTACCCATTATACTTGTTTATAAATGGACAGAGCTTCTCTCTCACAACAAGCATATCAAAACATAACAGACCTATTTTTTTAAATCCCTGCTAAAGGTTACATAAAATACCGTACGCTTAAAAAATAATTTTAAGGCTTACACCGGCGACACAAAGCAGAAGTGAAAACCCCTCCAGTAATCTCTGGGGTATTGAAACCCCAAGAAACACGCAAATGAACCGCGGGAACGCAAAATATAAGAAATAACCTCACAATCTTTACGTATGAATTGATACTAGCTATAATATTTCCCCAATTTATAAGGAGACCCCTCAAAATAAAACGTTATTTAGAATAAAACCTAATTATTACCGTATTATGTTTTGTATTTGAATGCCATTATGTTTAGAGTTACGTTGTTGTGAAATTTACAGTCCGGTGTTAAGTGGCTATTCAAATTAGGGATTGGAATGAATTAAACTTCAAGCCTTTTGCTTCGACAACTGCCTTGTAAATGTTAAATATTTCATGTCCTTAGGTAAACACTTGAAAAGGAGTGCAACAATCCTACTGAAAATTGTGTTTGATTGTTCTTCTTTAAACTTATATCTGGAAAAAATATCATCTTTAAAAAACCTAAAGACTATGAGTAAAAGTTGGTGATTTTGTAAATAATAATTTGTTATATTGGCTCCTTTATCGATACAGTATTACGTCATAACAAGATATCACATGCTACATTGATAAAAGTATCAGGGACAAATACACCGCTTACTATAAAAGTTCAAGCGCTTACAAACATTCACGTTTATTATTTAAAAAAATATATACATTTGATTAAAATTAACTATCTTGAGTATTAAACTTACAATTTCACCTTATACTATGTTGTTTGCTTTTGTACTTTCCACTCGGCATGTACGCCAATATACAACATAATATAATTATTCATCCCACAGTTGGGTGTGGGCCTATTACACAATGAACCTGGAATTTCACAGTGGCTCACACTACGCACACGTGAGTATAAATTACGCTTCGTTTCGTGCCTACAGTGGCACATGCTCGATATGACGTCATTAACACACGCCAAGAGTGCCTACTTAGACCACTAGGTCCACGCGGCCACGTGTGCCGTGCGACGCAGTGTAATTCCGGCATAAGCGTCATCACAACTCAAAAGATTTCCTCCCAAATCGCCCATTAACAACGAGGTGACAAAATAAAATTGAAATTGACAAAGTGGTACCATATCTTGAGCCGGCTAAAGCGTCGAGGAATTTAACCAGAATGAGATTCATCCTTTCAACGTGTGAAAATTACAATATTTTCCTAAAAGCCTTGGAAGCCATTAATGCGCGACAAAGATTGCGCTCATATTCTAAAATGGGACTAAGGTAAAAATATATTAGGTTGTAATTTCAATTTTGCCAGGGGTTTTACGCAAATCGCTTCGGCCTCGTATGCATGTACAGCGCCTGTATTTTACGTTAGCGGTAAAATCCAAATAATATTTGACCAGAGGCTCTAGACAAAATGCATTCGGCGTTTGTTATCATTATCGAAAATGTATAGGATTGATGTAAGTTCTCAGACAGTCGCGTCGAACGCCTACGTCAACTCTATACATTTTGTCAGTTTTAGAAAATCGCTTACGTGAGCGTGAAGCAACTTGTCTAGCCTCACTGTTATGGTATTGTTTATAACTCGGGCGCCATTACTGTCATGCATGATATAAGAGCTATCAAAACGATGACAATACGTTAACGGGTTTTTACCGTGTTGAACGTATCGAATCCTTTGAAATGTGGGCATACAGGCGTATGTTGAGAATAAGCTGGACGCACAAAGTCACTAATGTGGAGGTTCTGCGGCGAGCAGAAACGGGAACTTTTGTCTGTCATTAAGAGGCGAACAACTGCATATCTCGGTCACGTGCTTAGGCGTGATAGATATATGACCTTTTGCAACTTATAATGATGTGCCGGTAAACGGCGAGTTGTTCGGAGAAAGAAGTCGTGGCTCCGCAACATCCGAGAGTGGACTGGAGTAGCGAGCGCATCTGAACTGTTTTGACTCTCTAAGCACAGACAACAATTCCAGAAGTTAGTAACCAACACACAACACAACTTGAAGAAGAAGACCGTGTTGAATAGAGGCCCAGATAGAAAGACGCAGCTAGCCAAGTTGGTAGTGACCTTGGTTATGAAACCATTTTCTTTTATGGCTATTAGAATGTAAACGAGCACACAAGCCACCTGATGATGGTAAGAAATCGAAATCTTATGATAACGACCTCAAGACCGCAAATACGTTGGCACCCCTGAGGACTTAGATCTTCCTGGTCATTTCACTGCTGTAAAAAGTGTAAGTATTTTCTTTTGAGCCTTGGATGTTTTCAATGTACCTTTGCCAGTAGTTATTTCTCTTTATGAGTTTTTTTATCGTTGTCAACTACCCATACGATTAACTTTGAACTTAATTTGTGTGAGATTGACTTCTGACACTTGCTACCGATGTCAGTAAATGTAATCAGCGGACATAGGTCTCATACGAGCTTTGTATTTTGTTTTATCTCAATTTTGTTGCGTTGGATTTTCATTTAACTGATTCAATGAAACCGCCTTATTTGAAAAAGGTAAATAAAGGCGAAGGAGTGACTTCATACTATTGCGGTCCGATGGGACCGGATGTATTTGACTCAATCAAATACCCTTTTCCGGTCCAAGAAACTGCTCAAATTCAGGTGTGGGGTAACTTTAACTATAAATAATATATAACATTTTCTTTTCGTTCGCGTTTGATAAAGAAATAATTTTAGGTAAATTACTTTAAAAAAAATAGAGCATGTAAGATTATAAGACTTGAAATTACTAGAACTTACAGCAAGAAAAGCTTAAAAATCGTTCTCGATGTTACACTTATAAATTATAATATCTTATTTTTAGTTAAGTATATGATTTAAATGTGATTTTCTAAATAGATATATTATTTTGTCTTATTGCTATGCCCTTGCGTGGTTACTGTTGAAGCTTTCTACCGTACTTTTAAGTCCTCATAACATAACATAATAGATGAATATGACTAGGGGCCATGACTATGTCTATCTTTAAAATATTATGACAGTATGATATTATTTTTCGTTTGCGACTTTTCATGTCATACCACAAAACCGGGGCCTTAAGGGGCGACTTTGATAACAACTACCACTTGACTCGTTCACATTTTTTGAGTAGTTGTGTGACGCCTTAATATTATTTTTTTCGCCACTGGCAACAATGATTTCGCTCCATCTTGAGTTAAAGTGGCGCGTGTGAAATGGTATTCTTTTGTAGAGAAAAAAAAAATGGCAAGTGTGTATGTGTCATGATTTTTGAGGTAAAAACACTTCAATTGTACTCGTACATAAGTAAGTATGTTATATGCTTTTCAGCGGGTTCACTTGAAATACTCAATTAATTATTAAAGGATGTTTCTCTGTTTAACTATGATCTTAGTAGGTTTTTTTAGAAGCACTAAAAGGTCTTAAAATTGTCTAATTAATTTATTTAAAAAAAACAATAAAAACTGATTATAATATATTTGCCCGTGTGGTTGCCGGGTTAGAATAGTGCCACTCCATGTCTTCCCGTGGATGTCGTAAGAGGCGACTAAGGGAACCAAGGCTTGTAGTACTGTTAGGCGATGGGCTTGCAACCTGTCACTAATACACTGGTAAACATCTTAGCCTAATTGTGCAAAATGTGGTTACAGAATTATCAACAAGTTTTTTAGAGTTGTTGGTAATTCTGTAGCTCTGCCTACCCTACTCTGGGAATGAGGGCGTGAGTTTATGTATGTATGTATGTAATATAGTTTGTTCAATTATCTGGTCTTATAGTTTCTATAAATCGCGTTCAACTTGGAATTTGATCAAAGTAACCCTTTTTAACTTCTTTAAGTAGCTACGCACAAAAACCTTGAAAATATAACAACAGAAAATAAGCTGCTTAACTTTACTTGTTTATGGCCAATACGAGCAAATTCTTACATAATAAGATCATATACGTAAGACGTGCTGTAAACGCCTCTAAGACACAACTTATACAATTCCGTCGAAAGAAAGAGTTGAATTAACCTTAAAAAGAAATTTAATAACAATTTGATTTATGTTTACAATATCGCCAAAATATGAAAAAAACTTAAAGGTTTTTGTTACTCACGAAACTTGGAACAGGTATTGCTAAAATACTTATGACTTGTAACAGTTGTAATACCCGAGATTAGTATCTAAGTATAAACGAGTATATTTTTTATATGACTAAAGGCATTAACTATTATTATTTATTACTATCATTTTTGACGACGCGCTGGCCTAGTTGGTAGTGACCCTGCCTACGAAGCTAGCGGTCTTGGGTTCAAATCCCGGTAAGGGCAGATATTTGTGTGATGAGCGCGAATATTTGTTCCTGAGTCATGGATGTTTACTATGTATTTAAGTATATATTTCACTATATAAGTATTTATATCGTTGTCTAGTACCCATAGTACAAGCCTACAGCTTAGTTTGGGACTAGGTCAATTGTCGTGACATTGTCCCCTGATATTTATTTATAATAAATCAATATTTATCTTTTCAATGTAAGTATATCTTTTCACGGGTGATGTGATGATATTTTAACCATATAATGTATCGTAACAGTTACATCTGAATTTGTTAGTTTTGATGTATTTTTTTATTCGCGACTGTTAATTTTACCACTTCCCAATCTATCTAGGAGGCTATGCTTGTCACGTGGCGACCTGATTCCCCATAAAAAATCCACTATACACTGTTTCGTATCTTCTGGTAAATTTTAAACAATGTGGAGACTAAACGGGATAATCATAACAGTTACAAATTATATTTTACATGTTTAATTTGAAATTGGAACTGGTGTCAACGCCATCTAGTGTAGTAGTTATTTTCCACAAACAACTTACGTCATATAATTTTAAATTAAGTCCAAATATTCGTACTCGAATACGTCATCGCACATGTTGCAGTCAGCATGTCGGCCCGTGTCAATTTCATGCACGAGACTGCACCTGTGATTACTTCTCTGCATAATTCCAAATATAATAGCAATAAAGTTTTCCGGATTGTCGCGTAGTTATATTTTCAGTGACGTACTCAGTTTTAATGGGAGATTTTTGGTGCATGATACTCTTTGCTTTCATGTACTTCAGAATTTAATAAGTGCTGGCTGGTTAGAAAATAAAGAACATAGATTTTTGTTTTTTTTACTTTTGATTTAAGAACATGAAATTAAGAGGCACTTGCTACAAAAGTATACAGTTTTAAACTATTTGACATTACTGATTAGTAACTTTGAGTATAGCCCAAACTAAATCAATATTTTTGCTGCACTAATTGTCTTCTTCACTCTTTTGCCTTTAATAAGTAACTATACAACTACTGTTTCATGTGTATTTAGTTAAGCAAATAATATTACTAAACACTATAAATAAACCCTGTTTAAATTTTTATGAAATGTTCTACTATACCAAAAAATATATAAAAACTGCAAAAGAAACCAACTTGTATAATATTTAAATCACTTTATATTATGAAACCTAAACTTGTGAAACGAAAATTTAAATACGTGAACCGAAATTACCTAAGAATTATTTAATGCTCAACACTTGTGAATATCATCTTGAAGCTACCTTACTTACGCTAAATCGCTTGAACATTGCATTTAAATATTTTTGTAAAAAAGACGACCATTGCAGCAGGCATGAAATCTCTCATAAGCAGCATTTCGTTTATGCTGATTTTCCCACTGCACTAAAAAAACCGCGTTACTCAAGAAATTAACTTATAACTGGAAGTCAGAAACTGCGTATAACTACTGCGGTTTTTTTAGTTTCGGGTGTTTTTATTGTATTCAAGTACCTATTTATTTCTCTACATAAGTAAGTGTGTCGTTCTGTAGTAGGTACCCATAGTACAAGCCTAGTCCAGATTGAGAATAATGTCAAACAGGATAAATGTAATTGTGAAAATAATAATAACAACAAAAAGCAAGCTTTAAAAAACCGACTATTGTTGCTAACCAACTTAATTGTAATAAATCCTAAATGATTATTAAAAATTTAAAAATTATGAGAGAAACCTAAAGATAATTTATGAATACCTGTTCAATGACATAGTTCGTTGACTTTTTTTTTAATTTTTACAATTTTTATTAGTGTCATATCTCCCTCCTCCTCCGGCAGACGGGTAAAAAGAGCGTACGTGTACATATTTCCAGTTGTTTGGAATCTAAATTGCAAAGAATGACGAATATTATAAAAATAAACTAACAATCTATCAGTACAACCTATATTGTTGCACTATTCTTGTATTAAATAAACAAAGAACGACGCCTTCATAGTTCGCCCTCGTCACAACAATTCCCGGTATGCAGCGAAAATATCCGGCGCATACCTCTCCATGATAAGGTTTACCTTGTACAATGGCATACCATATCTACAAAGGGAACTCAGTAATTAGAAACCACTAATTTATTTTATTTCGGCCTCTTTTTCTAACCACAACGTCACACAAAGAACACTATCATAAGGTAATTAAAAAAAACCACCTAAAATGTTTATGCATTTCCGTTGTTGATGTTTACAGAATTAGGTTTTATTAATATGCGTATTTAATAAGATTCTTGCACTTTGCTAAATGCAGCATCGAATTTCAAAGTTCTTATTTATCATGAGATCTGTATAAAGTTTCATTTTAAATAAAGTATACCTTCATCCAACATCAATTACATAATACCTGCATCATAATAAAGGTACTCCTGAACTGTAATATTTATTCTTATTCTCATACTATGAATGTTAAAATTATGAATAGCTACTAGCATTCATTTTAATATATTCTAATTATATTCAAATACGGTTAAACTGCGAGAACCCTGTCCAATTTACATTTGTAAATACAAAGATGGAGTTTCATACAAACTATTAATTTAAACCTGTTAAAAGACGCTGAAAAGATTCTAAAGGACGTAACCACACATAATACCCCAGAAACGTACATAAATGTAACATCCTTTATAGCATGCAATAACTGCAACTTTTACTTTAAAAAGGTTTTGACGAATAAGATGGAATATAGAGAATAATGAATTGGTGGAATATCAGATTGATTGAATATAATAATTTAAGAAATTATAGAATATTAATGATTTTAATGATAAAATCAAACCAGAATAACCAAAAGCAAACTTTAAAACAAAAAAACTGCTGTTCGGATGATGTCTTCAAAGTAATGTTACTTATCATGTTTATATGTTTTTATTTCGCCAATTTCACACTGAAATAATTTTAATTTAGCCTATGACACTCTAGTGGTTAACACGAACCGAAACACACATAATTTATTAACATGACAGTGACATTGAGTAGGACTTATGTACAAGTCAAACATAACCCTCCTTTTGGGCTTTGCCGCAGTTGGGTAATAAAAGGTGAGTTAAGAATGTCTAAAACCGGAATTAAATATTAACAAAAGGTATTTTAGGTCCTTCTCTAAATATATAAAGATCCTTGAAATGCTGAGATTATATGGTCCCTAAAATTAACACAATCACTGCCATCAATTCGTAATTTAAACGCGCTAGGCGGCGTGTCACCGGTTTGAAGCCGGAGGCAGCGCGTTCCTACTAGAAAACATTTCCAAAGCGGTACCCTTACCATTAGTTACCATTACCGTACTCGCTAGCGAGTCGAATTCTCCGTCCCTCAAAGTATTCTTATAGAGTGCGAGGGACAGTAGTCTTACCATGAGTTACAATTGGGATAGACCAAAAAATATAACTCACGGTTTTTACATTCTAATTCGAAAGAATAGGTAATTTTAAGAGACCAATTTCATTAATTTTGTATTTGACCCATTAGTTTTGTTTTAATATCTTTATTTATTTAGCAGACATTTTATGGATGACATGATTATTTTAAATTTGGGTTGGCAGTTTCTAATAAATTACAACAATTAAATGATATCTAATGATAAAAAGTGATAGTAATAAAACATAATATTTCAATCGGTTTTTGCCTAACCCGTAAGATTCACCTAGGAGGGCTTCAAGTCAAAAATGAAAGACAAACAAAGGTCAAATATACTTTCGTTGAAATGTCCAAAATTGATAAATATTTCAAAAACTTAATGTTGCAGAACGGCTTTAAAACCCTATTCCGCGAAATGGTTTTCAAATAAGAGTAATTTGAAAAATATGAACAATCCCAATTAACGTACTCGCTACCGAGTTGAATGCTCTGTCCCTTCCAGACCTCGCAGTAGTCTTAGAGAGGGCGAGGGACAGAGCAGCCGAGTTGCTAGCGACTACGGTTATTGTAACTCATGGTAAGGGTACAGAGCATTCGATACGCTAAACGCACTGAGAACGAGCGGAGGCGGTGCGTTGCGGCGTGGTTCTATACAAAAAACACAGTACGCTAGCGCGCTAGCGAGAACGGTAATCGTTACTCATGGTAAGATTGCGGAGGTGTTTTTTGTATAGAAAAACGCCGCAACGCGCCTCCTACGCTCGTTCTCAGTGCGTTTGCGGTTTAACACGTCCTGTGCCAGCAATGCTAACAAGTGCTACGCTCTACCCTGTAGCAGCATATATCCGCCGTGTAGTGACAATCTGCTACGAACAGTGGACCCGACTATTGGGTTGGCACTGAATGTGTAGGGTAGACATCTATCACGTGTTGCCTGCGTGTAGTTTGTTGATTAGTTATCTCCTTCTTTATAATGTATAACGAAAGTGACGCGCTGAGCGACAAGCGGCAGAATTCAAGTTGTTTAGTTAGCCGTGCGAAGTATGAAGCTTACCTACCGTACTGAAGGTCTCGGCCACTTGAGACAAACTTTGAGTAATGAGTAACTCTGTACCCGAGGTATGAATCTTTGACATCTGCCTATACGCAAGTACAGTCAACGTCTCAAGTAGATGAGCATTAGACGACATGGCTATCCCAGTTAGTTAGATTCCTGGTATGAGCAAATTTTAATATCTGTGTGATGAGCGCGAGTATTCCAAATCTCCAACGACCTTTTTCCAAAAAAAAATGGAAAATTATAAATATTTCGGCTAAACAGCAGGCTTCCATTTAGCCAAGAATAATTCAAATAAAATTAAAAGACGTTCGTTAACATTACTTATGAACTGGTAAGTTACTAAAATAGGCTCAAACGCATATGCTAATCGTTACTTAAATATTATAACAAAACTTATAAAATGTGTTAATTTATGCTGTTACAAAAGTATAGCAACTGGAATAAATTTTCCTTGTGGTACTTGTAATACAATTTATCTTTACGTGGCAACAAATTTTATAAATTCGAAATTGAGAAAGAAATATGAGTTTCTTAGAAGCGTGCTATAATCATACTTGCACTCGCAGCCGACACTATAGTGTCGCCCGTGTCTCATATAAAAACGAAGATTGCCGATAGCTACTAAGAAACTGGTTGCACAAGGGTTGCACTGTATGAAAGTATGGTTCTTTGTTCCCTCGCAAAGGCTTAACCGATGACCAGATTTTGTTAAAAGAGGCGTCGTTAGAGTCGTCTTAGAAAGGCAAGTACCATTGCGTACATTAATTAAAAAAATAGGAACATAATAACATGATTTTAACATACGACATAAAGACGAAAATATGTAAATATATAGTTGGGTTTTTAACTCATGCAGCGCCAATGACCCGATATCGGGTCAAGCTCGTAACAGATTTTTGTTAAACAGCGTAAAAATGCTGCTACAGGCTACAGCGTAGCACTCGTAGCAGTGGGTGACGGTGAATACGATTTAAGGTGACGTTCCTTTTAACGATTTTTCATACACAAGTTTGAAAAAGGAACGATTAAATTGGGACTACAATTTCTCTTATTACGGCCTTTTTTTAATGCTACTGTAACGGAACATTGCATATTTTTTGAACAAAGAGCATAAAACCAAGTCGAGCAAACAAGTTCCATTCAATGTATTGGATTCAAACAAAAGATCAGATTTTTGAAAACAATTGTTCCGATTCAATAGGCTATTGCTGCTTTTGGATAGCTAGCAAATCCCATTTGTTTCTTAATTAGCTATTGTTGGGAATGCTGGTGTAGGGAGCTATACCTACATTCTATCGACCGCGGGCCTATTATGGACGTGTTTATCGCGGTATAGTAATGTAGTGCAAGAAAGAACATCAAAAACGTTCGCTATGAATGACGATCTTTATTGACAATTGAAATATCACTTATTGCATCGTTACTCCTTAATTTTCTTAAGCGTATGACTTCTTATAATATATGTCGCAAGAGAATTAAAATTTGATGTGATTTCTTCCGGTTTTCTTATTAAGTAAATGCCATTTTACAATAATACACAGGCCTTTATTTTAAAAGAAACTAGGGACAAATATGTAAGACACCTATAGGTTTAAGAAGCTAGTAATTTGGCAACTAGAGTACCAATTATTGTGTTCCATCAAGAAATTTGAATGCTTTTGAATGATAGAATGTTAAACAGTTTGACCTACGTAAATTGGACAGGTTATTCATTTCCCGACGGGACACGACTAGGCCAAATGGAAAATATATAACGCGGCAAATTTAAGATATCAACCTGCTAAACATTTGAATTCCTCATGTACGTAACCAATTTGATTTCTAGGCCACTATGGACTTTGCCAACGTGACGTTATCAACCGAATCATAAGAAGTCAATAACGTTTGGTTTACAACAGTCACTTTACAATGGTCCATAGTGGCAGAGAAATCAAATTAGATGAGTGTATATAATGTAGATTTTTAATGATGTTACTTTTAGCAATAGTCAGTCAGAAACGGAACAATGGTATTTCCTGCAAGTATAGTCATTTGAGAAATTTGTTTAAAAGTTAAAAGTTGAACAAAGCCTTAAGTCGGAAGGGTTTCGTTATGAATGTCTTTATAATTCAGTGTTACTTAACAACTCCTTTTACGATTCCGTCTCATCTTGGAATGTACGTCATTGTTGGATCTTAAGGCATATTAAAAATGTATGGGATGTTAACGCACCCTTTGTATGTATGCAAATTTAATATCCTTTTTTTTGAGGCCTGGCGAAAAGACGAACCTTTGCCTTATAGTGAGAATCTAACACAGGTTTTAAAAAAGAGTTCTCATATTTTAATATTTTCTTAGTTATTGATGTAGAGTTTAGTAAAATACTCAAAAATATTATATTAACTCAGTGCAAATATGTGTAATGCAACATTTTGGCGTGATTGTAAGTCTAGTAATAATTTAAAACTTTATTATATTGCGTAATTATACAATTAGTCAATTGCTTACAAACCACATCAAGACAAAATCTTACACATTTAATTATACTAGATGTTAGATTAAGTTTCAGTATTTCACCCAAAATCATTTCAAAAATTAAGATAAAGGCAAAAAGTCCGGCTTTGTCAGCTTGCCTTCGTATTAATTTATTATTATTAGTTCATTTCCTTTTTAATGATAATGGTGTTAGAAAATATCATAACCGTAATTATTATAAAAAATTATAAAAGTATTTACTGGAAAACCAAAACTAAAATATCAAATCCAGTTCTAAATAGCTTCGTTAAATCTAGGTCGTTGTGATTTATGATATTCTTTTTAGCGGATCACTCGTTGATAAAAAAAATATTAAAACCTTATTGCTGTTTGATTTTTAAGATCACTAACTAATAAAGTTCTCTAAAACAATTGCGACCCTACTTTCATACCTGATTACGCTGAAACGCCATTTTTATTTTCACCCCTTATAATCTAGATTCCTAGTAAAAAAGGGTCGACTTAACTCGTAATAAAAAAGAGTATATACATGAACGGAATATACGAGACTTAAACCCTTTTTCATTAGATCTTCATACGACTTATACCCTGTTTCACTATGTCTCCAAAAATTAGTTTTATTTGTATTTAAAAAACACCGCGTCCGAATACAGATGCATGGATACAAGCATTAAATTTATAACACCCAGGCGTTTTCGTTTAAACTTAAAAACATACCAAGAATAAGTAATAAGTTACTATATCGCTGCGTCTCACTGCCGACGGGTACTTTTCGTACTGTGTTTTACTATTCCGTGTATCTTTAGCTATAGAGACCTTACTCATGTTTGTATTTAGGGAAAAACGCAGTTTTATAAACCCTTATGTACGTTAGTAGCAACGATTATCCACAAAAAAAACGGCTTTTTAACTCCAAAGTATAAAATCTAAATAAGTTACTTAAAATAATCATAGACAATAAAGTTAGTTGTGCACTGATATTACGTATGGATAATACACACACAATATCTAAAATCATGGATACTCAAACTGTGACTTATAAAAATAACCGAGGTAGTTTAGTTTTATGACGAGATATAGAGTTTATAAGTTACTGTTAGCGGATCGACTTGAACGGTAAAGTACTTGCCTTAATGAGAGCAGTTTGCGAACTAAGGGTGAAAGTTGGTTGATCATTTTAATATGGGAGGATAAGGCGATTTATATTTTCCACCGCCGCAAAAGTTTCAAGAAAAAAAACTTCATGTAGCTACATGAATTAACGTTCGAAGGAAATAACTTTAATTGTAAGGAAATCACGACCGCATTGAACCTCTATTTAATTAAACAATTGAAATTAAATTTTATTAAACTCACTAGAAAGCATAAACTTTTTGTGAAATAATTTAACTGTTCATATTTTAGAACATTCTAAAGCAAAAGGAATGCAAACAAAAAGTTTTCGTGTCAACGAGTTTTGTGGAGTTAACAGACGTAACAATTAGTCCGCTTTTGGTCCCTTTGACAAAAATAAGCATTTGCTTTGCAAGTTATTCTTTTCATAATTCAAACAGGTTAATTATTTAAAGATGATAATTTTAAGGAGCTTTTAAAAAAAAAACTCACGACGTTTCAAATCAATAAAAATCGTAATAAACCGGAAATCTATTGAAATATCTAGTTTCAGTATGATAAAAATTATTACGAAATTTTTTCACCGCAAAACTTTTTCGCACAAAAAAAAAGTTGCATCCTGTAATTTCTACCCATTATCAATGACGTCACTTAATAAAAAAAACCACTTACTTGACTATGTTGGCACTGAAGCTCCGACGTCGGCCAGCGAGTAAGGGCAACAAGTGTTGTGCTACCGCCGCCCTAGCCTTATATAGGGGTTGGCGCCGCCCATCGCTGTGGGCGGCGTTCGCACTAACGCGTTTTGCACTTCAATTTGTCAAATCAAATTGGGATTGAAAATTTGGAACGATTAAAATGTTGGCACAAAGTTATAGGAACTGAGGACTTTTTAGTTAAATACGTATAAATAGTGTTTTAACGCTTTGACTGGAGGCTAGTCAAGTTATAGCTGTAAAAAACTGACAAAATGCCTGGACCTGACATAAGTGAATACAAAACAACTTATGTCAATCTTATAGGCACTAAAATAGAATGGTGTCAGTGACATTTTAAAACAATTTGTTCTACCTACACTTCTTAGGTGCTTGAATCATAATGTCACTGTGACACAGTTCTTTGGACAGGGTTCCATTGGGCTGATAATACAAAGTGTTTTTGGAGTCGTAACCGTTTGCAGAATACAACATATTACAACCCACTTAGGTCAATTTTTTTTTTTTTAATTACATACATACATACATAAACTCACGCCTTCATTCCCAGAGTGGGATAGGCAGAGCTAAAGAATTACCAAAAAGTCTTTAAACTTCTTGATAATTCTATAACCACATTTTGCACAAGTAGGCTTAGATGTTTCCCAGTGTATTAGTGACAGGTGGCAAGCCCATCGCCTAACAGTACTACAAGCCTTTATTCCCTTAGTCGCCTCTTACGACATCCACAGGAAGACATGGAGTGGCACTATTCTAACCTGGCAACCACACGGTAATCACGGTAAACAATTAATTATTAATATCTAAGCTTCCCGTTGAATATATTTAACCTTTCCTCCGATGTCAAAAAAACGCAAACGTTAATTTATTTTGCAAAGCTACACTGCTATGAATTTACGCATATGATTTTTATTTCTTCCCTTGTGACTGAACTTGCAAATACTTGAGAAGAAAGTACGTTTTAAGTTTCCAATTCGTTTAAAGACTAACGTGAGGACTAAGGGCATCATAGACTGCTTTAAAAAAGGAAAGGTTTTCCATATTGCTAACCAAAATGATATAGACTGAGTCAAACTAACCACCATTGATTTATTTCAGAACCACAATATAGTGAGTGTGCACGTAGGTTTATGTTTCTATTCATTGGATATGATTTTAACCGAGTAGAAAATATGATTTATCTTCAATCACTTAACATTTTAAGTGTCTGTATATTTGTTTTAAGTGATGACTTAAAATCAATTACGTCCTATTAATTTGTGTTTATAATTGACGGAATAATTCGCATCTTTAGAATTATAGTGACCTAATTCTCAAATTTTGGATTTCCAGTTAGGTCTCTATAGTTATAAATATATGACCGACAGTCGAATGCTTAAGCATGTTGAATTAGGTCACTATAATTGTAAAGGTGCGAATTATTTATATCTTAAAGTTTGACTCATTTAGATTTGAAACTTATTACTTTATAAAAAAAGTAGTCTTACGTATCTCATATTTACATACTATAAATTCCAATACAATATTAATCCACCTGGTGGACCGACGATCTGATGAAGGTAGCGGGAAACCGCTGGATGACAGCAGCAGAGGACCGGTCGTTGTGGAAAACCTTGGGGAAGGCCTTTGTCCAGCAGTGGATGTTAAGAGGCTGATGATGATGATGATGATGATGGTGATGATGAATATCATTGGAAAAAATACTTTTAAACACATCATTACATACTGTGTGTATCTGTTTGTCTGTTTGTGGCATCGTATATCCTAAACCAATAGAGCGATTTTTTCGCGGTTTAGTTTGAAGAAAGCTAGTTTGTTCACAATGGTTCTTAGCTAGGTTTTTATAAAAATTGATTCCGCCGTTTAAGAGATATCAGGTCTGAAAGAAGGGGTCACCGTTAAATCAGGGTTTTGAGATTGTAGTCTCGAGAATTCAAATGTCTATGGGTCTAAGATGTCACTTAGGTTAGAAGTCCCGGTTTTGGCCGCCTTAAGACTGGTTTTCGCCACTCTAAATTTTAACTAATATGTAAAGCATTATGAAATCTTATCTTTATGTTAATCTTCAGTCTTAACTATTTATGAATATTACATACATACATTAAATCACGCCTGTTTCCCAGAGGGGTAGGCAGAGACCACTTCTTTCCACTTGCTACGATCTTGACAAATTTCTTTCGCTTCTTCAACATTCATACATCAGCAGTCATGCACGCACGTCGGTTTCGGGTACTTAAGATTCGGCCTTTTTCCAGTATTTCTCCGATTTGATTCGAAAAAGTACGCCTAGGGCGGCCCCTTCCAACCCTTCCCACTTTCGATCTGTATATCTCTTTCGTCAATCTTCTGAATATTTATGAATATTTATGAATATTATTTTTAACTTTACAGTATTTTCGATACTCGTTTCAACTTTCAGTGACCAAAAAGGGTACAGTGGCCATAAACGGTATTTCTACCCATCAGGTGGCCTCGAGTGCCTTCATGTTGCTATAAAAAAACACTGACTGAAAAACGTCGGTGTTTTGTTTGAAGCAATTCTTCGCCTTTGGTGGTGATATTCACCCCTTACCCGATAAGCAACTGATACGCAAATTGCCTCTGATCCTATTTCTACTCTCTTTTACTACGCTGATAACAAGTCTCAAATAAAAGCCGCAGATTTTTTTACAGCTACAAAACGCTTGTTTGAATTTGGAACCTAAAAAAGCATTCAAATGTTTTATTGTAAATTGTAAGCAATTCCGATAATGGCCTAGTTGGTAGTGACCCTGCCTATGAAGCTAGTCGTCCTGGGTTCAAATCCCGGTAAGTTTAGATATTTGTGTGATGAGTGCGAATATTTGTTCCTGAGTTATGGATGTTTTCTATGTATTTAAGTATATATTTCTCTATATAAGTATTTATATCGTTGCCAAGTACCCATAGTACAAGCCTAGAGCTTAGTTTGGGACTAGGTCAATTGGTGTGACATTGTCCCTGATATTTATTTTATTTCCAATATATTATTTTGCAACAGGTCATTGTGGGAGGCAATTTTTTTTATATGCATGTCTTTGACCTCTTTAGTAAATGATTTTAAATGCTGTTGTAAATTGAGTTTCAGCCAAATGTCTCTTTTTCTTAGTATCTTCACAATTTCTCATTTTTTCGAAATTATTCGTTTTTTCTGAAAAATACAATGAGAGTGTCGGCGGCCTAGTGGCTACACATATCGTACCGAGCTCGGACCCCCGTCTTCATGATTTACTAAAGAGTTTTTCTTGCGGTGAAGGAAAGACATCGTGAGGAAGCCTGCACATTTGATCAGCTTAGAGAAGTCGAAGTGTATCCGAAAGGGTCTATCTGTAAGATAAGCTAAGACAACTATAATGACCATTATAGTTACCGCCTGTTTCACAATCGACAAGTAAAGCATATTTGAGGGATAAATTTAGCCCCTTCTCTGTCTTATACTTGAAAATAGACATGGGGAAAGCCAACTTTAAATGACAGATAAATTAACTTGTCGGTTGTGAAACACGCCCTTAGTGTTTTAACTTGTTAATAAAATAAACAAAAGATCCAAGGCGTCGAATGTGTTCTAGACTATAATAGTAGGTACTCGTATAGGTAAGAAGTTTTACAGGGTTATTCATCGTTAATATTTGTAACGGAATCATGTGTTTTATTTTCCTATCTTCCATTGAATCTTTTACATTTACCTCATAGTTCGTATATGCGTCGTTAAAAGAGTGTGTTCCCATATTAACAAAAAAACGTTTTACTCCATATTCCTTAGCCTGGCTACTAACAGTAACTTAGCATTACTTGCCAAGTATGATTGCTTTATCAAAAAAGTTTCACATCATGTCGGAAACAGGAGTTATCCTGTTTCATATTCCAGCAGCATAAAAATGAAGTTGGGTACGCCATTTGAGAAAATCACCATTATTCGAATTTATACATATATGACTCGTTTTTTTTGCTGAGCACTACCTTCTGAAACTGGTAAGTATTTTGTGCTTGCTTAGTTTTTAGAGATAGGTAAGTTGTGTTTATTTTTTCGACGATATTTAATATATACCATGTTTGTAATTTAAAGTTAAAACTTAACTTATCTACATACATACATACATACCTTCACGCCTTCATTCCCAGAGTGGGGTAGGCAGAGCTACAGAATTACCAACAACTCTAAAAAACTTGTTGATAACTCTGTAACCACAATTTGCACAAATAGGCTAAGATGTTTACCAGCGTATTAGTGACAGGTTGCAAGCCCATCGCCTAACAGTACTACAAGCCTATATTCCCTTAGTCGCCTCTTACGACATCCACGGGAAGACATGGAGTGGCACTATTCTAACCCGACAACCACACGGGGCAACTTAACTTATCTAAACTAAAATAAAACTAAGCTACTCAAATATTAAAGATGTAAATAATAATAATCACCACTATAAATAGAACATCCCCTCTAGCAGGTCCGCTCGCGGCATGGTACCTATGATACTGGCTGCATTTATTACCTCTCTGGATAGCTTGCTAGCCCAATCCTTTGGGAGAGGTAAGTACCAGCTCTAGGATCTCCGGAGGTGTCTATGAGCCGGGATGACAGAGCCTTAATAAAGCTTTTCATATCGGCTGACCAAGGTCCCATGGTCTCCACTATATGTAATTATTCAATTCAATATGAGTTAGTTTTTAAATAGATGGACAGGAAGAAACCTTGC
This sequence comes from Acleris emargana, assembly GCA_927399475.2. NCBI lineage: Eukaryota > Metazoa > Arthropoda > Insecta > Lepidoptera > Tortricidae > Acleris > Acleris emargana. Next base: position 5,486,890 of record OV656847.1, read on the forward strand.
TTTCATTACAAAATCGTGTAATAAGAGCTTGAAATTTACAAGTTTTTTTGAGGGTACTCAAACGAAATCAAGTTTTATTTGTGTGATTGTATATCTGTGTGTCTGTATTTGGTGTCTTAGCTCCCAAACGGTTCGAGCTATTCAGACAGAGTTTATAAAAAAAGGAAACTAGTTTAATCGGTGTGGTTCTTAGTTAGGTTTTATGAAAATCTGTTCGGCCCTTTAAGAGATATCAGCTGTGAAGGAAAAGGTTATTTTTTATTTTTTTTATGGCATGGGAAGGCAAACGAGCACACAGGCCACCTGATGGTAAGTGGAAACTGTGACCCATAGACATTCGCATTCACAAGACTGCAAATGCGTTGCCTACCCTGAGGACTAAGATGGAATGCCTCTATGCTAGTCATTTCACCGGCTGTCTTATCCCCAAACCGGAACACAACGATGCGAACACTGCTGCTTGGCGGTAGGTTAATGGATAAGATGCTGGTACCAACCCGGACGGACCCTGCACAAGGTCCTCCCACAAGTAAAAATAAGTAAGGTCGCCATTTAATCGGGTTTGTTTTCTATTTGAAAGTTATTAGGTATGAATTTGTTTTTCAGTTAGCTATTCCTTACAACGTTCTTATTATGAGATCAGTTTAATCAATGCACTGCCACGAAGTCACCCGAAGGATTTATTTCCACTAACCAGATAATATGTTTGCTGTCTGCCATCTTTATCGTGTCGTATTTCCTATTTTCCATCTAGAGGTAGTGCGTACCTACAATCTTGTTTATCGCTTTCGTGTTATCTAACAGACTAACCTAAAAAAATACTGGACGGATTTTATCACAGATTTCACCAATAGGTAATTTAAGTACGTATATTTATTACGTTTAAAGAAATAATACAGGTATATTAGCAACAAATGTGCGAGAAATTAAATTTAATAATCATTATTAACAGTATACGTTTAGATTTAATTCCATCTCAAACGCAATTTTGCAGTCGTAAAGTTTATTTTAGCTTGAGTCATCATTAAAAACCACCTCAATATAAAATTCGATTATGTCTTTAGTAGTAATCGGATCAAAAAAAGGACTAGGGAAGTGAGGAAAGGGGAATAGTCAGGGTTATCTATGGCTTTAAAATTTATCTTATCTGCGTAAAACATTTAAACAATATATACCTAAGTGGTACCATAGAACGTAGGCGCGAGTCCACCGTGAGATTCAATGGTAACGCTCCTTTTTCTGAAGATAGACAATAGCCATGGGGAGACAGAATACAAACAAAGGAAGATGATTGGACTGGAATGACAGCCATGGCGCCCACGGACTGATATCTCCACGGGCACACTGCCAAGGACTACATCTTAGGTACAAACATGTATGGGAATTAGGAAGCAGGGCTCTCAATGTGTTTGGGAATCGAGTTTGCCATACAAAGTTAACCTCATTATGAGATGCTTATAAGTGACGTGTGAATGTTGTGACGTCTATATAATTATAAAAATACTTTATTAATATATCTAGCAACCTACGCATGTCAAGACACAAACTAACGTGTGATTTATATAGTTAAATGTCGTAAATGACGCAAGAAAATGAGTGTTTTTGCTGCTTTTGTGATGAATATTGCGCGACTTAAGTAATTATTTTAAGTTTATTTCTGTTGATAAAACTAAATTTATCTGTCGTTTAACATTATCTATTGTGAGCAGTGGGTCCATAATTTAGTAGTCCTTTGGCTTTTATTTGCTTCATGAGTTTAAGCCACGGCTTTCTGTGCCTAGTAAATCTCTTAGTATGACATAAATATGACTTTTCACCAGTTTTTATTAACCTTCTTTTTTATGTCATTGGTATGGTCTTGATAAGCAGATGATGACTGCATAAAAAATGGACACCTGGTAGCTCAAACATATCCCATTAATGTTACTTTTAACATATACTTTCTTCGTTGTTTATTTAGGTGGTAGTTACCCTGCCTACGAAGCTAGCGGTCCTGGGTTCAAATCCCGGTATGGGCTGATATTTGTGTGATGAGCGCGAATATTTGATTCTGAGTCATGTATGTTTTCTATGTATTTAAGTATATATTTCTCTATATAAGTATTTATATCGTTGTCTAGTACCCATAGTACAAGCCTAGAGCTTAGTTTGGGACTAGGTCAAGTGGTGTGACATAGTCCCCTGATATTTATTTATTTTTATAAATTATAAACAAAGTAGGTGCCCAAATTTCTGTCACTAAGTAAAAGCTGATGAATGTGTATTTGGGATGATGTGGTGTTGACCGACGGATCCGACGACAGCGGTGAGTGTTTGACTTGCCATTCACTCGTCTCAAGATATTTTGGGAGCCTAAATCTTTGTAGTTTTAGTTTCTTGCATGGGGTGGCTATTAGTAAATCATTTAGTAGATTCGGTTTTGAGTGAAGTGGTAAATCTTTGACAATAAAAAGGGGAAAACCAAAAGAAGAAACTATTTTGACAAAAAAAAACACTAAGAAGGGAGACGAAGGGTAACGGCAGAATAAGCACCATTGACCAGTTCGTTGGCTGGTAGAGAATGCCTTAAGGCATTAAGTCTGCCATTTGTACTTATCTTTTATTGTGCAATAAAGTTTAAATAAATAAATAAACGAGCACACAAACCATATGATGGTAAAGTGAACTCTAAAACCCAGAAGCATTTTCAATCTCAACATTCCAATCTTACGATGACCATCTCAAGACTGCAGCACTGAGGATGTGCTGGAGGGTTATTAAGACATAACTATGCAGTTCAGTTTACGCTGAGAGATAAGGACAGAGCTATAGCAGTTGTATATTAGTTTTGTCCTTTTCTCTCAGCTTAAAGTGTACTGCATAGCTACGTAATAATAACCCCCCTGTTAAATAGAAGGAATTCTTCTATGCTAGTCATTCACCGGTTGTTACAACTCCGCACCGGAACACTACAATGCAAACACTGTCATTTGGCGGCAGATTAAAGGGCTCATTACCCTTGGTGGTAGCGATCCGCATGGAGCATGAAGGAATTGTACCTACTTGTCATACTGTTGTCATTTTTTGAAAGAATTATAATCATGGCCCAAACAGGTCCTATTGGCCTTCCCCAAAGATCACCGTGATCGGTCCTGTACTACTCGCATCCAGCTGTTTCCTACTACCCTTATCAGAGAGGACACCAAAAGCTGTTCAATGTAGGTTGAGAGACAGAGATAGCTGTATAACTGCTATAGCTCTGTCCCTTTCTCTCAAACTACATGGAATTGCTTTAGCATGTCAATGGTAACCCTAGATCATCAGTTCACGTTGTGCGAGCCCTGCCAACATTGAGCCTTTCAGCACTTGGTCGCTTCTAGAACAATTACGTTGGCCCAACGGTCATTGGTTCCACAAGCAATACCTCATCATCATCATCATCATGTCAGCCGAAAGACGTCCACTGCTGGACATAGGCCTCCCCCAAGGCTCTCCACTCAGACCGGCCTTATGCTTTTCGCATCCACCGCGTTCCCGCGATCCTTACAAGGTCGTCACTCCATCTTGTTGGAGGCCTACCTACAGCTCGTCTCCCGGCCTGTGGACGCCACTCAAGAACTTTCTGACCCCATCGGCCATCAGTCCTGTGAGCGATGTGCCCCGCCCACTGCCACTTAAGTTTAGCTATTCTTCGGGCTTTGTCGGTAACCTTAGTTCTACTGCGGATATCATAATTTCTGATTCTATCACGCAGAGAAACCCCGAGCATAGCCCTCTCCATAACCTTTTGAGTGACTGAGCTTCCTTATGAGGCCCATTGTTAGCGCCCACGTCTCAGATCCGTAAGTCATCACTGGCAACACAAACTGGTCAAAGACTTTTGACTTCAAACACTGCAAGCAATACCTATTTTTTTTAATAGGCATTTTCATATCATTCATCGGTTTGATTTCATAACGTTTTGTTAAGCTTGCAGTTTATGGATGATCTAACTATGTTTAATGGAATGAAATGGAATGGTAAGAAAAAAGTGATGTTGGCCTCTTCTAGGCAAAAATATAGCTCCGTACAGTCGACCTCAAAAGTAGCTGCACGCTTATGCAACAAGGCGTTAAATGGAGGGCTATTATAACATAGCCATGCATTTAGTTTATGCTGAGAGATAAGGACAGAGTTATATAACTGCTATAGCTCGGTCCTTTACATGTCATAATAACCCACCAGATCAAACATACAATATTTTTTTTTATGCCCTGTTTGTTTGAAGTGTTGAACCGTCGTAAAGATAGAACAAATGGATAAACAACTTTCACGAAATAATTGAATAATCATTAATTAATTAAGAACCACTGTGAAGGAATAACATCTGGAAAGAAACTTTGCGTTCAGAAATTTAATTTTAGTTCTCTAAAGACAAATTGTTGGATATTTAAAGACTTCTAAAGTAACTCTTCACAAACGCAGCCAACCCTATAAAGTCTTAAAAGCGACACGGTTCCAACGGGTCTGTTTTTCAACGCGCATTAAGCTGTTTAAGTACTTTGTAACAGCGCGGCGCCACGTTTATCGCACTTCGAGCCCGCCAGTAAACGATACTGGCTTTACAATATTATTGTAATATTGCAAGCACTATAAAGGTGTGTTCACACTATATTTAGAAACGAAGAGTAGAGTTTAGTTAGTAGCTTTTATTGCAAAGAGACAACAAACTAGCACTCGGGCCACCTATGGGATCTAGAAAATCTAGATATTTGCATTCTCAAGTCTGCACCCTCAATACTCTAATCTTTGGACTGAAAATTTGCCTACTCTGTGGACCAAGATGGGATACCTCTATGTTAGTAATTTTACTGTTTATAAACCCCACACCGGAACACAATAATTTGAATTCTGATTGGTAGTAGTTTGGTACAGTTGCTCTCTCTCTCTCTCTCTCTCGCTCTCTCTCTCTCTCACTTTGCTCTACATGACGTGCCAGCGTTAGAGTATTGCAGCAATGTAAGGCCACAGGACGTCGATGAATAAAAACGTTCCGAACCACACAACCTTAGTTTTGAGATATATTTTTTTTAAGTTAAACAAAGTAATGTTCAGTGATGGATCTCGATATTGCTTTATGTGGGTGTAAAATTGTAAGTAAGTTTTTTTTTTTACTTTACTTAATTAAAATCTACTTAAATTCATTTTATTGTTACATAATAGGGGAAAAAGACGTGGAATGTTTTTAATTCATTACGTTTTCTTTAACGCGGTTCTTGTATCTATTTCTCAAAAAGTTTCAAATTAATACGTTGTAGAATCTTTTGACACGCCTCTGCTTTTCACTTAAGCAATTTATAAAAATGATATCCTCGTTTATCACTGTAACCAATAACCAAAGACCGCTTTAAAATCAGTAGCGTAGTTTTGAAGAATTAAGCGGAGAAATACTTTTAACGTTTTTATGAATTTCATTTAAACGGACACCCTTAGCCAGGTATTTTTTCAGCTCGCTAAAATTAACTAAGTATATAATCTAACACATATCCAAAAATTAGCTTTGTAATATGATTTTGGATAAAGTTACAGCCATTCAAACTACACATTATGAACGGGAAAATACTGGCCGTAACGTACCACGGTAAACTTTCGATACTAACAAATATTTCCCGTAACGCTCCCGTGGAAAGTCCACCAATTTCGTGTTAATTGAAAATGTTATCCCAAAAACATTGTTTCTATGCTCTGGGGGGTTATTATGACATAGCTATGTAGTTCAGTTTACGCTGAGAGAAAAGGACAGAGCTATATAATATAACTGCAATAGGTCTGTCCTTTACACTCGCAGTAAAATGAACTGCATACCTATGTCATAATAACCCCTCTGACGGGACAACTTAAACTCGTCTGTTAATAATTCCATCAAGTGAAAGAGCGAGTTGTTTACAATTAGCTACCGGGACCCTTACCATGAGTTACAATTACAGAATTTGCTAGAGAGTTAAATGCTCTGTCTCTCACAGTATTATTGTACAGCACGAGGGACAGACCATTGACTCACTATGGAGTACGGTAATTGTATTGTAACCTATGGTAAGGGCACAGGACACTATTTTTAGAAGCACCGACAAACCTCTTCAGAGATTAAACTCGGAAGTGGATATCCGAAACACGGTTAATTTGTCAATTGCTATCATATCGCAAGTTGTTAAGTGGTTAGATTACGAGCCGAGGTGACGGAGAGATTGGTATCGATAAAAATCCGAGTGATAAAAACGGCGGGTATGCCTACGTAATATACAAAATGTTAATTAATATTTGATACAAATAAAACTTCGTAATGATTAATTAATAGAAATAATATTTGAAAATGTAAGAGTAAAACTTTTATATTGGAAAAAAAAAATTATTTTTTACTTTGGTTTTTGCATTAGTAGTAGAAGTGACAGAAAAAAAAACAAAGTAATAAAGTATGTAGTTGTTTACAACTAAATAAGGTTTTTTTCGCCACAATATCGCCTTTCGGTACATTGCTAGTCAAACGCACAACAGAATCACATTGACTTATTTTATACAAGAAGGGAATAATTAAATTGTACGGATGGATTTTATGGCATGACATAAATGCATGCGCGTTATACAAATGGTAATGTAATGACTAAAATGGCTAAAGTGATTGCTCTATATAGATTTTAGAGCGTAAATCTTATACAACTATGTGGCACTTTGTTGCATTAGAGTTAATGCATAAATGCAGTTATTATTGTCCTTATCTGCATAGCGGCTTGATTACAAAGTATTTTATTTACAAATTGACAAGCTATCAGCATGGTATTTATTCGACTACGCGAAGAAAATATAGAGGTCAACAATGATTCACATAATATTTTTTCTTTAAAACTTTTTAAAACTATTATTTACCTTGAGACTGGGGCTAAAAGAGAAAAAGAATAAATATATTTAATTACTAAATAAAGCTAGTTTACATACTTAAATATAAAAATAGTTTTAAAAATCATTTTAAGTACAATAAACATTACCCACTTTTAAGTACAAAAGGTGATTAAAGTGTTGTGCTTAGTGTTTAAAATGAAAACAGCACTTGTTGACGCGAAAACGAAAACAAAAGCAGTTCAATTGCATTATTTCACGAAAACTTTCATTAAAAGATATTTTATTTCAAAAAGTTATTCTCGACGTTATTTTAGAGATTGCTTTAGTTAGGTACTAGTGCCTTTTGAGGCTGTATTACAAAGATGGCCTTTCCCGTCGATTTTATTAAATACTCGCTTTCCCCGCGGCTCCGTTTGCTTAGTACTTGCGTATTTCTTAGGCCCGCAGATTAAATGATTAAAAGCAATTGCAACGAAAATATTAACACTGGGTTGAGACACTTAGTCGAGGTAATAAACGTGTGATTCATACGAAAACTGTAATTTTAACTCGATATAGTGCTTTAACCCAGTGTTAAATTTTTGGTGCAAGTGGCCTTTAGAATGTCAGATTCATATAAGAACTGTCAAATTTAACAAATTAACCTAGAGATAACATGTACATGCAAACGGGCCTTAAAAATTAGGATGATCCTGTGACAGACGTATTTCGTAATTACAATCATTTTACGAGTATACTCACTAGCGAGGTATTTAAAAAAAGGCGATTCATTATTAACAGTCCTAAACGGCGTCGCTAGGTTTGTACAGTAAAGGACTCAATTGACCAGCCACTATCTGTCGCATATGAAAGTTTACATCACCGAACTATAATTTCTAGGTCGCCGACGACCCTGCAAAAACCTTTAATTCCTTTTTGAAGAGCCCCATACTGTAAACTCTTAGAAAAACAACCGCTGGGAGCTCATTTTACAACCTGACCGTACGCCGAAATACATAAAATTTCTCTTATACCGCCCCATTACAGTTAAAAAATAGTCCACCTGGCTTTTACACCCCTAACCTATCACAGAAACATTATTTATTTGGGGAGTAAATAACATTTTTTGTATATTTCTAGGGCGTATAAGCCTTCCATTTTCTTAAATACTGGGTTTACTTTAAATATTACTTAATCATATTCTTTATCCCAATAAACTAAATAATTATGTCCAAAACTGAGCTTTATAACACAAAAAACAAAAAAGTTATGACAAAAATAATTTTGAAAATATAGTTTTTTAGCTCTCCTGAAAAGTTGAGTTTTGGCGTTTACGCCAATTGAGTCTAAAGGTATCGAATGTAATAGGTACGTGTTGATATGAACTGTCACACGCATCGTCTTAGATTGAACAGAGTATGATTGATAATGATAATTTTAAATCCTCGGTCTTGGCTACCCAGAACCAAACGATTTCAAGGCACCGCCATTGCACTCCACAATCCGTTTTTCGGAAGGGGTAGAGGCTGCATTGGATTAAGGGCTAAAAGAGGGCTAACACAAAAGATCCCAAAGGGTCGAAGTGGGAACACCTTAAAATTCCGTTTTTTTCCGAATATTCATTTGTCCGAATTTTCATTTGCATTTCTGGTTATCCTTAAATAATAACTCCGTAATTTTTGAGTTATTATCTTTCAAGTTTATTTTTATGACAAACAGGAAATAATGGATTACTTAAAAATGTCCTAGAAACGTATTTTTTAGGGTTCCGTGCCCAAGGGGTGCCAACTTTGTGTATGGCCACTATAACAACAAATAATAAAAATAAAAATAAATTAAAATAAAAGGGTTTCCCTATACAAGAAACGTCTTTCGTTTTGGTATTTTTTTATATTATACACTCAAAAAAATTAGAGCCAACTAAGAAATACTTTCTCTTAGTTGATAAAAAATGAATACAATACTTAAATTATTAGTTATATCAACCAAAGCTGATAGTAACAACAGCAAATTTATTTGACTGACGACGCGCTGGCCTAGTTGGTAGTGACCCTGCCTACGAAGCTAGAGGTACTGGGTTCAAATCCCGGCAAGGGCAGATATTTGTGTGACGAGCACGGGTATTTGTTTCTAAGTCATGGATGTTTTCTATGTATTTAAGAATATATTTCTCTAGTGTCTAGTACCCATTAGTACAACTTAGTTTGGGACTAGGTCTATTTGTGTGACATTGTCCCCTGATATTTATTATTTATTATTATTTAGAGATTCAACTAACATCTTAGTTGATGTATATAACGTCTTCGTTGATGCATCAATATGGTGTTGTTAGGCTCGTATGGAATCAAGACGCTTATGCACAACAATCACGATCATGTTAGAAGCGATCAACTATTATTTTCAGTGTACTGTGGTACGGAACCCTTCGGAATCGAGACCGACTCACACTTAGCCGCTTTATATAACTCTATAGACATACATACATACATACATAAACTCACGCCTTCATTCCCAGAGTGGGGTAGGCAGAGCTAAAGAATTACCAACAAGTCGTAAAACTTCTTGATAATTCTGTAACCACACTTTGCACAAGTAGGCTAAGATGTTTCCCAGTGTATTAGTGACAGGTGGCAAGCCCATCGCCTAACAGTACTGCCAGCCTTTATTCCCTTAGTCGCCTCTTACGACATCCACGGGAAGACATGGAGTGGCACTATTCTAACCCGGCAACCACACGGCATCTATAGACATGTTTATGAATAAGTCAACCAAGTTTTGTAGCAACGTTAGACTGTTAAGTTTTGGCGTAACTGAGACGACCCAAATGGACTGTCGGGTAAAATTACTAAAATGCTTCGAAGATAAAATAAAATAATAGTACATTGTGTATTAAGGTCGGTAAGTAAGGAATTACGATCGAGGCTCTAGTAGAAGCCCGAAGTCGAAGACTGAGGGCTTTCTGAGTCGAGGTTCGTAATTCCTGTACCGACCGTGAAACATACAATGTTTTTCATCACATTTGCGAGTAAATAAATAAAATTATAGGACAGAAAACACTTATAATACTTACACAAGTCAGCACAACTATTATTACGAATTACTTGAACTTTTTTTAAGCGGATGACGGGCGGACTCCACAGATTATACAAATGTTTCGTTCAGAAACGTTAAGGGCAAATACTTACGTAGGTATACATACAGCCCTGAAGGAGTGTAAAAAAAAACGACGTTTTGATACAGAAAACTAATAAAATCGATTATTAAGAACATTAATTGAGTATTTAAGTAACATGTAGCGAGATTGCAGTGAAATTCCTGTTTAAATAACATTTTAAGACAATTTTTCGATTGCGTGTAAACTCGTTGCTTGAACTTGCAATACCTGTGTGCTGTGCTATAAATTAAAAAAAAATTACTTACCGACCTTGGGTTTCATGGTAAATAAAAAGGTCGAGGGTTTTATATCGGGCATTGCGGCCAAGTTAACCTGTATGTTTAGATACTGTTTACGTGCAAGTGTGATGAAAAATACATTTCGTTGTTTTCGCTTGACTGGAGATTTGTTTTATGTAGTAGGGTGATTCTTATTCTTACGTGTTTTTGTGTGAGATGTGAGAATTTAATATTTTTTTCAGAGAAATCAGTAAACTGTGTATCAATTTACTTAGTCAGTTACTTGTTATATCATGTCTGATTGTAATTTTACACATAAAATTATTACAAATAAATTAAAAAATATATATAAGTCCAAAATGTCACGGACCGTGTAGTGTGAGATTGCCGGATTTGGAAATAGTATTATTTTTTCTGAAAAGATGTCATGTTTTTATGCGTAATATTACAGCAATTACGCAAGACTAATCTATGTTCTATGTGGCTCTTAAAGAAAATAATAAAAAAAATGATCTATTTATGATTTTGAGCAACATAAAGTTTGTGATTAATTTTTGTGTCACGACCATGTGCGATACTATAAAAATGTGCTACTCGGTAGAAAAGTATCTTTGATGTTAGTAACCTTTTTTAATATTTTTTAGAACATCAACACTGTGTTCATGTCAGTTTCGCTAGCGGCTGAATTTAGTGTGTGCCTCGCAAAAAAAAAACATCTCATTTATTTAAAAAAAGGGACAACCTTAACACGTCAACGCCGTGTACGATTTTTGAAAGTAACTGCCAGTGCCACGCTATTGCTTTAAACATAATTTGTACCTCATACAGTCCTGTTTAAGATAATTACTTAAGATTTGCGAAGTCATGGCTAGTTTATAGGTTATGTTGAACACGTTTAAAATTGTCACGACCATGGTATGGAAAAAATGTCACTACCATGGACTGTTTGAGTACATGGTCGTGACATAACAACGCGTGGACGTGACATTCTATTATATTTTTACAATTTACTAGTTTTTAGGGTTCCTTACGATATGGTAAAAAAGGAACCCTGATGGTGAGACTTCGGTGGCTGTTTGTCCATCTGTCTGTTTGTCTGTCACAGCAGATTTTCTTAGAACACAACAACTTGCGTGCCCGCATCTGTTTATAAATAAAAATAAACGAAAAATGTTTTATATTCATTGAAAATGGGTCTAAAAGAGGGTTTAAAAAAATTAAAGTAAAGCGATTATAGCAAGTGAGAGGGGTATCACTATGAAAGGGCTCGTTTTGCACAGGTTCAAATTATTTTTCCATCACGTTCAGTAATGTCACGACCGAGGCACAATCTGTCACATCCGTGTCTATATAACTATTTATTTTACCTTTCCTGACGGCAATGAGCTTGATCATATGCATCGAAAATATGCTTTTGGTATATACTTTCGACATACATCGCAATATGTCGTAAAAAAAGAACTTTATTTTTTTTGAGTTATCTGGAATTTTTTTAAGAATCACCCAGTAGCGTAGGATCAAGTATCAATGTTGCTATTGCTGCTTGAAAAAATAAATAAAGGCGAATTCGTGAATGTCTTTTTTAAACGACAACAAATGAAAGGACAAGAGACACTAACTTTTAAGTGAGTCATTTGCTCACAAATTTTCAGTTGTCTATTATCATTAGAACGAACGTAGGGTAGAGGTACCGGTTTTGGCCATATTTAAGCCGTTTTGGCCACTCTAAATTTGGCCGTGTGGTTGCCGGGTTAGAATAGTGCCACTCCATGTCATCCCGTGGATATCGTAAGAGGCGACTAAGGGAATAAAGGCTTGTAGTACTGTTAGGCGATGGGCTTGCCACCTGTGACCTGTCACTAATACACTTGGAAACATCTTAGCCTACTTGTGCAAAATGTGGTTACAGAATTATCAAGAAGTTTTAGACTTGTTGGTAATTCTTTAGCTCTGCCTACCCCACTCTGGTAATGAAGGCGTGAGTTTATGTATGTATGTATGTAAAACTAATATATTAAGTAATATGAAATTACAAACACGTTGATATATTTTATCTTTATATTAATCTTCAGTCTTATCTATTTATGAATATTCTTTTTAATTTTACAGTATTTTTGATACTCGTTTTAACCTTCAATGGCCAAAAAGGGTACAGTAGCCACAACCGGTACTTCTGCCCTACACATTAAAACATTTTTCTAAGAATAGTTAAAAGTCATGCCTGTTATGCCATAATTATTTGGAGAAGGCGTAAGCGCAGCAGTGTATCTGTTTCCACGGACATGATGATAATGATAATGATCCGTAAACCATTTTAAAATTCCAATCTTCAAGACAGTTTCGAATAAATCTATCTCTATTTCTATTATTTTTTCTCTTTTATTCCAATGAAATGCCGCTATTATTGAATTTTTTACATTTTCTTCAGTGTCAATCACAGTTTTTTGATTATTTTTCTAAGGCACAATAGACCTATTTTAGTTAAAGTATTCTTTATCCCTTTCTGTCAAATTCATTTTTTTATGTCATAATGATAGATACATTTCGACAATTAAACTGTATTTTTAGTTCAACTATTGTCTATTATAAGTAGGTATAAACGCGCCGTGGAAATTCTTCGTAGCAAACCTCATTGAACTGTTGCAAATATTGCATGTTTATTTTTCGCAGGGGTATTTGTAATGAACTAGTGAATTCCCGCAACTCCATACGTGGAAAATACTTTTCCCACTTGTTCCGGAACTATCCACGCTGAGCGTGTATTTAAAAAAGAACTGCGTCACCCTTCAACTTCACGTTTCTTGAATTTTACGTTAATATTATACTTACTGTATTCGTTTAGGAGGTCGTTGTCTATAAGTATTTATAGGGTGCGTCCCACGAGATATAACTACATAATAACTATTTTCATGTTACTAACGTTTACGAGATATAATGAACGTTAGCTATTATAATAAAATCAATATTTTTATAAGGAATAACGGTCAAGTCATATAATATTCATTTTATATAATATTTTTTAATATAACACTCACAATGACTAATTTCAGTTCGTATAACATACATGACATATAGCGATCATAATACATATTATCTTTTAGTATAAGTGTTACAAGATATAATATCGTATGATATAAATGTGAGCGAGCGAAATTACAAACACGTTGATATATTTTATCTTTATATTAATCTTCAGTCTTATCTATTTATGAATATTCTTTTTAATTTTACAGTATTTTTGATACTCGTTTTAACCTTCAATGGCCAAAAAGGGTACAGTAGCCACAACCGGTACTTCTGCCCTACACATTAAAACATTTTTCTAAGAATAGTTAAAAGTCATGCCTGTTATGCCATAATTATTTGGAGAAGGCGTAAGCGCAGCAGTGTATCTGTTTCCACGGACATGATGATAATGATAATGATCCGTAAACCATTTTAAAATTCCAATCTTCAAGACAGTTTCGAATAAATCTATCTCTATTTCTATTATTTTTTCTCTTTTATTCCAATGAAATGCCGCTATTATTGAATTTTTTACATTTTCTTCAGTGTCAATCACAGTTTTTTGATTATTTTTCTAAGGCACAATAGACCTATTTTAGTTAAAGTATTCTTTATCCCTTTCTGTCAAATTCATTTTTTTATGTCATAATGATAGATACATTTCGACAATTAAACTGTATTTTTAGTTCAACTATTGTCTATTATAAGTAGGTATAAACGCGCCGTGGAAATTCTTCGTAGCAAACCTCATTGAACTGTTGCAAATATTGCATGTTTATTTTTCGCAGGGGTATTTGTAATGAACTAGTGAATTCCCGCAACTCCATACGTGGAAAATACTTTTCCCACTTGTTCCGGAACTATCCACGCTGAGCGTGTATTTAAAAAAGAACTGCGTCACCCTTCAACTTCACGTTTCTTGAATTTTACGTTAATATTATACTTACTGTATTCGTTTAGGAGGTCGTTGTCTATAAGTATTTATAGGGTGCGTCCCACGAGATATAACTACATAATAACTATTTTCATGTTACTAACGTTTACGAGATATAATGAACGTTAGCTATAATAATAAAATCAATATTTTTATAAGGAATAACGGTCAAGTCATATAATATTCATTTTATATAATATTTTTTAATATAACACTCACAATGACTAATTTCAGTTCGTATAACATACATGACATATAGCGATCATAATACATATTATCTTTTAGTATAAGTGTTACAAGATATAATATCGTATGATATAAATGTGAGCGAGCGAAATTACAAACACGTTGATATATTTTATCTTTATATTAATCTTCAGTCTTATCTATTTATGAATATTCTTTTTAATTTTACAGTATTTTTGATACTCGTTTTAACCTTCAATGGCCAAAAAGGGTACAGTAGCCACAACCGGTACTTCTGCCCTACACATTAAAACATTTTTCTAAGAATAGTTAAAAGTCATGCCTGTTATGCCATAATTATTTGGAGAAGGCGTAAGCGCAGCAGTGTATCTGTTTCCACGGACATGATGATAATGATAATGATCCGTAAACCATTTTAAAATTCCAATCTTCAAGACAGTTTCGAATAAATCTATCTCTATTTCTATTATTTTTTCTCTTTTATTCCAATGAAATGCCGCTATTATTGAATTTTTTACATTTTCTTCAGTGTCAATCACAGTTTTTTGATTATTTTTCTAAGGCACAATAGACCTATTTTAGTTAAAGTATTCTTTATCCCTTTCTGTCAAATTCATTTTTTTATGTCATAATGATAGATACATTTCGACAATTAAACTGTATTTTTAGTTCAACTATTGTCTATTATAAGTAGGTATAAACGCGCCGTGGAAATTCTTCGTAGCAAACCTCATTGAACTGTTGCAAATATTGCATGTTTATTTTTCGCAGGGGTATTTGTAATGAACTAGTGAATTCCCGCAACTCCATACGTGGAAAATACTTTTCCCACTTGTTCCGGAACTATCCACGCTGAGCGTGTATTTAAAAAAGAACTGCGTCACCCTTCAACTTCACGTTTCTTGAATTTTACGTTAATATTATACTTACTGTATTCGTTTAGGAGGTCGTTGTCTATAAGTATTTATAGGGTGCGTCCCACGAGATATAACTACATAATAACTATTTTCATGTTACTAACGTTAACGAGATATAATGAACGTTAGCTATAATAATAAAATCAATATTTTTATAAGGAATAACGGTCAAGTCATATAATATTCATTTTATATAATATTTTTTAATATAACACTCACAATGACTAATTTCAGTTCGTATAACATACATGACATATAGCGATCATAATACATATTATCTTTTAGTATAAGTGTTACAAGATATAATATCGTATGATATAAATGTGAGCGAGCGAAGCGAGCGAGCAAGACTTCTCTGGGCAGAACCGACTCGGTTAGGTTAGGTTAGAAGGCCTAGGCGGGAGCTTTGCTCCCGCCTAGGCCTTCGAGGTTATTTTTTTTTGCCCAGAAAACTCAGACTGCTGCTAGTAAAGTTTGTAAGGTAAGGTTGATTGTTAATAAAGAAGGCCACTTAATACTGAAAATAGATTTTAATTTCAAATAACATATGCATGTATTTATATTATACGTGTATTATGTTTTTTGATGTTAGATAATTTGATTAATATATCTTTTAAATCTTAGGTGTTATGAACGTTATACGTTTTATAATAGTTATTTAAATTGATATTATATATTAATAACGTTATACTGTATGGAAATAGATATTTTGAAATTATATCTTCCGTTCATTATATCCAGTGAACGTTATACTAAACGTGTTTATACAAAGTGAGCGTATATATTATGAGTGTTATATTATCAGTTCTTATATCTCGTATTACTTACCCGTATTTATATATATTCGAGTAGTCTAGTTTTGTTTTTTTTTTAGGGCAGAGCACCAGCAAGATGGCCTGACGTCATCAAGAAGGCGGTGGGCGGCAGCAAGCACCGGGCGGCGAACTCGGCGTACAATCGCACAGACTGGCATAACATAACCTGTGGTCGCTATCCTCAGCAGTGAGAGACCGAGATAGAAGAAGAGAAGAAGAAGAAGTTTTGTTTTATTAGGGTTCCGTACCCAAACCCCACTGTCCGTCTGTCTGTCTGTCACCAGGCTGTATCTTATCTTATGAACTGTGATAGAGCACAGTTGAAATTTTCACAGATGATGTGAGAATAAAATAAATATTTAAATGGGCCTCTCATGCAACAAACATGATTTTTTTACCGTTTTTTGCTTGATACTAATAACGGCAACAGGTAGACTATATAAGGTTAATATAGCCTCAAAAGTTATATTGATAATGGTACGGAACCCTTCGTGCGCCAGACCGTCTCGCCTTTGGCCAGTTTTTCCTTTTTACTTTAATATTGTTATAACCAGACCTAGGAATATACGGGGCAAAATTAAATGACAGGTAGGGATTGTTTTCATCGATAAACTCAATTATCGACGCTTTTCCCATATACCAGTGATCGCTCCAAGTGTAGTTTGTAAAAATATTTTTTTATTGAAAATATGCCAATGAAACAAATTAGCAACATAATTCTGGTTATTCTTTATTTTAAAAGATTTTTTTAACCTTTACTCGTCATCATCATATTTTTTTCCTTACTGTGTATTTCAGAATGACTGTCCCATTTTGTTAAAATAAACACTCAGAATTTGTAAGGAGTAAAGAAAATATGATGATGATTAGCGAACGTGGAAATATCCTTTTAAAATGAAGAATAACCAGAATTATGTTTCTATCTTGTTTAATTTGTATAGTTTCAATGAATAAAAAAATACAAACAAAACTGGCAGCGATCACTACATAGTATGTGGGAAAAGCATCGATAATTGAGTTTATCGATATAGGCTATCCCTAGCTGTCATTGAATTTTGCCCCGTACATTCCTAGGTCTGGTTATAAATAACACTTTCAACTTGTCAGGAGTCAGAACTGAGATACTACCGAAATAATTAAAAAAAACTTACCTACACTAACGAGCAAATTAAATGGGACTAGTTACAAGGTTTGTTTGCACGTGAGTGGCCAGGTTTTAATGCCCGCAGGTTCATAGATGAACTTCGCAGTTTCCGCGAACTTAGTCGCTTGGGAATCTCGAGAAAATCGACATTTCTACGAGACGAATCGAGAATTACACGTAGTTTCTTAGAACTTGGGCAAAAACCACAACGATCACTTTGGTGGACCGTTTGCGTAGTCGTTCTTTACTTTAACGTTACTTTTTTCTAGATGAAGTGATCGAATGAAGTGCCTTTTACGAAATTATCAAGTAATTTGCTGACTGGCTGAATGTACTGTATGTGATGGAGCTTTATCTAATCCTTAGTATTCTGTTATACAAAGTAATTGTCATTATTATGTTACTAGCTTCTGCCCGCGACTGCGTCCGCGATTAGTAACATTATTGTATATCGGGATAAATGGTAGCCTGTGTTATCCGGAGTATTCAACGTGAAGGAATAACAAACACACGCACACAACCAAACTTTCGCACTTATAGTAGTAGCTTCACAATTTATAATTTAATTACAAATTGTTTTTTGTACCAATCGATGTACAAAGAATTAAGTACAGTCTAAGTCAGAAGTAGCTGTAGGTACATTTGAGTACCTTGGCGCAGTAACGTGTTTAAGTGAGTATCTTGAATTTAGTATATCAATAGCTGCGACATGGAACTTAAATATTCAGAGGGCCTAGTGAAGATGCATAACGCTTAGTTAGGGATTTTCGAAAATGGGCCAAATGCATTGACGTAAGCTGATGATTGCTCGACAGTTTATGTCAACTCCATACATTTCGAGTCGATAGAAAACCGAAACGTTAGCAGCATATTAACGTTTTCCTTTTTCTACGACTAACTCTTCTATCATATATTATAAAAATCTTAGCCTACTTGTGCAAAATGTGGTTACAAAATTATCAAGAATGTTTAAGACTTGTTGGTAATTCTTTAGCTCTGCCTACCCCACTCTGGGAATGAAGGCGTGAGTTTATGTATGTATGTAACTCTTCTATCAAGTAAATCAACTAAAATATATTTTATCCAGGCTATCCCTTTGGAACGCATAATTTTTTCAACAGATATTTATCTTTTCGCATAACACCCTTTGAGGATGGCATTGCAGTATTTAATAAACGTCTATTTCGTAGATTAAGTTAGGTTACGTTAGGTTAAATAATTAAAATAAAACCGTTTCTATTGTATAAACTGTTTCAGGTCAAATGATTTTATGTTAAAATAATGAGATCGAACAGTGAACCTCAATCCAGATCATAAAATATTAACATTCAGCCATTCACGAGCGAGATATAATCACAAACAAACATCTATCACTAGAGATCCAAATATATAGAAAAATCAGCAATCAACTAGGTACCGTAAAACCTGTTAACTATGGTCCAAAATCTTCCAACTATGGTCCAAAATCAATGACCAAAAGTACAAGTTCCCATTCGCTTTAGTTAAGGAAACGTGTTGTTTTATAGACATTTCTTGTTGACTAAAGTTTTAAAATGCTTATACTTAAGTCATCTATGAGGAATTAAAGAAATTAGACTTGGACCACAGTTTAAGTACTGGACCATAGTTAGGTTTTACGGTAAATAATCACAAGCTTTTTGTCTCCTTAAATTGAAACAACTAACCCTCCAACAACTTAAAAGAACCATTCAGAAAATAACCTTTTCTTGAACTATTTTCTTTTTTCTGCAGAGGGAAAAATAAAATTGAGGAAACCCTTTTCGGCTTACTTTAATTTCTCGCCGCCAAAGAAAGTATTTTACATAAAATTACTGGTCATTATGCTGAAGTGGTTTAGGGACGTTCTCTTATCTCGTTTTAAATATGTAAGAAACTTATGAATGGAACTATAAAAACGGCACGTGCTTTGAAATATATTTTAGTCGAAACATGTTGAGCGTGGAGCATTTCCAAGAATGTAATAAAATATTTTTACTTTAAATGCGGTGAACAACTAGACGCTTACAGTTTTATTTTTTGGGATGTTTTTAGCCATATTGTTTAACAAAACGTTGATGTAGGAAAACATATGAATCTTATGTGGTCGTCTTGCACCATCTTACATACACTTAAGTAGGTGTTCATTTTTCCTTATCTCCCTCTATCTCTCTCGTAAGATTTTGGTGTGTTTTCCTGCGGAAACTACGCAGGCTATTTGATAAACATTATATGCTAGACTAAGTTGTACATTGTAATATTAAATATATTTAAAAAAAATACTGACTGCTGAGTTTCTTGCGGCGTTTCTTCTCATCAGTGGTCATCTCTTGTGAAACGCTGGTAGATTGTTGACGTGTAAAAGTGCCCGTGCGGCCTACTTACTGAATAAATGTCTTTATCTTTATCTTTATCAATAATATTTATCCGCTTCGACGATGCTCTTAAGAAGATTGTGAAACTAAAAGATTCCATACAAAATGCGATAACGTTTCTCTCCTCATAAACTTAGTCTCATTTCTACAATTTTTGAATATGTTGTATATGTATATTATGAAAACTAGGTCTGTATAGTA
Source organism: Acleris emargana (assembly GCA_927399475.2). Classification (NCBI taxonomy): domain Eukaryota; kingdom Metazoa; phylum Arthropoda; class Insecta; order Lepidoptera; family Tortricidae; genus Acleris; species Acleris emargana. The sequence goes on from OV656847.1 coordinate 5,506,710, forward strand.
TGGGATCCGAATAAAAGACGACCTCCACCCAGCTGTTTATTCAATACAAAGTATTTTTTACTAAATTTCATATGGTAAGTAATATTATTAATAAGCAATAAAAAAAAATTGATAAAAATGTTTTCACTATTTTCGTAACATTATAAATACGACAAATTTTTTGACCTTAGACTAGCATGCAACAGTGTTTTATTTTTCTGACCACCGTTCTAAAATTTCAGTATTAAAGCGACTGAACAACATTAACATTTATACCTTTATATCTCGTAAAACTCATAATACAAAGTAGGTATTCATATGAAAAGCCATGCTTCACCAAGCGAGACACGTATAATATCGGTCCTCCGTCCACTAACGATCTCCTCGATTACTTCCGCCAGCAAATGAGCCGATGATCATGAAGTGAATGTGCAAGAGGGAGCGAGCAAGTATTCACACTCGCGCGTCTCATTTGCTTCGATTTCTTGGCTATCTGGTTTACGGCACATAAACTTTCACCGTCCGGAGCAAGTTTAAGTAGAAAAGGCTTGAAAATACCTTGACATATTTTTAAATGAGCATTTTGTGAGGATTTTGTGAAAAACGGTGTAAGTCTACATAAACCCTTTTTCACTTGATCTTCAGAAGACCTAAACTCTTTTTCACTCGGTACCCCAGATTTGTGATGCCACTATTCAATGTTTATACACTTAATTACTTAGAATACAAGTATTATCCACCTATATCATAAAAACCATTGTTTTTGACCCTTTGACCAAGGTTCATTATTTAGGGTATACTTATTTTTTTAACTTATTTTTAGTGGCATAGGGGAGGCCATTGAGTACACATGCCATGGTAAGTTGACTCTGTAGCCTATGGACTTTTCAACCTTAAGTTTGCAATCTTATCAAGCCTGCAAATGCTTTGCCAACCCTGAGGACTGTGGCAATTCCCTTCACGGTGTTTCTTCCGTTTTGTCGCATGTCCTCCTAATTGTACTTCTTTGTAACTGTTTACCATCAGGTGGCCCGTCTGTTTGCCTATTATCTCTATAAAAAGGTTTTTTATAAGGTCAAAGAAATTTAAATTAGGATCTTGCACGAAAAAGTTAAATCCAGTTTAAATATTGAAGAAGCGAAGGAAATTTGTCAGGATCGTAGCAAGTGGAAAGAAGTGGTCTCTGCCTACCCCTCTGGGAAACAGGCGTGATTTAATGTATGTATGTATGTAATATTAAGACCAGATTTATGACAATTTTAACTGCCATTTCCTTACATTTGCTATTAAGGTGGAGTCTTGTAATTGCAACTGTCTGGTTATTGCAACTAATTTGAATAACTTCCTCTATGATCACTGTTTTTAACAAAGACAGGCGTGATATTGTTCTTCTATACTAAGAAATGCAATATTAAACTTGTTGTTGTTCAAAACAGTGATGACAGGGAGTTATTTAACTATAATTTTATTGCTGCAAGTAGTCCTTAAACTTTTAAATGAAAACCATCGAAAAGTTATTGATAGTCAAAGTATCATTTAAGAAGTATAGGATTTTAAATCCACGAAAAGATGACTACGTTGCAAGATTGCTTAAAAACGTGCGTAAAATAAAACGAGTGTTAAAAATTTTATCTACGTGCCATTCCATGTCTTCCCGTGGATGTCGTAAGAAGCGACTAATGGAATAAAGGCTTGTACTGTTAGGCGATGGGCTTGCCACCTGTCACTAATACACTGCCAAACATCTTAGACTAATTGCTCAAAAAATGGTTACAGAATTATCAACAAGATGTAGGTAGTTCTGTAGCTCTGCCTACCCCACTCTGGGAACGAAGCCGTGAGATTATGTATGTATGTAACCTATCTACGTGTTAATCAGTCTAGAAATAATCAAAATCTCATACGTAATGAAGCGTATTCAAGCATTATTAAACACTTTTATGGCGTCATGAAACTTAACTTAACATATCTTAATATACACTCGACAAGATGCGATTGACGTTATCTAGCGAACTGTCATGTCGAGTGCTTATTCCATACATTGTCTGTTTTCGAAAATCTTTTGCCTTAGCGTTATGCAGTTTGGACGATAAGTTAGCCTGGTTGGTAGTTACCCTGCCTACGAAGTTAGCGGTCCTGAGTTCAATTCCCAGTAAAGACAGGTGTTCATTTGATGAACACGAGTATTTGTTCCTGAGTCTTTGATGTTTTCTATGTAATTAAATAGTTACGTATTTTTCCTCATAAATATGTGTGTCTAGTACATACCTAGGGCTTAATTTAAGACCAGATATTTTTTTTGGTGTACTGCCTTTTTGCCGAATTATGTTTCGTCAAATTTCATTTAGCAATCAACTTTGCGCCGAAGTTTTATTTGGCAAATCAATCCTTGGCATAATTTTACAACGTAATTTTTTTATTTCGCTACATTTTTATATTGCAATATTTTATTACGTCAAATTTTATGTGGTAAATAATTGTGTAGCGAATGATTTGCTAAGGCAAATAACATATTGTCAAATTTTATGTGGTAAATAATTGTGTTGTCTGAAACAAATATAAATTGGATTAAAAACGAAACTGCTCCCAAAGATAGGTAGGTTAGGGTATTTTTTTTATGACCCTAAAAATGAAACTGCTCCCAGAGATAGGTAGGTTAGGGTTATTTTTTTTTATGAACCCAAGAACGAAACTGCTCTCAGATATAGATAGGTTATGGTTAATTTTTATGCCAATCAATACATTTGACGAAAACATAATTGACATCTTAAAAGAATCCCAGGTAATAATTGGTCTAACAATAATTTATCAAATCATTCGTTGGGAAATGATATCAGTGCGAAACGTTGAATTGGGAAATGAAAATTTGACCAAATGAAAATATGGGATACGTAGTTTGGGGAGTTAAGAATTTGCTAAATGATTTTCGGCGAAACAAGGGTAAACCATTTTTTTTTATCTTGTCTATCCTCGCGGTTTCGAAACTCTCCCGGGCGTTTTCCTAAGACTTGTACCACACGATTCGCCATAAATATCCGACACTTGTCGCTTCATACGGCGACGTAAACGCTGTGCAAACGTTTGAAGACACATTATTGACTAAACACCTAATTGGACTGTGACCTAGAACCTGGAGAAGTGCGTCAGTGATATTCTAACAGTCTCTATTAATTTAAGAAATCTAGGTATGTTTTTATTCTAGATTAAAGTCTTTGATAAATGTGATAATGATACAAATTATCTTATTATATACACATGCGTTCTTTTTAGCTTATTTAGGTGTTCTTTTTTTCCTTTTATCCCTCTATCTCTCTCGTATGATTTTGATGTGCTTTCCTGCGGAAACTACGCAGGTTATTTGATATATTTTTACATACATACATACATTAAATTACGCCTGTTTTCCAGAGAGGAGGTAGGCAGAGACCACTTCTTTCCACTTGCTACGATCTTGACAAATTTCTTTCGCTTCTTCAACATTCATAAATCGAGTTATGCACGCATATATTATTATATATATTATATATAGTTTTGCTAGACTAAGTAGTACCATTGTAATATTAAATATATTTAAAAAAATACTGATTGCTGATTTTTTTCCGGCGTTTCTTCTCATCAGTGGTCTCCTCTTGTGAAGCGCTGGTAGATTCTTGACATGTAAAAGTGCCCGTGTGGCCTACTTAATGAATAAATGTCTTTATCTTTATCTTTTATCTAATTATATGTATACCTCTCTTGCCAAAACAGTAAAAAATGGTATAAGTCGACTTTGTAATTATAATTAATTAAACTATATGACTCGTCCATAAACTGCGTACTTTGTAGCCTCTGCAACAATTTATAACCCATGCGCCGTAGTATTTGTTTTTACTCCTTATGGTTATGTTTGACATCGACGCAGTTCAATATTCTCGTAAACAGACGAATGTCAAAGCAGAGACTTTCCAAGAATGTTCACCTTTGACTGGAGATAGTTTATTTATAATATTAATTAATTAATTTATCGTCGCTTGTTTCGATAGTAGTTCTTTGAGCTCAGTTCTGCGTCGACTGCTGGGACGAGTGTGCAAACATGTTTAAACTGACCGCTCTGTTTTTGTTTATCACGGTATGTAAAAATAACTTTTCATCAGATAACAAATCTCGCACATAATTGGGTATAGCTGCACGTTTTGGTACCTTGTCACTTCAAGGCCTCTGTCAGTTAGTGCAGCAGTTCAAACATTACATTAAAGTGTCAAAGGACTATGGAGTATCACTTCAATAAATATTTTTTTGACGACCCTACGGGCTTTTATTAAACTTAACTAATAACCATTGGCGGCGGCTTAAACGGCGATTGGTGTTTTCAGCGTAAGTTCCCAACACTCTTTTGGCAGCCGAAACTTAAATAAATATATTTAAAAGTAGTATAGACGACTAAGAAAGTGCTTTACCAATTATGACCTAAATGTTATACAAATAGGACTCAATTAAAAAGTGGTAAAGGTATGTAGTTGAGAGAAGACGTATGTCTGCCTCTTCAAGGACAATTTACATTAACATTGTAACGCCCTGAGTAGGAAAAGTAAACAATTTATTTAGTTCATAATGCCCCACTTCTGGGCAAAGGCCTCCCTCTGTTTCTTCCACGTAGCCATAATAAATCTTAAATTCTACATGTATTAATTTAAAGGCTATAAAGTTTATGATTCTAATTTTAATATCTTTCACCCCTTTTAAGGTGTATTTCGCCAATGAATTACTACATAAATCAGTCCATAGATATCACACGCGAGGACAATTTATTGTGTGTGTGGTAAAAGAAAATTTTCTCTTGTGGAATAAACAGAAGCACATGGGGTTAACTCCAAGCGCTTCTGTCAAGTGGGATCCCCTTGAAATATCGACAAACATTTAATCGAATGTGTCATTTCACCGAAATTAATTTCATCGAAAACTAATTTCTGCTGAAACCTTGTAATTTTCAGGTTAACTATCTTAAGCATTCGTTACGTAGGTTAGGTTAGGTTAGACTTGTGACCACAATAAAAATAAAGCTCCTGCACGTGGAAATGCCTGTCGATGAAATGAAAATTCGGCGAAGTGAATCGTTCTATGAAATGAGTTTCGATATTTCAAGGGTAAACCCTGACAAGTCCGGTTATTTAGTTTAATATTTTGTAATGATACGTAGCGTGATAATAGAAGGTAGTTAAAGGGCAGTCTAATCAACTTCCACGTTTTATATTGTTATTTATTCTATTTTAGGTAGCTAATGCGAGCCAATTGCTGCAGACGAGAAGAAAAGGAGCAACACTGGTAACAAAACTAAATTTATATTAAGATAATATAACTGTATCAACAAAAAAAATGAATTAAAACCCTAGTATAATGGCGACATCTCTTTTCTCATCAGTTTTTAAAAAAACCGCGTCCATATCGTTCCATCTGTTTAAGAGCTACGATGCATTGTAATGAGGTTCAAAAGTAGATACATATTTTTGTAGTCAACTGTACTCACGTTAAACTTATAGACCCTCTATTTCTTGTCAGGGTTTAGAAAGAGCATACTCAGCGGAACGTTAAATACTTAAATATTATGTTGATTATTATTTTTACTTCATGTTTCCTGATAAAGCCTGTCTGTACAAACTAATGAACAATAATAATATCAGAGAACGATCTACGTTTAACGTTTATTTATAGATTCTTTATATTTATATTCAAAAATATCCAAAACTCGGGAACGAATACTCTCACTCATCACAAAAACATTAGCCATTACCAGGAGCTGAATACAGGACCTGGCGGATACAATAATCCCTACTCAGTCTTCTTGCTCACTACCAACTCTATTCTGTTCAAACTACGATAATGTCTTGTTTCTTCAACTTTTCCATAATCCATAAATACCACATTGGTACAAAACTAGCCACGGCGTTCAGAAATTTCAATAATTAATTGGGATAGACCGAAAAAAATAACTCACTGTTTTTACATTTTAATTCGAAAGAGTAGGTAATTTTAAAGGACTTATTTCATTAATTTTATATTTGATCCAATAGTTTTGTTTTAATTATTTATCTTTATTTATTTAGCAGACATTTCATGGATATCATGTCAGCCATTTTAAAATTAGGTTGGCATTTTTTAATAAATTACAACAATTAAATGATAAAAAGTGATTGTAATAGTGTATTAAAATAAAACATACTATTTCAAGCGGTTTTCGCCTAACCCGTAAGATACAACTAGGCGGGCTTCAAGCCGAAAACGAAAGTCAAACAAAGGTTAAATATACTTTTGCCAAAATATCCGGAATAGATAAATATTTCACTTAATAATGCAGAACGGCTTTAAAACCCTATTCCTCGAAATGGTTTTCGAATCGGAGTAATTGTAAAAATATGAACAATCCCAGTTGCCTATCTTTAAATAACTACCTCGCTTGTAATCATAGTGACTGATGGAATGAAATACGGCTGTCACAGGGATGATAATAGATTATACATCTATCCTTTTCCAGAAACCGATGTCAGCATGCTGTGATATACCGGAGTTGGGGGACTCCAAACCTCTCTCGGAATGCTCGAACCCCAAGCTGCCAGGGCCGGTGAGCATCGTTTTATAAACCTTACCGATTTATCAACGGATCAGTTCGTGGATCTACGGATTTATCACAAGTCATTTATTTAATGTAAAAAATAATAATTTAGCATCAATGTTTTATGGGGGTTGGATTATTTTAAAATTACTGTGGATTTTTAAAAAGCAAACGAGCTTGCAGGAATTTCTTCCTTAAACAAATACACTTTTTAATCCGTTGTCGAAATATTAACCGGCAAACTAAAGTTATGCATAGTAGCCAACAAAATAGTTGAGCACTTTAGTGCCTTGTCATAATAAACTTCAACTTAATATCTAACGGGATAAGGTTCTAAAATGCTGTATATCGAAGCTTATTCCCCTCTTACTTTAACGGGTATTGAGTTAGCTAAGGTCCGTCGTCTAGTACACCGACAGGACATTAATGAGGCTCAAATTAAATAAATCTAGAAATATAGTATTTGCCGTGTGGTTGCCGGCTTAGAATTGTGCCACTCCATGTCTTCCCGTGTTAGTCGTAAGAGGCGACTAAGGGAATAAAGGCTTGTAGTACTGTTAGGCGATGGGCTTGCTACCTGTCACTAATATACACTATTAAACATCTTAGCCTTATTGTGCAAATTGTGGTTACAGAGTTATCAACAAGTTTTTAGAGTTGTAGATAATTCTGTAGCCCTGCCTACCCCACTCTGGGAATGAAGGCGTGAAGGTATGTATGTAGAAATATCGTTAGTGGTCCAATAGACATTAGCAAAGAAGCGTCGGCTTATTAATACAATAACTATTTAAATTATTTAGTATTCTGTTAATACAATAACTTCAAAAATTCAAAATGTTTCTTAGCCTATTTATTTTCCTTAGTGTAACGACGTCCAATGCATCTTCGAGAAATCAGGGTTTCTCACAAACGAAAACACTCTCAACAAGGAAGCCTACAAGTCTCATCTGAGGAAGTGGTCTGAGAATCACAGCGGCTGGAGCAAGGCTGTCAACCGAGCCATAGAAGACTGCGTGAATAAAGACCTTAGGCAGTATCTGGCCTATCCCTGCAAGGCGTATGATGTGTTTACCTGCACTGGAATAGCAATGTTGAAGGTAGGCTGCTTATCGATAGAAAAACCGAGAAGGCTCTTGCCAAAACGGTGAATATGCTTTTAGTAAGTTACAAGAGGTTAGAAAAGATACGATCTGTGAAAGTTAAATACTATATACACCTATGGAAAAGGTCAAGGTCAAAGGTCAGTTATATAACTGACAGGTGAAATTTTATAATTTTTGTAGTCGTTGACTTTTACAGAATATACCTGCTGTAACTCTTTTAATATTTTATTCAAAATACGCGTTTGTAGCTTATTTATACAAACATATTATACTGACAGATCGTAGCAAGTGGAAAGAAGTGGTCTCTGCCTACCCCTCTGGGAAACAGGCGTGATTTAATGTATACATGTATGTATGTATATTATACTGGGTTATTGTTTTAAACAATGTCCCCTTACAAAATAGCAGGGAATATAGTGATCAAATATTTTTGATTAAAAAAAAAAGAAAAATGGGCCATATATGTAAGAATAATTATTCAAAAAACTGATTCGTTATCACGGCGTGCGCGACCCGTAATTGTAAGAACAACCATACCGACATATTCCATGATACTTATAACAACTTTGTTAACGCTATAAGAAAAACCATATGATAGGCTTAAGTATATGTTTCCATGTTTTTCAATTTCCAATTACTTATAGACCCTTTAAAGGCATAGCTGACTTTGTGAATCTGATTCCAAATGTGTATGTGTGTGTGCATTAGTGAAAACTTTGTTGGCTTGTGAGCTACCCATTTTTGTAATAATGCTTTATGTACTTGTATGCTGTTAGTTTTCCTCAACAAAGAAAAAAAATGAAGTCTAGCAAACCTGAAGGCCAAGGAATAATTTTGACAGGTTTAAAAGTGCCATTTATTGATAAATATAAATAATATCAAGCATACTGTGAGCGGCAATATTTAAATTAACTTTATTTTTTCAGAAATGTCCGGAGTCTGCATGGAATTGTTAGTGCAAAAATTGATTATTGTAAATAAAAGAGTTAATGAAAAACATCACCTCTTTATCAATGGAATTTAATAAAATTAAAAAAACATCAGGGGTCAATCTTACACCCATTGACATAGTCCCAGACTAGGCTCTACTATGGGTACTAGACAACGATGTAAATACATAATCTCGAAGAGCCATAATTCCGAATTGATCAAAATTCCGAATTTTCATAATTCCGATTGCAATGTTTTGATAGAAGACTTTATTTTTTGTTATCGCTTATAAATCAAACCTAACCTAACCTACTTATAGCAATTAAATTATGCATTTTATTTAAAATAGCTCCAGCATAACAAACTTTTCGGAAAATTAAATTCGGAAAAAATGAATTCGGAATTTTAAGTTGTTCCCCATTGACCTCTTTCTCAAAACAATGGCGTTCCTGTATGAAATACATCGTAACAAAACGGTGGGTATCACTTGTAAAAACTACTAGGTTCTAAGACTACACCACAAATTATCATATCATAAGCATTGACAATCAAAGGAGTTACAGAATTTCAAAGACAGAATTTAATGAGTCACGCTTTATTCCGCCTTGACACCCCAACAGCATGTAATATCGGTATGTCGCATCATCGAAATGAACAATGTTAATATGGAAAACGTTTTAACTTACCTAAGTAGTAAAGGATTTATTAATCTTGGTATTACAAGCACAAAGTGGGTAGTATGGTCCATGATCCTTGAGCGACTCCCAAAACTTACAATCACAAAATCCCCAATTCAAAGTCACAGCTACGCTTAGTTTCTTCAAATCCTTGAAAAGATGCATAACCTTAATTTAAAACAATTAATTCGTCATCAAACGTCGGCGCAGCGTCCGGATGTTCAATCACCATGGTCTAAGAATCAGTGTCGAGGCCTTGCGTTGACAATTACACGTCGAGTGGGCAAGCAGGACAACGACCTGAGTTACATGAGATCTGTGAAGGTATTTTCTTATAAAATATCTTTGTTTACTTTGTATAAATGGTTATTGGAGAAAAACAAAATGGAGAAAAATGATTTATTTGTGTGATGAGCGCGAGTATTTATTTCTGAGCCTTGGATGGTTTAAAAAAAGTATTTATTACTCTATATTCATATGCATATAGAGTAATAAATACTTTTTTTAAACCAAAATTTGATTCACTTGTATGGTTCACCCATAAATTACTTCACTTCCTTTGTATTGATTATTTGTTGCCTTTTGAAGGCAAATGTTTAAAAAATGCTTATCTCCCTAAACAATTAAGTTATCAAAGAAATACGTAAGCAGACTACAGTAAAGCATAATTATGAGTATCATCTAGGCACTCGACACTCAGTCCTAACGAGCCTAGAATCTAGATGCAGGAAAACTATGTCACGTCTCTGGGGACGTTAACGAGGATGCAACTAACGATCAATTTGCAGTTAATTGCATACAATACATTTGCATCGAAATCTGTTTATTATTTTTCTTTAGTCAAAGTAGGAGCATTTTAAATGCCATTTGACGTTTGAGTGGCGTGAGACCATTTACGTACCGCGGCCAATATGTAGTTGAGGAAACAGAAAAGGACAGAGATAAAAAATACACTTACCCGTTGGTCCACAGAAAAACCGCATAAAAATTAAACGGAATATACGGTTTCAATTGCATTTCATTCTATTCCATTTTGATATTGCAATAACTTGTAGAATATCAAAATTTTGTAAGGCTATTTTTTATCTCTGAACATTTGTGATGTGTGGAGAAAATCCACATTATTATAAACGCACAATAATTATATTTTACTTAAAGTATTATTGGTCCCGTTCTGTCAAATTCAAATAATGACAGATAAGGACAGAGCATAATTACAAAACACTGTTCACTGTAGCTATCGCACGTGTATCACTAAGGGTGTATGATTTTAAATAAGTTCGGTATTGGGTCTTTTACCCGACTGCGGCAAAGTTCTAAAGGAGGGTTATGTGTTTGACCTTTATTTATGTCTGACTCTATGTTCCCTCGTAACTACTTAATGGCTTAAACCAATTTTAAATTATACGTGGTTAGTTTCGTCAACGACCTAATGTCATAGGCTATTTTAAAATTATTAAAAATCAAATGGCGGTTTTATTAAATATATATTACGTAGACGATAATATCCAAAAAATACAGTCGGGTTTTTAAAGCTTGCATTTTATTTGACTTGTTTATAGAATTGAGAAGGCCAACAAGCAAAGAAGTCACCTGCTGATAGGGATCTCAAGACCTTAAATATTGGCAAACTCATTCATCTGGCCAGCTCTACTCAATTCACCCACAGTCTTATACAACTGTTACTCGATGGTAGACGAAGGACCCTGTCAGGATGGTCCCTACCACCATTAAAAACTAGGTCATAGGACCTTCTTTTTCAATCGCTACTAACTTACTTTCTGGCGTTCGTACTACTTTCACCGACGCAGATGGTGTATAACTAGCAAAAATGTATCCTTATTAATTAATTAATTAGGAAGGGGCCGCCCCAGGCGTAATTTTTCGAATCAAATCGGAGAAATACTGGAAAAAGAGCCGAATCTTAAGTACCCGAAACCGACGGGCGTATGACTCGATGTATGAATGTTGAAGAAGCGAAATAAATTTGTCAAGATCGTAGCAAGTGGAAATAAGTGGTCTCTGCCTACCCCTCTGGGAAACAGGCGTGATTTAATGTAATGTAATGTAATCCTGCACAATGTTACTAGTTACTTTTTTTTTGTTTATGGCATGGGAAAGGCAAACGAGCACACAGGCCACCTGATGGTAAGTGCAAACCCTGAGGACTAAGATGGAATGCCTCTATGCTAGTCATTTCACCGGCTCTCTTATCCCCAACCCGGAACACAACAATGCGAACACTGCTGCTTGGCGGCAGGTTAATGGATAAGATGGTGGTACCAACCCTGACGGACCCTGCACAAGGTCCTCCCACAAGTGAACAGTGACATTGTGAAGTGACATTTTGAAATGTTACGAGTATGTAATGTTATATAATCTTACGTGAGTTTGACATCTGTCACTCTTAGATAATACTGAATATTACATGCTAATTCGTTGCTTGCTCATTGAAAATCGCAATTCTACATAATAATTTTTACCAATAACTTACGTTATTTTCTAGTGTGCAAACTACGCCCGTGCAAAAAATGGCATTATTATTACACGAAGGCTTTTGCAATTCAGAAAAAACACCGGAAATAGGTACATGTTATAAATGTAGGAGGTGCAAGCACAATGCTTGTAGGTGGTAATAAATAAACTGCATAACACGTTGCGTACCTGGTGACCTATAATTAGGGTACCATTATATCGGATAAAGGCAGGTTTATTAAAAAGATAAGAATAAAATTACGTAGCGTGTTAATAAAAGAATGGGCTGAATTATACCTCCTATGATAATGTAGTCGTAGATCGTAAGTATATTCACTCTTATTATCTCTGGCCTGGATGGCTCCTATGTCTATTGGGCCTACAATGGATGACAAGTATAAGAGCGAGAGTGATGGATGCTTTATCGACATTTATCCGCCGTGATAAAGACGATATACATAGTTCGGATCCGCATCAAACGTCGCTATAAATTTCAAACTTTTTGCGGTGAATCCATGAGTGGTACCTGAGTCAAGCATTTTTATTTAAACTAGCAATTTCCCGCGACTTCGTCTGCGTAGAATTCATAGACATTGGCAACCTCAAGACTGCAAATGCATTGCCAATTTTTTTCCCTCAGAAACTAGCTATCAAAGCTTCAAGGACTTTTTTTTTAGTTCAGATTTGGACTAGCAGTTCGCCGAATTTCAGTGTAATCCGTTCAACAGTGAATGTAATTAAAAGGCAAACATAAAAATAACAAAACATCCTCATGTTTGGCATTCATAATATTGTTAGTAGGATATGGCATCGATCTTTATCTATACCTTCGTTTAGTTATAGTACAGGGAAACCAAGTTGAACTGTGACAGCTTATAATAATAAACACATATACTGTTCTTAAAAAAATGATAACTTTACTAATAACCCAATTAGTATTATTAGTAACCTTCTGCGTAAGCTCGCAGACTCTTTGTCTCGACTAAGGTCAAAATTAAACCCATATTATTTTAAAAATATACTGCATCAGTTCTTTTCGGCGCCGTTAAACAAACAATTAATGATGTAAAAAAGTATTTTTCACACTATACATTCTTGATTTTAGATAAACAGTAACACCATGCTATTTTCTGTCAGAAACAAAATGTTAAAATGCTGCTGTTTCAATGACAAACTAAATCAAGCGTATCTAAAACTAATGGTTAACATTGTTAATTGCGACACTGAAAACGCAAAAACAAAAGGAAAACTAATCACAATCGTTCCTTTTGGAAAACCAATAAACCCTATAAGCGTTTCTTTTGTTTGTAGAACTTTCTTTTCTGTCAAATACGAGTTGTATGCAAAAATCCTATTTAATAAAAAAATCTGCTGTGTTTTTCTTAGTTTCCCTGTTTTCACGTAGCGACAAAACAACAGATCGATTTAATTTTCTTAACAGAGTTTGGCGTTAGTCCGAAGCATTTAACTTTACAATGTTAGAATTATTTTTATACAACCTATTTAAAATATTTTAAACTTAAATGATACTTACAAAACTATGGACCAAGGTCCAAAATGAACGTTATTGTAGAAATTAAAAATATACTTTGTAAACCTAGAAAGTTATGAAAATGAAAATGTAGACTAGCGATATGTTAGGACAAAAAAAATTAGGACAAACAAACAGGTAAAAAAATAAGGAAACCCATTCTTTCCGGTTCTTCCTAATTGACCAACGGAGAGCGGCTTGTCAATAAAAGCTGAAAACTCATGCATCGCTCTATTGGTATGTAAAAATAAATGTATTTCTCTTCCTTCTTTTATTTCCTGGTGGTCACCATTATAGTTTAATGATTCAGCATACCTGGAAGCTCAACCTAATGAGACTAATGCTAACAAAACAGTAACTAAGTACCACTCTTAGCCCCACTAACAAGGCGTGTAATAAACACTAGATAGATTAGCCGGTGGCTCATCCTGCTTCCTCTATGGTGACACCTTGATCAACACAATGGCTGACCTCAGGCGCCGGCGCAGGAGTGGTATATAACGCTGCGGAGCCGCGGTACCGGCACTCCACAAGAAACCATCATGATGAGAAGTTGTGTCTTGTTTGCTGCGTTTCAGGTGAGTGATACGATGTAAAAAGTGCAAGTGTACTTGTTAAAATTACTTTTAGATGAAAAAAAAAAAATTGAGGTGTCCTTAATTTATCTTTTTTTGGTAATGATTTTTGTGACCCTTCAAGTGGCAAGCAGCCGTATAACGGCTGCTGTTAAAAAACTATTTATACTTTATATCATTAACTCAAATTTCAAATTTAAATGAACTATATTTTCCTTGCCAACTGATGGGTTATGTAATTATTAATAGTCGTATTTTTAACGTCACTGAAACCGTAAACTTTTCAGTACTTTTAATATTATCTAACATATAGTTAAGGTTAGTTTAACTTAGCGATAACTATGACCATTAAACACGTCATAAATAATGGCACCCTTTTTCTAATTCTTATTTTAATTAATTTCTTTCACTCCTGTTAAGGTGTATTTCTATTATTATTAGAGAAATAAGTCTATGTATATCACATAAACACAATTGTTCGGTAAAGAGTATTTTCTCCAATCGACTAAACAGAAGCACATGGGGTCAGCTCCACGCGCTTGTCAAGTCCTCTCTTTTCCATCGCTCGAAATTTATGGGATGACAGTTGACCACGTGGTCTATCGTAACGCACGTGAATGTCATCTCGTGTAATAAGTGTTTTGGACTGGAGCACATTTTGTTGATGAGTTTGATGATACTTTAAATAACTTACGTTTTTTCTATAATCACACTGCTATTATAAACGCAAAAAACTGTTATAAACTCGAAAGTGTGTGTTCGTGTGTGTGCTCTAGGTACGTTTTACTCCTTCACGCTAAAATGGCTGGATGAATTAGGGTGAAATTTGGAATGAAATAGCGTATTCTTTGAATTGACACATACATGGCCAAAGACAAGATGCTTAGCGATAACGTAAACGACTAATTAAAACTGTCATAATCAGGGCTCGGCAAGGCTGAGCTGATTTCAGAATTTGCATAACATGGACATACCTTGTCATTCAATGGTAGATGTGGTGCTATTTAATAACTAGTGAAATTACTTTATTTAGGCTGCCATTCTGCTACGATCATTACGTTGCCATCAAAACAAATTAATTTTATAGAAAGCTTTTTTTGCAAAAAGTATTTTAATACAATTATTAAGTTCAATTTCACTCCACTCACAAAGATCTTTTTCTGTTTATACGTTGATATTAAACTCAAGAAGAAATGCGTTGAAATTGAAAATATAGAAAAAAGTTATAGTGATTTATCACAATAACAAAGAAAATTAAGAATAAATTAAAAATCTACTCGTTTTGTACATTTGGTATTTCAGTTTAATTATAATGAATAAAGTTTTACTTTCTTTTCATATTTATTTTTAAGGTGTATCTATGTTAATATTTACACTTGACATTAATGACGTAAAAATGGCTCCCCCCGCCGAGCTCTGGTCATAATGTATGGAATTGATATAAGCGCTTGACGAGGCCACTCGGCAACTTACGTCAACCCTATTTTCGATAACTATAACGTTCTCGAAATGCATCCTGTCAAGGGCCAAGGCTACCTATTGTCCCAACAAAAAAAAACTGTGAGATGGTTAATCTGACTGCAGCCATTTACTACGTCTATGCAAATGAAGTCACGGGTATTTTATATACCTACAGGGTTATTGGTAAGTCGACATATTTCTTGGGGTTATGAGAGAGGTCATTTGCAATAATTTTGGTCCCACAATACCCGATGCAAAATTTTACAATTTCTGAGATAATTTAAATTTAAGTTTTAACTTAAAAAAGTCAGGAACAGATCTTCAAAAATTTACAACAAAAAAAATTGCATTTTAAATCATTTTCTTTTAAATAGCTTTTGTACAAGGTAAAATTGCTGTTCTTATGCAATATTAAAAGTAGAATTATCTGTACGTACGTACGTACGTTTTTTATCAGTTTATCCAACATAAATGACACAAAAACTGAAAATTTCACTAACTTTTGCATAGGGTATTATGGGACCAAAATTATTGCAAATGATCTCCCCCATAACCCCCAGAGGGAAATAGGCCGACTTACCAATAATCCTGTATACATCGTAGTTATTTCCGATTTTTGTTTTACTAACTTTGGGACAAGGTATATGCTTTTTTTTTGATTTTGAACTGAAGTAATGCCGCCAAACAAAACCTGCATTAAAATATGCAAATTAAGCTTTATATTATGATATCACTGTTGTGCCACACTTTGACATACCGAGACATAATACAAATATTATCAAAAATGAATTACAATACAGTTGTTTTAACAATATTTCAAAATATTTTTAATCTATAACCGAAAGCATAAATTTGGCACTAAATTTGTTAGTGTGATGGAGGGACGGAAGTTGATTTTTGAATCCCAATATTATTAATGCAAAAGTTAGTGTGTGTGTGCTAGTTTGGTCCTTCACGCCGCAACGGTTGGACGGAATTGGATGAAATTTGGAGCGGAGATAGCTTATTTTTTAAATTTAAAAGTTCCCGAGGGAATAATGACAATCAGAATCTATGCGGACAAAGTCGCGGGCAGAAGCTAGTAGTAACCCTTATTGTATATCATAGATGTGAGAAAAAAAGTTAAGAAATAACTAGCGAGTAAGCAACCCGCCCTATATCGAAATAAAACATAATTACGAACATTGTTTTTAAGGTTAATATTATGTTTTAGTCCCTCAAATTTTAATAGAAATCACTTGATTCGTTTATTTGAAACAAACTGTCAGGCAGACAGAAACATAAAAAGTCTAAAGACGGTCATGGGGCATTGCAAGTAGCAGTTTTCAGCAAAATTTTGGCATTTATTTTGAAATGACTGATAGATAGGTACGTCAAATTTATTCAAATAAAACATTTCAACAAGGCAATGTGTCAACAAAATTTTAATGTTAGTAAATATTACGTTTACTATTCACATGGATTGCATGTAGGATGTCAATTCATAATTATAATATGCGTTGTTGAAAATATCGCGTGAGGCGTAGTATTAAATAATAATGCATTCACACATTATACACATAGTCGCACTTGTAACCGTGAATCATAATAACATGCGATATTTTGTTTAATATAATGATAAAATACCAACAAATTTGGTGCGTTTTTTTTAAGATTTTGAAGTAATTTACTGTTGTAGTTTATCAGGGGTTTTGAGGATATCAAAACAGAAAATTAGGTGTGGGGGAGTGATTATTGGTGAAGTTATTAGCATAGAGGCATTCTATAATAGTCCTCAAGGTAGACATGTTCATGTGTTGTTGCAGATTTGAGAATAATAAAATAAAAATAAAATAAAATAAATATCAGGGGACAATGTCATACCAATTGACTTAGTCCCAAACTAAGCTCTAGGCTTATACTATGGGTACTAGACAACGATATAAATACTTATATAGAGAAATATATACTTAAATACATAGAAAACATCCATGACTCAGGAACAAATATTCGCGTTCATCACACAAATATCTGCCCTTACCGGGATTCGAACCCAGGACTGCTAGCTTCGTAGGCAAATTCACTGCCAACTAGACCAACGCGTCGTCCAACGTGAATGCAAGTGTCTACGGATCTCAGACCCAACTTACCATTAAGGTATCCTAGGGTCAAAAGTCTTGAATGGCTGTGATATGAGGGTATTACTTGTATGTCCACGTTTAAGGCCCTAGTTTTGAACGCCATGACGGCTACAGCCGTCACAATTTCATATCATCATATCAGCCTGTTGCAGTCCACTGCTGGACATAGGCCTCCCCGAAGGAGCGCCACAACCACAACAACGCACGATCAACTAGGGGCCGTGGTTTTTGTCTACGGGGGGGTACATGCCCTTACTCACCACGCTGGGCAAGCGGGTTCACAATTTGCTTCGTATCAATAAGATGTAATTTTCATAGCCTAGCAAACGTTCGTACGGCGTTCAAACGGTTAACAGCTCTAAATGCGCCGAGGTAGACCAACAGGGGGTTTTACCGGGATAATCCTACATAACCCGGTTGTACTACCCATACCCAAAGGGGAATCTAGAAAAGCTCTAGGAAGCTCTACGGTTAAATATATTACGTTACCTCATTAAAATATATTTTTTTAATTACTTAGAAAACGTACTTATGCTCGAATAGGATTTGTCCAAAATGAATAAAGCTTTCAACGTATTTGCGAGGGAACAAATGAAAACAAAAAATAGAAGCGTAGTATTATCTGAACAAATCAGGCAAATCGTTACAGAGCAATGTTTCTGAGAAATATTATTTACGCTATGTAATGAATCAATATTTATCAATATGTCGCTTTACTTTGTCCGTTTTTATCAATTCGTTGTCTTTAATTTTAACTTGAAGCAACATGTTGATAGAAATACTATAGCGTAGTTTTACTTATTTAAATAAAATGCAAAATATACGCAGGATATTTGAAATATTTGTTAATTTGCTATTTATAGATTTATATATTGATAGACTAAGTAAGTAGTACCATTGTAATATTAAATTTATTTCGCAGTATTCGCGTTCGGTAAGACAACAGACTTGAATAGAGCCTTCCCTCTTATGGCCTGTTTTTTGATCAGTAGTTGAACTAAACTAACTAATCGTTAAAAACCGTTACTAATGGTTAAACCTCAAGGAAATCTGTCAAATTTTCAATTCCTTTTTCAAATTTTAACAATTAGTTGAATAAACTACTGATCAAACCATGGTACCTTAAGTATGTTAAATTTCTGGGCCTAAGAGTGCACTTAGCCTCAGGTGAGTTGTAAACTCGTCAGATTTCTCTTTCTGTAGATGTAGAGAAAGGGTATCAATTTCTAATATGTGTAAAATTTCAGGTAATTGTTGCACAAGGCCAGCCGCCGCATTTTCCACAAAACCTACCAGTTGATTTCCCAAAAAAATGTTTGGGACCTCCGCCTGTTCTTGTGAGTTATACTTTCATATTATTAAGATTAGATTATGTTCTCTTAATAATAATCTAGGTCATCACATACATAGCCCGAAGAATAGCTAAACTGAAGTGGCAGTGGGCGGGGCACATCGCACGCAGGACTGGTGGCCGATGGGATCAGAAGGTTCTTGAGTGGCATCCGCGGACCGGGACACGAGCTGTGGGTAGGCCTCCAACAAGATGGAGTGACGACCTTGTAAGGATCGCGGGAAAGCGGTGGATGCGAAAAGCACAAGACCGGTCTGAGTGGAGAGCCTTGGGGGAGGCCTTTGTCCAGCAGTGGACGTCTTTCGGCTGACATGATGATGATGAATCTAGGTCATACAGATGAAAAAACAAACCAAAGACACGATCGGAGTCATTGTGATCGTCACTTCAGCCGAGCGACGTTCAATGTTGGATATAGGCTTCCGCCAAGGTTTGCCACAAGGACCCGTCCTGCGCCGTATGCATTTCTTACCTTAGCCACTTCACCATCTTCATTCACTCTACTCCATCAGAGGCTCTTGCCAAGATGCATTACGCTAACTATCGTTTCTATTCGATTAGTTTTTAGGGTTCCGTAATCAAACTAGGAACCCTTACAGTTTCGCCATGTCCATCCGTCCTTTAATCCAGTAATCTACTGTCAAGCAGTAATTTTCGCATTGTTGTGTTCCGGTGTGGGCATAAGACAACCGGTCAAATTAGTAACATTTAGGCATTCCATATCAGTCCTCCCTCAGGGTTGGCAACGCCTTGGAAGTCTCTAGATTGCAGTCTTGAGATTGTACTCTTGAGAATTAAAAGATCCAAAGCTCTCAAACCCCACTTATTCATCAGTGCTCATGTGCATTCTCATTACCATAAATAATTTTAATTTCTAATTTTATTTTTAATGTATTTTATATGGGTTCTTCCTGAAATAAATGACTTATTATTATTATTATTTGTATGTTTTTACCAATTTATTATTATTATTATAAACATAAAATACCAAATCTAGCCAACATTGAATCTGTCAAACGCTTAAACAGATATATGCTGTCCCTTTCAGCGTCTGAAATTTGTCAGCTAAAGACACTTCATAATAATATCAATAAATAAATATGAGGGGACAATTTTAATATAAAGAAATAAATACTTATACAAATAAAACATCCAATACCCAGAAACAAATTCTCGAGCTCATCAATCGAACCCGCTAGCTTCGTAGGTAGGGTCACTACCAACTAGGCCAACGCGTCGTCAAAATAATACAGCTGCAGTTGTAACCGCTACACTGCTACTTACAATAAATTGTATTTTTCGTTCCCAGGAGAAACCGCATGAATGCTGCAAGATTCCGCCGTTCTTCGAAGACGAGGACTTCTCAGCATGCGGCTTCCAGAAGTTGGATGATGAAGCCGCTAAGAGAAAACATGGACCACCTGATGTAAATATTACACTTGGTCTGCTCCTGGCTGCTTTATTTGATCGTTTAATCCTACTTTCAACATTCTACGTCAAAAAGAGGTTTAGCATTAGATTTGTCAGGATTGTAGCAGGTGGAAAGAAGTGATCTCTGCCCGCTCTTCTGGGAAACCGGCGTGTTTTCATGTATGTATGTAAATTTTATAGGTGTATCTGTATATTTGTGTGTTTGTGTATGGGTCTCCCCAGACCTATCGACGCCGAATCGGCAGCCGGTAAGAAAGAGTTTTATGTCCATGCAATAAGAGCGAAAACGACGTCGCTCGGCTCGGCTCGGCTCGATTCAGCGTTGCGAACGGAACGACATCGTTTTCGCTCTTATTGCATGGACATAACACTTTTTCTTACCGGCTCAAGCCGATTTGGGGTCGATAGGTCTGGGGAGACCCTAAATGTGTATCTGTGTGTCTGACTGTGGCATCGTAACTCTCAAATGAACAAGTTTGGACGACGTTTTTTTACTCGGATAGTTAGTTCATTCGGAATGGATTATAGCTAGACTTCATGAAAATAGGTTGTGCTGCTAAAGCGATATCAGTTCTAAAAATTGCAGTTGCTATTATACTTGGATTTTTATGCATTTAATAAATATTGTTCCCTTCTTTTCTACTTCCACTTTATTTCTGCTTTATTTGAGCGCAATGCTGGAAAGAAGATATCTTCATATCTTACTCTCTCTACTACGTTAAATCCACTAGGAAGTACTCTTACCAGGATTTTAAATCACGAAATTCTTTTTCCAGTGCTCTAAACAAATCTGCATGCTGAAAAAGTACAATCTCCTCCTCGAAGACGAAGGTATAGATGAGGAAGGCGTCAAGGGGTTCCTGAACAACTGGTCTGCCAAGAATGAGGTGTTCAAACCTGCAGTGGATGCAGCAAATGAACGATGCATCGGGAAAAACTTGATTGGACCCCCACAGATCTGTGATGCTAACAAACTCGTGTTTTGCATCAGCTCCACAATCTTTGACGTAAGTAATCAGCTCTTAGCTTCTTTATTTGGGTCCTTACGACTTGAGCGCCGTCAAAAAACGAACCTATCTTTTTTCTCAAAGACCGGTAGCGCACCTGCAATTCCTCTGGAGTTGTAATCGCTTACCATCAGATGTCTCGCTTGCTCGACTGCCTCCTTTTTCACATAAAAAAGTTGTCTTTTAACCTGACTGAGCAGCAGTGGCCTTAGACAATATAGGACTGAGGCCCTTGCCAAGATGCATTACGCCAACCAACGTTTCTATTCGATTGGTTTTTAAACCAATCGCGTCCCTGGTAGATCACGTGACTTTTCGTATCACGTCAACTACGAGTGACGCGATTGGTTTAAAAACGAAACTAATAGAAACTTTAGTTAGCATAATGCGTCTTGTCAAGGGCCTCTGACGTAAGCTGACAGACAGTCTCGTTGAACGCTTATGTCAATTCCGAGATGCAAACGATGCTAATGTTTCAGTTTTCAATCGGCTCAATGTATGGAGTTTACGTCAATCCTACGACATTTGGTCGTTTTTCGAAAATCGCTAGTTTGATTAGGACCCTAGAAATTAGGGAAATGTTTTTGCGGGTATTTATGTACAGTAAAACCATAATATTATTAGTACTCGGTTGTCTATCTCTGTCACACTCCTTTTATAATCTGTCAGTATAATTGGGCGGCCGGCGGGCCTGCAGTTTTTCCGAAATTTGGAACTGTTTTTTCCCATATTGCATTTTTGGTATCAGCAAAATTTGATTGTTCGTGATATGCAAGGTACTTATCGTTGGATTGGTCTTTATCAAAGGATTGTCAATGGCAATTTTTGCCTTTGATCCTGAAACTTGACTGAAATTTTCCGTTTTTTTGGTTGAATTGGTAAAAATATTCCCATTTTATTTATTATGAACATTATTTTCGTTTCAGAACTGTCCAACTTGGCAAGAAACTGAAGGATGTACAGCCCTGAGGTCGCACATGGAAGAATGCAGACCCTTCTTTCCAAAGTAAAAGAAAAACCATGCGTTAACGAAAACCACAAAGACAGTATTACATTAATTAAATACAAAATTCCTGTGACGTAGATGTAAATATACAATTTTATGTAGGTAGTTTTTATTTTATTTACCTCTTTTATATCCCTTTTCCCGAGATACGCTGTAAGCCAACACTTGTTGGGAAAAGTTACAGTCGTCGAGGGAATTACCTTTTAGTTCTGAGGCATGTTCGCAGTAAATTATTATGTGCCAACATTCCAAGTTCAAAATTAATTTCTAACGTAATTAAGAGAAACATCTTTGCATGTGTTTCATAGGTTTTTTTGAGGTCCCCACGATCGTTCGAGAGTACGCAAAAAGAGGTGAATTGCTGGGTTTGATTCCCGTTAGTATTTGGTCAATTCCCACTAGTTCCATTATTTAAAGGACTTCAAATAATGGAACTAGCGGGAATGTTTTTTTTTCCAGAAGTTACATTTTAATTAAATAAAATTACGTTTTTTTTTATTACGAATATTTTTTATTATATTATTAGTGAATGCAATTTTTCATTAACGGTTCTAGTGAGACTTAATTATTTTTTAATAAAATAGAAGTACTGGGAAAAAAACCCACTATTTCCATTAATGGAACTGTCAATGGATCTAGTGGGAATAGACCTAGTTTAGTATTTATGTTTATTTATCTTTGAATGCAGCTTTTCCTATTTTTAAAGTTAACCCTAACTCTTATAGTATCTGAATTTCCCATACTACTACATTTGTTGTGCTCATCTGTATATATATCCTGTATACATCACATATTCCAACTAAAATTCGGATCAGCTCGTAAGGTCTTAGGTATTATTTAAAGACCAAACTATACCACGGTAACAAGTAGGTAGGTACTCTTAGCACTTAGTTCTTTCACCAAAGCCATCGAAAATATAACATTACACAGGGTCTCTGTTCTTTACAGTAAAGCCATATTGCTTTTCACGTGTTACAGTATTGTTTTAACTCGGCTACTAGCGGCTACTGTCAAGTAAAGAGCTATCGTAACGATAAGATAATTCAGTATATCGTTTAAGTATTTGTTAGATTATTATCAGGGATTGGAAATTCGGATCGATATTTACCTAAAGTTGGCAAAATCCCGGAAAAAGATAGGCAAACATGGCGTCGGCTTCTTAAAAATATTATTTTAATAATATAAGTTCCGGGATTCTGGGATTCTACAAAATGTTAATATAATAATTACTTTACATGTAGGATAAAACATTCATTTTTGCTCCTATAAATTCGTTAGGTTAATGAGTTACAGGTAAATTAAATAACATTTGGTAAATCTTTACATGAAAAATAACTTCAAACAGTTAATATAAATAATTGATTATGAATTAATGCCGGTGCAAATTATTTATTTTGAAATCCCACCAAATTTAGTAATGAATTCTATGATTGAGTCCGCCTCCATACAACTGAACAACAAAGCCCGTGCGAAAGTATAGGTAAATATCGATCCGAATTTCCGATCCCTGATTATTATACATATCAATAACAATTGGGATGGACCAAAAAAATAAACCCACGGTTTTTATATTATAATTCGAAAGAATAGGTAATTTTAAGAGACTAATTTCATTAATTTGGTTTTTAACCCAATAGTTTTGTTTTAATATCTTTATTTATTTAGCAGACATTTTATGGATGACATAATTATTTTAAATTTGGGTCGGCATTTTCTATTCAATTACAACAATTAAATGATATCAAATGATAAAAAGTGATTGTAATAGTGTAATAAAACATACTATTTCAAGCGGTTTTCGCCTAACCCGTAAGATACACCTAGGAGGGCTTCAAGCCGAAAACGAAAGTCAAACAAAGGTCAAATATACTTTTGTCGAAATTTCCGAAGTAGATAAATATTTCAAAAACTTAATAATGCAGAACGGCTTTAAAACCATAATATTTTAAAAAATATGGCCGTGTGGTTGCCGGCTTAGAATTGTGCCACTCCATATCCTCCCGTGGAAGTCGTAAGAGGCGACTAAGGGAATAAAGGCTTGTAGAACTGTTAGGCGATGGGCTTGCTACCTGTCACTAATATTACACTGTTAAACATCTTAGCCTAATTGTGCAAATTGTGGTTACAGAGTTATCAACAAGTTTTTGGAGTTGTTGGTAATTCTGTAGCTCTGCCTACCTCTGGGAATGAAGGCGTGAAGGTATGAGTGTATGTGTATGTTTAAAAAATATGAACAATCCCAAGTCTGGCCAAAAAAAAAAACAATAAGAATATGCCGAAAAAATTACATGTCGGTACAAGCAAGACATATGATACGAAAGAACACTTGAACCCAAGTTTATCTTTCCTTGTTTAAAATATCACCTCATTTGCAATTCGTTTCAAGATCTAAGTAGGTACATATAATCAGATTTCGGATTTTCTCACGACTATGTTTTCAAAACAAAGTCACCAATCATTCGCAACTAGGAATGATTGCTTTAGTTCAGTGTACACTTTTATAAGGACCGGACGAATTACCGATATCAAAAGTTTTTACATTTGCAGAAATGAAATGTGTTACTAGATTCATATTATTAGTAGTGTTACCTTTTACTGTAAGTACGTAGCATATCTACATTCATAATGTGGTTAAGATAATGATGAATTGGTCCAAAAATCTTTAGATTAGCTTCAGTAGATATGTTTTGTAACAATTGTGAAAAGGTAAACAGTTTTAGCAAAAATTTCATTTATTCGGACAATTGAAGCAAATGAACGAAAATTCAAAACTGTGATACGTGTTCAAACCAAACCAATGAAGCATAAATTACAGTTTATAAATACATGTTTTAATGTCGTTACGACTATCAACGATCAGATTAATCGTGCAAACGGTACCCATTATTTTATCGGAAAACCTTTCAACAAACGTTAAGCACTACTTTCACCAAACGAATCGGAACGGAAAGAATTGTATGGTCTTTAAACGATACTGAATCATAAATAGTGCTTCATAGTATCATTACGCAGATTTTTCATTTCATCGAAAGGTATTTCTACCGCATGAGATAATTTTATTTGGTAGTCACAAATCTAACCTAACCTAACCTATGTAATAACTAATTAAGATGTCCTGAAAGCATCATGGTTTCAGCAGCAAATAGCTAGATGAAATGAAATTCGACTAAATTATAATAAATGAATAAATATCACGGGACAATGTCACACCAATTGACCTAGTCCCAATTGACAACAATTCATTTTGTGCTAAGGTAGTAAAATAAAATACCGTTTCTAGATTTTACACTGCTGATTACAGTAAAAATATATTTGGATTTTTTTATACAGTAGTTTTTTTTTATATTTAGGAAAAACAGTAAAAAAAGTTGGATTGTGAATGTTAGGAATACACTAATAGTGCCCTTAGTTCATTTTTACCTAAGGAATTCCGAAAAATATACAACTGTCATGTTCATTTTTTATCGCTTTCGATTCTACGCAAAATAGTTTATTTATTTTAATGGCGTCTACAAATTACGTAATAAATTAAATTACGCACAATAACAAATTTGTGAACGAACGGCAGCGAATGATTGACAAGTGAGTGTCATGACATGACAGTCAGTTTCCTTTTTTTATTTTATATCAGGCTAAGATCACGACATCAGTATTCCTAACTTTGTATATACGGTCTTTTTAATGACTATTTCTTTAATAAATTATTAACGACGAATTTAAGTTAAATAAAAAAAAACAAGAAATACGGGTAGTCTAATTTTTAACCAGCTATTATAAACGCGAAAAAACAATAATGCTTTTTTTTTTTAAATGTTGTCAATTTAAGCTCTACGCTTGTATTAGGTCCTTACCTATGAAATTGGCGTTTTATATGGAGAATTTTATGAAAACGGTGGTTTTCATACAATTATTTATGCGGATTATTTAGTAACGTCAAATGCAAACCAAACAAAATTCTGTCAGGAATATTGGACACTTCTAAGCTATATTATAAATATCTTAATTACTTAAAAAGTAGTTAGCTTCATAAAACTATGCGTAATTGAAACACTTGAACTTGCAGCACATAAAAAGAGTTAAGTTCACACTTTAATTTTAAACATTAAGTAAGAAGTTGAACAATATTATTTGTATCTAAAACCTTTGTTGCATAGTGTATTAATGAAATTTATAAAGAATTTGGAAGTTAAAATTGAAATAAATAAATTCCGTACGAAATAAAACACGTAAAATAAACGTTAATTTCATAGGTAAGGACCCAATATTATGGGTACTAGACAACGATTTAAATACTTATATAGAGAAATATATACTTAAATACATAGTAAACATCCATGCGCTGTTAAACATCTTAGCCTAATTGTACAAATTGTGGTTACAGAGTTATCAACAAGTTTTTGGAGTTGTTGGTAATTCTGTAGCTCTGCCTACCCCACTCTGGGAATGAAGGCGTGAAGGTATGTATGTATGTAAACATCCATGACTCAGGAACAAATATTCGCGCTCATCATACAAATATCTGCCCTTACCGGGATTTGAACCCAGGACCGCTAGCTTCGTAGGCAGGGTCACTACCAACTAGGCCAGCGCGTCGTCAATAATGATACAAACGATGAAGTGAAATTCGATAAAATGTGTTAACATCGTGCATATCATGTCATGTATAATGGAAGAGTACCTTCCTATTAGTTGGCTTTGATATTTGTTTTATGTTTAGATTTATGGAGAAGTTGGCATAAGAGATATTCCGGATTACCCCGCAATTCCCCAGAATTGTGCAATACAACCATATATGGTAAGATATAGTCGAATCTATTAACCTTCCATTTCGTTATATCACAGAGGGCGGTGTAGCCAATATGCAAACGCTGCTAAAGTTTCTGTTTTATATCGGGTCGGAAGAGATCCCTTATAGGGATAAGTTCGCCTTTGTACATACCTATCTTGTTTCTGTTTTATTTTTGATCTGTTATTTTCTGTTTGTACAATAAAGAGTTTACATACATACATACATACAAATGTATCGTGTTGACATAAGCGGTCGAGCGATCATTTTAATTATAATTAATGGCTTTCATTCCTGCTAAGGTGTATTTCGCAAAGTCCAGTTATTTATAGATACTCCCATGGAGTTATTAGACAAATAAATCCATGGATATCACACGCGAGGACAATTGTTCGGTAAAGAGTATTTTCCATAATGGACTAAACAGAAGCACATGGGATTGGTTCCGTGCGCTTCTATCAAGTCGGTCGCGCGATTTGTTATCAGCTTATGTCAATCCCATACATTCTGTTGATTTTCGAAAATCAGTAAGTGTTATGCAACTTGAATAGATCCCCAGGCCTGGGCAGAAGTTAGACAAAACTAAACGATTCTTCATGGAAAATGCCATTTTTGTCAAATCCGTTCCCGTTATGGTAAAGCCTAGGCGGCTCTGGGTTGAGTAAAATCATGAAATCATATTCGGTCTATACTCGTATCGTCTGCCATAATTAATTTTGGTCGCAATATGTTTCAGGTCATATTTATCGCAAGTTGGTAAAAAAAAAAGGTAAAAGTTTCAATTCAGTAAGTAGGCCACACGGGCACTTTTACACGTCAAGAATCTACCAGCGCTTCACAAGAGGAGACCACTGCTGAGAAGAAACGCCGCAAGAAACTCGGTATTTCTTAATAAACTATTACTTCTGCAGGATTTTGATAAATTAAACTAAACCTAACCCAGCCTTGTCTTCACGTTAATTATTGAATAAAACTTGACTTTTTTAAGGTTTCAGCAATATGAAAATTATGACTACAAATAATTATGTCAACAATGACTACGACCAAAAAAAGTTATAGTTCGGCATTGGTCTGCCAAGCTCTGACTTGCCCGTTTAAATTGTCCGACTGATTTAAGGGTCTCTTCTGGGAAGTTATTATGACATAGCTATGCAGTTCATTTTACGGTGAGTGTGAAGGACAGAGCTATAGCAGCTATATAGCTCTGTCCTTTTCTCTCAGCTTAAAGTGAACTGCATAGTTATGTCCCCTTCCTCCTGTTAATGTCGTCGAGTATCATCAGTCTCAGGAATCAACGTGGGATGTAGCTTTGGCCAACCTTTATGTATAGGCAATTTTCGGATTTGCTAACCCTGGCGGTTTTTTTATCGACGATATAAATGTACATAATTAAATCGTCAATGTATAAGCATCCGAATAGAAAAAACTGCCATGTTAAAGACTGTTTTGTTTCTATTAGCTACCTTTATAACACTATACGCCAAATGTCAGTCAGCCTAATATACCTGTGTGTGCTTTTATTTGATTATCAGAATCGAGTGTGCTGCTTTTTCCCCCCCTTCTTCAACCGCGACACTGCTAAGAGTTGTGGGGGGAAGACCATGATGTTGTTTACCGACCGCGCTAACATGACAGGGTATCGCAGAGGTTCTGAGTTAGGTGTAAGTATAAACTTAGGTTCTAGAATTTTATTTGAGGGGATCTGGAAAAATCGGGATATAGCATGCGCAGAACCGGATCACTTAGGGCGCTTAAACTACGGTACCTACTCGGGCACCATGACTATTTAATAAAATCGAATGAGGAGTTTTTCAGAAGATTCTTGACTTAGACTCTCTTAGCCGCGCTTCAAAACCTCTGCCTTGCTTTGCTCCATGTGACTGTATGTCCTTTCTTCTTTTCCTACTTAAATTATATTTGTTTATTTATTTATTTATTTAATTATAATTATACAAGTATATATTTGTTTATTTATACTATGTATTTATTTGCTATTATTATATTTATCTTCCGTATCTTCAATTGTTGTACGTTTAACCATCCGTTGTTTTTATTCATCTCTCAATCACTCAAATGTTAACTGGAAGAGATCCCTGAAAGGGATAAGTTCGCCTTTGTACATACCTTTTGTGTTTCTGTTTTATTCTTTGGTTTGTTATTTTCTGCTTGTGCTTTAAAGAGTTTACATACATACATCATGTGTGTATTATCATAATGATAAATCATTGCAAGGCATTCCAAGGACTAAGTTAAAAATGTTAAGATATCTAAAATGTAGCGCCAAAATCCAACTAGACACAGTTGGATTTGAACGCCATCTATTGTAATCAAGCTGAACCAGCTAGCTTACACACTGCTACATGCCTGTCCGAGTGGTGGACGGAGTCTGAACTAATTTTGACTTCGATGTTTCACGACACTGTCACCTTTGTTACGTTATGAAACATAAGATACTGTTGTGTTTGATATTGTGTTTAAATGCAAGTGACATTTTGTTTGTCAATTATTATGATTTAATTTATAACGTTACTGTACTGTAACACAGTTCCACAGTGAGTGAGGATTCCAGTTTGCTCTTAGTACCAAAATAGATTTATCAATTATTGGTGAAAATGTTAGAAAAGGACCATAGTGCGTTATTTTAGTAAATAAATAGTTCACACATTTTGGTATGTTGTTAAACATGCTTTTTCTCTTAAAAGCCAACTAAGTATTGATTGGTTGCTACTGAAGTTAAACCGGTATTCTTAACCGATTTAAAAAGGAAGATTCTCAATTCATCTGTATTATTTCAGTGCCGGTATTGGAAATGTTTATTAAAAAAATACGATCTTGTGAGCTATGACGAAAAAATGTTGGACGACAAGAAATATTTTGAGCACCTGACTTCATGGGTGGAGCTCAACACCGAGTTTAGAAAAGTAATGCTGCGCGCGAAATTGGAATGTAAACAGGCATTTAAACCTAATCTGCCAATGAGAGTATGCGATTTCTACCAATTGAACTCTTGTGTCAGAAATTTCGTCAATGTGGTAAGTATATTTGTGCCTTAGAGCCATATTGATTGTAGTAACGTGATAGGGAAAGACTGTGGAACTAGAAACTAGCATGTCATGCTCTAAAATTGCATACAATTGCACGTGAACATGGAGCACTCTGGTTCTTAAGTTTAGGGTATTAATTAGCTCTTTATCCAATACCACTACATATTCTGAAACGCTAAATGACGTGTAAACATGCTTGATATTCATATTTTGCATCAAAAACATACATAAAAATTTACTTATAAAGATTTAGAAAAGGGCAGTGTTAAGACATAAACAAGATTTACTTGTAATTTCTTACAAGTAGCCCTAAAACGGGTTATAAAACGTTCATAAACACGGTTACTCCTTTATCGCCTTGCTTGTGGTAATTCAAATCCTTACTTTTTCAAAAATTTTGGTAAAGCCAAAATATTAATGTTTTTGTTACCATTTCACCTCATAGCCAGTAACTTTGTCGCCTGATAGTATGGGGCGGTATGCGTCAAATCCGGTAGTTCTGAATTTTTGCAGACTTGTTTATGATGTTGGCCTAATGAATAATCCAAGTTTGTGACCTCGAGCGCCGAACGCAACTTTGTCAAAAATCGAAAAAACTGCGTTAAAACATTTTTATTTCAAATTTTGGCGATTATAACCATAAAGGACTAGTTTTTGAAAAAACTTTTTTTAAACGTTTTTGAAGAAGACTAAATTTGCTACAATATAATACTAGAATTTGTCTCGGTGGACCCAAAAGTTTCCGAGATTAAGTCTTTCAAAGTTTATAATTTTTTCGATCTTCGCAATTTTTTGCAATATTTTAGATGTCACTCGAACAACTCTAGCGGGACGGGATGGTTGGGAGTCACACTGAACCCTCTTTCCTGGGGGAGGATATCCACACCACAAGGCCTCAACCCCAAAATGATAACCAGAGATTCAGCACCACAACACCTCTTGCAGATGATTTCTTGCGGCTGCACGAAGGGTTGTGAGAACGCGTGCAGCTGCAGGAAGGCAGGATTAAAATGCTCATCAGTCTGCAGGCACTACAGCGGGGTCTCTTGTAATAATATACCTGATGTTGCAGTAGTATATATCCGAGAAGGCGACGATCTGTCCGATGTCGAAATGGAGGATGACTTGACGGCACAAGACGTCGACGATTCATTACCATCCCCTGATGGGGATATGCCTTCCCAATATGTCGATCCAGATACGGACGAACCTCAACCGGGACCTTCCAAGAGGGCTAAATTAATTCGAGTTTTTGGTTTTGAATATTACTCAATTTCCTAACAAATACATTTATTAAATTTTGTTGTTCTTTTCTTTTTTATTCCCTTCATTATTCGTAACTTAGCTTTAACATCATCGTTCACACTTCTCATTATCTTTTTTAAAATCCCATCATAAATGTACAGGGCTTCGATAGTATAATCAGGGTCAAAATTCATTCAGAACAACAGAATTGCAAAAAATTGCGAAGTTCGAAAAAATTATAAACTTTGAAACGCTTAATCTCGGAAACTATTGGATCTACAGAGGCAATTTTAGTATCATATTGTAGCAAATTTAGTCTACTTTAAAAACTGTAGTGCCTGCAGACTGATGAGCATTTTAATCCTGCCTTCCTGCAGCTGCACGCGTTCCCACAACCGCTCGTGCAGCCGCAAGAAATCATCTGCAAGAGGTGTTGTGGGCCTGCATCTCTGGTCATCATTTTGGAGTTGAGGCCTTGTGGCGTGGATATCCACCCCCAGGAAAGAGGGTTCAGTGTGACTCCCAACCATCCCGTCCCGCTAGAGTTGTTCGAGTGACATCTAAAATATTGCAAAAAATTGCGAAGATCGAAAAAATGATAAACTTTGAAAGACTTAATCTCGGAAACTATTGGGTCCACAGAGACAATTCTAGTATTATATTGTAGCAAATTTAGTTTTCTTCTAAAACGTTTAAAAAAAGTTTTTTCAAAAACTAGTCCTTTAGGGTTATAATCGCCAAAATTTGAAATAAAAACGGTTTTTTTCGCGGTTTTTTCGATTTTTGACAAAGTTGCGTTCGGCGCTCGAGGTCACAAACTTGGATTATTCATTAGGCTAACATCATAAACAAGCCTGCAAAAATTCAGAACTACCGGATTTGACGCATACTACCGATGTATAAAGTTACTGGACTATGAGTCAATGTCGTTACACAGGTGAAGGTGGAGGCGTAATTTGTTGACAGTAATAGTTTGATTATTGAAGTAAATAAGTCTACTTACATTACTTTTTGCAAAAATTGGCGTAACGTATCTGTGTACACTCGAAAAGACCTCTTTGGTCCTCCATTTCATGTCCGTTCTACCTATTTATTGAATAGGTTAGTATGATTAATACTTTGCATTACATTTTTTACAGAACTGTCCGCAATTTCTTAACACTACTGAATGTTCCGAAGTACAGAGGTTCTATGCTGAATGTCGAGAGTATTACCAATGATCTCCAGATACAACAAACTCCTTAATTAGTGTTGTAAAATTTAAGAGATGTTACTACTTGTTAATACTTGTTGGAAACTAAAATAAAAATACATTTATATTTAAAACATTGTAGTTATTTATTCTAAAATCTAAAATCTCGAGACCTCTTTAGATCCCGACATATTATTATTCGCTAAACCATTCAATACCATTTTGTAAGGGCATTAAACTTGAACTTAAGTCGATTACTTCTATTTTATACACATTAATTATGATCAGGAGAAAGGTACACGGAGCCATACAACAATTCTTGTACTTATTGGCAAGCCAACTGCGTACCAATGCACTTATAAGTAATACTGTCACGTAAATGCTCTTTACTTTCAAATTCCCTACACGTCAGTATCCCCATATCACTTTCCTTTGAGGAATTATATTTAAACTATGCTAACAGTCTTTTTGGCGACTTCAAGGTAAAAGCCGCGGATTGTATCGGCCGACGTAAAGTATCATGCCTGAAGGGTTGTGCCTCACAAAGTAGAGGAACGGTCGGTCGAACTTTAATCGTGCTGGTTGTGCGTTTCTTGCTGGCAGACGAGCCTGTCTTGGTCGCAGATGTAGCGGCAGATTCATCGCATCTCCAACATCATGTGGGTCATGGAATGCCCTCTGATAGTCCCTTGGCTCGTCCCAACCAGACGTCCATCTAGAGGTCCTACGCCTTCTCGTTAGCTCAAGACTTTCAGGATACTCCTCTATGTGATGCTGCTCACCAATCACTCCCTCACCACAAGTCACGAACGTGGTCGACTGAATCATATCCGACAAATAGAGATCCTTTGATGGACCGTTCAGGCCTCCTAAATCCGCGTGATTAGCGTCAAATAAGTCCTTCAGCCCCATTTTCTTCAGAGTCGATGAGATATTGAAAATTGACTTGTGTGAAAAACGTGGAATTTGGAGTTCTAGTCCTATTCGAGGTAGTAAAGTTCTTAGGAGACGGTTCCACGCTGGTGTGCTTGGGTTAGACTCCAAAAGACGTTTTTCGAGAGCTTCTAAGTCTTCTGCGTGGACGACGTTGCCTTGCTGGCCGGGCATGAGGAACAGAGTGCTTATTATGGAATTGGTATTACCAAGGGCCGCTGCAGTAGCATCAAGCACAGGATCGTAACCTGCCAGGAATCCTTTCTTGTAGAGGACTGCTGGTACAGGCACCAATCGACGTTGTCTTACATTAGGAGAGACTACGAAGTACATCTCGCCATCCCTGCCTTCCACAGATGAGCCCGTGCAGTCAGTCTGAAATGAAAGCATAATGGTTTTATTAGATAATAGTTTTTACTCGCGATTCCGTCTGGTTTATCGCTATTATAACAAACACAATTTCACATTTATAATATTAGTGCGGATAGAGATACGGATCCATGACAGTTACAACATTGTTCACATTACAAAAGAGACATGAACGAGCATTATTGTACCTAAGTAAATCAAAAAAACCTTGCGTAAACTATTATTAGATAAGCTGAAAAATAAGGATAATAAAGTTACCAACTCACCTGGAAAATATTAGTAGAAAGCGCAGCTAGAGGAGGTTGCATTGTAATCGTATTAGCTTTCATGTACTCAATTATTCTACCCCAAGTATATCTTTTCACCAGTAAATTGGTTCTTCTTCTAATAATATCGCTTATCAGCTTAAAGTTGATTTCTTCAACATGACCGTTGTAAAAATGTTGTGCTCTTTCCTTATAGAATGTTAGAATTTTACCCTTGGTTCTATCGCTGTACAGCTCTCTAATGAATGCAGATACAGCGACGCCTGATGTTGGGGTAGTGTCAATGGAATCTGATATGTTTTTTAGAGTAAAATGAGGGTTAAATGTAACCATGTCGTCTAGTTTGAGTATCTCATTCATTTCTCCTGAAGTTGCACCCCTAGCTCCCATAAACATCATTGCCAACATAGATGTAATTGAAAACGGTGACAATACAAAACTTCTTTTATTGGGAATATTTTCAACAACAGCGTTCCAGTATCTGAAAGCTAATTCGTTACAAAGTTCAGTGAACTGTGCAATGTCTTCACCTAGATCTTTAGTAGTAACCTCTAATCCTTGATTTTCTTTAGAAAAGTCCAAAACTATATCTTTGTCGGGACTTTCTTGGTTGTGATTATCATTTTTAGTTTTGTCCTTAGGTATTTCATTGGCTTTTGGCGGTGAAACAGTTGATATGAGTTTCCAAGAGTTGTTTCGTTCGTTGGCAATTTCTTTGTAGTCTATGTTTACCTTCTGAATTTTCTTCTTAAACTCATCTATCTTTGGTAATGACGTAATTTCTTTGTCCTCATTGTCATTTGAAACATTTTCACTTAAACGATTGATTTGTTCTACCTGAACTTTCTGTAAAATTTGCTGATGAGGAGCTTCAGTTGACAAAGTTGATTCTTTGGAGGGCTCCTTAGGTGCATTGGTGACTGCGATATCATTATTTTGTTTATCTGAAATTGCTTGGGAGGTTTCAGTTAGGTTTTCAAGTTTTATGGGCCTAATCGGTATATCATTGCTTTCAGGAACAGATACATCATTTTGAGCAGGTGTAGAAATTTTAACAAAATTATTATTTTCTGGTTTTTCGATTTCCGGTTTTTCTTGATTAGACTTTTGAGGCAAATCAATCTCTTTATCTATTGTTACAATATCTGACGAAGTAATTTCATTCTGAGGCACTTGATCTTTTATCGCGGAAGAATTATTTGTGGAATCTTTAGAGTTTGCATCTGAGTTAACAGCAATAGTTGTTGAGGTTTGTTCAGTTTTTTCAGTGGTTGGAATTTCATTGCTATCTTTCACATTATTTTCATTACCAACAATAGATTGCGGTGCTTGATTTACCACCTGAGATAATAAATCATCCATAGATTCAGATAAAATGGCATCCATAGGTGTTCCAGTAGATGGTATAGCTACTATTTCTGGCACAACAGTAGTTTCCAGCGTGGGTTCATTGACTTTATCCGAAGTGTCAGTATCTGTCGATGTTTTGTTATTTTCATTTAATGGATGTGGATTGATTGTAGATATTTTAATAAAGTAATCAGTTTCATGATTTGTAACTGGGGTTGTTTTATTAACTGGTTCTGCTTTTAAGTCCGAAGGAATATCAAATTCCATGCTATCTTTACTTTCAATATCCATATTCATTGCATTGGTAGCTTCTAATAAATCGCTTGTGGTTGGAATGGGTTGATAGTTTGTACTACCAAGATCTGAAGCTATTTGGCTTATACTTTGTGCAACATCAAACACAATATTTGGTTCGTTGACTTCCAAGTCGGGTTTTGTTTCAGCATCACTTGTTGATGGTTGGCTAACAGCAGCCATAAATTCAGTTGATGATACCGTAGTCGATGGTGATACAGATTGAGTAGTTATGGTCGTAGTGTTTTCTCTATCAATGTCTACGTTGTTAGGCGTAGATGAAAGTGGTAATGGTGTGCTCGGCACCGGCTTATAAGTGGTTACGGTGGGTTGTATTTTTTCAGCCACTGTTGATGGCAACTTCGATATCGATACGAAATTTCTCTTCGTGGTACTTTCCGAAGAGGCAATAAATTTAGTAGTTTGGACAGGTTTGCGTGTCGATCTTTCAGTTACATAAGCCACTGTAGATACTGGACTGATCGAACTAATTTTCTCGTAAATGGGACTACTTTTCTCGGTGGTGGAAGAACCAGCAGTAGTTGATTGAACTTGAGGTTTTGCTGTCTGCTTTTCAGTGGTTTTTGGAGTTGTAGAAGAAACTTGTCGCCGCGTAGTTGAAAAAGGTCTAGTGGTAGCTGGTTTGGCCGTTATTTTGACGTTCGGTTTAGCAGTTGTAGTAAGTCTCGTCACAGAAGATGTTGTTCGTGGCTTAGAAGTGGTAGAAGTAGGAGGACGTCTGGTGGTAGGTGTAGTGCGAGGTTTACTGGTAGTTGTTGTGGTAGGCTTAGCAGTAGTGGTGGTAGGTTTAGCAGTAGTGGTGGTAGTGGTAGGAATCTCCGTTGTAGTGGTTGTCGTGGTAGTAGTTGTGGTAGTAGTGGTAGAGGTGGTGGTTGGTTTTCGAGTAGTGGTTGTAGTAGTGGTAGTCGGTTTCGGTGTTGTAGTAGTTGTAGTTGATGTTGAGGTTGGTTTAGCTGTAGTAGTGACTTCTCTAATCAGCTCAGTAGTAGATGGCATTTTCTCAGTCACTGTTTCCTTTTCACTTTCTTTTTGAACCGTTGTGGAGCTAATTATTGGGTTGCTCCCTTCCTTACTAAGGTTCTCATCGAAATTAATGCGATCAAATTCGAAAGTTTCAGTTTCAGGAGTAGAAAACGAGCCCGAAGTCTTATCTGGGACGATATCAACACCTGTGTTGCCGAAAATCGATGGCAATATGAGGCTCCACGAATCGGAAACATCAGGAGTATCTAAAGTAGGATTTGTCTGAGGATTATTTTTGTGCGCTTCCATCTGAGCTTTCAATACATTTTGTACGTTGGTGACTACGCTATGCACTTTAGTATAAGGAGGCTGGCTGAAGTTAAAGGCTATGGTTGGTTGGTTATCGTTAGCGAACGTCACGAGGCCTTCTGATTCTTCTCCAGCAGCTACTATAGCTTGAATCTCTTGTAAAGTCATCAGTCTCTTCACTAACTCTCCTGATTCGTCGAAAGTGTAGAATTCATAGCGGTCTGGAGTCAGGAGGTTGACTGGGCTTCCAACAGTCGCAGGACCATTGGAGGGTGGTGGAAGGGTATTCCCAACCGCATCGGCGATATACGGTCGCTTGGAGCCCCTGAAAATATGAACAAACACTGTTCAATTACTGATGCTACTGTATTTTACAAATAATATGGTATTACATGCACAGTAGTGCATGAAGCAAAATACGCCGTAATACGAACTTCTAATGAATGAATATAATTGATATGAATTCAACGATGCGTGCCAACTGAAATCATTGGAGCGTTAAGAACATGATCAGTGGCTATCAGTGGCGCCTATACGTCATTGTGAGATTGTTTATCGTGTGAACATTACACGCTTTTGATTACAGGGCTGTGATGTGATACATTAGGAAGAACTATGTACTTTAAAATGGCAGAGAAACCATAAAAACACTTAAAAATATCGTACGGCAAGCTAACTTGGTCTACTGGTTATATTTATGGTAAAGAGAGAAAAGAGACCTCAAATGCAAATTAAGAGGTACCTAGAGCTAAATAAACGTGTTGATGTTACAAAACTTTACTTGTTGGTACGAGTAACTATATTGTTGATTTCTCCTGTTGGAAATGTTTAGCAATGATCTTCTTTTCTGTGATCGGTCTTACTAATGTGAATTTAAGTGGGTTACACTGTGTTCGAACGGTACTCGACTGTTAAAAATTATTCAGAAGAATAACGTGAAGCATTCAAAATAATTAAAATTACTACTAACAATTCTCGTGTTGATGATATTTGTTCCTTGAACACGCAAAATCCATTAGGGCACTGTTTATCCACCTTACAGATTTAAAAAATATTTAAGTTAAAGCCATTACTTTTCCTTTTATGCACTAAATTTGGATATATCATTTAAATAAATCTTGAAAATAACTAATAAAAGGGTTTGGGTAAAAGTGTTGTCATTTGTAAGTCATACATTTTCAGGGTGAGTGGCCATTCGTAAATTTGGTAAACTATGACAGATTTATTTAAAATAAATTTATTTTGTTGTATGACGTAATACTCTGAAGTGCATCGGAGCCGAGATATTTAAATATTCATACCTGGGCGTATTATCAGTACCAAAAACTGAATACTTAAATCATGAATCGGTCCTGGGTTCAAATCCCGGTAAGGGCAGATGTGTTGAGCGCGAATATTTGTTCCTGAGTCATGGATGTTTACTATGTATTTAAGTATATATTTCTCTACATAAGTATTCATATCGTTGCCTAGAGCTTAAATTGGGACTAGGTCAATTGGTGTGACATTGTCCCCTGATATTTATTTATTTATTATTATATCCTGTGTGGTTGCCGGGTTAGAATAGTGCCACTCCATGTCTTCTCGTGGATGTCGTAAGAGGCGACTAAGGGAATAATAAAGGCTTCTAGTACTCTTAGGCGATGGGCTTGCAACCTGTCACTAATACACTGGTAAACATCTTAGCCTGATTGTGCAAAACGTGGTTACAGAATTATCAACAACTTATTTAAGAGTGCTTGGTAATTCTGTAGCTCTGCCTACCCCACTCTGGGAATGAAGGCGTGAATTTATGTATGTATGTATTATTATATCCGATATTATTTAACGCCAAAAATTATACCTATATCTATGTTTATTTAGAGGTCCTCTAACTTACCCAATGCCCTTAGAGTAATAACATATTCCAAGAAAATACTATCAAATGATATCAACAAGGATGAGGTCGACCAGCAGTGGACGTCTTTCAGCTGAGATGATGAGCGTTATGAAGGATGAGATAAAAAAGACGACGAGCAGATGAAACCAACCTGCTCTCGTCAGCCAGCACGCAGGCAGCCGCAAGCAGCACACAGAAGGCGGCGCGCATCTTCTCGGCCCATACACGCTCTGCACCTGGAATTAAATAAACAAAAAAAGTTTATTAATTGCACATGCAAGAAATGATACAAAAACTGGTCAAGTACGAGTCAGACTCTCGCACCGAGGGTTCTGTACCGTCCCATAGTAGGTATTATTATGTTCTAATTTAAATTCAATTTGAACGACTCACACGACCATTTTTAATTTTATTAGTCATACCAAAGTTGACGATTGTATGTATATTTTTCTGTTTTTACGATATACGAACATAACAATGCGAATATTGCTACTTGGTGGTAAGTACGGACAGACCCTGAACAAGGCACCACCCTAAGTAGGTAGGTATATGTTGGCGCATCAAATAATAAACACTACATCATGTATGTGACAACCCTATTCTTATAATCAGAGATCGGAATAGGTAGAGCTAATGTGCCTAAACTTGATGCATGTCCATTCATAAAAGTGTTCCTATTTCACTCACTCATGAATGAATATGCGTCAAGTTTAGGCAAATTAGCTCTGCCTATTCCGATCACTGCTTATAATGAATGGGATAGCATGTATTGTAGGTATTAGAGGTATAGTCGCTGTAAAGGTTTTTTTTTTGCTGAAGTATTCTCAGATTTACGTGTAGTACGAGTATAGTAGTATAGTATAAGTATAGTGAATTTAACAATAGTAACAGTAAAAAAAAAACTGAATTATGGTTCCGTACCGAAATGGTAAGAAAGGAACGCTTATAAGACTTCTTTGTCCGACTGTCTATCTGTACGTCACAGCAGGTTTTCTCAGCAAATACAAATGCTATCAACTTGAAATTTGGTATAGCTGTACAACTTCCCTGCCCGCATCTGTCTTTAGTAAGACACCAGATAAAATAATTATATTAATAATTGAAAAGGAGTCTAGAATGGGGGGTTGAAAAATGAAAGTGGTTTGATTATGGCAAAAGAGGTGTCATATGAAAGGGCACAATCTGCATATTTTACAACTAAGCCAAAAATATACAAATATGACGGTTTTAAAGTCATGTTTTAATTTCAGAACCAAATTCGGTACTTGAAAGTTCAATTCAACTGAAACAGTTTCTATTCAATGAATCATCGTGGTTGGCATACGTTATGCAAGGCTTTATGTAAGTCCAAAATCGATAGGCACCTAGATGAAATCACTGAAATTGCAATTGTAAGTATTGTTAAGCGAAACGGTCTCTGATTTGTAATGAATAAAGTTGTCTCGTACAAAACAACAGTTAGAGCTTAAAGTGGGCTAGTCACGTAAGATGAATTTGAAGACTGAGCAATAACAGATCACGCAGCGGAAACGGAAGGTTCTATAAAAACTAACACTCAGCCTCAATACGCATCCAGTTCACGGTAAAACGACAAAAGAAAAGAAAGTTCAGACGTAAAAACATTTTTTACACAAAACATGGCAATTATAATCGCCAATCGCAAACAAAAAGTGTAAATAAACCTGTTGGACCGGTCGCGGCACGGTCATTGTCGCGAGAACTAGAACCACTAGTTTCTTGCGCTCTGTTGACTCAACGCATAGTTCTTTTTTTCCGTTTACATTGCTTGTTTTGCTGGTGTCATTGCTTCGACGGAGCCCCCGGAGCGTCTATACGTCTCGTTCTTTTTGTAAAAAACCGGTATTCAGTGCGAAGACTCATTTATTTGACCCCACGCTGTGAACCGCGACGAGTTCCGTTGTATTTTGACAAGTTGTTTGCCGACAAATATGTGGGACACCTGACATCCGAGCGGCCGGGGCTAAATTGGGTCAATAAACTAAATGTGAGGTAAATTATGTAAGGACATTAATACAGCCGTTGCAAAGGTGAAGGACCTCGTAATAAGTAATAATACGAATTTATGAGTGTAATCCCGGAGATAGCTACAGCCTTATATGAGCTTAATGGGGTCTACTTTATCACATAAAACGCCGAGTTCAAGCGTAATGTGAAAGAAAAAAGAATTCTAGCACTTGTGTGTGACACAGTGCCAACGATCTAAATTCTTAGTTCTAAAGTGTATACTCGTACAACTTTGCTACATATAAAACTGGTTTATATTAAAAATAGCAAACTTGACACTTGCATGGGTTAACCGGCGGCGCGGTCGGATG
This sequence comes from Acleris emargana, assembly GCA_927399475.2. Lineage (NCBI taxonomy): Eukaryota > Metazoa > Arthropoda > Insecta > Lepidoptera > Tortricidae > Acleris > Acleris emargana. Next base: position 5,547,929 of record OV656847.1, read on the forward strand.
GGCCCCCGCAATCACCTGACGCAACCCGTTACGCGCCGGAGTCGATGCGCTGTAATTGTGAGATAATTGAGCCTGAGTGCCTCCAGAATGATTGACACTGACATGATATGATGTAATCGAGAACTGGGTCGAAAGATGAGCGATTTGATCGGTTGTAGGCTAGCTGAACTGATCTGAAGTCAGTCATGTAATGGCAATGTCAAATTCACAAAGTCTAACCTAACCTTTATACTGTTTATTTATATGGGATAAAAATAGCATAAGTAAATAACTTTGTAGACTATAACAACTTATTAAAACAAAAAGGCACTGAAAAGTCAATTAATAACGACGCGAACCTGTTACAAAAATGAACTAGCAGAGTTTTACAAACTTTAACTAAAGATGACGTTGAAACTCACGGCGACAATGTCTTCATCTAAAATTTACTCTCTGACAACGAGTCTTATAATGACTTTAAAAGCAAAGTCGAGGTAATGACGCTGTTTATAAGTACCGTCATGTGTTAGAATGACTTGGACTGTGTTTTTAAAGGACAACTTTTAATGCTTTGCCAGTAAAATTCTACGTATTCCGAGCCTTTACGTTCTTATTAAGCTAACCGTTTGGAACGGCGTGCTGAGCTGTTTTGTTGCCAGAATTTCCTAAAACGTTGGCAAATGGTTTTATTTGTTAACTTGCAGTTTGCCATGTTGGATATTGGCTACGTGGGTAGACCTGCAGAAGGAAGACCCAGTATACGGTGAAGGATGTAAAAATCAGAGGTGTTAATCTAACCGTCCATGTCGATTTGCCACGCCCTGAGATATCTACAGCATCGGCTGAAGTGCTTCCTGGACGAAACCTTTGATCACTTTAAAAATACACGCGCTAAGATTAGACTCACCGGTTAAAAATAAAATGATTTAAGAGAGTCACTAACTGTAATCTGAATGTAGTAGGCACGGAACTGATGATTGTGACAAAGATTACTAGGGAGTTATGCAGTTTAGTTAAAGCTGACAGAAAAGGACAGAGCTACATAACTTCTACAGCTCTGTCCTTGAAAAATGTACTGCAAAACTTTGTCATAATAACCATTCTGATGTAATCATATTGATGAGCTACATATGAGTACTATACTGTTAAATGCTTTTCTAAATATCCAAGGATTTCAGAGCGAGAAATAAACGGCAGAGAAAATGAGAGATATATTTTCTGCGTAAAGAAGGTACAGAGCAACCTTTTTTTATGGCATTTGAAGGCAATCGAGCACACAGGCCACCTGATGGTAAGTGGAAACTGTGACCCATAGATATTCGCATTCACAAGACTGCAAATACACTGCTAACCCTGGGACTAAGATGGAATGCCTCTATGCTAGTCATTTCACCGGCTGTCTTATCCCCAAACCAGAAAATTTTATTGTTTGGAATTTCTTCTCAGATTTCAGTTAAATGGGTATTTTGGACGTTGTCGCTTAAATGTCTTTGACAGATTAGGCAGCAGTTCTAACATGACGGCACAGTGCCAAAGCACTAAAGTACTTCATATACTTGGTGTACCTAAGTCTTTCTATTTAAAACGATTTCCCAAACCTTTATCGACCAAAGCAAAAGCAACGATAGCAAAAGCAACGCATTCTTATTGTTAAGGGTGATGTTAAAACAGACGTTTTTTTCATAACATTAAAAATATGAATACATCGTGAACAAAGGCAAATAACTCCTTGTTTCAAAGTTCCGATAAAGGCCGGGTAATAAAGTTTTATCCTTGGGGGAAATTTAGTTAACTTCCGAAGTTTATGAGAACTTTATTAACGAACAAGTTTAACTTAATGAAGTATTAAGCTTGTGGTGCACGTAATATAATTTTTGGAGTTGCGAACAATGATAATTAACTGAGCAAAGAGAATCATATTTTCCCTTTTTATTTCGCAGTGGCTGCAATTCCTTGGAGATCTACCGACAGTGAGAACTGTTTGCAGACGCAGCGCTTTATTTATCTTAGCCTTTGTCCCGGTTGATAAAGCATCCATCACTCTCGCACATACTCGTACATACTGGTCAGAAAGTGACAATAGTTTCATCGACGTTTATCCACATCGATAATGAATGAACGACAGTTACGATCCATGTTAATATTACAAATGCGAAAGTGTGTCCGTTTGTTTCATTTTTAGGATTGAACGCCTCAATGGATAGACGTGAAAAGCACGGGATCTATTCCCGTGCTTTTCACGTCTATCCATTGAGGCGTTCAATGTCCGTCCGGAGACTGACAAAGTTTATTTTAACACCAAGAAAATTGGACACACAGGGAATAGTGATAACGACTTCAACGTGGACGGAGTCGCGGGCAAAAGATAATATAAATTTTATTGAAATTATTATTGACCGTAAAAATGATTTACGGTACGATCCAAAAATAATATTTTTCATTTGCAACAAATAATCAATAATGCAAATAATCTCAAAGAAATAGCAAAAACTGTTGTATGCGTGGGATTTTGAAAGCTCCATTTAGCATTTTTTTTTATAAAAATGTAAGTGGTTCGACTAGAGACGAATCAAATTAAATTAATAATTGCCTCCTAAATAGAAAGCAATACTTTATCAAAATTGGATAAGATGGTGGTACCAACCCGGACGGACCCTGCACAAGGTCCTCCCACAAGTAAAACGTCGATTCGCACGGAAAACTTAATGCCCCATTAAATATTTTTCTTCGTGCTCCCAACAGTTTAATTATCATGTTTGCGTGCTTGTCCCTAATTAGTGTGAATGACCGACGGCGTAAAACATTCTTTTGTAATGTTAATACCGCAATTAATTATAACACGTTGTCTGGATAATTCAAACGTTATGTTTATAGTACTGTAGTTGACTAGTTAATTTAGTTTCTCAGAAAATTAAGATTCTTCCGTCTTGCCGAATTTTGTTACCGTTAAAAATGATGGAAGTTATTTAATAACTTATTAGTTACTACTGTAGGTAATGCCAATGAGGTCTTATTAAACGATATCACAATATCTCGTAGCACAAATTGGAATGATGAATCGTGTTTACATACATACAATATCACCACCACGCCTTCATTCCGAGTTCCGACGATGCGTTAGCCTAGTTGTTAGTGACCCTGCCTACGAAGCTAGCGGTCCTGGGTTCGAATCTCGGTAAGGGCAGATATTTATGTGATGAGCGCAAATATTTGTTTCTGAGTCATGGATGTTTTATATGTATTTAAGTATATATTTCTCTATATAAGTATTTATATCGTTGTCTAGTACCCATAATACAAACCTAGAGCTTAGTTTGGGACTAGGTCAATTGGTGTGACATTGTCCCCTGATATTTATAATTATTTATTTATTATTCCCTGAATGGGGAGCCAGAGCTACAGAATTACCCGTAACTCTAAAAATTCGTTGATAATTCTTTAACCACATTTTGCGCAATTAGGTCAAGATATTGCATGTGCAGTGCATTATTTTTTTAATATTTCCATTTCCTACTAATGGCGGCAATATTACCCGCAATAGTAAAAAAAAGATTCATATCAAATCAAAACAAACAAATGTAACATTCGATACGAGAGAAGAGAAGTAAAAAATATGTTCATCAAATGACGAACAACGCTTACATATTAATTATGTTCTTTCTTGTTTCTTCGATAGTTAACATCTAACTAAAGATTAATTAAGCATTGTTGTTCACAAAACCGAATGTCTCTTGTAATTATAAGTCCCTGTTGATGTAACTGCCGTCTCAAACGTTTTTGAGATCATTATAAGCCAACATTCGCGTGACGACACGCTACAGGTAAATCACAATAGGAATACGGTATTTGTATGTAGTGGTAACCAACACAGCAATGCTTTAGAAGGAAATACACGCACACATGTCACTGTGCCAGTATTAGATATGACTATTTTTATATGCTTACAAGCACATAAGAACACGCAAGGCTGAATAGATTTAACTTCGTGATCAAGCACGTGGGAAATAGGATGCTAGTTTTTGTTGAGTTCTGGACCTTAATTTGGTATTATGTAAATATATATTTATGTAAGTTATGTTTCAATGCAATAAGTCATTCGTTATCATGAGATCTTGATCATTGTGTAAATTGTAATTAGGTTCCTAATTATATTATAATACTAGCGACCCGCCCGCGGCTTCGCCCGCGTGGAATGTATTATACATATAAACCTTCCTTAAGAATCACTCTATCTATTAAAAAAAACCGCATCAAAATCCGTTGCGTAGTTTTAAAGATTTAAGCATACATAGGGACAGACAGCGCAAGCGACTTTGTTTTATACTATGTAGTGATTATCTGTTTATAATAGAGCGGCGAGTTCGTTGCAAAATAGAAAAGTTTAGACAGTCGTTATTTTTTTACCTTTTATTCTAGTTTACATAAGTTGAATAGACACTAAACTTTATTACCTATACTAAAAATGCGAAAAAGAATGCCAAATACTTAATGATCTGTGACTCGTAACAGAAGCATATAAAGTGTCTGCAATGATGATCTAACATTAATGATAATGTGGAATAAAGCAGTATTAAGACATAAATATTATAATAGTTATTTATGTAACTGGTACATAATGATGCTTCTTTAAGAACGAGTACTTAAAGAGCTAATTATGAACCGTTGCATACATAACTTTTTCTACGAGCTTAAAATTACAATGACAGATGTGGCTAACTTTTCTCGTATACTTTACTCGATTTTTCGCTCTGCTAGAACGGTACGGGTGACCACCAGTTATAACAAACTAAAATTGCCCAGCCTTAGGACGACATCGAAGGGGTAAAAAACTCATATAGAATAAATAAAGTACGATATCCATTAAATGTTATTTAAAGTAATAACGTTGACAATACAATAACCAATATATGTAAAACAAAGTAGAATAGAGGCTAAGGCTTTATTGTACTCCGTAAAACCATATTGCTTTTGACATGTTTATCGTATTGACAACGTTAGGATAATTATTATTTAATCATTATAAATAAATAAACATCGGGCGACAATCTCACACAAAATGGCTAGTCTTAAACTAAGCTATAGGCTTGCACTATGAGTTCTAGGTAATGATAAACATTCTTACATAGATAAATACATACTAAAATACGTAGAAAACATCCAAGACTTAGGTAAAAAGACCCACGCTCATCACAAAAATATTTGCTCTAACCGGGAATCGATCCGAGTACCGCTAGCTTCGTAAGCAGGGTCGACCAACTAGAATGCGTCGTCATAACAGTAACAATAATGGTGGCAGTGTTAAACAATACGATAGCATGGCTAAAGCAATAAGGTTTCGCCGAGTAGAATAGACCTCCCGGTCCGAATTAGACTCATTGTTTAGCCATAAAGATATACAGGGTTATTGATAAGTCGACCTATTCCCCTCTAGGGGTTATGGGAGAGGTCATTTGCAAATTCCTGTGTTTATATCAGAAAACCTATCCCCTCATATGAAATGGTTGCATTACATTACGAAAGATTACGCCAAGTCCAATGGATTCAAACATTGCTGGGTAACAAATGGCAAGATCTTTCTGCGGAAACAAGAAGGAGCCGGTGTCATTCCCATCAACAGCGAGCAGGATTTGAAGAACTTGGACAAGCCTAATAACGGTCTGTGACTGGACTTCTTAACATCCTGTTTCCGATCGTTTAATTATATGTATATTGTTTTGTTATCGTATTGTCATTACATTATGTGTGTAAACTCGTATCCAACATCGTTACCATTGTCAAATAATCTTTTTTGTAACTTTTGCGCTGCCAGTTCGTCGTTTTTCTGCCACATACACTATAATATTTTCTTCTGCACCCTCTTCAATTATATCAGGTACTGTCTAGAATACAAAGCCTCTAACAAACACAAATATACAAGATTACATTCACGGCCCATCTATTTCCACTTGATGCAAGCAAGTTTCGAGCTTAGCCAACAATTACAGGACTGTATTGTAATATTACCCTCGGTGCCTATCACTTCCCACATGACGCGTGTTAAAATCCTAAACCCGTAATGACTAGCACGCTAGAAATTACTAATGATTTGGAGAATATGGCGGTTTCTAAATCATATGTTTGCACACCGGAAAACTGTTTGGAGCTTCTTCCCGACATTAGTGAATCGCTTACTGTGTTACACTTGAATATTAGAAGTATTGGATGTAATTTTAATGAGCTCCAGATACTTTTGAAGAGGATAAATATTGTGTTTGATATTCTTGTATTAAGCGAATGTTGGCTCAGCAAATGCCCGTATTTACCAAACTTGCCGGGATATACATCATTCAAATCTAAACACACTAACCAAAATGACGGTGTAGTTATTTTTGTCAAAACGGTCTTGGCTTGTACGGTTGTGAAGCAAAATCTTGCTGACGCCAATTGCCTTATTTTGAAGCTTGCCAATGAAATTGCATTAGTAGCCGTATATCGTTCCCCCTCTACTAGGAATATTGGTAAATTTCTCGAGTCTCTTGATAACACGCTGGCTTCATTGAGTAGTTTTAAGACTGTCGCCCTAGTTGGTGATATTAATATTAATATAGTGCCCGGAAGTGGTGATCAAAACGCTGATCCCTATCTCACCCTTGCTGCTGCTAATGGTATGTTGCCTGCGCATGTTTTACCTACAAGAAAAAACAGTTGCTTGGATCACGTGCTTCTTAAATCAGATACATCATCCATCACATTAGTTATAGACTCACTCATTACTGACCATACACCTGTTATAGTTTGCTGTAGTCGGAAACGAGCACTAACCAAAACAGCACGTAATAAAATCATATTTGACGAATCAGCTTGCGTCAATATCATAGGAAGTTATGATTTCTCATTTATTTTGTCCATTTCTGACGTTGAAAGGGCTGCGTATTCATTTGTCACTGCATTAATGGATATTATGAAGACTCACTCTAGACACGTGCGCATAAGTAGCAAAATGCGAATTATAAAGCCCTGGATGACACCTGGTCTTTTACGCTGTGTTAGAAATCGTGATCGTTTATATAGATTGAGTAAAAAAGACCTCAATAACCATCTGGCAAAACTAACATATACTCGTTATAGGAATTATTGTACGAACTTGCTTAAAAAGGTTAAACAAGCCTATGAGCGGATGGAGTTCCAAAAAGTAAAAAATAACCCTAGAGCTACTTGGAAGCTTATTAAAAGTATAACCAACCTTGACCGCAAAACTTCCACTGCGGATAAGCTTTTGTCCCTGAATGGGAATCCGGTAGTGGCAGTTAACATGGTCAATGAATACTTTAGTGGTATTGGGAAAGACCTCGCCTCAAAACTCACTGGACATTCCAATCATGACGCAGACGCACATTACCAAAATCATAACCAAGTTAATTCTATGGCTCTAATGCGGACTGACAACGAGGAAGTTGAACGCATTACTATGGCACTTCGAAATTGTGCAGTAGGTTGGGATGGTATTCCAGCGTCATTGCTTAAGGCCGCGCGTTCCGTCCTAGTGCCAATAATGACGCACATTTATAATCTTTGTCTGTCGTCTGGTACATTCCCCCAGGTATTCAAAAGAGCTCTTGTACACCCTATCCATAAGAACGGAGACAGAGACAGTGTCAGTAATTATAGGCCAATCTCCGTTTTAACCACACTTTCTAAAATTCTAGAAAAAATCCTAAATTCTCGTTTAACAAAATATCTTGACGCCTATTCTATACTTTCTAGTAATCAATTTGGCTTTCGGTGTGGTAAGTCTACAGAGGATGCTGTACTAGCGCTTACAAACTCAATCATAGACAACTTTAATTCTAAACTTAAAACTATTGGCATTTTTCTTGACTTGTCTAAGGCTTTTGACACTGTCTCTGTACCGATTCTTCTGGGAAAACTGGAACGTATTGGGGTACGAGGACCTGTACTTGATATCTTCAAAAGTTACCTCAGTTCTCGCACGCAACAGGTACGCATAGGGGAGCATACTAGTGATGACGTGACCCTTTCGTTTGGTGTACCCCAGGGTAGCGTGCTCGGGCCGACCTTATTTTTGGTATATGTAAACGATCTGTGCAATCTAGCTCTCAATAATGTACAAGTTTTCGCGTATGCTGATGATACTGCCCTTATAATCCAGGCACCTTCATGGGAGGAGGCCCGCCTAATTGCAGAGGATACATTAAGGATAGTGATGCAATGGTTGGCAAATAATTTGTTGACAATTAATGTTAGCAAATCCACTTTCATAACCATTGCCCCCAAAGCATCCTCTTTGCCTCCCTCCTCACTGTCTATTCGTGCTCATAATTGCTTCCTCAATGACGTTTCATGCTGCTGTACTGAACTAACGCAATCCCGCAGTGTTAAATATCTTGGTGTTTTTATAGACTGTTTAATGAGTTGGAGTGACCAAGTGGAGGCGGCTGTCGGTCGGATTAGAAAACTAATCTACATCTTCAAGACCCTTAGATCTGTCGCTGACGAACAAATTTTAAAAATTGTTTATTTCTCACTGGCACAGTCTGTTTTGACTTACTGCTTGGCGGCCTGGGGTGGGTCAGGGAAAACTAGATTCCTCCGACTTGAGAGAGCTCAAAGGGCTGTGCTTAAAGTTATGCTTTGCAAACCCATTCGATTTCCCACTATCGAACTGTACACGATAGCTAAAGTCTTAACTGTTAGACAGTTATTTATTCTTAAAATTATATTACGCAAACACCTCACCTTACCTTTTGCTAAAAATACTACAAAGCGACGGGCTGGCCGCATCTGTAAACTCAGACCTACACGTATTGCTCTTGTTAGACAACATTACGATTATCTTTCAGCTAAAATGTACAACAAATTGAATAAGTTGTTAAACATTCATGTATCTACATACTGGGAATGTAAGAATAAAGTGACCAATTTTTTACAAAAACTTTCTTATGATGAGACTGAGACACTTGTTAATGGTAACTAATGACCTTATTTCTTATTGTTATTACTAGTGATATCATTCCTAGTAATCTAACTAAGAATAATTTACTTTTTAGATGTAATACTTACCTACTTGTTTATACTACGGACTACACATAGTTATAATAATTATTGTACTGTATGTAGAACGCTATTCCTCTATGTCCCGAGGTGGGCGTAAACAGCTGCGACACAGTTTATACTAATGCAGCTGCTTACGATCTTAATTGTTAAAATATGCATGTTATTATGTTCAATAAAAATCTTAAATAAAAATCTTAAATCATTTTGGTCCCATAATACCCTATGTGAAAGTGAACCATTTATGAGATAATTGAAATTTAAGTTTTTTTGCTAAAAAAGTCAAGAAAGCATCTTCAAAAATTTACAAAAAAAAAAATAGCTATTGGACAAGACCAAAATTGTAGTACTTATGCAATATTAAAAGTAGAAATATCTGTACACGTTCAAGAATGCGAGCCCAAAAAGTAAAAAAAAAACCATGTTTTTTATCAGTTTATCCAACATAAATGACACAAAAACAGAAAAATTTACTAACTTTTGCGTAGGGTATTATGGGACCAAAATGAATGCAAATGATCTCCCCATAACCCCTAGAGGGGAATAGGTCGACTTACCAATAACCCTGTATACGTATAATCAAATCGAGCGAGTTAAGAGCTCCCTAGCTAGACAAACAATGTAACCCTGAACTGAAAGTAACCTAACGGAACCACGGGTCGACGGCCTGTCTAATGTTCTCGTTATTTGCAGGAAAAATGATAATCACTGTGTTTGCATAGTGGCTTTGACTTGTATTTATGAGGCTCTTCGTGGTTGGTGATAGAGTTGATTGTTGCGCGGATGTTGAAATATGGGAATTGCCTCCGGAATTAACATTTCAAGTTTGGTTTGTACCAGACCGTTTGACACACCGTCGTCTGGCGAGTTTAGGTTTACCTGATTCTTATACTCTGATTATTCTAAGATGATGCGTGTGACAGGCGTGTTTCGTAATTTCAATTACTTACTATATACTCACAAGCGAGTTGTTTAAAAAAGAGCGAATAATTATTTAAATTCCTGAATGGCGTCGCTAGGTTTATGTAAGGAAATAAGTGTAATTAGTGTTTATATGAGCCGTCACAGGCATCATCTTAGAATAATCAGAGTATAGTCATTACAATGAGGATTTAGATCGGCCGGCCAAGTGTGAATCGGACAGTCAGATAAAGGGTTAAGTACCGCTGTAGGTACTATATTGAGATTGAGTAAAAATGCCGAAAAAAATACCAGTATTGAGTCCCATTTACACGGAAATCGGGGATTTTGACAGTACCTAACTGAAGTCAACGTGTTGTGCAAAGTCGATAGAATATATCGATAAACGTAAAAAGACTGATGATTATTATTGGTGATTATTATTTACATCTTCAATATTTGAATAGCTTAGTTTTATTTTAATTTAAATAACTACATAAAAAAGCCCAAAGTGAAATAGTATCAATTTAAATATCTGGGGACAATCTCACACAAGTGGATCTAGTTCTAGGCTAAGGTCAAAGCTTGTACTATGGGTTCTAGATATGCATAGAAAACATCAAAGACTAAGGATCACGTACACGTGTTTATCACACCAATATTCGTCCTTACTGGAAATCGAACCCGGGACCGCTAGCCTTGCAGGCAGGGACACTTCCAACTAGGCTAACTGGGTCATTATGACTATAACTTATAATAATAATAGGTATCTAGGATCGAAAGATGAAAAAAACATTTGTTAATTTAAGGCATTTGCTCCTTATACGTAGAGCCCAAGACGAGTAAGATAAATAGATGCGTCTACTGAATTCCGCTAACCCACTTACGTACAATAACATGTGGAGCGACCGGGTCTTGTTTGTTCTGTACGATGAGAATTCCAGACCACTTGTTTGTAGTGCTTAGCCGCCGTGAAATATCGACATCGATCGGTTTTCACAGTATTATTAAAGAGGTGCCTCCCAACTTTTAACTTAAAATTAACACGAGTAGTACTATACAGTTGCGTTTCTCTAATTGCTAATATAATTGAAATTAAAAATTGGAAAGAAGAAGAACGAGCGTTGGTCAGTATAAGAATAACATTATTTTTCAACTCATAATATTTTAAAAACGTAATTAAGTCTTAAATTTGGCATTATGAAAGTGATACTAAAGTCATGTGTCTTAATACAAAAACGCACATATGCAAAGTGACTTTAGATACCCACAATATGATGTTATCCATCAACGAAGTCCAGTCTCACTACTTCATTCTTAGTACATTGACGCCACATTACAAACACATACAACGCCAATTTAAACGGCAGGGCGCTCTCTCATCGATTAAATCTACTCTGAGCTATCTCTTATCCTCTTTTGATAATCATCATTTAAAACTTTAATAAAAAAAATACTCTTACAAAATTAATAATTTGTTAAATTCATCGATAATAACTCATCGATCATTACTAAACACTATACGGAAGCTGAGAAAATAGGTGGACAGTTGGCACCCACACAATGATGTCACCTTACAGTATCCTCCATGGTTTAGTTCAGTGAAATGGAGGGTAGCTGACTCACCGGCCTTTGTGGAGAAAGCGATCGTTTTGTGCAAAATATCAGAGAAAAGGTTTGCAAATTTGACCCAAAAATGGAAATGGCTAAGTCACGAATAGTTTGTGATTATTGTAGAACATGAATTGCTTTTGGTAAAGAACTATTTGAACTTAATAGGTGACAAATGAAAGTGGCGCATTATGAAATTCATTAAGACTAAATCAGTATGAGTTCTGGATTTAATTAATAAACTATAAAGCTTGCTATTTTCTCAAGTAAGGAAAAGGTTTGAAAATATGCCAAAGATTTACCCTCTCTTTAAACAACGTATTCCATCTGAGTATCTTACCCGCTACTCGCATTTTAACCAACGATTTCTAACAATATTTTTCATTTGGATTCCATTTTAAAAGAAACATACGAGCCTTAAAAAAATCAAAAAAAAATGTATATGAACTCTCCAATGAAAACATCCACACAACCAAAACTCCATTTTTTTCATTTTGTTTGATGTTCAAACGGTATTAACGTTTTCAGCCTGTTTTAGATATTTTCGTAAGAGTAAACATGGCAACATCGACTGCCATTTTGATTGCGGCGCCACATATAGTCAACAAAGTCGGAAATATTTGTTTACTGGCAACCTAAGGGTAATAAACAGGATTGGTAAACAGCAATTTAATTATCTTATTTTGAAGTGGGTACGTAATAATATTGAAAATTTAACGGCCTTAAGGAACGTTACTATCACTTTATTAGTACAAGTAATAAATACTTGGGTACTAAATTTATTCGTTGTACGGTTAGCCACTAAAAAAATGATGATTTTGAATATGAGAAATAAATGGGATACGGAAAACATTTTAATTGAAACAATAAAATAGGTATTAATCTCACGATAACTCTAGGCGTCTGTTATACTTTTCTGGTAAAATGTGTGGCTAAGAGTTTTATATTTTCCCATCACAATTAACTAAAACAAACAATCAAACGAGAAAAAACAAACGAGAAAAAACAAACTCGAACCCCAATCAGCGCTCTGAAGCAACTGTAGTATTAAATATGAATATTATAGCGTAGCGTTTGCCCTCCTCCTACTTCTTACTTCTAGTTATCCTACTTAGTATTAAATCGGTTTTCGGTAACTTTTTTTTATTACATGTGTGAACGCAGTCTCAGACTCAGAAATGGTTTCCGTCAATTAAAATATCATTTTCACGCGTCGATATAATTTACGCACTCGTGGATAGTTTTAACGAGGAAACTTTGACACTTGGATTTAAATTTATACGGTTTAAGAGGTTTGTTTATAATATTAGGGTTATTGTAAATTAATTAAGTACTAAATCAAAGCTGATAACGGAGGTTTACTTCTGTCACACACACTACTGTGATAATTTTAGTTTTATTCATTCTTAAAAATACAAGCATTAACCTTTCTGATCTACAAATTACATGCTGCATTTTGTTCTGTTATTAAAATAGTTTAAAAAAAACGGGAACTTGTTTTTTTTTTAAACGGACGACAATGTAATTTGTTTTCGTTTTTATTATCTACGTCCAAGTTGCCGTAGTATGTAGTACCACAGATAAACTGACCCTTATTTGTGAATCTTTGGTGGTCAGTTAACAGTGATGATGCTACGACGATTTGTCTGAGCGGTTTAAAAAATATTCGGATAGTGACCGTATCTTACAGTGTAAAAGTGCACTTAGTGGCAGCCATTAAAAACGTATTTAAATAAATCAAATTGTTAGCCGTTTGGTTAAGAAAAATAACGCAACAATTCCAATCAAGTTAAAAGTCCTAAAAATAGTACATACCATTACGAAGTCGTAACGTATTCAATTCCCTAATAGAGCCGAGTCCTGGCGTCGGGCCAACCACTGAGACTGATTGTTTATTCAATTTTACTTCATTTTTCAGTGTACCCACTCAAATTTAAACATAAATCACTGAGGCGAAACAGATTATGACTTATAGAACCGACGTTTCACAGAGGCTTTTGGGAAATACTAGTACAGTCTTTTTAATTTACGCACTATATAATTTTACCTACCATCAAGAAATTTATGTTTAACAATTTGATGTAATAGGGAGGTACTTTAAATTAGTCGTGTTATATCTGTGCCTCCTGTGACAAGTGATACAACTCGAAAAACACGATTTTACAGGAGAGCAAAAACAAGTTTAAAAAAAATACTGCTCTTAAACGAATACGTTTTTTTGAACATTGCTTTCGATTTTTATAACATGTAATATCACTTTATTAACTGGTTTGACAAAAATAATGATACTAGTTATAGATTTCAAGATATTTGAAGAAACGTCCGAAATGTATCATTTTACATTTCAGATTAATCTATTTAACTCGTGTATGATGATACAACTCGAATTGTATTATTTAACACAAAAAAGTGTAATCAAGGAGCTCTGGTGATGACTGATACAACTTTTTTTTAAAGCTTAATTTTTCTTTTATTTCTTGGGTTAGAGGTCTAACCTTTATACACAAGTTGTAGGGAATTGAATAAGTAATCTTTCTGAAGACGAACGGACATAATATGAAAGATTTTAGTGAGTTGCATCATTAGTCACAAAAAATAATCGTAATTTAAACCGTGACTAATGTTACATATCGAGTTATTCTTAGGTCTGGTAACGAAAAAACATGTGTCAAATAATACAAGTAATTGATCATGATTATAAACGATTGCAATTATGATAATTTTGTTTTTTTAAATATAAGGAATAAAGGAACTAAACATGAAATTAAATCACTGAGGAAACAAATTAACTTATACTCCTTCATTTCAAAGCAAAATTACGATGTTGCAACAATACAGGAGGTAAATTAACCAGTGCATATTGCCATCTAAAACAAAAACTAAATAGGCACCTACACAAAAAAACAAATAACAATTCTCAATCATCAGCATAATCTAATCACCTACAAAACATGAAAATAATGATAACTAAATCTCAGGTAGGTAAGATATGAAGAAAGTTAAATTAAGCTCGCCGTCAGTCGAAGTAGAAAGTACGAATAGGTAGTTAAGTGACATAGCGCATGGTCCACCTGAATTTCATCTTACTGAATTTGATACAATAATTTAAGTCACCACAGAACGGTAGCATTTACTAACCTGCCACTTCACAAAATAAAACATGTTGGTTGGTAAATAACTATTTCTTTCCGTCGCGAGATTTTTACCGTTTTTATCTTGTGTCATAATATTTTACACAAATAACTAGTTCCATACACATGTAGATCATAATATTGTATCGCAGCCATAAAAGGATATTAACATTAAGTTACCTACAATAGAAATCATGCTTACGCGTCGGTTCAGGCCACAGCGAGCGTGTGCTCCCACCCTCGATGACAGGGTGACCATAGCTATGAAGAAAGAGACCAGACTCATTTTTTTGGAACATGAGTTAGCTATGCCATCGTAAACTAGATTTTTTAAACTATGTTATGTTGAAAGCGACCTATTTTAGCACGTCAATTCACTAACTTATACAATTATGTATAAAACCGCCAATAACGAAATGTGCGTTCTATAATGTCGAACGCAGCCAAAGTACTTGATTTAGTCTATTTTGTCCGTTAAAAGATGATACTTTTAATCTGCAGAACACAGCCAATTGTCAATTAGTCGGATTATACAATAAACAAATGTACTTATCAAGTGAGCACATTTATGTAATCTGCTTAAAACGACTAGGCAGATAGTTGCTTTCAGAAATTTTTGTTTTTCTTTCTACCTCATGTTTGGTAGTTTTTGCAAAGTGATGTTCTTATAACCTTCGATAAAATAAAATTTATTTAAATGAGTGTTTTACTTATAACAGTCAGCATATAGCTCTTTCTATATAAATACTACAATCTAGTATTTGTAATTAGCATGAGACAACTAAGGTAATAGTATATAGCACTTTTATATTATATATATATAAAAATACAAGAATTCAATTAATGTATGGTAGTGAATCTCGGGTATGGCAGAAGAAGAACGCAAGCCGGAGTAATGCAGTTGAAATTAGAGCTCTAAGAAGTATGTGTGGTGTTAGGATGATAGATAGAGAAAGAAATAGCGAGATCCGAGAACGATATGGATTGAAAGAAGATGTAGAGACTAAAATCGAAAAGGGTATGCTAAGATGGTTTGGTAATTTAGAAAGGATGGATGAAAGAAGGGTTACGAAAGATATATGGCGAGCAAGAGTGAGCGGATATGTCGGTAGGGGACGTCCTACACGGACGTACGGTGATCAGATTCGCGATGTTCTGAATAAGGGCCAAATAAAAAGCACCCGAAACTGACGTACGTGCATGAAGAGATTGATGAATGTAGAGGAAGCGGAAGTTGTATGTTTAGATCGGTGCACCTGGCGTTCCGTAGTCTTTGCCTACCCCATTGGGAGACAGACGTGAAGTTATGTATGTATGTATGTATGAATGTAAGAATTGAATATTGTAATCGGTATAAATTGGCTAAAGAAATGGTCACTTTCGTAAAATTACGATCGAAAGGAGGATAGCAAATATTATTATTAGTTCTATATAAAACATCCAAATACATACATTGTTTTTTTAAAAACCTACGAATACTCCAGTTAATTTGTTTAAAATGTGCTTAATACACTGCATTATACTAAGTTCTAACAATTAGGGTTTTTATAAGAAAACATACTAGGATGTAATAAATATATTTTTTACCTAAAAACGGCTGTATCTCGATACCGAATTTTTATTATTGGTCTCTTTTGCGTAACTATTAGAGATAAACCATTTTATTCTCAACCTTTAAAAACTCAGTCACAAGGTAATATTAGTAGACCTGACGATTTAAATATTACACTGTATTATGACACGGTTCTATGATAAGTATCAATAAATTTGTTTAGATATAAGTATTTTTAAGATTTGTATGTATATATGTATGTAAAAACTTTATTGTACAACAGATAAACCAGAACAATACAATTAATATAAAAATATGTACAATATGTTTATATTTTTCTATTTTTGTATTTATATCGTTGTACTAGACAACGATATAAATACTATAATCAAAGTACAAGCCTAGAGCTTAGTTTGGGACTAGGCCAATTGGTGTGAGATTCTCCCCTGATATTTATTTTATTATTTTATAGTAATTGTATCACTATGCACCAAACTTTACAAGTTCTAAATGGTCGTAATATTCTCACATTTTTGATACAACTGACTTATACATTTGCAAAGATTAGGAAATATTTGAAAACATTTGATATAAATCGAGTTGTATCAATTAACACAAACCAAAAGAAGCAAAAACAGGTTTAATTTTTGATCTAACTCAAGTTGTAACTTTCGAAATACGCAAAACTCTGGTGATAAATGATATAACTCAAGTTATATCAAAAGACACAGAAAATTTTAAAGGTGATTTATGATACATTTTTAGATATATCATCTGGCACGAGAAAAAAATATTCTTATGGTTTTTTGACGTGCTTTAACTAGAGAAATAGCATTAAACACTGAAAATCAGAAAAAAAGGGTCAATTGTATCATTTTACACGAAAGTATCTTGGAAACTAGAAGGCCTAGGAACACGGGAGTTGGAGCAAACGATGCGTTTTTTTTTTTTTAAGGTGTTTCATGAAAGAAAACGAAAACTCCTATAACTCGAGTTGTATCACTTGTCACAGGAGGCACAGATATATTTCCCGACGTGTCTAGACTAGTAACTCGTGGAAAATGAATAAACCGGAAAAATAACGTAGTAAGTACCTATCTCAATTATAAACGACATTCATAATTGACATATAATTTTATGTAAGGAATGAATAAATTAGAGCTTGAAAAGAGAAAGTTTAAAAGTTAGATTAACTTAGACCACCTTTCCGTTCCCCCGTCTAGAAAAAAATTGAAAAGGAATTAACTTTGGAAGTTAGTGTCAGTTTTTCAAAGTCAGTTTCGTCACGCTTGATAATATATTCTTAAATTTATATTTAAATTATTCACACAGTTCTTGGAAACGGCGGAAAAGTTTGAATATACGAGTATGACTCCTTGAGTTGATAATTATATTGGATGAAATAAAAATGTTTTAGTATGTTTGCTTAGTGTAATGTAAAAACTTATTTTTGTTTACTTATAAGTAGGTAGGTAGGTTTATAGGATGGATATGTTTGCGTAAAAAAAAGAAACGTTCACTTACAAAACATTTCTTTTAGGACCAGCAATAATAATTTAATAATTTCAAGTTCAAGTTTAGTATTTTAACTTAAATATTGTTTATTTTATATTCGTCACCAGGGAGAAGTTAAAATAATAATTTTAAGAACCCGTAGAGGATTAGTTATTGTTAATAATTATTAAGAAAAAAACAGGTAAAGTACCTACTTAAGTCATAATTACAAAATGTAATTACCTACCTAATTTTGAAGTTTATTCCACTTATTCGATCTAAAAATCATCGACCTAATTTTCTAATACAGGTTATTCAATATTTGAAATTATATTGATTAATAAAATTACTGTAGATTTTTTTATCCACGTACTTAATACTACATGATTGTACTTCATGATTTTTAGACCTCTTAGGTTGAAGTAGGTTTAGTTAAATTGGTTAATTTAAAAATAAACTGAGCATTCTACATTACTCAAAAGCATGAAGCTATCATTGCCATGTTTCACAGAGACGAGAAACACGAATAAACCGAAAATTATTCTTTGCTCTTATTAAATTAGGATCAAAACCTTCCATTAAGTACCTCTTTTATTTCGAAATAAAAACATCAGTCAGCGTTTCCAGAGTTTTCTACAACCCGCTTAGCGATCCAATCGACCGCCATTGAATTCCGTTTTCAAAAGAATATCAATTTCGTCACAAAAGAGTCCGGAATAGAAAACATTTATTTTTATTTCTAATAGCACTGGCCAGTTCGGTTTTCAATTGAAAGAACAATAGTACCCGTGCACGGCCAGCGCTGCCAGCTGATTGCTAAGCGCACCGTAAATTGTGTAGCAAAACGCAGCGTAACCGAGTGAAGTGAATTCGGCTGCAGAAAACTATTCTGGTCCTAAGTACTGTATTGATTTTACAATATAGTGCATAGTTTTAGAGACGGCTGGACATTGTACAAGGTCCGTCTGGATCGCTACCACCAGCTTATCCTTGATGCTAAGACAAACCGTGAAATAACTAGCATAGAGGCATTCATCCACCATTCATCTTAGTCCTCAGGGTTGGCAACGCGTTTCGCACACGGCCCTCCAGGCTAATCAAACTCAGATGTGACTATTTATATGTAACACAAATCAAGACGAAAGATAAAAAAACACCAAATTGACTAGCTCGTATTGCCTTCACTAAAGAAATAAACAAGGAACATCTTGAATTTCATTTTAGAGTTCAAAAGTCATATTATATTTAAATGAACTATAATTTAAAGACCCACGGCAGTTATAGTGACATAAATTTACCTAAATCCCGATTGAAAAGGTAATTCCCGTGTGTAAGGGGGCCATAAATAAGGTAAAAGTGGGGCAACTCCCTCACGAGCTCACGACGGTCCTTCTGAAGTGGGAGAGGAAGTGAAATCGGGCACGACTGTCTGAGAGATTTGATCAATCCAAGCTGAACTATGGCTAATTATTTTAAATTAATAAATAACCAGCTTTCCCCACTTTATTTTGCGTATAGATATAATAATTGAAAATAATATATGCAGTCCTGACATTTTAAATGTTTATGCTGTTATTTGTAATAATATTTAGAATGTAAATGCTATTGGTCACAGATCCTACTTACTATCAGGGGGGTTATTACGACGTAGTTATGTACTTCAGTTTACGCTGAGACAAAAGGACAGAGCTATATAACTGCTATGGCTCTGTCCTTTACGCTCGCCTTAAAATGAACTGCATAGCTAGGTCATAATAACCCCCCTGGCTTGCGTTCTCGTTTGACAACTACAAGCCATAAAAAAGTTTCGATAAGTAAACGTTCATAAACAATGAACCGATATTTATGAAGGATATATACCGGCTAAAACCCTTGTAATTAAAAACAAAACAATTAAATTATATTTAAAATCGCTTAAGATTGTTCGTTTTCAAATACTTAAATAGTTCAAATAGTTTAGAAAAACTCATTAGCTAACAAGTACCAAGTACTTTTATTATGACAATTACTTGCATAACCTTTCATTACAAAAACACGAAACATAATATAATCATACAAATGTGTCCCATGCTGGCAGTATTCAAATGAAAAACACCCTCAAGGGAGTATTAACATTATAAAATGCATTCTTCTTCCGAGGGAAGTATGCAAAATCTCTATCAAAAAATTCAGCCCCATTAAAGTATAAAAGAGTAGGTACACTGCAACAAGAATTAAAAAGATTTTCGGGCTCGAGTGAACGAAAAAGCAGTACAGCATTATTATTATGCATTGAATGAATGAAACTAAGTGAAATTCATAAGGTTCAATATCAATTAAAATAATGCATACTTGAGTCTCAATTCAGTCTGAATTAGCATGGCATTCTTATTTTAAATTGTACTTAAATCACCAAACTGTCGTAAGTTGAAAAAATGCTGGGAATAAAAAAATATTGTATAGCAACATTGTTTTCCAGTACCTACCCTGCATGTTTTCTGATTTATCCACACTACATTCTAAAATAAACACTATTATACACACTTTAGTGGCTATAGTGTACACAACATTGTGCTCAAGCAGAAATGCTTCGCACTCACGAAGCACTATCGTAAAAGTGCACTGCAATTTTGTAATGGACATGACATCGTACAGACTTAGTTACTCGTGTTTCTCTTACGTTCTATTCGTTAATGGAATTGTTTGAGTTTGTAATTATACTTCGAGGAAGTAATCATACTTTTTAGGAGTTCGATGAAGACTTACGTTATTGAAATGTCGTTTTCAATAAAACGAAAGTCGTTTACAATTTAATTCAAATTATTTGGTGTACATTAAGAAGGTAAAATTAAATATTTTGTAGAGCATTTACAGCTCCGTAGCGTAAAACATTAAAAACTTATTAGCGTCCAACATTATTAACTTAGTGAATATTCTATAATTATTATTTAAAGCCTACATTATCTTACCAGTCAGCGTGTAGTTTTAAGTATTCAAGTAAACTGTTATATTACGATGACGATGAAAGGGGAAAAGCACGCAATGAAGCTATTAATACTATGACACCAATAAACCACAGCACTAGATCAATCCTCATATAACGATAATATCATAATAGACAGGTATGTTGCAGTGCGTCTAACATGAGACTGGGGTCCTATTGTACTAGGTAAAACAATATGGCTTCTGAAATGTTATCGTAATGTCTTTAACTCGGCGGCCGCTTACGATTCAGCAACACTGGTTCAGCCGAAAATAGTTTTCTATTAAATTTTAGAGTTGTTGGTAATTCTATAGCTCTGCCTACCCCACTCTGGGAATGAAGGCGTGAGTTTATGTATGTATGTATGTAAACTTCTGCAAAGTGATACGTTCTATGAAATGAGTGTCTATATCCAAGGGGCACCACTATTATTCATGTAACATTTATCGTTATCTAAATATAATCGAACGCGACGTCTGTACTTCATGCAGGTCAATGGGAAGAGCCACACTTAGTGGCGCGTTGTGGTTGGAACGCGGTGTCACGAGTTATAATTTACTTATACGGTATAACAATATCGGTAACAATACGGTATAAATCCGACTGCATTTAAAACCAGAACGTTCCGCTCTACGTCGCGTCGCCTGTGTTATAGTATAAAAAGAAAAGTAGTTCATCTCCGGCCCTTTAGGAGTTTCTATTACCTATTGCCTAGGGTTGCGTTGATGCGTGTCACTCGGTACTTAATACGCATGCAACCAAACGCGGCGATACGGCGTGACCCCTACTAAACCGGCTTGATGCGTCCTGTTGAGGTTGTATGTAGTCGAGACGCACGCACACATGCAAACCGCGCAATATACCTTTGCTTGAAGACGAACTACTGTTTATGCAGTGCCTGTGTGTATTAAGATTAATGTTTAGAAACAAAACAAACAAACTCAAGTTAGCCTGTTTCAATGCAAATACTGAAAGTCCCAAACAAACAACGCGGGCGCAAATTAAATGCACATTCGAATCGGATTTCCAAGGCAAATTCGAATGTACAATTTTGGGTAGAAGGAACAAAGCAACGTTTAAAATAGGGAAAGGAAGGAAAAACTGTTTAAGGTCGCTCTATCACTCAATTTAAACTTGAATTAAGTCGGAATACGTTTTCATGTTCATTAGGGCTCCGTACCCAAAAGGTAAAAACAGGACCCTATTACTAAGACGCTGTCCGTCTGTCCGTCTCTCTGTCTGTCACCAGGCTGTATCTTACGAACCGTGATAGCTAGACAGTTGAACTTTTCACACATGATGTATTTCTATTAGGTACCGCTATAAGAAGAAAAACTAAAAACAGTTTTTTTTTTATGGCATTGAGAAGACAATCTAGCACAGGCCACCTGATGGTAAGTGGAAACTGTGACCCATAAACATTCGCATTCACAAGACTGCAATGCAATCCTAAGACTGCAAATGCGTTGCCAACCCTGAGGGACTACGATGGAATGCCTCTATGCTAGTCATTTCACCGGCTGTCTTATCCCCAAACCGGAACACAACAATGCGAACACTGCTGTTTGGCGGCAGGTTAATGGATAAGATGGTGGTAGCGATCCGGACGGACCCTGCACAAGGTCCTACCATATATAAGGGGGGCGGGCTCCCATACGACAAACGTGATTTTTTATAAATAATGGTATGGAACCCTCCGTGTGTTTTTCCGTTTTTTTTAGCCTAAAATAGGTACTACTGAACTAGTATACTCAACTTCCTTTCATGAGGTAATGTCGTATGAAAATCAAGCAGATACTTAGTAGCATTTACATCGCTCATAACATAATAGCTTCAAACTAATGTGTCAGCAAGCTGTTCCTGCATACACGTAATTTGCGCCTTGACGTTATTAGATATTGATCGTGTTATACGTGTAATATAAGGCTGATGAGGAAGGCAAATGGCGGCAAATTGCAAACTTATCACGCTTTAAGCTCTAAACGTGTAGCGAAGGTTTAATTTTCCTGCTTGTCGCTCACCCCGTCTCTTCTGCTGTGTACTAGTTAGAGAGAGATGTGCTAAGCGATGAAAAGCACGAGCAAATTTAGCCGTAAGGATGTAAAGTTGCACTAATGCTGCTAAATTATCGGGTGTAAAGTTTTACAGCTCATCTTACAACCAATTTGACGGAAGTATCTATCAAGATTATGAATACAATTAAAAAAAATCACAAGAAATACTTTCTATTTTTATACTTAACTGACCGCGTGGATATATTTCTCATTGGTGAAAAGAAAGTCAAAAATTCAAAACACTCATATGTATTTATCTAAAAACTTTAATGTACAAAAGGAAATTAAACAAATAATAAGTAAACAGAAATAGGTAGGTATAGTTTGTTTGTGTACAGTCAAGGAAATGTATTTGCGTATCACTGTACGACCCCGTCATATTTATCATAATCAATTAGTTGGTATTTAACCAGACTTTGCGCTTTAGTACCTCATCTATCTCTCAGATAAATATTTGTTAAGAGGTAAATAAATATCATGAGACAATGTCACACCAATTGACCTAGTCCCAAACTAAGTCCAAGACTTGTACTATGGGTACTAGCTAGCGATATAAATACTTATAAAGAGAAATATATAATAAAATACATAGAAAACATCCATGACTCAGTAACAAATATTCACGCTCATCACACAAATATCTGCCCTTACCGGGATTTGAACCCAGGACCTCTAGTTTCGTAGGCAGGGTCACTACCGACTAGGCCAGCGCGTCGTCGGTTGGACTATTCGGTAGGTCGGTAGGACTATTTAATCGTGACATTATTTTCATTTATTCTAATCGAGATACCTCATGAAACTACCTATAAACCTCGCAGACCTGAACTCAGAAATACGTCAACAGAGTTATTTAACTTTTAATCAAAACTCTGAACAGCCCGCGGTAAGGGCAGTGATATCATTATTACTTTGACGCGGCAGGTAATATGGAATGAGTTAGAAAATTGTGTTAAGCCCCAAGAGATAATATATATACTAAAAATAAAATTAACTGTTCATTAAACTTTAACCACCATTCATCAGAGTTTCAAACGTCAAATTTAAATAAAAACACGAGTCTGTTTTTGCAAGAAAGCCGCTCGAAACTCACTAAAATAATGAATCACCCTATATTTCACAGCGTTACAAAACAAAAGGGAATACTAGTACAACAAAATGTCCTCATAACGGTCATCAATCAGAATAAAGAATGGAAGTGCATGGAATTTTGAACACAGCCGTGGAAGCCTCTAGAATCCCCCAGAACCCTGTGGAAGCTCGTGCAAACCATCAATGTTCATTAGCTGTGAAAACCTTTCCGTGTTACATTACTGCAGTAAAGGAGCGTAACATTTTACGTATTTAATAAATGAGTTTGATCGGGGTTAACAATGCCCAATTTTCAGGATTTTATACTAAATCAGACGCGCTTTCGAGTCATTGGCGATGTGGGTGTTCATAATGAACGATACATACATACATAAACTCACGCCTTCATTCCCAGAGTGGGGTAGGCAGAGCTACAGAATTACCAACAACTCTAAAAACTTGTTGATAATTCTGTAACCACATTTTGCAAAATCAGGCTAAGATGTTTACCAGCGTATTAGTGACAGGTTGCAAGCCCATCGCCTAACATTACTACAAGCCAATATTCCCTTAGTCGCCTCTTACGACATCCACGGGAAGAAATGGAGTGGCACTATTCTATCCCGGTAACCACACGAACGATAACACAAGCAATTTATAAAATTCGATAAATAACAAAAATTTGCATTGCAATTTTTGTTCAGGTTGGTGGGGGCATTGTTTACTCGTTGGTCACAAAAAGCGCACAAAGACCTACAAAAAAATCTGGAGGTAGGTATTTCCTTTCGTTATGTAATTAAAAACAACTTCTGGGCCAGTATTCTAGGCGGTAAACACGATATTGTAGTTCACCTGTTATGGTATTGTGATGACGTCACCCGCCATTACTGTCAAGTTAATACGAGTAGGAGGTATCAACACGTTGACAATACGATAACAGATCAAACACGATATGGTTTTTTCATCACACTTGCCCGTAAACAGTATCTAAACATACAGGTTAACTTGGCCGCAATGCCCCATATAAAACCCTCGACCTTTCTTTTTACCATGAAACCCAAGGTCGGTAAGTAATTTTTTTTTAATTTATCGCACAGCACACAGGTCATGCAAGTTCAAGCAAAGAGTTTACACGCAATTGAAAAATTGTCTTAAAATGTTATTTAAACAGGAATTTCATTGCAATCTCAATCAAAATACTCAATTAATGTTCTTAATAACCGATTTTAATAGTTTTCTGTATCAAATCGTCGTTTTTTTTTTACACTCCTTCAGGGCTGTATGTATAACTACGTAAGTATTTGCCCTTAAAGTTTCTAAACGAAACATTTTTATAATCTGTGGAGTCCGCCAGCCATCCGCTTAAAAAAAG
Organism: Acleris emargana; assembly: GCA_927399475.2. NCBI lineage: Eukaryota > Metazoa > Arthropoda > Insecta > Lepidoptera > Tortricidae > Acleris > Acleris emargana. Next base: position 5,573,103 of record OV656847.1, read on the forward strand.
TTCAAGTAATTCGTAATAATAGTTGTGCTGACTTGTGTATTTATTTACTCGCAAATGTGATGAAAAACATTGTATGTTTCACGGGCGGTACGGGAATTACGAACCTCGACTCAGAAAGCCCTCAGTCTTCGACTTCGGGCTTCTACTAGACCCTCGATCGTAATTCCTTACTTACCGACCTTAATACACAATGTACTAAAACACGATATCGTAGTTCACCTGTTATGGTATTGTGATGACGTCAGCCGCCATTACTGTCAAGTTAATACGAGTAAGAGCTATCAAAACGGTGACAATACGATAACAGATCAAACACGATATGGTTTTTACCGTGTTGAATAGAGGTCCATATGATTTTTTTTGACTAGTGACACTTTTGAGTAAACTTTATTTTCGTGGCGGTTATACCTAGGTTGTTCAATTTAACACACTGTATCACATTTTAGTTTTCCAGTAACTTGTCTGCTCCACCGATCTGCGGAGTCGCCTAGTGCCCTACATCAAGACAAAGGCCGAGCTTTCTTGACTCTGCGAGACCAATTTAGTTCCCACACGATTTTTCTTGTACTTGGGGTTTTATGAGATTTGACAAAACGAGGCAGGCTTTGGCGAAATGGCTTTGCGCTGTTTCTGTTGTATTTATTAAGCTTTTGCTTTTTTGCAACTGCGTTTCATTTCGTGATTCATCTTGATATTTATATTTACAACATGGTTGCATGAAGACTAATGAAATTTGTTATTCATGAAAAAAACACCCTGTACTTTAAATACTACCATATTAGCAATTTGTATTTTTTTCCCATCTATATTTACCCCTTACTGAAATTGTATTATACTTAATTTTAAAACAGATTTTCTTGCAGTCATACTGTTCAAAACAGTTTGGCAGAGCTTTTATAACTACTGTTACGTGACGTTTACTTTAATAAATAAAAAGAATAAACGCCAAACCCGAAGCACATTGCACGTAAACCAATACGAATGTAACATGAATAGGTATGTATGAGTTGAAATTAAACTAGCTTCTTTCTATCTTTAACTACCTTATGTCTTAAGTAATAGAAGCTATTAGGTTGTATTTATATTAGAGATGTATAAAAGGGTTACAAAGATAATCAGTGTAATTTATAATATATCGACGCACGTGACGACACGTGTACGTTAATATTATATTGGCTTAACCACTACACTCAAATACCTCATCTCAGAAATTATTTATTAATTTATTCAAAAACTCTAATAATGAACACAGGGTGCTTGATACTGAACGTTTAAACATATCTCAGAATAATTTTTTTATTTACCACCATAACTCCGATCTGACCATTAATTGGAAATGAAAATAATTAAATACGCTGCGGTTTTATCCCCGCAGAATATCAGGCTATATTAATGATGCTCTCGTTACTTTTTCAGGGGAAAATCGCTCACTCTTTTGAAGTATGATTTCATGATATTTATATACCAGCTGACCCGGCAAACGTTGTTTTACCATGTATGTAAACTTTAGGGGTGGACCACCCTTAACATTGAGAGGGATGAAAAATAGATGTTGTCCGATTCGAAGACCTAACCGATATGCACACAAAATTTCACGAAAAACGGTCGAGCCATTTCGGAGGAGTTTAATTACAAACACCGTGACACGAGAATTTTATATATTAGAAAGATTATCTCCCGTGTGGTTTCCGGGTTAGAATAGTGCTACTCGATGTCTTCCCAAGGACGTCGTAAGAGGCGACTAAGGGAATATACGTAGGCTTGTAGTACTGTAAGACGATGAACTTGAAACATATCACTAATACGCTGGTAATCATCTTTGCTTATTTGTGGAAAATGGTTACAGAATTATCAACAAGTTTTTAAACTTGGAGGTAATTCACTTGCTCTGCCTGTGTGAATGAAATATACTAATAATAAAGATATTAGAAGATATTGTAGAGCTGGCATGGCACGTGTGGCCAAGACAGTGGTATTTGACAGAAAGCATTTTAGAACCTCCGTTTATTAATAAACCAGGTAAAAAATATATATAATTGACATAGTATTATAATTTATTTGTGGTAGGATTTTGTACAGATTTGTCCCTTATCTTAACGGTTTGGACGAACCCAGACATTTAAACAAAAAAACTAGAGAAAGAGGCAAAGATTGCGCTATTTTTATATTTTATACTTATATTCATGCTGAACTTGAAATGAGTCAACAGCGCTACATTTAAACTTAACCTTTGACCTTGCTAATTCTCGCAAAGTATATGTCAATACTGAAATATTAGTAAAAAGTCAAAGAAACAAAATATTACTAATACCTTTTTAACATGACCTGTCACATGACAAGCTGGATCACCTATATAAGGTCAAAAATCAAGCTTAAGGTGAAATTTTGCGCTTTTAGCTCAGCCAAGCACCAGAGTCCTAGGAAACTACAATCGAATACTTAATACCTAAAGAGCTCAAAAACCAAGTTTTGATGGCAATAAACCACAGACTCGTTGAATTCGCCTTTGTCATGCTACAGAAAAACCTTAAACATAGGAACCTCGTTTATCTCAATCGGGCGACGTGCGAAATGGCCGTTTAACCGCCGTTATTGATCGCGTCGCGGCGAGTCTAGACCGGGATTTATAATTTAACTATTAAGCCAACAAGGACACGGATCAGTTTTACGGCTTGTTAGATAAATTTCCCATAATCATTATTTCTGTGAAACGATATTTCTTTTTGCATTTTTCCCTTTCTTAATTTTACCAAATATTCTTTTTCCCCAGTCGACTCATTTCGACTTATTTCCCAGTCGCATTTTTTCCCGATCGATTTCTATACCAGTCTCTCTCTTTCCCCCAAAAGTAATTACATCGTTATGTAGGTAAGTTTAGGTCATGTTAGTTTTGCAGCAGGCCCGGAGGGCCAAATAATCTATAAATAGGAGCTCCGCTATCTTGGAGCTCCGTCGACTCTGTCTTTTTTAATTTTTGGATTGGGTAACACAATACTGTGAATATACAATGCTAGGAAATGAAGCGACTGGATAAAACTCGCAAGGGTAAAAACACGGGGAAAATAAACCGCCGGAATAAAAGCGACTAGTAATTATCACATACATAAACTCACGCCTTCATTCCCAGAGTGGGGTAGGCAGAGCTACAGAATTACGAACAACTCTAATATCTTGTTGATAATTCTGTAACCACATTTTGCAAAATCAGGCTAAGATGTTTACTAGTATATTAGTGACAGGTTGCAAGCCCATCGCCTAATAATAATATCGCCCAGTAATTATCACGTTCGGGAAAAAACGCGAAAAGAAAATTATCTTCAAAAAAAAGACATATAACAAATCAGTTTTACTAACACCATGAAGACAAGTTTGAAACCGCTGTAGATGTTTTTATTCGGGGCTCAAACCTCAACTTTTTACCAGCTGAAAATATTTTCTTTCAAAACGGCATAAATATATTCCTGTTATTTGTTACAGTATTTGATTGGTTAGCAGTCTAGAGATATAACAATGAAATTTGTTAAGTATAACAGAAAAATATATTACGCTTGATAAAAACTTTTGCTCATATTTTAGCTTCGACCGAAGAAACCACTTAACACGTCAGATACTCAACTCTTGAAGTTAACATTGAATGCCTAGAGCTCCATTGTTCGTCGAATCCAAACGTAAATCTTAGAAGCCTGGCGGTGAATATGTTAAAATCATTTCTGTCTACGATAAATGAGTTATAGCGCTCGCTGACTTTGATCTGTTAAGTATTCATGATAAGCAAACTTTGAATATACCTGGTACAGAGTTAAGCCAACTTATTAGGTAAATCACGACAATTATCTAACATCTGAAACTTGTTTTAAAATTAAATTAAAATCCATTTATTTCAAGTAATACAACTCATATTAAAAATAATAACACTTAATCAAAAAATTAGAAATAAATAAATATTAAAACTAAGGAAAATTGTGCACGTTCCTGCCACAGCAGTGCAAAATATAGGAACTAACAACCCTGTTCTAACAACCTTGTGCATAATCGACCTTAAAATTGTAAGTTGTACATAGTCAACAAACATTGTAAACTATTTTGAGAAATAAACTTCGTCTAGACTAAGCCTCTATAATTATATTGGGTAGAAGTATATTGACCTTGACATGTTAAGTATTATATTTTAAAGCGCCGTCATTACTGTCAAGTAAAAGAGGTATCGTAATCTCGTAATGTTGTCAATACGATAACATGCCAAAGGCAATATGACTATGCACAGTAGAATAGAAGGACATTATGAAAGGTTTTGCTTAATGTAATAAGTTATCCTCACTAAATTCATTCATGATCACTGCACTAAATTTCTTCAATTACGTTTTGATGTACACTTTATAGCATATTGTTTTAATGCACTTAAGTACATTAGGGATGGCCATGAACAATCCATTCGTTACGGCGATACGCCGTATATAACCTAATTTAGTTTCGCAAATACATATAAACTGACGAAACGTTACTTTCACATAGTGTCATTGGGAAATGGTATTTAACAGCTGTAACAATAGGATTTAGTGTCAAAGATCAACGTAGGGTACCTACTACCTACTACTTTCAAAATCATAGCTCTGTCTTGACACTAAATGCCATTTGTGACAACATCGCACGCTTTATAATAGACTAACTTTATGTCGGCAGTTTTATCTGGATATAACTCGTTTATTCCTTTGGGAACTATAATTTTCCGGTATAATAAGGATCCTATGTCCTCATTATAACTTAGCATCATATCATACCAAACATCATTACAAATAGAAGAAAGGTTAACTTAAACCAGACTGACCGACAAACTGACTTTTATATTATAATGGGATTAAAAAACCAGTTAACTTTAGATATTTAAAGCGGATATTGATTAAAATTTCACTTTTTCTTTCATAACATAACATAAATTGCATAAGAAAGCCAATGTGTTGACTGAATACGGTTACTGGCCGTAAATATTAAAAGCGACACGCATAGATTATACACGCAACCACAGATAACACTGAAAAAAGTAACGTTGGCTTGCCACGCGCTGTCACTTACAAACGAGCGTTAAAAAAAAATGCCTTCATACGTTTTCTTCGCGGAACATTTTCAAATCAAGAGTAGACTCGTCATTAAAACAAGTTTGAGAAGAAACTTAAGTAGGACGATTTAATTAAGTTAATCTTGAGATTGCTTCACGGAAGTTTCAGAACGGAATGCATATTTATAAATGTAGATTTGCTTGAAAATATTTTCAGTATACATTTTGAAATAACTAAACTATTGAATTAATGCGGTTGTTTATTAATTATTCTGGTTAAACGTAGAATATCTTTGCAGCTGAATCTTGAAAACGCCTCGACATTATTTAATAGTTAAGAAATACCTTCTTGCATAATGAAAGGAAGTAGAATCCCAGAGTTCCTTAACAAAATATCTAACAATCTTCATTCCCTGAGTTCCTACAGAATGTTAATGATGTAACCGGGAAATTAATCTCGCCATCGACGAAAATATTCAATAACAAGCGGAAATTCCTACTCCGGCTTACATAAGCAGAACCTAACTATAAAAACAATTGATGCTGTAGCTCTAACCCTTTCCTTCTCGAGTTCAATGACTATCGTGGGAACGAGACAAGGGTATGTTTTTGTAGGATAGTTTAGAATAACCTCCCTTATCCTTATCAAGTATTCTTATCGTGAATCGCGGCCTTCGATGGATTCCTCGGGGAGCATACAAATTCGAGATATCCCGTTATACCTTCTGATTGGTTTGTTGTTTATAACTTCTGCTTTTCCACTTCTTTAGGATTTTTATTCCAAGATGGTTTGTTTTCATTTGCACTACTATTTTTTTTGTATGCAGTTTAATTATTTTTTTGAAGAATGATTTAAAAACAAAATCTTCTCGGGTTAGTTTATCGTTTATCGAAACTCAACGTTTTCCTATTTCAGACCATCGTAACTGACATGTAACGAACGTTATTTCATTACCGCGTTTGCGGTCGGCGAGAAGCAAATTGGACGGGGGGCACCGCAAACCAATTTTGGTCAATCGAGTCACGTAAGGCACGTGACGAGCCAACACCTGTATCGGAAACTGTTATGTTATTAATGCTGAGGGAACCTTCCTCGAAGGAGATGAATCTTCAGCAATATTCGGCACATATTCAACATCCATCCTTATACACTCGCGGTCAGATAATACGGGTCAGAGTGCGTTTTTCATACTAAAGAGGCTATTCCGAAGCCTTGGTTCCTCGCCAGAGGATGCTTTTAGTGAAATCTGATGATGGGCACCCCGAGCATCGATACAAGACTTCTAGAGTGCCTAAGATACCCAACTGATTCAATCAGGGGTTAAGGCCGGCATTGTGCATGTTCAGAAAAACATCTAAAATGGCAATAAAATTAAAGGAAATCCAAATGCTGACCCAAACTCTCTCGCTGTAGTGTTAACTGATTGTGCAATCAGTTAGGTTTCTTAAGAATTTTTGACCTCTTCTACTGAACCTCGGAGTATCCAACATTAAACCTTACTCAGACCAACCCCTGACCAGGAACCAAGGCTTCGGAATAGCCTCGTTTGTATGAAAAACGCACTTTGACCCGTACTATTTGACCGAGAGTGTAATTGAAAACACCCTGTCACCCTATCAATAGACCAGAGAGCCTAATATGACTGCGTTTATCGCGTGATAAAATGTGTGTAAAATACCTGTCTCTTTCTAACACATATAACTTATAAAGTACGAGAGTGACAGATGCTTTACACTTGGCCCGCAGTGCCGCGATTGTAGGCGATAAAAAAAAAATCGTCTTTTACCCGTTATCGTGTTGTGAACGTTTTGATACCCTTATTTACTTGTTTAAACTATACCATAACAGGTCAAGAACGATATGGTAATTACCGCCTACCTGGTAAAACCATATTACCTTTGACGTGTTATGGTTAGACCCCGCTATCGGAGGTGCAAAATGGTAGCTGTCAAGTTCTTAGGGATGGGTAAAAAATATTTTGAAATACTAGCTATATGTTTATAATTATAGCTATATGTCGATAATTTTTCTTTGCCATAATGAGAGTCTAGGACTTTAATTAAACGTGTTTATTTTATAAAACAGGACTATATAATTACAAAATGAATGTGTTAAACATTTTTCATTTCTATAAATAAAATTCTTCAATATTTCATCATTACTAACAAATTATCGTAATCTTCATAGCACGAACCATTCATAAATTAATTAAAAATTAAAGGGATATCGTATTGTTAATGAACGATCAGTTTTTTTTTCAGTTTCTCTGCAATAATCTAGTGCAGTCACGATGAATTTATTCAACAATAAACCCAATATATCTGAGCCCTATTTATTTTTATTTACATTTCTGATGACAATGATTATCATAGATTCTAAATAAAACATGTTAAATTGTAGTCTAAAAAATGGTATAGGTACATATATAAAACTAATTGTACAGAAAAAGTAAGAATATCGATATCGACATCATGAATATTTTTACCCATCCCTAAGAACTTGACAGCTACCATTTTGCACCTCCGATAGCGGGGTCTAGTTATGGTCAGACCTAGGAATATACGGGGCAAAATTAAATGACAGCTAGGGATTGCCTACATCGATAAACTCAATCATCCCATATACTAGTGATCGCCCCCAGCATTGTTTGTAAGTGTGTATTTTTTTAGCTTCCCCCTACCACTTCTATAGAAATTGATTGTCTTTTAGCCACTTGAAATGCATTTATCATTCGAGACGGAGAAAACGAACGCCCGAAAATTTGGAAAAAAATCTGATCGTTTACTTTAACAGTAGTAAATGGGACAGTAATTCTGAAATACACAACGAGGAAAAAAGTTCAGATGATTATGAGTGAAGGTTCAAAAATCCTTCTAAAATTTACAATAACCAGAATTATGTTGCTATTTTTTTTTATTTTCACATTTTCTATAAATTTTTTTACAAACTAAACTTGGAGTGATCACTAGTAAAATAGGAATAGCATCGATAGTCGAGTTTATCGATATAGGCAATCCCTAGCTGTCATTTAATTTTGCCCCGTATATTCCTAGGTCTGGTTATGGTATTGTTTTTAACCCAGCCGCCATTACTGTCAAATAAATATATATGATGCAATTTCTGCATTCCGATACAAAATATTGAAAAGTTTCTACAAAAAAAAACCTCCAATGCATATTAATAGGAGGGATGGTTGCTGTGGAATTATTTAGTTTTCTTTTTCCAATTGCTAAATATAAAAAATACAAGAATTGTTATATACTTTTACTTTTATATACATACTAATTTTTCACGCTGCAAAAGACTTTGTTCGCGGGTATCCATTTATTTCTTGTTCTTTATACCACCACTTCCAGTCGTAGCAAAATCCTTTCTTGCTTCACATTGCTTTATCATTCGTGCCTTCAGTTAGGTTTCGTTGTTTGCTGGAAACATTTTGTGATAAATCTTTTAAAAGAGTCTTGAGTTTTAACTTACAAGCAATTTTTATTTCTCTCTTATTTATAACATTAACACACACTCAAAACTCTATAGACCGGACTAAAAAAATATATCAATATTTGATTAAGCTAAATGTTTTTTTAATGTCTTTTCCTTCTTTTTTGAGTAAGCCTTATCCATGATTTACCCAAATATAAAGCAGATAATTGTAAACTTGCCATGATTATGTAAAAGAAGGCGATCTAATATCTTGCAACAGACAATAAATCTGCATATGAAATGCATTTCTCAATAGACCAAACGAGCAATTGTAAAGATCGTTCTACGATACTACTTTTAATGTTAGATGTGCTAAGCAAAAATCGTTATTTTCATGCTCTAGGGTTTTGCAATCGGTCGTTGGGAAGAGAATGCATTTTGAATTCAAACATCGAACGTTCATATTTTAAAAATATGCAAACAAATATTCCCGACGCGCCGTATCGGGGTCTTCTAAAGCGTCGTCTACAATGGCGGCACTTCACTTGTTTGTTATTGGTCGATTTTTTTTGGTTTCATCTGATTTATTCCGTATGTCAAATGTAGGAGACGTAAAATCAATACTTTGCAAATATAGCAAAGTGAAGAGCTACCATAAGAAACGTGATTCTGGCAGGTTAAAGTATTATTAACATTAGAAACGTTTACTGTTTTATGAAACGAATGTTGGAGATAAACCTTAGATGTTGGAAAAAATCGACATCAACAGCCTTACTACACATTCTTAACTTAAAGATCGAAAAGAGAAAAGATAAAGAACTGATTTTATAAATAATTTTCTAATTGCCTATTCATTTATAAACTTTATAATGATTAGGACTTCAAAATATGTTTCTTTAGTTCATATTATATAAAAATTATTACCTTTTAATCGTAAAAAACACAAAATTTGCTGCGGTATTTATTCTTTGAAACTAAACTTTACAGGATTGTCATATTCATAATAAAACAGCTTACAAATTTCATTAAACAAATGCCAACATACTCAACAAATGGCAACATTACCATTATCATCTCCCAACATCACCCTATAAGAAAAGAACCATTGACACAACAAACAAAAGACAATAGGGTTAAACGAGGCAAAACGTCGCACAACTCGAATGAGGCCGTCATTGATAACTCGAGTGGCCCCGGCCTTACCGACCGATTTGCCGTCGACGACCCCCTATTACTTTTATAGGGAATCTGCGCGACGCTCGGCGATATCTTTTCATGTATCCGTTGTTGCTTCTTTGCTTAGATTGTTTTGCTACAGGCTGTTGAAATGTCGGAATTCTGAAAAGTTGGTGTTATTCAGGAATCATCGTACTGATATTATAATTGCGAAAGTTTGTATGTTTATTTGTTAAAAGAAGTCCTCGTTGTCTTTACGCTGCCTCGGCTGGACGGGTTTCGTATGAAATTTGAAATTGAGATAGCTTCTAACCTGGAATAACATATAAACTAAAATAAACTCAGTCGATGAATGTTTTTGCGAATATCTTGCTTTGTTTGTTTAATTTATCTTCGAATAGTTTGATATAAGTATTGTTTTTTTTGTGCAGACATTATTGGATATCAAAAAAACTTTCTTAAACATAAATTAAATAATTATATACATTGCTACTGTATTTTCATGACTTACTAAAGACGTGTTTAACTTCTTGTGTTAAAGCTTTCTAAACGGTTAGTTAATAAAAAATGGACCAATTGCCGTAAAACAAGAGGGTCTCTATTCATTAATATGGTTAATACACCCCATCTTTTTTTAATACCGTAATAATAAAAATCTACAGTGTCATTAAAAAGCAGTAGCAAATCGATAGAGTCTAGGAAACGTATAGAATCTAGCTATATTAAATCATCAAGATAATATTGAACTGAAATTCCATTAGCATCCAATAGTTGAAAGTGGAACCAAATCTGACCTTATGCAGCTTGCTAGCTACAGTCTGTTTCTATTTGGAAATATAGTCTCAATTAAGCTCCAGTTTGGCTTCCGACGTTCGAAACTTACTTTAGGTGTTAATGGTTAATTTGGCCAAAATCGATACCACTATGTACGCTATTTCCAAATGAATGTTGTATGCAATTTATAAACTATTTGGAGAATGGTTTAGCTGGCACTTGGTCCTAAATTACTTTACAACGTGGTTGACCACTTAAAGCTTTAACAAATGAAATAGATGTATCTACACCTTTTACTTTTCAGACATAAGGTTTTCGTATTCACTCAAGTTTCGAAACTATTCAATATTTCTGGTGTTATAGCAACTAAAGAATATATAGACTTGCTATAAAGCTAGTTGTGAGCTAGATTTTTAAATGTTGTGAGAATGTATAATAATAACCAAGTCACTACACTACGTACCTGATACTTGGTTAATTGAATGCTTGACCAACGTACCTAATCGATAGCTAAGAAATCTTCTTCAAATTAATAAAAATCGATTTCAGGACAGTCTGGTTTTTTTGTTCTTTGACAGCCTTATTAGCGGTAAAACTTTATTATAGGCGCTCTATTTCAAGTTATTTAAGCCTATCTTGCTAGATATCTTAATTAAATGTTATGGTGGCTCTTATTTACTTGATTGTGAGTCACTATAACATCAACAAAATAATTTAATACGATCTGGTTGCAAGATCTGCTAAAAACCAATTAAAAAAAGTCTCTGATCAGCGAATATTTTCGCCTACCACGTAAACTTTTGGTGCAATAAACTAAGGTTCAATATTAGGTCAGTTAGGTAGCCTAGAAAACCCAATAACTGAGCATCACGACCGAACAATTACCCTAATTGACCTTACATAACCCGACCCGACCCGACTCCACTCAGCATTGTTCCAATTTTTATCAATTCGCCATTGTGCATACAACAATGAAAGCCTCTAAAAGTTCTCTCGAATAAAAAGGCAGTATAATGGCACAATCTTCGTATACTCATACAGCCTTTTGGTTTTGAAAAGGATAAAGAAATGTCAGTGCAATGAATCTTGCCATTTTGTGAAGCAACCAATGAATGATAAGGTCCTATTGCCACATTTGATAGGTTTGTGTAATTATGGCTTGTCATCTGCAATGGCTATTATGCGATGATCTGACATGTAAATGAGATGGGGCAATGATCAATTTAAATTTTATGTGGCCTTGATGCGGCCTTGAAACATGAAAAGAAGTAATTTTGATATTGCCTAAAGGTTCCATGGATGAACTTATGTTGTTGAGTAGCGTGGTAAATCTGAACGTAATAATAATAATAGCACAGAGTTGGCTTTAAAAAAATCATAATGTCTACTCAGTATTAGTTCGCCAGAGTAAAATGCGTAAAATAAATGCGATAAAGGATCTTATAACTCCGAAATTCAAAGCATAAAGGTTATAAGAAAACATTGACGACATTCAAAACCATACACTTTTTTTTGTTGACTTAATAATCTGACAGCAAACAAACGTGACTTGACAGCAATTTACATGCTTTATATACCATACATAAATAACAATCTTCACTCTCATCGAAGACACACTTTAAGCCGTAATAAGAATTTATAAATCATTTCCATTTCATTATATTTACTGAGGAATTTCCGTGCAGCCGCCTAATCCACAAAAACATAAATAAATTAAAATTTCACTTTCCAAACATCTCCAACAGCTGGCTCTCTTCTGCATACAAATTTGAGCCGATATTCATCTCGGGGCACTGAATGTGTAAGTATTATTTATAGGAATGTAACGGAACGCCCGAAGCTTCAATAAAAAGCGGTAAGGCGTGACCTTAACCTATAAATTATTACGTTTAATAGAAAATAACGTAACACTTATAGTGGCATTTTAATATATCGATCGGGCTTTTGGATTCCTTTCTTACACGATTCATAAAAAAATCGGTAAACGGATTGACCGTTTTTAAAACATACATACATAAATTCACGCCTTCATTCCCAGAGTGGGGTAGGCAGAGCTACAGAATTACCAACAACTCTAAAAATTTGTTGATAACTCTGTAACCACAATTTGCACAATTAGGCTAAGATGTTTAACAGTGTATATTAGTGACAGGTAGCAAGCCCATCGCCTAACAAGTACTACAAGCCTTTATTCCCTTAGTCGCCTCTTACGACTTCCACGGGAAGACATGGAGTGGCACTGTTCTAACCCGGCAACCACACGGCTAAAACATCCTGTAGAAAATATTAGTAACATAGAGATTAGCCAGCCAGCCTTAACATACAATGGCAATAACACCATTTATATTTTGAAAAGTTCCGCATTCAGAAAGAAGTTAAGTATAACTTCAAGATAAATTGCACTTGAACCAGACGTTTCAGAACGAGGGCAGTAAACTAGGCACATAAGTACTTATACTTTATCCCGAAAAAATATAAAACTGGATGAGTTTGTCCCAGAAAAGTAAAATAAAGACCTACATAGCGGTGTATGTGTATAAAGCGGTGTCAAACATAGGCCCCAAGCATATTTTCAACAAAGCAACAGATGCTGTTAAAAAACGCATTTCAAATATTTCCAATCAATGATTTAATGCTCACATTCAAGATTTTACCACTATTTTAATTAAAATATAACGGTTGGTTTTAATTTAGTGCAAGAACACCATTTAATAACCTTTGGAAGAAGTAAGCCAAACCTTTGGTCACTGCACCGGTATCAAACTTGAGCCAATTATTCCGTAATAAATAGACGAATACCTTACAACCGTACTTATTTGTTTGATAACCTTGGCTTTTATAAACGATTGAAAACTTTATGTTTATCTCAGTAAGTTTGTTTTGTATTTATTACATTTTATGTACGTAAAACACTTTATTAAATAACCAGAAAATAACAAAAGAATTAATTAATTAATTACAAATTTGTGGCACTTGCAGTGGAGACCATGGGTCCTTGGTCAGCCGATATGAAAAGCTTTATGAAGGCTCTGTCATCCCGGCTCATAGACACCTCCGGAGATCCTAGAGCTGGTGTTTACCTCTCCCAAAGGATTGGGCTAGCTATCCAGAGAGGTAATGCAGCCAGTGTCATAGGGACCATGCCGCGAGCGGACCTGTTAGAGGGGTTGTTCTTTTTATAGTGGTGATTATTACTTATATCTTATAATAATAAATAATAATATTTGAGTAGCTTAGTTTTATTTTAATTTGAGTAGCTTAGTTTAATTTAATTTAAATAAGTTTAGTTTTAACTTTTAATTGTAGTACCTATGTTATTAAAGTAAACAAAATAAATAATGTCACGTTAAAATTAATTTAAGTAAAGAATTAAATATTTTTCTAATTAAAATAACGTAATTCCAGCCACTCTGTGATGTCTACGTTAAACACACAGCGCGTTCACATAATGTATGCCACACAGTGTTTGCCTTAGCGCCCGTAATGGGATGGCAAATAGTGATTAGCGAATACGGTGTAACAGGGTGACAACCGTTAAGACTGCTGCACTCAGAGACGTCAATTAAAATTAGTGCTTGTTAAATAACGTGTTGTCTTATTCTATTCCTATAGCAAAGAAAGTGACAACAGCAACTTTAATCAAGCATTAAGTTTAATTGACGTCTCTGAGTGCGGCAGTAAGACTGCGCCGAGCGTACGCCGGATGTACAGTGGCGCCCTCATTACTAATATTGAGTTTTCTAATAAAATAAAAGTCTTTTCTCAAACATGCAATGAAATGTTGGCGTTATGTTAGTTATTTTAGGCTTCAAAGTATCACGTTCCGGGCGGAGCAACTCGAGAGAGCTGTAAAGGAATATCATACAAAATTGAAGGCCTAGGCCGGGAAGTAATTTTTTTTTAATTTTTATGTTGACATGGCGGCAGAGACTATAGCAAATTTTATTTTTTTATTTTTCAGTGGCTGTGTGGTTATCGGACCAAAAATATCCGCGCTGCCTATTACTATTACACACATGTGTAATATTGATTGAGAATAGCACTATACATACCTCGCCGTGAAAAGGGGTTGCCAGCATCGTAACTATCCGTCTATATAACTCGGCCGGCAACCCCCTACTTCCCGGCCTCTGTAGTAATGTACTATTTCTTGAAATCGGACGGTGCTTTTTTGTACTACAAATAAAAACACAACTTATAGGATATATCACATAATTTAATAACAATTGACCTTCGAGTTATCAACTTAACGGAAAAAAGTGGCCACCTTTTCCCATTAAGCTGACTACTCAAAGGGTGACTGTTATCAAAGTTCGTTACGTATCCCATAAATTGTGTTTTTACTTGCGCTACAAAAAAGCATCGTCCAATTCCATGGTTTTTTTAAGCTATTGCATAGCTTCTATCGCGGGCCTTGAGCGCGGGGACCGAATCCAGAAATTCCGTAACGAAAAAACCTCACGCTCCCCACTCCGACGGGCAAGGAGGTGTGGCTTGAAGGCCGTGCATCGTCTAACGTCGTTTCAGTTCGGCACGGCGTTGTGTGCGTTTGTACGACATGCTTTGCTTTACCGCGGCAGTCCCCGAGTGCCACACGTCTTTTTTTAGTTTATCAGAAAACACAATAATAATATTGAGAGCGCCACTGGACGCTCGACGTTTGCTCGATGCAGTCTTAATTGGGGTTTGACGGCCTCTCATTCTTGTCATGAATATTATCACAATTCAGCAGTAGCAGTGTTAGGGTAGGACGCGGTTGGGCGACGGCCCAGGGCTCCAGATGTAAAGGGGCGCCTGCGGCTGGTTATTTTATTATATACCTTGCCTTTTTTATTATTGCATAGGAAGGCAAACGAGCACACAGGCCACCTGATGGTAAGAGGAAACTGTGACCCATAGACATTCGCATTCACAAGACCGCAATCCTAAGACTGCAAATGCGTTGCCAACCCTGAGGACTAAGATGGAATGCCACCGGCTGTCTTATCCCCAAACCGGAACACAATAATGCAAACACTGCTGCTTGGCGGTAGGTTAATGGGTAAGATGGTGGTACCAACCCGGATGGACCCTGCACAAGGTCCTCCCACGTAAAATTAGAAGTAAAATTTAGTATGGGTTTGAATAGTAGCTTGGGGGTGAAATAGAAATCTCGCCCAGGGCGCTGGTAGTGCTAAAACTGGCACTGCGATGGAGTCTAAAACTATATTAAAGTCTTATTAAGCTAGCCGAGAATAAATTTTGAAAATACTAACTTTTAATCAAGTCAATTTTGTCAACCCATACTTACCTTTTATAGTTTCGACGGATAGAGGGTGATGTTTATGTTATAATTTTCTATAACTTGAAACTATCACTGGAACTGTTAATAATATAAAAATGATTTCACGGTAAGTTTGCTAAGCCAAATGAAGTTAGACTTCAATGGGCCGCAGGGAATCTTGTAAGTTAGACTAAGTTTCTCGAACTTTGCCAGTACCATAAGCTAAATCCGGAATTATGTATTATACAACGAAACCCGTAAACTAACTGTGTATTCGCAACAATGGTATTCCAACAAACAAATACATATCAGGGAAATTGTCCCCTAACATAAAATTGACTTTGCCCCAAACTAAACTCTAATTTAAAGTACGTTTATCGTTGTATAGTACTAATTATACAAGAATAAAGTAAAGTTTTGGAACTACAAGATTAATTAGTGTAAAATTGTCCCCTATAATAAATGGAAATGACACCAAAAAAAAATACATTCTGTCCTAAATACTCAAAGATAATCAAGCCGCGATCGTCTCAATTTCAAGCGCCGTAACTTCTGAACTTAATTACAGCCAACAAGTATAATTTGTCCGTCCTTAAGTCGTTTAACTTATTGCTGAAGTCTCCTTAAAGTGTCGTCTTGGTTCAAGGTGCCCGGGAGCTACCGATGATTTTGAATCATGATGTATATAATTGACGTTGTCGCTTAAATTTAAAAAAATAGTATACAATCGATTGTCTGTCTTTTTGATCTCGGTTTAATTTATTAAAGTGGAAAAAATACCCGGGTATTTGTAAAATATTCATATGGAATAATTGTATTTGCGTGCCTAATTGGTTCTATGTTTAACATGTTTTTACATCAAAAGGCCTTACGATATCTCCTACGCGTATTATACTTTACAAGATCCCAAAGTGCAGGGATTATTAAAAGATCAAGCTAATAAACAATGAACCTATTTCATAAACATGACAGAAACAGATATAGAGGCTGGAAAAAACGAACGCCACATGGACGGCAAGTACCTTAAATATTGGAAATAGCAAGTTCTACGCAAAGGAAACATACTTTTATTTTTGACGCAAAGGAAACATACTTTTATTTTTGACGCGTTGGCCTAGTCGGTAGTGACCCTTCCTACGAAGCCTGGGTTCAAATCCCGGTAAGGGCAGATATTTGTGTGATGACCGCGAATATTTGTTTCGGAGTCATGGACGTTTTCTATGTATTTAAGTAACTATATATTTCTCTATATAAGTATTTATATCGTGGTATAGTACCCATAGTACAAGCTTAGAGCTTAGTTTGGGAATAGGTCAATTGGTGTGACATTGTTCCCTGATATTTATAATGGCTGTACATTTTTGCTCAGTTATCATCTGCTTATTGAGACCAAACGAACGAATCTTAATTTGACTACATTAGGTATAGGAAACCTCCTGTTGCCACCCGTCTCCATCATCAGATCTCGTAGAAAGAGTATTCACTGAAACTTAACAAGTTAGGATGTACCCCTGGCATTGCTGATGTTTATGGGCGACGGTGACTGCCTACCATCAGGTGGCCCGTCTGCACGTTAGCCTTTTATCGCTCAATAAAAATACCATTATACCTCATCATCATCATCATGTCAGCCGAAAGACGTCCACTGCTGGACATAGGCCTCCCCCAAGGCTCTCCACTCAGACCGGTCTTGTGCTTTTCGCATCCACCGCTTTCCCGCGATCCTTACAAGGTCGTCACCCCATCTTGTTGGAGGCCTACCCACAGCTCGTGTCCCGGTCCGCGGACGCCACTCAAGAACCTTCTGACCCCATCGGCCATCAGTCCTGCGTGCGATGTACCTAATGCATTGCATTGTCATCGGGTTTACATAATTCCGAATTTCAGCCCTTTACAATAATGAGAAGTACCTAGTTCAAAATCAACTTGCAACATTTGACAAAAAAAAACACGTAAAAAAAGCTTGTACCTAATTAAAATATTATAGCAACTCCCGAGCAAAATTGTACCAGGGCTCCATGGCAACTAGGAGCAAGTGGAAGTCGTTTATAAGTCGGCTGCAGAAGTTTAATATTAAGTCGTGACGTCTGAGTAATACCGGGATATCGTCTTTGAGAACTTTCTCAGTTTATGATATCTTGGTTCATTCAGGAGCTGTGAATTTTCTTAGTGTTATTTAATGGATATGTGGAACTAAATTTTATTTAATATTTATTGATTTCATATTATTTCCATCGATAAGTTCTTGTATCAAATTGATTTTCTTTGCTCAATTTACGGACGCACTCAAAGTCAGATAATGACGATGAAATCATTTGTCAGTGACAAATGGTCAGAAAACTTTAAAAAAGGATCGGGTAAGTTATTTTTTTACCCGACTGCGGCAGAAGAACGTATGTTTGTAAGCATGCATGTATGTATGTATGTATGTCTATTTCTGGGCACGCTCTGCAGCCTAAACGGCTTGACGGATTTTAACATGCGAGGTGTCATTCGATTTGTCTTAATTGTAGGAGTGACATAGGGTATATAATATTTCAATAGGGCGTCCGCGGAATAAAATATGCAGAGGGAATAAAAAATAAATAAAAGGTGGAGACAAACAATGAATTACAAAACCTATTTATTGAAAAAAAAACACTTGGTCTAGCTTGTCTCCGTCTGGAACACCTTTTCCAATATTCAAGTTTTACAGATTATTAAGATCATTGCTCTTACAACTTTCTATAGATTACGGAGCTTATTTTTTGCTATTCAGTGGTTTTTTTTATTGCAGTCGAAGTTTTTGTTTTTTATTTTTTATTCCCTAAAAGGTCTCTTGACTCTTGTCTCATGGTTGTACGGCGATTACTTATTGCTTTGAATTATGTGCGGCTTAAGTCGGCTTAATACAAGTAGTATTGTTGAAACCTCATTTTACTGGCCATCAGATATTGTGTTCTTCGTGACATTAATGTTTAATTGTTGGTTCTAGGAATGAAAGAATATTCCTTAAATAATACATATTCTTCTATAGGAATCAGTTTTACGTTTTAATTTGTGTTTCAAAAATATGAGTGCTTAAAAATATTTGTTTCATTACATATTATGTTTTCTTTTACAGTTAAACAGTGTGCAATTTGCATACAGTTTTTAGTACATGTACACACACGTTAAACTTATATCTGTTTTATTCATTTGCATAACAATTTCCACTAATGAAGAATTTAATGAAAACCGACAAAAAATAATTATAAAAACATGACGTATAAAACCATAACTGAAAATTAAAACTAATATTAAATAAGACCAAATATATTTCCATTTACTTCCAGCGGGCAACAAATTCTCGCTGTCAATTTTGAACAAAATCATTTACCACAAAGATTTCGAAATATGTATTTCCTAAAACATCGCGCTACTTTTTATTTCCTCAAACGAAAGCATAGTACCAAAAGATGGCAAGTTCACAGAGGTTTTAAACAAATGTCGCCTTTGTTTACTCCACAATATATCAGAATTGCATGAAAACACACCGCGTACCTTTTGCGAGAAATATTCCATATCTACCCGAAGGCTTATAACGCTGTACCCTGGGGCGCCGGGAGGAAATGAACGTGTAAAAAGGAAAGCAAAGCAGGGGGCGGTGCAAGTTAAGAACCTACAGCAAGCTGCTAAAATATTTTTGTATGTAAAGTTTTTTTTTTTACTGCATGGGAAGGCAAACGAGCACACAGGCCACCTGATGGTAAGTGGAAACTGTGACTCATAGACATTCGCATTCACAAGAATGCAAATGCGTTGCCAACCCTGAGGACTAAGATGGAATGCCTCTATGCTAGTCATTTCACCGGCTGTCTTATCCCCAAACCGGAACACAACAATACGAACACTGCTGCTTGGCGGTAGGTTAATGGATAAGATGGTGGTAACATCCATTGATGGCCAGTTGAAGTGGCAAACTGTGAGCAAAGACTATATTGGGAGACGTCTTTCGGCTACCATAACCACGAAGACGATAACTGTAACAATAATTCCTTAAAGAAAAATATCGTATTGGATTCTTATTGGATTGGATATTGAAAACATTACTCTATTATTTATTACTCTCCTAGAATTTCAAACCTCACAGAGCTAGTCACGACAACAAATTTTTAGTGTACCTCCCCTACACGTAACGTGGGGATGTATGTTTTTCCTCGCTTACCCTATAGTGTGGGGTGTCGTTGGATAGGCCTTTCAAAAATATTGCGGGATTGTACCAACAATTTTTCTATGAAGTGATCCATTTATGAAATATGAAGCTTTATAGCGCTATTTTTTGTTAGAATCAAGTGTCCCCCCACCTCCACCTACAGCCAAAATATCTGCAATGAAAGCGCATATAACGAATTTAAAAGAAAAACTTTCATGACTAAGTAGACTTGATTATTTCTTGAGACACAGGTGACTAAAGTGTTTAGGCCTACTAAAATCACCTAAGACAGCACCAAATAACTTTATAATTATAGAAAATTAGTTCATACTTGTTTTTTTTGAGCTACATTTTGTGAAGTAACGGCTTCGGAACCCTACAAAGTATAGTCAGACATGCTCTTGCCCGGTTTTATTTTATTTACATACTTTCCTACACAAGCTCGGAAAGTAATATTCTCGTGTCTTAAACCACAGAAGATAAAACAGTCGCTCTCCAGGTGGCGTCCTGGTCGGACCGATAACTGAATCACTGCTAACTACCCACTACCTTATCGCGAAGAGAATTAGTGCCGCAGGCAAATCCAGGAGAATTGGATTGGAGAATTATGAGGAGATTAGGACGCTTTACTGAAGTGTTGAAAGCCTTTTCATCACGGATTTAAAAAACTACGATCAGCTTTAGTTTAAGCCATAATCAATAATCATTATCGTATAAATAAACATATTTCAAACCTCTTGGCCGTATGAATGAATGTTTCATCAATCTATCTTAAGGGCCAATTGCAGCCAAAGCATTCATACAATCACAATAAACTATTATTTCTCCGTTTCAGTCAGATGTCATAGTGACAGGTAAGGATAAGGCATACCTACAGTACTTTAAGCATTCTATAGCTATTGCGCGTTTATGAAGAAGAGGGATAATTCTAAACTATATCTGTATTATTTGGTATTTCTGTGACATCTTCCCCTGATTGCTCTCTCTAGCAAGTTTCTTTCAATTTATGCTGCAGTATAAAAATATGCTCTAAACCATTTCTTACTTCATAATTATTTATCATTTCATCAAAACAGTTTTTCTCGTGCCTTTTACTGTCGGAGATAATACAGTTAAATTACAGTGACAAATATGGCGAATTTACACTATGAAGTTGACGAGTTCCTGTATAACTAAGCTACTCGTACGTGTACATAGAATTGTCCTCTCTCTCTGTCATTTGTCAATAGGGAGCAGGTGGGTAAAGTGTAACCCCCCCCCCCCCCCCTACATTTTACCGCGGAAAGAGAATTAGTACCGCAGACAAATCCAAAAGAATTGGATTTATGAATTATGAGGAGATTAGGGCGTTTTATTGTATTGTTAAATCTCTTTTTGTGAGAATGTTTAAGAGCGAAAGGGAAATCTTCTAATTATTTTAGAAATCTCGGGTTTTATTCATCGTAGTAAATGTTTCTTCCTTAAGTCTTTGATTGTGCGAAAGCCTTGTTAAGCTTGGTAAAATTATAATTAGCGCTATTTAATTTCGCGTTTATACATAGACGTGATTTCCTTTGAGTGCTCATAACGAGATTTTGCGCAAAACATAATAAAATGAATTACCACTTGTCCTATACGTTTCGTTGCTGTATAGACTTGCGAACATCGATAAAATAGCTCGTTAACTTTAATTTGCTCGGCAAACTGAGTTACCCTAATGAAATTGAAAACTAATTTATCCCAGCAAATTGAATATAAGCTTCATATGTCCTTGATAATATTAGTATAGGTCGTGGATTAATTTGAATCTTGTGAATGTATGTAGGTAATGTAAATAAAACCGATCGCTAACTGACATTTAATCTAGAACAGTGTTTCGATTTTGTCCTGAATCATTAATGTGTTGGTTTTATCACTACACTTGAAGGGAGATCGGCATCGACGACTTTTTGCAACCCTGCAGAAGCAAAATAGTGTCGCTGGTTGTAGTCCTTCGCCATGACGAAGCAGTGGTTAAATCATTTTATTAATAATAAGTGATTTACTTAATATCTTAATATGAGAGGTTTATTTTAAACCCCCGACAAAACATGGGACATGGACATTAATAAACTCACGCCTTTATTCCCACATACGCAGAGCTACAGAATTACCTACAACTCTAAAACCTTGTTGATAATTCTGTAACCACATTTTGCACAATTAAGCTAAAATGTTTACCGGTGTATTAATGACAGGTTGCAATGCAAGCCCATCGCCTAACAGTAGTACAAGCCTTTATTTCTTTAGTCGCCTCTTACATTACCACGGGAAGACATGGAGTGGCACTATTTTAACCCGGAAACCATATGAAGCGTGTAATTTTTGACTAGCATAGAGGCATTCCATCTTAGTCCTCAGGGTTGGCAGTGCATATTTTAATAATATTTCAACAGTAAAAAGTTTTAAACATCAGGCGGAAATGGTTTTAGGACAAACAATGAATTAGGGCAAATGACTATTAGGGATTCCAATATAGACCCGTTTCTTAGCCAGTTTTCATGAAAATCGGTTAGGCTATTTCGAGACCTTAGGTCTCAAAGAACGTATCGCCATCACATCGGAGTATTCGTCTTATGAATATGTATCTACCGTAACATCAAATGCTTCATTAAAATGCCGAGAACAGTGCTGGGTCAATCGAGATGGGTGTCTGGATGGGTAATTTAACCTTGTGGGTCTTGTTTAACCATGTTGTAGGTATTCCGCTGCTGGGGTGAAAGTTATTTGCATCTCATGTCTTTAAATCTTTGGGAGACCAACTTTACTCTCTTGTTGCACAAATTGTGTGATTGCATTTGCCAAAACCGACAAATTTCGTTCCAAATACAAACTCTTTGTGGCATTTGAATGCAGTGTCTAATAATAAGCTATGTTCCACAATATACAATTACGTATACCTACTCATTCTTAATACAAAACATAACGGACATCTTACAAACAATAACAAACTTTTTACAACGAACGCTGGGTAGGAATTAAAAGTAAAAAGTTAACGGTACTTCGTTAATTACCGGTATAGTTGAACTTGCATTCAATGCATATCAGCTGAGTGTGAATGTCTCATAGCAATGTTAATGTAAGGTTGCATCTTTTAATTGTGAGGAGCGGTAAAGTTCAGTTATAATTAGTGACAGGTTCTTGAGAAAGCATCGACTCTAAGGTTAGCGAATTACCATTATTATTCTTTGCGCTTATGGTTATATTTATGTACCTACTTATTAAAAAATGGTAACGTTTTGGTAAGAAAATAATTGTTTTTTTGTTTCTTTCTTTTATGTTATTGAACTGATATGATACAACACAAATGAGTAGCGGCCGCACTTAGAGTCAGTTAATGATGATTAAATCGTTCCTTAGTGACGACTGTTTCAACAAGTTTGAAAAAAGTAACGGGTCAATAATATCTAAAATATCTCGAAGTACAGCGGTAGGTGTTATTTAAGATCCTTAAAAAAAACTTAATCTTACAAAGCTTGGAAACACGACTCTAGAACGAGAGAGTCCTACGCGAGGCTTGGTGATTATTTCTGAAAAGTAGATTTAATGAATTTTAAACACAAAACAAAAGAAAACACACACGCTAACCAATTGGGATAGACAGAAAAAAATAACCACGGTTTTTACATTCTTATTCGAAATAATAAGTAATTTAAAGAGACCAATTTCATTAATATTGTATGTGACCCAGTAGTTTTATTTATTTAGGAGACATTTTATGGATGACATGATTATCTTAAATCTGGGTTGGTATTTTCTAACAAATTACAACAATTAAACGATATTTAGTGATAAAAAGTGATTGTAATACTGTAAAACATAATATTTAAAGCGGTTTTCACCTTACCCGTAAGATGCACCTAGGACGGCTTCAAGCCGAAAACGAAAGTCAAACAAAGGTTAAATATACTTTTATCGAAATATCCGAAATAGATTAATACTTTTAAAAACTTAATAATGCAGCTTTTAAACCCTATTCTACGAAATGGTTTTCGAATTAGAGTAAGTAATAGAAAAAATATGAACAATACCAATTCATCATACATGGGCAAAAAAAAAAAAAAAAACATTTTTTGCATCAGATTAAACTACAATATTGAACTTCAAAATCAAACATAACAAACGTTATACTCTTATAAACTATCTTCTTCACAACTTTGAAATATTTAAAACAAATCCGCTACTTCCAAAGACACATCCTCACAGCATAGGAAATTAACACCATGTTAATTATCGTAGTATAGGCAACGGTTATTGGTTCCCAGCGCATAGCGGGCTCCCACGGCGGTGGAAGCCACCGAAACGGGCAAAATTGGCTGTTACTGATTCTAATGCGAAACAACTGTTTAGGGCCTTGTGTTGGCAGCGTAATGGCTATTATGAGGTTTTGTTAGAGCAAAATTCATCATGTCAGCCGAAAGACGTCCACTGCTGGACATAGGCCTCCCCCAAGGCTCTCCACTCAGACCGGTCTTGTGCTTTTCGCATCCACCGCGTTCCCGCGATCCTTACAAGGTCGTCACTCCATCTTGTTGGAGGCCTACCTACAGCTCGTCTCACGGTCCGCGGACGCGACTCAAGAACCTTCTGGCCCCATCGGCCATCACTCCTGCGAGCGATGTGCCCCGCCCACTGCCACTTCAGTTTAGCTATTCTTCGGGCTATGTCGGCAGAGCAAAATTAGCTATATTTAAATTGTTTAATGATTTAAAATCACTTTTCTGCTAGTTCTTTTTTGTTATTTTTTGTATCGGTAATCATCAGAGTATAGGAAGTTACCGGACGACCGTATAAAGAGGCACAAGAAGAAGAATCATGCCAAGATGCGACGACGAGTGAAGCGTTGAGGAGAGCCGGGAAAACATGTGATAGCAATATTCGCACATCGCGTTGGCGCGACCTGTGCGATTTAGGATAAAAAGACATCGCTAGGTCAGAAATTGAATGACGATTTGTCAAGCTATCGATATAAATGTCGGCTGAAGAGAGCAAGAAACCTATAGATTTTATTTTAGATTACACGTAATAAAATTCGAATTGGTCCCGAGTGGGAGCCGGGTTAGAATAGTGCCACTCCATGTCTTCCCGTGGATGTCGTAAGAGGCAACTAAAGGAATAAAGGCTTGTATCCAGTACTGTTAGGCGATGGGCTTGCAACCTGTCACTAATGCGCTGGTAAAATCTCATTATCTCAGAATTGACAACAAGTTTTTAAAATTGTAGGTAATTCTGTAGCTCTGCCTACCTCACTCTGGGAACGAAGGCGTGAGTCACGTATGAATGTGTAAATTCGAAAATAATTACTCCACTCTCCACTCCTGGAATTTTGAAATTTGTGTGCTTGTATAATGTAAACACTTTAGTATACAAACGAACGAAAAAACAATTATAAAATAGACAAGAGATGTACCTAAACAGGCGATCTCATTGTGTAAATCATTCATCAAGTGAAATAAATAGTTGAGAAACCCTAACTACGGATTACTAACAAAGTTAAATTTTCGTCATTGCCCTTCATTTAGAGACAATTACTAGATTTGCACATCTCCGTTGGTAAAAGAATCATCAGAAGCTAGCAACGTTGCGGTAGTGTTAACAAATTAATTTACATACAATGAATGTTCAATGCAATCCCATAAATACCTCTCGTCGGCCAAAAACATCTTGATGCGAATGGTGTACAGAGGTTTTATTCTTAAAAACAGCTTCTTGTCGATCTGTCAATCGAGCTAGCGAACTAACACGAGTGTTTACGCTACCTTATTGAGAATACACGCCCTATAAAAGGTATTTGAACACTGAAATTTTTGACGCATCTTGAGACGAGCATTACAGTCGAGATCAGTTTATTAATACGGCCCTTTGAATTTCAGTCTTGAGATTGTATTCCTGAGAATTTCGCGTAAAGTACCTTTAAACGCGGCTTGATAAGAGTATTCACTGATAGGCAGCGACTTGGTAAGTCATCCTGGTTTTGTTGACTTTTATGGGCAATGGTGACCATTTTTATGTTGATAAAGAAGTTACTTTCGCCTGAACCGATGTATACATATCAGACACCTTGACTACTTTCCTACACGCGAAATAATATTTTGATGATTTTATTTGTTTCCCACGAGCATAATCGGCGTAAAACCTTCCAGATGGTTCCAGAAACACGGCGTTTTACGAGATTATTCAATATTAATGCGGCGCCTGCGGCGTTCCCGCGTTCCCTCGTAAATACAGCGTGTTACGTTTTTACGCCGAAGCTATTACAGACGAGACTATAGTGTATTTCTATGGAACTTGCTAACTATGTAAACAAAAGACTTAACTTTGTTTTGTCACTGTTTCTCCTTGAATTTTCACACCACCTCATCAAACACCATTGAAACCATTAACTATTGAAACGGTCGTTACTGTAAAATACTAAATCACCAAATATAAAACTCTATCTTGGATATTTCATTAAAAGTTTAAATGGTTTCATAAGTTAGGTTATTAGGACCTGATGGAATGACGTTTTTGTTTCTTTTAAATTCTACAATTGTCTATGATGGGTAGTGTTGTGGCTAAAGTTGGCGATAATATTAAGGCCCCTACACATTACCTAACTCACGCTGATCACACTCACAGATGATATAAGGGTACCTTTTATAATAAATACTGGTGATATATCATTTTCAAGTACCAATTTTTCTTCAGATCGTGATTAAACCAATTAGAAATAAGTAACTACTTGTTTTTTACTTTCGTTATTTTACTATTCGAAATGGTTTGACATAAGTAAAGGAGTATATTGCCCATCACTAGTAAATTCATAATTCAGAGACAATTTCAATATGGCGGTTTGTTTACATAGTTAGCAAGTTCCATAGAATTAGACTTTACGCTACATAGTGACGCTAGAGCACGTAACAACTTAACTTAGGGTGATTATTGTAATGACCAATGAATAGACAAAAACACAAAATGGCGACGCTTACTTTTACAGCTGATTATCTCCTAAACAGCCCTACCGATTTGTATGAAACAGACACAACAACAGTCTGACAGACAGACAGATAGACACGTTAAACTTATCAGGTTTTCGTAAAAGAGAAAAAACAGGTCAAGATATAGGGTAAAACCCCTAATTATTGGCCTCTAAAGTGTTTGTTGTGAGTGTGAAACCTAGTGATTGTTGAATTATCGTCTCTATAACTTTATTTTAAAATTCATGGGACCAGTAATTGGTAGGTGGCGAAAAATAGGGCAGTTCAAAGTAGAGAATCAATGACAAGTTATCAAATTGACGGAATGGCAATTTGAAAGTTTTGGTGTAAATAACGTTTTATTAACACTACAATAACAACTATCTCGTAAACATGAGCTGTAATGTTACCGGTACTTTACCGCCCCATGAATGTAAAACTACACATAAACTGGCCGTATAAACTTGAACAATAAGACTCGGCTGTCCCACATCAAAGGTCCCACAAGTAAATAAGCAGCTTATTTGGATCTTCAGTTTCAAATATTTTGTACAGAATGAGGGTTTAGAAAATGTTGCCATTTGTATAAACATGTCCGATTGTGCATGAACAGATATAATAACGACTTTGTTTACGTAATTCTTGATACTTTTTTTTTTGTTTTTTGGTGAAAGGAAGTAGTCTCTACCTACCCCTCTGGGAAACAGGCGTTATTTAATGTCTGTATGTATGTTTAATTTTTATATCGCGGCAACTGTATACTTTTCAAAATTTCTGAAATGTCTAACGTGCAAAGTAAATTTCTTAGATAAATATATGTTACGAAGTTATGACAAAACACATTATGACTAAAGATAATTATCGCAGATGTTATTTTGGGCCTGTATGATATTAAAAGGGATTAATTTAATAGAATCACCTGAATGCTTTTAAAGGATTTTCTAATACATGTTTCCTAAAATAATACGCCTTATAAATGGTTATGCTTATAGAAGATACCCTGGAACGGTAGGAGGAAATATCCTTCAAAATGTTGTACCTACTCGTTGATTTAAAAAGTTTGTAGGAATTGTGACGGCACCAATGATGGACACTTTTAGCTGACAGGCACCTGTAATGGACTCTTCACTCTTAATTCAAATTTCATACGGTCCTAAATTGATTGTTGCAAAACGAATGAACAACCCTTATAAAATAACATTATTAGTGACTTGTCTATTATTGGTTACATCACCCAATTGGTTTATAAATTATTTGTTCCGTCTCTTCAATTTTCATCGGTTTAACCAATCAATTTGGTACAAACATAAATAATAGCCCTGAGACTGACAAAAGTTACCTAATATAAATCCTTAAAAAATTATCAGTCGCAGGTAATAAGGATGAAAAACTTCATCTCCAATGTATACGCGAGCTAAAACAATAAATATACTCGTAAGTACTCGTAAACATAAACAAAAGACCTCCGCACACTCTATCTCCAATGGAGCCGGTGTCGGATAACTCCGCGAGGGAGGTTCGTGTTTCCACGTTCTAACGTTATTTGTCAAAGTCACTGGAGATAACGTTACAGTAGATAGTGCAGTAAATAGATATAACATTATTATAGAATGAGTTAAGACGAGGAGTAACAAATTAATACCTACTAGGGTGATGGAACCAGTAATGGACAAGGCATTAATAATGGACGTTGATTCTTATTTTACAGAAGATAAGGGTTATTCATTTGTTTTGCAACAATCAATTTAGGACCGTGTCAATTACTGGTGCCTGTCAGCTAAAAGTGTCCATCATTGGTGCTAGGTTATACGAAGTGTATAGGTATGTTTTATCTGTGTGTAGTGGTGGTTAAAGAAAGACCTTGTGCATGGTCTTTCCGGACCGCTAGCACCATCTTATCCTTTAACCTACCGCCGAGCAGCAGTGTCTGCATTGTTGTGTTTCGGTGCGGGGATAAAACGACCAGTGAAATTACTAACCCAGAGGCATTCTAAGATTTTAGTCTTAAGAATGATAATGTCTATGGGTCTGATTTTCTACTTCTAGATGGCCTGTGTGCTCGTTTGACTTCTCTATGCGAAAGAAAAGTGTTCTTTACAATTTTGTTTTTTATTCTCTTTGTTTATTTGAAATAAAATAGACGCCATAAGACTGTTATTAGTAAACATTGTGCCCATAAATTATAATATTTTCATTTTGTACTAAAATCAGGACATTACAACTGAATAAAAGAAAAAAAACCCAAACTCAACTGCTACGAAACTTGACTTCGATGTCAAGTGAAACTTTTCACTCCTAGTACAGCGTCCCAGGAGAAATAAATGATTTGTTTGCGAGAAACCAGTAACGTAATAAAAACTAATACATTTTGACCCACATATAAGGATTCCAATACTTCGTAAAATTATGTCAGTAATATGTATAAGTCGAATAAGTATACATATTTGACCCTTAACCCAGTAGACATATGTCACAAAATGCTTTCTGCGTAAACCTTTGATTCAATTTACACCCACTCAATATTTTTTCAATCAATCCGCTCCCTGGAGTTTTCTTTTGATACAAAATTTATTATTTTGTCAGGGCATATCCACTGAGGATTCTGTAGAAATACGTCTCAAAGTACCTATTGAAAATGTGTAAATGATTTAGGCAAGAATTACGAATTATCGATATTTTTAGACAAAATCATGTGTTTACTACGGTTTAATATTTTTTGTGTTATCTGAATAGTTTTTTTTAGAGACCCTAACATTAAAATAGCTATAGGTACCTAAATGATCTTAGTGTTTTTTGTTCCTTGACCTTGACCCTAACCCATCCATCGATCCATCCCGTTTTACTATCCCTTTAGACAAATTAGCTTGAAGTTCTTTAGGTTATGGCAGAGTACCAGCGTCGCGAGGTTATTTGTGACATGTTGCTGAGCCATGAGCCATTATGCTGCTGTTTTTTATTTATATCTGATTTCACGGCATAAACATTTTTTTCTTAATTTTTTTTCTTTCAAAAATCGTTTCTATGTCCTAAAATTTACTAGAACTTTCCTCAATTTAATAAAAAGGCTTTTAAAAACAAATGAAAATTATATGACATTGAAACCTTAATTTAACTCGCCTAATTTAAAATGTATATTTAGGATTAAACGTAACGTGAACACCAACCGACTGGACCTGATAAAGCTTGCACACCGCTGCGCGGCTGGTGCGAACCCGGGTTCTCCCGATAAAGGCAATTTTTCAATCAATCCGTCGATGTCCTGAGCACGGATTGGTTCTTACGAGTGATAAAGTGACGTGTAGGAAATCTGTTTTATTTCTCTTCGACGCCATTCATCAAGTAAATTACGGCCGTTTTGCCCGAGTTTTTGATGAATAGAGCAATTTGGCTTTACCTTAAGAATGTTGTGAGAAATACTTACGAGCAAGCCATAAAAGTTGTAAGCGAAGGATCTTGGGAAATTCCAATCTGAGGGTGCTTTTAAACGGCTAAGTTTTCACGGCAATTTATAATCGTACTGTAATTTCCTATGAATGATATATTTTGATGGTTTTAAGAGATAAATACAATGTAAAAGTTTTTTTAAATATCTTCAAGTGTGTTTCTTTAAATATATTTTGTAACGCTTAGGCATTAAATGAAAATGAATATGAAAATGAAATTTTATTGTGTGCATATTTTTTATGTTTAGAAGATTGTCACGTCGAAAATAAACACTACAAACTATATAATATTATAAATGTACTTATAACGAACAGTCCTTCATAATGTTTATGTGGAAGTTTTTTTTTTTCTTTTCATTATAATATTAGGATCTACATATACATGGTGTTATTTATATTGATAACCAACTCAAATTTATGCAGTTATATTTCTGCAACGCAAATACTGTATAATATATCTTTTTATACACTGTAAAATTAAAACGACCTAGGTACTTTGTTTCACCATTTACTATTGTTTGTTAACTTTTGATCTGCAAAAGCTCTGAATAAATTACTTAACCAACAATTTAGCTCAAACTGCTGAATTTTTAACTTAACCACGCCGTGGGGTAACTCATTCAATAATACCTACCGCGTCCGAGAGATCAGTCTCATAAATTATGTACGTTCCTGGGGCAAGTCTACAAATTGCCCTAGCGAGACAAGGATGTATGAGACTGGATTGTTAAATTATTTCAGTTTACATTAGATAATTAAGTCGCACCTTTAGAACAATAGTGACATAATTCAGAAATTTTGAATTTCGATTTCAGGCTCTATCATAATCAATTTATGACTTAAAGTTTGAAAGCTGAAATTATGAATTAGGTCAGTATCGTTCTGGAGGTGCAAAGTGTTTGGTAAAGGTTCAATTTCGAATGTTTTTTATCACAAAATGTCCTATATTAGATCGGGAGATCGGCAGATGACATGAGTGAATCCTTTCGATAGAGTGATAAAAAGTTTATATTTCTAATGTTAAAGCTTAAAAAACACTTGAACATCATACCAATATAACTATGAAAAATATTATAGTTTAGTAATACGAGTAGTTCTTTGGTTTTTTGGTGGTGTTGTTTGGTTTGGGTTGACATAATAGTTGAAATCATCTTGAATTTCAAACTGTTCAGTCGAAAACCGGTGTTGTTTTCTTTTTATAAACAAGACTACAGATTAAAGTGACACGGTTTTTATTTCCTTATAAGACTAGCATTATAATAAAACGTAAAGTCTAAGCCAGAGCCATCATCAAAAGCATAACTTTTAGAAAATAACCCACTTGCTTACCATACCACCTTCCAGAAGAAAAAGGATGTATAAGATTACGAACGCCATACTCCATACTGCTATTAGCCTTGGAAAACAGCATAGTAATATTATAATGAACTTGCCCTATTTTGCCGCTTACTTCTACGTGAGGGA